>JAHUUD020000031.1:5000-1436410 GCA_020010945.3 Muscidifurax raptorellus
TTGTATTTTTTTTTACAAGTGGCTTTTCCAACACAGCTGTGTATCATATTTATTACTTCATTTAATGCCAGATTTGGATCCTGCAAGCTCAAACAGGAATTTCAATCAAATTTCTTTGCATGTTCCTTTAACTTTCTATAATTAACGTATGTTTCTGGCTTATCTTGCGCATCCTGTACTTTAAATTGATCAACACTTATTATAAGCGGATAATGGTAATTAAATGGGATACATAATTTATAAGACTCTATGTTTACGTCTCTAGTCTTGGATAAGCAATTGTCGATACAAGAACCTTTTTCGTTATCTAGAGAGGGTCTAGTTACTCCTCTATAGTAAGGTATAAATTCATGTTCAAAGAAATTATTTAAGAATTCCTGACTTATTAAAGTTGCACCTAGATTGTTGTCTTGTACATTATTTTCCAAAATATCTATATTGAAATCGCCAATTATACAGTGGTTATTAGTTTTACTGTGTTTTGATATAAATTTTTTTACGCTACTTACAAATTCTGTATTAGGAACATCATGACACCTGTATATGGCCGAAATTTTGAATGATTCACCTGATTGTAGCTTAAGATCCGTAATAATCACACTCAGTCTATCAATTACATCTACCTTAGTTTTTTCATAAATATTATTTTTAATATATATAAGGACACCATCAGCTTTATTAATTTTACTTTCGTTGTAACAAAATTTGTATCCATGTAATTGATAGAAATGAAGATGTTGCACGTTCCATGTTTCAGTACAAATTATAACGCATGGTTTTTTTGACAAACTATCTATTAGTGTTTCTAATTTTTCAAAATTTTCATTGAGACTTCTTACATTAACGCACAAAATTAAATTCGTCTTCTTTATGATGTTTCTGTTGAGTTCGTTGATGCTTTCTGCTTCACATTCTATCTTGCTTATTTCTTCAATATTAATATCTTGATCCACAATTATTTCTTGTTTCTTCCTTTACTTGAAATATGAGAGTTGAGTGAGTTTATTGAACTTGCCGACATCCCAGAAATTTGCAATCCAGCTAGCTTAGCTGTTGTGGTCCCTGCCATGCCGATATATCTTGGTAATATAGGCTGCATTGTGTAGTCGGTAAAATCAATAAACTTCCTTATCTTAATTTGCAATATTTTGCATTCGTGGCTATCTGTTGCCATATGTTCTATATTATATTCCGTCTTGTATTTACTATTACTGTAGATACAGTTTGGACATTTCATTATGTTACCTTGTTTATCACATTCCCTCGTATTATGATCACCAGCACACTTAAAACATATATGTGAATTTCTACACTTCAAACGGTTATGTCCGAATCTACCACAGTTAAAACATGGTTTTATATTGCAATAATCATAGACTCTGCAGTTTTGGTATGCTACAAACAGTCTATTATTACTTTCTCTGACACATTAATACAGTTCCGCAGGCATTTCAATTAACGCTGTCTGTAATTTCGTTTTCTGGTTTATATAAGTATGAAGAATAGTACATTTTTTTGCATATTTGCTAAAATTCCTTTCATTGATGTCTTCTTCTAGCTTTTTATTATCTAGATTTTCAAAGTTGTTGATTCCGACTACCTTTATTTTCGGATTTTCCACTTTTTCTTTGGTCACTTCGCACTCATCAGCTAGTTTTTTCTTTAGTATACTGTATGCCTTACTCGTACTTTCCTCGTTTAGACAATTAACAATTATTTGATCTTTTTTCTTGATAACTTTTTTTGTCTGTATAAACTTATCTTTATTTAGATAGTGTGCTACATATTGATTCATCTGGTCAATATTAAGTTCTGTTATGTTTTTTATTATTACACTAGGTATACGCTTTGTCCGGGCACTAGTTTTTGGATATGATGTTACTTCTGCAAAAGTTTTGGTTTTAACTAAATTTGAGTCACTTCTTTGTTTTGCCAGTAGATCTCTTAGCATCTTATTTTTTTCTGATAGTTCTTTATTTAGTTCTCTTAACAAAGCATTTTCTCTTTTCAGATTTTTCTCTTTCATATTTCCTTCATCATCATCACTTTCTATCTCTAATTCCTCAAGTACATTCTTACTGAATTCACTGCTTTGTTTAAATTTTATCTGAGCTACTATGTGCCTCGCCTCATTACTCAGCGTATTCCTGCTTATATTTGAGGTTAGATCGAGACCCGGATGTTCGTGGCATATTCCTAATACACTACTTAATTTAATTGCAACATCTAATCTTGCAAAGTCACTAGTGTGGTAAACACTTTCACATAATATGCACACAACTGTTTAACTTCTATCTTGGGGTGACATTTATAATATATTGTTGCTTGTGGATTAAGCGAACCTGCGCTCGCCTCCGCCATGTTGGCGATGATGATGGCGATGATATGTATTAATTTAATTTTCTTGTAATCTTATACACACATTTCTTTTTATTTGACCTACTTATGTAGCACAACAGTAATTATATTCTATTTTACATACAACGTTGTTTTTGATTTTTTTTTCTTTTTTGTCTTTCCCTTGTATAATGATGTTTTGCATTTGGTTGTTAATTGTCGGAACAATTCCGATATTATTTGTTCTGAATTCATGGCTGATGTATCAATAAAAAAGTTGATGTATAGTAGGTAAAAAATGTTTCGTTTTTCATTGCTTGATTGGTGTCTCCGAGGTGTGTTAAATTTTAGCATAGACAATCTTTTGATAAAGTCAATCGGATAATTATTATCGTGCAGTAATTTTTGTATTTTACTGATATTTATATTGTGAATTTTACTGCACAAAAAATTACTGCATGATAATAGTTGTCTTTTGTCGATCATGTCTTGCCGTTGGGCAGGGTAGCGGCTTTATTTTTCAAATACTGGAATACTGCATATGTAGATCGCGATACTGTCCTCTGGAGTTATCGATATTCCAGAAGATCTATTTCTTGCGGCAAATGCAGGAAATAGATCTCAAATAATAGGAACGTTTACAGAAATCGCAGTATTCGGCGCCTTTTGTAATCCGACGATGTTAAAAATGATTGTATTTTGCAGAATTATTGAATTGTTATTGAATTCAGAATAGTTTAAGTTGTTGTAATAGTTAATTGCTAATGCTATGTGCGTACTCTGAAATCAAACGAAACTTCACAACGGGTTATTTCTGTTCTACGTTCTTGAGACTTAACAAACAACTGAGATACTTGGAAACGAGAATAAAAAAATACATGTACCAACTGTATGCATGGTGCAGCAAACATGTGCGGATTGCTTAGAGATCAATGGCGTGTCCATTAGGTGTGATCAATGTGTTGTCCGTGAACACGTGTTTAAAAAAATCCTGTTAAACAACTTATTGATCTTGCATTAACACCAAGGAAACAATTTAAAAAAGTCATTGGCCTCGTTCATAACTCCCACAGGTTTGCCGTTTGATTCCTATTCAAACATATCGTCGAAAAATACAACAAGCAACGTGTTACTCCATTCGTGGTGATGAATGGTTCCAAAATAATTTTAATAGAAATTTTGATTGCAAAGTTTATAGATAGTTTTAAATATTTTCACAAATATCTTTGAATGGTTTACCAAAAGCATATAGTTTACTGGAAATTGAAAAAGATATGTTTACAATATAACTGAAAATTAATTATATGTACGGTCACTTTCAATAACAGACATGTACAGCCGACACAATACATACAAAGATAAAAGAACGATTTCCTCAGAGGTTTAACGAGAAAAAACCAGAAGTATACATATTTAACTTTAAACAAGAAATTATTAAATATTGCTAAGATTTTCGAGACACCTTTGTCAGGTTTGGTATGGATCCATTTGTTAAGAGCATAACAATTGCTTCGTCTTGTATGCGTGTATTTCGAGAGAAGTTTTTGATGAAATAGGTATGTTCAAATAACGAGCAGGATTATGCCGGCAGTAAAATAAAAGAAAAGATGTTGTAAAATGAAGATCGAATATATTGTCTAAGTATTCAAAGTTACAGCGAACTATTACAAGCACAGGCCGACAAAGAGTGACTGTCGAATTCAGAGAGCGGTACTTATGGCTTGAGTATTCGACCGAGCATCTCTTGTACACAAATAAATATGTATATTATGACGCATATTCTGTCAATGCCCCAGAATATGCGCGCTGCATTCTGGCAGACTTTAACATAGGTTTTATAGGTGGTGAGAAAGAAATCAATTAAGTAATTAAAAGTAAGATGCTTTAATAAATATAAGGTAAAATGATTTGACAGTATATGATAATTATATTTGTTGGGCGCCAGCTACTTTGTAGCACGAATACAATCAAGTAAATATAAGTTTAGTTTCGCGCGCGGTATCACACAATACTCAAGTGCAACTTACATATAGGATATAACGCTGTCTCCTCCCTAGCGTGGCTCGTTGGCTCTCGTCTGTCGCACTAGGCTTCTGTATAACTAAAAAACACTATTCAGACAAGGATGTCGAGAACGGAGTCTAGGCGCGCGCTCTGGGTAGTCCTTCCTAGTTGATCCTGGAGCACAAGCTTCCTCACAAGTATTTAGAACAAAGAGTCGAGTACGAAGGCGAATATTAGAACTAGCAAGTGAACACGAAGCTATCCGAGGACAAAGTGTCGAGTTTGAAGGCGAATGTTAACTAGCAAGTGATCACAACGATATCCGGGAACAAAGTGGTCGAGGCTATGGGAATTCGGCAGCGGCGTGGTCCGACTGCGTAGTTCCCATAACAGCCGTTGAGACGCTGAGAGGGCCAGTCACGTGACGGGGAAGGGACTGTAGGTATGGGAGTGAGAGAGAGCGAACGAGAGCGGCCATGCTGCTACAGCTTGACCTACGACACGTAGTGCGGTGCGCGTGTACCGGTGCGGTTTCCTCTTGGTGCCGTGGAAATACGACACGTCAGCTGTTCCTGCTGCGAGTGCCGTGAGTTGGCCGTCCCATCTTCTCCTCGACGATCCTGGACACAGTGTGCAAGAATGCTGGTGGAACTTGTGACAGGATAAGTACATACATAGGTTATGATACCTATGTATGTTGACTGTATGCTTCTGACAGTCTCTATGTAGTCTATCTTGCTTCTAGGTTGTCTGGTGCCTGCTGTTCCCTTCTCCTGTCAGGACGTCCAGTGAAGCAACATACTTCGATGGTGACTCCTTGAGCGATATCAGGTACGTTTAATTCTTTCTGTGCATCGTAGTGAGTCTATACTAATGTTGTCTTCTTTACAGGAGCTGCCTAGGAGTCGAGATAGGGCATTCTGTATCGTTGCACTGTGCTAAGTATTTCTCTCTCTCCTGATGATTTACTAATATCTCTTCCTATTTACAGGGGACTAGGTTGGAGTACGACTGGCCTCCCAACAGCTCAACGCCTGCCAGGGCGTTGAAGAAGGAAGGTATAAAAGGGATATGGGTAGAGCGTAGGGTAGTATGTGAGGGGATAGGGTAGCTTAGGCAGATATAACTTAGTTAGGTAGGATTTAGCATGTGAGGGGTTAGGTGTTGGGGGGGTTTGTGACGCATTGGCTGCATAGAGCCTTTCCTCAATCTATGCACTTTGTTCGCTAGTCAGGTTTTCTATCTCAGCATGAGCAGGACTGGTGCTTGCACCATCGCATCCTGCTCTGCTATGTAACACACACAAGTGTGGCGTTACAAACTGCCCCTTCCTAAACCGGACGCGCTACGCGGGGACGGTTTACTGAAGGATTACAAAAAATTCGACTATTATTTTCTAGATAATTATTCCTAATTATGCTTTATATCTATTTCGAATACATAATATAACGTAGTACGCGAACAAGTCGAAATTCTCTTAAAACTATGCCTATTCTATAGTAACGCAATTTGTACAATGTTTGCCTATTCTATCTTAATAATTATTTTCGCATGTACATGAGAAAGAAAGGTTTAATAATACTTTCGACTTATAATACAACTTCTCTAATTTTTCATTGTCGTAGCACTTCATGGTTTTGCTGGTGTTCCCATGGCTGGACTCTTTTCTTTCTCTGTCGAATTTTTGGCCCCTCTTCCTTCATTGGAGGTCTTGGACGCAACAATCTTAAGTCTATTGGCATCTGAAATTCTTAAGTCTATTACAAAAATACAAAATCCTATTCGCAACAATTTTTCATAAGAAACTAAAATAATGCAAATAGCAAGTGACACTTAATATTGTGTGAAAATTTTCTTAAATGTCTACAACTCGTACACGGAGTATTTTAATACATCTCTCCCCCCGTGCGGCATTTCAGAAAATTTTTAGCTATTCCTGCGTAGACGTAAGCGATTTACTTGCTATGTGTGTGACTTATGATTCTAATTATATACAGTTTTTTACAATAGGTGCTAAGCCAAGAGTTAGCGTTTGGGTTGACTCGAGTAAGATGGGTAGTATTATCATGGTGCTCGGTATTGGTGTGGTATATTATTGCAATAGTCGGTACGGGAGGTAACTGTCGATACGGTACGGGTGGATCATTTTTCCTTTAGACGATAGAGCGATAATTATACGATATGGGAGGGATTTTTGGTGAAACAACGATAATTATGCGATATGGGAGGGATTTTTGTGGTATGCGATATGGGTGGGTTATTTCCTTTTGGAACGGTAGTGCGATAGTTGTGCGATATGGGAGGGATTTTTGGTGATACCACGATAATTATGCGATATGGGAGGGATTTTTGGTGATACAACGATAATTATGCGATATGGGAGGGATTTTGTGGTATGCGATATGGGTGGGTTATTTCCTTTTTGGAGCGGTAGTGCGATAGTTGTGCGATATGGGAGGGATTTTTGTGGTTTGCGGTATGGGAGGGTTATATTTTCCTTGTGGACAGTAGAACGATAATTATGCGATATGGGAGGGATTTTTGAGGTATGCGGTATGGGTGGGTTACATCTTTTGGAACGGTAGAGCGATAGTTATGCGATATGGGAGGGATTTTGAAGTATACGGTATGGGTGGGTTACTTCCTTTTGGAACGGTAGAGCGGTATGTGGATTTACTGGGGAGACTGTTGACGTGGGGAACCGAGGTAAACTGATGCACCCTGCATCACGATCATGACCGGTTGCATGGCCTCTCCATGAACCCCATGTTGGCCGTAAATTGCATGCGTTGATGCCGGTGGTTGGGTACTACACGATGATCTAGATTGCCGAGATTCTGGACGTATCCTTAACGCTGTTCCATCCTCTCCCGTCCGTGGAGTTGGGGGAGGTGTGGAACATCTCGAGCACGTTCTGGTATCGGATCCACGCTGGCCACACTTGTAACAGAACCGAGACTTCGGTTGTGTACATCACGAGTACCGATGGTCTGTTCCTCCGCAGTTCCAACAGTTGCCTTCCCCAGTTTGGGTCAGGGTGGGTGGCTTTCCAATTCGTAGACCCATAAGTGGTGGTATTAGGGTTTGAGTCGCGGCTGCACTCTGGGTTTTGCTAGTTTTCGGGGATTGTATAGGGGAATGCACGGGGACGGGTTTAGCGGTAGTAGGCGCTCCAGGCCGAGGGATTTTGAGATCCATCAGTGCAGGGATACCTTGTAAGGCTGCAGGGGCTGCTGGTGTTCCACCAGGTATGAACCTAATTGGCCCTGCAGCTATGCCTTGTGGGGTTTCTCCCACACGGCCTTCCCGCTCTAATGGACTCACCTCCCTGGTCTGGGTATGAGAGTCCTTGACGAACGTGATCTCGTCGCCTCGGTGGACTCGAATCTGTTCACCCTTTTTACCATTAACTACCTTGACTATGGGGGGTGTGGGATTTACCAGCTTACGGGGTCTACGAATCGGGTTTAGGTAGGTGGGGGGCTTTGGTTTGGGTATTGGGCAGGGGGGAATCCTTATAGGGGGCTGCTTCGGGGATCTAGTATCGCCTTGTCGTTCCCTACGTCTCTGCCTCCCGAGTGAGGTATCCTCTGAAAACGGCGCGTGGAAGGCCACGGGATCGTTACAGGACGAAAAGGGACATAGGCCCTTTTTAGGGGCGGCTCGCGGCAATAAATTGTATCGGCCGCTAATCGGGTCGAAAATATATTCTTCCTGCGGCGACGCTGACCTAGGTGGCGGAGGGGTATCAGCGGTACCGGGGGCTGGATCCTCTTCGAAGTCGATGAGCCGTTGTCCTGGGCGTCTAGGTGGGCTGTGGGGTGGTTTTCCCCTGCCCCTTCCTCGGCCGAAGGTCGTAAGGCTTCGAGGTCGCTCTAACTTTCCCCATGCCTTGACCTCTTCGAGTTGGCGGTCGAGCTCCTGCTCCGCCCAGCCGAACCTCCTGGCTCGGATGTTCTTGGCCCTTCCCTTGCCTTGGGTCTCCATCCCTCTCCGCTGCGTGATGAGATGTAGCTGTTTTCGAAAAACTATTATTAGTGGGTGGATAATAGGGTTTCAAGTCACATACATGAACTTTTATTCTTTTCTCACTGTCAATGTCCTCAAGCAAATATACGACTGGTGATAACACTTCGATTATTCGACAAGGTCCTGTGAATTTTGGCGCTAATTTAGCAGCAAAGTTATCAGCACCTGATAACAAAACCCGATTTCTCCGAAGGACGAGATCTCCTAATTTTAGCTTGAGATCCCGTCTATTTTTATTATAGTAACGAGCTTGTTTCTCATTGGCTAATTTCAGATTTTTTTGAACGATATCATGGATCATTGACAGTCTCGCAACCCTTTCTACCCACGTTACAGGATTTGAGGAGTCTGAGGTTTGTGGTGGTGTTTGGGTGAGTAGTTTGGGATGGCGGGGGTTTCTTCCGAAATTCAAGAACGCGGGGGTCATAAGTGTCGATGCTTGAACCGCCGTATTCATTGCAAAGGCGAATTCATTGAGGTGGATGTCCCAATTCGAGTGGTCATTTTTCACAAAGATACTCAGCATTTGTTTAATTGTCCTGTTACAACGCTCGACTGGGTTTGCCTGCGCATGATAAGGAGCAATAGTGGTTTGAATTATTCCTAGGTCCACCATGTGTGCTGTTACGAGTTTATTCGAAAATTCAGTACCATTATCGGTAATGAAATATTTTGGACATCCCCATCGGAAGATTACTAATTCTTCGAAAGCCTTAATGATGCTTTTTGCTGTTGCTTTACGAAGTGCTTTAATTTCGACGAATTTTGTAAAGAGGTCTTGGAATACTAAGATGTAGCGACATTGTCCTTTACTTTTCGGTAGTGGACCCATTATATCTGCTGCTACATTCGTCCAAGGTCCTTCTATTTTTCGATGGCCCATAAGTCCCGTTGGCGATTGTTGGGGAACTTTGCACATTTGGCAATCTGGGCATTGTTTGACATAACGCTCCACATCCTTCCTCATTTTCGGCCAAACATATGACTGTATGAGACGATTGAAGGTTTTAGTGGTCCCCATGTGACCTGATTGAGGAGTGTTATGACATTCGAACAGAGCTCGCTCGCGATCGCGCTCTGGTATTACTAATTTCCAGCTATCTAGGTCTGGTATTATTTTATTTATACGAGTGTTTGGGATATGTTTGTACAATAAGTTATTCTGTACTTTCCAATTGGGATATTTGTCTGGCTTCTTCATCACTGCTGCTTTACGCTTAGCATACCAGCTATCATCTTCGATCATCCCTGAGGCTGCTATACAGCAAATTTCCTCTTCGAACATACGAGACAGCGCGTCGGGTACTTTATGAAGAGCTCCTTTACGATGCTCTATTTTCATATTGTAACCCTGTAGTGCTGTCGCCCATCTGGCTAATCTTCCAGCTGGGTCTTTCAGGTTGTGTAGCCACCTCAGACTACTGTGGTCTGTTATGACTGTGAATTCTTCACCTAGCAAACAACCTCTAAATTTTTCGACTGCCCACAGTACTGCTAAGCATTCTTTTTCCGTCACAGTGTAGTTCCTTTCAGCCTTCGTGAGTGATCGACTTGCGTAGGCTATAGGGTGTTCTTCTCCTTCAATTGTCTGTGTTAATACAGCTCCCAAAGCGAAACTACTTGCATCTGTCTGAAGACAGAAAGGCTTAGTATAATCTGGTCGAGCCAGTACTGAGGCTTCGGTCAGAAGAATCAACAATGTTTCAAATGCTTTTTGTTGATCTTCTTCCCATTTCCATGGGGCATTTTTCTTCAGCAACTCAGTTAGGGGGGTTTTTACGAGTGCTAGGTCTTTTATAAATCGGGCATACCATCCGATCATTCCAAGAAATCTCCTGAGCTGCTTTAGATTACGAGGAGGGGGGTAATTGAGGATTGGGGCAATTTTGTCGGGGTCGGTGCTCAATCCTTGGCGATTTATCACATATCCAAGGTATTTAACTTCAGGGCAGCAAAATTCCGATTTTTCTCGATTCAATTCTAAGTTTGCTTCCTTTAGCTTCTGCAACACAATTTTTAAATATTCCAGGTGTTTTCCGAATGTGTCTGTTGCTATGATGATGTCATCCATGTAAACGAATACATGGGGTTGCAATTCCGCCGTAAATAATTTATCCATTGCTGCCTGAAATGTGGCTGGGGCATTCGATAAGCCGTAGGGTAGTCTGCAGAACTGAAATAATCCTTTTCCAGGGACTGCGAAAGCTGTGTATTGTCTGCTGTTTTTGTCCAAGGGTATTTGATGATATGCGTGACTCAAGTCTATTTTCGATAGGTATTTACAATTTCGCAGATTTCCTAGCAGCGTGTCCATTAATGGTAACGGGTATGCATTCTTCTTTGTCACGCCATTGAGGGCTCTATAATCTATGCAAAATCTTATTCCTCCGTCAGCTTTTGGTACTATTACTGGACAGCTGCTCCAGGCGCTTTCACATGGTTCGATTATCCCTTCAGCTAACATTCTATCAATTTCTGCATGGACTTTTGCTAATAATTTGGGAGAGATAGGGCGCATTCTTTGTTTTATGGGGCGATAATTTAGAAGTTCAATTACATGGGGCGTTAGGTTTGCGTGAGGGCTGGGCTTTTGAGGGGGTATTGTTAGATCGAAAATAATCTGTTCGAGTTTTTCCCTCTGGTTCTTCGATATTTCCGAAATTACTCCACCTATAGCAGCATTTGCTACTATACAGCCTGGGTCTTGATTTTTCGGATAAAATTTCCTTACTATACCGTTATCAGTGTGCCACGTTCGATTTTCTAAGTCGATTTTCAATTTCAATTTTGGCAGCACATCCATTCCTAATACGAAGTCGTAATCCAGGTTTTTCGGTACTCGTATGAGTGTCGTAATTTCGCTATTTTCCAATTTAAAATTTATTTTTACTGAACCAAGGATTTGTTCTATAGCTCCATTAGCCATTACCATATAGCCATCTTCACTGAGTATTTCAGCTCCTAATTCTTTGACAGCTTTTTCACCAATAAATGAGCCGACTGCTCCTGGGTCTACTAATGCTGGGAACATTTTGCCTGCGATCTCGATATTTAGGTACAGTCTGTTGTCTACTGTGCCAACCGGGCCTGCTGGTATTTCTACGTTCTCATCATATCCAGCATTTATTAATTTACTAGGTGGTTTCGAGTTTTTGACGATTGTTGGCCCGGTCTCCTGCACCTGGGCCTTCGAGTGTTTGAAGGTTAACCTAGCCCTTATGGTCTTCCTCCCTGTGCGTTTCCCGATTCCTTGGAGCATTTGGGACACGTACGGATCGTGACATTGACTTTGCCACATCGATAACAAATTTTTCCTCTCTTTTGAGGACAATCAGCCGCCCAATGGCTTGTTTCTTTACAAACCCAACATGGGTATTTCTTCTTTACCTCTTCTTCTGTTTTATTAACAGTTTTTCTATCTGTATCTTGTGTTTTTCTAGGTTGATTTCCTTGTTTTGGATTGGCGATCGACTGATTGTTTTTGTTACTATTATTGTTATTGTTGTCACGTTTATTACTGACATAATTTCCTGCTCCATTCGGTCTCTTACTAGTGTAATTATTCATGGCTGCTACCCGCTGGTCTATTTCTTCATCTGAAGATTCGTTATCTATAGGATGTATTATTGCAGCTACTCGATTTTTCTTCTCCTTTGGGCTCTTGTAAGCTAATTGGGGACATAGGGACTTTTCGGGGGGTGGTGGGGGACGATACAAACTTTTCCTTGTTTCTCGTATTTCAATCTTATTTCCTATTGCTTCTAATTTTTCAAACGAGTCGAAGTCTACTCTTTCTATTTTTACGTATTTCACATTCAAATTCCTATGTACTCGATCTAGTTGTTTTTCCAGTGGCCATTCGGGTATACAACGACCCATTAATTCTCTCATAATTGTTATATATGACCCGAGTGGCTCTTGAGGTCCTTGTGTTCTATATACAATGTCATCTTCTAATCTAATTTGATAATCTAACTTCCTGTATTTGCGAACCAAGCCTGTTAGTAATTCTTCTACTGTGTTCCAATTGAATTTTTGGGCTCTAGCCCAATACAGTGCTTCATCTTTTAACAGTAACGTCACATGCTGCAAAATATCCTTATCTGATATCTTCAATCCATCTCTGCAGTCTCTTAAGCTTCTAATAACTTCTTCTAAATCATCCTCTTGATTCCCTGAGAATGGTTTGACATGCTTCTGTATTAAGTCTGCAGCTCGTTGTTCCCTCTGGTAGGTTGTATCTATCACTGCATAACTTGAGTTTACTGCAGAATTGTTGGCGTTCGAATTTGGTATTTGCTGGCTCGTATTGTGGGGGTTATTTATCCACGGCAGCATCTGGCCTTGTGGCGTTGCAAAATACGGGTTTGGGAATCCCGCTAAAAATGGGTTCATGTACTGCCACTGGTACATGTTCGCTAACCAATTATAATTTTGTGGCATGTTATTTCCTAAGTTCGACATGTTGATCTCTTCTCTAGTCGAACTTCCCATTTGCGAGAATTGATTCGCTTGCGAGAAGCTGTTAGGCTGCGATGAATAGTTCGTTTGGGGAAACTGGGGTGTATGTTGAAACTGGTTGTACTGGGGAACTTGATTTGGTTGCGGGAATTGATTCAATTGGGGTGGTTGGGTTTGGGTGGTAGGATTCGATGTGGGGTATGGGGTTTGGTTAAATAGGGGTTGGGTAGGGTTATGTTGGTTTTGGCTTCTTGTGGTATTTGCCCTATGTGCTGGGTTATCTGCTAGCTTCGAGTGAGAGTGATGCTCTTCTGTATTGGAGGTAGGTAGTCTCGTTCCACTTGACGCTGCGTTGTAATTGCTATCCCTAATTTGCTGATCCAATCCGATAGTCTCCTTCGATCGCGGTATTGTTCCAGTTGCGGTAGCACCTTCCCTTAACAATGATATTGGTGGTGCCGTTTTTCCCTCTAGTGTCGCTGGAGTCGATGCAATGGGTACTCTTCCGTCTGGTAGTGACATATCGCGGTTGGTTTGGTCTATCAACGCTGAAAAACCGTCGAAGTTGAATTTGCTAGCACTTGGGTTCGTCGAATTCTCACCCATCTTGTCCGATGCGTCTGTGACTTGTGGACTATTCTCTTTAACCGATTCTATTACGCTTTCGCCAGCTGATGACGTCTCACTCTCCTCAACATCCAAATTCTCTTCTTGTTGCGAAGCTGTGTCGATTTCACTGTCCGAATCCCAGTGGGCTGCTTTCTTCCCGAATTTCTTAATTAATTCGTATCGAATTAAACGGTCAATGCACTCTGCTTTTGTTCCTTTTTGGATTAGTTGTCTTTCTTTTAAGTCTTCCTTGAGTTCTGATACATTCTTCTTTTCTAAATTTTCCTGCAGCTTAAAGCTAAATTCCTCGATCTGGTAACGCGACATTATCTTACGAAATAGGCTTATTGGGGCGTTAGCTCACTCTTGCTCATTTAACGCTGCTCACTATTACTAGCTCCCTTTCTTTCTCTATTATTATTTAAATTTAATCTACTACCATTTACTAATATAGAGAAAAAAAAATAATTCCTTCAAGTAACCAAGCAAAGCAAAAAAAACAAAAAAAAAAAATTTTTATAGACTAATTCTCTTAAAGAAAATTTTTAAAACCCAATTCCAAAAAAAAAATTTTTATAAACTAATTCAATTAACAACAAAAAAAAAAAATAAAATGTTGTTGCTAAAATACATTAGTGTCGAAAGAAAGAGCACAGCAAAAAAAAAATTTTTATCACCAAGCAAGAGCGATGAGAAAAGGTGCAAAGGTATTAATACTCATTATGTGCCAAAGTCCTTTGTGAGGTGCGAGCGATGGTATAATGTGGGGTGGTTAGGGGAAAATAATTTAAAAAGCACAATTTAATTTCCAAAATTCAATAACCCGAGAGTTAATAAGGCATACGAAAATGTGAGTATTTCAAAGTCCGAATACGAATAGCAGACAAGCATTGTTTACTATATGGGCTTATAGGAATACGAGGGTCTTCGAAGTTAAATTCAAAACAATACGATTCGATTCGAGCGGTTTTGTATCAATACAAATACGAGGCAATGCTTGTTGCTAAATTCGAAATTCAAAGCATGTTATTCGAAATTATTAAGAAGGGATTAATTTGTTTATTTACTTATTGGGTATTAGCTAATTATTATGTCTGGGGCATAGGGGGGTCTGTTTGTGTGAGTGTGTATTGTGAGAGGAGAAAGGAAGGTTATATTTAATTTTACAATGTGCAATCGTGTAACGATAGGCGGGCAGGGTGACGAAAGAGAAAAAAAAATAAGTAAATCCACACACACAGCAAGAAATAAAATTAAATATTATCCATAATATATCAAAAACCATCAAATGATAATAAATAAGCGATATGTATATGAAGAAAAAAAAAATTTTTACCTTACTAATAATTTACAACGATAAATATTCATGATTACTATCGGTTTAGACACAACACGAATTCCAGAAAATCCTATTCGAAATATTCGTAGCACAAAGGAAACGAAAGAAGCAAGTAAATACAGTCTACTATATCTATAGATATAGCTTACTAGACTGTGCTCGTGTTGTCTCTCAACCGACGCTACTAATTTCAAAATGGCCGCCGGCGAGGCTGAACAGCCTCGCGTCGCGCCGAAAATGTCGAAAAATCGTTTCGCGATGCTTGCGCGCGGGAGAGATGGCATTGAAAAAAAAATTTTCGGCCCCACGTTGGTCGCCAATTTTATGACGCATATTCTGTCAATGCCCCAGAATATGCGCGCTGCATTCTGGCAGACTTTAACATAGGTTTTATAGGTGGTGAGAAAGAAATCAATTAAGTAATTAAAAGTAAGATGCTTTAATAAATATAAGGTAAAATGATTTGACAGTATATGATAATTATATTTGTTGGGCGCCAGCTACTTTGTAGCACGAATACAATCAAGTAAATATAAGTTTAGTTTCGCGCGCGGTATCACACAATACTCAAGTGCAACTTACATATAGGATATAACGCTGTCTCCTCCCTAGCGTGGCTCGTTGGCTCTCGTCTGTCGCACTAGGCTTCTGTATAACTAAAAAACACTATTCAGACAAGGATGTCGAGAACGGAGTCTAGGCGCGCGCTCTGGGTAGTCCTTCCTAGTCGATCCTGGAGCACAAGCTTCCTCACAAGTATTTAGAACAAAGAGTCGAGTACGAAGGCGAATATTAGAACTAGCAAGTGAACACGAAGCTATCCGAGGACAAAGTGTCGAGTTTGAAGGCGAATGTTAACTAGCAAGTGATCACAACGATATCCGGGAACAAAGTGGTCGAGGCTATGGGAATTCGGCAGCGGCGTGGTCCGACTGCGTAGTTCCCATAACAGCCGTTGAGACGCTGAGAGGGCCAGTCACGTGACGGGGAAGGGACTGTAGGTATGGGAGTGAGAGAGAGCGAACGAGAGCGGCCATGCTGCTACAGCTTGACCTACGACACGTAGTGCGGTGCGCGTGTACCGGTGCGGTTTCCTCTTGGTGCCGTGGAAATACGACACGTCAGCTGTTCCTGCTGCGAGTGCCGTGAGTTGGCCGTCCCATCTTCTCCTCGACGATCCTGGACACAGTGTGCAAGAATGCTGGTGGAACTTGTGACAGGATAAGTACATACATAGGTTATGATACCTATGTATGTTGACTGTATGCTTCTGACAGTCTCTATGTAGTCTATCTTGCTTCTAGGTTGTCTGGTGCCTGCTGTTCCCTTCTCCTGTCAGGACGTCCAGTGAAGCAACATACTTCGATGGTGACTCCTTGAGCGATATCAGGTACGTTTAATTCTTTCTGTGCATCGTAGTGAGTCTATACTAATGTTGTCTTCTTTACAGGAGCTGCCTAGGAGTCGAGATAGGGCATTCTGTATCGTTGCACTGTGCTAAGTATTTCTCTCTCTCCTGATGATTTACTAATATCTCTTCCTATTTACAGGGGACTAGGTTGGAGTACGACTGGCCTCCCAACAGCTCAACGCCTGCCAGGGCGTTGAAGAAGGAAGGTATAAAAGGGATATGGGTAGAGCGTAGGGTAGTATGTGAGGGGATAGGGTAGCTTAGGCAGATATAACTTAGTTAGGTAGGATTTAGCATGTGAGGGGTTAGGTGTTGGGGGGGTTTGTGACGCATTGGCTGCATAGAGCCTTTCCTCAATCTATGCACTTTGTTCGCTAGTCAGGTTTTCTATCTCAGCATGAGCAGGACTGGTGCTTGCACCATCGCATCCTGCTCTGCTATGTAACACACACAAGTGTGGCGTTACAATATATATAATATTTATTCTTCATTTAACTAAAATTAAATGTTACTTTACTCAATAAATCTAATAAAATTAAAATTCATAATTATTGTTCAGTCGAAACAATCCGCCAATTTTGCTTTACTAGATAATGACACAGCGTCCTCAGGTTGCGGATAGAGGAACGACCCCTGAGAAAGAGGTAAGCTGCGAATAAATTGAATAAGCAGTCACGGGCAGCCGACCAGGCGTGGGTGTGATGAGCCCACACTGGCCAACGCATTCATCTAGAAACACTACGCAAGCATCACCACAACAACAATAAACACTCAGCACTATCTTATTCCCTACGTTTTATTGCTTCCTATCTTTATCTCTCAGCTTAATCTTTCTCTTCCTCTCCTCCATTCTATTTTTCTAATACTACAAATTCACACAAAATGGGCCAATAATCCTGCAGCCGAGAAGGATGTGAGTGCGATGATAACTGCCCTGAAAAGGAATGTGTAGAATGATTCGCCACCTGGTCTTACGCGGTAACGATGCCAGCGAAGGCGCGCTGTCTTGCAGGGGGGCGTTAGGATGCGAGAATGAAACCGTAGTGTGTCTGACGACGAGTTGATATAATATGTATCAACTATCCTAACTAAATATACACTATCCTCGTCAAAATCGGAAAGCTCTCATACTTAATTCTAGAGAGGTATGGGGGTTATCACATCTAGAACGGTGGACTCAGCTGCGATCGGAACAGGATCCACAACGCGCGGGTTTAACTTACTATCATGGCTCAAAAAAAAACAAATCCAAACCAAAAGGGGCTTAAGTATGGGAACCTGGAATATCTGCAGTCTTTACAGATCGAGCGCGTTTCGCGAGATCATAAAGGAAGCTGAGAAATACTCGTTAGATTTGGTAGCAATACAGGAAACACGGTGGACAGATGGCGCACTGCTAGCATCGGGTAACTTCACCTTCATATATGGGGGCGCGAGCAGGCATTCCCTAGGTACCGGATTTCTCGTTAACAAAAGCATCATACATTCGATTAAAAACTTCAAATTCGTGAATGACAGACTTTCGTATATTACTATCGAAGGGGAATAGAATAACTATGTTGTTATTATCATACACTGTCCTAGGAGGACAAAGAAGAAGAAGTCAAAGATCTCTATTACGAAAATCTAGAGCAATTAATCAACCAATTCGCGTCTTACGATACTAAGAAAGTAGTGGGGGATTTTAATGCTGAAGTAGGGAAAGAAGATATGTTTAGGCCTACTATAGGGAAAGAAAGCTTGCTCGAAACCAGTAATGATAACGGTATTAGAGTCAGTAATTTCACCGCGGCAAAAGATCTCATAATTAAAACTACGTGCTTTAAGCACAAGGATATACACAAAGCAACGTAGACATCGCCGGACGGGGCTACGCAAAACCAAATCGATCATTATCTCATTGATAAAAGATGGCACGCAAATGTACTCGGTGTAAGAACCTATAGGGGACAGATTGTGACTCGGATCGCTTTCTAGTAGTAACCAAATTAAAAGCCAGGTTAACAGCCGGTCAAAATAGCAAACAAAAGAACAAAGTAGAAAGCTTCCATATAGAAAAACTACGAAACAGGGCGGAACGAATTAAATACCAAATAGAAGTTAGTAATAGGTTTCATGCACTCGAGGAAGCAGATGCGTCACCGGAGGTAGATAATGAACTGAACGATTTGTGGGGGTTATTGATAAAACGGTAAAAGAGGCCGCGAACAAGGTGCTAGGGAAAAGGAAAAAGCCTAAAAGCAAACCAGAGTTTGACGAAGAGTACGAACTCTGGTTTGAAAGGCGGAAAAAGGCTAAATTGAACAGTTTACACAATGGAAGCGATAGGGCCTTAGAAGAGTATCGTAACTTAAAAAAAAGTAGGTGTGATCTACAGAAGTAAGAAACTCGAGTATCAGAAGAATCAAATCAAAAAGATATGAAACAAATAGTAAGGAAAATAACCCGCGCGAAATGTATAAAGGAATAAACGCCATTAGAAAATGTTTTCAGAGTAGGTTGCAGTTGATGAAGGATGAGGCTGGAAACCTCATAACAAGCGAAAACGAACTACTGAAACTGTGAAAAAGTTATTTCGATAGGCTGTTAAATGTGCATGAAAATTGCGAAGAAATAGGGGACGAAATCCACACTGCTGAACTCCATATGAAGGAACCAAGATATAAAGAAGTGGAGGCCGCGATTAAAAAAACTAAAAAACAAAAAAGCCGCTGGAAACAATTCTATACCAGCTGAATTACTTACATACGGGGGAACCGCGCTCACTTTAAAGATGTATGTGCTATTTGGAAGAATGAACTAATATGTGCTATTTGGAAGAATGAACTAATATGTGCTATTTGGAAGAATGAAACAATGCCGGAAAACTGGAATGAATCTATTATTATTGCGATTTTCAACTAGCGCGCCACTTGCGGCCCAAAGGCCGCTGTGGCCTGCCGCCTTGCTTCGCGCGCTCGCGTTTTGCATATAAGGCACGACCGCACGGTGCTCGCGCTTCGCGCTCAACGTGCCCCCCGACGCTCTTGAAAAAATGTTTGTCACGGTTAAAAGTTGTGTTTTGAAAATATCTACAACTTTTATATTTAAAATTTTTATGTAAAACGTAAATCCGCAAAGGTTTATGGACAATAGTTGGATTTTTAGCTGTAAAAAATCGATTTTGGGCTGTAAACTCGAGTTATAAGCATTTTCATGATATGGTATCAATAGAAAAAAGTTGTATTTTTTAAAGATCTACAATATTTCTATTTAACTTTTTTTTGTAGAATGCTTAGAATTTGAGTGAAAGCCAAGAAACCGTTTTTAGGGATTTTTGGATGTGACCGCATTCTGCGTATATATGCAGTGTTATGTATTCTTCTTGACGAATCACGTGATCTCTGACGGACCAATCAGCGTCGGACACGCAGTCACTCGTCTCTTCTCGCGAGGCAGACAGACGCCGCGGAGCGGTCAGAGTGACGCGAACTATACAGATAATTAACCCCCATCTCGCGAACAGTATTACAATAAACTAATATTGTTGAAAAAGAAAAAAAAACCTCTCTTTTCACTTGATGCCCTATGATCCAACATAACATCCTACACAAACATTTATGGACCTTCGAGCCGGATTTGGCTCGAGAAAAAGAGAGTTTATTCAAACGGAACGCGAGTCAAACACGCGCGTCGCCATATTGGCCGACGCTACGGAATCAAGCGCGAGTGAAATTTTGTGACTCAAGCTAAAGTGAAAATTGTGTATAGTGTTTCTGATAATTTTTCTGTAAGAGAAAATAATATGTGTGAGTCGGCGTACGAACAACACGTCGTCGACTAATTTAGCATCTCGGAAATACAACCGGAGCCGGAGGTTACACCTTGCGGGTTGATTGTAGGACGATGCGCAGCAACGGGAAGAACAACGGACGGAAAAAGGGGAAATTCTTCAGTGAATTTCAATAATCATCATACAATTGCACATCGTCGACGGCCACAATCATCCTCTAACAGTAACAATCGAGTAAGTTAGTGCCAAAATTCCTATGCTAAAATCAAGTTGAGTTCTAGGGAGCGAGCTGTACCTCGCACACACTGCGCGACTAACACAGGCATCGCCGAAGTAACAGCGGCGACGAGACCAGACACCAGCTGCCTGCTCAGCCGCATAGCAACGAGAGAGAGAGAGAGGGAGGGAGAGCGCAACTGCAGCCAAGAAGCACGACGCGAGCAGTCGACACGTCAGCTACTTGCAGCCAAGCGAGCTCTATCAGAATACAACAGGCGACTACACCAGTTCAGTAGTGTGAACCACACTACTTCGACGGACTACTTCGACGGTGACCGTCTGTTGCTTCTACAGGAAAACTCAATCCTTAAACAGGACATTAAAAGCCTTATGTCCAAAATAACATCTATCGTTGACAGCGCGGATGGTGGTGGCGCTGCCGAGAGTTGCCAGCGTGGCCTCAGTGTTGCAGAAGACTTGCAAATCTTTGTCTCTCTTAGAGATCATGATAGGACCGTATGCCCGAACACGGCAGATATTAGTGTTAATAGAAATAGTAGTGTTTGTTTAATTGACGGTAATAACAATACAGATGCTGAGCAAATCTCCGATATTGCTTCTGACCTTGATGGGTCTCGATTGCGACACGACAAGCGGCGTCGGATTCGGGGTCCTCCACCCGCGAAAGTTGCCGCTCCGGAGCTGAGTGGAGGCGTCTCCGTGGAGGGGACACTGGCTTCTGGTGGGGATTCAGCGGAAATAGTTATGACAAATATTAGTGATGGTTCCGATGCAATGTGTGCAGACATAGTATTTGCTGTCCTCACCACGGTCGTCCCTTCAATAGTGAGAGGAGATGTTGTATCCACGCGTCTGCTCAGACCTTGAGCGAGGCTGAAGGGTGGCGCGGGGGCGCCGGATTCGACGTATCGGCGTTCACCATGGGTAGTTTGTCTCTCTCATCGTGAGCTTGTGGATAAGATCATGCGTTCGAAGGGAAGATTCACAGCAATGAACACGGGGCACATCAACGTAACCTCTCTTAGTGAAGAAACGCGTGAAAATCTTATTCAGAGTAGGATTTTTATTAATGAATATTTAAGCAAAGAGAATTTCAGTCGTTTTAACAATCTAAAACATATTGCGCGCGGTTTGGAATTCAAATACACTTGGCATAGAGGCGGGCGATTCCTTACTAAGAGACAAGACGGTGGAAAAACGCACGAGTTTACTTCGGCAGCAGACCTGCATGCGCTGGCGGCTTCCTATGGAGAGATTGTTAAGACTGACGGGACTGTCGGGTCTGCATCCAGAGAGGTTGCAAGGGCTACTGATGATGTACCCAAGCGGCCTACAGTACAAGGTCCGGCCTTGGTCCCAGCTGGTCAGGCGTGACTAGGTCAGGGTAAGAGAGAGACGAACAGGGAGGTGCTTCGAGCGGGGTTCCTCAATGCAACCTCGCTGTATGCGCATATGGGCATGTTTCGACAGTTTCTGGAGGGCGCTCGCCCATCATATCACTTGTTTGGCGTGGCGGAGACGCGATTTGGTTCTGAGGTTGACGACGTGTTTGTCCAGGTTGATGAGTACTCCATTATGAGACAGGATAGGAATAAGCGTGGGGGTGGAGTCGCCCTTTACATCCGTAACGACTACAAAGCCACTCTACTGTGTTCCTCGCCAACGGAGGCGGAAGGAAAGCCAGGAACTCCGGAGTACTTAATCTGCAATGTGCGACAGGGTACCATGCCACCTGTATTTGTTGCGCTAATTTACCGTCTACCGGGTATCCCAGTCTCGGATGACTCTGATCTTATTAATGATCTACGCAGATACTCAGTGGACTACGAATGCAGAATTGTAATGGGGGACATCAACGCAAACATGCTGTCGGCTCTCACGATGCAGAGTTTTTTCGGGAAATTGCGCGAGAGTTGAATCTCAAATTTGTAGATCATGGCGCGACGCATCATGTAGGAGATTCTCACACCTGGATTGATGTGATCCTAACCGACGAAGACAATATGGTGCTGAATGCGAGCCTTCCAAGTAGACCGCTGGCGACCTTTCCAAGTAGGCATGATGTAATTGATGTTGAGATTGACTATCACACGGTTAAACCTCCAACTCTCAACGGGTTTGAATATAGGGATTTCAAGGGTATTAAAACGGAGGAACTTCTGTCCCTATTAGCCGCTTGTGATTGGTCGCCAGTTGGTTGCACTGAAAGTGGAGTTGACACACGACTAGAAAATCTTAGTCACATTATCATGAATGTCATTGACCAACTTGCTCCACTCAAACAATTTAGACCCAGAGGAAAAATGCTTCCTCCGTGGGTAGACTCAGACTTACGAGACTTGTACAATCGACGAGACGCAACACATAGACGGTATAAACGTACGAAACGGACACACCTATGGACGGAATATCAGACGTTAGCACAGGAGGCTGAAGAACATACTGCGCTCGCGCGTGAGGCTTTTATTCAGAGCAGAATCTTTGACGCGCTTGATAACAATAAAAATGTGTGGAATGAATTGCGTAATCTGGGTTTGGTGTCTAAAGCTAAGAACGACCTACACGGCTTCACACCAAACGAATTAAACAGTCATTTCGCTGGAGTGTCCATATCGAACTCTGAAGGCGAGGCAGACCTGAATGACATTGTGTCGATGGCTGGCGAGGGAGGATTCACTTTTGGTGACGTCACCCTTGCTGACGTCGTGCTTGCTGTCGCTCATTTCTCGTCTCAAGCAAAGGGGGAAGATGGTATTCCGTAGAACATCATTGCGAAATCGTTACCCATTATAGGCCAACATTTAGTGACACTGTTTAATACATCGCTATCAACGGGGACTTTTTCGACGGCTTGGAAGAGAGCACACCTTGTGCCGCTTAAGAAGACACCAACTTCATCAGCAGTCTCGGACTTTCGTCCAATAGCCCTGTTGTGCTTTCTCTCCAAGGTTCTGGAAAAGTTGGTACACGACCAGATTGTTGAATTCTTGGAAGCGCAAAAAGTTCTTGTCCCTCACCAGGCTGGTTTCCGACGCAATAATTCAACGCAAACAGCACTGCTTAAACACACAGAAGACATTAAGACGGGTATTGACAGTGATAAGCGCCTCCTGACAATCTTGCTACTGTTTGATTTCAGTAAAGCCTTTGACACTATTTCACGATCTAAACTCCTTCGCAAGCTGCTTGGAATGGGTTTCTCTAGGTTGACGGTCATGTGGGTTCGATCATTCATAACCGGACGTAATCAGGGAGTGGTTACCAGAACAGACGGGGAATCTGATTGGTTAACAACCAACCTTAGTGTCCCGCAGGGCTCGATACTGGGGCCTCTTCTTTTCAGCTTGTACATCAATGATTTAAAAGATGTTTTGTATAAATTTAAAAGCCCACGGGGGTATTTGGATGAGGGTGTCACGCACCTGCTATACGCGGATGACCTGCAGGTATATACTCAGGTCACGAGGGATGATCTAGTTGGGATGGGGGTGGGTCGCATGTCGGCTGTGGCGCGCTCTGTATCGGCATGGGCATCTGAGAATGCGCTGCACCTCAACACAAAGAAAACGCAGGCAATCGTTTTCGGTTCCGAGCATAACATTAATCAGCTTCAGAGGCTAAACCTGCGGGGTGTTGAGGTTCAGAAGGGTGTTTTCATGCCTTTTTTCGATGTAGTAAAGAACCTTGGTGTGATCATGGACTCTAAACTTACATGGAAGCCACAGGTGGATGCTGTTAGCCGCAAGGTTAACAGAGCCCTTTATGGGCTGAGATCTTTTAGGTCCTGCACCACTGAGGTTGTGCGCAAGCAGCTGGCCAGCGCCCTTGCCGTTTCTCACCTGGACTATTGCTCGGTGGTTTACCTAGATATGTCGGAGGAGCTTCAGACGAGACTGCAGAGGTTACAGAATTCATGTGTGAGATATATTAGGGGTGTTGGACGGGGCGAGCGCATCACCCCTCACCGCAGTGAGCTGAACTGGTTGGACGTTAGTGATCGAAGAGCCTATTTCGCGGCGGTACTTGTATACAAGGCTTATTCTATGGGGCAGCCGCCATATCTTTCTGCCCTCTTCGAAAAAAACCAGTGCAGATCCTCGGCGAGGGTATCCAGGGAACTGGCCTTACCGAAGTCGCACACAGAGGTGGGTCTAAAATCGTTTCGAGTTTTTGGGGCGAGGCTGTGGAATTCGCTGCCAGACAGCATAAGAACCTTGGCCTCGCTCTCGAGATTCAAAGTGGCTCTGCGTAGCCATCTAATGAATTTAAGCGAAAATCGAGCCTTACGACGAATTTGTATATAAGGCTGCATATTTGCTGCAATAGCTCTGTAAACATTGTATTAGATGAATTGACTGTGATATTGACTGTGATAATGTAAATCACTGTGATTGACTAGAAAAGAATAAGGGCCTAGCGCGACACTTGTTCTCTACAAGTGCCGCTAAGAGCCAAAAATCTGTACTGAGTGAACTGTGTAATGACTTATATTTTTTGACTTGCTCAAATAAAATTTATTCTATTCTATTCTATTCTACTTCCAACGCTGGATTTTTTGGTATAGTTGTTCCATTTATTCTCTTCTTTCAGCTTTTGCACATGCACATCATTTGGGACAATCTTTGTCGAATTTCGAGATTTTTTTTAAATATTTAAGCATCTGGGCTTGAAGAAAACATTGAATTTTGAGTAGAAATTTTTGAATTTCTTTTGCTTTTTTGTGTTATTATTTTTGAACCTGGTTTTGGTAGTTTCCAAGCACTTTCTTTGCTTGTCTCTGAACTCCAAATTTTGGTTTTCATTCTTTTTTGGTTCATTGTTTGGAACCTGTGAAACTATCACAATATAACTATTGACCCTGAGAGTGGCGAGCTATACAGATCTCCAATAGGCCCTCTCACTGGATCAAGGCGTCAACATTAACAGGAATTTCAAGGTTATGCCACTATATGAGTGATTCTATTTTGATTGTTAAACCTTGTATCGGTCGATAATAGAGAAAATGGCTAGTATCGAAAAACAATTATCAGTTTTCAACAGGATATCTCGATCTTTTGAGAATTTCAAAAAGACAGGGCAAGCTAAGATGACGGAAGGAGCTTGCAAAGCTAGACTTGAGATGCTACAAAATTTGTGGTTTCAATTTGATACGAATCATTGGATCATCAACGATGATGCCAACGCGGATGTTGAAGACAATTACTTCAAAAACGACCTCTACAGTCGAACAGAGGAAATTTATGTGACGAATTTAGGCTTGTTTAAGGATCCTCTCACGAACGTGAGTTTAGAGAGAGCTGCTGCTTCTGGGCATGCGGGTATAGAAGTAGGAGAGCCGTTAAATCTTCAAGATGGCAAACTACCTATCATAACACTTCCCACATTTTCTGGTGAAATTCAAGACTGGGTGAGGTTTAGAGATACATTTACGGAAATAATCGTTCGCAAGCCCAATCTAGCTCCAGTGTACAAAATGCACTACTTAAATCAGGCTTTGAGCGGAGAAGCCGCTAAATTATTGGAAGAGATTCCTTCATCAGGTGATCATTTCGCAGATGCTTGGAAATTGATCAAAGATCACTACAACAATACTAGATTGTTAATCACAAATTTGGTGTCGAAATTTATGTCGATCCAACCTATGAGCGTCCGAGAACCGCAAGAAATCGGTCGAGTCTTGACCACAACAAAAAATATCATCAAGGCTTTGAAAACAGCAGGTAGTCCAGTGAACCACTGGGACCACTTTACGGTGTTCATCACAACAAGTCGTTTATCGCCTTCTTTACAATGCAAATGGGAAGAAGTCATATTTCGATCAGACGATCCTCAAACTCCTCCAAAATTTGAGACGTTGACTAAATTTCTAGAAAACGAAAGGCTATCTTCCATTCAATTAGAAAGCGCAAAACAGAGTCAATGTTTGAATAATTTCAATTTCAACAGTGAATCGGATCGTAGCAACAGCAAAGGCGCTGTAAAATCTAAAGCTGTTAATCTTGCACAAAGCGGTAAAAGTACTACTTCATGTAGTCTTTGTAAAGGTACACACTTCATTATCAATTGTGAGACTTTCGTAGCAAAATCGTCGTACGAGAGGGAACAATACGCTGACATTCATTCAGAACTGCGTAACATGTAAAAGATTTCAAGCCAATCAAGAAGGTCAAAAAATGGGAGACCTATCTACGAAGAGGGTTCAACCAGCTTGACCATTCGCCAACTCAGGAGTAGACTATGCTGGACCGTATCTACTACGAACCTCGAGACACCGAGGGCACAAATCATTAAAAGGGTCTCGTCATACGACACTGAGTCATTCCTAGCAGCGTTTAAAAGGTTTATCGCTAGAAGAGGTCCTTGTGTCAGTCTACGAAGTGATGGCTGATTGGCACAAACTTTGTCGGTGCTGATGCCGAGTTAAGACAAATGTATAAGAAGGGTTCTGATCACTCTCGCACGATTCAATCTACATTGAGTAAACTGGGTACTACCTGGTCCTTCAATCCACCAGGAGCTCCTCACTTTTGAGGAATATGGGAAGCAGCTGTTAAGTCTGTCAAACGTCATTTGAAGCGGGTTGTCGGAGATACAATTCTTACCTTTGAAGAATTTTCCACTATTCTCTACCAAGTTGAAGCATGTCTCAATTCTCGTCCAATCGTTCCACTTACAGACGATGCCTCAGAACTTTTTGTTTTAACTCCTGCGCATTTTTTAATTGGCGAATCGTCACTACTAATTACAGAGCCCGATATCAGTTAGGAAAAAGTTGGGCCAATGCAGAGATGGAGAAGAACCACACAACTGGTGCAGAGGTTTTGGCACCATTGGTCGCATGAGTATCTACATCAGCTGCAGAAACGATCAAAGTGGAAAGAACAACAACCCTCGATCAGAGTCGGTGACATCACGCTGGCCTCTAGCTAAAGTAGAGGAAATCTTCACTGGAAAAGACGGCTTGGTTCGTGTGGTCACAGTGAGAACAGCAACTACTCTTCTACGTCACCCCATCGTCAAGCTGATCAAACTATTGGATGGTTCGTCAACCGAAGAGTGAAGATGAAACAATTTAATTTGTTATAATTCGAGTCATTATTTTAAGGTATAGGAACATAATTTTGAGATTAGTTTTTGATCATTTTTTCGTAACGTCATATCGATCGCCAAATTTCGAAGATTATTACGCGTCAAATTTAGAATAACGTTAGAACATACTATCGTCTGCTTATAGTATATAAATGCGAAGTAGATAAATTAGGTAAAACTAATTACGGTTAATCTTTACAAATATTCTTAGTTTATCAATTTTGAATTAGCTTTATCAATTGCATCGTAACGTCAGAGGTTACGTTTAAATCGAGAGCAAAGCGCACTATCAATTTCATTATTAGTCACAACGAACAAGTTGTTATTTTGTTATTAGAGATTTGCTATAATTTCAAGTGTTAATTTGAAGTCAATTACTTTTGTTTCACGCAATATCAAATTCATTTGAAAATCAATTTATATCATCATAATGGTTTAACTACAAGTTAAGCTTTAATCTGAATTACTACACTGATATTGGATATTTGTTGTAGTTAGTTGACAATATTGAAGTAACTTAGTTTTTGCAGTATTGATTCTTCATCTAGGATCAAATTGTATTTTATGCTTATATCATACACGATGTTTAAAATGACACGTTAGAACTTATAGATTCTAGAACTCG
This sequence comes from Muscidifurax raptorellus, assembly GCA_020010945.3. Classification (NCBI taxonomy): domain Eukaryota; kingdom Metazoa; phylum Arthropoda; class Insecta; order Hymenoptera; family Pteromalidae; genus Muscidifurax; species Muscidifurax raptorellus. The sequence continues at coordinate 32,917 of JAHUUD020000031.1, forward strand.
GAGCCATTAATGTTGTATTGCATTCTACCTATGTATATAAAGTTTAATGCTTCATTATTGTAATTTTTCTTATCGTTTTAATATATTAAAACGAGGTGGGCGGAATGTTATGTATTCTACTTGACGAATCACGTGATCTCTGACGGACCAATCAGCGTCGGACACGCAGTCACTCGTCTCTTCTCGCGAGGCAGACAAACGCCGCGGAGCGGCCAGAGCGACGTGAACTATACAGATAATTAACCCCCATCTCGCGAACAGTATTACAATAAACTAATATTGTTGAAAAAGAAAAAAAAACCTCTCTTTTCACTCGATGCCCTATGATCCAACATAACATCCTACACAAACATGCAGTATCAAGCCCAAAATAGGACTGTCAGCTAACTATTATGAGAGGAGTTCGCACACAAATTTTTGACCCGATTGATTAAAGTCTTTTTGACATAATTGCATCACAGGAAAAATTTTATTTAAAAATACGCGTAAAAATCGAATAAATTGTACCCGCATTTCAAAAAGACGTAGATAATCGGGATAAAAAAATAGTTTTTTAGTTTTTGCGAGAGGAGACTTCTCCTAAAATTTCAGCCCGATCGGTCGAAAATTGCGTGAGATATCGCACGTCATACATTTTTCGCTTACAAAACTATAAGGCACTTCCGTACCGTGGTCGTGGTCCCTAAAAATTGGGATAAGACAGACTGTAATAATTATAGGAGTATCTCACTTTTAGCAATGTGCTACAAAGTTCTGTCAAATGTAAGACAAGCCAGACACACGCGATTCGCGGAAGATATAATAGGAGATTATCAGTGTGAATTCCGGCGCAACAAATCGACAAGCGATCAAATGTTTACCATAAGACAACTGTTAGAGAAAAAGTGGAAATATTGTAAAATTATGTGGTCAATTGGACCATATTTTGCAAATTCCATCAGGAATTACTCCGTGGAGTATCCCAAAGGAACCAACACGCAGAAGCGCAGACCTTGGGTATCATCCAATTGTCCTGTTTTTATTGCTGGCTCTCGTATTATGCCTTTGGCTGGGCCTGAGGCTCGACTCTCGTTTTGCTTGCTGTGGTCCCTGTTCATCCGTTTCTGTATTATCTTAAGCGTTTACTGGCCGTTCCTCCGTGCTGAACATCAGTGCAGCAGCTATTGCATCTTATTCTTCATTGTAATAGATCTTAATCCTGTGGGCGTTTGTGGACTTATGTGATCTATGGTCCGTTACGCACATTCCGAAAACTTTCAGCAGCTCGATCACCTTATTTGGACTTCCTACGAATTCTAAAAGGACCTATTCTGGTCCGCGCCTTTCCACCTTTAGGGTCCTTATCTTCTTCAGCAGCTCTGCTGGTTGGATCTTCATGTCTAAAAAATAAGAAATGGAAAAGATTCTTTATTATATGGGTCCGTGTATGGGTATATTGGGTTCATAGTACATGCAATTTGGGTTGCTTTTTAATAGGATGTGAAAGAGTCGAGTTTCTCCCCCTTTTTTTCTTTTTGTTATATTGTGATTGTGTCATGTGCGTTGCTGTGAATGAGGTCACAAATTTTGTTTTATATGATGGGTATGTGTTTTGGTTCTGGATGGAGTAAGGCTATTGAAGACAAGGTAATGTGTATTTTGATTGTGGTTTATTCCACGGTTCAGATTTTCATTCGTCCACATTCATCTGTTCACACGCACTCTCAGTATTATTTCTACTCTTTTTCTCAATTGTTAATGCAGCTATCTGCAACAATTATATATAGTGTCTGAGGGTCCACTGGTCTGTTAACCTTTTCTTCTTCTAGGCTTTCTCAATACGCCAGCGTGTTCCTTAGTTCATCCAGAGTTGGTATTCGACTGGTTTGTGATAATTGTTCTGAGACTTTCAAGGTGGTCCACATGTTTTGTTTTTTACAAGTTATTTCATGCAAACTATAGAGATTTAGGTCTATCTCCTTTTTGCAAAATGGATGGAATTTGGTCTCCATTTCGCTTTTGTTTCGCATTTGCTTTCTTGGTTCTGCAAAGGTTGCTTTATAGATAGGGTTACTTTTCTTTCTTGTTTCTTCAGCGTTCCGGTCCTTGAAGTATTGCACATAACCGTAGGATAGACGTCCTTTCTTATCTCGTACGATTTCGTAGTACACCATTGGTCCAAACTGAGCAAAGTGTCTGAAGAATGCTTCATCCTTTTCTTTATCCTTGTCCTCCCAGGGTAGTAGACAAAATAGTTTATCTTTGCTGAGGTTATTGTTGTGATGCGTGTTGGTTACGACATGCACTTTAGACTTCACGATGAGTGCTCTTTTCGTTGAAGTTGCCATACGTGTTGGTTCGAGTGATCATGGTGTCCTGGTCTGTAAATAAACGTTATTCTTATAGGATGCTAAGCTAAAGATTCTATCGCGTGCAAGGATTCGCGTGTATGTGCAGTATTTTACTCGCTTCCTGCGCGGTTTTAAAAATTGCTTCGGGGCATTTTGTTGGGACTATATTGCTATTCCCAGCTGATTGTTCTACCAGATGCATGTTGCCTTTTGATTTTGATTTTGACTTTGGTATCATTATCTAGCATGATCTAGCATATCCGCTAACTTTCCCTTTAAAAGTTCTAACCTTTTTGTCATACCTTTCTTTGGTCCTAATTTTGTTGGCTATTTGGGTCTCGCCTGCTAAAAACTTCATTTCCTCTAGCCTTAGTACTAGGTCGCGCATAAAGATGTTATAGGTTTCTAGTTTCTTATCAGATGGGATTTTCAAAAGAAAACGTGCTATTCTCCCACAAAATAGTTCAAAAGGGGTAAAATTTGTGGCCGTGTACACTAATATTATAAGTGAAGGTTGCAAATGGCGTTAAGTGATCCCAATCGTCATATCTTTCAGAGTATATTCTTATAAACTCTATGAGTGGCGCGTGACTTCTTTCCAGTGACCAATTTGTTTGGGGTCTATACCCTGAGGTTGACAAATGATTTATTTTGAAAAGTTTTAATAGCGATTCAACTAAGTTTGACAAGAAACTGGTCCCTCTGTCTGAGAGTATGGCTTTCGGGGCTCCAAATCGACAGATAATTATTTCTGTCCTGTGTTTTTCAGCGGGTACTTCTGCTTCTCCGTAACAAATCGTTACTCTGATTCTACTTTTGTGAAAATATTCATAAAGTATTTCTATGATGGTTGGTGAGCCCATCTGAGAATATCTCCTTTTCATGCTACTTTGAAGCTCTTGATATTTCTGATAAATAGTGTTTCTTGTAAGTTCTTGAGTCCTTTGGGCACATTCTCCATTATAATTGTATTGAAGTACTTGTCTTTCACTAGTACAGTGAATATTTGGTGCTTCTTGAAAGGAGTGACTAAAACTTATCCTGGTTTTGGTTTCTTGTTCTTTATCTTCATTAAATAAATGGCTCCTATTTCATCCAGTAGTCTAGTAATGGACCATGTGTTGCCACAATCCGCTGATAAGAAGTGAACAATATTGTCCCACTTGTATGTGAGACATTCCTTCACGGTGATTAGGTTGTGGGGAACTCGTATAGTTTCCGCAGTGATACGAATCAAATCGCTTTCAGATTTTTGCTCGTCTTGTTGTATGTTATGACCTTTATTTAGTGGTTCTAAACCTGGTCGTGTGGGTAGGAGAAAAGGCATTGTGGGTTCTGGTGATTTTGAAAATCTTATATCTATGATGGATCCTTCTTCGGCTTCTATCTCGCTCAAAATTCCAAATTTTTTGTGGTTCTCCGACTTGTTTCGTCGCCGTACTACTGGCGTAGGACTGTCAGTTACACTTTCACGTCTCAGTCAATATGATGTCAGTTACACTTTCACGTCTGACTCATTTCCTGTGTCTCCTTGGCCAGATGCTTCTTGTAGCTTCTGTCGTGCTCCTTTTATGAGAGTCTGAACACTTTTCCTCCAGACTTTGTCTATGTGAGTTCCTTTTTCAAACCGTAGGTCCGATGTGTAGATTGCTTCACGCACATAATCAGGTACATTGTCGTCGTCAAAGAAGGGTAAATATAGTTGTGTAAGTATTTCAGTTGTTGACTCATTGGTTTCATCTTGTTTGTCCATTTCATATTTCCTCATGTTTCCCTCAAAATTCCTACTAGCTTCTTCTACTACTTGTTTTGTTAGGGTGGTTTTGATTGATAAATTTTCTATTGATTTTTCATCCGCATTTTCTTCAGTTTGGGAGTTTCTTATGGTTTTGTCATGACTGTTTTCTGAAGAAGATGTTTCATCTTCTGGTACTTCTTGGGCTTCATCTTCTGTGGTTTCTGAGTCTGGTTGACGCAATACGCTGTATCTGGGATCTGGTAAAGGTGGTTTATCTAAGTCGCTATCTCCATTAGGCGTCGACGATAGCCATAATTTTCTGGATGTATTGACTGTCGGTTTGTGCGGTTTTCTTTGTACCAATGGGCTTGGACGCTTTGCTTGGTCCTCCAGGCTTAATGTATTGCCCTACTGGACTCTCTACTTGAGCACGTTTCACTCTTCTCCTCTGCGCTATCACACTATGTTCCAGTTTGGGTGCCTCTTTGTTTATTTTCGCTCCTATAGGTCTACCTCTGCCTCTGGGTACTGTGGTTTTCTTCGATACTGAGTGTGCTCTGTTACGAGAACTAGTCTTCTGCGATGGTGCTTTAGTTTTGGCCTCTTCTTCTTCTTGTTTTGTCTTTTCTTCAATTATCATTACTTTGATTCTTGGTAGGTTTTATTTATCTCCTCTTCGGTTACTTCAGGAGGGTTTCGTGGAAGAACATTAGCGATTCTGTTCAGTTTTCCTGGTTTGTATTTGAATGTATATTCGTAGCTTGTGAATCTAAACATCAATCTCATTATTCTTTGTCCAGGATCCTTTCTGCTATGCATCTAATTTAATGGTTCATGGTCAGAGACTAATGTGAATTTGCAGCACAGTAAATATGGTCTAAACTGATGTAGAGCATATACTACCGCCAAGCACTCCTTTTCAGTGGTGCAATAATTTCTTCCAGCTTTATTTAAAGCTCTAGGCAAGTAATGGACTAGGTGATCAAATCCATCTTCCTCTTGACTCAGGGCTGCTCCAATCGCATAGTCTGATGCATCTGTGGTTAAAGTAAATTCCTTATCGAAGTCCGGAAATTGTAAGATGGGTTCTTCCATTAGGAATTGCTTAAGTTTTCGAAAACTTTCATCGCATTGAGGAGTCCACTCGAATTTCACATTTTTCTTTAGTAGGTCATTCAATGGTTTCGCTATTTTAGCAAAGTCTTTAATATATTTTCGATAGTATCCAAACATTCCTAGTAATTCCCTTAAGTTCTTTGCACTCTTGGGTGTGGCTAGTTTGGCTATTGCTAAAATTTTCTCTAAGGTAGGTTCGACACTTTTTGCGCTAATTATATGTCCTAGGAATCCGACTTCCTTTCTAAAGAATTCAATCTTATCGGCTTGTAAGAATAACTTTGCTTCTCTCAACCTCTTCATAAGAATTCGAATTCTTTTTTCATAGTCCTTTAAGTTTTTACTGTATACTATGATATCATCCTGGTGTACTAACATTTCAATATTCTGGAGTCCTCTAAGGACTTTTTCCATGAGGCTGAAAAGTGGCCATAGCGTTCTTTAATCCTTCAGGCATTCTTGTGGCGAATGCTGTCTTATAGCAATATTCAGGAACCATCGGTATTTGCTGGAAACCACTGGCCAAGTCAAATATCGAAAAGTAGGTTGCTCCTCCCAATTGATCCATTATATCCGCAAAGTTTGGTAATGGATATGCATCTCTGATGTTTTTCTTATTTAGTTCTCTGAAATCGATCACCATGCGCCATCTTGGAATGCCATGGCTATCCGGTTTCTTGGGTACTATGCAGATTAGTGAATTACAGGGAGAATTGGATTCACTTATGATTTTGTCCTTGAGCTTTCTAGCTACGCTTTCTCTTACAACTTATTTCTGTTGAGGACGTCTGTATTGCTTAGTATTTATGGGTACATTATTTCCTAAATGAATATGATGTTCGATCATGCCGGTGCACGGGAGCCTGTCTCCTGACAATAAGAATCGATCCAAAAAGTCTTCAATTATGTGGTCCACAATTTCTAATTCTTCTCTATTCAAATGGTTTCGTCTGATTGATGCCTTCACTCGTTCTATTCTCTTGATTTGATAAAAATGGCATCACCATCAAAATAACTGTCTGTTTCTTGCAGAAAGTTTGGTCCAGTGTCGAAAGGTATTTTCTTTTAAAAGAAAGGTAAATTCTTTTAGGTGTACTTCTATCATTACATCTTGTTCTCTAGTATTTATGGTCATCATTTTACAGCTATTACACATTATTGACCACGCCTTCTCCTAAAAATACACTGTCATTTCCCACATGTATTCTGGGAATGTAGCCTTCCTTTAAGTCACTTTTGATCAAGTTGATCTGAACTACTTGTCTAGTTCTAGCTATTATTACATATTGCACTTTGTCCGCTGTAGCATTTTCTTTGCTTATAGTATTTTGTTCTATTGACTTAATTTGGTCATCATTCTTTGCTTCAACTTTTAGCACTTCATTTGCTTGTTTACATATACATCCCTTCTTTAGGTTTCTAGTATTATGCTCTTCTTCATGTCCTATGAATGGTATAGGGTGCATGACATCAGCACTCACCATGAGGGTATTTTTGTGATAAGAGATTACAGCTTATTCCTTTTTTAGATAATTTCTTCCCAGCATGATATCTTGCTTTATGGGAAAATCGACTTGTATTATTTGAAATTTCACGGGAGTTCCTCTTATGTCCAGGTACACTGATCCAGCCGTCCACACGGTTTGATCCGTGATGCCTCCTAATTCTCTGGCGTCTTCGATGCTTATTGGTAGGTCATCATGCAAAGCTCCGATTTTTATCAAATTCACGGTTGCACCATTATCTATCATGAACTCCAAGTACGATCGTTGTGTTCCTTCGGGTATCCTTATTCTTACAGCCGTTGCTTCTCCATCTTCCCAATTATAGTTTTCAAGTCCCTTACAGTTTGTGGAACACATCCTTGAGATCTCTCGGGCCTTGTTAGTATCGCCATCACTGGGGCGTTTGCTTGATTTTCGTGCAGGCTCCTTTGATTCGAAGTTCGGTTCTGGTTGAACTCCTGCATTTGTTTTTGATAACTTGTTTGGTCCATATTCCTTGGTGTCTGCTGATTGCTTTGTCTCGGATAATTCTAGTTTTGGCTCGTCATCTTGGGTTCGTGACGAGCCTGTTAGTAGTTTAAATTATCTCTATTATTTTGATTCTCGTATCTCGGATTTTCGTTACGCCAGCTACTGTTGTTCCGTCTGTCGGGTCGATTCTGAGTATTTTCATACCTTCCGGTTTGAGGGTTGAATATTCTTTGACTCCCTCGATAGGCAAGATTGTTTCTCTTGTGCCAACTGTTACCTTCTTGTCGATTATCATTATAGCTTTGATTTTGGCGAAATCCATTTCCATAATTTGTGTTTTTGTAACGATTTGCATAGTTTTGATTTCTGTAATTGTTTTCGTGGGAATGGTTTTGTTGGTAACCATTTGTTTGGCGACGGTTGCCAGAATATCCATGGCGTGGTCCATTTTAAGATCGATCTTGCACGTATGCTATGTATTCATTTTCCTCATATTCATACTGTTCCGCCATGTAACCTTCGTAGTGAGATTCTCTATGTTGACCAATTCTATATTGATCCTCGTCATCATATCTTCTATTATTTCTACAATTCATTCCATTTCGTGGTTCACTATATAATCTTGGGTTATTGTAGCCAGGATTTTCGCCACGATATGGTCTGGAGCCTGGAATTATTTTAGCTTCCATTCTCATTTCTAAGCGCACAGCTTCTTCATAGGCTTCACGCAGTGTTGCTGGTTTTTTTATGAATGTCGACTGCGAGTGACTTCAATGGGTCCATCATTTCCTTCTTGTAACTGTTGCCTTTTTCTTCTTGGAGTGCTGTTTTTGCACTGCAAATCAAGACATTGATTTTATCGTAGAAATTACCTACGGTATCATGTTCTCTCATTCGAATATTTTGTATTTTATTGTTGAAATAACTGAAATTTTCCCCTGGTCCAAATCTCTGCTTCATATGTGCTATCAGTTCTTCCACTGTTCTGCATTTCTTAAATCTTGTAAGTATTCTCTAAGGCTCTGTTTGCAATCAAAAGTGGGTATACCGCTTATACAATTCATGAGTGCGAAAGTATTTGCCATGCTATCATTAGCATGAAATTGTCGGATGAGGTTGCATTCGTTGCCCTGGTACCTCTGGAATTTGTTTCGTTGCCAAGATTCATCTTGAACACTCTTCTTGTATTTGTAGATAAAAACTTTAAATAGGAAAAATTTGTTCACCCTTACCCTCTCTTTTTTTCTTCTTTTAAAAAGAAATAATTTATTAGGGATCTGTATGGTGGGATTGTTCGTTCAGTCGAATTATATAGGTCACTAAAGCGTGGGGCGCAAGGTTACCAGAAAATATTTCAAACTGGTTTGAGGGGTGAATGAGTGTGGATTGTGTGCCAAAAATTAATCTGCCTTGCGTTTATTCGTTTCCCTTAAATCAAATTCCAAATGTTCATTAAATCTTTTGCTTACTTCAAATTGAAATTTTAAATTATCTTTAGGAACTTTACTGTTATTCGCGTTTAAACTATTGGCCTCCCGATAATAATTGCATAATTAATGATTTATTTCTTTGAGTCTTTCTTCTAAAGCTTTCTTTTCGAATAATAATTTTTGCAAGAAATATTTCCATTGGAAACAGTGACCGCTGTCAAGATGGTCCAAGGAGAGCCGCTACTCAGCTGACTCGGGATGCACAAGAGTAGCCGCTACTAAGCAGACCACAGATTTAGGTTGCTGTTAAGCAAACCATGAAATTTAAGAATGGGTTTGACCGCTATTGAGCAGATCTAAGGAAAGCCGCTGTTAAGCAGATTTGTAAGGTTTACAAAGGAATAGTTGCTTATTTTAAGCAGACCAAAGGAAAAAAGTAGATTGTTCGTCAGTCATTAAAAAAAAATTTCTTTTAAAACAAGCCAAGTATAGTTATTTTAAAATTTTAAAACAAGAAAATTTTTTTAATAAATTAAAAATTCTTTAAATGAATATAAAAAAATATTTTAATGAAGGTTTATTATTCTTATTTTTTACTAAATAAGCTAAGACGAAAATTATGTAAAAATAATTTAATTATATCTCGAAAATAGTTTATTCATGTATAATAATGTTCCCCAATAATTTACTTGTTATAGTTGCATCTTTTGTTTTATAACGGATCGTGTAAATTTTGTCGATTTGAACGAGTTCCAATTCCAAGCATCGAGGGTTTCGAACAGCATCTCAGTCTTGTCACCCAACTCCAAGCGTCGAGGGTTTCTTGGTACGACCCTAACGGAATACATGATTTATCGAGTTGTCAAGTGGCTCAACGTCAAGTGCCTTGATATGTATGTGTTGTTATTGGACATTTTCGTAGTGTGTCAATGGAAAAATGTTGTGAATATAAGTTGTAACGGGGTGGTTTCTAGGCGGCTAATTGTCTATGTACCCCGTACAAATGCAAAGTTCTACTGCACTTTGCTTTTGCGAGATTCTGTACTCGCTCGTATGGTCACCTACCTGCGACGATGCTCCGATGCTCAGTATGCACTACACTTCTGTGTAGTGCCCGCGGAGGCGGCGGTATTCGGCGGTTTGAATAGAAAGAGGGATCGGGACGACAATCAAATGAACACACTACCGATTCTACTAAAAAGGCGTTGATTCAGTAAGAAATCTGTCGTCCGTGTTGCGCGTATTCGCGTCGCGAGACGGCCGCAAAATCTACGACCGGATCAACGACTGGGGCCAAATGCCTCGCCAGTCGATCGCGCATAAATAAAATAGAAATTAACTCCTACTTTCTCTTATCGCGTTGATCTTCGTCGTCCTCTGGCAAGGGAGTCTCCTGCTCGACCTTGCCATGTTCCGGTTGCGGTGATCTTCCAGTGGCAGTGGTTACTGCGGCTGCTACTGTGCTTTCGATGCTGATGTTGCTGCTGCTGAACACTTCGAACCTTTTGCGCGCGTATTCTCAACTATTTGCGAGTGCGGACAAAAGCTAACTGACTTGAATTTCCCTCTAATTGCGAGTCCTCTATTGGCCTTTTCGCGCTTCAGCAACCCGCGCCGACGTGCGCGTCTCGTCGCTCGTTACAAAGTACGTGCCCAAATTTTCCTTCTGAAAAAGTGTGAGTGCAAGTTCGTTTTCTTCAAAATGTGTGCACTTGTAAGATAAGTAACGTTGAATGGCTTTACCTTTTTGTTGTCGGCCATTCAACAAAAATTGTATTTTATATCTTTTAAAAGGTCTATTGGACTTAGTGTATAGGCGTAGAGGATCAAGTTTGCTCTCTGCGAGCTATCACCTCTATCGAGCACCTGCGTCAAGCTACACCCTGGATCGACTGTGGCAGAAAAGTGCTAACGCAGCTTACGTCTGCTCGCCGACCAGATTTCGGTGAGTTTTATTGAATGCGTACAAGTTTTAGTATTCACACCTTGTACATGTGAAAATATTGTGATGTGCTTATTTTAATTGGGCCTTCCCCTTTTAATTTTATTTCAAAGCTATTCGCAAATGTATTAAATTTTTGAATAGAGTGAATATTTTTTTTATATTATCGTTGCTGGAAATATACAAAAATATTGCAGGGATGCCACGCTATGCTTCTCTGTGTAATGTGATACTCTAAACTTATTCTTTGTCTTGACAGACTAATTGAATTCTTTCGTGTTAATGCTATTTCGTGTAATTATTCTTGGACTTTATTGTGCTTTATTTAATATATGTATATTCTATCTGTTTCTTTTAGGAAAATTTTAATAAACCGCATTCAACTTAACGCAGCAGCATGCAGAGTCTGCAGAGTGAGAGAGGGGGGGGGGGAGGGGGGAGATGGGGGGAGAGGGGGAGGGGGAGAGGGAGAGAGGAAAACAACCATAATCTGACAATCAAGTATGAATCTCGGTAGGGCCTCCAATATTTGTTACGTGATGAGTTGTCACTTACATAAATAATTTTGAGAGTTAATCTATGTGATGCCATATGCGTGGTCATGTGCCCTTTTAAGTGGATTTTATTTTTTTATTTGCACGATGGGATAGAGTCACTGGGTGAGTATTCTCTTTCATGTTTTTGATTTGAGTTGGCATTTAATGTTAAGCAACAGAAATTTAAAGAAAAATATAAGATTATTTAAAGCGATTTTGGCATTTACAACTTACTTGTCGTCGAGTTGTTTGGTCCGAGGCCCAGGGTCCTTTATAATCTAGCTTACTTCCTACTTCGTTAGTATTGTTAATTCTGTTGCCTATTATATTATTTATTTTCTTTTCATGATTTACTTTTATACATATGATGTGGTTGGTGGGATTTTCGAATTAAATGGTCCGGGTATATTATATAAATATAAAACATAATTTATTGTACGTTAACAAAGTATTTCATGTTAAACACAATGGTATTTGTCCATAGGGTTGGTGGGCGATGAAGGTTGTGGTCCATTGTTATTTTTTTGTTGGGGTCAGCGTGGGTATTTCTTCTTCCCGCTCTGCTATACTTTCATCAAGCAGCGTCCTTGGTGGTTTCTCTATTACTAGATCTCCTAACTTTATCAACAGCTGATCCAGAGGATCAAAAGACATCAGATCCTGGTCTTCTTCCTGTGTCTTGTCTGGTGATGCTGGTTTTGCTAGACCATGGTTTCCGTTAGCTTTGCACTCTTGAAGGGTTGTGGTCCAATCTTCATATGGTATTTCTACTCCACATGTTGAGTGTTTCTGCAAAACTCATGCGTTTTGCAAACTACAAATTCTGACGTGGTCCTCTTGATTTCTTATATTCCCCATTTGTTTAAAGAATTGGACGAGCCCCATTTTTCTTTTTATGCCTGGGCCGTTTTCCTGATCCTTCATTATTATCTCTATCATGTGGTGAATAGGGCCAAATTTTGCGAATCCTCGCAGGAATTCTTCCGTGGAATATCCCAACGGGATCAGTACGCAGAATCTCAAGCCTTGCGTATCGTCCAGCTTCCCGGTAATTATTGCTGGTTCCTGTACGGCTTTTTGATTTGGTTTTGGGCTCACCTCTCGTTTCTTTCGCGAGTTATCTTCTTTTATGTCTATTGTAATTTGCGCATTTTTTTGGCCCTCTTCTGCGCTGAATATTAGTGCATCAGCTACTGCACCCTCCTCTTCGTTGAACCGTTTTATCTTTTGATCTTAGAAATTTGTGCATCGTCTGATCTAATTTTGAACGTCGTGTCTTATCGTGTTTTATTGATTCCCTTATGCCCTCCTGTCAAACTATCATGAAGGTGGCCAATTATTTCTGTCCTGTGTTTTTCGGCTGTTACTTCTGCTTTTCCGTAACACATCGTTATTCTTATTCCACTCTTGTGAAACTTTTCGTACCTCTATGATGGTTTGTGAACCCATTCGGTCCAGAATATCTCCCTTTCGTGCTACTCGGAAGCTTTTGATGTTTTTGATAATTAGTGTCTCTTTTAAGTTCTTGAGTCTTTTATGCACATTCTCCATTCCGATTGTATTGAAGTATATGTCCTTCACTATTACAGTGAATATTTGGCGCTTCGTGAATGGAGTAACTAGAACTTGTCCTGGTTTTGGTTTCCAGTTCTTTATTTTAATTAGAGCGATGACTCTTATTTCTTCCAGTAGCTTGCTAACAAATCATGTGTTGTCACTATCCGCTGATAAGAAACGCTTCGTGAATGGAGTAACTAGAACTTGTCCTGGTTTTGGTTTCCAGTTCTTTATTTTAATTAGATCCATGGCTCTTATTTCTTCCAGTAGCTTGCTAACATATCATGTGTTGCCACAATCCGCTGATAAGAAATGTACAATATTGTCTCGCTTGTTTGTGATCCCTCACGGTGATTAGGTTATGGGGAATTCTCATAATTTCTGATGATTTATGTAATGATGTGAGTTAAATTACTTTCAGGTTTTTTATTGTCTTGTTGTATGTCATGACCTCTATTCAGTAGTTCTAAACCCGGTGGTGAGGGTAGGAGAAAAAGCATTGTATTGTGGACGTCACCGATATTGATTTTCTCACTGGTGGCAACATGATGTCCGTCACACTTCAACATCTGAATTCATCATCTGATTTCCTGTGTCTTCTTGACCTGATGTTTCTTGTAGTTTCTGTCGTGCTCGCTTTATGAGAGTTTAAACATTTTTTGTCCAGACTTTGTCTACGTCAGTTTCCATTTCAAACCGTGGATCCGATGTGTAAATTGCTCCATGCACATCGTCGGATACATTGTCGCTGTCCGAGAAGTGTGAGGGTAAATCTAGCTGTAAAGCTATTTCAGTTGCTGATCCATTGGTATCAGTTTGTTTGTCCATTTAATGTTTTCTCATACTATCATTATATCCGCAATGTTTGGTAATGAGTATACGTCTCTTATGGTTTTTTTATTTAATTCTCTGAAATCAATCACCATGCGCCATCTTCGATTGCCATGGCTGTCCGGTTTCTTGGGTACGATCCAGATTGTTGAATTACAAGGAGAATTGGATGATCTTATGATTTTGTCTTTGAGCTTTTTGGCTATACTCTCTCTTATAACTTGTTTGTGTTGAGGACGATGTCTAAATTGCTTGTACATTATTTTCTAAATGTATATAATGTTCAATCATATCAGTGCACGGGAGTCTGTCTCCTGGCAATAGAAATTGATCCAGAAAATCTTGAATGATGCGGTTCGCAATTTTTATCTCTTCTCTGCTCAAATGACTTCTTCTGATCGATGCTTTCACGTAGCCTTCCTCCAGATCATTTTTAATTAAGTTAATCTGAACCACTTGTCTAGTCCTAGCCTTTATCACATACTTCACTTTGTCCGATATAGTATTTTCTTTGCTGACAACGTTTTGCACCGTTGACTTAATTTTGTCATCATTCTTTGCATCTACTCTTAACACTTGATTTGCTTGTTTGCATCTTCTTTAGGTTTCTAGGGTGATGTTCTTCTTCATGTCCTATGAATGGTATAGGGTGCATGACATTACTACTCACCATAAGAGTGTTCTTGTTGTAGAAAATTATGGCATCTTCCTTTTTCAGATAATTTCTTCCCAACATGCCATCTTGTTTTATGGGGAAATTGTCCTGTATTATCTGGAATTTCACAGGGGTCCCTCTTATAACCAAGTACACTAATCCTGCCATCCACACGGTTTGGTCTGTGATGCCTCCCAATTCTTTGGCATCTTCGATGCTTATTGGTAGGTCATCATGCAAGGCTCCGATCTTTATCAGGTTCACGGTTGCATTATTATCTATTATGAAATCCAGGTACCGTCGTTGGATTCCTTCTGGTATTCTTATCTTTACAGCCGTTGCTTCTCCATTTTCCCAACTATGGTTTTCAGGTCGCTTACAGTTCGTAGAGCACGTCCTTGCAACTTTTCGGGCGTTGTCAATATCGCCATCACTGGTGCTTTCACTTGGTTTTCGTTGGGATTCATTTGGTTTGAAGTTCGGTTCTGGTTGAACTCCTGTATTTGTTTCTGATAATTTGCTTGATCCATATTCCTTGGCGCCTGTTGATTGTGCTGTCGTGAGTAATTCTGGTTTTGGCTCGTCATCTTGGCTTCGTGATGAGCCTGCTGGTAGTTTAAATTATTTCTATAATTTTGATTGTCGTATCTGGGGTCCTCATTACGCCAGCTACCGCCGTTCCATCTATAGGGCCAGTTCTGAGTGTTCTCGTATCTTCCAGTTTGATGATTGAATATTCTTTGATTCCCTCGGTAGGCATGATTATTTTGCTCACGCCAATTGTTGCCTTCTTATCGATCATTGCTATAGTTTTGGTTTTGGCGCAATCCACTTCCATAATTCGTGTTATTATAATTGCTTGAATAATTTTGACTTCGAGAATTATTTTCTCGATAATGGTTTGGCTGGTAACCATGTGTTTGTCGACGTTTGCCAGAATATCGATCGCATGGTCCATTTTGAGATTGATCTTGCACATATGCTATGTATTCGGGTTCTTCATATTGATATAGTTCTTCCATGTAACCTACGTAGTGTGGTTCTTCATGTTAGCCATTTCTATATCGATCTTCGTCTTTCTATCTTCAATTATTTCTATAGTTTGATCCAATTCGTTGTTCACTATACAGTCTCGGGTTGTTCTAGCCGTGAATAATGCCACGGTATGGTCTGGAGTCCGGAAGTATTTTGGCCTCCATTCTTGTTTCTTAGCGTACTGCTTCTTCATATGCTTCACGCAGTGTCGCTGGTTTTTTAAAGTCCACTTTTTCAGCTAAATTGGCAGGTAAACTTTTTATGAGTATGTCGACAGCGATTGATTTTAGTGGATCCATCATTTCCTTTCTGTAACTGTTTCCTTTTTCTTCTTGGAGTGCTGCTTTTGTGCTGCCAAGCAAGACATTGATTTCATCGTAGAAATCACCTTCGGTGTCATGTTCTCTCATTCAAACATTCTGAATCTTGTTATTGAAATAACTAAAATTTCTTTTCGGTCCAAATCATTGCTTCTAATGTGCTATTAGTTTTTCCACTGTCTTGATCTGTTTATTGATTAAACTTTTCTTTGTGGATCTGGTGATTTTATGTAGGGCGTTCTGTAAAAACTGCGGCTGTATGTCTTCACTCACTAGAGAAGCTGCGTTCTTTAAATCTTGTAAGTATTCTCGAAGGCTCCTCTTGCCATCATAGGTCGGTGTACCGCTTATGCAATTTATTAGCGCGAAAGTGTTGGCCATGCTATTCATTAGTAAGAAATTAGAATTGGATGGGGTTGCATTCGTCACTTGGAAACCTCTATAATTTGTCTCGCCACCAAGACTCATGTTGAACACTTTTATTTTTATTTGTAGATAAAAATTTATAAACACAAAATTTGGTCTCCCTTTAAAAAAAAATTAGAGGAGAGAGAGAGAGAGAGAGAGAGAGAGAGAGAGAGAGAGAGAGAGAGAGAGAGAGAGAGACTACTTATTAGATGATCAAAAGTCGCTCAACAATATTTACATTTATTTCAATTTAAGTTCATCATGCGCACGTAACTATACAGTTACTGGAGAGACTTCACTCGTCAAGTACCTCCTGGTTATCGATATTAATTATTCTCTCTCTTACTCTATGGTTTCACACTCGCATACTCACATATCACCAAGTCCTTTACCTTTGTGTATCTGTGTGTGGACGTATAGAAATGACCTCTCTCCCTTGTGCCTACGTACCTGCTCGCTGCTCTGTGTCTTGGTTGGACTCGGCTTTTCTTCGTGATTTGTTCTTTTTAGGATCAAACGAACAATTAGATTTCTTTTGACTTACTACTTTTATATATCAAAAACCCAATTTAAATAACAGTTACCAAATTATACAATAGTTGTTGAACACAATACTACAACGCGACTCGATAAAATTCAACTAACTAAAACTCAAACCAATTCTTGAACACTAACCAAAGGAAATTAATCGAAAAAGTGCGTCCGCTCTGGAGCTTGGCTCGAGTCGGTGTGGAGGAGTAGCGTAGCTTGGGGTCGCTCGAAAGTGTTATCGGACCTCCTACGCCTCTCTAAGCTTTACTTCCCCTGTCTTAAACTGCAATGTGGCTTTGCACGCAGGGTCTCGAGCAGCGGAGGGGAAATTGTTTGAGTGAACGAGATTCTTGGCTATCTCATCCTTTTGTGGCCTTGAGTCTCGCTGCACCTTTTATGTGTGGATCTTTCTCGAATTTATATTCCAAATAATTTCTTGAATATAATTCCGAGGAAGTTGTCACATAACATTAAAATTCAAAATTATTAATCAGTCGAAGCAATCTCCACAATTTTTCTTTACTGGATAATTTTTTTCACAAATATTTGTAATATTCATTCTTCAATGCACTAAAATTAAATTATACTTTACTCAATTAATCTAAGAAAATTAAATTTCAGAATTATAGATCAGTCGAAGCAATCCCCCAATATTTATATATATTATATATGCGCGTGTTTAATTGTAAGTGAGTAGCATGCAGGGATGTATGAGTAAAAATGCATGTATATTTAAATAAATGATTGTGACTAATGCCTGTATATCTAAAACAGGCACTGCGTAGAGCCGACCTACGCAGTGCCTTTTTACAAGAGTCAAGTGATCAAGACGTGGTGTCCAGCTATTGAATACAAATGCTGCGAATCGGTCTATTAAGCGCTTAGAACCGGCTTGAACTCTGTGCACAGTGCAATATTATAACTCTCCTTTCAGTGACACACCATACTGGATTGCGAGCTGTAGTGACAGCTGTACCTGGCAGAAGAGTGCTATCCATAGTACGCATCGTCTATTAAGCGCTTAGAGATCGCTTAAACTCTGTGTGCTATACGATAGTATAACTCTTCATCCACTAGTAGTGAGTCCAGAAGCCAGAAGAGAAAGGACCGCCAACGTATCTGGCGATAGTGGGAAACCACGGCTTAGTTAACATCAACCTTGTCACAAGAATTCGTGTAAATTTAACCCAATCAGTATCTGCCACATCACGAAGGTGACAACGTCAATCAGAGTGCGACAGACATAGATAATCGTACGATTCTAAGATTACTTAATATTACAAGTATAGTAATGGATTAGAAATCTAGCGTAATAACATAAATATAATAACCATAAGGCGAAATATATCCATAACTCTGCAAAAGAGATCTCTGTAACATCAATACCTTTGTGCGTGCTCAATATTCATAAATGAATCAAAACCATAACGATTTAAATAAACCTTTTTGTATTTTATCCTTTGACTTCCGGATTATAAGAACTGTGGATACACCAGGGTCCGAACGTACGACAGAGCAGACACAATATTGTCAACGCTACATATGTATACACATTTAATCCACCTAGCGTGACTGCGGACGCATCGACCTTGTCCGCATATAAAAATCTTAAATATACTCAGTAACAAATGAGCGGATGACTAGATTCTTTAATAAAAATAATTATGTGTGAACTCACGAAGCCTGTCCTTATATAAAGTGAGGTCCTTATAAAATGGCATCCCTGGTGGGGAACTAGCCATTGCTACTGAGCAACAATCTCTAATATTAGGAAGTATTTAGAAGCATAATTAGACTAGAATTTAGATGCTATAAGGAGAATTTTGGATATCTTAGAAATTCAGAAGTAAAATAAGACAAAATTTGGTCGAAGAAGGCAAATTTTTGATAAAATTTGAAACATTAATCCAGATTGTGGCAAATGACTTGAATCAGACTTGTGAGCAGATCCTGGCTATAAGAGGTGAGACAGAGGTTAGAGCTGCTAGCTCTTGAATTTTTCGTTAATGGGCTACCAGACGGCTGGAGGTCTGGTATCACGGACACAGCACCACAAACATTGACAGCAGCATTTAACACTCCACTGAAGTACGAGAAGGCCAGAATCAAGATGTTTAGCGAAGGTTATTTATACCCTAAAGTATACTATATATACTGCAAATCAGACCAAGTCCCAATTGAAAGAGGATATCCCGGGAACTATCCGCAAGACAGGCCGCAGCGAAAATACGACGACTTTAAACTGGGAAGTGGCTCATCGGAAGGACGTGGCGATGAGCTCATCAGCGTCCAATGAACCCAAGAATGACAACCCAAGAGGATATCCAAGACAAATAATACAAATCACGTTCGCAGACCGGACAACACCGTCTATAAAACTACGGGTAGACCAGTTAGTAGCACCGGAGGCTATAAGTATAATAGACACTGGCTCTCAGATAAATGCCGTCAAGCACAGTTCATTAAAACCCGAAACTGTGATAGAATATAATGACTTACGGGAATTTCTTCTCAAGAAACCGCAAAATTATCTATAATGGGGAAAGAACGCCTCTTTAATGTTTTATCGTCTGAGACACCGTTTATCGAGGATTTTATATTAGGAATCCCGTTCCTGTACCACGAAAAGGTAAACATCATGTTCGGGATCGAAGTGTTGATAACCGAAAGCCAACCCATAACTTCAGTTCCGTTTGTATACAATATATTTCCGGAAAACGAGAGAGGTCTAAATGAAAAATACGGACCTACGAAATCAAAAAAGCCTCCATTTAAAAGTGCTACTTCTTACAATATAAAGTATGAATTTCCAAATGAAAATGAAAATATTGAACCAGAAATGTTGGAATTATCGAAGAGATCTTTCAATTATGAGGATTTAAAGTCAAACCAGCCAGAGCCAAAGTGCCCATAACAATTCCAGCTACGAAAGATTCGGCAACTAGTGAAGCGTATCTACGGCAAATAACTACTGTCCAAGGAGTATATCTTGGAGAAGCAGCATTTACCAATGAGAATGGCTACTGCTACGCCATAGCAATAAATACGACAGAAGATCCAGTCGAGATCGTAATCACTCCTCAACATCTCAACTCTCGTGGAAGGTGAGCCTATCACGAACCAAGAAGAGAGGGTAAATTTCATCATGGAAAATGTATAAAAATCGTATCACTCACGCCAAGGATTATGGCAAATACAGCGAATAGTGGTGAAGTACTCCCATTTGTTCTACTTGCCTAGAGATCCAGCTCCCAGGACTTCCTGCGTGAGACATAAGATAATGACAACAGACGATGAACCAGTCCGTGTCAAATATAAGAGAGGACTGACAGGAGAAGACGAGGAGTTGTTCAACTAATTACAGAAACTCCTGGACGCCAACATTATCCGACACTCTAATAGTCCGTTTTGCAGTCCATGTCGAATTGTTCCCAAGAAACCGGGACCTGACGGCAAAAGGAAATTTCGCTTAGTTATAGATTATCGAAAACCGAATGTCAAGACCTTTAAAGATGTCCACCCGCTACCAAATGTTTTGGATATGCTCGAGCAAATGGAAAGTGCACAGAACTTTACAGTTTTTGATTTAGCAATGGGTTTCGACTAGATTGAGCTGGAACCCAAAGATATACAAAAGACAGCCTTGAACACAAAGTACGGCTATTTTGAGTACTTATACATGCTATTTGGCCTTTCCAACGCACCCGACATTACAACGTTTGGTAGATTGTGTTTTATTAGGTTTACAGGGGGTAGAAATGTACGTTTTCCTAGACGATATCGTGATCTATGCAAATATGTTACAAGAACATGAGGAAAAAGTAAACAAAGTGTTTCAGAGGCTATCGGAGGCAGGCTTACGTTTACAAATCGATAAATGCCGATTTCTAACGCCCAAAATCATTTACTTAGGCCGCATTATTGATAGAAATGGGGTAGGACCAGACCCAGCGAAAATTTCAGCAGTTATGGCATTTTCAGCACCAACGACACAATCTAAAATCCATCAATTTCTCAGATTGGCAGGATATTATAGACGAGTCATTCTTAATTTTGCAGAAAAGGCTCGCCCGCTCAATTCCCTGCTACAGAAGAATAAGAAATCGGAATGGACTGATGCGCAAAAACAAAGTTTTGAAACCGTGTAATAGGCTCTCTGCGAAGCACCGGTGTTGGCCTCCGTTAATCTCAACAAACCTTTCATTTTGACTGCAGATGCTAGTGATGGAGCAATTGGAGCAGTACTCAGCCAAGGGAAACCGAGAGACGATCATCCGGTAGCAGATATGTCCAGGTCCCTCAAGAAGTCGAAGGAGTCAGAAGTCCAGAATCTGCCAGTTTCAAGTGAAGTTGTGGGAGAGGAGGCTAGAGCCTTACCAATTGTCCTAAAAGTAACTAAAACTTCCTTAGCTAGACAAAATCTTAGCAACAAAATGAGAAACCGGAACGAAAGTCAGGTTCCAAGAATGCGGTACAAACAGTACCTAAAGGTATGCACTAGAGACGCTGCGTGTCTGTAGCCGCCACTTTGATTATTATCGGGGACTTCTATAGAATCGCCCCGAGGAAGCCACGAAACAGATTGCGATTCGATCAACAGCAAGTGTGAATGTAAGTAACGGCTCGATTGTTGCATCTCTCTCTTTGCTATTGCTATCTCGCTCTGTCTCTCTCTCGCTTACGCTGTGCTTGTCAACTTCGATACAATACATATCTATTCTTTCTACTATTATTTCGCTTTATTATTTTGTGCCCAGCTCTTCCTATTCCTGTTCGCGCCTGTTTGACATTGCTCGCGTTCGTTCGGATCTCAATCCTACGGAGCTGATCCACGAGGCTCTCCGCAGGCCATTGTCTCCAAGGACGATACGGAGGCATATACTGTCTACCGCGTTAGGCTTCGTGCAGCCTACAAGAAGCCCGTCTCGAGCGGTTAATCTCGAGTCTCCCTGCCATATATATTATACACACACACACATATATATATAATAACCCAATAAACCAATAACCCAATATCGTGTGAGCCTGTCCACCGTTATATTTGGCGCCCAAACGTTAATGGTTTTTATTTAAATAATTGTATTCATTATTTTATTATAAAGCAACGTAGTATTCGAATTTGGGAGAATCCGACAACGCGCGAGCTCGCATTCCAAGCGTGTTTATACTTGCGAGAGTCAGGCCGCGTCAGATGTAAACAAAGTGACTGCTTCTAAGCACACTTAAATTTTACTATTGAGTTCGATTTGAAATTTTGTAGGAAAAAATATTCGAAGTATATATAGTCAACTGCGACAACGCGACTATACCGAACGACTTTTATCTTGTTCGGCACTGCTAGTTCACTGCGTATATATATTTTTTTTTCCCTCGATCTTTTTCTTTTGCATTATTTGTCGACTATTGCGCTGTATTATTCTCAATTAATTTATTAATTTATTTATTTGTTTCTTTTTTTGTTTTTTTCTCGTCTCTTGTGTCGGCCGATTATTTTTACATACGTAAAGATCTCCTAGAAGCACTTAGATTGGAAAATATATTAACGACAAGCTTCGAAGCAGCTACAGAATCTCGATGGCCAAACAATTTAGAAGACCACGAGCCTAGCGACATGTCTTTAACCAAGACAATTGATCCGGCAACGAGAAGTATCGGAGACCTACAGGACTTGCCAGGAATAGCAGCTCGAGAGATAAAAACAAAGATGCTGATAGATTTCTCTCTTCCTTGTCTACCGAATATAGTCTCGACATCGTCAGTAACAACCGTAACCTCGAGCGTGAGTTGGTGCTCAAACAAGAACTTTAATGCGTCGACGTCAATACACACACACACACGTCACACAATACGATGACGCACAGTACGATACAACGGCCCTTCGATTCGAATCCAAATCTTCTAGTTCGCACTACATTGCCTGATGGCAGCGTACACCACATAGAAGTCGCTGTAGCCAACGAATTAAGAAGAGCTTGGACTTTGAAATTGCAATTATTACAAGAAACGGAGAATTTAAAACATCAACTCGCTTCGCAAGCTGAAAGAATAAGAGGACTTTCGACACAAAAATTATTTTATGATCAGCAAATTGGACAGCTCAACGAAGTCATCAACAGATTAACTCAAGATAAATCGAGATTACAAGAGATAAATAGTAGCTTAGAAGCAGAAATAAACAATAGAAGATACAACGAACAACAGACATTAGAATATCGTTCACGCAGTAATTGGTACGCGGAAAAAACAGTTCAATTCCAAGAAACGTTCGATCTTAATTATTAGGACATCTCGGGTCAACAGAGCAGTTCAACTAAGCTGCCCGCAACACCTAAGGTTCCCCGCACAAGCGCCCACCATGATACTTCAAGTGCAAACGCAACATACGCCCATTTTCGCGGCCCTGTTGGTACAGTTGCTTCGCTGCCTTTAGCAGCCCCTGCAATATATAATACCGTCCCTTATAAGCCCGCAATCTCGATTTTGGGTGGGGGGATTGCGACTTCAAATTTGTTCTATTCATATTCCATAGTAAAACTCGAAGTTTAGGTAAAACGGTACGAGAATGGAAAATTAAATTCTCAGGTGATAAAGGAGTTTGCATTGAAGGATTTCTAGAGCAGGTAGAAGATAATCGACGATTAGATAGTGTCTCCGATGAAGAACTACTCAACTCGATGACTCCAATGTTTGAGAAACCCGCACTTTTCTGGTATCGTACGCTTCGATCTTCGTTGAATACGTACCAGGACTTCAAGAAAGTGGCACTCAACACTTACAGCAAAGCGAGGCGTAATAAAAGGAGTCTAATGGTTTAAGCTCATCTACGCAAACAAGAAGCGGAAGAGCCAGTGAGAGATTACATAGTATCTCTTCTCACAATTCTGAATCGCTTTGACCAACCGTGGGAATTGCAAGACCAGGTCAATCTAGTAATCGATAATATGCTTCCGAAGCTCAAGAAGAAATGAAAGGCCTTCAAACTTAACCAACGTCCGAGAATTCCTAGAGAAAGCTCAAGAAGCGGAGGATGATGAGGACGGCCAATGGCGACCGCCTCCTCCAACTGACCAGAGCATGCTGCCGGAGGCAGCCTACAGACCTTCTGTCAAAACTAACAAAGGCAAATCACCAAGTATAGCTTCAATGGATAGTAAAACGTCCACGCTATCTGAATCTGAACTTGAGTCGCCCACGACTCCAGGAGATAACGCTTCTGGAGATAAAGCCAACGCGGAAGGAAATAATTCCCCGACGAAATCTACAAGTTCGCAACGAGGATCGCCCCGTGGAAAAGGTCGTGGTAACTACCGAGCAAAAGGTGGTAAACAAGAAGGTAGTCCGGTGATCTCGCCCAAGTTCGACAAAAATAAGGACAAAGAAGCTGGTCCAGAGGGCAATAAGGTTCTCTGTTGGAATTGCAGCTGGCCTGGTTATACCAAGCGCACCTGCCCCGAATGTTCATCCCAAGACAGACAATTAATAAACGAATCTGGCAGCGCGTAGATAAGGTTCATACCGCTCTAAAGCATCAAGTGACCTTCGACACTGATCCTGTTACAGGAGTAGCGCAGATACCTCACGGCACGGTGAGAGACTTACCGCTAGTACGAGTAGCTCAACCGATGTGGAGTCGTCCTGCGATGGAGATACTGTAGCCAGCGCCTTAGTCGAGAAGTTTCCGAGATGGTGGCTTACTGTAGAAGTAGGCCAGTACAAATTTAGAGGACTTTACGACACCGGAGCATCGCGCACAGTCCTTGGCCCCATAGGCTTATCCATTGCTGCCACTTTGAATAGGCGCGACAAGTCATATGTTGGCCCAGGCGCGAGAGCCGTTGACGGTCATTATATCCCTATTGTCGGAATATTAGGACGTTGGTCTCTTCGTCTTCAAGCATACAATCTCACGATTGTACATCGTAAAGGAACAGATAATGTGGCGCCTGGCGCACTCTCCCGTATGCATGAGACCGAAGAAGAAGAAATTGCTGCTTTAGCATCCCTCACTATTAATGAGTCGATCAAAGAGCCCTGGTATCTGAAAAATGCCAAACAAGTGGTCGATGATTCCACCGCATACCCATATTGGAAGATCGTGGGTGGAAAACTCTAACATTATAAACCTGATCCAATTATAGATGATTTACTCGGACAGAATATGGATGCTTGGAAGCTGGTGGTACCAAGAGGACAGCGTGAGCAAGTCCTAAGCGAGTGTCATGACGAGCCAGCCTCGGGACATCTCGGTAGATTCAAGACTCTTCAACGAGTCGCACTTCGGTACTACTGGCCTAGTATATATAAAAACACAGCTCACTTTGTTAAACACTGTCAGATTTGTCAGCAGGTAAAAGTTGAACAGTTAGCACCGGCAGGCCTTATGGGTAAACATATGGTCATCCGTCCTTGGGAATCGTGGCTGGAGATATCATGGGCCCTTTTCCTAGGTCAACTCAGGGACATGAACATCTGCTCATCTTTATAGATATCTTTACGAGGTGGATAGAATATATCCCGATTAGAAAGGCCAACGCAAAGACTACTAAGTGCGAACCTAACGAGAGGATTTTCCTTAGATTCGGAACTCCCGATAGGTTATCTAATAACGGTACACCTTTCAAGAACAAGCTGATCGATAATTTCTTAGAATCTCTTGGAGTTTATCCCGGCACTTGTGCATCGTATTCACCTAAGTCGAACCCGACTGAGCGAGTGAATCGCACAGTAAAAATAATGATCGCTGCGTTCATTGAAAGCAAACATATCTCTTGAGACGCGCACATTGCTGAGTTTGCCTTTGCCTAAAATACGGCCATCTATGAAGCTACTCGATCTAGCCCTGGTTTTCTAAACTATGGAAGAAATCCAGAGCCTCCACGTACAACTCGTAGAGAGGAAGAACTAGCAGCCAGGCAGCATCTCGAACGAGCAGCTCAAGATGATTGGCACGCTCGAATGGAAAAGTTGGATGATTTCCGAGCCACCGCTCTCGAAAATTCAATTACCACTCAAAATAGGAAAAATATTACAACACAAAGCATCGCGACATCAGTTATGAGATTGGCGACAAAGTATAGGCCAAGAATCGCATACTTTCTTCTGCACAAGCAATTGCTGCGAAGCTAAATCCGAAGTATGCAGGACCTTTCATTGTCACTGCTCGCCTTGGCATGAATTCGTATCAACTCGAAAACGAGAAAGGAATCGAAGTAGGTAAAGTCGCTGTTTGCGATCTAAAACCACGCTACGATGAAGAACAATTTCCAGATGAAACGCATGATGCAGATGATAAAGAATCCGAGTCGGAAACGGAGATATCGCAGCAACTTAAAGGTTTGATGCTGTTAGTCTCGCCTAAAGGTGGTAAACACCAAATGATGACAAAATTATAAGTGCAGCACCGTAAGTGCCTGAAGCCAAGAAGAAAAGGGGCAGGCCTCCTGGCAGTAAAAAGAAAACTGTGACAACGCGAGACATCGCGTTTAGGTGATTACGCCCCAGGGGCAAGCAGATTTAGTAAAGATATTTGCCTCCCTAAGTAGGCGTCTTCTCTCGCTTTTGCTTTGACTTTCCTATGGTTTTCTATTGCTTTCCATTATGCATATTTGCTCATTTCCTAACAGAACCATGGAACTAGGACGCAGTCAACCCAAGGTAACGATCGAGGTGCCAAAGGAATTGCTTCGACGGATGAGTAAAATTGTCCAACAGCTGATCCAAGGGCATGGGGAGAATATTCCACCAACTGAGTCGACAGAGACCCAGCTGCTTATGGGACTCTTACGTTCGTTAAATATAATACCAACGAACCCGTCTCCTGCAAAGCCCGTAGTCTTACCTGCTCTGGAAGCTCCACTGGCCCTTCCCGACCCGGCAACTCTGCTTCGTAGCGCCCCGGAGTAAACACCGGAGCCAACACTGGAGCCAACATCCGAGTCGGAACTTGCTACCCCGGAACCCACAATATCATTGGAGGAACAATGGGCCACCTTGCAGGCGAATGCACGTTTCTGGAGGAAGAAACGCCAAGAGGCTGAACGTCAGGAAGGCGAAGCATATGAAAAGGTGTATGCCTTCGCACGGCATCCGAAAGTCCAACAAAGGTACATCGTCCAGAAGGACCTTTATGATAAGGTGAAGGACGCGTTGGACCTTCGTCACCACTTGCGTAAAACGGAGGAAGAATGGAAAGCTGAGCAGGAATGTAAAGCCCGCTACAACGCGCTCTAACAAGAGCAATTAAGAAAGCTGCAGGAGCTGGAGCAGATACAGGCGGAACTTAACCAATTGAACGTGGAGAAGAGCAACCGTCCACGACCAGCTGACGAGGTACCACTCGGTTCTCGAAGCCCAGGCCCAGTTCTCTAAGGCATAGGAATGCAGGGGTCCCGTGCGACAGTCTAGCAGGGCCTCGCATATATTTGCGATATCAGCGCTACTGCGACATCTGCAATCTCACGGGGGTATCAAGAATTAAAAACTGCCCCAACTACTTCCTGTACCCGAGGTTCTTAAGTGAAGAATTCCCCGTCTACGAGTACTGAAGAGCTCCAGTTCCCGACTTTTTCTTTATGCTTCGAAGCAAATAATTACTTTAATTCCTTTTGTCTGGCTTACAAGCGTTTTTTTTAGGCATTGACCCCCTTTCCGTTCGTTTATAGTTACCATTACTGTAAGAGAGAGAGAGAGAGAGAGAGAGAGAAAGCCTCGGCATATTTTGATATTTTAATACTTTTGTACTTTCTTAATTAAATAAATTTACTTATTTTACAATTTTGAACCTTATTACTGTTCGAGAGAGGACAATATTCTCGAGCTGGCACCTTCTTGCTACCAGCGTCTGGGAGTGGGGGATATAACGAGTTGACGTTCGTACCCTCGTTATTTCTCTCTCTTCACCATTTATTTGTATTATATTATTTACTTTATTATTATCTAACTTTTGTAACTTACAGCTACATAGCAGGTAATTGAGAGAGTAGTATTTTCCGGCATAGCATTGAGAGCAGCGCGGGTAGTATGTGTGTGTCGCGCTCCTGGCGGGCCATAGGGCCAACTCTCGCAAGTATGCGTGTGTGTGATCGCGCCACCGAGTCCCTCGCGGCGATTAGCAGTCGCCCGTCTTGCCGATTAGACGTGTTTGACCGTATCGCTACTTATTGTGCTACAATTCGTTCTGTCCTTGATTCGACTTTCGACAGCTATCCTTTGTGATAATTATTGCGTTCGTGCGTGATTCGTGCTTTCCTCGTGTACGGTGTATTATTTGGATATTCCGTGCTAGCATTGTTTATTGCTACGAAGCGCGCCAGTTCCTGTAGCCGCCGCTTTGATTATTTTTGGAGACTTCTATCGAATTGTCCCGAGGAAGCCACGAGGCAGATTGCGATTCGATCAACAGCAAGTGTGATGTAAGTACCGGCTCGATTGTTGCATCTCTTTGCTATTGCTATCTCGTCCTGTCTCTCTCTCGCTTACGCTGTGCTTGCCAACTTCGATACAATACATAGGAAGGGTAGCGCCATCTGTTGTTCCTACTGTGCGACGGGAATTGCGCTGGATGCGGCTGCGCATGGAACCCCGCGTCCGAATTTTCAAATGAGTGACCGTTACTCAAATTTTGAGCTTTTTCTAATAGCTTCGTTTTAACAAAATCGGCGATCACATTCTGATCGGATTTGGTAAAGGCCATCACCATAGGCTTGAATGACGACGGCAAGCCTGCTAGCATCAATGCGCCGATTAAATCGGTCGGAATCTGCGTACTAATGCAGTTATCATACCTGCTTGTAGAAACTTCTATCAGCAGATTAACTTTACGACCGGAGCCAGGATCGTCAAGGGTTTCGGCGAGTGCCTCCCAGGCATCCTTTGGTGTCTTGGCGTCTTCTAAATAAGCATAGAGGTCGGGTTCAACGGCCAGAATGATTCTGGCTCGCGCCTTCTGAATTTTCTTTGCGTTTGTAGATAACTGACCTTGAACTTCTGGAGCGGCTGTAGCGGCTAGGGCCTCAATTGTGTCCCAGATATCTACCTCCAAATACGTTCGCATGGCCACTGCCCAAGTTCGGTAGTTTTGTCGGACACTCAACTTTTCAATGGATAAAAATACTCCGCTGCTCGAACGACCCGCCGTGGCTTATCACTCCCGCTCAAAATGTCGGTGCTCCAAAACTGCTTATCACGACGCATTCTGTCCCGCACGTGTTCCGGCAACGATAACTTTTTCAGTTGTCCGTTGTAATGGTGCTCTGGGCCCATAACCTGATATTTTCGAAGGCGAAGATGAATAAAAGAAGCAGTGCTAATATAACTTCAACTTATTCGTATTTATTATTCCTTTTTACAAAGTAGCTGAGAGGGTGAGTGTTTAAGACAACCATTGCGGAGCAAGGCGGAAACGAATAATAATCCGCGCAATAGCCTCTTCGATAGCTCCTAGCTTACCTACACGCTGCTATGATTAGACTAACTACTCTAGGCTAATATACGTACAAAGAGCGCGGTGATTTAAATGATTACTTGAAATATATATATATATATATATATATATATATATTAGGGTGGCGCTTGTTTCCCAAAGTGCTTGAATACCGGCTCCCGTTTCGGGAATCACTTGCATTTACCCAAAAACGATGAATTCAGCATTAAAATGTGATTTAGCAAGTGTTTAATCCGTTTCACTTTTCAAAAAACATGATTTTTTCGCTCCTACGTATTTAATGCTGTAGCATTCAAGGATAGTCAAATGTCAATTTCCAATATGTAAGATATGTTTTCGATGTATTATTTCACGTAGAATACGATGGCGCTGTTGCTTTTATCATGAAAGATAAGCTAAAAACGCTAGGCGCATAAAATTGTGTTTTTTAGTGTTTTTCAGTGATTTTTGGCCCCTACTGTTTTAAGGTTATATTTTATGATAAAATCAATCACGCCATCGTATTCTACGCGAAAAAATACATCAAAAACATCTATCGCATATTTGGAAATGAACTTCGTTGCCCTTAAATTCGAAATAAAAGAAAATATATCGAATTTGATGTTAGTTTGAGAGTAGACTGGCGCCAAGTGTCGCGAGTATCATTTTATGTATTCAATTAAATCTTTAACGGCAAGGAAGTTTTATTTCCAAATATGCGATACATGTTTTCGATATATTTTTTCACGTAGAATATGATGGCGCTATTAATTTTACCATAAAACATAACCTTGAAGCAGTAGAAGCCAAAAATCACTGAAAAACACTAAAAAACACAATTTTATGCGCCTAGCGTTTTTAGCTTATCTTTTATGATAAAAGCAACAGCGCCATCGTATTCTACGTGAAAAAATACATCGAAAACATATCTTACATATTGAAAATTGACGTTTGACTATCCTTGATGAACTACAGCATTAAATGCGTAAGCGCGAAAAAATCATGTTTTTTGAAAAGTGAAACGGGTTCAATAAGTACTTGCTAAATCACATTTTATTGCTGAATTCATCGTTTTTGGGTAAATGTAAGTGATTCCCGAAACGGGAGCCGGTATTCAAGCACTTTGGGAAATAAGCGCCACCCTAATATATATTAGCCGCCGGACTCGACGTTTCATGCTTCGCTGCAAGGCGGCAACACCATCGTTCAAATATACGCGCATGCGTTAGACCCGCTCAATACGCACTCCGCGCGAGTTTTGAATATTGGTGCGCGCGGATTCAAATTGATAAATGGGTGCTAAGGCGCGAATTTTAAATTTTAATCTAGTCAGACTTTTATTAGTGATTTAATTGCGCGTATATTATTCTAGTCTAACCTACAGTATTATTTACTCTTGCTTTTTATATTATTTTTTTTTACCAAAGATGTCGCGTTCGTTATGCAAAATGTACAATAAAATTCTTCGGCTAAATGCCAAGATGCATATATGTAAGGATTGCGAATAACATTGCGGTCGAATTATTATTTCTCTAACGAGCCGTGTCACGCGACGCATATTGGCGCGAGAGAGCATCTTTCGAACAATTGCCGAATAACAAGTTTGGGTGAAGATTTGTTAGCTCTGCCCAACCTACTTGTACATTGTTGCTTACGGCGGAATCGTGATTCTCTCGTCCGCCTCAAAGGGAATAATTCTATTTCCTAGCTTGAGGATCCTATTGAGGGAAATTCATGTGGGACAATTTGCAGTTTACAGGGCAAGTCTTGTATAAGAATTATTGCTTCGCCCAAGTTGTGCGCAGTAACTGGGGCCACGCCCTTTAATTCAGTGATTTTCTTTGTGTCAATTGGGTAGGTCGGGGCCAGCTTACCTCTTTTAAGTAGGGAGTTATGCTCTGAGCTGCATGCATGAAATGTTTACTGTAGAATAGAATAGAATAAAATTTATTTTGCACAAGTCAAAAACATTTTGTACATATCATAGTCATATCGTAGTCAATATACATTTCGTCGATATAACTTTACAATGCGCAACTTTTATTCGTCGTCAACTCGGTACATGAAACGGCGTATTGCTGTCCTAAAACTACTAAGCGACTGAAGACTTCTCAATTCGTGCGGTAGCGAATTCCAGAGTCGTGCACCCTGGGAACTGAAAGACTTCATCCCAGCCTCAGTACGCGAATTCGGGACTAGGAGTTCTTTGGGGTCCCTGCTCGAGGTCCTAGACTGGTTTTTCTCAAAAAGAGCAGCAACATATGGAGGCTGCCTTATACCTATAGCCTTGTACAGCATGACAGCGGCAAAATACTCTCTCCTCTCTCGAACCGTTATTCATCCCTATTCCTTTCTGTATGGAAAATATGCTCGTCCACCACAGATATATCTTATACAAGAATTCTGCAGCTTTTGAAGTCGAGACTCAAGCTCCCCTGAGATATCCATGTAAACAAGAGAGCAATAATCCAGATGAGACATTGCAAGAGCACTAGCTAACCGCTTACGGAGCGCCTCAGTTGTGCAGGATCTGAAAGATCTGAGACCATATAAAGCCCTATTTACTTTACGACTAACTGCATCAACCTGCGGCTCCCACGTCATTCTCGAGTCCATCACAACACCAAGGTTAGTCACAACGTCAACAAATGGAACGAAAAAACCACTTTCAACCTCAATGCTGGGCAACTCTAGACTTTGTATATTACTAATGTTATACTCTGAACCAAATGTCATAGATTTTGTTTTGATAACGTTAAGGCGGAGCGCATTCTCAGTCATCCACGCCGACACAGCTCTCGCCACCAACTATTGGCGTCTGTCTGCTTGTTGATAAAAATTTTATTGACGGCATTTTGTTAAGGTTTTCTACTTAGGCGTGTTTCTATCTGAGTAGTCGCTTTTGCCAATTGGGGATTGCGGCGAACGCGAGTTTAGTTTTTTTGCATTGGTTTTTGTTCCTTGAGGGGTTTATTTCCATTTTTATTGCCGTCATAGTCTTTATAGGGTTGATTCCCGTCCGAGTTTTGGCGATAGTTACTCTTAAAATTTTTCCCACGGTAATTTCCACGGTTCAGACCGTTCTGATTGTACGTGTTCCAAAGATCGTTGTTTTGACCGGAGTTTCGGGTATTATTGTCCCGATATATTGGTAGATGCTGTTAGAATTGCGCGCGCGTTGGTTGTAAGGATTCGATATAACTTTTTTGGATGCGTGTACCAGCAGTTTTGTGCAACTAGTAATATGGTGGCCTATTCTTTCGTAATATGAACAAAATCCCGGTGTATTACTCTTTGATTGTAGCGCTTGCGTGGGTTGCGCTTGTCCCGGCTGTGATTCGTGTTCTTTCTTTCCGTCCTCTGTCGTCGCCCTTCGTACCTGAGCTGATTCGGATAGCGCGAGTAACGTATGGTTTACTGCCGGGTTACCGTATTTTGCGCGCCGTGCAGATTGTTTCCATTCGTATTCGAGCGCGATTCTAAAAGCTTCGTTAAGCGTATGTGGCCGTTCGCTTTGCACCTGATGATCAATAGGCGGCCATAATCCAAAAGCGAAATAACTTTTCGTGCGCGCGAGCTTTTCTTGTTTTTCAATCTCTTTTCGATAAATTCGGCGCGGCCTCGATTATAGTCAGTAAACGATTATGTAGCTTTTGCATTCGGCTACTATAATCTCCCATGGACTCGTTCGATTCTTGCTGGAGAACTTTCATTTCGGTTTGGATCTTATCCGCGATTCCTATATTTCCGTAGTATAGAGCTAGATCTTTTAATAATCTTTTTACTGACAGGTAAGCGGTTACGCGCGCGCCGTAGCCTTCAGTTGCTCGGCCTGTTAGTTTGCTTCACAAGTGCATAAGAATGTAATCCTCGTAATCGTGCCCGAATTTTTCGTAGATTGAGCGGACCGTGTTGCAGAATGCTTTTAGTTCGTTCGGTTCGCCTGGCTGTCAGCTTGATCTTTGTCTCTAATGAAACGCAGACTTGTGTATAATGAAATCTCTTACCTTGTACTCTTTTGTTGTTTCTCGATAATCTAGCCTTCTCTCTATTCGCCCTAGACCAAGGAAAAATCCAATCTATTTATGGATGGTTTCAGCACAAGAATGAACACAAATATGGGTTCAAAAATAATTCTATCTTTATTTGGTGTAAATAAAATGAGTAATTTTACAAAGAATTGAAAAATACGAAAGAGAAAATATAACAACCAATTCGAACGAGAATAAAATAAAGAAAAACTATTGTAAAATGGTCGTCCGCTCGGCAGCTTGGCTCGAGTCGGAGTGCTTGAGGTAGCGTGGCTTGGGGACTCTCGGAAGGTTTTTCCGGACCTCCCACGTATCTCCAAGCTCCACTTCCCCATGCTGACGTCAGTGCGTCTGCACTCGTTTTTTTGAATGATTTTGTATGTATGCAACATAGATACATATTTATGTTTTAGAAATACATATAACCATTCCAGGTGATCTCGGGATTTGGTCCAGATGAGACGGAGGCTGCGACCAATGATTTTTGCAAATATCATATTTTTTCGAATGACTTTGTATGCATGCAAATAGATATATATTTATGTTTTAGAAATACATGTAACCATTCGAGGTGATTCCGAGATTTGGTCCAGATTAGACGGATGCTGCGACCAATGATATTTGCAAATAATTTTTTGTTAAAGGGTTTTGGGATTTGATTATGAAATGATGAATGCTATATGTATTTATACGTATGATATGATGCGATTTGTAGATTTTGTTTAGGTGATATTGGAAAGCAATATTGGAATACTATACAGGAAATTATTACTATAGTATTTAATAATCAGGATAGCGTGAACCGTAATATTAAATTTTGTAGTTGATACCATGTAATATTACTAATAGAATAATAATTTTATTCATCTTCAGATTATGATTAGGTATTGTGTATTTTACTATCGGGAACTTTACAAAATGGTCGATAACCATCAATAACAAAATTACTAGGCTTCTATTGATATGTTTATTACAATATCATTTTTAATGAATAAGTATTTAATTGGGTGATCAATTCTTACATTTGTGTACATTTCATAACCAAATTGTCATATTATTAAAATAATTTATTACGTTATTATTATTATTATTATATATATATCACATACACACACGCACACATACACGCACACTTCCTCAGTAGCACGTCAGCACGGTATTCAAGAAGTGGATCTAACAAACAAGAGATATATTTATATATACGTGTCAGCGACGTACACCTTCACACAAATGGACTATATTTCGATGGACCGCGCAATAAATTAAAAATGCCATAAAACGCTAATGGATATATTAGATTCAATAACAACTTCACAAAAACCGCGAGATCATATTTTCCAACGGAAAACCATAAATTAAGAAGCGCGAAAGCGAGGGGAGCTGTGCCGACAGTAACCTTACGCAATACAATCAGGCGACAAATCATCACAGAATAACGATCACAAGTATGAGAAAAATTAAAGAGCAGAGAGAAACAGAGACGCAATATTCATCGATCTGGAATTGCATAGGAAACACATGTACGATCTCCAGTAAACAGAGAGACCGCGGGAGAGTTTCTAAAAGTGACAAGTTCTTTAGTGGTAGTCGCAAACTATGATGTTTATGACTTGACCTGCCACAATTCCCTTAA
This sequence comes from Muscidifurax raptorellus, assembly GCA_020010945.3. Lineage (NCBI taxonomy): Eukaryota > Metazoa > Arthropoda > Insecta > Hymenoptera > Pteromalidae > Muscidifurax > Muscidifurax raptorellus. Next base: position 67,407 of record JAHUUD020000031.1, read on the forward strand.
TATTGAGAGAGGAAAATACGGAATAGTGAAACGACCTTATCTGGAAAACGCTAGTCCAAGTAAAACAAGGGGATATGCAAGTATATAAAGCTCGGGAGCAATGGGCTAGAATCGCTCAGTAATATCCGAAATATCTTGCAGAACGTTACTTTACCCATCGCCAGACCATTCTAGAACAAGTATCACGTATTACTGGCTATACGTACATTTAGAAAGAGAGTATACCGGACTAAGTCTTGTAGTCGAGCCCTCAGCATCAAGCAAGTGCATCCATCGGCTTTTTCCGAATATCATCGCTGCTGGAAAGAAGAAGAAACCGAGACAGTAGATTCCCTGCGGTCCACACTACTTACATCAAAGAGCGAGCCGTCACACCTAAGTGCATCTAGCCACCGTTATACGCTGAACCACCGAGCCTAGGCTGGAAGGCGCCGAGGATTGACAGCTGCATCCACTCAGGAGCCTCCACACACATATATACAAATAGCCACGCACACTCACACATTAAGGTACTTTTCTCTTTTTATAAAAATAAACGTGTGTCGATTAAAAAGAGATATTATATAGTTTACAGTGACTTCGTATCCGGCTCCCTTACCCGGTAGGTAGTGACCGCGTTCGCGGTAGCCAAAAGGGATTTCCTATCCTTCACTCTTTTAATCATTTGAATTATTATAACTTTCATAAATCGCCAAGTTCGATTATCAATTCAGGTAGGAATTCATGTAATTATATTAATGTGTTAGATTTTGTAATTGAAAATTTGTAATCTGGACGTAACAATAGGGATCAAGAAGATTTCTCATTCAATTAAAAAGGGGTATCCGAATCGCCCTTTTTGAATTAGAACTCAATTAAATTCAATATTGTTATATAAATTACATTGCCATTCTAAATTACGCGCGACGTTCACTATCCTACTATAGGGCTCCAAACACCCGAAATGAACTCTGGCCCACCTCTGTGCGTGATTTCGGTATCGCCAGTTCCCTTGACATCCTTCCCGAGGACCTGCACTGGTTCCTTTCAAACAGGGTAGAAAGATATGGCGGTTGCTCCATGGAATAAGTCTTATATACATGTACCGCCGCGAAATAGGCTCTTCGATCATTAATCTTTAACCAGTTCAGTTCCTTTTGATGAGGGGTAATACGTTCGCTCTAACTAACACCCCTAATCTATCTCACACATGAATTCTGTAACCTCTGCAGTCGCGTCTGAAGCTTATGTGACACATCAAGATAGACCGAACAATTTTCCAGGTGGAAAACAGCCAAGGCAGCGGCCAGCTGCTTGCGCAACACTTCGGTGATACATGATCTAAATTATCTGAGCCCATAAAGAGCTCTGTTAACTTTACAACTGATTGCACCCACCTGTGGCTGCCATGTTAGTTTAGAATCCATGACCACTCTAAGGTTAGTTACCGTGTCAACGAAGGGTACCAGAACGCCATTCTACATCTCGATACCCGGCATGTTTAGTTCCTGTAGCTGATTAATATTATATTCAAAGCCAAATATTATTACCTGCGTTTTTTTGGTATTGAGATGCAGCGCGTTCTCAGATGCCCAGGCCGACACAGCCGATATACGGCCCATCCCTTCCCCTCAAAGATCATCCCTCACGACCTGAGTGTACACCTGCAGGTAATCCGCGAAAAGCAAGTGCATAACACTGTTCATCAAACACCCCTCCGATCCATTAAATTTGGATAGATTGTCTTTCAAATTATTTATGCACAAGCTGAAAAAAGGGCCCCAGTATCGAGCCCTGCAGAACACCAAGATTGATTGTTAGTCAATCCGATTCCCCATTAGTTTTGGTAACCACTCTCTGATTACAATTAGCTTGCGAAGTAACTTGGAGGGTGATATTGTGTCAAATGCCTTGCTGAAGTCGAACATTAGTAAGATGATCAGCAGTCGCTTCTCACTCTCAATTCCTGTCCTAATGTCTTCTGTAAGTTTAAGCAGCGCTGTCTGCGTTGAGTTATAACGTCGAAAACCAGTCTGAAGAGGGTCAAGAACCCTCTGCGCTTCCAAGAACTCGACAATCTTGGAAAGAAAACACAAAAGGGCTACTGGACGATAGTCCGAAACAGCTGATGGAATTGCTGTCTCTTTAAGCGGTACCAGATGTGCTCTCTTCCAGGGCATAGAAAAGATCCCGCTTGATAGTGATGAATTAAATAAGGTTACCAGATGTTAAGCGATAATTGGCAACGATTTCGCGATTATGTTTTGCGGTATACCATCCTTACCATTTACTTGAGACGAGAAGTGAGCAACAGCGAGCACGACGTCAGCGAGGGTAACAGCACGAAAAGTGAAGCCTTCCTCACCAGCCGCCGCCACGATGCCACCCAAATCCGCTTCGCCCTGATGGTCCGATATGAATATTCCAGCGAAATGATTATTCAATTGCAACAAGACATCAGTCTCGTGCAGAATATGTACAAGTAGGCACACAAACAAAGCGAGCGAAAGGCAGACCCGCACGACAATAATATGAGTACAAGCCGAGTGCTCATGGGTAGCAACAAAATAACGCACACTACCGAAAAGAGCACGGTAAGTACCACACAAATACACAAACAACACTCGACCCAATCACCACCAGAGGGCGTTGGCGCCAGCGACTTGGGCTATATAAGCCCGGCCGCGACAGCACGGCAGCAGTTCGATCAGAGCTCCCGATCCGAGCGTTGCCGTGAGCACACGACACCGCTAGGAGGGCCCTAGAGGAACTGACAATATCTGACCGTTTTCGTGCGCACACGTAACGGCGCAGATACCGAAACTACCGCACTAAACCGCTAAACCCCGTTCCATCGTTTCGACCGTTCCTGTTGCCACTGTGCGCACACAGGGCAATCGTGTAGAATCAAATATGCATTTATTTTATAATTTAATTGGCGAAATAAGAGAAGGATGGTTGGCACAGAATATTATAGAATACTTTTATTTAACTACATAATTAATTGAGGAATACATGTGCTCGATGCACGAGGATATCGCAGGCGATATTTTTAGAGCTTACAGCCATGCGTCATGGCGTAGCTACCATTCGACTCAGCTTCTTATCTTTCGATTCCACGTGTTCTGGGATACAGTCTACGCATGCTCGGATGGCTAGTGTACAACTTCTGCACTCTCACACGTACGCACGCTGCTATACCTGCTCCCACACACACAACAGTATAGGTGTACCCCCTTCCCTTAATCGCTCTCCTTCGAGCACGTGTTCCTGATTGTACTCTTACATGAGTATATCTCAACAAATCGGAATCCGAGATTAGTCACAAATACTGGCAGAGTCGTGCGCACACATCTCTGTCAGAATCTGCATACACTCACATACTCCGTTTCACCGCCACACCGTTTCTGCCGTTCTTGTTGCCGCTGTGCGCACACAGGGCAATCAGAACCCGAAACCGGCTGCAAATACTGGCAGAGTCGTGCGCACACGTCTCTGTCAGAATCTGCACACACACAGGGCAAGGGAAGCCGCGAGAGACAGCCATCGTACCGGATTGAGTCGTGCGCACACGTCTCAATCAGGTCCTGTGGGACTCCACCTGCACACTAAAACATCCCGCCGACGTTCCTCCGTTCCACCTACCGCTGTGCGCACACAGAGTAGGGGGAAATTGGGAACCAGTGCAGAGTCCACACAAGATCGTGCGCACACGTTCTCGCGAGGACTCTGAAATAACAAATTACACACCTGGTAACAACCAAACCGCCGTGCTCGAAGCGTAGTCGATAAGTAATTGTAAGCGAGGCATACCGGCGACCGAACAAGCGTTACAAATGTTTAAGCGAAACAAATGTAAGCAACGACTAATGTCAAGCGTAATACCGTAGAATTAAGGACCGTACCGATAATTTATAAGTACCGCGATTACCGGCTAGATAATAAGGAATAGCTGTAAGAGATAAGTCTTCTTAAAAAGCGTACTTTGTTTGGTTACAGATGGCGAATGATGACGCACTTTAGGAGATGTTAAATATACTAATTATTAAAATTTAACCAAACGGAGTTATTTCTAACCTCACCCCTTTCCGAATCCTGAATCCCGACTGACAAAATCCGGGGCAAGGGGGACGCAACCGTTACACAATTCGTTCGGGGTAAAGCCGTGCAGGTCATTCTTCGCTTTCAGCACGTCGAAGATTCTACTGTGAATAAAAGCTTCACGCGCCTGCGCAATACGTTCCTCAGCCTCCCGTACCAAAGCCTGGTACTCTGTCCATAGGCCTGTCCGTTTCGTACACGTTTATAACGTTTTTGTGTTGCGTCTCGTCGGTTGTAAACGTCTTTGAGCAAATTAAAATTGGTTAAGCGGAGAAAGCTGCTCAATGACATCCATGATATTTTGACTAAAGTGTTCTAGTCTTGTGTCAATTCCACTGCCTGAGCAATTAACCGGCGACCAATCGCAAGCGGCTAGCAGGGATGATAATTCCTCCGTGTTAATAGATTTGTAGTCCCTGTAGTCGAAACCGTTCAGAGTCGGAGGTTTAGCAGTTTGAAAATCAATTTCAATGTCAATTATATTGCGTCTGCTTGGAAAGGTCGCCAGGGAGTTACTTGCATTCAATACTGCATTGTCATCGTCAACGAGGATCACATAAATCCAGGTGTGAGAATCCCCTACGTGATGCGTCGCACCGTGCTCAACAAATTTAAGATTTAATTCTCCCGGGACCTCTCGAAAAAATTCTGTGTCATGAGATTTTGATAGCATGTTGGCATTCAGGTCTCCCGTTACAATTCTGCAATCATAGTCCACCGAGTATGTGCGCAGATCATTAACGAGATCAAAGTCATCCAAAACTGAGACGCCTGGTGGACGATAAATTAATGCAACAAATACTGATGACATGGTACCCTGCTGCACGCTGCAGAACAAGTACTCCGGAACGCCAGATTTTCCCTCCACCTGTGTTGGTGAAGAACATAACATAGTTGCTTTGTAGTCGTTTCGAACGTAAAGGGCAACTCCACCTCCACGCTTGTTTCTATCCTGCCTCATAATGGAATATCCATCGACCAGAGCAAACACGCCGTCGACCTCATAACTCAATCGCGTCTCTGCCACGCCAAACAAGTGATATGAGGGGCGAGCACACTCCAGAAACTGACGAAACATTCCCATATGTGCATAGAGTGAGGTTGCATTGAGGAAACCCGCTCTAAACACTTCTCTGTTTGCGTCTCTTTTACTTCCATGATCTAGTCACGCCTGATTTGTCAGGTCCGGTGCCTGACTCTGTTCTACAGGCTACTCCACAACTATGTTTGAGACTTTTAAAGCCTCGCTGACTGCAGTCGCGTCATCAGTCTTATTTTTATTGATATACGGAGCTATCAACGCATGTAGGTCAGCCGCTGAAGTAAATTCATGCGTTTTTTCTCCATCCCCTCTCTTCGTAGGGAATCGACTGCCTCGATGCCAAACATATTTAAAACCTAAACCACGGTGAACGTTTTTTTAATACAACGCAGCATATATTTGACTCGTCACGCGTCACAACTTCATGCGTTCCTGTTCTTCTGATAGCTTTGAATTTCAATCGTATTTTTATTACATTCTTCATTCATTTTTTCAGATTCGTGATCTTTGATCGGAAACGCATCGTTAACTAGTTTTTGAATACTATCAAATTAATTGTTATACCATTAGAAAAATTTAATGAGATGCCCTTTACCTTGCAACATTCGATTTTATCATTTATATTAGGGCTTACAGCTATGTAACCGTAAAATTTAGGTTCACCCGAAACAAAATTATCTATATATGTATTCTCAGCATATACACAAAGCTCATCAGTCATATCACCTAATTTGGAACCAATAAAAGGATTATATTCATCCGGAATATAATTATATGAAACAAATATACAGGAATCTGTCATAATAAAGAACACGTTTACCTAATTTTCCAAGTATTCGTACAGTTTTAAATGCGCTTGTGCTGTCGTATAAGCTGCGATCACGACGCTAGTATGCGGAGCGGGTGTTACAGCATCGTCTCTATATTGCCAATTCACGTATAGTATCTCATCGTTTATTGCGAGTAAATCATTAACCTCTCTGTCAGGACAAGTAAGAAGTTTCAAAAGCGATTTACACGATTTCACTACTTCAGTTTGTTTCAGGTAACTTCTCTGTCTAAACTTTCCCCAAAACGAATTTAAACATAACTTGGCTACAGCACGTAAACCTGATGAATTTTTAACTTAAAATTATACCTTTATCGCGTTTGTACTGTTCTATATATTGGGCTTTTGTCATTTCATCCGTACATAGGCCAACCGCTAACCTCTTGCTTGATTTTTAAAAATGTATTCACATATTCTGTAAAAAGAACATCCGCACCGTCAATTTGATTATACCACGTTATCTCATAATGCCAAACAATATAAATTTTACAACCCAAATACCCGTAAATTCGCGCATTTTTGGATCCTCATGATTGCAATCTGTCTGTATCATTTCATCACAGCAAGTACGATAAAGAGCAAAGAGAAGACGCCCGTGCATTTTAATTGGTAAAAGAAGAATGTGTAGATTACGTGGTGGTAAAATGCTACATTTTACTAAACCCTCAATATTATTTAGATTATTGTTATCCCCATGGGTTAATTCATCACACAATTGCAGTATTCCGTTCAATATAATAATGTTGAAAAGCCTCTATCTCCGGTATTCCAGACCCGTTTAAAGGGATCTGAAGGAATCTAAAATTTAAAGGAAATTTTTTGCAGAGCACGTCTCCCGTCTCAAACAGTTTTCCAAATTTCACACTCTTCTGGCTTACGTGATTTTTTATAGGCTATAAATGCCTCCCCGACAACTAGAGCTCTAGGCAGACACAGATTATCATTATTACAAATTGAAACAATCGATCTTTTTCCTATTGAATTGATAGTCAATGTTTACCTCGCTCACCATTTGGTACGTTAACTAAAGTTACAGTTAATAAAAGACTTTCATTTATTTCAACATTTTCATTACTTTGAGATAATCTACTAATTAAACCCCCTAGATCATTGTAAAAAAATTTGCTGACCGGTCGTAAAGATAAACCACCCAGACCACGCACAAAATTTACGCTTCTTACAGAAATACCAATCATGTCGTTTTGATTAGTTAAAGAAATTAAGTATGCGTAAATATCGCGTATTGCTAACTCTAACCAAATAATCGGTTTAATTAAATTTTCCTGTGGCGGAGATGTATTTTTAACAAAAGTCGCGTACCATCTAATCTATATTTTGCTATATACTGAGCTTCATATCCGTGTATAATAAAATACTCACCGGGAGGAAGAATATCGTCACTTTGCTCGGTATTCATCTCTTCCTCGTTATTGCTATGAGACTCCGCCTTATCATCCATCTCCGTATCCGGTTGCATTTGCGACTCTTCCTCCTCTTCTGCGCTCTCCTCCTTCGCCTTCTCCTCCACAGTGTCGTGGTTAGAAGAATCAATAGCTGATGAAGAAGACTCATTATGCCTGCCTCTGATTTGCGTTGATATGTCGCTTTTGTCAGCCTCGTAACTTGATGATTCTATGGAACTGTTGCTAGAAGATTGTGATGTGGATAAGGGATAGATCGATGATGAAGAAGAAAAACAGGAAGCGGCGTCAAAATGATAGTATTCTGAGATTTTATTAAAAATAAAACTATGTTAACTTACGTTCGTTTATCTGTCGGTCTCTCGCAATTTCTTGGTTGAAAAACCCATAGCGCACCCTTCTACCTTAGAAAATGGTATCACTGCGTTCGCCGGACTCTATCTCTCGTGACATGAAGTCGATTATTTGTTACCTCCTTACAGCGTGTCGATTGGTGTTGTATTCACACGTGTCCGCAATTTCTGCGTATAGAACTGCGATATGCAGCGCGTGCATGTACACATGTGCAGATATTATAAAAAAATAATAATCGTATTGATACTCGCAAAAAATGTATTAAAAAATGTTTAATACATTTTTTATGCTGTTATATACAATTGTTAAATGACGGGTTGTCACTTACATAAATAATTTTTGTGAGTTCATAAACACGCACACAGCTATACAGATGTGGGAGAGACTAAACTTACTCAGTCTCTCCAGACTGACAACACCGATTGCTTTTCTCTCTTTCTCTTCTCATAAAATGTGAACTTCTCTTACCTTGTCGTGAGCGTAGTAGACAAACGAAAAGGTAACTTATTTCCTTTTTTCTCACAGGTCTTTGTCTTGCCCGCTAGTGAGCGTGTAGTTTAGGATCCGGTTTGAGTACTAGGGACTTAACGTCTTAAACCAATTGAAAATCACTGAGATATTTTGGTCACCAGGATTTTATTATTAGATCATTCAACTTAAAACAATCAACTTCGTTTATATTATGATGGAGTGAACAAACGGGAAATTACAAAGTGAAAATCAAATTATAAAAATTGAACTAAAAATCAGGGTCCGCTCGGCAGCTTGGATCAAGTCGGTGCGCCGTGAGGTAGCGTGGCTTGGGGATGCTCGGAAGCATTTCTAGACCTCCCACGCGTCTCCAAGGTCTACTTCCCTACGCTGACGTCACTTCGTCGACACTTGTCGCACTCATTAGGCCTCACGGGGCCTGGCAACTGTGCAAGTGTCTAAACTGCAGCATGGCTTTGCAAGTGCAGTCTTACGCAGCGGAGGGAAAATTGTTTAGGTCAGCGAGATTCTTGGCTATCTGATACTTTTGTGGCCTTGAGTCTCGCTGAACCTTTTATGTGTAAAACTTTCCCGATTTTATATTCGAAATGATTTTTCGAATATAATTACAGGAAATTTGTCACATAACAACAATATATAAATAATAATAAAAGTTAAAAATTTTACTTTGGTTGGAATTGAACTGTAAAACGTAGCGAGAGAAGTCAATGTGATCTAACTACTATACATTGTCAGAATATATTAGCTCAGTGAAACCGTTTGCGCTACTTTATTTAATATTTAATTTACTTACCATTATTTTCCTGGTATGAATCCATCAAACGTTACAGTACAGGTAGATGATCGATCTTCTGACTTATGGCAAATTCTGCAGCACATCTAACTGCAAAGGTTGTTTTACGAAAAACGGTTGTATAAAGCATCGATATTTTTCGAGGTCCGCAGCACTCTAGCAACTTCCAAAATTCTCTCTTGAGTTCTACGGGTGCTATACGTTTTACATAATAAATACGTTATAAGGGTACCCCATGGCTACTTTCTGCTCTGCAATCCTAATAACTACTATATTCTTAAAAAATTATGGTAGAGGGGATTTTCTTGAATAAGTTTGATATTTTGCGTATCAAATAAAATTTTAATATGAGACATCCTGTTTAATTTTCTATAAAATTATATTCGTACGAAAGAAGAGGCACCATGTGATAAAACACTACGCTTGCGAATTAGTGCGAAAACGATAATAAAATTTTCATATGAGACATCCTGTTTAATTTTGTATGAAACGATATTCGTACAGAAAAAGACGCGGCATCGTGTGATAAATACTACGTTCGCGAATCAGTGCGAAAACGATATCAACTTATTTTTTAACTAAAGTAACGAGAGCGATAGTTGCATAAAAATTAGACGCTACATCCTGTGATAAGCAGCGTTCACCTTGTACAGAGTATGAAATCAAGACGTTATTCTCTCGCCTGCAAAAAAAAATAAGTTTTTACGAAGCGGTTTGCAAATCAGTAGAGTGGTATAGCATGCAAATTAAGATTCGCCGAGAGACAAAATATCCTGCGATAAGCAACGGTTTCTCTCTCTCGAGGTAAGAAGAATTGTGAATTGTCTAAACATCCTTTATGATTTTCGCTCGTCGCAAGAGTAACGGATGTGCGGTTGAAACCGCTTATTGAAGACACACATGCCCGTATCGCCAAAGCTTAAATATCGAGTTCGAAATTGTACAGGGTTGGTAGATAACTGTGCTCTCTCTCTTCTCGCTCTCTTGAGTCAAGACGAATCGTAAACATCCTTTATGACTTTTGCTTGTCGCAAGAGTATCGGAAATACAGAATACGTCTACGAAAACTACAAATCAAACTAGACCGGTCTAGCAAACATATCGTAAAGCACCGCGAAGCTTACGATCATGATTACGATTTGCGCGAGAAATTGAAAATAAAATCGTGTAGGAGGAAGCACGGATGAATGATATCATCCAGATAAATAAACCGAAGCTTCAAGGAGCACGACTTGTGTGTAAATGTCGGAGACAAGTGTGGCGAGTGCGCGGCCTTGTTTTATAGAAAAACTAGACGAACGGCATGGACATATATACAGCTGTGTTCAAAGTGCAGCAAACGACATGTTTGTCCTTCTTTTTATTCTTGTTCTACTAACGGTGAAGTTTGCGGATCGAACAATAGCTACGATTATTCACCAACATCATCAAGGTAAACACCACCGTTGCCGCTACCGCCTTCACCGGGATATTTATGTGTAATTTGCGGATCATCTAATAGCTGTGAATGTCCATCGCCAGCATCTCCATCATATAAAGCGATGCAAATTGTGGGACATTATTTATCACAGCAGCTACAGTCTCCACCTCTTTCAGCTGATGCAGCGCAGACTAAGTTCTCGTGGTCAGGTGATATGAAAATGGTGGTAGTAGGAGTGAAACTCGGTATGCTTTCGGTAGCTGAGGAGGATCAGGACTTATCTCTGGCCTATTCATCGTCAGAACAAGGGTCGCCAGCTGCAGTAGAAGAAGAGATTTTCACCATTAAACAAAAGACAGCTCTAAAAATAGAATGGTATTCCGAGGTCAACAATGACATTGAAATTTTAAATTAAAATAATTTAATTTAGTGTAGTTTTTAAGTAGTAGTTTAAGTGACAATTTTTAAAATAGTTCAAGGAACAATTAAAATCGTTTAAGTAAAAATTTAGGCATTAGTATGAAACATAGGTAAAAATTTATTATTAAATATAATTCCTAAAAATTCATATTTTTTCCTAAAAATTATTTAATTCCTAAAAATTAAAATTTAATGAGGGAGAGAGCATGGTGCCGTGATGCGAACTATATTACATCAGATGATATCATAGCAAGGTGTTTGGCTGACGTTACACTTTTATAGTAGCACACAGCTGACTTCTATATTTTTACGGGTTGTTATGGCTGATCACTAACATTATGATGTATCATTGGTACATCATTATTGTTTGTTTTTATTTACAAGATAAGGAATGTTATCATTTTCTTTATAAAACAAGCTATCTTAATTATTTTACAAACTAGGGGTCGAGGTGGCATACCGTAAATTATTAATACATTTGTTATTTATTGTTTATTATAATCAAACTAGTAAATCATTATATTATTAATTATAATATTATTAATTATAATATTCTGATGTGGACCTTGACCATTATCTTTTAAAAAAATAATTAAAATATCTTGTAAATAAACAATTAAGATAGATTATTTTGTAAACAAGTAATTAAGATATCTTATCTTGTTAATAAGCAATTAAGATATCTTCTTTTGTAAACAAACAATGAAGATAACAATGCGCTAGTGATGACATAATTTGTTATGTATACTACTGCCACACCTAAAATGTAAAACTATCAATGACAATTATTAACCATCCATACAATGTACGGCTAATAATATTAAATTAATATTCCCGAAAATGTTTTCTACTTAGTCCAAAAAGACATGATTAAGGAATATGTATTGAAATATTAAAACAATATTTTGTTTATTGGAATGATCCATTTAGTTGAAGGAAGTTACATGTCAATGAATTCGCTGCGGGGTTTAATTATCTATATAGACTTTATATAATTTAGTAACAGTGATAAACGTATTAGAAAAGAATTCTATATTTATGTTACATTATAAAATAATTCTTATATATTTCTTTTATATTGCTTTTGATCGGTAAAATAAGGTTGGTAAAAAATTAGTTGTTGAAAAAAGAAATCTTATTTTCATATCTTAATAAATTCCTTTATAGGGAACATTCGTTAAATCTTCAACAATTTATGTAAGACTCTTCAAATGTTCTGAAAAAACGTAATTAAAGAATTTTTTAAACTATTTACAGATTCCTCTTGATTGTTAGGTTTGTATTCTAAATATAATAATTGAGAATCCTAGATCTTGTTTTATTTTTAAATGTTTAAAGTGTTGAGTTGCGCGGTGCATACTGTAAATAAGAAGGTAATGCTCTCAATCGCTGTGATTTTTTTTATGCATTATTTTGATTGACTACTTATGTCGATTACGAAGGTATCGTGAATAACTATATTTAAGAATAGTGCAATTGTAAGAAATTTATATGATTTGATTATTTTATATGAATAAAGACTTGAAACGTCATTTTGAGCGCGCTGACATTTTTCAGTAATCTAAGCAAATTGTGTAATTTTTGACCCATGACTAATATTATATAGACATTAAACGAGATATTGATTATTAATAAGAAAACATATTTTGTAAATTTCTTTAATTATGTAATTTAAATAATTCTACTTATTTATTTTAATTTGAAAGTTAATTGGAAGCATAATGCTTTTTAAGTAATCAACAAAACTTGAATACTAACTTAATAAAAAATGTAGTATAGTTATCAAGGTATTTAAATTAGTAATTTTTCATTATTTTACAAGCTTTTCAGTGTTATCATTTTTGATCAATTGGTATACTTCTTATTTTAAAAATATCTATTAAAGTTGGTTACTACCTAAAATATTTATAACGCATAATTTTAACAATGTTTTAAGTTGATATAAATGTAATGAATTTGTTAATTTAGTTATTTGTTAATTTTATTAAGGACCATACGCCATATTTACACTTTAATAAATATCTTATTATGCATAATGGCATCCAAAAATATTTTTAATTGTCTTTTGAGTTGTGAATAATGTACCCAGATATTAAATTTCTCTGTTGTGGTTTTATATTTAAGAGGTTATGAGTGTCTAAGTATATCTATAGTTTGACAAAAATGCGCTGTGCGCGGACGCAGTAGCTTTCTTATTGATTGAACAGTAATAATACGGTGGGTACTGTGCCATTGATTTAGCGCTTGACTGGATACACTACAGTTCTTTCCCGAGTAAATCATTGCTAAAAAACGAAAAAGTAATGATTTAAAAAAATAGTTAATTACATTTGCCAGTATATAGAGAGAACTTATTAGACAAGACGTAGTTATGCAAAATTACGGACAAGCGGAATATGACTATAAGCCAGAGATTTACGATAATGAAAGTTGTTCAACTAGTCGGAATTTACCTCAAGTACCTGGGGCACGACCTATGGTAAATCCAGAAGCTGAAGGCACTGTTGATCCTAGTCTGTATCCTCAACCAAAAGAGGCGACGCACAAAATACGTGGTAAAAATGATTTTATTGAGTATCTCTTTGGTGCTGTAGACCAAGAGCTTCTCACTGTCAAGACATTTTACTTTTTTTTCTACTCAGCGTTTGGCTCACTTTTTCCGCTTATGGGTGTTTATTTTAAACAAATGGGTATGAACGCTGGCCAATGCGGGTTACTAATTGGCTTAAGACCATTCATAGAATTCTTCAGTGCTCCTTTTTGGGGTTCTTGGGCTGACAGGTTAGTAAGTGTTGCTATTCTCATATATATATATATATATATATATATATATATATATATATATATATATATATATATATATATATATATATATATACATGACACGCACGCAAACGTATGAATGTAAATTCTACACTAAATTAAGATACATCTATTCGATTACTAATTAAAATTTCTCGCTTTTATCTTAGATGGCAGAAAGGTAAACTAATTCTTTTAGCATCATTGTCTTGTTGGATCATCTTTACACTACCTCTGGGCTTTATTCAACCCCCAGCTACATCATGTATGATTTATAAGAATCATACTAATTATTTGTATATACCGGATGCTGACCAAAAAGTTGTTAAAAGGTCCATACTCCTAGATAATCAATTTTCTTCAGTAAAATCTGTTAATAACTCAAACTTAGAAACTTTTAATAATGTTATATTTAATGAACTACTTACAACAAAACGTAAAGAAATTTTAAGTATTTCAAGATACATTGAAGATAATGAGTTTAATAATAATAATAAATTTAACACCAAAACATCACATACAGAGAAACAGGAATTTAATGGAAACAGAAAATTTGCTAATATGCCATTATCAGAAAAGAATATTAAGGTGAGCTTTTTCTATTTGTTACTAATCCAATGTGCAATAATTCTGCTTTAGTAAGAATAATGTTATCATGGTCGTCTTTACTTATATGATCCATTTTTAAAGAATACATTCTAATGTGTTTCTTATATGTCTACAAAACGAGAAAATATTAAATCTAACTATTACATTACGAATTATTGGCCGAAAGGATTCGTGATGCGATAATTCCAGATTGAATAACAAAATGCAATGAAACTCCCAAAATAAATTTTCACAATTTTACAGAGAAATGAAAATGTAACGTTCTTACAGGAACAATGCATATGATAAAAATTTAGGCTAAAGAAAAATTTCGATCGATTTTTAGTGAGTAAAATCATGTTTTATACGATATATCTAAATCTTTATGTAAATGATTTCTACAGCCTTTATGTAAACGATTTCTGAAAGAAAATATTATTATATTATTGCCGGGACATAGATTCAAATTGTTATAAAGAAATATTTAAAATTGCTGGTATCTGAATTTTTAAGAAACATACGGGTTTTTTTAAAATTAAAAATAAGTTTACTAACAGAAAAGATTTAATATTTTTTCATCGTAAAAAATCTTGTTAAATTTTGAATAATATATGATAACAATTTAATGACATTAATTGCATCGCGTCTATCACACTTGGTATAGCCCGGGCGATACTGAACGGTGCAAGACCCTATTGCAAAATCTCAGGTGAGATCTCACATGAGATGTCGTAATAGGGAAATGGACGGCTTGTGGCACGGATAGACGTAACATAGAAGATTTATTTAGTCAGTGCTATAAAATATAATATATACAAAATATGTGTCATAGTACGACTTGCCACTAGTATCATTGCCACTATACTATTTGCTATAGTTTTTTTTCTGCGGTAATCAGCATTTTAGTTGATATTTTTACGTTTATTTTATTACAATTAGTTTCTGTGCCTATCAATTAGATTCTATTATTCATTAATTACCATTAATTTTTATTAACTTTAGTTCATAATTCAAGGTAGATAATAATTTAAAATAAAACCTTTCTCTAAAGGTAAAAGGTAGGCAAATATAAACTGGGTTTCATTTACTATTAATTTTTTATTTGATGATGATATAGTTGTTAAAAAAATAAGTTTTTACGAAGCGGGTGGCAAATCAGTACAGTGGTATAGCACGCAAATTAAGATTCGCCGAGAGACAAAATATCCTGCGATAAGCAATAGTTTCTCTCTTGAGGTAAGACGAATCGGTTGACAGTTCCTAATGTGAATTGTTTATTTTGATAAAAATTAATAACATTGTAAAATAAATTTATAACATCTCTCAAATTTAGAGAAACACAACATTATTAATAATAAAGCGGATATCAAGGAATAAAAAATTATCATTGAAAAATTCTTCTTTTTATCTCACTGTAAAATTATCAACAGACGGGTTTATCAAGTATGTTCATAGTAGTGTAGAACCGCCAGTAACTATTTGATTTCATATATTTTTTACCTTACTTTGTCATACTTTGTCACTTATATAAATAATTATTTGAATGAATTATATCATCATCAAATAAAAAATTAATAGTAAATGAAAACCAGTTTATACTTGCCTACCTTTTACTTTTAGAGAAAGGTTTTATTTCAAAGATTTCATGAATTTTTAAGGGTAATCAATAATTATAATAAAAACTATCCTCTCAATAGATTTATTACATTATACCTTACTAACTTAAAAGAGAATAATCAAACTGTTGTTAATATAGTGAGTATTAGTTTTAGTTCAAAAGCAACCATCAAATAAGATATGTAAAATAAATAGATGTACACACTAGAATCTATCTTCACCTACAACCAGTATCCACACATACCTCATAAACTACGGAGTGATAGGTGACCTTCGAGACCCTTGAGTAAAGAGTTTTGACTAATTATGTTACAAATTCACATGAAAACAAATTTCAAAACGATTCTACAAATTTCCCTAAAACTCTTGAAGACGACGTTGATACTCACCCTGGGGACCAGGTACTTTGGAGGCCGTTGTTGTCGCAATTTTCATGTTCAGCAACCCTAAAAACCCCCGAGTAACGAGTTTCGACTGAATATGTTACAAATTCTCCTAAAACGCTTGAAGACGACGTTGATACTGCCCACCCTAGGCACCATCAGGTACCTCGGAGGCTGTTGCGGTTTCGATATTCGTGTTCAGCGACTCCCCAAACTCTCGAGTAGTAAAGCTAGACTCATTTTAATAAAGACTATGCACCGAATGCGTTTTTTTATTATATATACATTTTATTTTTACTTCGATTTCATTTTTCGCGCCACAGAAGTTTCGAGAATAAAAACCGAAGTTGAGAGAAGAAAAAAAAATTGAAAAGAAAAACAGAAAACAAAATTTTAGTCAACTATAGAATGATCATGGATCGTTTATTTTTTACGAAACATTTTTTAAATGAAAGTTCTTTTAATATTTATAAAAGTAACAATGATTCGCCTGATGAAACAACGTATTTCAATAAGATATAAATGTTTGAATATTTTGTAGAGGTTAGAAAATTCCATTTCAAAGAATATAAGGTCGCGTTGCGCCCGACAGCCCGTATAGTACTCTAGTACTTATACTTGCCATCGGAGGCGCTACCGCGTCCCTTGATATATCAGATCTGAAATGTTGTACGCAACAGGTATGTTTAGGTAATTGGTCAGCACACTCGACTACCGTGCCAATAAATTAAATCCCTTTCTTTCTTCTATATAACATAATAATAAGTAATAATAAGTAATAATAATAATAATAATAATAATAATAATAATAATAATAATAATAATAATAATAATAATAGAAATAAGCGAAATCGAAATTCAATTTTTTTAAATTTGCTCTCGTAAAAGAGTACTATTTTGAGATAATAAAATCTAATATCTTATAAGTTTTTCCTTACTTTATTATTAAAAATAGCAAAAATTACTGACCCAAAAAGTAATTTCCACTATAAAATTTTTCTCATTCTGCTGGAAGTATGTTTTAATGTAGTAAGTATCAAAATTATTAAGTGTTATAAAAATTACTACACACTTCCTTTTATCGGATGATGGTTCAGATATCTTAAGGTATTGCTGTATGCTAAGAGAAAAACTACTACCATGCATTGGCACGAAACTTCCTCTAAATTAATTTATTTATTCTATAGGAGAGAGTCGCCCAGCCCTCGTAAAAAAACCCACGTGATTTTCACGTGGCAATCATGTGGTTTCTATGTTGTTTTCATGTGGTTAACACGTATGGATTACCGAGGAATATGTGGAAACCTTGCGTGGTTTTAGTGTGGAATCCTAAATGGAACCTACATAGTTACATATTAAAATTAAGTGACTCCCATATGATAAATTGAAACTATATATTTTTTATGATTTATACTTGATGGAAACGACGTAAAAACTTTTCGAGTTGATTTTTCGAGTTTAGTCCCCAAAAAGCAAGAAGATTCTGTAAATAGTTTCAAAAGAATTCTTTTCAATAACTTTTTATCAGCAAAATTTGAAAAGAGTTCTATATAATTTCTTAAAAATTTAACAAGTGCCCACTACACAGTTTTTTGTTAAGATTTGAAAAAGAATTCCTTTTTAAAAAAATTAATTTTTGGATAAACCTTATTCTATAATTTAAAAGTAATATAAAAGAAATGAATAAGAATTATTTTGTAATAAAACGTAAATATAGCATATGAAAATGAAGAATTCTTTTCCAATGCAATCACTTTTGCTAAATTGCATAAAGTTCATACAGATAATTAAAAAAGAATTCTTTCCAAATTAAACTAGTCACGTACATGCAATCACATATTTCTTGAATGATTATATTAATTTATTTATATTACTTGGCTCAAATTTATTTACGAACTCAAACTTTGCAAACTATTCGAAAAGAAACTTACAATTAGTGCTGTGGCGAATCTATACTGAGAAGAAAATGCTTTACTGGTTACGCTATCGCAACTTATTACAGGACAAATGATTTGAATTGTCTTTATTAGTTATACGAGACTTGGTTCAGTGTGTATCAGGACGACATCCGGGTGTGTAAAGTATCCGATGATGAGGTCCAGGTATACTATGTCCAGGTGTGCAGTGAATATGGGGATGGTTTCTAGGGCATAGGCTGGCCAATAACGAGGTGCTGGTACTGCGCTCCGTAGTTTTTAGTGTGCACACCCGTAAATATCGGTCCCGAATTTTGTCTTGGTATAGAGGATCTTCGAAGATTAGGTTCAGACTATACGCTCCGTACCTTTCGATATTTGAAATGAGTTTTTTCATTCTTAGATACCAAAAGCTACAGTATCTGGATCTCGTAATCGATAATCAGACAATACAGCAATGGCCATCTTACACACGTAGTCAACAGCATCATCATACGAAGTACACACGTGTACACCAAGAGTCTAGGTGCCGTCATCCGATACTCTACACGTTCGAACGTCGTCCCGCAATGCACTGCACCTTTACGCAAATAACTACTATGAGTACCATTAGTTCCTAATTGACGTTAGGAAAACTATTGTCAGAGAGTATTTTCATGTATTTTGTGCTGCTGAACACGAAACCGGCGGTATTTTTTACCGACACCTCAAACGTTCGTCCCTGACCTCAAAAAACAGCATCCGAAATTGCTCTTTCACGCAGTTGAGAGGTTTATCCTGTGATCGACGTGATGAAAATTATTGACTTTTATTTTTTATACTTTTTTACGAATTTCACATTTTGTGCAATCAAACACTTTTTTGATTTTTTATTTTTCTACAGTTTATAACATTTTTGAAGTTTATAATTTTATAAATTTATCAATTTAGAAATGTAATTAACTATACAAAACAATAAAAACAATATAATAATAAAAATAAATATAAAAAAAATGTAAGATGTGAATGATTCTGTAAAAAGCTGTGAAACATAGTACAGATACAAACAATCTTTTGTAGCGCTTAACTATTTTTATTAGAATATTTTATAATAATTTGCAGTGTACAACTTTATAACATTAAATAAACGTTTTATCAAATTAATAAAATCCAAAAAGGGCGGACATTCGATCGTTTATTTAACGGTTTTCCCAATATTTTTTAAAGTTTCATTCCATTATAACATTCAATAAACATATTTATTAGCGTGTGCGTATGTGTAATATACCAAAACTTCAAGGCCATGCTTGAAACATCCAAATTGGATGTTTGAGATGATCCAATAAATCATTACTTTTCGTTCATCTTATGCAGAAATCAGATTCCTGCTTGTTTTTTAGGAAGTTGTCAAAAATGTGGTAATTTTTTAAGATTTGAAGAACATGTATCTTCTGTACTATACGAAAATAAGGTTGAAGAATTAATTTTTAGTGTCTGGCAGTCAACAGATAAATGTACTTTAAAAAGAGAATGTCTTTCGATGGATGATTTTACGTCTGAATTCTCTATGAGTTAAAAAAAACTTATACCACATCATTTTATCGCAAAAAATCAATCTAAATATATAAAAGATCAGAAGAACAATTTAAAAGAGAACGAAGGGCTTCTGGAGATGGATTATTCTGAAAATTTTGCTTACGTCGTTCAGGATTCTGCTCAACAATTTCATTTTCACAATGATCAGTGTACAATAAATGTTGCAGTATTACATTACAGAGAAGATAATGAAACAAGGCATTGTAGTTTTTTAGCACTTTCTGAATGTACTACTCATGATACTACCGCAGTTTATATTTTACAAGAAAAGATTATTTTTGAAATAAAGAATAGATTTCCGAAAATAAATAAGATTATATACGTCACAGATGGTGTAAAGAAGCACTATAAAAATAGATATCAAATGATGAACTTGGTTAATCATGAGTCAGATTTCCAAATAATGGCGGATTGGCATTTCCATGCTACTGCTCATGGAAAGGGTTCATGTGACGGAGTAGGATTCGTGTTAAAAAGAGAAGCTACTCGTACCAGCTTGCAGGCTAAAGCTACGGAAGCGATTTTAAATCCAAAACAACTTTATGACTGGGCGAGAAAAAGTTCCAAACAATAACATTCCAAAAAAGATTACGAAAAAACTTCAAGATCACTAAAGAAAAGATTCTCGGCTGCACCGCCCGTTACCAAAATTTCAGAAGGACAAGCGTCTTTAGTTTCTCCCGACAAAGAAATTACTGTGTTTAGATATTTGAATGCACTAAGTCCATTATCAATAATACAATATTAATAAATCAATTTAAAAAATGTTCAACAAAATAATACAAATATACAAAAATATAAATTAATAAAAATTTAAAAACTTGAAAAAGTAAAAAATAAAAAAAGAAAGTAATGCGGGCTTTGTAATAAAGACAGTCTCAACCCTGTAAAACGCAGAGAGCTTTCCTATGAATTAATAAAAAATGTTACACAGTAACCATATAATCAGTAATCAGTTACATTTTTTGAGTGCACTGCAGTAAATGTATAAAAAAACTTAGCTTCGTGCTCAAATTCAGTGATACAAAATTCATAAAAATAGCCTTTGTCAATGATTTTCCTCTAGGCGTAAACTTCTTTACCGCGTAAAACAGCAATTTCGGGGAGAGTTTTTTGAGGTTAGGGAGGAACGCTTGAGGTATCGGTAAAAAATACCGCCAGATTCGTGTTCAGCAGCACAAAAAACATGAAAATACTCTCTGTCAATAATTTTCATCACGTCGATCACAGGATAAACCTCTCTACTGCGTGAAACTGCAATTTCAGGGGGTGTTTTTTGAGGTTAAAGACGAACGTTTGAGGTATCGGCAAAAAATACCGCCGGTTTCGTGTTCAGCAGCACAAAATACATGAAAATAGTCGTTGCTTGGAATTTTTCTGAGCCCCTGTGATTTTTCTGTGAGTACATAAAAAATGCTAAATTTTCCATGTATTAAAAAATTTTTAGATGAAAAGGAATTTTGGGCAGAGCTTTGTTACGTTTGACGTGGAACATCCCATATATATATAAGGCAATGCTATTATTACAATATTATTTGTTGATTACCGTTTGCTTGTTATTAATGTTAGTTTACACGTTAAGGTACTTTATATATCAGATCTGAAATTTCGAACATAACAGGTCTGTTTAGGTAAATAGCTAGCATACTCGACTGCCGTGCCGAAGGTCCAGGGTTCGATCCTCGTTGCCGACAAACAAAATTTAACTTCTTTCTTCCCTAAGTGCCATTAATAATATTAATGACTATTAAAATAATAATAAAAAATAATAAAAATAATAATAATCATATTCAAGTTACAGTACAAATCCAATTTTAAAAAATTTTCAATATTTTAGAAAATTTACTGTAATGATATAGTAAAATTCGTTATAATATGAGTATATCTCTATCTTTCCTATAAAATATATTTTTTCTATATATTTAACAAATTTTACTACGAATTTTTTCTCAGTGTAGGGATGAGGCTCAAAATAGAACCGTTAGCTTACTGTTATAAGGGGAGTTCTCAAACAAATTTAGAGCCCGATTGACTAAACTCTCTTACAGATAATCACATCACAACAAAAATGTATTAAAAAATACACGTAAATAACAAAAACCCGTATAACTGAAACTGACTTCTTCTGAAATTTTAGCCCCAACGGTAGAAAATTGCGTGGTATATCGCATTTCACCTATTTTTGCTGATAAATCTGTAAGGCGCTTCCGTGTTCAAGTCGTGCTAAAACAGGAAATCAGTAATTCATGAGTGAATTTGTATTTATAGTATGCATTGTTATATATTATTTTATTAGTATAAGGTAATGCGTGGTACACGAATAAAAATGTGTAACCTACCACTAACTTCATATGCATAAAAATGGATCTTTACTGACACTTCTTAAAAATAGTACAGTGTGTATGGAGAGGGGGGAGGGATTTATTTTGTGTGAGATTTTCGAACTCGTCTTCGTCTTGAATGCCATCGGCTCTCGCGAATCCCCTATTGCAATATCTCAATGATATTTTGTGATAGGGTCCAACTCGTGCAGAAATTTCACCCTCGTTATAAATCACAACTCACGCCCTATATATTGCTTACAACACTAGAGTGGAAAAAATTGATAAATATCGGGTAATATAACCATCTAATTTGTATGGTTTACCACATAGAATTGCCATGTAAGTCAATAGAGTCTAGGAAGAAGCAAAATTTTACCATAATTATAAACATGAACTAACAATAAGAAATCTATCGAAAAGATTAAAAACAAAACAGTAGTTAAACTATAGGCATACTAGATCATAGGCATACTGGATCAGGGGAGGTGATCCAGTACGCCGCTCGTGTATAAGCATAGGGCCTCCCTCCTCCAGACCCGAGTCTCCCTTCTCTCGAGTGATTCAGTATGCCTATAGGATACTGCATCACTGGAGTGAATCAGTATGCCTATAAGATACTGCATCACTGGAGTGAATCAGTATGCCTATAGGATACTGCATCACTGGAGTGAATCAGTATGCCTATAGGATACTGCATCACTGGAGTGAATCAGTATGCCTATAGGATACTGCATCACTGGAGTGAGTCAGTATGCCTATAGGATACTGCATCACTCGGCCTGGGGTGGTACGGCGGCCTGTGTGTAAGCAGAGGGCCCCCTTTTTTTGAGAGTCTCCCTTCCCTTTGGCTCGCTGGCATAGTGGGAGAAGAGGTGACCCCTCGCTCGCTTAGACACGAGCAGCAGCTCGCTTGCGTGCTCTGTCGGATTCGGGAGATATGGATTGCGGTTGGCGGGAATGTGAGGGAGTAGTTTGAAAATAATGCAGAGTATATTTTTATTTCATTTATATTTATTCATTGTTATTTTTTTTTCTTCACAATTTCATGAATTTACATTGTGTAACGCACAGATAGTCTTATAAAATAGGATTATAATGTGTACACAATTAAATAATAGTTTTTACAGAATAGTCGCATTGTACAATATCATTAGAAAAAACTGTAGGCTCACTATGTCTAGACGAGTTTTCTTACATCTCCACTGATAGGATTGTACTGTACGATACGATCGTGCAAGATCAAGCAGTAGGCTGAAGTATTAGCTGGAAAGTCTTGCGCAGCTTCGAATTCAAGACGTACATCGACAGGGGCGCTTTTAAGAGATTCGTTTTGACGAGAACAGTCGATAACTATTAATGGTTGGAAATTTAAAAACTCATGTCTTGTGAGCAATGGGTGAGGCTCTTTTCCATAGTAGGATTTTTGAAAGTCTGTATACATATCGTATAAGACTGCAAACTGTTTCTTATACATGTCAAGATTTAGGTTATTGTATGGATAATATTGTGAATTTAGGAAAAGTTTTACATTATTTATATGACAATGATCAAAATAACCAACATTTTCAGTTCTCAGTCCCTTCTTGTTGGTTTGTAGTCCAACAATTACATAGCGAGGTTTTTCCAATTGATTTGAAGTTTTTACTGTCCAAACGTGTTTATTTGTGGCAGGCAGTAGAGGATATTCAAATAACTCCCAGGAACGGAAACTCAAATTATTATTTATTTATTTCCAATAAATGCAATCACATTCCCAATCATTCACCTCATCCTTAGTATAAGTACCACTTAAGTAATTTTGAAGCCATGTTCTTATCGCAAGAACATTATAGACTGCACACCATGGTTTCCGTCTGATGCACAAATCATGGTTGAAACATGTGTAGTGATTGTTATATTTTATATTTTCTAAGGATGAACATCCTAAATCGTCAATGTTGCAAATCGATCTGCAAGAAAAAAATAATGAAATGAGTATAAAATGTGAATGATAAAAGTATGAAGTAAGTATGAATGAGTATGGAAAGAGTATGAAGCGAGTATGAATGAGTATGGAAAGAGTATGAAGCGAGTATGAAGCGAGTATGAAAAAGTATGAAGTGAGTATGAATAAGTATGAAGCGAGTATGAAGCGAGTATGAAAAAGTATGAAATGAGTATGAAGCGAGTATGAAAAAGTATGAAATAAGTATGAAGCGAGTATGAAAAAGTATGAATCTAGTATTAATAAAATAGTATGGTATAATAAAGTAGTAGGCAGCAGATTCTGTAGATACTGCATTTTTTCTTCTCCCTTAACAAATAATTTCTCAACGCCTTATGTACATATTTGAAAAATGCGTTGAAGTCGATGATATGGAATATCTCCAGAGTTAAAAGCTATTCCATGATGAGTTTTCTCAATCCATTGGGTCATTACTTTTTCTTCAGCCGTGAGTTCCTCCCATGGTAATGGAGATTCAAAAAGGTAAGCAGTCGGTAACGCAGTTTTCTTCAAGTTTAGAAAACTAACTTCTTTAATAATAAAATAATCTTCAGCAATTCTTTGAAATCCTTGGATATCGCATATATATGCGTTTTCGTCTTTGCATTTCAATAAATAATTTTTAAATAACAAATCATACATTAACGTTCTAGCCATCTTGCTTTTAGCTTGTGTCATGAAGAACTGATGAAGAAAATTCTCTCGGCAGATTTTTAAACACAAAACTCCGCCTCTTGATTTTGTCTAAAGGTGGAGAGGTGGAAGGAAGGCAAAATTTCCATTGGTTTTGGAAAAGTAAACTTTCTTTGGTTGGGTGAAAAATGATAAAATTCATCCCTACTCGAGAAAATTTATCCTCTCTCCTTACGAGGAAAAGAATCTTCCTCAGCATTGGTTCCAATGTAAATCCCCCCCCCCCACTTTTCACAAGATTTTCACCTTCAAAAGGGACGCAGTTCCCTTCGAAGAGCACAGTTCATCTGCGAAAAGCAATCACAAAGTTTGAGAGTGAAAATGGCTTCGATGGAGTTTTACGAACGTTTTGTTGCGTTGATTCGTGAAACATTACAAAGTGAAGAGCATCTAACCAATAATGAAATTCATTATTGGCTAGATAAGTGCAATAATACGATTCAAGAACTCATCGAAAAAAATAAAAGTGATCTTACACGAGGTGAGAAACAAAAATTCCAAACTTGCATGACACATTTGTCCTGCATGCAAGTTGAGTTCGAGCAAAGGTTGAAACGAGGAGGAGGAATTATCGAAGAAGCTAAAGTTGATTGGCGCGATGTTGACTCTGCTTTTGACAATCGAATTCGAACGGGAGTGATAGTAAACTTAAAACATGTTGATATTGCAAGTTTTTTAAATGATGCTTACCATCTGTTTAGTGAAAAAGTTGCAGCATGTTTGAATGAGTTCAATGCACTAAAAGTGAACTCGGATTTCATAGCAGAATTTTCAATTCAAAAAAGCAATTAAGAAACCACTGATATTAAATACTTTACAAATGAAAGTGCTACGATATATTTGTCAACTAATTTGGAAGAGTGGTTTAAAACTCATATACGAGATCACATCATGACACAACTAGAAGAATTTGAGGAAAAAGATTCTGGATGGACTTTAAAAAGTATTATAAATTTATGTGTAAACATGAAGAAATATTCGCCAATTAAAGGCAGTTCGTACATTCCTCTCCCTAAATTCATAGAAAATAAAAAGACGTGTATAAATGTGCACAACGAAGATAATCAATGTTTCAAATACGCTATTCTTTCGGCATTACATCCTTGTAAAATAAATGCCAATCGAGTATGCCAATATCAACAGTATGAGCAGGAATTAAACTTTAACAATATTGAATTTCCGGTGAAATTAAAAGATATTTCAAAGTTTGAAAAACTAAATAATATTTCTGTGAATGTATACATGTTAAGAAAATCAAGAGGAAAGTATGAAGTGTCGCCTTGTCACGTTACTGAGGAAAAGAAGGAAAAACACGTAAATTTACTCATTGTGCAAGATTATTATATTGATGAACATGAAGAGAGTAATTGTGGTGATGAAGAACATCTTCCTAGATATCACTATGTTTGGATCAAAAGAGTATGTCTCGCCTCCTCTGCACTCAACTTAATAAATCTCACATAAAATCAAACCACTGTGAGATGTGTTTGCAAGGGTTTTACTGCGAAGAAAAATTAAAAGTGCATGAATTGGATTGTAAAAATTTAAATAAATGTCGTATCAACTTGCCACATGAAAAAAATAACATACTGAAATTTGAAGATTACAACAAAAACGAAAAAGTGCCTTTTATAATTTACACTGATTTTGAATGCATGTTGAAGTCTACTGAGAATGAAATGTCATTTCAACTTCATGAAGCTTATAGTATTGGCTATTACATAAAGTGTAGTTTTGATGAAAAACTATGTGGTTATAAATCGTATAGAAAAACGAGCGAAAATGAAGAATTGCCTGCAAAGTGGTTTGTTAGACAGTTAAGAGCAATCAGTGAAAATATCGACCAACTTTATAAAAATCCGAAGCCAATGAGACTTACAGATTTGGAAGAATTATCATTCCGGCGAGAATCTATCTGTCACATATGTCGAAAGCCTTTTGGTAATGGAGAGATGATTGTACGAGATCACTGTCATCTTACAGGACGGTATGTATTAGATTTAAAGAAAGAACTAATGGAAATTATATTTTCTATTATACTTTTTTCTTTGATTATAGATTTAGAGGTGCAGCTCATAATTCATGCAATTTGAATTATACAGACTCGAGATTTATACCAGTTGTATTTCATAATCTCAATTATGATACACATTTTATTTTGAAAGAGATTGCAACTTCATCTGTTTTACCAGGAAGAGTGACTCTCATACCACACAACAAGGAAAAATATATTTCCTTTACGAAATATATAGACAAATGTGAAATAAACTTTAGGTTTATAGATTCATGGCGTTTTTTGCCCTCATCATTAGACAAACTGTCTTCTTATCTAGAAAATGTACTTATAGCAGTTAAGGAATTTCCAGCAGATGAATACACTAACGAACAGATTAATCTTCTCAGACGAAAAGGCATATTTCCATATGATTTTGTGGATAGCTTAGAAAAGCTCACGTTTACAAGTTTACCCGATAATCACGAGTTTTACAATAAACTCAATGAATCACATATTTCCGATGAAGATTATATGCATGCCCGTAATGTATGGAATACATTCAATGTACAAACGATGGGACAGTATTCAGATATTTATTTAAAGACAGACGTATTATTACTAGCTGATGTATTCGAAAGTTTTCGAGAGACGTCTATTCAAGCATATGGTTTGAGTCCAGCTCATTTTTATACAACACCAGGATTAACATTTTCAGCAGCTCTGAAAATGACCAAGGTAGAATTAGAGCTTTTAACTGATATAGACATGCTAATGTTTATTGAATCTGGCATTCGAGGAGGAATCAGCCAATGCTGCAATCGATACGCCAAGTCCAATAATTCATATATGGGATCGTCATATAACAAACAAGAGAAGATCAAGACTCTTATGTATTATGACATTAACAATCTCTATGGATGGGCAATGGTTCAGCACTTGCCCGTTGGAAAATTTAAATGGATTGATTACGAGTCAAATCCAAACTTCTACAACGCAGCACCCGATTCGGACGTGGGATATATCGCTGAAGTTGACTTAGAGTATCCTGAAGAAATACACGATGAACATCGAGATTTACCTTTTTGCGCTGAGCATCGTACACCGCCTGGATCAAAGCAGAAAAAGCTTCTAACAACTTTAGATGATAAACATAGGTATGTCATTCATTATCGAGCACTAAAACAAGCATTAGACAATGGACTTCGATTAAAAAAAGTGCATAGAATTTTAAGTTTTAAGCAAAAAGCATGGTTAAAACCTTACGTCGAATTAAATACTGAAAAGAGAAAGCAGTCAAAAAACGGGTTTGAAAAACTGTTTTACAAATTATTAATCAATACAGTATATGGAAAGTGTATTGAGCGAGAACGGTCTCGAGTCGACGTGAAATTGGTGAACAAATATACTGGTAGATATGGAGTTGAAGCACGTATAGCACAACCTAATTTTCACAGTTGTGCAATCTTTGATGAGAACTTAGTAGCTATTCAGATGAAGAGAAAAAGTATTACAATCAAAAAACCAATTTATATAGGACTCAGTATTTTGGATTTGTCGAAAACATTGGTCTATGATTTTCATTACTCTTATATGAAAAAACGTGTAGGAGAAAAATGTAAACTTCTCTACACAGATACAGATAGTTTGATCTACGAAGTCCAAGACCTCGATATGTATCAGATCATGAAAGAAGACATTTATAAATTTGATACTTCAGATTACGATGAGAATAATCCATTCAACATTCCAAGAGTAAATAAGAAAGTGCTTAGTCTCATGAAAAACGAATGCTGCGGCAAAATTATGACTGAATTCATCGGATTGCGCAGCAAAATGTACAGTATTTTAATTGAAGATGGAGAAACTATAAAAAAAGCCAAAGGTATAAAATCGTGTGTAGTTAAAAAGTCAATTACATTTGATGATTATCGAGAATGTTTGCAAGATTTAGCAATCATTCGACTTGAGCAGTGTAATATTAGATCGAAATTGCACATTGTTCACAACGAAAAGCAAAATAAAATTGCGCTGAGTCCCCACGACGATAAGCGATTTATCTTGCCGGGTAGTACCGGTACTTTACCATGGGGACACTACAGAGTTATAGAAGAACAGATGGCGCAAGCTTTGCATGAAGTAGAGAGGGAAAACAATGTGGAGGGGGAAAACGATGTGGAGAGGGAAAACGAACCAGCCAATGCCAGTAGTCCAGCAAGAGTAGAGAGGGCATTCGAACGAGCCAATATGAGGAGTCCCCCAAGAGTCAAGATTGAATGGACTACTGATTTGATGGAGGAGTTTTCACATGAGTGGGAGAGACCAATGACGAGTGATATACTGCAGGAGGCTATGGAAAGGGCAGACATCGTGGTGGGGAATCTGCTATATGAAGCGGTGCACGAGGCTGAGGAGCATATTCGAGCAGTCGAAGAAGCCGAAGCGTACCAACCTAGTAGAAAAAAAGCAAAACTCCAAGATACTTAAAGTAAGTTTACACTTAAATTTATACATCACCGAAAAACTTATACGAAAATTTTCATTTACTTATGTTACTTTTTCTTCTTTTTTCTAGAATGGATTTATCAGCACTTAACAAGATTGCTGAAAGCAGCTTCTTGCCAAGAAGGAAACTTACAGAGTTAGAAAAAAATCATCGATACATGATCACAGCTCTGAAAGAGGTTAAAACGAAATACGGTCGTAAGATCGTTGCTGAAATGGACTCGAGCTTCCAAGTCTTTTTACCAGAGAAAATCTCATCAGCCATGTTGCAGAACGAAGAATTCTTTAACAAGCTATGCGAATCAGCAAACAAGTTAACTTTATTTGCCACTTATCGCGGTGGGAATTCTTTCAAATTTGAAAATTGAATGTAGAAAATAAATAAACACACACACAAAGACTGTTATTTTTAAACAAATTTATTATTTTGTACATAATAATGAATAAATACATATATTTATAAAAAAAAATACATTGCTTTTTATTTGCTGCAACCTGTAATCCTCACAGAATCTCATTTTTATCTATCCAACTGTTATGCTCACTACCAAATCCTAACCATTTAACAGACACACGTTTCCCTCTTTTTTTTCAAGACCCTTTCTACCAAATAGACTTCTGGATACTTAGTTTTCTGAAGTTCCATTTCATAAAAGCCACCAGCGATGGGTTTATCATAATAATCTTTGAGATGATAAGTTACTGGAGTAGTTTTGACTATACGTGTTATTGTAAAAATTTCTGTAGACCAGTTTGGTGTATAACCTTTTTCAAAAACTTGTTTCAGCCTACTTATGCGCACTTTGTCTCCAACTTTGAATTTTGGCTTTTTTCGTTTTACTGAGAATCGGTTTTGATTCAAAAAACGTTCTAGGATCTTGCTTTCATTCGCCTCCGAGACATTTTTCGGCTCGATGCCTATTGTTCGATGTTTTCTTGAATTGTAGTCTTCGAGCAAGTTGGGAAGAATATCTATCCAGTTATAATTTCCTTGTTTACTGAACTCTATCCACATTGCATTTTTTAATGTCCTATTGAAGCATTCGCATATGCTTGCATGAAGATTGCTGTGTGTCGAATATAGATTTATCTTGTACTTTTTCATGAGGGATTGAAAATCGGAATTGTAAAATTCTTTTCCCTGGTCTGTATGTAGATTGGAAGGTGTTCGGCCTTGTTTCAATATGGTCTGCATAGCTCGAGTAACATTTTTACCACTCTTTGATAGAATTGGCACAGCCCATGCATACTTTGAAAATATGTCTATGACTGTGAGTATGTAATTGTAACTTTTGTTCTCATCAGAATAAGGTATCATTTCGACAAGATCGGCTTGCCACGTTACGTCAATACCACGAATGTCGTATTTTCTTCGTTTGTATCTTCGACGTGCCGGTTTGTGCAACTCTTCAGCTACTACCTTTCGTTTCATGGTAATCTATTGCGACGTTCAATTGCTTATTTAGTTCACCAGTTATATATTCAATTACGTTGAGTTACATCATATAGATATTTCAGTTTTACATCCATTTCTGATTGAAGTTCCTCAATTTGCTTCTTATAATCTTCTATGAGATCACCAATTCCAACAAGTTTAGAAGCTAGATAGTCCACTTCGGTCTGTAGGATAACTTTCAGTGCGTGCAAGGTGATTGCATCGTTTGGCTGACGAGGCTCGCCTATATTAAAAAGTCGTTTATTTTCTAAATCGAAATTGCCATCTAATGTAAAATTGAAACCAATGCCGGGAGGACCGCGACTTGGTTGCGAACCCTCGAGTTTTCTTCTAAACACATCGAGACTCATTTTGCTACTGATTTAATAAGGTGAATGACAGCGTTAATATACATGTTCAGCCTCACCCAGCTCCTCAATAATTGAAATAATTTCATTATTATGATTATTGTTTCCAGCAGTTCGTTCAGCAATGAGTAATCGTTCAACAAGTTCATTCGGATCGTCTCAGTAGACTAGGTCTATAGATGAATCTGACTTTGCTATTTTATATTCGGGCAAGAGCCCAGCTCCAGTAGTAGATTTGTTTTTTTTATTTTTACGACAACTGCGAAACATTGGCTCGATGATTGATTGATATTTTCTGCTGTTTGGAACGCGAAGATCCTCATCTTTACTATGTCTTTTTTTGTGAGATTTGTCGCCTCCAGAATAGTGCGATAATTCCGACGATCCGTTAAGCTTAAAATATTATCATCGGGCTGTCTTTTGAACAACAATTCCATTAATCCATCACTTTTAGGATAGCTAACATTTCTTACTCGTATTGACTTATCATCAAATTGAATTTCCGAATCACCAATCATGTACACTCCATTGACTTGACGTACACCGTATATATTGTCGATTCGACTACGACTTTCATTGAGCATTGCCAAAAAGTCAGTTGGTGTTGATTCATTACCGTCATATGCAGATTTAAATGTTGAATTAATTATTGTATCATTCGTTAAAGAAGCACTATCATCTTCGTCCTTGTAAGCACCATCAATTTCTTGCTCATTCATCGTCGAATTCAATGCATTTGATAGGTCAAATTTCAATCGTTTCCTCGATTTTTTCATGCTTGCATTAGAGATGATATTATAAGATTGCAGCTCTTGTACATCATTCATTTTCGAATTGGCGAATTTTTCAAGCAGTGTAATGACTGGTTTCAATGTATCAGCAACGACTTTTTCCGCATCTTCTCTCTCTTGCTTGAGTACAGAGCACTTTCTTTTAACTGCTTCCCGCGCTCTCATGAGCTCGCTGAGAATATTTTTTTCTTTCTCAAAATCGGACATGATGATTACAAGTTGCTGGATGCAATCAAACTGTTAATATTGTCACTCACACATCCTTTTTTATTGCAAAACAGTCGAATCCTTTTCTACATCTGCCATCATTCATCTCTCGATCTTTGTCGACAACGATGAATCCATACTTGTCATTTTTCCAACAGCTAGAACACAGGTTTCGAAATTCGTTGAAGGTTAAATCAGTATTTACGTGATCATCATAGATGTGCTTAAGATTCACATCATCTTGACGGTAAATTACTAAAAAATTTATATTATCTCGAATAAGATGTTTTGGAATACGAGCATACGATTGACAAAGATAAAAACTATCGACTCTATTGTGTCTTCCCATGAAGAAAAATGCCTTGACACTATCCTGCTTCTCACAGGCTATATCATCGAAAATCATGATTGAATTTGGTAGAACATCATCAGGAGATACTACAGACTCGTGATCGCGAAATGGATGGTAAGTCACATCATCTATCGACTCCAACAACTTTTCGAGAAACTGATATTTCGGCTGATTCAACGATTTCGAGTACACATATACATTTTCAAATTTAAGACCATTAGCATGTGTAATAAGAGATAATAAACTGTTAGTTTTTCCACAGTTGGATGGACCACAGAAGACAGCTCTTATAGTATCTGTCAATAACTCTCCATGGCGCTTCTTCTTCTTCTCTTTTCCAAAATCGAAATTTGCAACAGGGAGTTGGACGCTCTGCTCGGTAAAATCCATGTTTTCGCGTAAAAGTCAGATTTGTTATTAAGCTTAAACATATAAACACATGCTTTTT
Source organism: Muscidifurax raptorellus (assembly GCA_020010945.3). NCBI lineage: Eukaryota > Metazoa > Arthropoda > Insecta > Hymenoptera > Pteromalidae > Muscidifurax > Muscidifurax raptorellus. The sequence goes on from JAHUUD020000031.1 coordinate 100,239, forward strand.
ATCTCATACTTCAGTAGTAAATCAGATTTCGAAGAGAAATGATCGTACACAAAAGTAAAAAGCAGCAGCAGTCGAAGAAAGGTTATGGATTACTTGATAAAGTGATCAATAACTTACCTTTTGTAATGCATGTGCCTGGATATCAATATTGTGGTCCTGGAACTGACTTGAAAAAACGATTGAAAAGAGGTGATCCAGGAATCAATCCTCTTGATCAAGCGTGTAAACAGCATGATATAGATTACTCTGATAAAAACAAGGATCGTAAAGTTGCCGATTTGAAGCTTGCTGAAAAAGCTTAGAAGCGAGCAAAAGCGAAAGACGCCAGCCTCGCTGAAAGAGCCACTGCCTACATGGTTGCTAATGCCATGAAAATAAAAGCTAAAACTGGAATGGGGCTAAAATTAGGCAAATTAGTGACGGCAGCTGAAAAATCGATGAAACTCAGTAAATCTTCTCGAAAGACTATACAATCTGCATTGAAAGGCGCACGACGAGTCATTAAAGAAGCTGGTGGAAAGAAAAAACTCATCATTCCACGCGTTCTTCCGCTTCCCTCGAAAATCGGTGGAGTTATTCCCTTTCTCATACCACTTTTCGCAGGGTTAAGCGCAACCGGTGCTCTAGCAGGTGGCGCTGCCGGTATTGTCAAAGCAGTAAACAGTGCTAAAGAAGCAGACAAAAATTATGAAGAAAGTAAGAGGCATAATAAAGTAATGGAGGCCATTGCTTTGGGCAAAGGACTCTATATCAAGCCATATAAAACTGGTATGGGATTATTTATAAAACCATACAGCGGTAGTGGTGTTGCTTCTAGAAAAAAAAAACTTCCATTTAACTTTGCCCAATCGCGCACTTACTGATTACGATCTCATAAAGTATGCTCGTATGCTAAAAATCCCTCATTTTCGAGGTGTTTTCATGAGAAATAATCTGCCTCAAAGCGGCCCATGGACAAACGAAAGTGCTATTGTCAACTTGGATGATTATGAAAACGAGGGCACTCATTGGGTGTGTTATAAAAAACATGGTGCCGAAGTGATCTATTTTGACAGTTTTGGCAATCTCAAACCTCCCAAAGATCTTATGTCATATTTCAACGTAAAAGAAGTAAAATACAACTATATGAGATATCAGAAATTTGACACATATATCTGCGGTCATCTTTGTCTTCAATTTCTAAGTGGAAACCTATAAAAGAGCTGTATGTCTGCGAATATGCATCATTCGGTTTTAATCAGTCATGGAAGATAGTTTTACTCTAAGTCTTTCTGGAACAACTTCTGTTTTAGAAGCACAATATTTTCCATCCATTGAATTATCTCAAGATAAAAACTTTGTTCTTGGATTAGTTGAACTTTTAACATTCAACTCAATTCCTAATGTAGACTTTACAAATAATAAACTACATGTGAATGGAGATATTATTACTTTACCTACTGGTAGTTACGAGATGGAGGCTATAAATGAGTTTTTGCAAGCAACATAAAAGTCAAAAGGAGTTCAATTTGTGCTAAAAGCCAACAATAATACTCTGAGAAGCGAAATTTATTGCAGTCAACCATTAGATCTTTCACCTCACGATTCAATAGGACGCCTACTTGGATTTACATCTAGGATTCTCAAAGAAAACATTCAGCACAGCTCTGATTTGCCTGTAAAGATATTGAAAATTAATGCACTTAGAGTAGAGTGTAACATTACCACTGGTGCTTACATCAACAACAAAAAAGTTCATACGATTCACGAATTTTTTCCCAGAGTTCCTCCAGGTTATAAAATTGTAGAAGTTCCGAATCACGTCATTTATCTGCCTGTTAGCGTCAAGAGCATCGATCAACTTCAAATTCGTATCGTTGATCAAGACGGAAATTTGGTGAATTTTCGCGGAGAAGAAATTACTATCAGACTTTATATCAAATCTATATAATGGGCATAGTTTACAACTCAAAAGGAGTGTATATAAGCCAGAGAGAATGTCAAACTCCAATCAGTCGACCGAAAAAAATCAAACCGTTAACACGGCAGAGCATTCAGTTCCTCAGAAGCCTAGGACTAAAAGTACGTTAAAAAATATACGTGCATAATTCTCTGCTGCTTCCAGAAAAATGGACGAAATTCTAAGCATTCAATCAGGTGTCGTATTCGATGAGTCGATAGCGCACTATGAGATTCACGCCTATCAACCATATTCAACAGTCAACTTTAATAACAGTGACGAAATACGCATTTCAATCCAACATCAAGATCTCTGTTTGTTACCTTCCCGCAGCTGTATTCATATACGCGGAAGATTGCAGCAAGCAGATGGATCAGCTGTGGCTAAAACTAATTTTGTCAACAATGGCATTTGTCATTTGTTTGATGAAATCCGATATGAAATTAATGGCATAGAAATTGATAAAAGTAAAAATGTCGGTATGAACAGTCTTATGAAGGGATGGGCTTCATTCGACGCAAATCAATTATACATGTTGGAAAATGCTGGCTGGTTTGGTAATAAAGATAACAACAATACCTTGACCGATGAACAAGGCAACTTTGACATTTCTATACCTCTGAGCATGATATTGGGGTTTGCTGAAGACTATAAAAAAATTGTAATTAATGTAAAACATGAACTCATTCTCACAAGATCAAGAACTGACGTAAATGCAATCATTCAGACCGGAAATATAGCTAATGGCGTTACTACATATGAAGACTTTCGTGTGGTTATTGCAAAAATTGAGTGGTTAATGCCATATGTCATCGCATCTGACAAACAAAAAATACAGATGTTGATCTTCATTGGTAAAGATAATCCAATCTCTTTGAGTTTCCGTTCCTGGGAGTTATTTGAATATCCTCTACTGCCTGCCACAAATAAACACGTTTGGACAGTAAAAACTTCAAATCAATTGGAAAAACCTCGCTATGTAATTGTTGGACTACAAACCAACAAGAAGGGACTGAGAACTGAAAATGTTGGTTATTTTGATCATTGTCATATAAATAATGTAAAACTTTTCCTAAATTCACAATATTATCCATACAATAACCTAAATCTTGACATGTATAAGAAACAGTTTGCAGTCTTATACGATATGTATACAGACTTTCAAAAATCCTACTATGGAAAAGAGCCTCACCCATTGCTCACAAGACATAAGTTTTTAAATTTCCAACCATTAATAGTTATCGACTGTTCTCGTCAAAACGAATCTCTTAAAAGCGCCCCTGTCGATGTACGTCTTGAATTCGAAGCTGCGCAAGACTTTCCAGCTAATACTTCAGCCTACTGCTTGATCTTGCACGATCGTATCGTACAGTACAATCCTATCAGTGGAGATGTAAGAAAACTCGTCTAGACATAGTGAGCCTACAGTTTTTTCTAATGATATTGTACAATGCGACTATTCTGTAAAAACTATTATTTAATTGTGTACACATTATAATCCTATTTTATAAGACTATCTGTGCGTTACACAATGTAAATTCATGAAATTGTGAAGAAAAAAAAATAACAATGAATAAATATAAATGAAATAAAAATATACTCTGCATTATTTTCAAACTACTCCCTCACATTCCCGCCAACCGCAATCCATATCTCCCGAATCCGACAGAGCACGCAAGCGAGCTGCTGCTCGTGTCTAAGCGAGCGAGGGGTCACCTCTTCTCCCACTATGCCAGCGAGCCAAAGGGAAGGGAGACTCTCAAAAAAAGGGGGCCCTCTGCTTACACACAGGCCGCCGTACCACCCCAGGCCGAGTGATGCAGTATCCTATAGGCATACTGACTCACTCCAGTGATGCAGTATCCTATAGGCATACTGATTCACTCCAGTGATGCAGTATCCTATAGGCATACTGATTCACTCCAGTGATGCAGTATCCTATAGGCATACTGATTCACTCCAGTGATGCAGTATCCTATAGGCATACTGATTCACTCCAGTGATGCAGTATCTTATAGGCATACTGATTCACTCCAGTGATGCAGTATCCTATAGGCATACTGAATCACTCGAGAGAAGGGAGACTCGGGTCTGGAGGAGGGAGGCCCTATGCTTATACACGAGCGGCGTACTGGATCACCTCCCCTGATCCAGTATGCCTATGATCTAGTATGCCTATAGTTTAACTACTCAAAACCTTATTACGTATCTTATTACGTACGAAAATAAATATTTCCAAATTTGAATTCCGAGCAAAATGGACTAAATAGCTATGGACTAAAAATATATATTTCGAGTCAGGAAAACTGGGATATAATAATGGAGATTGTCATACGTTGCGACAAATTACTTAAATATTTGTGTTTGAGTAAAAATATCGCTTATTAATTAGCACAGAATTTTTAATTGATTTCAGCACTTTTATGGCCCCAAAAGAGGGTGCCAAAGCTTGCGCGATTTCGGGCACTATTTTTTTAGGATTTTGTGAAATTCAACATATAGAATCTGAACAAGTGTGGTATATATAGTTATAAATTATAAATAACAGTATAAACATAGCCAAAAGTATGAATAAAAATACTAATTGAAAATCAAATTTCTTCTTTCAAGTTTTTAATATTAAGACAAGCAATTCTCACTGATTATAGAGCAGGGGGCATCGCAGCACAAGGTATAAAAAAGGGAGTATATACAAATTGGAGGTCGTGCAACCAAAAGCATACAGTCCAGAGGAAGTGATAAAGTAGATCATGGGCTTACATAAAGTAGATATGGATTACAATTGAGGCAAGAGTCAAAATCAGGAATTACGCTTGCGTACCACCATCGACTCGCAAACAAAATCCAATTTATAACTGTAATTATGTATCAAAATAATAAAAATTTTCAAGAAACTATAAAAGTAGTATATTTGATACTACGCTATTTAAGTAAAGATATAAATCAAAGAGTAACGCAAAGAGAAGTAAATAAGAGAGCGTGCGAGCTTATACGACATCCACATATTCGATGAAAAAGTAATTTTGATAATCCATAAAAAAGAAAATACGCAACACTCGATACTGAGAAAAAATTCGTCATAAAATTTGCTATATTTATAAGAAAAATTATTATATTATTTATTGACGGTGGGATGTCCTCAGTTTATGATAATTTTTACTATATTTATATAATTTGTAATATTTGTATTAGAAAAATATGTATATCGTATTAGAAAAGTAAAAGGTTAGGCGAGTTTGATATATTTCGCAACAAAATTACAGATAAAAAATAACTGAGATCAATCAAAGAAAGTCAAGTTTATTATATTTAATCATAATAAAGAACCCACAGCATGAAAGATTTGTATAATATATATCATGAAATATTTCACAGAAATATTTTTGAAATATCTGTGAAATATTACAGAAAAAAATGTAAAAAGTTTCAACTGCAAACAATTTTTATGAAATATATAAGAAATATTACAGAAATATTTCATGATACATTTCACGAAATATTTCGCGTGAGATTCGTTAGCTATTTTAAAGTTTTCTTGCAATGTTTCGGAAATATTTTAGAAATATTCTGTGAAATATTATTGTAATATTACAGAAATATTACATGCAACGTGCAAAAAATAAATTTCCTATTTTCTTGTAATTATTCTCAAATATTACAGTAATATTTCATGAAATATTTCAAAATAATATAAAGTTATTATTTTATGAAATATTTCCTGAAATATTTCTGTAACGTTGTACTATTATTGAGCGTAAAATTTGATACACATTATCAAACTTTCTTGCACTATTATTAAAATGTTACAGTAATATTCAACAAAATATTTTAAAATAATATAAGATTATTATTTTGTGAAATATTTTATGAAATATTTGTGTAATTTTACGAAAATATTGCACGTAAGGTTTGTTGAATATTTCTGGAAATTAATATGAAGTTAAATGAGTGAAATGTTATACAAAATCATTTTGTACATGAAATATTATAAAAATATTCTTGAAATATTTTATGTAACATTTTTACAATATTTAAGCAATATTTTGTGTATGTACATACATGCACCAAGAGAAATCCTATAGTAAGATATATAAAACTTCTAGCAAATCTTATTATCTATATGTAATTTCGCAGATTTATTAACTAATACTATGTAAACTTTGTTCAAATTCAAAAAAATTACACAATTAATAATTTGAATTGTATTCTTGTCAGCACAAAAATTACATTGTTTTACAGAAATTTTACAAAGTAACATTATCAAGTTGTATACATTTAATTATAGTCTTTGTTTTAATGTACGATTTTTGTTATAAAAACTTTTACACATTTTTACACATTAGCACAAGTGTGATCATCAATAATTATGCAATTAAATAATTTTCTCAAAAGACATATCAATTTCAGAATTTACAAACCTCATTTATAACGTTATATCACGGCTTGTCAAGTTAATTTCGTTAATTTTAGTTAAAAAGTTATTGATGTCATTTTGATATTATTTATTCGATGCTGTGTAAATATTCAACTTAGTAACATACTAAATTACCTAATATATAAGATTTGAAGAAGTACATTTCAAGTGCTCTGTTACTGTTACTACACCATAATTAGAACGTCATACTACACCATAAGTACACAATGAAATGGGCATGGCAAGTTACGCAGTAAGTATTATGAGAGTTGTTTACAATTGATCATAATAACTTAACTTTAAGTCAAAAATGCCCTTCAAAGAACAAACAAATTTGTTTCTTTATTATGATTAAATATAATGAACTTGACTTTGTTTGATTGGTCTCAGTTCTTTTTTCTCTGTAATTTCGTTGCGGAATATGTCAAACTTGCCTAACCTTTTACTTTTTTGAAAGTTAATTTTTTATGAAATTCAGTTCTTTTTAGTAAATTTTTTTGAGTATTTTATATTTCTAGTAAAAATAAAATATAAGCATTTTTAGCACCTTTTGACCATGGCTTTTTTGTAATATATTTATCACTCACATGAAATCACTGATTGTTCCGATATCCCAGCCTCAAATGATTTTCACACCTAGACACCGAAGACCACGGTGCGAACTACCTAGATCTCGTTACCGGACACCCTGAACATCTAAACACTGCCCTCGAATTATATCTACACTTAGATACAGAAAACTACGGTGCGAACTACCTGCACTCGTCATCGGTCACTTCGTACACCTAGACACCGCCCACGAATTACTTCTAAACCAAGAAACCAAAACTACGGTGCGAACTACCTAGACCTCGTCATCGGCCATCCAGTACAATAAATACCGTTCTCGAATGATTTTTACACCTGGACACTAATAACTCCATATGAGTGACCATGCCAGAAAACCGAAGAGAAAGTAATATCCATCTGCATATAGCGATATAGCTGTGCGGCCAACTTCACGGTCCTAACACTTTTGCGGCTAACTTAACGGTTTAAACATTTTGGTGGAAGAAAAAAATCGGATCCGATTTGAGCATTTCTGAATGGCATACTCGTATATTATATATAAAGTTAGCTTTTTTTATCAATATTTTTGTTGAAAATATTTCTTTATAATGAAAAATGCGAACACCAACATAGAAGTAAATAGTGGCGCGGCGCCGCGGCTTCGTCTGCTTTTCAAACTCGCATTCATGGCGCTGCGGCGCCACTTGATATAATAAAAATTGCTATATTACATAGTAAAAATTGTTATATGTATATTAAAAATTAATATTTTATATAGTACAAATAACTTGTATATCCCTTAAGATATTGAATTATTATATTATTATAGTAGTGTAACGAGGTACAAGTCCTCGCTATGCCGGTAATCGGAGCAGGAACGAGAGTGACGGAAAAGGGCAGCACTGGCTCAGTGGATAGAGCGTGCGCCTAGAGATCTCGAGAGTGCCGGATCGATTATCGGTCCCGGCATTTCCTTTTGTGTTATTCTCCTCTCAAAAACAGTCTCACCCCTTTACAGTAGTATATATAGTACAAATAGCTTTGATAGATCTTAAAATATTGAGCTTATGTCTTCACGAAAGATAATTTAAGCGGTGATCAGAATTTGAGATGTTATTTTATATTTGTCTTATAATAATGAGTTCTTATATATATATATAAGGAAATGCTATTATTTGTTGATTACTGTTTACTTGTTATTAATATTAGTTTACATTTTAAGGTACTTAATATGTCAGATCTGAAATTTCGAACATAACAGGTCCGTTTAGTTAAATAGCTAGCATACCCGACTGCCATGCTGAAGGTCCAAGGTCCTCTTTTCGTTGCCGACAAAAATAATTTTAACTTCTTTCTTCCTGAAGAGGCAATTAGGCAATGAAAATTATAATAACAATAAAAAAATGTCAATAATAATAATAATAGAATCCAACTTACAGTAAAAAGACGGTCAAAAAATCAATATTTAAAAAATTGCCCACATCCTATAAAATCTACTATGATAATATAGTTAAATTTGTTATAATATAAGTACATCCAACCATTCCTATAAAATATAGTAATTTTTCATATATATTGAATAAATTTTAATTTTATTTTTTAATTTTGCGCTTAGAAAGTTTCTCCGAATGGCCCATAAAAGAAGTACTCCCAAGAAAATTAGCTGCAGAAGGTTTTTACTATACACAACATCGAGATACAGTTCATTGTTTTTCATGAGGTGTCGAGATCGAGAATTCGGGGGAAGAACCTGTTAACCGACTGGAATCAAGGCCGGAGCATCACCATTAGAATTAAATGTATATATTTTGGGGCGGACTAACGAGTGGCGATATACCAATAAAGGAGTGAATTGCATGGAGGAGACCAATTGATATAAATTTAACTGTAGCACCTGCACTCACGGTTTACACCGACACCGATCAAACTGAATACATAAAAACCCTACACAAACATATTTTCCTACACAAAAAAATTCTACACAAAAATGTTCAATTTTGGGCTACATTATGGCTGATAATATCTGTATTTTATACATATATCAGCTGCTTAGTATACATACTCAGTATTATACTTGGGCAGCATATATATATAGACTATGTGTGTGTTTGTGTGTGCATGTGTGTATTTTTGGACTGTAAACATATTGTAATATGATCTGTCGATTGGCGTTTGAATTTTTTAAATATCTTGAAAATTGACAGATTTTTAGAAGCCAAATTCTGCAGGATATAAGGTGTCGGCTATAAGCTAAGAATTAGGCTTTTAAAATATCTGTCAATTTTCAAGATATTTGGAAAATTCAAACGCCAAAAGATATTAAAATGTGCTTGCAGTCCAAAAATCAACCTTCTGTCTTTCAAATTGAATTTTTTTTTCAGAAATTCTGAAAAAGTATCTGCTGTATTTTTGTTGCTTGGGAGAGCTGATATATGGGAGGGAGAATGACAACAACAAAATTGAGAGAAATAATACCGTATTTCGCCCCAGCCCCTCCCTACAACGTGGTTGCTAAACAAGCTTCCCACGCGCTACTCGGCCACGTAGAGCCTCCTCTCTCCTAGCTTCTGTCTCGTGGACTCGGCATTCTCCCGGTGAGTGAGCGGTCGGCCAACTCTTCTCTGCGAGTTTTCTATATATCTTACTGCCTCGCACGGCACGCCGCCGACCTAGCGCAGAGCTCGATCGTGCGGCTCGCTACCGCCGGCTGTACTCACTCCTCTCCCTCTCTCTCTCGCCGTAAGTACAATCAACTGTCATACACTGCACGTCTCTGTTTTTGTACTGCTTTCTGCCGCTTTTTGCCTTCGGGCATTCTCATTTGCAGTTTGTTGCACGCTCCTTAATGCAACCTTCAAGCTGATGTAAAATTCACTGGAGGCTGCATTAGCTTTTACTACTATTCTGCACCTCAAATTTCATCACTGCAACATAACCTGCAAATCTCCTGGCGCCGTTTTTCTCTGCTTGGCTTGATTTCTATCTCTTCGGAAATACACGTGGTGACACCTCTTGAGTCGACGGAACAACAGCTCCAGCTCCATCAAACACAAGTCGGTACGCTCCACTCTACTTACTCTCCACTACCACCATCTGGCGACGAGTTCTACAAGCTCTTTTACCTGCTCTACCTTATCTCTTACTTTATCAACTGCCAGTAAGTTGCCGGTAAAAATGAGCAATAGCGTGGAGAAGCTCACGGAGCAATATCAAACCATCTGCCATACCTGTGATAAAGCCATCCAGACCAAAGACCCTAAAAAATGCGAAATATGCAATTTCTACTTCCACACAAGGTGCATTTCCTTTCGGTCTGTGATGGTGAGAGCTGTTGCAACGTTTGCGTGCTCAGCCTGTGCTGAAGCACAAATAAGAAGGAGACTTGAGTCTTCTCTCAATGGCAGTAGCACAAGAAGAAGACTCAGTCTGCACCACCTTCCACTAATCCCTCGCGTAGTCAATCGCCGATGCGCAATATAGAGTCATCGGCATCGACAATGGAGTCCACCCTCCAAAACATCTTTGCGGCTCTGAGGGAGATCAGTGCCAAGCAGCATAGCGCAGCGGAGGCTCAGAGACTCCTAACGGATAGGATCTCTGGGCTTGAAGCGAGGTTAGGCCCCCTCGAACAGCGCCTGCAAGCCCTCGATGTACTGCCTCAGCTCCAAACTCGCATGACAGATGCTGAGTCAACCATCACCGAGCTGAAGGCAGAGTTACAACATCTTACATCAGGGCACGCCTCCCTGCTCGCAGCGAATAGCAGCAACATCTCTCCAGCCGCTGATCCCCTCGAGATCACAAATCTACGAAGGGAACTAGCGGCCATCAAGAATCGCCAGGAGCAGAGCAACAACACCGCGGTGGTCATCACAGGACTGAGCTACACCAAAGAGAGCTCACTCAACCTCCTGGCTTTTACAGTGCTTTCTGCCCTTGATCCCGCCCTCATTAAGAGGGATATCGCCGCCACCAGGATCATGGGAAGACTTAACGCTGTCAACAACACCTCGACAGCTGACAGCAGACTTCCACCTATCGCTGTCACTCTGTCTTCCCATGCCCTTGTACGTTCCACCTTGGCGGCGAAAATAAAGAAGGGCAAGCTCCACACTTCAGAGCTTAATGCCAATCTACTGGAGGAAGCCAAGGCCTTAGCCCCAGACCATCAGGGTCTCATTAACATCAATGAGCTGCTTCCCCCAGAGATACATAAACTTCGTGTTAGGGCAAGGCTGGAGGTCAGGAGGAGACAAGGGTGCAGATCCTATGTGAGAGACGGGAGAATCTTCATCCGCACTGCTGAAGATAAGGAGCGAGCTACCATCATCACCAGCGATGAAGAACTGTCTAATTTTTTAGCCAGGAGACCCCTGATCAACAGCAGCAGCAACTAAAAACGACACATCTCATTCCACCTACACCACCATCATCTTCATTGTCGCTCACCTCATCTTCATCCGTTTCCAAGGCAACTCTGTCCGACGGTCTAAGGGTCTGCCATTTCAATGCAAACTCCCTAACGGGTCACATTGATGCGGTAAGGCTCTTTTTGTCCACTCGTCCCCTTTATCACGTGATAGCTGTAACTGAGACCTGGCTGGACGACAAGGTACAAACAATACCTCTACTCGACAACTACATACTTCTCAGACGGGACCGAAAAAGAAACGGTGGAGGTGTGGCCCTCTACATACATCTATCACTAACGGCTACTGTTCTGACATCATCTGACGGTGACTGGTTGGGTAAGCCAGGGAAGCCAGAGTATCTCTTCTGCGAGATCTCCGCAAAAGAGGTCTCCCCTATCTTTGTGGGAGTTGTGTATCGTCCACCCCATGCACCATTCATTCAAGGTAATGACTTCATTGAAAAGCTCACGACACACATGCACAATTACTCCACAAAGATAATTATGGGGGATTTCAATGCGGACCAACTCTCTAGATCTGAAGATGCCAAATTCATCAAGGCCTTCGTAGAGGAGAACTCTCTTCAGTCGGTTCCTTATGGTACAACACATCATAAACAGGAATCTGACACCTGGCTTGACCTCTGCTTAATAGACGAGCAGGATCGCCTGCTGTCGCACTGGAAAACTGACACACCTTTCATAAACGGACATGACCTGATCACGGCCACTCTAGACGTACAGATACCACGCTACGACCCGAAAACTTTTACATACAGAAACTACAGAGCAATCTGTGCCGAGAGACTTAAGGCCTACCTCGGTGCATGTGACTGGTCATCGCTCGCCACTTCATCACTCGACGATTGCATCAACACCCTCAACACCAACCTGACTAACGCCATTACTCATCTCGCTCCATTACGGACAGTGACACCCGGACCGAAGCGTCACCCGTGGTTTACCACGGCTCTTCGTGACCTCTTGAAAGAACGGAACAGACTCTACAGACGGTTTCGCAGGTCACGTCTCCCGCAAGACCTGTATTTTTACAGGATAGCGAGGGATGAAGCTCATAGGCAGGTCGAGGACGCCAGGCTGAACTACTATCACACACGCCTGTCCTCCTTGACCGATGCCGGTGAGATCTGGAGAGAACTTGAGAGACTTGAAATCACCACCTCCAAAGTAAAACCTCCCTCTCGTTTCTCCAGTGAAGACCTCAACGCATATTTCAGCAGCATTTCCAACGACCGACAGGCCCCCAATGTGGAGGAATACATGCAGACCCTGGAGAGTCTGAACATCCCCGAACACTTCTATTTCAGAGAGATAACGGAATCGGACGTTTTATCTGCATTGATGCACTTTGACTCCCAGGCCAGGGGTAGTGACGGCATCCCACAGGTTGTTATTCTCAAAGCACTGCCGGTACTCGCTCCATTCTTATGTCGTATTTTCAACCTTTCTTTGAGCGAGTCAAGTTTCCCCTCCGACTGGAAAAAGTCACTGGTGCATGCACTGAATAAAGTCAGCTCGCCAACAGCCTTAACTGACTATCGTCCGATCTCTCTTCTTTGTTTTCTGTTCAAGGCGCTGGAGTGGCTAGTGCACAGACAAACCTCGGAGTATCTTGAGTCAAGACTTTTCCTCGACAACTTACAAACTGGTTTTCGCACTGGCCACAGCACACAGTCCGGCTTAATTAAGCTGACTGATGATGTCAGGCTTGGAATAAACAGAAAGAAGGTAACACTTCTACTTCTTTTTGACTTTAGTAAGGCGTTTGACACAGTGTGTCACGCCAGACTACTCAAAAAGCTAACCTTCTTCGGCTTTTCTAAGCAGGTTATCCGCTGGTTTGCCTCATATCTCACAGGCAGAAAGCAGGCCGTCATTGGTGACAATGACGAACTCTCCACATTTCTACCGCTAAACACGGGAGTACCACGGGGGTCCGTACTGGGACCACTATTATTCGCATTGTACATCAATGACATCGGCCTCTGTTTGGACTCGGACGTATCTCATCTCATCTACGCGGATGACCTGCAAATTTACAGCCAATGCCACCTAGAGGAGCTCGATTCCAGTTCCGAGAGGATGAGTGCTAATGCCGAAAGGATAATGGGCTGGGCTGCGCAAAATCATCTTAAACTGAACGTACTCAAAACTCAGGCGATCGTCCTGGGCTCCTCCTATTATATAAACGCTCTTCCTTCCACCGCTAACACCTACATTAAAATAGGAGAGGCCCAGGTTGAATATCGGTCGACAGTGCGTAGCCTGGGGCTAGTGCTTGATTCTAAACTCACCTGGAAAGAGCACGTTACACAACTGTGTAAACGTGCACACTCTCTCATGTACAGACTGTATTTTTTTAGAAAGAGCACTGGCTTCGAGCTGCGCAAGCATCTTGTGCAGGCTTTACTTTTCCCCATCATCGACTACTGTTCATTGGTATACTGTGACCTCTCACAAGAACTTGACACCAAACTACAGAGACTGGTGAACACAGGAATACGTTACATCTATGGTATAAGGAGGGACGAGCACATCGCCCCCTACAGGCGTGAGTTGCAATGGCTCACCACCGCCGGACGTAGGAAGTACTTTACGGCCTGTTTTCTAAGAAAACTATTCAATACTGCTACTCCATCCTACATCTTGGCCTTTTTTGACTTCCACGTTGCACTCCGCCCAGTGAGGGGCGAGGTGACTCCCCTGGACATTCCCGTTTTCGCCACAGAGGCGCTGAGGAATTCATTCCACGTAAGCGCCTCATATCTCTGGAACTCATTACCAGCTCATCTCCGTAACTCTCTCTCTCTCTATCTCTCTCTCTCTCTCTCTCCCTCTCTCTCTCTCTCTCTCTCTCTCTCTCTCTCTCTCTCTCTCTCTCTCTCTCTCTCTCTCTCTCTCTCTCTCTCTCTCTCTCTCTCTCTCTCTCTCTCTCTCTCTCTCTGAGCTACGATTGTTCATTGATAAGAGGGATGCCACGCACAGACGCTACAGGCGCACTGGGCGTTCAGAACTCTTTGACGAGTTTTTCCGGCTCAGTAATGAGGTTGATGTTCGCATGGCTCAAGAGCGGAGCTCCTATATCACTAGACATTTGTCGGATGCTCTTGATGACAATCAGGATATATGGAAGAAAATTGCGTAACCTCGGCCTTATACCTAGGCGTAAAGAGGAGGAGTTTCATTGTTTTACGCCGGACGAGCTGAACGACCATTTCGCTGGGATATCTGTCTTACTCTATGAAAACCTGGATGACGCGCTGGACTTCATTTGTACTGCCACTGAGGAAGGCTTCACTTTTAGTTTAGTCAACATAAATGATATCATTCTCGCCGTTGCATACTTTTCCTCACAGGCGAGAGGTGTTGATGGGGTCCCTCAGGGAGTGATCGTGAAAGCTCTCCCAATAATTGGCGAATTTATTGTAAAGATATTTAATTCCTCTTTCGCTCTGGGCATCTTTCCGAGCATTTGGAAGCAGGCGCTATTAATAGCACTAAAAAAGAACAGTACCCCTTCATCCATGTCAGACTTTTGACCGATGGCACTACTCTGCTTCCTGTCTAAAGTGCTCGAAAAGTTAGCTCATTCCCAAATTACGGAGTATCTAAACAAAAACAAAATTTCGGATCCTCTCCAGATTGGTTTCAGAAAACATCACAGTCCTGTATAGCTTGCGTTTTATCAGGGATTGTACCACCAAGGCTCTAACCAGGAAGGTACCCCAAGTGTGTGTCGCCGATTTGGATGACATTGCAATATGTTATAGTACATTGAAAAATAAGAGACATATATTTTTTATGTGCCGATAGGCACTTTTATGGGGTGAAATTAACCCCTAAAGTTCATTCCCAAAAGCAGTATTTTTCAAATATTTCAGAAACTAATAAAGGTAGCTTAATGAAACCAATGCCAAAAGTTTCAGAATAAAAGAGACTACAAAACTGAGCCATTTTTAATTTTAAAGGTAGCGATCCCTATTTATTTAAGAGAAAATTAAGTTTTTTTACTCAATTTTCAGCTAATAAATAAAGTTGACCTGTTTCGTGCTTTTTCTCAAAATTACTTATTTTGGGGTTACTACCCCCTATTTATATTTTGTTCGTTATTTCCAAAACAAAAAAAATATATCTTGTTGAAACAAAAGCTAAAACTTTTAAAATAGAAATGAGTACACAATTTCACCCGTTCAACTTTAAAGGTAGTAACCCCTATATTTTTAAAACGAAAATTAAGTTTTTTTTCGATCATCTTTCGATTACAAAAGTAATAATGAATTATGTACCATATAGAAAAGTAATTTTATTTAATAAAATATTAAAAAATACAGATATATTTTCTTGGGGGTTACTACCACCTTTTCTTATTTTGTTTATTATTTTCCAAACAGAAAAAGATTTCTTGATGGAACTAACGCTAAAATTTTTAAAATAGATGAGGTAATAGCACGCACTATTCTAATTGTAATAGTATCTGCTCTATATTTTTATAACGAAAATAAGGTTTTATTGATTGCTCCAACAAATTTAAAATATTCTCAAAAAATAATTGTTTGTCAAATTATTTGTAGCATTATGGATTGTAAGTAGTACAATAATGATAGTCTTCAAAAAAGTGTTTTTACGTATTATACTCTGATTCACAATCAGGGATTACTCTTATTTGCAGCATTAAAGACACATATATATAGACTTCTTAATATTACTTTTATTTATTTATTTAAGTACTTTATTTATCTAATATCTAATTGGTACTATGGTCTTTGACGAAACATTCGTAATCATACATAACATACAATAAAAGTGGTCAAAAACATATACAAACAAATAATTAGTTTTTCAACTGAAAATTGTCTACAAATTTATTTTGACAAATGTTCTTTATCTCATTAAATAATGAATTACATAACTTATTAGTCAAAAACAAATTTTACGACTACTTCACTATAACAGATCAAAATTGAAATAAAATCGGCAACATAAACATATTTTACCTTCATGTTGGTGTTTCTCGTAGAATTAGACTAAAAGAATAGTATTTAAATTACTATTTGGTGCCGCCTTTAATTTTCTTTTCTTCAACTTTTCTCGCACACCATATGAGTGCCGGTCCAGTTTTCTTTGGAGAGGAGAAGGTCAATAAATGCTTGTAGTTGTTGATGAACAATTTAACGTTGTGCAAATTTATTGACAAACTAAAATAACAACTGTTTAATAAAACTTAATTGATGTGCGTGTTATAGTATTATAGCCGGTTGTCGCTCGCGACCAGTTTAGTCGAAGGTTCGACGCGAATAGCGCGATATTCGCGCAACGATCATCGCGTCTCCCGAACTTGATGCGCGAAAATCAAAGGGAGAGAGATAATCCCCGCACGAAGGAAAGCTATCGAAGATTCGAGAAAAATCTAGACGCGTGACTACTGACCGCTGAATTTAACTAAGTTTGGCGAATATTTAACGGCCTAGTATCGGCACGAATACTATTTAAATAAATAGATTAAACTAAATATGTTTTAAGGCGAGAATAATTTATTGTAACTTTTATAGCAGAATATTGATTAGAGAAACTTAATTTGCTTAACAATAATTGAGGTTCCTACCCTCAAAATTAAAATAGGGCTTTTTATAATCTATTTTAACATTTTTAGCGTTAGTTCCATTTCTGTTTAGAAAATAATGAACAAAATAAGAAAAGGGGGTAGTAACCCCCAAGGAAATATATCTTTATTTTTTAATATTTTATTAAATAAAATTAATTTTCTATACGGTACATAATTCATTATTACTTTTGTAGTCGAAAGATAATTGAAAAAAAAACATAATTTTCGTTTTAAAAATATAGGCGTCACTATCCTTAAAGTTGAACGGGTGAAATTGTGTACTCATTTCTATTTTAAAAGTTTTAGCTTTTGTTTCAACAAGATATCTTTTTTTTGTTTTGGAAATAACGAACAAAATATAAATAGGGGGTAGTAACCCCAAAATAAGTAATTTTGAGAAAAAGCACGAAACAGGTCAACTTTATTTATTAATATTCTTTCAAATGAAATTAATTTTAAAGCGATCTATAAATTATTGTCATTTTGATAGCTGAAAATTGAGTAAAAAAACTTAATTTTCTCTTAAATAAATAGGGATCGCTACCTTTAAAATTAAAAATGGCTCAGTTTTGTAGTCTCTTTTATTCTGAAACTTTTGGCATTGGTTTCATTAAGCTACCTTTATTAGTTTCTGAAATATTTGAAAAATACTGCTTTTGGGAATGAACTTTAGGGGTTAATTTCACCCCATAAAAGTGCCTATCGGCACATAAAAAATATATGTCTCTTATTTTTCAATGTACTATAACATATTGCAATATCATCCAAATCGGCGACACACACTTGGGGTACCTTCCTTGTAAGAAAAAGGGTGGTTGAGTCATTGGTACAACCCCATCTGGACTATTGTACTGTGGTGTATCTGGACGTGACTGACGAACAGAGAATACGATTACAGCGACTAAGTAATTCTTGTGTAAGATATATCTTTGGTGTAAGAAGGGACGAGCACATCTCCCCCTACCGGAGAAGACTGGGCAGGCTTAGTACTGACTCACATAGGCTTTATTTTAAAGCAATACTCCTCTACAAAATTATGAGATTGCGTGAGCCAGAGTATTTGGTATCGTTTTTTAGCAAGCATCAGCCCAGGCCTTCCGCAAGGGGGCCCCCGCCAGAGCTTCATGTTTCGGTGGTGAGCAATGAAAGCGGCCTAAAAGCCGTTCAGATCTAAGGTGCACGTTTCTAGAACTTTTTACCCTCTTCCATACGCCTTTTACCTTCTCTCGCATCCTTTAAGGAAGTAGTGCGCGGCTATCTGCTCGGCCTTGAGCCTTAGCCGTCTCTTATGTGGGCGGATGACGCGGGAATTCGATAAAATTATTTGTGATTATTCTGACTCTGCCTTACCGGCCTCGATCTGTGATATTCTCGACGAGTTTTTTTAATATTATTTATTTATATATATTACAAATATCTCTTAAAAAAGAGTATAGATTTATTGTATTTTACCTTTTTACTGCAAAGTGAATAAATTAAAGTCTATGTATCTATCTATCTCTCTCTCCCCCCTCTCTCTCTCTCTCTCTCTCTGACGCCTGAGTTGGTGAGGACACGGAGGCTCCAGCTTTCCGTAGATCCCGGCTGGCCCTGGTGGTCGTCCTCTCTCTCTCTCTCTCCTGGGCGGTTGTCCTAGAGGCCGTTGACGACTTGCTCGTCAACGGAATCGAGGAATCGTCCAGGTAGTGGCGGCGACACAAAGTGTCAACCCCGATGCAATGCACACACACAAATACTTTCGCAAACCCTCGCGTGACG
The DNA here is from genome assembly GCA_020010945.3 of Muscidifurax raptorellus. Lineage (NCBI taxonomy): Eukaryota > Metazoa > Arthropoda > Insecta > Hymenoptera > Pteromalidae > Muscidifurax > Muscidifurax raptorellus. Next base: position 118,933 of record JAHUUD020000031.1, read on the forward strand.
GGCACTCTTGTTTCGTTGACGTTATGTCGACAAGGTTAGCACGAGAACTCCCAAAATCGCGCGCTCCCGCGAGCTGCCGTGCGACATACTCAAGTCGATTTCGCAGGCCCGCTCATATAAGAGCTGCGATTGATCCTGATTGGCTCGTGGGCCGTGCGAGCAGTGGAGCCTTGCGTTCCAGTGAGCCGATAGGCTGAACGTGCGAGACACTGGTTCTGGCTACGCGCGCTATCCAGCGCCCGTATCTCTCGGATATCGCGCGGCTGGCAACAGCGAGCCAGCCTGGCACTGCTACGCGGAAAGCCGTCTGGCTCTCGCTGTTTACATGCATGTTCTGGCTTGCCGAATCGGTCGGAAATTTCCCGACTCGAGTTGGCTGCGACGCACAGCGTCGTATCTTTCTTTCTTGTATAAATAAAAACTGAGCGTGAGACTTTGTACCTGAATTGCCCACTACATAGACTGTACTAAGACAGTATTTATAGTGGTTGCACTTTCACATTTCCTCAGTCTTCTTTGATCAGTCGAGACATACTGGTTGTCGTCGGAATAGTCAGAATTAGAGCGGTGTCGCATTTGGCGAATGTTGTGCGTCAGGCGCTTAGTATAGCGACAGATTTACACATCCTTACGATGAGCGGAACAGTATGGGCCTCTGATCTGGAATGCACGGATAATGTTACGACACCACTGTAAGTACGGTGGAACTTATTAACTTTTTTCATAATAAAAAATTGACGGATTTTTTTCTTTGATTTATTACTTCCAGTAATAAACCAGATGCTTCGAGATACTGAGGGAGACGCCTTCATCAGGGCATACGATGGACAACAAGAACAACAACAACAATAATTATAACAACAGTGGTTATTCGCCAATCCGATTCCCCATTAGTTTTGGTAATCACTCTCTGATTACAACAATACTTATGACTAGACATCGATAATTATCGAATAGGCGAATAACCAATGTTGGTGTCCCACAGGGTTCGATACTAGGGCCTCTTCTTTTCTGCTTATACATAAATGATTTGAAAGACGTTCTATCCAAATTCAAGGGATAGTAGGGGTGTCTGATGAATGGTGTCACGCACTTGCTTTACGCGGATGACCTGCAGGTGTACACTCAGGTCGTGAGGGATGATCTTTGTGAGGAAGGGATGGGTTGCATGTCTGCTGTGGAGCGCGCCGTGTCGGCCGGGGCATCTGAGAATGCGCTGCGTCTCAATACCATGAAAACGCAGGAAATAATATTTGGATCTGAATATAATATTAATCAGTTACAGGAACTGTACCTGCAGGGTATCGAGATTCAGAATGGCGTTTTGGTGCCCTTTGCCGACACGGTAACTAACCTTGGAGTGATCATGGATTCTAAACTTACATGGAAGCCACAGGTGGACGCAGTTAGCTGTAAAGTTAACGATCTCTTTATGGGCTCCGATCATTTAGATCATGTACCACCGAGGTGTTGCGCAAGCAGCTGGCTGCTGCCTTGACTGTTTCCCACCTGGACTATTGCTTGGTAGTCTATCTTGATGTGTCACAGGAGCTTCAGACGCAACTGCGGAGGTTACAAAATTCATGTGTGAGATATATTAAGGGTGCTGTTTGGGGCGAGCGCATTACTCCTCATCGAAAGGAACTGAACTGGTTAAACATTAATGATCGAAGAGCCTATTTCGCGACGGTACATGTATATAAGGGTTATTCCATGGGGCAATCGCGGTATCTTTCTACCCTGTTTGAAAGGAACCAGTGCAGGTGCTCGGGAAGGGTGTCAAGGGAACTGGCGATACCAAGATCACGCACAGAGGTGGGCCAGAGTTCATTTCGGGTGTTTGGTGCACACCTGTATGCGAAAGACTGAGCCTGTGTTGGCGAAATTGTATGTAAATTTAATGCTGTGATACCTGACTTTGATTGACTTGAATTCTAATCCTTATATATAATTTTTATAATGGTACATAATAATAATTATAAGACGACATGGTATAATTGTAAATAACTGTTATAATATTGCAAATTGTAAACGACTGCTGTGGTATAATACCAAATTGTAAATGACTGCTGTAATATTCAGCTCTATACACTGAACGTGTAATGTACACTATTTTAACTTGTCAAATAAATCTTATTCTATTCTATTCTATTGTGTTGATTAAAAGATGAATAATAATTTTTAATTGCAAATTTTTTTTTTGATTGGCTCAATACTGAAGTTTTAGAATCGAGAAACACAGGCTGGGCAATCGATCCAGATCATCGATAGCAGCAAAGTTCAATCAAACAAAAAAGATCAATTTCTCTGTTTGAATGAGTTTATTGTAAATTGTATTGATGCGCGACTAGAATATCTGAAGCTTCTAGCGGCTTCTGTGAGTTGTGTTGCGCGAGAGACTGTAGAGTATATTAAGAATGTTAATCTAGATAACATGCCGGTAATGAAACTTGGCATTTATACAACTGTAAAACCAATTATTAATCTAATTGACGATGAATGGTTCGATATCATTACATCCACTGTACAAACGCGTGTGACAGAAATGAAAGATCAAATTCCATTTAGCCGCAATGATATTGTCGATACATTTTACCAACTTGACTTTCAATCGATTATTAAAAAATGTGAAAAATGTACTTATCTTGTATTTATTGATATCCTTTTTTCTTATCCATTCTCATATGAGAATGTAAAAAAATATATGTAATTCAAACGAAAAAAAAACAGCGTCATCACTTTCCCTCACTACCGCCGCCAAAAGAATTTCAGAGTAGGAGAGAACATTCCCCCACCACTGCCATGCACATGCACCACCGAGGACTTCCCGCCACCACCGCCTCGCTGGCGCCAGTTTCCTATCTCCCTCGCTTTGGGTCATCCTCAGTTTGCGACATCCTGGGACTGTTTGGGTGCCCCAGAGCGAGGGGTATACTACTTATAGTGTAAAATATCTATCACATTTAATTCAAAATCAAAAATTGACATGTTCATTATACACGCACCCTTCCCTATAGGGTACGAAGAGAGATAAGCGACTCAAGTCGTAAGCGATAAAAACTCAGAAACGTATTATTGAAAGAATAATTGAAACCCAAGATGACAATACAAAAGCCGCACATAAAATTAAAATATTGAATTATTTATATATATTCGAATTAATTAATAATAATAATATGTATATAGAATGCTACGAATAAAAATATGTCTACATATATAAAATACGAAACTTACTAATTCATTCAAATCAAACGCACATGAAAATCTATTACTGGCAAGCAAATAAGTATAGCAGAAAACAAGATGCAATCTGCAAACAAATGACAATAGCAATAGTACCCACAATGAATGAAAAAAAGAAGCAGACTAAGCTAGAACGACAAGTCCAGTCATTAGGAGGCAACACTTGCGAGTAGCATCATACTCACACCTTCAACGAAATCTACAAGCATGTGTGTAATAAATACTACATGGACGACAATAATTGCAAACTCAAGACTTGCAAGAAATTATAAACAGCATACGAACTATATACTACATCGTGCACATGAATTGAACGACAAAGCAGGTTGTAAAAGTTATAGATAACCGAGCATTAGAAAACACCGCAAAGCAAGAGTAAGACCAGCTGCATTAAAGATTTCATTAGAGGCGGGGACGCTTATCGACATGTAATATAATTAATTCTGATTGGTCCACACTACTCTAAATATTCAACTAATAAATAACCAAATAATAGAAGATGCTGACCACAAAGAAGAGAACAATATGTAAGGTCCGGGTCGCAAGACTCAATAATAACACTACTACTTGCGAAAGCCCTGCCCATCGTCGCCTGCACCCTCATAGATTTAATATTGCCGATAATTAGAATTCGTGTGGGAGTTCTACTAGAACACTAGTTAAGTTTTGTTTTTCGGCGTTCCGTCGGTGAAGTTACTTTTTCAAAGTTCAATAATCATAATAATTAATTAAATTGAATTCTCGTATCTTCACCTTTACGGATATTAATTGCGAATATCAATTTAATCTCTTGCAACTTCAAAAATTGTTTCTTGAATAAAAATTAATTTCAGTGACATTAAAAAATTAAGTTGAATCTTTTGGAAATCCTTGTTCCGGCTTCTAATCGAATCACTTCTGCCTTGCAGAGATCAAGAAGAAGAGCAGACAGGAGAACACTCTAGGAGCAGATGATTTATCAGTTCAATGGTAAGTGTCAATATTTACGGCAATCGGTCAGCGTTTATGTCTCTATCTCTCAAATTGTTGCGACAAGTTAATTATTTATATAGTGCGCATGCATGCCGTTATAGGAAAGCTTCCGTCCTTCCAAAACAATTTAATTCGCGAGTGTTAAAGTGTCAGTAAGATTAAAGGCAGCAGGATCGATTATAACGCGTTTATTCCTAGTTATGAAATGTTTTTCGGAAAGTTATCTGACAAGGAAGGTACCCCAACCTGAACTCACCGATTGTTATAATTCTTGTATATGTTGTAGTACAATAAAATACTAAGAGATTGGTATTTTATATTTAAGGGGTGAAATCCATCCCCAAGTTTCACCCCCAAAAACATTTTTTCCAAATAAATTTTTTTTAGTCAATATTTTTTAAGTAAATCCAAGTGGCTAATAATCCTTATAAAAAGTAAAACAAACTCTGGTGTGTTTGACTATTGGGGGTTGTGACCCCCTATTTTTAATTATAACCAAAGAAAATAGAAAAAATGAGTACGTTATCCAGCATATTAAATAAAAAATATTTTTAGAGGGTAAAGCTACCCCTATTAATTAAAATTAGTACTTTCAATACAGATTTATAGATATTACTATAATAAAAATATTTTAAAAACACATTTAAAGGGTGAAATGTCCCCTTAAAGTTCACCCCGAAAAACAGATTTTTTTCAAATAGCTTTTTTCCTAATAAATATTTTTTAGTAAAACCAAGATATCTTATGTTTACAAAAACTTGTACGATATATATAGAACAGATAACACATTTCATTTGATAGTATTTTTATCTTGTTTTCTTAATTGTAAGTATTCTCAACATATGGATAAAATTAAAGAATTTAATAACATCATTTGATTTGGTTCAGTTTTGATATTTATTTTCCGTATGTTATATTAAATTTGATAATTGAAAGACCCTACACAGAGAAAAATTTCGAAGGTTCAGCTTTCCTATATTATTTCGGTCGTACAGATCTCCATCGATCGTATGCATTTATGTCTATTATGGGATTATAGTATACCAAAACTTGTACTCTGTGAATTCTATAATTTACGGAGTATTCACACTTCGAATTCGAATGTTTTGCATCTATTTTCGTCATTCCCCGATTCCGAAAGCTTCGGCATTCTGGCAATACGAGCATAAGCGTCTACCGCTTCGAATTTCGAGCTCTGAGACACTCAACTTCGAATAACGCGAAGGACTAGAAAGAGAAAAGAGATTTGATTGTGTAGTGTAAACACGAACACAGCCGCGTGGAACAGCCTACAGTCGGCACGCTAGCATTCCAAGTTTCGAGGTCTGAGACTACAAAGCATCGAGTCCCTGCGGTGCGGATAATTTCGGAGATCCCACTCTCCTGTTTTCGTGTCCATACATGAATGAAAATCGTTCAGTATCTACACTTCGAATTCGAAGCCTAATCATTCGTAATTAGATGGGACAGAGTTCAATATTATTTGTGTTCCCGTAGTTTCGAAAGTATCGAATGCTGACCCTTCGAAATTTTTCTCCGTGTACTCTTTTGTACACAAACGTTTTATTGCACTATTATATTCTACATTACTAATAAACAAACGAATGTTATTTTCTTCATTATTATTCCATTATTATTATAATTATTCATAATTTAATATTTGACCACTCGCGTTTGAAAAGTTAAAATAATATTATAATAATAATTAAATTATTCACTTCTTTCTAACATTTTTAGTATGACGTCGGCGATTGAGTACTGAAAATTAGAAAATTTATTTAAAACCTTCGCATTATCTACTCATTAGATACTAATTTTTATAAATAGAGTAGTTTTACCCTCTCAAATCATTTTTTTTTTTGATAATTCAGAAATTGAAGGATTCTATTTTTATATTTTCTTTCAAAACATAAACATTTTTTCAAAACTAAACTTTTTTTTCAATGCGAAAAATTATGTTAATTTTTCAATTTTTCACCTATCAAAAATAGGGGTTGCAACCCCCGAAAATCAATGTCACCAGAATTTGTTATACTTTTGATAAGCAATATTACCCATATGGTTTTACTAAAAAAGATTGATAAAGAAAAAAGTTATTAAAAAAAATTTTTGAAAGTGAACTTGGAGGGTAGATTTTACCCTTTAAATATGTTTTTAGAATATATTTGTATTATAATAGTATCTACAGAGAAGTAAAAATTAAAAAAAAATCGCTTTTAAATAATTTTAATATTGAAAGTACTAATTTTCATTAACAGGGGTGGCTTTACCCTCTAAAAATATTTTTTATTAAAAATGTTGGAAAACATAAAATTATTTTTTTTATTTTCTTAACAAATATAAAAATTTGGTTATAATTATACTATTTTAAAAGTTTCTACTGCAGAAAATGATGTCAATTTTTCATGTATTAAAAGTAGTAGTTACAGCCCCCAACTTTCAAACACATCAGAGTTTGTTTTACTATTTATAAGGATTTTTACCCACTTGGTTTTACTAAAAAATGTTTTTGGAGGTAAAAAAAATACCAATCTCTTGCTTTTTTAATGTACTACAACATGTACAAGAATTATCAAAATCGGTGAGTTTGCGTTGGGGTACCTTCCTTGTCAGGCTATTTGTCAGGATTGCGGCGATAGCCAAGCAATGTCACCGCTAAGATTCCTTCTGCGAGATTCTTTGCCGTTCTCCAAGCTCATATTTTTAAGTAACCATAAAACGTTACTACCCAGTGAAGATCGCCCTGCTGAGGATATAACAATACTCAGATGCAATGTAAAACACATAAAACACTTCATACATATGCCATATACCAACTACAACAAATTTTAAAATATGGGCATCGTAGAGCACTTTTACGTTACTGATCTTCTACAAATACGTTTAAATGTACAATAAGCGTGGGAATTTATATTAAAATATTATATAAAACTGTTGTATATAAATTAAACATTATATTTGTCATTTTTAGAATTATAACAATTTATTATTAATTATAAACAGCAATGATAAATATGTTACGGACGAGCACTCGACTCTCCGACGACGGCTCCAGTTGCCGCCGCAGACAATGAGCCTGGTGTATCGTCAGTAGGGAACACCGTTGCCCGAGAGTTCTCACACGCAGAAGATGCGGCATATGCACTTCAGCACTGTTGTATATTAAGGTTGATATAAATATACAATCAATATTTACTACACAGTAGCTTTATTTTTTTATTCATTACAGTTACGGCGTATGCCGGAGTGCCTATATGTAACGAGCGAGATACCTAATACGCAACTGAACAGGAGTACGGTGATCACGTACATAACGTCGCAGAGCGCTGAAGTCGCACGCATATTTTAGACATGTGTGCGTTTTACAATACATCACAAAGCGAGCGAATTTCCGGCAACGACCGAGAAGAGCACAGCTCCCTTCTTGTCCAATACACTTTTGTCACCACCAGCTCCTTGTCTCTTTCATCGCTCACAGAGTGAGCCCTCCCATCTTTCCGTGGCAAATAATACAGTTATATAGCAGAAACTTATGTATTTGATTGTGTCCCTTGGTAGTTATTCAAAATCTAAAATTTTATTTTGATACTGTCGATATTCCGTGACAAGTATTGTGAATGATAAAAAGAAAAAAAATTAATGCATTCTATTTTAATCTTCAATGTTTCTTCAAAAAAATTACAGACACGTAGTCAATACATGGTTCGGGATAACGCAGATTGACTCTTTGCCTACGCCGGGAAAAGGGAGAGCAGAGGTCTTATTCTCTCGGATGTTTAGTTTCAAATCACATATAAACTTAAAACTTTGTAAAATAATGCGTTGTGTAGGGCAACTATGTCGTGGTTTATCGTAATTTTGTTTTATTATTTTTGCAATTAGTTTATAGAGGCAGAATGATCTCAATTTACGCTTTTGGTACACAATATACTATTAATCTCAGAAAGACCGTGGCTTAGTTGGTTGAGGCGCACACCTTAACTGACAGATACACGCTCGAGGGGTTGAGGTTTTGATTCCCGAGGAAAAACTTGGATTTTTTCTGAGTTTTTCTTCAATGGAAAAAGTACTTCGGCTGATACCCAGTTGATGACAAGTCTTACAGAAACTCCATTCAATAATGAGTTCCTAAAAACTACAAAAAATAATTTTACACATCTAAAGCTTTCTATTTAAGAGCCTGATTTGTTTTATTATATTTTTTATTTTTTATAATTTTTCGAGTTTTGCTTGCATTATTGGGTTAATTTTTTGTTAGTGTAAGTGTTAAGTGTAATTTTACGCATTATACAAATTTTCAAAGTCACACATCTGAGAAAGATAATCTTCCACTCGCGTGATGGTCGCATTTACCCTGTTTGTTAGTTTTTTTCTCTACCTTTACCGCCGCAGCCTTTCGTTCCAGTTAGTAGGGGCCTCCCATCACCAATGTATTGAAGAATGCCCAATCCTATACCCTTTCTGCCTTCTCAATATCTGTCCTACTTTTTATCCTCCTCCATGCTGGTTAAGCCAGTATTCTACTCCCAAGAGGGCATTGGGTTTTTGTTCCAGTGTAAACCTCTCCGGAGAAGACCCATATTTCAGAAGCCAGCTCCCCACCGTAAGGCCAGCGTTTCTTGCCCTCTACCACTATTTTGCATTTGTCCAAACTAGAACCTGTGAGGCGAGAGAAATACCGTGGAACGGCATTGTTTATGTGACTATCACGCTAACCACAGAGCCAACGGCGTTCTTACTCTGCTTCTTAGTTATTCTAGTGTTCATAAATTTTAACTTTAATTTACTTAGAATATCTTTTTGGTAAATCATTGTTATAAATGTACAATAAAATTTATAATATGTTACAGAATACACTTGTTTTAAACGACCAAAATAATGAAAAATTATCAAGAAAAAACTTAGGAATTTCAACTAAAGACGGTTCTCTTCTAGTTCAACCAATATTTCAGCACAATAAAATGCCATATTACACATTACAAAAATCTAATGATTTTATAATAAATATTCACAGAGTAAGAAAATTATTATATACAAAAGACGAAAGTCAATTGGCATATCAAAATGATCAAGATATCCAAGATCCGCAGTTATTTTTCGATGAAGAAAACAGATTTTTTAAACAGAAAATAGTTGGATATGGTCCGGATGATATAGACATTTTTCAAAGGACTCGTCGAAGTACAAAACAAACTTCTGCTGGTCAAAGTCCAGTGTCAGTTAGCTATGCTATAAATTATAAGGAAAAAGAACACAAAGGATGGGTTAAACCAGTATTTAGTACAATCGTTTATAGATTACCAGTAAGTAAACTAATTTTATGTAATAATAGCTTATTATGTAACAAGTTCTAGAAAGTTTATTTTACGGACGACTAGCCATCAAATGTACAAGTCAGCTTAGCCACCCATGGGTGATAGATAATTATTATAAGTCCGGAAAATGTACGCACACGTTTTTATACATTGCGCATAAAAAACTAAGGTTTTACATAAATTACGATCATCGGTGATAATTCTACAATGTGAAGAGTAGATATTTATTTTGTATTAGTTAGAAATATAATTTTTCTCAACGTGTGCATAAAATGGCACATTTCGAGCGTGGTTAAAAAAGTTTCATTCACGACTGAACTATAATAGCCGCTTCATTCTCTAAAACGCGGGATAAAAATAACATTAGTAGTACATGTGCAAAGATAGAAAAAGATGGCGGCCAAAGCCGAGTGGTGGGGTAGAGCCGGTGAAAGCATGCAAAGATAGAAAAAGTATGGTCGACTATAAGGTGTAGTGTCTGGGTGAAAAACCAACATGGCCGCCGTAGAGGTGGTGGGTTGGTGGGGGAAAGGCCCTGTACGAATATAGAAACTCTCCATCTCCTTCAGTAGCAGCCGACGTTGTACCGATATAGAAAATCAATGTGGCTGGTGTTGAGGTGTAGAGTCAGTGAAGGTTAGAAAAGATGGCCGCCATAGAGGTGGTGGGTTGGTGGAAGGGGAGAGAGGGTCTGTACGAGTATAGAAACTCTCCCCCCCCCCTTCAGCAGCTGACGTCGTATATGTATAGCGCCTGTGTGAGTATGGAAAATTTCCCTTTTTTTGAACGGCAGGTTATGTATTGGTAAGGAAGATTTCTGTACTTGGATCTATGCGTGTGTATGTGCGTTTATGTGTATACATAGCTAAGCACTGCTGGGATTTTTAGGTACGTGTAGGTGGAAATTAATTTGATAAATAATTGAAAATATATTTATATAAATTTATTGATAAAATAAACGAAAATGGTGTACAAAATTAACATATTAGTAATAAATGAAAAGTTATATATATATATATATATATATATATATTTATTTATTTAAATTATTCTAGGTTTACATGATTGAATACAACATTTTAAACGTCGCTTATGGCCATTTCCTACATGGTATTTATATTTATTTTCGTGTTTAAATTTCGTTGTGAAGCCACGAAGTTTGCTATAAAAACACTCTACAATTTTATCGTTGCTCCTATAATCTTTTGTGAATAATTTACAAAATTTCTGTAGTGAATAACCTTGTTTCATATAATCTAAAACCATTAAACAAAAATGGCCACATACTTTAGAGTTTAGACTTTGCATTTGTGTAGTGTTCCATTCATAAAAAATAGTATTTCGCCGTACCGCTCTTATGTGGTATGGAAAAACGGGTGGTAATCCATAACTGTCGAAAAAGATTCCTTGACCTCGTCTGTCTATATATAAAGCTACCCAATGAGATCCAGGTTGTGTGTGTATATCTGTATTAAATACGCACCATGTCGGTCTCGTCAATATCCGAGGAATCCTGCCCGCAGGGAATATACCCGCTGAAGGTATTCTTAATAAACGTAGAGCATCCCGTATTTGATTGGTATTCATCTTGTATATACGTAGAGTGTGTTTTAGGCGATGATGTTGCGGATGTATAATAACCAATGCTTGAAACTTCATCGTATATAGGTTCATCTAAGGCATGCCCTGATGTTGGTGGTCTTAAATATTTAATATTTTGCTTTTGCTGTTTTGAATAATCTAGAGCACTAAATGTTACAGCAGGTACACTTGTTGAAGCGCAATCAGGGACTGCTCGATCAGGACTTGTGCGGTAAACGAGCCTTGGGTCTGAATAATCGTAGTGTGCGTCTAAAGCAGCCAAAAGAGCAATGTTCTTGTTTACCCACGATTTTATTCTGTAGGCGTTATTTAAAGCACAATTGTGAACGCCTCGGTGTAGAGAACCGTGATAGCAACAGAAAATATCCCGCTTTGGGAAATGATGTGTAGCCGGGCAGTTGTGATTCTCCAAATTTTCTACGTATCGTGTAGTTATGTTTTGTATAAGATGTCTCTTCCGCTCCACGTACAAAAATTTGTCTGGCTGTTCTTGCTAATTCTCGAAGATTTGCGTGTAGTTGGCGATAGGGTATGTCTCCTTCGAACCACTCGATACCATGGACGTTGCTTGTAATCCAGTTATTGTGTACTTGTATTTTAATAGGTAAGTCTGAGAATGAATGAGGTGCAGCTGCGATCCAGTGTGCGATGTATTCTTTATTTAAAGAAACTACAGCAACTTCTTTGATCATGAACTTATCGGTACCATTGCGAAAACCCAAAACGTCAACTATATAATCCATAATTTTGTGTTGTAGTAGATAGGAGGAGAACTGAGTACAAAACCTTTCTAACTACTGCTCATGCAAGAGAGCCGTAATTTATACCCAACACCACTCAGTGTAATGAGTTTTGTCAACATTAATCACCATAGCTTACACAGTGAAAAATGTCAATTAGTGGTCATTATATAATGTAAGTGAAACATAAAATTTCTAAAAATTATCCTCCGAAATCGACTATGACTTGACGAGCTGAGTCAATTTCAAGAATGTTATCGTATTCAGCATATACGACACAATTAACTGATTATTGTAGAACACTTTCAAATCGTAATTCTAAACGAATAGCTCCCGTTTTCACTAAATTCCAGTGTGTATTACAATTTGCTGATAAATCAGACGTAAGGTCAAACGCATATAAACAATAACCGTCGGGATAGGCTTCTCTTGATATATTATTACCAGTGTCTGCAAAATGAATGCCAGTACCACTAAATAATGTATGATAAGCATCTACATATCTGTATGGATAGTTTGGTTGTATAGTCTTGCTCGGTACTTGTACTCCGTCTACACTCATTGCTAAATAGTTTAAGTTGAAATGTTGAAAATTGAATGGGTTTTCTTTTTTACTGCCGTTAAAAGCTTTATTTGACACTAAACCTATTATTATACGTTTCAGAATCTGTCCAAGAATAATGTTGTCTAAAGTCTCGCCAGTTATACCAGTGTGTAAGGTGAAAGGACTTTACTTCAACACCGGTTAATTGGTATTTAATTGTACCTTTAGATAGCGCTTTTGTGTGTGCAAGTAAAATTCCGGGATTGATTTTAGCACGACGTACTCCTAATGAAGCATCTAGAATGTTCACTTTTACATTTTCAGTTTCATAGTTTATTAAACAAAAAGCGTCTTTGGAGCGTATAAGCCGTACTCTAACCTCCACTTTATTGAGGAGGAATTTTTCCTAATTAAAGACGTCTGCGTGCAAATGACCAAGTAAATCAATGATTTTACCGCCTTTGGTATAGTTACGACGAATACACGCTCCGATATTAGCGGAAAAAAAGGTTTTACCATCATCACTAGGTTGTCGTAGAGCAGCATCCATCTGTCCGGGTGTATCATTATACCATAGACCGCAAGTCAAGTGGGATTTTTTAGCTTCTTCTGAATAATTATAATATATATAATATAATTTCACCACCGAGTAATAAGCATTACTCGGTGGTGAAACAGCTTTTTGTTTGTAAAATACGTCTACTTGGTTAAAAATACTATGTAGGATGTTGTTAACAGGGGCAACTAAAGTTTTATCTTCTATAGGCGAGTCTCTTTTTTCAAGACGTACAGTGAGATTTATCATGGTATCGGCCATATCAATATAATCATTCGAGTTTTCAGGGATAGGAAATTCTAAATACGAGTCTTCTGAAATACTAGTTACAGGTTTATACTCAATCCATTGAGTATCTTCTATAGGTGTCTGTGTAGGAGGAAGTGTAAATAAGTCAAGCTGTAAATGTATTTTAAACGCCATAGGGAAGAGAGGCTGTTATTTCCAAGTTATAGGATGTTTGATCACCGTATATATCTCTGTGCACAGGTGATATTATCGAATGTATTGTTATATCCCTATCTTCTTTTCGTAAATGTAAAAATGATCGTGGAAAATGTATTTCAGATATTCCTACTTCCCATAAGCCATGTAAATTGATTTCTTAAGAGAGTTTAGTGACATAACACGACGTTGTGTTCTCGGGGTATGATTCATACTACTATTGCTTGGTAAAATCATATAAAACTGATTTCTTTTCATCGTGTTAAATTTCTTTTATATTTGAAGCAGGTACCCAAGAATTAAATTTACTTGGGTAGCCTACCCAACTAACAAAATATTTTTTCTCCTTATCTCTACCAGCTAGCATCTGTTTTGAGAATTTTATCTATTTTGTATTCTGTATTGATTAAATTTTTCTCTATGACTGTGAGTTCTTCTTCATAAAATATACCATCTATGAGTTCACCGTTTGAATCTTCAAGTTCGTAAACTGGTGGTTTTCTATGTTTTAATACTTTGATCATTTTGAAAATCTCTTCTGACCAATTAGCTTCATAACCTTTTTCAAAAGTTCCTTTTGTACGACTTATACGCACTAGTTTTCTTTCCTGTATTTTATATCGTAAATCCATGTTTCGTTTAGCTTGTTGAGCATTATATATAGTCACAACCGCTGGCGCCATCTTGATAGTGGAATGTCTAGAATTGTTGTATCCTTGAACCAGGTCGTGTAGAATATCAATGTACCGTTTTGTGTTTTTATGTGTAAAGTAATCCCACATTCGCTCTTTCAAAGTACGATTAAACCTTTCAACAATAGCAGCTTTAACGTCTGGATTTCTAGTTACACGGTGAACAATATTTTTTGATTTTAAGAAAGTTTGCATCTCATAACCTAAAAATTCACTACCTTTATCAGTTGGAAAGGTCATTGGGGTTCTACCACCACTCCTTGAAAGAATTTTTTTAAAGGACTCTGTAACAGCTAAACAAGTTTTGTCTTTGATAGGTTTAACGAAAGCATGTTTCCTTAAAACGTCGATAATAACTAGTAAATACGAAAAATCATCGTTATAAGCTTTCAATGACGAAAGTTCTATAAGATCACCTTCCCATACAGAATCTATGGTTTGTATATTATAATGAAGTCTTTGAAATTTTCGACGTACTGGTTTATGAAGCGTTTAAGCGTCTTGAGCCCTCAACCATTTGTAAATATTATTTTTATCTACTTTGTTTTTAATTTTATTAACAAGACAATAGGCTCCTGCATATCCTACTTAATCTTTGGCTCATAATAAATTTTTTCCAATAACTGGTTATCTTTATCCATATTTTATTTATTTATTTTTACAAATTACATTGAACTCCTTAACCAACCACCTGTTTGTACAGAATTATTTTTACTATTGTTTCTTCTAAGTCTCTTTCTTCGAAGTGTATATGAGTCGTTATGGCTTTCGTCGTTGTCTGTCTGTACATTTACTATGGTCGAGGCATCAGTGTATGAACTGTTATTTAAAGATAAGTCATTAGACGAATTCCTGTTAGGTATGGGTGTAGAGGTATATGGTGATTTTTCAAAAGTTCCTTGTTTAGATAATAAACTACTGTTGTTTCCCCTTGAGTAGGGTAATGCTTGTGGTGTAAATTTTTGCCCTTCCTTGTATGATTCGGTATTCCCAAGAAATTCCAAAGGCATCCCAATCTCTAACAGTAGCCAGGCGAAATGTTCACGACCTGCAGCTATCACTCCTTTTCTACTACGCACAGCGTCATTTATGAGATCTATGTTATTTGAATTTAGAACAACAACGCCATCTATTGTGATGGTACCGCGATTGTTCCAAGTTAATCTCGATGAATTGTTGGATTTTTTAAAAAATTGTAGCATTAACTCGGCTCTATGCCTACAGGTTACTGGTACTGACATAGCAATTGTCGCTGTGTCAATACCATGCTCTGGTTCTTCTTCTTTTTTGTCTGTTGTCACATTCGAGACTTTGCTACTTTTTTTTAATTCTTCAACGAAAAACAAATATCTTTGTAATGCACGTTTGTATTTTTTCCATTTTTCTCTTTCTTTTTCAGAAGAATTTAAAATTTCGTTCATCTCAAAATCTAGTCTTGACAAATGATTACCAGGTGTTTGCACGCTGTTTATAGCTGATATGATCTCATTTTTATCATCTATCTCGTTGACATTCTGATTCTGTTGTTGTTGTTGCTGTAGTTTGCTTATATTGTATCTATTGCTGTCCTTATTAGGTATTTCACAGTTGCATCTTTAAATTAGAAAAAATATATTTTTTATATTTATTAGTCATAAGTGGTTACTTTTACCTTTATAATGTGTTTGTCGACCTGGAATCGAAGCTTCAGCTGAATTTGCTTTCTCGTCCTAGTGCAAATCTTATTTTGATCGAGCGCTGCATTGCGTACACTGCTGCTGCCGATTCGATTTCCAGCGCTGCATTGCGTTCATTGCTGCTGCCGATTCGATTTCCAGCGCTGTATTGCGTACACTGCTGCTGCCGATTCGATTTCCAGCGCTGCATTGCGTACACTGCTGCTGCCGATTTGAATTCAACGATGATATTGTATGAAATTATAATATTCCATGGAATACTATATTTTTAGTGTAAGTTTTTTATTTTTTGATGTTTCAATGTTTCATGTCTTATGTTAGCATGATTTAATAATAATATTTTTAAATTTTTTCTGCTTCTAACTCTTGATAAAGCAACATATAATTGTCTATAGTCAGAACTGGCGATGGTAAATACACTCCTACATGGTTGTATGATTGTCCCTGCGATTTATTTATTGTCATTGCAAAACCCAATCGTATAGGAAATTGCTTTCTTCGCATATTGAATGGTATGTCTTCTTTAGATGGTGATATTGTTATCCTGGGTATTAAAACTAATTTACCAGCGTTTTTCCCACTCAAAATTTCAGCTTGAATAGAATACTTCATACGATTTTTTACTAATAATCTCGTTTCATTACAAAGACCATTGTTTATATTTAGGTTTCTCAACAATACAATAATTGCACCAATTTTCAGATGTAATTTATGCGGTCGAAGTCCATTTGGAGTTAATGAATTTAAAAATTCTATTGGTAACATAACATCTAAATTTTCCCCATTGTCATCCTCTGCTGTATCTATACTTAAATATTCTACTAAATGTCCTTCCATTATATTTAGAATTTTACTATTGATGTCAATTACGTCATCATTTGTTGGTACCTTTATCATGTAAATTTGTCTGATTTGCTTTTATATATATATATATATATATATATATATATATATATATATATATATTGTAACGGGGTGGGACCTTAAGTGAGCGACGAAAAACACAAAAGGAGCGCCGGGACCGAGGATCGATCCGGCGTCCCCGAGATCTCTAAGCAAGCATGCTATCCTTATAGCCAATGCTGCCTGTGTCGTCGCTCGCTCAACCTGCCTCGAATACCGCGTGGGTACGGGTAGCAACCCGTTATAATATATATATATATATATATATATATATATATATATATATTGTAACGGGGTGGTTTCTAGGCGGCTATCTGCCTATGTACCCCGTACAAATGCAAAGTCCTCCTGTACTTTGCTTTTGCGAGTTGCTGTACTCGCTCGTGTGGTCGCCTACCTGCGACGATGTCCCGGTGCTCAGTATGCACTATACTCCTGTGTAGTGCCCGCGGAGGCGGCGGTATTCGTCGGTTTAGATAGGAAGAGGGATCAGGACGACGATCGAATGAACACACTACCGTTTCTCATAAAAAGGCGTTTATTCAGTCAAACAATCCGGCGTCCGTATTGCGCGTATTCGCGTCGCGAGAAGGCCACAAAATATCCCGGAACGACGACTGGGGCCAAATGCCTCGCCAGTCGATCGCGTATAAATAAAAAGGGAAATGAGATCCTACTTTAGCTTATACGACGATCCTCCTTGTACTTTGGCCAGGGAGTCCTCTGCTCGACCTTGCCGTATCCTGGGGCTGTGGTAGCGTTGGGTTGCTGCCGTTGCTGCTGTTGCTGCTCCAGATGCTGCTGTCGCTTCTAGGACTGCTGTTGCTGCTAGGGCTGCTGTGCTGTGGTTGCTGCTTGGGCTGCTCTCTTTTTGCTGCTGCTGTAGCTATAACTTTTGCGCGCGACGTCAGAACTATTCGCGAGAGCGGTCAAAAGTTAACTGTCTCGAATTTCCCTCGAATTGCGAGATCACTACCGGCCTTCCCGCGCTTTGGCTCCCCGCGCCGACGTGCGCGTCTCGCCGCCCGTTACAACCCCCCACTAGAACCAAAATATCGCCCCGAATTTGGTTCTACCATACGTAGAGGGATAGGGTGGCGCCAAATAATATACTCCTCATCTGTAACAATAAAAAATAAAAATTTATTCAGAAAAAGGGGCGCCCTGGGCACCGCCCTAATGAGGATAATTAGGGCACCGCGAAGCTCGGTTCACCCTCTCGTGGCCGCAGACGTAGCAGCTCCTTTTGGTCGTCCGCACTCCATGCGGACGAGCTAGTGGTGGCGGAACTGACCCCCTGCTGCTGGATCGCTGGCGCCTCCTCTGGGACCTGGACCGTGAACGGCTGGTTCGGCGCCTCCTTGATCCCCTGGGGTGTTCCTCACGTCTGTCCACCGACGGTCCCCGCGTCCCTGTGCGGGACCTGCTGCGCCGCACGACCGGCGTCGTTCGCCGGTTCACGGGAGAGACGTGCTCCCGATTCCCAGACCGGTCACGCCGAGTAGAGCCACCGCCTGCAGAGCGCGTATGCTTCTCTGGTTGCGGTGTGCTCCCCGAACGCACCTCGGTCCGGGGTCGCCTGCACGCCCCTGGCCGGACCCCTCGGCGAACTTCGCCTCTGGCCGCGTTCTTGTCGGCGAGCCTCTTCCACGCCCGGACTTTCTCTAAAGCCGCCTCGGCTTCCTTAAGGGCCCGGGTTGCACGGCTCCGCTCTTCCTGAGCACGCCGCCGTTGAGCTTCCTTGCGCGCTCGCGCGATTGCTCCGGGATGGGGCACTACCTTTGGGCCCACTCTTTGGCCCTCAGGTCTCCTGTGATGGCGCGACTGATCCACAGCCTTGAGCGCCGCCTTTTCTTCCTCGATAAGCCGCGTCCAGGCTTTCGAGCGCTGCTGGAAGGCCACTCCGTATTGGCGCACGGCGCTATCATAGCGCCTAAATGCCTCTCGTGCCAACCTGCGAGCCTCCAGGCTCGCCTCTATCGCCTCCTCGATAGCTGGCCGCAGCTTGGCCCACTCCTTCTCCGCCTCGCTTGAGGTAGTCTCCAGAGCAGATGATGGTGCTGGATCGATAGGCTGGGCGGACTCCAACCGCGCCGAGATGGGCAGGCCTGCGAATCGCAGGCGGCGCGGCGGAGCCTCACCGTCTTCCTCCGGTTGCTGGTCGATGGTAGTCCTCGGGGGCGTTGTCAGGAGCTCATCCTCCCGAGTCTCCTCTGCCCAGTCCCTTCTCGGTCGGTCCTCCTCCTCCGACGGGTGGTCTAGGTCCATGAGGACCTCCTCGTCCGTGAGGGAGTCCGTCGGTAGACGAGCCTCCTCGAACATTCTGCTGAGGACACCGTCCCAATCTCCAGAATCCATCCTGAAACAGAAATACAGATTATTCTGCCTACCTCGCATGGTTGCGTGAG
The DNA here is from genome assembly GCA_020010945.3 of Muscidifurax raptorellus. Classification (NCBI taxonomy): domain Eukaryota; kingdom Metazoa; phylum Arthropoda; class Insecta; order Hymenoptera; family Pteromalidae; genus Muscidifurax; species Muscidifurax raptorellus. The sequence goes on from JAHUUD020000031.1 coordinate 138,028, forward strand.
CCCTTAGGCCGACCAGGCTTTCTCTTAGCCGTGCCTGTCGCACTAGCCTCGTTCATCGGCTGTGCTGGCACCGGTAGAGTCGCGTACTGGGCCTTCCGAGGCCTGCCCCGAGGCCTGGCTACTGGCCGCCCTGTAACTGGACCTTCCGTCTGCTGCGTAGCGTTGCGTTGCCCGCGCAACCTACGAGGGGACGGGGTCGAGTCTCCTTCGTCGTCACCTTGACGCTCAGTGATACGTTGAGGGGGGCTCACACTTCGAGCACCGCTGTGCTGCGATCTATCATTACGCGCATTGCCACTCTGGTCGCCTCCAGAGCGGTCTTCGCTCGCTCGCAGTTCCCGTCGCGTATCTGCTCTAACCTCCCTAGGACAGTCTGTATTACCTGCTATAACCTCCTCTTCTCGAGATATCGCCCTTGCCGGATGAAATCGTTTGAGTTGATCGGCATGGACCAAGTCTATCACTTGTCCTTCCTCGTCCTTCAAACGATACGTGTTGGTGCCCAAGACATCTATAATCCTGTATGGTCCAACATATGATGGGGCGAACTTGGCTGACCTTTATCCGCTGCGGAAGAAAGCACATAATTGCGTTTCCATACCAAGTCGTCGATTTTGAACTCCGCCTCTCTGCGTCGAGCGTCATAATATCCAGCTTGTCTCTCTTGCTCGCGCTTGGCTCGTTCAGCTGCATTCTCATGCACTTGGCTCAGCCCTTTCATGCGGTTCAACCAGTCGGCGTATGCACTATTTTGCAACTCCTCTGCAGCCGCTATATCTTGGCTGCGCCTGGCAGATGCCGGGCTTGGTGGTTGCCTGCCATATAACATCATCGCTGGACTAACCCCAGTTGCTGAATGCGGAACTGTGTTATATCCGAAGATGATTTCGCTCAAGTGCTCATCCCATTTGGAATGGTTTTCGTCTATGAGCGCTCGTATCCTACTGGTTACCGTCTTATTGACTCACTCCACTGGATTAGCTTGAGGATGGTACACCGGCGTTGTTTCGTGTTTGACACCGATCGACTCCAGATATTTGTCTACGACATGGTTTTTAAACTCCGTACCGTTGTCTGAGAGAAATACTTCTGGAGCGCCATACCTCAAAACTATCCTTTCCTCTAGGTGTTTCACTATGGTAGGACCGTTTGCTCGCTTTACGGGGATACACTCAACCCATCGAGTAAACAGGTCTTCGAATACGAGGATATATTCGTTCCCATGCACCGTTTTTGGTTTAGGACCCATCATATCACTAGCCACCATTTGCCATGACCTCGTGATGATCCTACGTCCCATAAGTCCAGCTGGAGGACGCTGTTCTACCTTAGTTTGTTGGCAGACCATGCACTGTCGTACATATTGCTCGACGTCGCTATACATTTTCGGCCAGTAATAGTACATGGCTACTCTAGCGTACGTCTTCTCACGTTCCTGGTGACCAGCTGATGGTTCATCGTGGCACTCGTGTAACACCTCTTCGCGCTTTTCGCACGGTACGACGATTTTCCATGCCTCGTCGTCTTCAATCGAGGGTGGCGAGTTTTTGTCTGGGCGATAAGTATACAATTGTCCCCCATGAAGTTTAAATCTAGGTACATCTTGAGGTCTGGTTTGTACCTTACTGACCCTTTCCTGGTACCACTCATCCTGAGTCTCATCGGCCCATTTGACCACCGAAATTGGTACCGCGCTGTCCTCGTACATCCTTGATAAGGCATCTGGTACGGCGTTCAGTGAGCCTTTCCTATGCTCCACTGTATAACTATGTCCTTGCATTTCCAAAGCCCAACGAGCTAATCTCCCAGTTGGATTTCGAAGGTTACATAGCCAGCGCAAACTGCTATGGTCAGTTATGACTTTAAACTCATATCCTTCGATATAAGGTCTAAACTTCCTTATCGCCCATATCACAGCTAGGCATTCCCGCTCAGTTACAGAGTAGTTACGTTCAGCCGGGGAGAGGGTACGGCTAGCAAACTCTAACACTCTTTCTTCGCCGTCTACAATTTGCATCAATACGGCGCCTAAGCCGGTATCGCTAGCATCTGTTTGCACGACGAACTGTGCGTTGAAGTCTGGTCGATGTAAGATTGTCGCTGACGCCATCAGCGCTTTAATCTTTGTGAAAGCATCTTGTTGTGCTTCACTCCACTCATACTTCCTTCCCTTCTTGGTCAATGCAAAAAGAGGTTCAGCGATGCTCGCAAAGTCCTTTAAAAACTTGCGATACCATGACGCCATTCCTAAGAATCGCCTTAGCTGTTTCAAGTTTTTCGGTGCCGGATAGTCCACTACCGGGGCTATCTTACTTGGATCAGGCCGAAATCCGTCATGATTGACTAGGACGCCTAGGTACTTGACCTCACCTTGGCAAAAGACACTCTTCTCTTGATTGATTACTAGGCCTGCCTCTTTCACCCTTGTCAAGACCTTTCCTAGGTACTTGATATGTTCCTCAAACGTCTCTGTGACCACAATTATGTCATCGAGGTATGAATAAGCGTATGGCTGAAGTTCTGGTCCGATAACTTCATCGATTAGCCTCTGGAATGACGCTCCTGCGTAGGCTAAACCAAAAGGCATGCGCTTAAATTGGAACAATCCCAGACCTGGCACCGTAAACGCTGTGATTGGTCTCGCTTCCTTCTTGAGCGGTATCTGATGATACGCATTACTGAGATCCAGTGTCGAAATATACTTCGCTTTCTGTAGTTTACGCAGTATATCATCCATGTTCGGCAAAGGATAAGCATCAGCTTTTGATAGCGCATTAACTTTTCGAAAGTCAACGCAAAAACGAAACTTTCCATTCGCTTTGCGCACCAAAACCACGGGGCTAGACCAACCACTCGTTGCTCGTTCAATAATGCCCGCCTCCAACATCTCATGTACCTGGCGGTGCATTTCTTCTTCCATCATCCTCGACACCGGGTAATATTTCTGCTTTATGGGCCTAGCAGTACCGATGTCGATGTCATGCTCAATCAGCTGAGTGCGACCTAGCGCATTCGGCTGGGCTGGTTTCATCCTAGCCAAAAGTCTGTTCAGCTTAGCGCGTTCGTCCTCCGTAATCCTCGCTAAACCTACTGCGGCTATATTGAGCACACCTGTAACTCCGAGCGTAGCCAGTTGAAGCTGTACTATTTTCCTTTCACGCTTCAAGTATAACACTCCCTCATTTGGGTCGTGTACTGCATCGAAGAGTCTGCCGAAGTTTGCTCCGACTAGGCAGCTCTCGACTGCGTCTGGCATTATTGCTACCGTTACCTCTCTCTGGACTCCTTCGACTTCAAACGGCAGGTCTACTGTACCCACAATTGTTGAAGTCTGTCCATTGGCGCATTGTGCTTGTCGACCTTGGCACGGGCGTAACTTGCGCCCACACGCGCTGGCTATTTGTAAACCTAGCGTGCCCATTACTGTCAACGCCGCTCCCGGATCATAGAGCGCTCGCACTTGGAATTCTCCAATCCCAACTTTCACCCAATAGCGTGACTCATCGCCATTCAGGTTGGGTTGCGCCTCCTCGCTAACCTTGGCTAGCTTTTCGATCATCAGATCGAAATCGTCCGGCGAGGCCTGGCGCGCTGAACTAGTCCCAGTCTCATGCTGCGCCCTCCTCAGAGATGTAGGGGCCTCGCCTACGTCTCCTTTTTGGCGTTTCCCGACTGATGTCTGCACATCCTGGCGATATGGCCCTTCTTACCGCAGTTAAAACACTCTACGTCTTTGTAGGTGTTTGTCCTTGCTTTGTTGGGGCTTCTCGACTTGTTTCCCGACCTCGGACTTTCCTTCCGTGGTGGGCTAGTCCCCTTGTCCTTTTTCTTTGGACTTCTATCACGCCCTCTGCTGGCACTGCGGTAATTCTTTCGCCGCTGTGGTGATCTTGTCGGGGACTTACTCCGAAAAGCTTTCTGAAGTCGCTCGTCGAACAAGCGACTTATCGCTGCTAGGTTCAGCGGCTCTTCCCCTGTTACCTCTGCTCCCAAAGCCGCTACCTTGGCCTTGGAGCTATGAGGACAGAGATCCGGCTTATAAGCCAATTCCGGCAGCAGTGCGGCTGCGGGAGGTGGAGGAGGTCTATATACCGCCTCGCTCTCGATGGTGGCTTCTATTTCAGCAGCTGCTTCTAGAATCTGTTCCACAGTGCTGTAGTCTTTCCGCTGCAGAATTCTTTTTATAGAAGGCAGCATGTTGTGGTATATCACATCAAGCTGCTGTGATACACTGGGCTTCGGCACCATCCTGCGCATAATACCTTGCAGGCTTGTGATATACACACGTATAGACTCATTTGGTCCCTGTGTGCGTGTTTGTGCCTCTGCTTGAAGCCTCTGCTGGTATCCTTGCGTTTTGCCGAACCACGTCTTGGCACACGTGCAAAACTCTTGCCAGCTAGTCCATCCTCCTGTCTCATCAACTCGGTTTAATAGCCACTCATAGGCGTAACCGGTGAATACCTCCTGAAGTGCAGCTAGCATCTGCTCTTCTGTAAGGTCGTTTAATCTCTGCACTCCCTCCATCTTCTGGATGAAGTGCTCGATGCTCATGCTGGCATCGCCGTTGAATCGGACTGGCCACTTTCCGAATACGCTACCGGCCGCTCTAGACGAATTGTGGGCGGATGTCATACCACTGGCAGTGCTCCTACTACCAGGTACGCTACTCGTCTCGCCTGTAGCGTTTCTGCTCCCCCCAGCACCTGCCAGGGGTTGACGTCTAACTCCCCTTGCCGGCAACGTCGTCACATTACGCGGCCGTGCTACTGGGCTGGCCATGTCCTCATTTCCATAGATACTGTACGTATCTTGGAAGTCGACCCTTGGCGGGGGTAAACCACCTTGCGTCTTGCGTGTTGGCTTCGGAGGGGCTGGAGTTTGCTCCACTCTTGTGCTCGACGCGGCGTTACCCATCAACATCGCCATTAACGTTTCGACGCTCTTCGTCAGCTGCTCTATCTTGGCGTCTGATGCCTCCACCCGGCGTGTCAGAATCTTTACAGCGTCATCTGGCTCATCCTTCCCAGATTCCGTTGTCTCTTTTCTGTTTGCCGCTGGTATTGCTGGCTGACCTCGCGCTCGCTGTACTATTACATCAGCCGTTCCTCTGCCGTGAGTCGGAAGGGACCTAGGATCCAGCTGCTCACCGTCCTTCCTATGACTGTTTGCAACATTTCTTGCTTCTTCCTCCTCATCAGAAAGTTGCATTGTTGGGATTACCCACGGTGTACTGGCTGAGGCTCGCGCTACCTTCTTTATAGCGCCTTGCCCGCATGGGACCCGTGCATCACTCGACCACCTCAACCGTTCTGCTACGGTCTGGTCATGCGCTAATCTTTCTAGCGGGTGTGCTGCCGAAGGGTCATACGATTCATCCGCAATCGTATCACCTGTCGTCTCCAGCTTCGTTTCGTCTATAAATGTTTGCCGGAGCAGCTCTCTTTCAACGCGAGCTTCCGATGGCAACACTTCTCCCATGGGCATAAAATCCTCTTCAGCGTAGTCGCCCATTAACCATCGGTGAAGCCTGGCGATTTTGGCTAACTTGAAGCCATCGGCTCGAAGCTTCAACGAGGTCAGTGCTTCTTGCAAATCGGCGTCTTCTAGTGCACAGCACCAGTCTCCTACGCTCTTTTCGGTTTCTTGAGCCATCTTTCACGCGTATATTTCCCGCTAAAATTTATTGACTCTAAGAAACTAACTCACGCAGCAGCAGCGGCTACCTAATCTGATAATTTACTAGCGAGCTATTGTGTATTTGCAATACACGAAAAACCTACGCTTTCCTATCAGTATTAAGCTAGCCTAAAAAAATAAAAATCCAACGCCTCTACTATAATAGCTATGGCGTGATTTTATTTCGCGGAGTCTAATTGCAAAACAGCGTGTTTTGCAAAAAAAAAAGGAAAAAAAAAGAAAAAAGCAAGAATCCAAAAAAAAAAAAAAAAAATCTAACGCCTCTATTCTAATAACTGTGGCGTGATTTTATTCCGTGGATTCTAAGTGCGAGACGGCGTGCGTTGCACCGAATTTCTGATCTCGCACTCTTTTGCTGTAGTCTAATACGCGTTATGCTGCGTATATACAGGTAGGCTCTATCATCAGCCAGCTGTGCTCTCCTATACGCACGCACACTCACACACGCTCGGGTACGCGTACTATATCGCTTCTACGGCGATACGGCGCTTGCACTATGCCTGCGCTACGTACTGTAGCGGGCACACGCACTCGTAGCATTCGCGCGTACTCTCCCACCGAGCGGCTCGCGTACACACTCTCCGCGCGCTCACAGATGCTCCCACCAAGCGGCTCGCGCACACACTCTCCGCGCGCTCACGTATACTCCCGCTACGCAGCGTACTCACACGCGCCAGCTGCTTCGTACTCGGCGCTCGCACACTACTATAGCGCGCACGGATTTTCCTACTCTCGCGCGCTGCTGCTTAGCCGACCAACGAACCGATATTTGTTTTGATCGGCTCCGCGCAAGTATAATGCTATATATCACGCCTAGGCCTTTTCGAACTCGCGGAAATTCAACCGTCTTTCTACGAAATTCGCTTACTTTTCGCCGAATCGGGAATTCCCTATCTCGAGTTCGCGCGCAACACTTTTTGTCTTCCTATCTCGCGTATCCACACGTTCTGGGCGCCAGTTGTAACGGGGTGGTTTCTAGGCGGCTATCTGCCTATGTACCCCGTACAAATGCAAAGTCCTCCTGTACTTTGCTTTTGCGAGTTGCTGTACTCGCTCGTGTGGTCGCCTACCTGCGACGATGTCCCGGTGCTCAGTATGCACTACACTCCTGTGTAGTGCCCGCGGAGGCGGCGGTATTCGGCGGTTTAGATAGGAAGAGGGATCGGGACGACGATCGAATGAACTCACTACCGTTTCTCATAAAAAGGCGTTTATTCAGTCAAACAATCCGGCGTCCGTATTGCTCGTATTCGCGTCGCGAGAAGGCCACAAAATATCCCGGAACAACGACTGGGGCCAAATGCCTCGCCAGTCGATCGCGTATAAATAAAAAGGGAAATGAGATCCTACTTTAGCTTATACGACGATCCTCCTTGTACTTTGGCCAGGGAGTCCTCTGCTCGACCTTGCCGTATCCTGGGGCTGTGGTAGCGTTGGGTTGCTGCCGTTGCTGCTGTTGCTGCTCCAGATGCTGCGGTCGCTTCTAGGGCTGCTGTTGCTGCTAGGGCTGCTGTGCTGTGGTTGCTGCTTGGGCTGCTCTCTTTTTGCTGCTGCTGTAGCTATAACTTTTGCGCGCGACGTCAGAACTATTCGCGAGAGCGGTCAAAAGTTAACTGTCTCGAATTTCCCTCGAATTGCGAGATCACTACCGGCCTTCCCGCGCTTTGGCTCCCCGCGCCGACGTGCGCGTCTCGCCGCCCGTTACAATATATATATATATATAATACATATTACAACAATCAAAATTTAGAAAAAAATTATATTAAATAAAAAAAATTCAAAATCTTAATAGTACCTACACAGTATGAACACTGGCCGTAACACATAATTTAGAATTATTTGCCATAATATAGCAGTGGCTCGCATATTAATTGATATCAGTTATCCTTTGAGAATACAGTACTGCAGATAACTTGCGGTATTATGGGAGTGAACATAATACTAAAATTAAAATAATATTAAAATGCTATAATTGAGAAAAATGTAAAAATCACTTAAAAGTAGCAATAAGTAATAATAATTTTTATTCCACGATATATGTCTGAAATAAAATTTTATATTTCAAATAAATAATGTCTTGAAATTATATAATTTAAATATTATTTACGAAATATCATTTACGATATTTATATTTATATTATTAATAAAACAAGTTTTGGGAATATGAACTATTACACTTTATTCAAGATATATATAGTGAAATAAAAATGATTATATGATAAATTATTAGGTTAAAGAAAAATGTTCAGTTTTACTCAAAATTAACAGAAGTATTACCGAAATATATATATATATACCAACGCGGCCGAAGTGGATACCTATCACCACTACAGAGCGAGTCATCAGGTTGCGGATAGAGGAACGACCCCTGAGAAAGAGGTTAGCTGCAAATAAATTGAATAAGCAGTCGCGGACAGCCGATAGGACCAGGGGTGGGTGTGTTGAGCCCACACTGGCGAACGCATTCATCTAGAAACACTACGCAAGCACCACATTTCTTGCTTCCTATCTTTATCTCTCATCTTAATGTCTCTCTCCCTCTCCTCCATTCTATCTTTCTAATACTACAAATTCACACAAAATGGGCGAATAATCCTGCTGCCGAGAAGGATGCGGGAGTGATGACAACTGTCGTGAAAGGGGATGTGTAGAATGATTCGTCACCTGGTCTTACGCGGTAACGATGCCAGCGAAGATGCGCTGCCTTGCAGGGGGCGTTAGGATGCAAGAATGAAACCGTAGTGTGTCTGACGATGAGTTGACACTGTCCTCGTCAAAGTCGGAAAGGTCTCATACTTAGTTCTAGAGAGGTATGGGGATTATTACCTCTAGAACGCGCGGGTTTAACTTACTATCATGGCTCAAAAAAAAAAAACCAAATCAAAAGGGGCTTAAGGGTGGGAACCAGGAATGTCCGCAGTTTTTACAGATCGGGCGAGTTTCGACTCATTAGATTTAGTAGCAATACAGGAAACTCGGTGGACAGATGACGCGCTGCTAGCATCGGGTAACTTCACCTTCATGTATGGGGGCGCGAGCAGGCATTTCCTAGGTACCGGATTTCTCGTTAACAAAATCATCATACATTCGATTAAAAACTTCAAATTCGTGAATGACAGACTTTCGTATATTACTATTGAAGAGGAATGGTATAACTATGTCGTTATTAACGTAGACTGTCCTACGGATGACAAAGAAGAAGAAGTCAAGGATCTCTAGGCTTACCAAAATCTAGAGCAAGTAATCGACCAATTCGCGTCTTATATACGATACTAAGATAGTAGTGGGGAATTTTAATGCTAAAATAGGGAAAGAAGAAATGTTTAGGCCTACTATAGGGTAAGAAAGCTTGCACGAAACCTGCAATGATAACGGTATTAGGGTCATTAATTTCGCTGCAGCAAAAGATCTCATAATTAAGACTACGTGCTTTAAGCACAAGGATATACACAAAGCAACGTGGACATCGCCGGACGGGGCTACGTAAAACCAAATCGATCAATTTCTCATTGATGGAAGACGGCATACAAACGTACTCGATGTAAGGATCTATAAGGGGGCAGATTATGACTCGGACCACTTATTAGTAGTGGCCAAATTAAAAGTCAGATTAGCAGCCGGTCAAAATAGCAAACAAAAGAACAAAGTAGAAAGCTTCGATTTAGAAAAACTACGAAACAGGGCAGAACGAATTAAATGCCAAATAGAAGTTAGTAATAGGTTTCATGCACTCGAGGAAGCAGACGCGTCACGGGAGGTGGATGATGAACCGAACGATGTATGGGGGGTTATCGAAAAAACGGTAAAAGAGGCCGCGAACAAAGTACTAGGGAAAAAGAAAAAGCCTAAAAGCAAGCCATGATTTGACGAAGAATGCGAACTCTGGTTTGAAAGGCGGAAAAAAGCTAAATTTATCAGCTTATACAATGGAAGGGATAGGGCCATAGAAGAGTATCATAACGTAAAAAAACAAGTAGGCGTGATCTACAGAAGTAAGAAACGTGAGTATCAGAAGAATCAAATCAGAAAGATAGAAACAAATAGTGAGGAAAATAACCCGTGCGAAATGTATAAAGGAATAAACGCCAGTAGTATATGGGCTGGTATGGAGAGACTGGGCGTGGCCTAGAGTGACGTCACCAGTCGTGGCTGGCGCCAGTTGTTTATGTAAACAGAAGTCCATGTTTATATAAACACTGGCTAATAAGGTCAATAAACATAATTTACGACCGTTGCTGTCATAAACAGTCTGTCATCGATGGGTGCCTTTTGTTTATTTATGAATAATTATAAATAATTTTTAAAAAAAGCTATATCCCGATAAACAGTCAGTCATTGATGGGTGCCTTTTGTTTATTTATAAATAATTATAAATAAGTTTTTAAAAAAGCTATATCCCGATAAACAGTTAGTCATTGATGGGTGCCTTTTGTTTATTTATAAATAATTATAAATAATTTTTAAAAAAAGCTATATCCCGCATACGATGCCAGCCCTCCCCCTTTTACCCAAGCAGCTCTCTCTCTCTCTCTCTCTCTCTCTCTCTCTCTCTCTCTCTCTCTCTCTTTCGCTGTTTACTCCATACCGGACCCGAGCTCGAATGCACGTGCGCGACTCTCGCTATACCAGTCCGTAGCCCCCCTCTCCTTTTACACTATAGTAGCCCGTGAGCTCTGGCGCGGTGGCTCCCGCCGCTGATGTACCGGACCTGCTTCTCTCTCCCCTCTCTACGCCATACTCACGCGCGTCCGCCAAAGCTGCCGTCTACCTGCCGTATACCTGCAGCTTGTCTTTTATTGCCCTTGCCCCGGCTCTGATCCTTTCTGCGCTGTAAAGAAAGAGATTGTTTCACGTAGATAATTTATATAGTGGCCCTGAAAAGGGCCGATTGTTTTTTGAAATATGTGCAATTAGCGTTTTAACTTGCTGTAGCCGTCTTTCTCGGGGCACGAAAAGGTGTTTGTGGAAAATGATTTTTGATTCTGTGACGAGAAGGAAGAGGAGGAGGATGAGGACAGATTATTATAACCGCTTTTCTCTGGATACGAGAAAGTATTGATTGAAAATGACGACTGATTGTTCTGTTTTCTTGGCTCCTTGCTTCTCATGAGAGACTGTCTCTCCTCCCACGTAGAACCTTTTTGCTGCTGCTCTTTGCTCTGCTCCTGTCCCATGGTCGAGTTGCTGCTTTGACGATCGCTTGACGAATGATTTGCATCGAAATGAACGCGTGCTTATATAACTGTACTAATCGGTGCCGCAAAGCTTATTCTAAATTTCTGGTTTGGGGATCGTTGATGGGAGTGGGGGGTTTCGCACACATAAAAAGAGAAATTCTGGCACAATATTTATTTATTAAAAAACGCGTACGAGTCGAACGACTCACTTTACAAGCTAATGCAATAATAAAATATTTATTTATTAAAAAACGCGTACGAGTCGAACGACTCAGTTTACAAGCTACGCAATAATAAAATGACTATTTATTAAAAAACGCGTACGAGTCGAACGACTCAGTTTACAAGCTATGCAATAATAAAGTGACACACGAGTGCACAAACATACTCACATAACCGCATACACACGCACACACACGCACACTCTAAATTATATGCAAGCTATACACTTACACTTCCGAGTAGCGCGTTGCTGGCGCAGTTGACGTGTCGGTCCTCCTTGCATTAATCCGGGCACCAACTCTTTTGGCGGAGTAGGCATCCGATGAAAGTCGTAAGGTACGCTGCGGTTCCGGCGTACTGTCGGTGACGTACCTTGGACGCTGTTATCGTCACCGTCGTTGTCATCAACTGCTGATGATGGTGGAGGCGAAGGCGATCTTGGTGAATACATATTTAGGATGCAGGGGCAGGGCTGTCCGTTGCACTTCCAGCAGCGAAAGAGAAGGCACCTCCAACACTGCTGCCACAAGTCATGCTCCGAACTGTTGGCGATACACACTCTACACTTAACGTTGATCGGCACAAACTGTCCCGCCAGAGAAGCCTTTACCTCGGCTTCTTGCTGTTTTTGCTGCAACAGCGCTGACACGTGCAGCATTCTCTGTTGGTAGCACTCGAGCTGGCCGGTCAACTTCTCCATTGCACGTTTTTTCGCTTCGATACTAGCGAGAAGCGCATCGCGTTGGGCTGTTAATTTTTTCAAATCTGCCATGATGGTGGCCACGTGTATGCTCTATATGGAGATTCAGAGCGGACTGATCGATAAAACCCGTGTCATAAGCCGTTGGGGAAAAATTTCTGTACGTAGTTAGAGGGGGACCGCACCTCTCCACTCTTTGCCTTTTAACGACGTTCTTTGTCTTAAGAATGCGAGACCGTTGGTAACGTTATAATCGAACTGAATTATTTGTATACACTTGAGCTCCAGCATCGTGGGCTTATCAGAAACAATCGCTCGCGGGTGAGAGCGAAAGAAAGGTTCTCAATGTCTCACGAATTAGCTCCAGGAAGTATCGTGTGGTCATGGACTCAGTTTTGTTTTATTATCGCCAATTGATTAGTTTTTGAACGACGTTCTTTGTCTTAAGAATGCGAGACCGTTGGTAACGCTTTACTATGACTGGATTATTTGTATACACTTGAGCTCCAGCGTCGTGGGCTTATCGGAAAAAATCGGAGACGAGGTGAGAGCGAAACAAAGGTCTCAATGTCTCGCGAATCAGCTCCAGGAAATATCGTGTAAACATGGACTTGGACTTTGTTTTATTATCGCCAACTGATTAGTTTTCAAAACTAAGCAGAGAACGAATAATCGAATCTCCGCTAGACACTTGAGAACGAGTGTAAAGGTAAGAGAAATTAAAAAGGGTCAGCCATAGAGTCATAAAAAACTGTTTGATCCGTGTCACCGGATCTAGCGGTGGCGATACCCATTCTCGGAGACGTTCGCTATTCGCCTAAGGTTTATGACTGGTATATGCCTAAAGCGCAAACAACGAGTACGGTATTGAATTTATTTCTTTCGATCACTGCTGACACCCTAGATTTCTCAGCTATGACTGTAATATGCGCTGTTTTAAAACCAATCCCTCTCTTCAACGTTTCGCTGCTCTGCGATCGTCTTATTCGACGAAATCACTACTAAGAAAGGCATGCTATTTTCGTGTCAACACTGAGCCGTATATAAAACTCCTCCGTACGCTAGCGCAGTCATCAGTCTCTCGAAATGCGTGTCATTGAGAGAGCCAGCTTACCATGTATCGCGGAAATGTCCAGTGCTACATTCGAAATTCGCGACGCGATCTTGCGCGTAGCCAACGCGCTCAAGACTCGCCACCTACCTGTGCAGAGGAAGTGTACCCGCGAGTGGTATGTACGCGTTCATCGGATGTGCGATGAGAGGCTGCGACGCGAGCTGCGTTGCTTGTTAACGCATTGCGCGTACCGCTTGATAGCCGATTTTTATCAGAGATACTTTAAACATTCTAGTGCTGTGATAAAAATCGTCGGCAATTTCTTGGTGCAACGCGGTGCACGCGATGTGTACTGTCTGAGGCATATCATTGAGGACTATGGTAAGTATTTACAATGATCCCTACAATCAGTTTTTTAAATGATTGTACTTTAATTTTGTTCTTCTTGCAGCGCGAATTACTCTACAGGAGGACGCTGAGGAGAGCGACAGCGATGCAACGCTATTTGTTGTGTCGTCACCCCCTTCACCACAGCGAGCCACATCATTCCTATGGAGGAGCCCGTGGAGCATGAGGCTGAGAGCGAGGTGGAGGACAGCGATCACGACGATGAACGGTCTGGCGTCTCCGAGCAGGCAGTCTACAGAGCGGGCGCTCCGGCACCGTTGAGAGGTAGCGAGCAAACGACGGAGGCTGCGATGATTCTGCTCTCGTTGCGCTACGAGCCAGCTCCCGAGTTTGGTCCTACGAGAGCCGAGGTTTTCGAGGGCTTTTTGCGACTCGGGATGAGACCGCTGAGGAAATTGCGATGAATCCGTATGCACGCTTCGATCAATACAGCTCGTTCGACCGTCGTATTAATAAAAGTAAGAGAAATTTTAAAATTTTAAATTTTCTTAAAAAATTATTATTACTAACAATAATAATTTTTTAAGTTATCAGACGTCGTTTGAACGAAGGCATGGAGTTTTGTCCAGATGCAGATCCAGAAAATGAAGCGGCTATGATTTTTCAAGCTGCAGCGCTACGAATCGTGAATAATGGTCGTGCGCGGGAGATACGTTGGTTAAACGACTTGCTTGAAATATCAGCAGACGACATATTTTCTATGACTGCGTCCGAGATGGCCGAGATGTTCAGCAACATCATTCGATGCTACAACGGTCGTGCGGAAGAATGAAGGCTTTGTTTATTTGCAGTCGACGACGATAATATCAGCAGCAGCAGCAGCAGCGAGGAAGAGGGCCCATCATCGCTGGAAATATCATCGGACTCTTTAACAGCGCTGAGCCCTACGTTGTCGATGCTGCAGGAGGTCGGGTTCTACGATGTGGGTCACCCGATCATCGATGACAGCACAGCGAGCGACATGTCGCAGGTAGGCGGCGGCGCCGGCGACGGCGGCGATACCTCGAGCGAAGAGGCACCGTCGCCGGGCAATAGTATTGTAAGCGGTTCTGCTACAGCTTTTTATTCGAATCAGGAGGAGGGGGAGGAGGAGGAAGCTCGTAGAGATGAGCGTTATCGTCGCTTCAAAATTATCGAGAATACGGTGCATCGCGTACGCAAATTCCGTACAGACACTCGCCGTCTGACGCTACGCCTTAAAACACCCCCGCATGGGACCAACATGCTCAGCTGGGTTCAGTTAGCAATACGTGATATTTACGAGTATTTGCTAACTCTAATCAAAAACGGGAGCGATCGCGTCGGTGTTCTATCTCCAGCGAATATTTCGCAAACGGGTCAGCCGGGCTCTCGTATCGTCTCGCTAGCGCGCTGACTGGTGACGATTTATGGTGTGTGGTGTCTGGACTCGTTCAAAGCAACGCAAATTTTCGAGTCGACGAGTCATTTACCATTTGTTTGACCGTCGTAGAGATGCCTGTAGGTGCAGGTGGCTCTCGACGGAAAAACTTGACCGTCGATAGCGTTTCTCAACGGTCCATCATTCAGATCGGCAATCATGATAATCTTTGTTTGCCGAGAGCGCTCGTCGTAGGTGAGGCGAATATCGCGCTTCAGACGAACGATACCCCGGCGATGCGAGCCGAGTGGAACGTCATCCGCGACGGTCGTAGGCAACTACAGTATGAGCGAGCTGTAAAATTGTGCCGAGATGCCGGTGTTCTCGTACCTCGTGAAGGTTGCGGTGTACGAGAGCTTCGTCAATTCCAGCATTATTTTACTGCTCGTGGTATAGCTTTAGTTGCTTACGAGAAAGACTCGATGGGTAGCGGTGAAGCACCATTTTTTGATGGACGCAGCGATGCCTGCACAACCGTGATATTTTTGCTCTACTCCGAGCTTCATTAAGACGTGATCGTCAATATTTTTTGAGCTGCGAAGGCAAAATTTTTCTGTACTTTTTGCAATCGCGGGTACAGTAATATCGAGGATCACAACTGTAGGCAGCTGTGTTCGCGCTGCTTCGTCTCGCCACCCTGTAGCGAGATCGAAGCTTTGCAAAAATGCGCATCGTGCAATCGCAGTTTTTTCAGCGAAGTATGTTTTCGCAATCATTCGGTTGCGAGATCATACAAAACGAAGCACAAGCGATTGTGCGATGTGCTGCAGATTTGTTTTACCTGCTGTAAAAGCGTGAACCGGCTTTGCGGTAAGCACGAGTGCGGCAGAAATTGGTGTCGACATTGCAAGTCGACACACGGTTATAATCAACACTGTTTTATACAGCCGAAAAAAATGATGCTTCAGCGAAAAAATATTTTTATGTTTTCTACGATCTGGAAACGATGCAAGAAGCATCGTATCGTGGCGATGAAAGCATAAAGGTGCACGTCCCGAATGTCTGCGTTGCACAGCAAGCCTGCACGGAGTGCATAAGTTCTGACGACATTTCAGAATGGTGTCCCTCGTGCGGCGTGCGTGAGCATGTATTTACCGAAGATCCCGTCGGTCAGCTGCTACAGCTTGTAGTACGCGACAAAACCGACTTTGAAAATATAATATGCATCGCGCACAACGCACGAGGGTACGATGCTCAATTCATTTTACGACGGCTTGTCGAACGTAAAATAAATTGCGCACCAAGCATCATACTGAATGGTCAGAAAATACTGTGCATACGGTATGGACGCACAAAGTTCATCGATGGCCTCAGCTATTTTCAAATGAAGTTGGCCGCGTTGCCTGCTGCATTTGATTTAGGTGAGACTACGAAAAAAGGCTGTTTTCCGCACCTTTTTAACACCTCGGCTAACGCCGAATACCGTGGGCCCATACCGGATGCGCACTATTATTCACCCGACACTATGTCCTCGAGCGAGCGCGAACAGTTTTTTCTGTGGCACAGCGAGATGCGTGCAGCAAACGCAGTATTCGATTTCAGCAAGGAAATCGTCGACTACTGCCGTATGGATGTGACGATTCTGCGGCGAGCGTGTGTGGCTTTCAGAAAAATTTTTCTCGAGGTCGGAGACACGGACCCATTTGTAGTGGCTACTACAATCGCGTCCGCGTGCTCTCATCTCTATAGAAAAAATTTCTTAAAGCTACAGACTATAGGAATAGTCCCCAGGAGCGGGTATCGGCGCGCCGACAAGCACTCCCAAAAAGCCGTCGAGTGGCTGCTGCAGTGCGACCGAGAGATCGGTCGCGAAATCGTGCATGCAGGCAGAGCGCGCGAATATCGGCTTCCCGAAGGATTTTTGGTCGACGGGTTTTTACCATCTACCAATCCAGCAGAAAATTCCATTGTTTTTGAATACCAGGGCTGCTATACGCATGGATGCCCTGAATGTTTCAAAAACAATCGCAATAAACCGAATGCCTGGGGTCGTACTTTCGACGCGTTGCTCGAGAGTACACGCGCTAAAATCGCGCAGATCCAACAGCTCGGTTACGAGACGCGCGAGATTTGGGAGTGCGAGTTTGACAGAGTCAAGCGTGAAAACCCCGAAATCGCCAAGTACGTGTCGGAGCATCCGCTCATCAGCAAAATAACGCTTAATCCTCGTGACGCGTTCTTCGGCGGACGGACCGAAAATTTCGTCGCAGTTTACGATGCTAAGCCAGGCGAGCGTATTCTGTATACAGATATATGCTCGCTGTATCCTTACGTTTGTAAACGAGGCAGATTTCCGCTCGGTCATCCAAAGGTTTACGTCGGTGAGGAATCTGATGAGCTGACGGGTGGCAATCTCAACAATTTTTCTGCCATAGATGGGCTTGTAAAGTGTAAAGTTTTACCGCCAAGAAAATTGTATCATCCTCTTTTGCCGATAAAAATGCACGGCAAGCTTCTCTTCGCACTGTGTCAAACATGCTGCGAAGAGTTGCGGCAGAGCGATTGTTGCCACCCGGATGCGAGTCAGCGAGAGTTCAGCGGAACCTGGGTGGCGGATGAGCTGCGAAAAGCCATCGAACTCGGCTATACTATAACTGAAATATTTGTCATATGGCAGTATAGTATGACCGAGTACGATCCGCTCACATGTCAAGGAGGACTTTTCGCTGGCTACATAGACAATTTCTTGCGATTAAAGCAGGAAGCATCGGGGTTTCCAGCTTGGGGCGTTGAGGCTGAATCGAAAGCGCGTTACGTTCGCGAGTATCGCGAAAATGAGGGGGTATCGCTCGATCTGGGAAAAATCGCGAAAAACCCTGGCCTGCGCACTGTTGCAAAGCTCTGTCTTTTTTTGACTTTGAAACCGTGTTGGCTAGAAGGGATGAGATTGTAAAACTCTACGTACCATTGTAATCTATTTGTTGTCAAGGATTCATACAGTTTGCTCAAGCAGGATGTGAGGGCTATGGGGCGTACAGATTTGCCGTCGCTTTTATTTATGAAATGTATAAATGCGTGTTTCCAACTGGTGGGGAAAGTGCTGTTCAAGTGCATTTCATTGAAGATATCTAAAAGCAGGAGTTTATATTTTACAGGTAATTCTTGTAGGGTTTCGTTATCAATGCCATCCATACCCGGGGCAGACTTTTTATTTTTATTATCTAGTGCGATATTAAGTTCTACAAAACTAAAGGGACGGTCAAAAAATTCGACTGTCTGAATTCGTTCTGGGGCAAGTTCGGACAGCGCGATAATTTAAAACAGACTGTGATCGTCAAAGAGCGCGAAGACCTCCTTAAACTTCTAACAGCCGAGGATAAAGAGGTCTTGAGTCTCCTGCTGGTCAACGAGGAGGTGATGTACGCGAGCTGGCAGTATATCGACGATGCTGTGGAGTCTACTCCATATACGAACGTAGTTATAGCAGCCTACACGACAACTCTGGCTCGCTTGAAACTATTTTCGTATTTGGAGAAGCTCGGCAAGCGAACGCTGTACTGCGACACTGATTCGTG
The DNA here is from genome assembly GCA_020010945.3 of Muscidifurax raptorellus. Classification (NCBI taxonomy): domain Eukaryota; kingdom Metazoa; phylum Arthropoda; class Insecta; order Hymenoptera; family Pteromalidae; genus Muscidifurax; species Muscidifurax raptorellus. The sequence continues at coordinate 156,203 of JAHUUD020000031.1, forward strand.
CATATTCGTATGCAACGACAACGCACACGAATACAGGCCCCCGTTGGGCTCGTTACTCGGCGATATGACCAACGAGCTCGACGAGGGGACTTATATTACGAGCTTCCTCTCGGGTGGTCCGAAATTTTACGGCTACAGAACCGTGAATTCGAGAACTGGCGAGGTATCCGAAAAATGTAAAGTCAAGGGTATCTTGCTAAATTTCTCGAATTCTTTGAGAATAAATTATCCTAGTATTAAGAGTATGATTGACAATTATTTTAAGCCTGATAAAGAGAATGAATGCATTAATCTTAAGTTTAATTCTATTAAAAGATTGCCAGATCACACTATCGTCACGCGAGAAGAGGTCAAATCGTGTAGCATAGTTTTAAAAAAGCGTAGGTATGTTACCCCCGGGTTATCGCTCCCGTACGGTTACAAAAGTTAAGTATAGTAAGTTGTTTGTTATTAAATAAAAGTAAATTTAAGAATCTCGTTTTTGTATTAGTGTTTAAGTAATATAAATTGTTCTGCGTTATAATATATTTATAATAAAAAAAAGGATTTTAAACTTTTTCTTGTAATTATGACATCCTTCTCTCTCTCCTTTACCCACTCATCATCGCACGCTTATAGGCGAGCCGTACATGCACGCGTATAGACGGCTCGTCCGCGGATGCTACTCGTGGCCGCTAATATACGCTTATAAGCGGCCCGCGTGAGTATACGCGTATACGCGGCCCGCGTGACTATACGCGTATAAGCGGGCCCGCGCGCGCGCGACCGCCGCCGCCGCCGCCGCCGCCCCCCGCGGTAAATGAATAATATTAATAAAAAGCGCTTTTCGCGAAGAGAGCGCTTTAGTCGAAAAGATGGATACGCGTTGGAAGCATCCTTTTACAGCGTGCATAGCAGGACCGACAGGAGCTGGAAAAAGCTGGTTTCTGAAAAAATTTCTCGAGCATCTGCCGGAGATGTGCGATGCTCGCTTCGTACCGCACTGAATTCAAAGTTGGCGGTAGTGGTAGTGGTGGTGGTGGTGTACCTATCGAGTTTCGAGAGGGACTTCCGCAGCGAAGCGATTACTCCGTGGATACGGGAAAGAAAAAATTACTGATTCTCGACGACTTGATGCGAGAATCATCAAACGATATAGTTCTGGATTTGTTCTCGCGTTCGTCTCATCATTTGAATTTGTCGGTCTTTCTGGTGACGCAGAATATTTTTCACCAGAGAAAGTCTCAGCGCGACATAAGTTTAAATTCAAAGTATCTTGTTATATTTAAAAATCCTCGCGACAGAGCGCAGATTCGGCATCTCGCGCGATAAATTTATCCGGAAGATCCGAGGTTTCTGCAGGAGGCTTACATAGACGCTACGCGCGGACCTCACTCGTATCTTTTTCTCGATCTAACTCAAGCTGCCGTGGACGAGTATAGGGTTCGCACGTGTATATTCCCAAGCGACGATATTCAGTACGCCTACGTGCCGAAATTCGGTAAAAAGTGAAAATACAAAATAGGTGTGCAGAGGTCTCGGTATAGACAGTAGGCAAGAAGCTATGGCGCCAACAACATCGAAGAAGAAGAAGAAGAAACAGACTGGATGTTGTATACCCGTCGTGGCTGCGCTCGACACCAAGCATTTCAACAGAAAACGAGTAGCTGTACTGAACGCTCTTTGTCACACGGACGGCCAACAACGCACTGCTCTTTTACGCACAGCTGACAAGAGACTCGTGCAATATCTTGCAAGGTGTGACCAAAATCAAAGACGACTCAAAAAACACAAAAACGTGCTGAGGAAATTGACTATTTGCAATAATAAGAAATCTGTCAGCGATTGGCAGAAGAAGAAACGAGTTCTCGTACAGCACGGTGGTGCTTTTTTGCCGCTTCTACTTGCACCTATTATCGGGGCTCTTGTCTCGAAGTTATTTAATTCAAAGTCAGCAGCAGCGGAAGACTAAAATGGATCGTGCGAGAAAAATGATTATCGTGCCCGAAGACATGTTTTCGCGCATGCAAAACGTTCAGCCAGCAGCACCGCCAAACGAGTCGTGTGAAAACTCTGTTCAAACGTGCGGCGACAATCTCTCGAGACTCGATTCTGAGATGCACACGATTCTACATTCCAATAAATTTACAGATGAGCGTGAAAAATGTCAAAACTATTTACAAGTACTGCGGCGATATCTGTTTTTCAAAGATTCCGAACGTCACGCTGAACACGATTACGAGCGCGACGTCGAAGAAATAGAGGCCGCATCGGCACCAATGACTGAAGAAATTATACTCGACAGCGTGCCCAAGAGTTTTCAAGATTAAGCGCATATCCAAGAGACAGCAGTTACCAACGTTTATTCTGGAAGATTTGAACGGTGAGGAGATTGACGGCTTTTTCTATCTCGAGGAGCTCGCTCACGTTGGCACGAAACGCATGTCGGCCGCTGCTGAACAATTTAAAATAGAACGCGTAATTCGTACAAAGGGTCGTGGGCCGAAGAAGCAACTACTCGTCAAGTGGGTTGGCTATCCGGACAAATTCAACTCGTGGATCAAAGCCTCTGAAGTACAACAAATTTGAAAATGGATCAGAACGATTTTTACCTAGTTCTACCTAGCAACAGCAGTATGATGTACTATAACGAAAACGCCAGAAGCTGCTTTACAACGCAGCTCTCGCGCGAGCTCAGACTCAGCGGGAATTGGTCCGTTGCACTCGTCGAAATTCACGTGCCTAGCACTGTCACGCACATTCAAGAATCGGATGCCTTTTACACGTTTAAACAGTCGGGAAAGGCAAAGCAAGAAACGCATTTTTTTCCGCAAGGTATTTACGACAACATCGAGCAACTAGCCAACGAAATAAATAAATCAGCCGCCTTTCACGATCATTTGCGACTCGAAGCTGCACCCTTTCAAAAGGACGACTACATGCTAAAGCGCAAGTGTGCCTGCGATGATCAGCATCAGATAACGTTTAACGAAAAAATTTGCCGTGTTTTCGGTTTCGAAGATTCCGAGACTCGGCGGAAAAACGGCACCTTTGTCACATCGTCAATGGGCAGTGTAATCGCGCTAGGAAACAGACCAGCATCGCTTTCCCGATCTATTCCCGATCAGCTCTACGTGTACACGGATGTATACGAGCCACACACTGTAGGCGACACTCAAGCTGCTCTACTGCGTATAGTTTCCGTGGATAGTGCAAAATACAAATTCGGCAGTAATATCGTGAGACATTTTGCAGCTGCTCATTATATTCCACTTTTACATCACAGTCTTCGCTCGATTGTCATAGATATAAGGGATCAGCACGGAGTGCGAATACCATTCGAATATGGAACGCTGACGGTTACGCTTCACTTTAAACGTAATCGGTAGAGAGAGAGAGAGAGAGAGAGGGAGAGAGAGAGAGAGCAACAATGAGTCACTACATACGCTACTACGACGAGCAAGTAGGCGGTGGAGGAGTGAGACACGTCTATTCCGGCTCAACGTATCAGCGCGGACGAGGTGTAGGTGCGTGGCTCGGAGGTTTATTTTGAAAAATTCTTCCGTACATCACTTCCGGTGCCAGAGCTGTGGGCAAAGAGGCTGTGCGCACAGATATCAACGTGTTAGACGACGTCGCAAACAACGGCTCGAATTTCAAGGAGCCGTTAATAATAAATATCGTACTAAAGAGTCTGGACAAAAATTGAAGAAAAAAGCCGGTGAAAAGATAGCAGAAATGATGAAAGGCTCTGGTTATAAATCACGCGCAATGCATCGAAGGCGTCAGTTGAGAAAGACGCGTACATCGAGTACAACCGGCTCTAGTAAAAAACGCAAACAACATACGGCAGGGAGGAAGAAGAGAGTCACGAAAAAAACGAAGAAGAGGCCTAAAAACAGAAGTACTCAGCAGCATCAGCAGAGTTTGAGAAGTGTTACGGATATTTTTGGTCCCAGGCGTATTTAGTTTGGGGTAAAAATGGCATTTTTACATTCGCACTCAACGGAATGCATGTTCAAGCTAAAATCGTACCCGCTGACGAGGCTACCGATACGTCCGAAGACTTTAAAGTCGGACCGATCAACAATTTTATGCATTCAATGTTCAATCAGATTGACGTTTTTTTCAATCAGAAAATTGTTTCACCGCCTATTAATGCCTATCCTTACAGAGCGTACATCGAGACGCTTCTCAACTACGCACCGGCTGCTAAAGAGTCACATCTTACAGCGAGTCTATGGTACGACGATACGAGCGGCGGTTTCGATTCGCCAGCTAATGCGGTGAGCACTGCCACAGCACCTATAATCGCGAACAAAGGGCTGGAAAATCGCAAATATTTTACACAGAATCGACGATACTTTGACATGATTGGGCATCTACATCACGACCTCTTTAATCAGGATAAAATGCTGATTAATGGCGTAGAAATGCGCGTACGTCTAGTGAGGAGTAAGGATGCTTTTTGTCTGATGGATGCGACAACCGATGGAAAATTCAAACTCAGCATCAAAGAAGCTACACTTATAGTTCGCAGAGTCAAAATCAGTCCTGGAGTTTTACTGGCTCATGCGCAAGCATTATCGAACATAACGAGCGTCGAAGTTAAGTCGTTTACTCTTCACTCGGGAATATTGGGCGATTCGATCGACAACGTTATACACGGTCAGCTACCAAAGAGAATAATTTTGGGTTTTGTGGAAAACAAAGCATTCAACGGGAACCGCGCATTAAACCCTTTTAATTTTCAACACTTCTCTATAAATTATATTTCTCTCTACGTCGACGGCATACAAATTCCAAGCAAACCTTTGCAGCCACGGTTCACGGGTCTCGACAAACTCTACATTGACGCTTTTCAAATACTTTACACGGGCACAGGCGTACATTTTCTCAACGAAGGTTTTGGCATTAATCGCTACAACTATTACAAAGGCAATTTTTTGACGGCCTTCGATCTCACTCCTGATTTATCGGCACACTGTGCCACACATTGGAATCTCGTGCGCTCGGGTAGCATACGCATAGAAGTAAGATTTGAGACGGCTCTTTTCACTGCTATCAACTGTATCGTTTACGCAGAGTACGACAACGTTCTGGAAATTGACTCTAATCGCCAAATCATAACGAATTTTAGCGCTTGATGCGCACGCACACTCGATCGCAGCGCCTCAAAAAAAATTTTTGATTCGCGCTTCATAAAGCGAGCGCGATGACAGTCTGCAGTTAGTCTCCCTCTCGAAACAGCCAGCACCTGACGTACTCGAGCAGCAACAGCATCATCGTCATCATGACGGACTACGTGATCGATATTCAAGGTTTTCGGGATATAAATAAAAAATTTATTCCCAAAGAAGTTGGAGTTTAATCTCTCCAGAGCCGTATAGTTTGCCATTGGATCATTCGCGCGTCGTGCAGTTTTACCGAATTACCCACGGATATGCAGCAGACGAATAATTACTGCACTCTCGATGTACACGGTTTAGAGTGGCACGATGGAGATATCTCCTTCAAGAATCTGCGTCGTAATCTGTGCAACTTGGTGAAAGACGCGCGCCGTATATATGTCCGTGGTCAGGTAAAAGCCAAGTTTTTGGAAAAAGTAGTGGCTCGAAGAATCATCAATTTAGAAGATTTTAGTGCTCCTTCGTTTGACGAGCTCTCTGTGCAATTCCATAACGTCTTGCTGTGCACCAGCCACGGTATCAAGAAATTCGAGAACAAGAAAAATTTTTGCGCACTGCGTCGAGCCTATCAAATCAGAAGGTGGATACACTCAATCGTTCCCAGTCCTCATCGAAGCGATCCGTACGAGATAAATAGCCAAGTAATGTACCAAGCTATATTAGATTACGATCGGATGCAGATGGAGAGACATCACTATCCCGAAAGATTTCGCGCTAGCGACGTTGTGGACGGAATTAAAAAAGAAGCTGACGAGAAAAAAGATGGTATGGTAGAAGAAGAAGAAGAATACGTAGATGTACCATCAACATGAATACGCGTCAAATAATCACAGCTATTAGAGAATTAAAAGCCGATTCAATAGGAGTTTACGCTGCTAATCGCGTTCCGAAATTGCTCTCCACACCGACAGCTATTGTAACGAATCTCGACACGTCCGATCAGCCAGGATCACATTGGGTTGCCATCTTTATAGATAAAAATGGATACGGAATTTACTTTGACAGCTACGGAATTGCACCCGTATCAAAGCATCATCTCGATCGACTCAGAAAAAACTGCACGCGATTCGACTGGAATAAAAAACAAGTGCAGAGCGTCGACTCTAAAGTATGTGGAGAACACTGCATTATGTTTCTGTATCATATGTGTAGTGGCATTTCTCTGCGAAAATATCTACGTTTTTTTTCATCAGACTTTGTCAAAGATGACGCATTAGCCGTTAAGTTTTATCGAAGGCTCATGAAAAGAATGCAAAATAAAACAAAGCGTCATCGCCATCATCGAGTCAACGCATTCCCACGCACGAGTTCTACAGGACGGGGTTACTGTAATCAGATCTGCACAGCCAAGACCGGATGTTTATTATCTGAGTAGTTTATACAAACGTACTAGCTGTGACGGTAGCATTAAATGCTCGTTTTAATATGGAATGTAAATACTGTAACGGCCGTTTCTAGAAAGATCTGCGACTCGTTGAAACTAGCTCACTAGCTCTTTGTCCCCCCGTCCTTTATAAAGGTGTCGTGGCGTAGTCGCCAGCCATCAGTCGTAAGAACACTCTCGTCAAGTAGACTTCGCGTGTAAAAAATCTTTGCAATGGATTCGCCAGCAGCAACATCAGCAGCACCAAGTGCCGAGTCTTGGAAAAATAAGTCGATCACGTGCAACTTGTTGTACTCGACAATGTACGCGCTCAACAAATCAAACTGCAAACGTGCAACCATAGGCCTGGAGTATTACAGCGGTTACTACAGAGCAGTGTTGAAAATTTGTGCAAATGGATCGCCAGCCAAGTATGTGACACTCGACACACACAGCTGGGAAGTAATCAAATGGAGGCTATAGATGCATATCTGAATCACGTTCTACCAGGATTTTGGAAATCCTAGCAAGATCCTTCTTCCAAATCACGATATCACGTTCACAAACAGCTTCGGAGCAAGGGCGATCGGTATCGATGAGAGGCCAACACCAACATCACCACCTACAGCAGAAATGACAACCCACAACGGTCAGCAGTTCATCAGCAGTGTCGGCGGCCGTGACGATGAAACACAACAGCATCCTCCTGCACAGCCTGCGTGCAAGAAGCAGAAAAAGTACGAGAGTCCGCCTAGTGTAATTATGCATCAACAAACGTTCGCTGGCTTAAGACAGATAAAAGAGTGCATCGATTTGCGTTTTAAACAGCTCGAGGAGCTTTCGGGATTAGTTAATCGCGGCGTGGACTCAATTTTCGATTATATAAAAGACGCTTTGAAAAGAGAAAAGGCTGAGGTGTGTCGTGAAATTCTGAAAAATGTAAACTCGTTCAAACAATATTACGCTCTTCATAAATATAAAATAGACGAAATTGTTAAGACAAAGTTAAATTTCGCTACTGTAAGCGTCGACGTTTTAGATGTGGTTTTAACAGAAATCTATGCGTTTGGCTTAGCCAGTATCGCAAAAGATGTGTACGACGTTATGTTTCCGGTATAACTTTTTTTATTCATCTCTTATCGATAGTTTCTAAGCTGTATATATGCTTCATTGTTCTACACACACACACACACATACACACATAAATATATCATGTATTCAATTTTTACTGTTTCATTTAATAAATATAAGATTGTATCAAACGAAAAATTTCTCTATTTTTTAATGTGTACAAATCCCTTCAATAAACCCCAAAGCTGAAATTTAGAATAGGCTTTGCGGCACCGTGTAGTAGGAAATCATACAGGTTACTCATTATTACAACGCAGAAAGGATCAGAGCCGGGGCAAGGGCAATAAAAGACAAGCTGCAGGTATACGGCAGGTAGACGGCAGCTTTGGCGGACGCGCGTGAGTATGGCGTAGAGAGGGGAGAGAGAAGCAGGTCCGGTACATCAGCGGCGGGAGCCACCGCGCCAGAGCTCACGGGCTACTATAGTGTAAAAGGAGAGGGGGGCTACGGACTGGTATAGCGAGAGTCGCGCACGTGCGTTCGAGCTCGGGGCCGGTATGGAGTAAACAGCGAAAGAGAGAGAGAGAGAGAGAGAGCTGCTTGGGTAAAAGGGGGAGGGCTGGCATCGTATGCGGGATATAGCTTTTTTTTAAAATTATTTATAATTATTTATAAATAAACAAAAGGCAATCGATGACAGACTGTTTATCGGGATATAGCTTTTTTTAAAAATTATTTATAATTATTTATAAATAAACAAAAGTTATAAATAAACAAAAGGCAGTCGATGACAGACTGTTTATCGGGATATAGCTTTTTTTAAAAATTATTTATAATTATTTATAAATAAACAAAAGGCACCCATCAATGACTGACTGTTTATCGGGATATAGCTTTTTTTAAAAATTATTTATAATTATTTATAAATAAACAAAAGGCACCCATCGATGACAGACTGTTTATGACAGTAACGGTCGTAAATTATGTTTATTGACCTTATTAGCCAGTGTTTATATAAACATGGACTTCTGTTTTCATAAAGAACTGGCGCCAGCCACGACTGGTGACGTCACTCTAGGCCACGCCCAGTCTCTCCATACCAGCCCATATACTACTAACGCCATTAGAAAACGTTTTCAGAGTAGGTCGCAGTTGATAAAGGATGAGACCGGAAACCTCGTAACAAGCGAAAACGAACTGCTAAAACTATAGAAAAGTTATTTCGATAGGCTATTAAATTTACATGAAAATTGCGAAGAAATGGGGGACGAAATCCACACTGCTGAACTCCATATGGAGGAACCGAGCTATAAAGAAGTGGAGGCCGCAATTAAAAAACTAAAAAACAATAAAGCCGCGGGAAACGATTCTATACCAGCTAAATTACTTAGATACCGGGGAACCGCGCTCACTTTCAAAATTTTATTTTTTGTGCCATTTGGAAGAATGAAACAATGACGTAAAACTGGAATGAATCTATCATTATACCGATTTTCAAAGAGGGCGATAAGACAGACTATAATAACTATAGGAGTATCTCACTTTTAGCAACGGGCTACAAAGTTTCGTCAAATGTAATACAAGCCAGACTCACGCCATTCGCGGAAGATATAATAGGAGATTATCAGTGTGGATTCGGGCGCAACAGATCGACAAGCGATCAAATGTTTACCATAAGACAACTGTTAAAGAAGAAGAGGGAATATTGCAAAATTATACATCAGCTATTTATAGACTTTAAAAAAGCGTAAGATTCTATTAAGCGAAACAAGATGTACCAAATCCTAGTGTTTCTCGGTGAACCGAAAAAACTCGTAAAATTAATTCAAATATGCCTAAACGGAAGCACAGGAAAGTTCCGGAGACGGTAATATATCCGAACCCTTTACAATACTTGACGGTTTGAAATAGGGTGACGGGCTCTCCACGGTACTTTAACCTAACGCTAGAATATGCTGTTAGAAAAATGCAAACTTGCGAACTAGGCGCAACACTTAACAGTGGAACAACACAGATTCTGGGCTACGTAGATGACTTGGATATAGTGGGGGATAATAGGGAAATGGTAGGAAGAAACGCGGAAACTCTCAATGAAGCGGCTAAAGATACAGGGTTAGAAGCGAGTGAATCGAAAACGAAATATATGATAATGGATAGGGAAGGCACCTGCGTAGGGGAAAGGGATCTCAGAGTTGAAAATTTCACTTTTGAAAAGGTTAGCGAATTCAAATATTTAGGTACAACTATAAATTATAAAAAACGAGATTAAAGCCGAGGTCGACAAAAGACACCATTCGGGTAATTCTTGCTACTTCGCCGTGAGTAAATGATTAAAATCGAGTCTGCTGTCCAAGAACATTAAAATAAGGATATATAGGACCATAATACTGTCGGTGATATTGTACGGGTGCGAAACGTGGGCACTTACTAAAGAACAGGAAAATCGTTTTAGAGTATTCGAAAATAAGGTTCTACGGAAAATATACGGGCCAAAGAAAGATAAAAAAATCGGGGAGTGGAGAAAATTACATATTGACGAGCTACATAATCTATATGTATCACCGAATATTACCAGAATAATAAAATCACGCAGGTTGAGATGGGCAGGAGATGTAGCAAGAATGGGGGACGAACGTACGGCAGCGCGTGTTATAACGGGCAAGCCAAACGGACCGCGACCTCTAGGTAGACCTAGACGCAGGTGGGTCGACAACGTAGAAAAGGACCTGAAGGAAATTGAACGGGAACGTGGGCTATGGGTTGGATTATCAGAAGATAGGGCTGCGTGGAAGGCTTGCGTAGATGAGGCAATAAACTTCCAAGTTCCAAATGCCATTTAAAAAAAAATTACTGCTAAAAAATGCGTTAGCGAGTTTAATAAAACAATTTTTTGGGAATATGAACTATTACACTTTATTTAAGATATATATGGTGAAATAAAAATGATTTTATGACAAGTTACTAGGTTAAAAAGAACTGTTCAGTTTTACTCAAAAATAGAATTTAAATATTATGTTAATAATTGTATAAGTTTACAATCTTTTATAAACGTTAACTTATATTAAATTAAAAATACATATTTAAGAGTTTAGATTAAAGTAATATAATTATTTAAAATTTTAATATTTAACAGAAGCATTACCGAAATATAACCGAGAGAGCGTTAGCGAACGAGGTATTTAACACTAGTCATATTATTAAGGACTTACGGTAGTGCTTAAGGATTGAGATCCCCGTACAACAATAGCGAAATGTAGTTTATTATTTCGATTAGTAATTTTAATCTCCGCTGCTTCCAATTCTGAAAATCTAGGCAATTCATTGCGCGTATATAGTTGTCGAGCCCCTTTGTCACATGGCGTGCCGTCCGAAGTTATAAAATATATATAATTATCTTTTCGCATAAATAATTGTTCTTTACATTCAACAAATAATTTTCCAAATTTTCTTTCATTATTTATAATAGGCTCAACATTGTTTTCCTCCTTTGACTCTACGGGTATTTCTAATTGATTATTATGTAAATTTGTTAAATCATCGTTCCGTTCTTCGATAATCTCGACATGTCCGCGTTATCATGTTCAGGTCGATTGTCGTTTTGTTTTTTATTACGTGAATTATTAGCCCGTTTTGGTCTTTTCTCTCGATAATTGGGAATTTGTATTTTTCCGGCTCTGGCACGTGTCTCTATTGCTAGTACAGGTTCTTCCGTCCGTCTTTCTCCGGACTGCTCGACAGGGTTTCTCGAGAGTGCATCTGCGCTCACGTTAGCATTTCCACATTTATAGACGATATCGTAGTCGTATGCATTTAATTTAATCCTCCATCTACTTACTTTCGACGTTAGATCTGTTGAATTTCTGAACCAAATTAATGGTTTGCAATCAGTAACAATCGTGAAATATCTGCAAAGTAAATATGGTCTGAATTGTGATGCGGAATATAATATTGCCAAAGATTCCCGCGAGTATGAATCATATCGGGTTTCGGTGTCGGAAAGTACTCAGGATACGTACCCTTTTGGTCTGTCTCTACCTATCACCCCTTGACTTAAAATATCTCCATTCGCATGTAAACAAGCATCGCACGTCACTATGAACGGCTTTGAAAAATCTGCAATTTGTAAAACCGGTTTGCTACAAAGTTTTTCTTTTAATATGTCGAATGCTTCTTGTGTCCGCTCATTCCATATAAGTTGCACGTCTTTCTTTAATAAGTTACTTAATGGTTTCGCGATTCCTGAAAAATTTTGTACAAATCGTCCATAATATCCGGTGATAATAATATCGACGATAATAATTCACGAATATTTTTCTGAGTTCGAGGTAATGGAAGATTTCGTACGGCTTCTAATTTTTTTGGATCCGGTTTAACTACTTCTTTACTTAACAAATGCCCCAAATAAATAACTTCTTTCTTTAAAAATTCACATTTATCCGGCTGTAATTTTAAAATAGCTTCGCGTAATCGTTTCAGAAATTTCTCGAATTTGATATTATGTTCCTCAATAGTTTTTCCATAAATAACCGCATCATCCAAAAATAGAAATATTTCTTTGCCTTGCATATCTTTAAAAATCTTATCAACACAATGTTAAAAGGTAGCAGGTGAGTTTGAAAGACCCGTTGGCATTTTAGTGAATTCATATAAACCGTTTAAGAACAAAAAGATGTTTTATGTCTGTCGGCTTCGTGTAAGGGAATTTGAAAGAATCCTTGAGCAAGATCAAATATGGAAAAATATTCAGCTCCGCCTACTTGATCGATTATATCTAATATATGTGGATATTTATCTGTTATAGTTACATCGTTTAACATGCGAAAATCAACAACTACCCGATATCGTTTATTACCTTTACTATCCGGAGATTTTGCTACTAAAAATACAGGTGAAGAGTAATTAGAATTAGAAGGCTGGATTACACCTCCATCAAGCATTTCTTTTATTTGACGGTCGAGTTCTTGTTTAAGAGCGTGAGGAAATCTATAAGGTTTAGTACAGATAGGCACATCGCTAACGGTTAATATCCTATGTTTAATAAAATTAGTAGTCCCCAACTTTTCCCCTTTCAAATGAAAGCAATCGGCATATTCCTCTATAAGCGCTCGATTGGTTGTCGCAGTTCGGTCTCTAAATGAGCATACCTTAGTAATGGTTTCAAACGCTCTACTTTTGGCGTTCGGCATTTTCAGCTTCCGTCAGTTGGAAGATAGGAATTGTCATCGCGTTATCGGGCATTCCATTGGCAAAATAATCTTTATCAAAAGTTTCAGCATTTACAGATCCTTCTTTTAGCAAACAATTCTCGAGTCCTTCGCCGAGTTCATTAACAATAGCATTATTAGCAATTATCTCAAAATTATCGTTATTCTTATTCTCCTCCAATACATCCTCCTTAACCTCATCAACAAATACATTTTTCATATCAATATGATCATTAATCATTTCGTCTTCAATAAGTTCAACAACATTAACTTTGTTTTTCATCTCAGGACTAAATCCGATTTTAACACTTCGGAAATAAACTGTAGACAACTCGAATGGTCTTGTTAACGGGCAGAGTAACGTTCTCTTGGTCTGATCTGGCGACTTGACGACTGACTACGATTGACTATGCCGCAGTCGAAAATTGTTCGATGAATTTCGATTTTACATTGGATAATTGGTACTGTCCTGAAGTCTGCTATTTGCACGAGTTCTATAGCGACGCTTGTCGAGTTTACTTTCGTGGTGTGGAAATCGCATTCTCCAAAGTCGAGTAGCGAAAATGTCGTAATATTTGGTGTTGCAGATTTACAGTCATATCCAATAACTGCTGCAGTTACTTTAATGATTGCAATAAAAATTATTATGTTGATGATCATGATTATTTTTCCTAAAACAGAAAATTATATTAGTTTTTCTTTTTACAAATAATTAGTTTATTAGCATGCACTGTGTTTCGCTTCCCGATTTTGTTTATTACGATATTGCTATTCTCGCCGAGCTCTAGTATTTCGAAGGGTCCCGAATTTTGATTTTTTTCTAATTTCCCGGATTTTGTTTCTATTATGAGCCAAACTTGATCACCTTTTTCGAAGTTTACTGGATTTGTAAATCTATCATAATATTTTTTCGATTTTTCTTTCGCGAGTATCAGATTTTCTCGTGCTAGAGTAGCAATATCTTTCATATTTGTAATTAAATGCGATAAATAATTATTGAAAGTTTGAACTTGTTCTGATGATTTCAAAGCTTCAATTGAAGGTAATGTCGGTAGATAAGCGAGAGCCAGTTCATACGGTGTGAATTTATGAGCGCTATGTACGCTCGTATTATAATTAAATTGTGCTAATTCTAACAAACTATCCCACTCAATTTTTTTCGTAGAAAAGTTTTTCAGATATTTTTAACTCTATTATTTTTATCTGCTGATCTAAATGACAATAACGGTCTATGATCAGAAATTATTTTAAACTTATTACCATAAATATAATTACGGAATGTTTTTACTGCGAACATGATGGCAAGTGCCTCACGTTCATAAGTATGATAATTTTTTCAGCTGCTTTCAATACTATTGACGCAAATGCAATGGTCTGTCTTCGCCGATCTCTCCTTGTGATAATACGCAGCCAAGTGCATAATTAGATGCATCTGTAGTTATTATAAACAGTTTAGTCTAATCGGAAAATTGTAATATTGGGGCTGAACATAAAGCTTCTTTTAGTCTCTCAAACGCTTGTTGTTGCTCTTTATTCCAAACAAATTTTGTTTGCTTTTGTAATAACTGTATAATTGGTTTAGCTATCTCCGAAAAATTATCTATAAATCGCCTATAATAGCCTGTGAGTCCTAGAAATTCTCGAACATTTTTAACTTTTCGTGGAATTGGAAATTTTTTTATGTCTTCAACTTTCTTTGGATCTGTTTTCACTCCTTGCTCGCTAATAATATGACCCAAAAATTCCACTTCTTTCTGGAAAAATTTACATTTACTCGTTTCCAATTTAAGTCCAGGTTTTCTTAATTTTTCTGCTACTAGGTTAAATCTTTCGTTATGCTCTTCTACTGTATGTGATACTATAATTATGTCGTCTATATAAACGTAGCGAAATTCTTTTTCTAGCAGTTCTCCTAGTACTTTTGTTAATACTCTTTGAAATACTCTAGGTAAGTTAATTAGTCCAAATGGTAGTACTTTGAATTCAAATCTTCCTAGTGGATGTACGCTGAACGCTGTTTTATGTATGTCTGACTCTTTCATTCTTATTTGATGAAAGCCTGATACCATATCAATCGTTGTAAAATATTTGTTTTTTTCCCATAGAATCGAATATCTCTGTTATATTCGACAATAAATATGGATCGGGTATTGTTTTACCATTTAGCTTTCTGTAATCAATTACTAATCTCCATTTCTTTTTTCCGTCCTTTGTTAAACTCTCCTTTGAAACCCGCGTTGAATACACTCGTTGAAGATCTAACCAATTCATTTATTATTAATTTTTTTGTTAAACGTATATGGTAGCGGGAATTGTTTCATGCAAACTGGAGCTTCGTCTACAAAGTTTATCTCATGCTCTTCGATGCTACACATCCCTAATTTATCTCCATCTAGTCAGCATATATCTTCGTTACATAATATTAAATCTTCAATAAATTTCCTTTTCTTTCTCGATAAATGATTTAAATTTATCGTGTTTAATAATAAATTTTTCCTCTCTTTTTTACTTAATTTTTCCACTTCTTCAAAACTCCTTCCGCTTTGTGACGTTAAATATATGGAGTCACAATGTAAAGTTTCTTCCTCTTTTGGCAGTGTCAATCCTGAAATTTCCATGAATGTATCTGGTATATCTTCGATATGAAACGTAAGAAAATTTTTTTCGTTTGTATGACGTAAATATTTTTCATCTCCTTCGAAATCTACATTATCCTTGAGTGTTTTTACGAATGTCGGGAAATTTTGTATGCAATATTATTCGGTTTCTTCTTTTTCTGTACTTTCAAGAGTTTCATTAATGTTTCCTATAAACTGTTGAATATTTGACCTTGAATCATGAATAAACTCTGTAAGTTTTACGTTACTCCAATTACTTGGCTGTGCTCCTTTTGAAATTTCTTTTACGAAATCTGGTGAGTCACCTGCGTTTTCTGAGTCGTTTTTGTTTTCTGAAATTCCGTTATTTATATTATCTTGAATTTTTCTACTATATCTAATACTTTTTCTAAATTCTATTGAACTGTAATGTTTTCTTCTACTTTGTTATTGTTAATTTTTGCTAAATCCTCTTGATCCTGAGTTTGATTAGTAACCTTCTTGCTAGTTATTTGTAGTGGGAACGCTCTGTTTTCGTTTTCCTTTCCTAGGCGTTCCCTCCAGGAAGAGTGTTGTAGTTTTCCTGTTTATTTTTGTTTCGGTAGCATTTTTCTGCCGTATGATTTGTATTCTGGCATATTGAACAGAATTCTTCTTACATTTCCAACATATCTCGTAATCACTAATATAAGGACATTGCCCAACATCATACCCCATTTCTTGGCAGTATTGGCAATGATTAATTTGTTTCTTATTAAATCGACATGCGCTTATCGAATGCCCTGGCTGGCTGCAAAATTTGCAGATTATCTTAATTTTATTTTTGACATTCGTGCAATTATTCGAGAAGTGGTTTGCTCCTTTGCAGTAGACACATGCAGCAGAGCGGCAGAAAAGCGCCTCGTGTTGGAAGTCTCTACATATTTGGCATGTCAGCACTTTCTGTGGTTGTGTAAATGTTTCACTTATCACTTTCCAATTTATATCATCTTCTTTTTCATATGCATGGCTTATACTATTTCTTATTATACCTTTTCTTCTTTTTATATCACTTTCTATTTCTATAGCTGCCTTTGAGAGATCCATCAGTGTTGCTTAATCTCTTAATTCATGCTTAATTTCGGATCTATGCCCTTTCTTATAACTTGTAGCAGCGTCGTTATCTAACTCCGTTTCGAACATTTCATGGACTTCTTGAGATCCTCCTTCGGCTTTCTTTAATTTTTTAATTTTTCAAACTATTTTCCGTAATTTATTGGTATACTCGATGACCGTCTCTCCCTCTCCTTGAAATATTCTCCTCACTCTTGCGTATAACTCATGTATATCGTCTTCGATCAGATATAAAGTTCTGTCTCCTTCAATTAGTTGATCTATAGTTTTTATATTGCTGCCGCTGAATGCTTCCTCTGCTTCTCCTTTCATTCTTACTTGTAGCAGGCTTGTCAGATTTCCCTCATCTATAGTATCTATGAGATTTCTAATCTGTTTTAATTGTTTTATGTATTCCGTTGCTGTCATATTTTTTCCATCATATTCTGGCACGAAGTTTGCAACATCTTTCAGAATTAGTTTCAACAGCCTTGCTGCTTCCGTTAGAGAGGCCACATTTATGCTGTTCCCTCTTTCTTGATTTTTGCTGTTATCGCAAGCTTGGTTTAGGTTTTGCTCCGTTTTATTTTCAGTGTTGTTTATGTTATGTTTACTTTCTACACTTTTTTGTGAGGTAAACATTTTCTCGTCTAGTATTTGATCAAAATCTATTAGGCTTTTATGTTCATTTACGCTTGTATCGAACGAAAAACTTGTCGAAGGTTTATTTCTCTCTAATGCGTTATATTGTGGGTCTTTTGAGGTTTCTATTACCAGGCTCTGCTTTGCTTGAAATCCCCCTATATCTAAATATCGATCGTCTTTTTTCAAGTCAAATGTCCTATCTAAAATTGACTCATTTGCTTGAAACACACATAAACTTGATTGAAACGTAGAACTTCTTTGTATGCTTACAGTGCTGGTATTTTCCAAATTTTCTTGTTTTTGATTTTTAGGGCTTTCTTGTGTTACTGTCTCCTCGAGATTTCCTTCAATTTTATTTTTTATTGTAGTCAGTATTTTTGGCGTAGTTCATGTATTTTTGTTTATTACTTTTTTGCTTTGTTTATCTTCTTCATTCGGTATTTTTTGCCCTTTTGGAGGTGATCGTGCTAGCTTTGAACTTATCTTGAACGCGTAATCTTTAAGTGATCCGGTTAATAGGTTTTTTAACGCTGGGTTTTGTTGAACTTGCTGTCTAGTAATTCTTGCTTTATCTGGAGTTTTATTGTCTTTGTCTGCTTTATCACTCATTTGAAACTTTCATTATTGGGTTAAAAATATAATTTAATTATTTGCCTAAAACCTGTTTAATCTCGAATTCTGTGCATCATTTTATACATGACGTATTGACTTTCCGTGTTTGTTTACATTTTGTTCGACTTCCGCGTCTTTGCTGATGCTTGCGAGTTATGTAGGTCCCGTAACGCGAGTAGCTACTGAAATTTGATGCGCGCTGCGTCTAATCGTAACATATGTTTTAAATATTGTCCTTTTAATCTTATCCGTACTTGATATTACTACTATAAAATATCTAAACAGATATTAAATGCCCATTTAAATCATAGCTAAATATTTTTCTGAAACCAGTGTTAATTTTAGATGTTTCTGGCAATATAATTCCTTATTCTTTGATTTATTTTAAAAAATATAATTATTATTTTGAAATTTTCGTAAATAAATTATATTTTTAGTTTGTTAAAATCTCTATATTTTTATTGCCTTGAATTTAATGAAGTTAAATGAATCGTCGATGTTTTCTTCTACTTTAAAATTGAAAATTCCGAGATTTTTTCCTCACACTTGTTTTATATTAAAACTAAGTTATTACTTTGTTCTAAATTTGAATTATTTAGAAGATTATCTTTTTATTCTTATTTTATTCGTTATTTATTTTTTGGTTTTATGAGATTTTTCATTAGCCGTTTTGATTTTAATTGACTTTTCAATATTGACTTTTATTCAATTTTTTATAGCAATTTATGCTTTATTTTCGGTATCGGAACAAATTTTTATGTCCTAACTACCCTAAATTGAATAGCTAGAACATAATGATACGTGTACTGGCGAGGCTATAAGAAATGGTTACTTACAATACAATAAATATTACTCACAAGAACTCTTTTTCGGTAACCCGATTATTCATTCGAATAATCTTTAGAATAATAAATCTCGTTTTGGCGTAGAGTTACTTTCTCACTTGATTGAAGGAACTAAGATTCGTAGTTTATAAAATCTGTAAACAATATTTTCTTAAAAATAGCAAAGTCAATCAACAACGGAAAGTAGCACTCGCTTACTACGTCACAAAGTGCTGAGTATGAGCTTTGTTGGTTAACGCTTACTAATCTACATATATATTGAAAATTGCTTAGTTTGGATTTCTTATTTTCGTCATCTAAATGCGTGATCTCAATTAAAAACCCAAAATATAAAAGTTTACGTCACACGACGTAACAGAATTATTTCAATTTGAAGGTGCAAATTTTTAATTAATTTCAAAACAAGAGTATAACAGTGATTTTCATTGAAATTTTTTTGAGTATCTGTCAAAGTAATCTTAGACTCATACACTTTATTTTATTTTTGAGAAATTTTTCACTGACTAAAGAATTGTCTACCCTTTCCATTAGTTTGCTTACAAAAGCAACTATTCATCATACACCTCGTAAGTCAGCTTATCAGCGGCTTTTTCCTGGATCTGCTCAATAGCGGTCACTCTATATCCTAAGGTTTGCTCAATTGCAACCTGATCCTTTGGTCTGCTTAGTAGCGACTACTTTTGTGTATCCTGAGTCAGATGAGCAGCGGCTCTCCTCGGACCAGCTCAACAGCGGTCATTGTATCCAATAAAACCACAACGCATGAAGAAAGAAAATACTCAGGCAGACAAAAATTAAGAGATAAAGTTTAAGAAAAAGAGATCGGGAAAAAAGTATTTCTTGCAGAAATTACTATTCGTAAAAAGAAAGCATTAGAGGAAAAACTCAAGGAAATAAATGATCAATTGTGTAATTATTACCGGGAAGCCAATAGTATA
The DNA here is from genome assembly GCA_020010945.3 of Muscidifurax raptorellus. Taxonomy (NCBI): domain Eukaryota; kingdom Metazoa; phylum Arthropoda; class Insecta; order Hymenoptera; family Pteromalidae; genus Muscidifurax; species Muscidifurax raptorellus. The sequence continues at coordinate 175,738 of JAHUUD020000031.1, forward strand.
AACGCGAATAATAGTAAAGTTTCTGAAAATAATTTATATTTTCAATCTGAAGTAAGTGTAAAGACCGTATTTAGTATAAGTACGGGCTGCGCAAGTTCTACAAATAATTATTTAATTCGCGGGAACTAGCATAGGCTCGAGAGCCTTATTGTTACTTGAGACTTATTGAATTGCGAAATGCTACGAATGAAGTTAAAGCGTGACGCGTTCTATTCGGCGGACAATGGAATGTCCGATCTTCTAATTCAGCAGACGGTAGTCTGTTCGCTCTCTTAATTCAGCGGACGATAGTCTGTCCGCACTTACCTCGTTGATGACGTACGTAAGGTAGGATTGAGGTTGTTTATGTATATTTAATAATTTGAATTGAGGTCACACTGAGATTAGATTCACTTTTTCAGTTTATTGATGTTATTAACAACCCGAGAACTCAGCCGACAATTATGATGGTTAAATTTCGTTTATTCTAATTTCTAACTTACTGACGCTGTTTGTTATAATGTTGTACTAATTGTAGTGTTATAAATAGTTGTTGCTTACATTTAGATCTTTATCTGTTACTCCTGGATGTTACTAAACTCCTTTGTGGCTTGGCAGATGTCGATCGTAGATGCACTTAAACTACACGATACTCGTGGCGTAATAGTGAACTTATAATAGTGCAGCTGTGGTATCCCACTATCGCCGGGTTGCTATTCGGCGGACCTCTGGCACGGACGTCTCTCTACGGACGGTCTACTGCCTCCAAAGGGCCCGTCAGTGTTGTATCGGCTGGGGCGGAGTAAACGCGCTCCCAATCGTGTTAGTGCGGAGTAAACGTGCCTCTAATCACTACACAAACTTGACACTGGCTGCTCACCAGGGAAGACAGGCTCTGCCGTACTACCGATCAGTTCTGACACAAAAGGCACTGCGTGGATCGGTTCCAGAGTTTTTAAAGCCTCGGTGCCGATGCAAGAAGTTTTGTAATTAAGAAGTTAAAGATGACTATCGTCCAATCGACATTTGCCACCATAAGGATTAACGCGTGTAAGTTGACCTAATTCGCTCGCGAGGAGTGCTGACACGCAGGTCAGTGCGTTGCTCTGTTTTTCGGCGCTCGGTTTCATATATTCGTATTCATAGTCGTATATATATATATATATATATATATATATATTTATCTATATGAAAGTGGGACATTACATAAGCAAAAAATTTAATGATCTTTTAGAGTTTGCTTTAAGGGAAACGAATAAACGCAAAACCGATTAATTTTTTTTGACACAAAACCCACATTTAGTCACCCTTGAACCAGTTTGAAGTATTTCAACTCAAGTGCTAAAAGTAGAAGCAAAGAATGATGACGAAATTAAGTCAACGGAACAAAACACTGAGAGCAAAGAAAATGCTACACCGGACAAAGTAAAATACGTAATAAAAGCTAGAACTAGACAAGTAGTTCAGATCAACTTAAACAACAGTGACTTGAAGGAAGACTACATTCCCAGAATACATGTGGGAAATGACAGTGTATTTTTAGGTGAAGGCGTGGTCAACAATGTAAATAATACCTGTAAAATGATGGCCATAAACACAAGCGAAAAAGATGTAATGATAGAAGTAGATCCAAAAGAGTTAATACCTTTCGACACCGGACCAGACTTTTTGCAAGAAAAAGACAGCGATTTTGATAGTAATGCAATTGTTGATCAAATCAAAAGACTAAAACGAGTGAAGGCATCAATCAGAAGAAATTATTTGAATAAAGAAGAATTAGAAATTGTGGACCATATAATTGAAGACTTTCTGGATCGATTCCTATTGCCAGGAGACAGGCTCCCGTGCACCGACATGATCGAGCATCATATTCATTTAGAAAATAATGTACCTATAAACACTAAGCAATACAGACATCCTCCTCAACACAAACAAGTTGTAAGAGAAAGCGTAGCCAAAAAGCTCAAAGACAAAATTATAAGAGAATACAATTCTCCCTGTAATTCACCAATCTGGATAGTACCCAAGAAACCAGATAGCCATGGTCCTCAGAGGGCTCCAGAATATTGAAATGTCAGTATACTTGGATGATATCATACTATACCGTAAAAACTTAAAGGATCATGAAAGAAGAATATGAAATCTTAGGGAGAGGTTGGGAGAGGCAAAGCTAGACTGGCAACCCGATAAGATTGAATTCTTTAGAAAAGAAGTCGGATTCTCAGGACATATAATTAGCGCAAAAGTAGTCGAACCTAACCCAGAGAAAGATTCAGCAATAGCCAAACTAGCGACACCCAAGAGTGCCAAGAACATAAGGGAAGTACTAGGAATGTTTGGATATTATCGAAAGTATATCAAAGACTTTGCTAAAATAGCGAAGCCATTGAATGACCTACTAAAGAAAAATGTGAAGTTCGAATGGACTCCGCAATGCGACGCAAGTTGTCAAAAACTCGAGCAATGCCTAATGGAAGAACCTATCTTACAATTCCCGGACTTTGATAAGGAATTCACTTTAACCACAGATGCATGAGAATATGCGATTGGAACAGTCCTGAGTCAAGAGAAGGATGGATTTGATTATCCAGTCCAATACTTCTCTAGAGCTTTAAATAAAGCTGAAAAGAATTACTCTACCACTGAAAATGAGTGCTTCGCGGTACTATATGCTCTACATCAGTTTAGACCATATTTACTGTGTAGCATGTTCACATTAGTGTCTGACCATGAACTATTAAATTTGATGCATAGCAGAAAAGATTCTGGACAAAGACTAATGAGATGGATGTTTAGATTCACAGGCTACGTATATATCTTCAAATACAAACCAGGAAAACTGAAAAAAATGCTGATGCTCTTTCAAGAAACCCTTCTGAAGCCACTGAAGAAGAGATAAATAAAAACTTACCAATGATCGAAATGATGATAATTGAAGAAGACGCAAAGCAAGAACTAGAAAAGGACAAAACTAAAGCACCGTCACAGAAGACTGGTTCCCGCAATAGAGAACACTCAGCATCGGAGGAAACCACAGTAGCCAGAGGCAGAGGTAGACCTATAGGAGCGAAAACAACCAAAGAGGCACCCAAACTGGTACATAGTGTGGTAGAGTAGAGAACAAGAACAAAACGTGCTCAAGTAGAGAGTCCAGTAGGATAATACATCAAGCAAGGAGGACCAAGCAAGGAGTCCAAACTCATTGGTGCAAAGAAGACTGCACAAACAGAGGCACTAACAAGAACTGAGACACCAGTCACAGAGATAACTTCCATCAAACGAAGAGAAATGGCAGGAAGTTCATCTGATATAGATTCGGACATTTCAATGACAGTTAATCCATCCAGAAGATTATGGCTGCGGTCAACGGCTAATGAGGACAGCGACTTAGATAAACCACCAATACCAGATCGCAGATACAGCGGATTACGACATCCAGACTCAGAGACTATAGAAGATGAAGACCAAGTACCAGAAGACAAAACATCTTCTTCAGAAGACAGTCAGAATAAAACCATATGCAACATCGCAATAGACACGAGCACAGTAGAAGACTCCCAAACTGAAGGAAATGCGAATGAAGAATCAATAGAAAATTTATCAGTCAAAACCACCCTAACAAAACAAGAAGTAGAAGAAGCTAGCAGAAAATTTAAAGAAAGCATGAGAAAATATGAAATGGACAAACAAGCTGATATTAATGAGTCAACAACTGAAATACTACACAACTAGAAGCAATCTACACATCGGGTCCACGGTTTAAGAAAGAAACTAACGTAGACAAAGTCTGGAGGAAAAGTGTTCAGACCCTCATAAAACGAACACGACAAAAGCTACAAAAAGCCCACAGTACGCCGAGAAACAAGTCGAAGAACAGCAACAAATTAGGAATATTGAGTGAGATAGAAGCCGAAGAAGGATCCATTATAGATATAAGATTTTCAAAGCCACCAGAACCGACAATGCCTTTTCTCCTACCCACACCACCAGGTTTAGAACATCTAAATAAACATGCAACGAGACGAGCAAAAATCTGAAAACCGCTTGACTCGTATCACTGCAGAAACCATGCGAGTTCTCCTCAAGCTAATCACTGTGAGGGAATGCCTCACACACAAGCGGGACAACATTGTACACTTCTTAGCAGCGGATTGTGACAACATATGGTCCATTGCAAGACTACTCGAAGAAATAGGAGCAATTGATTTAATGAAGATAAAGAACAAGAAGCCAAAACAAATTAAGTTTTAGTCACTCCTTTCAAGAAGCACCAAATATTCACTGTAATAGTGAAAGACAAATACTTCAATACAATCAAAATGGAGAATGTATAGAAAGGACTCAAGAACCTAAAAGAAATATTATTTAACAGAAATATCAAGAGTTTCAAAGTAGCACGAAAAGGAAACATTCTGGATCAGATGGGCTCACCAACCATCATAGAAATACTTCATGAACATTTTCACAAAAGTCAAATAAGAGTAACAATGTGTTAAAAGCAGAAGTACCCGCTGAAAAACACAGAAAAGAAATAATTGGACACCTTCACGACAGTCTAACAGGGGGACATAAAGGAATCAACCAGACGAATCAGAAGCTAAGGGAACGGTACTACTGGCCAGGAATAAGAAACGCCGTTCAAAAATACGTCAGACGATGTGCAAACTGCCAAGAATAGAAAATAGAACGGTGCAAAACGAGAGAACCAATGATCATCACAGACACACCAATAGAAGCTTTGATAAAGTGTCAATTGATACAGTAGAAAAATTGAGGATGACACCAAGAGGAAACTGCCATGTCTTAACGATGCAGTTTCTTGTCAAGCATAGTTAAATCACTATTGAAGCTATTCAAGGTAAACCATTTGATAACCTCAGGCTATAAACCTCAAAAAAATGGGTCATTGGAAAGAAGTCATGCTCCACTCATAGAGTTCATCCAAATATTCTCTGAGAGATATGATGATTGGGACCACCTAACCCCCTTTGCAACCTTTACATATAATACTAGTGTATACGCGGCCACAAACTTTACACCCTTTGAATTGGTTTATGAGAAATTAGCGCGTTTTCCTTTGAGAATCTCGTCCGATGTGAAATTAAAAACTTATAGCGTTTACATGCGGGACCTAGTACTAAGACTAGAAGAATGAGCCAGATTAATTAGGGAACCTCGCGTCTAAAAATTCGACTCATATAGGAATAAACCATTAAAGATCATAGAATTCGTAGGTCGAAAAAATGTAATTCTAGAATATCCCAACGGAAATAGAGTCAGAAAGCACGTTGACACATTAAAGGATGTCGAGGTGGATTCTGACCCGAATTCTGATTAAATTACATGAACAAAGAGAATAATCAAAGGTTCAATATCATTTATGCATGTAAACTAATCACTATATTTTTACAGGATAAGATACCCGAACATAAACATTCTAATAGTTTTAAGTATAAATATGATGACTCAAGGAGTACCCCAGTACCAATTGGGCTCCCTATTTCCGAACCCTTGCATATATTTCGAAAGAATGGACCCCATAAAAATTAAGAAAGCCGACTAGAAAATCCAAATCTAGATCAATGTCGACAATTTCATGCAGATACACAAACCATTGGACTCTTATCAAACCGTTTACAATAACTGCATAACAAGAATAGCAGAAAATAAATGTAAGCGTGCTCTAGGATTGGATCTCATCGAGCTCAGACATCAAACCTTACGCGACATACAAAAGGAAATAAAAGAAACAATCAAATCCATGGGACACTATAATTACCGAATCACAAGGAACCCCAGAAGTATTCGCAACAAGAGGTGAGCACCGCTAGGCATAGTTGGCACTCTAAGTAAAAGCTTATTTGGTTTAGTCACAACAGATGAGGTGGATGACATCAACACGAACATAGACAATCTATTTCAAGGCCAAACCAAAATGATACAGATTATAGACAAGAATGCATACATAGTGTCAGCATAATTTGAAGAGTTACCTAACCAAAACAGTAAACAATGTGGTCAAACAAGAAGAGGAATTGAAACACCTAGTAGAAATGACAGTATACCTAAGACGTCTAGAACCAACACTAGATCACTTAGTAAGGAGTAATGAAAAAGTGCTAAAGGTACTGAGATGCTTAAAGGAAGGGAAAATACATCCTGAACTTTTGACAACAAACATGATACACCAAATAATGACGGACGTGAGAAGGACAAGCGGTAGTTTAGATTTCTCAATACCAACGGAACATCTAAGGATAGAAGAAATCACAAATGTATTAGAAATCGATGCCATTCACGAAAATGGTTGGACCATAGCTGTACTACACATCCCATTGGTTGAGAGGGACCCCTATTAAACATACAAATTGAATGCGGTAACAGTGTCCTAACACAAAACTAACGGAACTACTGAACTAGCCTTCATAGAGCCCTCACACAAGTATATTGCGATGAGTTCAAATGAAGAGAAATATATAAAATTTGATGATAATCTTGCATCCAAATGCATTAATTTTCCCAGTACTAGGACCTCTACAGAGCACTCCAAACGCTCAGGATTATGAAGTAACTATACTGTTACATCCTAGTGCTCAAGCATTGAGAAACTGTGACATAAAATACAAGATCGGTACTAAAACGCAATGGAAATATCTAGAGAATGACCAATCGTGGTTATTCTCCACGACAGATCCTGACCAGTTGCAACTCTTACGTCCAAATCAAGAAGACGTGAAGATAACCTTAAAGTAGGTTGAACGGCAGATACCTTAATAATCGGCCAAGAAATCAAATCAAGCCAAGTGACATACCTGTGATACAAACCCGAGATTGACCTAAAAATACGAAATATGTACTCATCCCTAAATCCTGAAAACTCGGACCTGAAAATGATCTACCACCAACCATCGAAATACTCGGACCCAAACCAGGGTTTAACCAAGCAAAACCTTTGGGACAAATGATCAGTGAATTAAACGAGTTCAAAAATCACAAAAGACGAGATTATCATACAAATAATTTGGTGTATGGTAGAGTCACACTCCATCTAGTAGTCATAATAATAATAATAATAGTAATAATAGGGATGAAACGTGGAATAATGATACCAAAATCAAAATCAAAGACAAAAAGCAAAATTTATCTGGTAGAGCACGTAGCTGGGAATAGCAATAAAGTCCCAGCAAACGCGGAAGCAGAAACAATCCTTATAGACAATCCTAAACCCTCGACACCGAAAATACCCCGAAACAATTTTCAAAACCGCGCAGAGGGCGACCATTGAGCGAATTACCGCACAGATACTCGAACCCTTATACGCGATATGCCGTATATGTAGAAGATCATCGAACGCACCCAAAGAGCAAGAAAGTCGCACTATGCTTCGGTACTGAAAAACAGGTAACAAATGCCAACGAATTAAAGGTATCATTAATGAAGCAAAACAAATGAACGCAAAGCACATGTATAAACATAAAAAAAGGGGAAAACGCATAAACTAACAAGATGAAAAACATATAGATCTTGTGTAGGGTATGACGGCATATCTACTAACAAATGAAAATTCTTAAAAATTTCAATATATATGCAATTTACAAAATACAAAAAAAGTAATATATTAAGTAAAGGAAACTAACAATACTGCCGCGAACATGATAAACATCACATAGATCATGTGCGGGACATACCGTGCCAACTCGAGCGAGGAACAAATGAACGTAAAGCACATGTATAAACATAAAGAAAGGGGAAAACGCATACACTAACAAGATGGAAAACATATAGATCTTGTGTAGGGTATGACGGCACATCCCGCAAACTAAACAAATGATTGGTTGAACCATCACGCTTACGTGTCATAAAAACAAACTTGCTCCATACTTGCAAAACTAAAATGCACTATAACAAACTATCTCTTTAACATGCTCGCCCTTGTTCTTGATTTGAGGCTTTAAATTTTCTTTTCATTAAGTGATGTATTTACATCATTGAATCTTACTCGTTATGGACCACCATCTGGACCATACCACCCGCAGGCGTTGGACCCGCGAGGTTTGCCGGGGACGACAAACGTGTTCAAGGAGGGGAGGATGTTATGTGACAACATTGCTGTAATTATATTAGAAAAATTACTTCGAATATAAAATCGGGAAAGTTCTACACATAAAAGATACAGCGAGACTGAAGGCCACAAAAGTATCAGGTAGCTAAGAATCTCGCTGACCTAAACAATTTCCCCTCCACTGCGCAAGACCGCACGTACAATGTCACGCTACAGTTTGAACACTTTCACCGTTGCCAGGTCCCGTAAGGCCTAATAAGTGCGACAAGTGCAGACGCAGTGACGTCAGCGTGGGGAAGTAGAGTTTGATTGAAATACTTCTGAGCGTCTCCAAGCCACACTACCTCACGGCACTCCGACTCGAGCCAAGCTGTCGAGCGGACATACATTTTTAATTTAATTTTGTTGATTTGATTTTCTATTTTTATTTCAGTCGTTAATTTCTCAATTACAAATTTTAATTTAGTTTTATCGTGTCTAATTCAATTATCAATAAACAAGTTCTCACATTGGAAAATTTAAGTGCATTTAAGATTGATTCGAATTTTAAAATATAAAGTCCAAAGTCCCAAACAAGTTCAAACGGGGATCCTGACCAGAGGACGAGAAGAGTATTTACCTACCACCGAGAGAAAGTAAGCGAGATCTTCATTTTATTGTTTTTTTTAAAAGAAGAGAGAGAAGAATAAAATACCGCAACAATCAGGAACAATTTAGTAAGTTGAGTTTCTCCCACAGCTGTATATTTGTGCGCGTGCGAAGAACTTACTCTTGCAAACTTATTTTATATAAGTGACAAAGCGTCACTTAACAGAAAAGTTTTCTTTTATATTAGTTTATTCAATTTCTTTCCCTAACTTTTCGGTTTCTTTTGAGACTAAATTCTCGATCGTTGGAGTCAACTGACTCATAAGATCTCTACTGGCGCTCTTAATATCATCGAGTACCGACTGATCCACAGAAATTTGAACATCTGGTGTTAGAACACCTATTTTTTTATTGACTAAATTTGTCAATTTGTTCTCAAGTCATTTTAAGTCCTCTTTATCTACTTTCTTATCTATAGATATTTCAATTTCATTTAATTTTTCTTAATCTCAATATAACGTTCATTTAATACGGAATATTTATTTTCTTTTTCATCATGTTTTTTCTCTAAGTCGGCAAATTTAAATTCTAAATCAGATATCAAATCTACGTACCGTCAGATCTTTCTAATAAATATTTTATCTAATTGCTATGGTTCTGCTTGAGCCCATTCTGCACTTTTAGAAGGATTGTTAATCAGTGTTTGATATACATTATCTGATGTTATGACCGATTGAACAGTTTGATTTAAATTCTCTTTAAACTGTTTGGTAGAGGTTATTACTAGCATCCTGGAGGGTCGAAAGTTTGGACATTGTAGGAATCCAAAAAGTATCGCATATACACAGGTCTAAATTCGAATCTATTGGCTTCCAATTTGAGATGTATAGACTCCAACAATTTCGGATGTACAACGGTCTTTAAATGGAATCGTCTAGGGTCGTATTCAAATGACTCCGAGATTTTCGGTATCGTGGGGATCAGCCCGTTGGAACTATCAGGCCCCCAAGTCTGGCATCGCGGCGCAGCAGTATTGGGAGAAGGGGAACGGCAAGGCGATATATATATGTACTATGTATATGTACCCCTTCTCCCAATATTGCTGCGCCGAGATGCCAGACTTGGGGGCCTACCCTTACCGAAAATATCGGATTCTTGGGGAGTCACAATCGGACTTACAACACGCGATTTCGAATTGCCAAGACTCCGAAAATATCGGATTCTTGTTAATGCAAGATTCGACACACCTTTACTCTAAAATAGATATATATTTAAGCGATCGTTGGAAACGGATTAGGTCGGAACTTCTCGGAGGCCTGAACATGCAAAATTTTTTTCCGTGTACGCATACTGGAAAGGAGAGATTGTGATCCGGACATTTTTGATATCAAATAAACTTGCGTGAGGAAAAAATAGAAACTTTAAAGTTCTTTATGAATTCGCGTTTGATTCGCGTATATTTGTGTCACCAGTACGTGTAATTTTAATGTCATAATTTGGACTAATTGTTTCATAGAATCAATTCAAATTTAAAACCAAACATCCTGGCAGGATCGCCATTGAAACACTCTCGCTATTTTAATTATTTATTGGTACGAAATGCCTGGTATTGAATTGAAACTATTACATTTTTTAAGATTTTTGTTTGGTAAATGCTACTCCACACCTAAAAAAGAACTTATGTTTTCATTTATTAAATTAGAATTTCTTTCAAACTTATCGAAATTTGAAATAATATTCTTTATCAAAAGTTTCTAAGGAGACTTATTGACTCTTAGACATTTTGATATAAAACAAAAAATGTTGTGAAGTTATTTTTCAGAGAACTTATGAAGCCTCTTCAGACATACAACACTAGCTGAAAAAGAAAATACAAGAAAAATAATATATATACAAAGTGTCTGAAAAGTTCCGGAACGGCATGATAACATCTGAACTAACAATGGTAAAAAAAAAAAAATAAAAACACATGGTCGTTAGGATTTTTTCTCAGCTTTCCGATGGAGACCTTGAATTCGACCTTGACCATGTTCATCAAGGTCATTTGAAGGTCAAATCGATTTTTTTTAAATAGGACCCTCCATTTTTGACCCTGAAATATAAAAAGCGGAAAATGTTACGTTCAAATATGTTCTAAAATAGTTTAAAATTTGACCTTGGAAGGTATGGACAAGGACAATTCAGGTTTGGTATGATAATATGAAAACCAGATTTCGTAGAAAACAACATTTAAAACGTAATATTCATAATATTTCTCCAACTATCTGATTAGGACCTCGAACTCGACCTTGACCATGACCTTTGTGATGATTTGAAGGTTAATTTTTTTAAATACGACCACCTTTTCTTGATCAATTAAGGTAGACCTGGTGTTATTCAAGCAGTTAAGATAAGACTCAGCCCAACCAATTAAGGTTAGACGCAGTTTAATCAATCAAGGCAGGTCTTGGTTTTTCCAACCAATTGAGGCAAGAATCTGTCCAACCAATTAAGGCAAGACTTAGTGTTTTCCAACTAGTTAAGGCAAGACTTGGTGTTATTCAACAAATTAAGGTAAGACTCGGCCCAACCAGTTAAGGCAAGACTCAGTCCGACCAATTAGGGCAAGAATTAGTTTAGCAAATGTTCAAACTGATGACCTTCGGTTTCTTGACAGTAACCTAATCGATAATAAAAACTATGAATAGAATTTTGAATGTGTTCTGCCTATTCATAGTACCAGTTGATTGGAAAGTAGCTTCGTTTGAAAAGATTATATTGTAGGCAAAATTGGGATCTTCACCAATCCTAGACATCATTTCTTCGCAAAACTCAACTCTCCTATCCAAATCATCTTCATTCAGCTCTTGCACAAAATTAATCTTAAATGGATGGAATTTGTTAGTTTTTAATATTTTATGAATAGAAAACTTGCTTATTTCATATTGTTGAGACATTTTGCGTATTGAAGTATGGGGATCCTCTGAAAGTGGCAATAAGACATCTAGTGATTTTTCTTCGTTTGTTGCAGTAGACGGTCTTCCAGAACGAGGACGATCTTTTACACTTTCTGTATCATGAAACCGTCTGACAGCCCTCGATACTGTAGATTTAGAAATCGGAGTAAGGCCAAGTCTGAAAGTTTCATTGAAGGGAGTTTTGGCATCTTCGTAAGATCGTCTAAGTTCACCCCAGCCTATCATCATCAAAAGTGAAATTCTTTCTTTTTCATTACGTCGTTGCATGTTTATGTGCAGATAATAAATATGCACGACTGCGAAAAATGACAAATTAACTACTGAAAAATATTCAACCAAAAATGATCAATGAACGAGAAAACACTATTTTAAAGACAAAATTAGAGAAATACTTCTTTTCCAGAAAAAATTTTGTCAAACTCTACATATCACGAGATACTAAGAAATAAAAAAATGAGCTTTGGTAAATTGAAATTGAATGAAATATGACTAAGATTGAAAAGATTAAACGAAGAAATTTTTTAGAAATTCTTGATTAACAATATCTCTGATGGGAAAATTAAAATTTAATTTTACAAATAGTCTTATAGCTTATTATGAACCCTTCTTTAAATTGTTACTGTTTATTATTCATTTAAACAAGTCTTGTCCATTTAATAGAATGTTTAAAAATTGAGACGTTACTATTATTATTAATATTATTTGTGTCGAGAAAATTTAAGCAATTAATAAGTGAAAGCAGAAGTGGAGTAATTTGAGTCTACGGTGTGAAAATTATGCTGAAGCTGTTTTGAAGTAAGATAATGATAACTAAAAAATGTATAATGTCAGGGACGTTCAACAATGGGGTTATTTGAATACCTGAATAATTTAAATTGATGATGTAAAATTTACGATGAAGCAATCAAGTTAAGTTAAGATTAAAATTGGATACGTTTTTAAGACGCAAAATTATCCACGATTTAATCTACAAATGACCTTGCAGGTCATAATCATGAATATTGTGTCTTAAATAATTTTCCCCACGAATTCTGGTTTTCGAGTTATCGAACTGAACCTGGGATGAACCTTGTTCATGACCTGCAAAAGTCAAAATTTAAAAATGGTCAAGACCCTATATGAACGCTAAATTTTCCATTCCCTTCATTTACGGGGTCAAAAATGGAGGGTTCTATTTTAAAAAATCGATTTGACCTTCAAACGGCCTGGAAGGTCATGGTCAAGGTCAAAACCAAGGTCCATTAAATAGCTGGATAATTATTATGAATATTACGTTTTAAATGTTGTTCTCTACGAGTTCTGATTTTCGAGTTATCGTACCAAACCTGTACCTGTCCTTGCCCATATCTTCCAAGGTCGAATTTTAAAATATTTTAGTCCATATTTGAACGTAACATTTTTCGATTTTTATATTTCAGGGGTCAAAAATGGGGGGTCCTATTTAAAAAAATCGATTTGACCTTCAAATGACCTTGATGAACATGGTCAAGGTCAAATTCAAGATCCCCATCGGAAAGCTGGAAAAAATCTTAACAACCATGTGTTTTTATTTTATTTTACCATTGTTAGTTCAGATGTTACCATGCCGTTCCGGAACTTTTCAGACACCCTGTATATATGATATTAAATAGTTTATTGTTCGCTACGTTCGCTACACCTGAAATGGAAACTTTATTTTAATTTAACCGCGAGTCACTAGCACAAGGCATATTGCCCTAATTTTGACTCGCGTCCAAAAATTTGGGATCAGAGGTAGTCTTAATTAAAATTTTCTTTTCACTCGAGCGTTCTCTGACGTCCGCGTTAGTGGTGTCGTTAACTCGTACGCCAGTTTGTCATTAACACATGCTCTTAAAGTTTGCTTTAGAGAACTTTCTCGATCCCCACTATTATTTCTTTTTCTATTACGTCGCATGGGAGTCGTAGACATTACAACATCTTGCAGCATATTTAAAGTGCACTCGCGTATACAGCAGCAGAGCTGTGCGTTGTTGACCATCAGAGTGGCAGAATTAAGTATTTCTTATTGAAATGCTTACCCGATGGTATGCAGCATTTGCTGTATCGCGATATTATTCTAGCCATAGTTGCTCTACAACTGTCTCTTCGTGCCGACGTACTGGACGCTGAATGTGTCTACGTTTTCAGACAAATTTCGATAATTTTGGTACGTAAACATTTGGAAAAAGCGAGGAGTACGGTTCCGCATTCCTTCTGCTATCCAGGTATCCAGGAAGAGGACTGGACGGTGAAGAAAGGCGAACAACTTGGGTAGAAAATATGTACTGTGCTTTATTAAGATTCTGCTTATTCAACAGGACTTCTACTCTACTCGGCGGCCTAGCCGATTCTGTCTATCCGAGCGCGCGCTCTCGTTTCCACCCATCGTGGCGCCGCAGCTGCTGTTTCCGCCGACTCCGGTGGTGGGACTGGTTGAGCCCCCACAGCTACTCCCCCACTAGTGATGAGTGCGGGTTGCACACGGAACGATACGGATTTGTCACGCCGTTGAGGCCTATTAAGGGGAACGTCCGGACCTCGGTTGGCTGGCGGAGTTGCAGCTGGAGTTGAGGGTGTCAACGTTGGTGGAAGGGGCGCCGCTTGCGTTGGAGGTGTGGACGCCTGCGTAGGACGTGCCGGAGCCGTTTGCTGCTGCTGATCCGCCACTTCCAGGAAAGCTGGTTTGAGCAAGGCCGCGGAGTCGGTCTTAGCGGTACCATCGACGTCTATAATGTAGGTCTGCACATCGCTGCTCTGAGCGCCTCGACGAGCTCCTTGAGCAAGTTAGTGGCGCCGCACGCATCAAGAATGCCGCCGGCTATGACGACCGCGTTATGGGAAATCAGGTCTCGGCCTCAGCTGCTGCTTCCGCCGACTCCGGTGGTGGGACTCTGGCTGAGTTCCCACAAACATACTGTATTTTATCGTTCGAAAAAATGCTCGTATGTCGCGGATGAGCTTTAAGCTCTCCGGTGGCATCTTCAGTGGCGACGGTTGGCGATGCTGGATGCACGCGCGATCGCTCGCCATCGACGTGTCGCGTCAATAGCAGAGCAAGCAGATCTCCGGCGACCACAGTCTAGAGCAGAGCCCTCTCTTTTGGTGAATACACTGTTAGACAAGCAAATTTTTTCTTCCCGGCTACTCATCCTGCTCTCAGAGAGAGCCAGCCATCAGTCCATGACACGTGGCATCCCAAAGTGGATCTCGGCAGCAACAGGAGTTGCTTTCTCCGTGGCCATCGATTTTATTGAAAATCATCGGGTCGTCTAGAACTTTGTCGAAAAAGCCGCAATCGTGAGTATTAGACACGAGGGCTACATCTAGGCCACGAGGCAGATTAGCCGTAGCAAAGTATAAAGAAGCTGAGACCAGCAGCCAGAAAGCCGCTCACCAAGGTACTTTTTTTCCAAAAGAAAATACACAATCTTACTTCAAGCTCCTTACCAAAAAAGATTTGGTAAGGAGACCCGTTTGAAAATATGGCCCCCGCCAGGCTTGTTCGGAATCAGTCTCGGTGCACGTAAGAAAGTAAAAGATAGGGACGTAGAAAGCGATCCGAGGCACACGAAAAAACAGCAGAAGCTCGTGGTCGGGAGTGTCAGAAATGTCATACAAATGACACCCAGAACCGGCAGATGGTTCCGGCAAACGATTAACTAAGCGCCAATTGATGCGGGCGGTTTCGAGACCGATCGACGCATCTGACGAATAACGAGTCCGTGGCCGGAAGCTCGAGAGCAGGTGCTAAGCGGTAGAGCGAGAGTAGCGCAGCCGTTCGATTTCCCGGTGCCTACGGTAAACCGAAGGGCGGTTGCGCCCCGGGATCGTTCGAGCAGCTCGGGCAGCTCGATCGACGAAGCATGCACATTGCCCCAAAAGAAAGTAAGATCAGTGGAATCAATCAGCGAAGCGCGCGCGTTACTCCAAGCGAAAACGAGATCAGCCAGCCAGCTCGAGTTGCGTCAACTAGAGGACAGGCTAGAGGAACTCAGACTGCGTCCGGGTACAGACGAGGAAGAAATTCCGGGCGTTTCGTCCGGTGTGCCGTACGATTTGGAAAAGTGGCTAGCTATCGACGAGAGGATTAAACGGGATTAAAAATATAGTTTGGGACGACGTCAACGTGCAAGGTAACCGAGATAGGACTCTCGCGGGCAAGGACCAAAGAGCTTTTAGCAAAGCAGTTAGGCGCGTTAAATTCGAGACAGCAAGTAATTAACCCGTTATACGGAGGGTGTCAATTCGCCGCCGATGCAACATGTCGTGTGGCTAGCCCACCGTTGTCGGCGCACAAAGAACTACCCGTTGCGGTTAATCCGGCTTACTTAAATAACGCGAATCCCGCTGAGGAACCAGAAAGAGGCAAAAAAGAGAGATCGGAGAAGCACGTAGTGCACCACGAACAGCTCATCGAGGCAAGGAGGAGAGCAGAAATAGGGAATTCGAAGAGCGCGTAAAATCAATTATCCTGCGCGTTAGAGCTTCCGGTGACGAGCGTAATTCCGATAATGCTTCAGTGAGCAGCCGAGGTAGTCGCAGTCGTCGCACGACAGGAAAAACGAACGAAAATCGGTTTAAAAAATCGGGCAGATACGAAGGCGACAGCGACAGCGACACTGATTACCTAGTCGAGAGACATTCCGCGCGAAAGCAATCTGCGAAAGCAAAGCGGATCTCGAAGACGCGCGTAAGCCAGAGGTGCGGGTATGTAGCTAAATCAGGGAGCGAGTCGGACTTTGTCTCTCTTAAATATTCTAGCGCAAGATCGGGAAGCGGAAGCTTAAAATTTTACAAGGACTATGTCCTTAGCCATGGCTGGATTGCAGGGGGATGAGGTAGAGATATACCTTGATGATTTAACGGTATTTAGTGAGGCGCTAGAGCAGCATAAAATACGGTTGCGTCGCGTATTAAAGAGACCAGTCGACGCGAATATGACGGTCGAGCCGAAAAAGTATCAATTCGTTAAAAAGAGGCACACGTGTTAGGCCACATTGTGGCCGGCGGGTACATTAAAACTGACCCGGAAAAAACGCTAGCGATGACTGAATATCGGGTGCCAACAGATACCAGAAAAGTCAAGCAAGCTGTGGGTCTATTTAGCTATTATCGGAGGTTTATTAAAAATTTTTCAAAAATTGCCTAGCCACTAGTTAAATTGTTGCAAAAAGGCGTAAAGTTTGCTTGGGACGCCGCAGAGCAAGCCGCGTTCAACGAACTAAATAGGATAAATATTATCGAGCGAGCCAATTTTAAAAGCACCTGATCTAAACAGCACTTTTATCGTAACGATCGATAGCAGCGACTACGCGCTTGGCGCAATTTCGAGCCAAGGGACCGTGGGACAAGATCAGCCGTGCGTATACGCGTCTCGCTGTCTGCAAGGCAGCGAGCTAAAATACCCTATTTATGACAAGGAGCTGCTAGCCATGGTCTTCGCGAAGGAGTAGTTCCGATGCTATCTATTCGGCAGTAAATTCATAATCATGACCGATCACGAAACATTAAAACATTTTCATACAACTAAAAAACCGGACCGTCCTTTTAATCGATTGAAGGTAGCGTTGACCGGCTATGACTTTTATATTGTTTATAGACCGGGGATAAAAAACGCTAACGCGGTCGCGCTATCGCGAAATCCACTAATCACCGAGGGTAAGGCAAACTCTGAATTGCCAAGACGGGAGATGTACTTGCTCGACGACCAACAGATTGAGGAATATCCGGACGAGGAAGCGGGCGCGCCACTGGGAAATATTTTTCGGACGCGCGCGATTAAGAAAAATAGAATCGACGGGGATCGAAAGGTTCGCCGCGCACGGAGTCGAGCAACGCAAGTGATCGCGCTAACAAGAAAAAGAAACGTGGGGACAACGCGTTAATTTATAAAAACGGGGTTCCTTGCGATAAGAAATGAAAACAACGATTTCTATATTTGCCGCACGTTGCAGGATATGTTTCATGGCGACGAAGTAATAAAAGTACAATGGTTCACCGAGGGCCACGGCTGTAAATTCGTATATGCGCCCGACTACTACGATTCGACTAGATTCGAATGCATATTAACGAATACCACACTAAAAAGAAGTAGCAAGGACCGATACTTGTTAAGTAAAGGCGAACGTATGCGCATTAGGGCAATTTTAGAAGTGTCAATCGAGTTCTGCGCTGATGCGCCTGTCACGGGGCCAGCTGCATAGGCCACCTGTCCTAGCGTCAGTAACGTCAGATTCGGATGAATCAGATCAATCAGTAATCTCTGCATAATCAGAGCCGTCGGGGCTTTCCCACATAGTGTTGCCCCCGAAATTTAAAGTGTTCGTCAAGTACGTTGAGCCATCTGATCGTGAGACGCGCAATAAAAAACTAAGTCAGGTCTCGGAGGGCCAGACGCCGCGCGAACCAAGTAGGTCGAGTAGCGATACGGAAAGCGAGAAAATTCCTCTTTCAGGACAGGTCGCGCGCGATTCAGAAACGCTACAAACTTTCAAATTCCTCGATCGCGCGACGCGCTCGCCGCCGCTAAGCCCACGTCAAAACCCGCGCGACCTATGGTGGCCGCAAGCTTGCTGTCTCCTGCGACCTCGATGGTGGAGAAAAACGCGAGTCACGAAAAAGAAAACCCGGCTATTGGCACCTCGAAGCCCTAGTGGCAGGACCGTGGTCGGGGGAAAAATTTCAGAAGAAGCTACCAGTAGACGTGAAGGGTAAAGAAGCTGAGGGTAAGCGCGGCATGCAAATCGATTTTTGGGAATTAAAATCTTCAATCGCACTGGCAAGAGAGGCAATAGATATTTATCGAAAAATCTTTTTTAGAGACAATTGAGCGAAACAGGCGCGCTTCGGGAGAGAGTGCACATGTACCGAGTCAGTCGAGTAGCATCAACGCGCGTTCAGCAATAGAGTCGAGTTACTTGAGGAAACCGGATAATGGGCTGACAAAAAACGTTGAAAAACCGAGTTCTTAGAACCGAGTTGCTGTGCCAGCACACGGCGAGCAAACTGAGTCTCCACCCGAAACCGATGGACCGTTTGAAGATTTCTCGGGTATCTTGCGTAATTATGATAGGCAGGCCGAGCACATAGACAAGGATTTGTCAGCGAGCTCGGGTAACGTGTGCATTCACACTTACATACGAAAAAAGCGAAAGATTTCCTAGCTCGCCGCCGGGCAAGTGCCTATTTTTCTCATTGATAAAGGCATGCGAGTTGAGCCACGTAACAGCCACGTGGCTAAGGCGCAGATTACTCACTTTTTCAAAAATCAAATCATGCGGCAAGCCAGTCAAGCTCTCGAAAAAAAAATTTTAAAATCCGACGAGTACGGCACGGTAGATTGCGCCTTTTTATTTGCGCACGAATTTAATGTAAACGTGTGTAACCATTATGACCTACCGGACAAATCGCGAATATTTTGACACATCTTGTTGGCCGAACCGCTAAAAACACTTTACTTGAATCTAACCAGTGTACATTTCACGCTTTACGAAGTCGTCGGCATAACAGTGGAATCCGCGAAACTTTTTTCTAGAAGAGACGGTCCCTCTTCGGACGACGGCGGAAATGAAGCACCAGAGTCTCCGCTACTTGGCAGAACGCGGAAAACAAAGCGAAAATTCCTGAAAACATCTGCAAAAAATCGCGCGGCAAGGGCAATGCGTGCGACCGAGCACAGCCGACGTCAAACGAAAACTCGCAACCGATGTTTTGATGCAGGCGACGGAGCCAGCTAATCGATATAGCAAGCCGCCGTCCGTAAATAGTTCAAATGATGCCAAAATGTGTGAAGCCGAGCAAAAAGTCGCTAGCGCAGGCCGCTGGTCGGTTATCTCACACGGCACGATTTCACCGAGACGTAGCAGTTGGGTCGGCAGTAGCGACGATCCAGCCCCCCAGCGGCAGTGATCGCGGCACTCATAGATAATAAAATGAAGCGATACGTCGTGGCCGGAGCGAGACCGCCGAGCGAAAAGCCACCTTGGGCAATTCCCGATGGTCAAGAGCCGCCTCCCTTCGTACATATACAGGCTCTCAATGAGTACCCCCATCGTTTTAACGAAAATTTAGCGTATTTGATTTCAGCTGATGAATTCATCTCGACTTAGGTGCAGCAAGCCATAATCGAGAGGGGATACTTAGATCCGCACGAGTTAACCGCTAATCAATTCAAAATGGGGGAAATCAATGTAACATTGTACAAAAACTTTAAGTTAATCGGTATATATATTAAATACTTTTTCAAAGCCCGCCCTCTGCGTGCGGACTTACGCAAATGCTTACGAACATTACGGAACGTGGTTATTCGCAAAGGAATTCGCAGCTTTGCAATGATTAAAAATCTGGCGATGCTTACAGCGACTGAGTGGGTGAAATTTATAGAATTGTTTGACAACGCGTTCGCGAATAAACCGATTGATACCTT
This sequence comes from Muscidifurax raptorellus, assembly GCA_020010945.3. Taxonomy (NCBI): domain Eukaryota; kingdom Metazoa; phylum Arthropoda; class Insecta; order Hymenoptera; family Pteromalidae; genus Muscidifurax; species Muscidifurax raptorellus. The sequence continues at coordinate 195,749 of JAHUUD020000031.1, forward strand.
CAGTAACAAACCGCTTTAAGCTACTAAAAGAATATCACAGTTCGTCATTGGAAGGGCACCGGGGTATGTCTAAGACATATAGCAAGATAGCGAGTGACTTTTATTGGCGGAACATGCGTGCTGACGTTAAGCAGTTCGTCGCGCGGTGCGCAGTCTGCCAGAGTAATAAGTTAGTCCGGGTAAAAACGCGCTTGCCGTTGCTAATCAGCAACACCCCGTCGTTCCCATTCGAGCAGATCGTATTAGATTTTTATGGAATGCAGGAGAAAACGAGACGTCACAATATTTATATTTTGTCTATACAGGACATGCTCACTAAATACGTCATTCTGACTTCAGCGAAGTACGCCAGCGCGAATGAAGTCGCGAGCGTCCCTACGGAGAAGGTTATTTGTGTGTTCGGAACCCCAGCCACAATGGTGACAGACCAGGGGTCTCATTTTCGGAATAAAGTACTTGAGAAACTCGCGAACGTTTTCGGTATTAAAAAATTTTGTACGACGGCATATCATCCCCAGTCGGACGGGTCGATCGAACGGATGCACCACTCGCTTATGAAATATCTGCGGAAATACGTCAAAAAGACCGATAGATAGGACGAATGGACCGCGATATACCAGCATGCGTACAACTGTACAGAAAAAAGTACTCGGTGCACACCGTACGAACTGGTGTACGGGACGTAACGCAGAACACCATCGAGTTTCCCTCGGGTAAATAACGAGTTGTAGTATAATGCTTATTTAGCTGAAATGACTGATAATCTGACCGCATTGCAGACGACAGCGGCTATGAATTTAGGGCAGTCTAAGTTCAAGTCAAAACAGTACCAGGACCGTAAATTAAACTCAAAACACTTTCGGGAGGGAGAGATAATCTTTTTATTAAAAGAGCTGAAAAAAGAGACATTTGCGAGGGAATATCGCGGCCTTTTAGAGATAATCGAAATAAATCGAGAGATAAATAACGTGACGATTAGCAACGATAAGCCGACCAAGGTCGTCCACATCAACAAATTACACAGACCAAGTGCATTAGCGAGGAAGATCGGCGACTCGGATGTGAATCCGGAAGATTAGAATTTATTTTTTCTGTTTTTTTACGTGGCCCCGGACGGGTCACGCAGTAAAAGAAAAGAAGAGAAAATTCATCCGAATAATAAAGGTACGAAAAGCCAAGTTGTCCTATATAAAGCAAAATGCTAATTAGGTGTAAATTTGCAGGTCGAGCGTTCTCGGAGTCCGGGAAGAGGATGATTTGGGTCCTATGGAACGAGTAATCTTTAAGGGAACCGATCGTTTAATCTATAAACAAAAAAATAAGTTAGGATTAATTACGGAGAAAATAGCTCCTCTCACGACGTCCAGCACCGACTGCAAAATTATCCAAAAAGTCGACCTGCCCCCTTTGTTCACAGCAGGTGAGAAGCTGGTTGAGCACGTAGACAGTGTCGCGCGCGCATGCGGATTGCGATACGATACTGCTGACCCCGTAGAGGAAGCTAGCGTCGCCGCTCGACAGGCAGAACGCGTGTTAGACCTTATTTTGACACATAATGGGGGCGGGGAGCAGCATCGTCCCCGATGTTCCCTGGTCCCCTACGTGGGCAAAATACAAACGTTCTTTTGGGGAACACTGGACGAAGCCGACGGAGCTGAGATTCAGGCCGCAATTAAAGTAATCGCGAATGACACGCTTCAAACGGCGGCCCTTCTGGCTAACTAGACGGAAATTATAGAGCGCGAATTAACAGACCTCAGCGGCAGAGTTTTCAAATTGAAAGTCGCCTCCGACATTTTGATTAACCGCACAGCGGAAAACAATAATGAAATCGCGGCGCGGCCTACGGCGCCCTCGACTCCCACTCGTGCTCAAAACATTACCCGAATCTGAAAAAGCCAATTTTCCACCCTAGTTGCACAATATACTATTATATGTATACGTACTATGTAAGAATATTTTTACAGCTTTTTCTCTCCCCTCTCCTTTAACCATGCATTTCCAGTACCATACAGCTTCGATTATTCTCTGATGATGCCAACCGAGAGAAACTAAATGAGATAATGTGGTAATCTGTATACATTGTAGTAATGACAATTTTGTATGTCACACTATAGTCGCTAATAAGTAGATAATAAAAGTCGCTAATAGATATATAATAATCTATCCAATACTAGCGTATATTTTAATATTTTTGTACAGGAATTAGAACTATTAGACTAGTTACATAAAAACATAATCGCTTTACAAAGCAACAACATCAGTTTGCAATTAAAATGTAAAAATATAGTCGTTTTAAAAGGTTAAAAAAAGAAGATAATTTAGCCAATAACCAGAATCTTTTATTAGATTATTTCAATAGGGATATATTCGTCCCAGAAGAGGACGATATCAGCATATAAACATTATTTTTAAACTATACTTGTTTTGATCTAAAATCGATAAGCCATATGTTCATTCTAGGCATTCATTAATCATTAATTATCGAAGATGGCGAGAAATGGAGGAGCCCCGCCTGATCTGTCTGATAAGTTTTACGTTGACGATTCAAGAAGAAGAGTGTGTTAATAAATTAGAATCGAAAGGTGCTGTGAGAATCAGTAAAGTTTTAGGGATATGTCCAAACCACCAAGATGTCGACCTAACCTCAAAAAGCAGTGATATTGCATTAAGTGTTCCAGCTAGAATAAGAAGAAGAAAAATCACAGGAAGAGATTCTCAACAATGTTTCAGTACACGTGCATAAGGACACTGTTGACCGACATAACATAACTATAGCAGGGAAAGAAGAGGATGACTATGCTGTAATGAAAAGCGAAATTTATTTACTAAGGAATTTAGTCAGGGAATTACAAGATAAAAACAATATATTGAAACAACTAATCGATGAAAAAAATAACACAATTGATGGACTTAAACAAAAAGTGATAAGTACAACTCCTACATATGCACAAGTTATTAAAAAAAAAGAAGTACAAATCCAGCATATCCTATCAATCATGGTAATACCTAAAACAAATGAGTACAAACGGAAGACTAGCAAAACAGTTATTAATAAATTAATAAATGATGTTATAGTTCCAATTAAAAGAGTGCAGGAAAAGAAAGATGGTTCGGTCAATATCAGATGTGCAAGCAAAGATGACGTGGTGAAATTAGAAGCTATGCTGTCTGAAAAGATTGGGCCACATTATATGGTAAAGCAGGAAATAATGCAAAATCCAAGACTCAAAATTGTTGGAATCGATAATAACATGACAGCAGAAGAACTGGAACAAGACTTTCGAGAAGGAAATTTCAATGACAATGATTCTTATTGCAGTGTGGAACATTTATTTACCAATCATAGAACAAAAAAGTAAACGGCAATTATTCGTGTTCCAACTGATGTTTACAATATCATACGTGGAAATAACTATAAGATCTATTGTGGTTACCAAACTTTAAGTGCGTTTGATGATTTAAATATCATGCCTTGCTACAATTGTGGCCGAATTGGACATAGTGGATAAAAGTACAATAATACATCTGTATGCCTCAGGTGTGCTGGCAATCATCAGACAAAAGACTGTGATGGTAAATGTGGAAACTGTTGTTTCGGCAAGGAAAAGTTTAAAAACGATCGTAATGTTGATCACATTGCGACTGACACTGAAAGGTGTACGTACCTAAAAATAATGATTAGAAATTAAGTAAAAAATGCGATATCAGCAACTCAACGGCAACAGACTCGGAAGATAGTTGAACCCGACTACAGCTGTGTCATCGAAAGCGAACTCGAAATACAAGACATTCATTCGTTGAACAGTGCGATTAGTCATAGTGACTTGAATATACTATACGTAAATGTGAGAGGTTTGAAAATAAACTTTAATAACCTTGAAGTGTTTATTGAAAGGCTTAGTTTTAGACCCGAAATCATAGTTTGCTCCGAATAATGGTATTTAAATTTTTTTTAATACTACCACTTGCCTAGCTATAAAATATTTTACAATCACAGCTACATTAACAAAGCAGATGGTGTAGTTATTTATATAAATAGTCGTCTGACTGAGACTACAAAAATTGAAAGAATAAATAAAGTCACCTTCTTGAATACGAATCTAACTAGAAAAGATGGTAAAAACTTAAACATAACTTTCCTATATACGTGTCATGATGCAGAAAATGATGTTAGATTATTACAGATTTATGAAAAGATTAAGTGCAATTATTAAAATTAGCTATATAGGATTAGTTGTCATGTTTAGTTTGTAAGTTAGTTTTAGTTTTCTTTCCAGACCTATGTACAGGTAACTGTGATTACTTCTATAGGATGCTGGGTTTATCAGTTATATATTTGATAATATGATGTAAACCTGCGTGTTTTTGTACTCTGGAATAAATAAATAAATAAATAAATAAATAAATAAATACAGATATGCAATCGACTTAAAGTCGAAGGATATCCGTAAGTCGTTTTTTAATTGATAAGCTAGTATATAATTAATATTTTCTCTACATAATCGAATAAGCATTATTATGAATATATTTCTAGTAGTAAGTATAATTGAATCTTGTATTTGGAGAGCTCTGCAGAATTGTATATTTGTAAAACAGCAGCGGCTGTTCACGCGAACAACACCCGCGATACATTCATATACATATACATACAAATACACACAATCATACGAATGGATTAGAAATTCATGCGCTATATTTCTTGCGAGGTCGTGAGGGCACATCCTCAATGGCATCTCAGGACACACGTATACATCAGCACACGCGTACGCACATGCAAACTCATTTGATACAGTGGCACTCTAGGTACGGATATCCCGGCTGGCCCATGGATGGACAAAGCCCGTTTCTCTTTGAAAAGCCCGAAAAGTTACTAGCGTTGTTAAGTGGCTGCTGAAAGAAATTTCATAAACGAGGGGAGTTACATTACATAAAAATATTTACTCATGACATATTAGACTAATATATCACTTATTTGCTAATAGTATATAATATAATGGTTCATGTATATTTATATTATTTATGTTTCAGGATATACAAAAAACCTTTTTCTTACTTCTATTACTTGTTGTTGTTGGAGAATTCTTTTCTGCCCCAGCTATAACATTAGCAGATTCTGCAGTTATAACACTTCTTGGTGAAGATGCTGACAGGTTAGTTATTTTTATGTGTTTTAGCAAAATGTATTATTTATTATAAACGCTAATAACATAGATTTAATAAAAAAACATGGGTTTAGGCACGACTGTGGTACGGAATAGTGCGTAATAGTTTCGTACGCAAAAAATGTATGGCATGAGATATCTCATACAATTTTCATTCAATTTCAACACAATTTGACCGATCGGGGTGAAATTTTGTGATGAATCTCCTATCTTATGAACTGAAGAAGTATACTTTTTATCATGATTCTCTATTTTTTTTATTCTTATGTGTAGTTTAAATAGAAACTTTGATTTGATTTGATCATATCAGCAAAAGGTGTACACTGTTAGGGCTCAACATTTTGTTTGGGAAGTCCCCTTATAATAGTAAGCCGACAGTCTGCATATATACTTTTGATCCTAGATATATACCACTGTGTAAGAAGGACAGGGAGACCGACTAGCTTATCCCCACCTTTTAAACTACTGTGATTTTATTGAAGTCGTTCGCTTCGAAGTTCGTTCGATGCTGACTCGAAGCCCGCGAGTACAATATACACACACACATATATATATATATATATATATATATATATATATATATATATATATATATATATATATATATATATCATACATCTCGGCAAGATGGCCGCGGCAAGCAGTGGCTCGCAGCGTAGTCTAAAGGAAAATGTGCTTAAAATTAATAACAAACAAAAAGTTAAGTCAGTGGTGTGTATAGTGTGTGATAAGGTGTATCAAACTAGTGATTTTGAAAAAATAGAAAAAGCCATAAGATTAAGTGCAGCGCTAGGAATCTGTCCTGAACATGAGGAACTCGACCTAACCTCAAAAGATAATACAAAAACGCTAAGTAATGATGCGAGGCTCATAATCGCTAGAGTCAAGGCCTTTGAAAAACAAAAAATAAGAAAGCAAATACTAGAAGAATTCGATAATAATCTACTTAACGAAGGTGATCAAGAACTAATAGGAGACAACATCAAACGTGAAAATGCTTTACTGAGAGAATTGAATAAAGAATTAAAAGAAAAAAATGACTTATTGAAACAATTACTAGACAAAGAAAGAAATGAACTGCCAATGGTTAAAAGTAAAACGTATGCTGATGTTATCTCAAATAATAAAAATAATAGTAAGCCTAAACGTATACCTAGTATTATAATAAATAATAAATCTGAAGAGGAAACCATTGACGATATAAATCAATTGGTATCGCACTACTTGATAAAAGACAAATCAATTCAAACTAAAAAAGTAGTCAAGAAAAAAGATGAAATAATTATAAACTGTTTAAATGAGGAAAGTGTAGGCAAAGCTCATAAATTACTACAAAGTAAGCTGTCAAAATTATGTGATGTCAATAAGGAACAGGTTAATAATCCTAAAGTAAAAGTTGTAGGAATAAACAATTTGGAAAATATGGATGATAAAAATATGGAAAATGACATCAATGAAAGGAACTTTGGAAATTTTAAAAAGAAATCTGTTGTTCTGACTTCCTACAAGAATAACAAAACGAATCTGCAAACAGTGATTCTAGAAATGCCAGCCGAAACATACCAACACATCAGAGAGAACAGTAATAGGATATTTGTAGGTTATCAAAGCTGCAGAGTGTATGATTACTGTAACATTAAACCATGCTTTAATTGTGGCAGGTATGGACACAGTGGCAGCAAATGTAAAAATAATTCTATATGCCTAAGGTGTGCTGGTGATCATAAAACTAAAGACTGTCAAGTAAATAAATTAAAATGTGCAAATTGTGATTATAGCAATGAGAGATATAAAACAAATTTCAGAGTTGAACATATGGCAACAGATAGCCACGAATGCAAAATTCTGCAATCTAAGATCAGAAAGTTCATCGACTTTACCGATTATACGACGCAGCCTGCATTACCAAGATATATCGGCAATGCAGTGAGAACATCGGACAAAGGTGTCGTGGCTAAAACTTCTGGAATATCGTCAACGTCACTCCAATCAATCAACGTGAATATAGCAGCAAGACTAAGAAGCAAGAAGCAATAGTGATGGATCAAGACATCAATTTTGAAGAGATAAGCAAGTTTGAATTGGAAATAGACGATATCAAAAAACTTAATAAAGCAATAATGAAAAAAAAGAACGTAATGTTGTGTGTGAATATAAGGAGTTTGAATGCAAATTTTGAAAAGCTGGAAGTGTTCATTGAATGTTTAGTAAGAAAACCATGTATAATTGTATGTACGGAAACTTGGAAATTGCAACATTCTCAATACTATCAACTGCAAGGTTATGAAAGTTGTTACAATGAAAGTTATATAAATAAGGCGGACGGCGTCATGATATATATATAAAAAAAATATTTATTATAATACTAGAATAGATGTTGTTGATAGATTGAGTGTTGTAAGTACTGACATTAAACTTATGTCCGGAGAGGCAATAAGAATATCTGCCATATATAGGTGCCATGATATACCAAAATCTGAATTTGTAAATAGTGTCAAAAAGTTTTTAGCAAAAAATAGAAATATTAATAACCACTGCATTTTTGGAGATTTTAATATAGATATATTAGAAAATAATATGGTAAATAATGAAATGAGTGAAAAAATAATTAGTCAGGAATTTTTAATGAATTATCTAGAACTTGAATATATACCATACTTTAGAGGAATTACACGACCCTCAGTAAATAATGAAAATGGCACGTGCATTGACAACTGTTTCGCTAAAACTAAAACCATAAATATTGATTCTTTTAAATTGAATAACCCGTTTAACGATCACTATCCATTAGTCATAAGTGTTAATGAGAACACACTACAGAAAGATGGCGAAAAGGATAACAAATACATAAATTACAGGAAACTAAAAAAGTATGCTGAAAAACTGGATTGGCAATCATTGCTGACCAAACAAGATCCCAATGAAGCAGTGGATATTATGATACAGATGTCACATAACTGTCTTGAAAATGCTACATGTTGCAAAAAAAACAATAGAAAAAATAAAGGTACACTGCCGAGAAAAAACTGGATAACTAAAGCTATCCAAGTGTCATGCGGTACTAAAGAAAATATGTATAATCTATGGAAAAAGAACCCAACTAACTTAGTTTTAAAAAATGAATACAAAAATTACGAAAAAATTTTGAATAAAGTTATAAAAGATGCGAAATACAAATTTGAGAATAGTGAAATAAAAAAAAATATTGGCAATCCAAGACAGTTATGGAGTATTATCAACACAAAGATTGGCAAAAAATCTCAAAAAAACAAGTCACTTGATTACCTAATCGTAAATGGTCAAAAGGTTGAAGACAAATATACTATAGCTAATCACATGAATAATTATTTTTGTAAAATAGGTATTGATTTAAGTAATAAGATTCAAAATTTAGATACAGAACTAAAACCCCCAGATAAAAATAATAAATCAATTTTCATCTACCCTACTAACAATTTTGAGATTATGAAAACTATTAATTCGCTGAAAAATAAAACTGGAGGTGTTGATAATATTAATGCTAAAACAATTAAGACAATTGCAAATTATATTGCGGAACCATTGACACATATTTTTAATGTGTGTATACAACAAGCCACGTGGCCAAACGCTTTAAAACAAGCGGACATAGTTCCTATATACAAGGCTGGTGATAGTTCCTGTGTATCAAATTACAGGCCGATATCGCTGATATCAAATATAGCCAAGATCTTTGAAAAAATATTATATAATAGATTGTTTAATTTCCTAACGGAATGTAATATTATATCTGATAAACAATTTGGCTTTGTTAAAAATAGAGGAACTACGGATGCTTTAAACTACATCTCAAACATTATATATAATAATATAGACAAAAGTACTCCGATAATAACTACATTCTTGGATTTAGCAAAAGCTTTTGACACAGTAGATCACAAGAAACTTTTAGATAAATTAGATAGGTATGGAATAAGAGGTAGTGCTTTTGACTTAATAAATAGCTATCTCTCAGGTAGAAAACAATGTGTGAAAATCCAAGACTGTAAAAGTGAATATAAAGATATAACTATTGGTGTCCCGCAAGGGACCATATTAGGACCATTATTTTTCATACTTTATGTTAACGACCTACTGAGGGATATGCAGAATGATACAATTGTGTCTTATGCCGATGACACTGTTATCATTGCTAGTGATAGCACGTGGTCTTCTGCCCAGGACAAAATGAACAAATATCTTAGCGATGTAGCAAAGTGGCTTACTGTAAATAAATTATCTCTAAATGTTAAAAAAAACGGTTTATATTGCCTATGGCAGCTACTGTGATAGTGTCCCGGACACTCTAAATATAGAGATAGGAAATACTAAAATAGAAAGAGTAGAAAGCCATAAATATTTGGGATTAATTTTTGATTATAACATGAAATGGGATAAACATGTTGATTATATAGTAAAAAAAACAAAATATTTAATTTTTATTTTTGCGAAAATAAAAAAAAAAATGGATAACAAAACATTAATGATGATGTATTATGCTTTTTTCCAAAGTTTAACTAACTACGGCATAATAGCCTGGGGAGGAGCGTACAATAATTGTTTAAATTTGATACAAGGAATACAGAAGAAACTATTAAAAATTATAAACAGGGATCAGTTTCAAATACAAGACCCTCCTCTTACTGTAAGGCAACTTTTCCAATTGGAAGCTATTACATATCATTACCATAGTTTAAGAGAAAAATATAGCATAAGTTCTAGCAATACTAGGAATAAGAGTATACAATTACCAAAAAATAAGAAAGCTGTGAACAGAAAAAACAGCTATTTCGTAGCTGTAAAAGTGTACAACACTTTAACGAATGATCTTAAAACTTTAAGAGGTAACAAAATCGCAATTAAAAAAAGACTAAAAAAGTTTATAAGAGAAAATTATAGATAGCGTTATTTGAAAATTGTATGCATCGTTACTTAACTTACACAGGAATTTATTAAAAAGATTATCAAAAAGATGCTGTATCATCTTTTTGTTATTTTTTAGATTAAGTTTTAGATTCTAAGATTATCTGTACCATACCTATGTACAGGCAACTAAGTTTGTCTCTATAGGATGCTTTGATAAGCATATGTATATGGTCAATAAAATAAATAAAAAATAAATAAAAAATATATATATATATATATATATATATATATATATATATATATATATATATATATATATATTGTAATAGTGATTATTTCATGCACGCTGCGATACGACGTTGTAATAATTAACGCGGGCGCCTGTTCGCCTGCGCCTTCCGTCAGTGTGGCCGGGTATGTCTCGGCTTTAGCCACCAGTGCAATGTACCCGTAGACGACTCGCACGAAATTTCCTGCTACAGATGCGCGAGGACTGCTGCCTCGCGCTTTCACTCGTATCAGATGTTATCAACCGTGGCAGCTACGCGGTGCACAGCTAACTCACGGCGTCGACAGAAGGTGTCATCGCCCTTTTGCTGGACAGCACAGAGAAACATGCAACAGTCACAAATGATTCTAACACAAGAAGAAATAAAGTAAAGATCGTGAATTTTTTCAATGTCCAGATTAATAGTACTACGATGAAAGCCCTCTCGGGGAGCACGCTAGTTCGTATCCGCGTCTGATTTAATCGCGAGAATCTCGGGGGCGTTTCGGTGGCACGAATGATGAAGTATTTCAGTTCCCAGGATGCACGACTCTGGAATTCGCTACCGTGCGAATTGAGAAGTCTTCCGTCGCTTAATAGTTTTAGGACAGCAATACGCCGTTACATGTATCGAGTTGACGATGAATAAAAGTTGCGCATTGTAAAGTTATATCGACGAAATGTATATTGACTACGATATGACTATGATATGTGCAAAATGTTTTTGACTTGTGCAAAATAAATTGTATTCTATTCTGTTCTATTCTATTCTATTCCTTGAGCGGCTTCCAAGTAATGCGCTAGGCGGTCTACGACCGTAGGCCGCTTCTTCTCGATCCGAATCATTTCCTCCAGCATCTCCATGACGCACTTCTGAATGCGCCGTTGCTCCCCCATGCTCCGCTGTTCGTCTATAGAGAGAGAGACGGGGAAAGAGAATAGGTCAAGGAATGGATCGAAATGATGTATAATATGAATTTTTAAGCAGACGAATTCGTGCGTGTCGGGTGCGCTCGTGTGCGCCGAGGGGAAAGAGTCTCAGCGCTCGGTATCGGTCGGTTTCGCGCGCCCTTAGGCCGTCCGGGCCTCCTTCGCGTCGATGCCGTTTCGTCTCTTCCCTCGGCGCCTGCTCTCGTTGAGTCGTCGGCGGGGACTCGCGATTCGCCTGCGCCATCCTTGCGTGGTCGTTCACGCCGGTGGCGGGCATCCTGCAGCCGTTCAGGCTCCGGAAGCGGTTTGCTCGCGCGCTTAGCCTCTTCCAAGACATTCGCCGCTGAGGCTGTCACATCGTCTCCGTCGCCTGCCGGTCTCGCCTCTGGTTCGCACGCCGCTGCAACCTGCTCCACTACGCTACGTTCGCTTGCGCCCGCTCGGGGCGGCTCTGTCCCCGAGCGCTCCTCGCTCGCCTTCCTCAGTGGTAGGAGATGCACAACCACGTGAAGGAAATGTTAGCAGCGGGTATCATCGAGCTGGCCGACGCTGGCTTGTCAAGCCCAGTGGTCATGATCCGGAAGGCCAACAGAAAGTACAGATTTTGCGACGATTTCAGAAGAATAAACGCGCTAACAAGGTGCGACGCATATCTGCTGCCGCAAATGAACTCGATTCTGAGGAAGCTGCAACAAGCTCGCTATATATGGACGATCGATTTAAGCAGCGCGTATCATCAAATCCCACTCAAGAAAGAAAGCAGACAATACACCGCTTTCTCAGTACCCGGATTGGGGCTGTTTCAGTTTATGAGACTACCATTTGGGCTGTCAGAAGCTGGAGCGACATTCCAGCGGCTGATGGACAAAATTATAACACCTGACCAACAGGCAACTGCAGGGAAAACCCCCTCGTTGCTCCACTCACTCTTGTCTGAGCGGCGCGTCCGTGGCTCCGCCGCCTTTACTGGTGGCCCTTTCGCGGCTGCCACCTCCTTGACCTTCTGGAGGATTGGTGCCGCTTTCCTGTTCTAGCCTGGCTGTGGCCCCATGGATTTCCCGGGATTTCTCTCTCCGGTCCACCTTTTTTCGCCCTCCTGTTCATTTCCGGAAAGGTCTATTTTCATTCACGCTTCTGCAGTTTTTGCGGCTCTACCGTCGCTCGGAGTTGCTGCAGGCTCCGCCTTCTCCCACGAGATGGCAGATCTCCCGCCTTCTCCTCCGTTTTCCGTTATCTCTAGGCATTTTTTCTTGAAGTGCCCGGTCTTTTTGCACTTGAAGCACTTCTTATCTTTTTGACTTCCTTCTGTGCATTGGAGTCTCAGCGCTCCTGTGCTTTTAGCTGTGTCATCTCCGCAGTGCTGTTGATTCCGCGCGGCCCGTCTCTCCTCCAGCATCTTGAGCACTCTTGCTGCAAGCCTTGCTTCCTGCTCCTCTGTTGTTTGCATCCCCATTGCCGCCACTTTCCTCCGTCTATTCACTTCCTGACAATCCTTGGATCTTACTTCGACGCACGACGCAAGCGGTACAATGTTCTCCGGAATGTACGTGGCGATTACGATTTGCGAAAACTTCCAAGTTGCTATTGTGCGATGACGGAATACAGTGCCCGAGGCGACGGAGATTCGGCAGCGATAAGGCTCGATTCCGAGTTGCTCTTATCGGCCATCGAGGCGCTGAGAGGACCGGTCACGTTTTGGGGAGTGGGACTCTAGGTAAGTATGAGAGATAGAGAGAACGAAAGCATGGGTGGTTTATTTTCGTTTGGACGGTAGAGCCATAGTTATGCGATACGGGAGGGATTTTTGTAATTTGCGGAATGGGTGGATTATTTCCCTTTTGACGGTCAAGCGATAATTATGCGATACGGGAGGGATTATTGTGGTATGCATATTGCTGGGTTATTTTCCTTTGGACGGTAGAGCAATAATTATACGATACGGGAGGGATTTTTGTGGTATGCGGTATGGGTGGGTTATTTTCCTTTGGACGGTAGAGTGATAATTATGTGATACGGGGGGGATTTTTGTAATATGCATATGGGTGAGTTACTTTCCCTTCGCAGGTAGAGCGATAATTATACGATACGGGAGGGATTTTTGTGGTATGCGTTGCGGGTGGATTATTTTCCTTAGGGCGGTAGGACGATAATTATGCGATAGGGGAGGGATTTTTGTGGTATGCGGTACGGGGGGATCATATGTTTCCAGGAAGTAGCCCACAAGCATAGCTAGAGCGATATTTTGTTCCGGATCACAGGCGAAGTGAGTGAGCGCCCAGGGCCACGTTCGAATAACCGTGACGACCTAGAACCACGTCCGTGCGAGTGTATCTGGAGCTAAATCCCAAGATATCGGCTGTAAGTAGCAGCTCCATTCTGCTCCATTCTGCAAGTGTGCGGTGCTTGCACAACGCTGTACTTTATTCCAGAATATAAACAATTTTATATATTTCGATATCTTTTTACTAATAATCCTAGACCCTGCCGCCTCCGCGGGCTCGTGCAAGTTACAGGAGCATTCTTGTGTCGGCCGAGCCGTGCCCTCTGCACGCACAACTGCTTTAAATTATAATAAATAGAGCTTTTCTGGCCTTGGCTATGATTACAGTTGCAACAGCAAAACTGCCATCATAAATGGCGCCCAACTTGTGTCAATGGGGAAAGTAAAAGAGATTTTATAAAATCAAGTGTTAATATAAGCGTCATATGTAAGCGAGTCTCGGGACTCACAACCCAGCGCCGCGCCGCCCTACCGGCAAACTATGTTACTCGTGAGTCTCCCCCCCTCCGTCGTGCGAATACCCCGAGCGTAATCTTCACTTCGCGTCCAGCTGCCAATGCGTGCGCACCTTTTGTATTCTTTTGTTGAATAAAAGCCCATTATAACTTATTTCTATGTTTTTTACTGGATCCCAGTCAAACAGGTTATGGGCCCAGGATAATTCGCGAGTGCGTGAAAACAGTAATATATAGAAATAGTGAAAAGTGCGTACGGACACGTTATCAAACGTTTCAAATCCACGGCAGCTACAAGCAACCATGTACGGGGCAAACGTTGCAAGGATTGAACTCCTAAACAAAAACAATTTCGACACATGGAAGCTGCAGATGCAGGCCCTTCTCACGAAGTCGGACCTGTGGGAATACGTCGACGGCACGAAGACAAAACCCGAACCCGACGCAAACAACGCTAACGCCAACAATGTTGCGGAATGGATCAGAGGGGATCAGAAGGCCAAATCCGACATAATATTGTCCATATCCGGAAGCGAGTTAAAACAGGTAAAAAATTGCGAGACATCAAAGGACATGTGGTGTAAATTGAAAGAGACGTACCAGTCTCAAGGTCCTGCTAGAAAAGCGACGCTTCTCAAGAAACTCACACTACAAAAGATGTCTGAAAACGAAGATGTCCGCGATCACTTAAATGGTTTTTTCGACACCGTAGACAAGCTCGGGGAAATGGACATCGAGATTAATAAAGACTTGTTAACCGTGATGTTGCTGTACAGTTTACCTGCGAGTTTCGAAAATTTTAGGTGCGCAATCGAGTCGCGAGATACCTTGCCGACACCCGAGGCCTTGCGCACGAAAATCGCGGAAGAAAGCGACGCGCGTAAAAGCGGCCCTCACCGAGAGAGTTCCGAGAACTCGAACGCGCTATACGTAAACAAAAATACTCCGCGCAACGTCGAGTCGCGAGATTCGGAGAATAAGAAGTCGTCGGTCAAGCGGAGCGGTGGTAAGCCCTCTCGGTGCTACATTTGTAAAAAAACCGGGCATAAGAAAGCTGATTGTTGGTTCAAAGACAAAGACAAGAAATCTAATTCAGCAAAATGCGTCACCGAGAATGCTTACTCAAACGCTGCTGTTTTTCAGGCGATTGAACATGGTCGCGATTGGTGTCTAGACAGCGGAGCTACGACACATTTTTGTAATGACTTGCGAGTTTTTAGCGAAGTAAACAAAACAGATCGCGGTCGAATAAATCTCGCGGATCACTCGACTACAGAGGTAACTGCTAAAGGCACGGTAAAATTCATTTCCGAGAATCGCGAGGGTAAAACGAGCATTTCGCTTACCGACACATTACACGCACCGCTTCTTAGGGCAAATTTAATGTCCGTATCGAAAATTACAGATCGAGGATACGACGTACTATTCGATAAGGAAGAAGCGAGAATTCGCGACGCAAGCGGCAACGTCGTGGCCATCGCGCGCAGAACCGGCGATTTGTACCTGGTGCGTGAATGTAGTGAGGACGCATGCGCTGCTTCGGTCTCTACGCCGACTGCGATTTCCCTAGAACGCTTACACAGGCAATGCGGGCATGCGAACATAAAAGATATATCCGACGCTGTGACAAAAAATATTGTAACGGGTGTTCAGCTGAAGGATGCCCCCGCTAATTTTAGTTGCGATGTATGTTTAAAGGCAAAAATGGTTAGAACACCGTTCCCGGAATCGTCAAACAGAAAATCAAAGATTTTAGATATCATACATACTGACGTGTGGGGTCCTGCACGAATCACATCGTTCGGTGGTTCGCGATATTATGTCACGTTTATCGACGATTGTTCGAGATGGTGCGAAGTAAAATTTGTGAAATGTAAGTCCGAGGTGTTTGAAGCGACAAAAGACTTTATCGCACGCGCCGAAAAACAAAGCGGACGGTCTATTCGCGCGATTCAATCGGATAATGGACGCGAATACGTAAATAGGGAATTCGACGCGTATTTAAAAAATCGAGGCATTGTTTGTAGACTGACGGTTCCGCGTAACCCAGAGCAAAACGGGATTGCCGAAAGAAAGAATCGTACTCTCGTAGAAATGGCGAGATGCCTATTAATTGATTCGAATCTTCCTAACATTTTTTGGGCCGAGGCGATTAATACGGCCAATTATATTAGAAATCGTTTACCTACAAAAAATTTAGACGGAAAAACGCCGCATGAGGCGTGGACAGGGGAGATTCCGGATATATCTCACCTGAAAGTATTCGGCAGTCGAGTGATATATCTCGATAGAGAGCCCGGAAAAGACAAGTTAGATCAACGCGGTTATGACGGCATTTTTCTTGGATTTTCGGAGGAATCAAAAGCTTTTCGTATCTGGTCACTTGATAAAAAGAAGGTCATTGTCTCTCGTGATGTTAAATTCAAGGACGAGTGTAAACTCGGTAATCGGAGCGAACCGTCAACGAAATTGCCCTGCGATGGCATTTTAGACTCTTCGGAAACTTATCGCGAATTTATAGATTCTGAATTTACTGACCTTCCGAATGAAAACAAACCCTTAGCAGACGTAGATTTAAGCGACAGCGAAGATGAATCCTTCGGCTTCGATGAAGTGCCACAGCCGCCGATCTTACCTGTTCCTCATGTTGACAATAAACGCTCTCAAAATCCGCAAAATCAGAGCGGACCTCAAGCAAAAGACAAGGATAAAAATCGCAAACCAAAACTGCCTAAGCCCAGTACGAGAGAAGGTCTTAGAAGCAGTGCTCGGTTGCAAGAGAAAGAAAATGCATTGTCGCATTTATGCGAGGTTAACGAGCAAATTTTTCATACCGAGGTTTCAATGAAGGACGCTATGAGCGGTCCGGACGCTAAATTATGGAATGACGCAATGGCCAGCGAGATGACATCTATTATAAAAAATAAAACTTGGACAATGGTGAGTAGGCCAAAAGAAGGTAAAGTTATCGGCAGCCGTATGACGCTGCGTAACAAGCTCAAGCCGGACGGATCCATCGAGCGACGAAAGGCTCGGCTGGTTGCTCAGGGATTCAGTCAACAACCAGGGGTCCATTTTACCGATACCTTTGCCCCTGTCGCGCGTTTTAGCTCCATTCGCCTGATGGCTTGTCTTGCAGCTCAAAATAATCTCAAAATCAAACAATTTGATGTAGCAACCGCTTATTTAAATGGCGAACTCGAGGAGAAAATTCTAATGGAACCTCCTAAATTTTTTGCCGAAATCCTCCAACATGTCATTGACTCAAAAAATGATAACGACGTCAGAATAAAAGCAAAGGAGATGCTTGAAGAATTCCAACGCGGAGATAAAGTATGTCTCCTCAGGAAATCCCTGTACGGCCTTAAACAAGCAGGACGGAGTTGGCACATCAAATTAACCGATGTACTAAGGAAGCTTCACGCTATCCCAACTAATTCGGACCCGTGCTTGTTTCAAATAGGTTCAGGGGAAGATATCGTATTGATCGCGATTTACGTCGATGATATTTTAATCGCCGCTCGTCGCGACGATGAAATCAGTGAACTCAAGAGAAAATTAGCCGACGAGTTCGACCTCAAAGACCTAGGCCCTGTTAGTCATTGCTTGGGCGTGGAATTCACGCAAACGAAGGGCTGTGTTACACTAAGCCAGCGAGGATATATCCGAGAAGTTCTCGAAAGATTCGGCATGGCAGATTGCAAAAGCGTGACCACTCCTATCGACACCGGGATAAAATTGACTAAAAACGAGGAGCCGAGTCCTGAAGATCTTCGTCTCCCGTATCGCGAGCTCATGGGTGCACTCACTTATTTATCGACAACTACTCGCCCCGACGTCGCATTCGCCGTCAGTAGCCTAAGCCAATTTAATAACGCCTACGGAGCTGAACATTGGAAAGCTGCTAAAAGGGTACTTCGCTATCTCAAGGGCACTATCGACGTGGGCCTAACTTTTCATGCAAAAAATGGACCAATTCAAGGGTACGTTGACGCCGATTGGGGAGGTTGCATTGTGGATCGGCGATCATTTTCAGGCTACATATTCTTGCTCGGTGGAAATCCAATTTCATGGGACTCAAGAAAACAGCGGACTGTTGCCCTTTCTACTACCGAGGCCGAATATATGGCAATGTCCGACTGCATTAAGGAGGCCATTTATTTACAACGTTTTGTTCGAGAGCTGGGATTCGACTCTTTAGCTAATCTCAGTATTTTCTGCGACAATCAAAGTTCGCTATTATTAGCTGAGAATCCGACTTTTCACGCGAGAACCAAACACATAGACATTAAGCACCACTTTATACGAGATGCTCTTAAGTCCAAAACATTCTCTGTAAAATATATACCAACTGATAGGCAGGTGGCGGATTTTCTCACCAAAGGACTCCCAAGGATCAAGCACGCAAGATGCATGGACGCCGCTGGATTAAACATTATTCATTAAATTCGTTTTATTGTAAAAAAAAAAAAAAAGATTGTGATTCTCGACTCGAGGGGAAGTGTTAATATAAGCGTCATATGTAAGCGAGTCTCGGGACTCACAACCCAGCGCCGCGCCGCCCTACCGGCAAACTATGTTACTCGCGAGTCTCCCCCCCTCCGTCGTGCGAATACCCCGAGCGTAATCTTCACTTCGCGTCCAGCTGCCAATGCGTGCGCACCTTTTGTATTCTTTTGTTGAATAAAAGCCTATTATAACTTATTTCTATGTTTTTTACTGGATCCCAGTCAAACATCAAGCATAAAGATAACACGCGTGTCGGCAACAAGTGCGTGCGTATTACAGTCGCACAACTGGGGCTAGCCGAGAGATTAATACACCGCTGCAATTATTAATCAGTTGACGAGATATCTAATAATTCTAAAATAATAACTCGTAGCAGCAGTCAACAGCCGTCGGGAAGTTCAAAACGGTCACCAACCGAGCGGTTTAGCGAACATCGAGGCAAGCGTTTGTTTACATCGGTGAACCGCGAGCAGCGAGCTCGGCTATACAGTGTCGTCCGTTTAGGTAGGAAATTTTCGACTGAGAGTGCGAGTGAGACAATTGTGAACAATTTGTGAACAATTATTGTAAAATTATTTATTTACAATTTATTGAAATTTTTTTTTCGAAAATACGTCATAATTATTCACGTATAAATTATTGTAAAATTATTTATTTACAATTTATTTTTTTAATTTTATTTAGGAAAATTCGTTAACATTTTTTTTCTTTTTTTTTCTGTACAGAACAGAAATACGTGCGTATAATTACTCACTCGACCAGGCAATTGTTACAATTGTCATAAAGGGACAACTAGTATAATTGTTCTTTCTTTTTATCAATTTCGTAGTTATTCGAAAAGCATGCGTGTGTGTTGCGTTGTGCACTAGGTGAATATAATTTGTTTTTGTCTATTTCCTTTACTACAATTGAGATTAGTAGTAAGGATTTGAAACTCCAATTTCTGTCATTCTCCTTCGCGTCACTAGATGTCTAATTATTCAAGGAGCATGATGTCATTAACAGGCTCATTTATAGATTTAAGCAGATCGCATATAGCGTTGCAAGAACACATCCGATCGATGAACGCAAATGAGTTAGGACATGCGTTAGATTTCTTAGGGCTACAGAGTAGAGGGCCACAAGAAGACAATATGCGTCGGCTGTTTAGATGCCTAGCGGGAGACTATGCTCCAGAAGATATTCGCCCATCGTTAGGTTACATAAATCCAGATGATTTGTATAGAAGACGGTTGACACGACGCGCATCGTATATAAGCAATTATATTCCGCGCGAGGTTAGTGACGTGATAGATGAAGAACAACAGATATAGAACAAACATAGTTTAAGAGTACTACAGCGGAACAATAAAGCAGCCAACAATCCTGCCAACTCCACTATAGAACAACAGGCCTATCGACCGGCCGATTGTAGCAATCTGACTGGAATAAAAAAGGAATTTAGTTGGTTGAATCCAGTAACGAGTGGGTTTGGTCAACCCGTAGTCAGAGAAGAAATTCGACAGCCGTTGGCTACAATATTTGGAGGTTATCCTGACGACAATAACAGCTTTACCGAGGAGAATTTAGAGCACACAGAATCGGAAGAGAGCTTCCCACCTCCTCCAGAACCGCTGGATGATTTAACTGCGGAAGCCAGTGAAATCAAATTTGCATAGCCAGCCACGGTGTTATGTATAGATTACCAGCAAGAATTGTTGAAGATATGAAAAGGAAGGACGACGAAATCGCCCAATATAAAAAGATTCAATTAGAAGCGTGCGAATATATAAAGAAACTACAGATGACCAACAAGAGGCAGAGAGAGCTTCCAGCGAGTAGTACACGTATTGGAACGTCCGAGTTTACGCGTCTCAATGAAGAGACGTTACAATCAACGGACATGAGAAATAAACATGTGAATTTGAATGACACATCTACTACGCGTTATTTTGAACCGATAATGCAGAACTTGTCTAACCCTAATCGGCTAAGCAACAACCAACAACCTCAAGAAAGTGTGATGCAACAATTACCACACCCAACATCATACAACTGCACTATTGAACAACAGCCTGGCCAGCAACGTTCGAATCAGTCTCAAAAAATACTACCTCAGGCGAGTTACGAGAGGAATATTTTTTCTCGAAACAGACTGGCCCAACACATGCGTTCACAACCAGAAAACCAAAACTATGGCAATTATCGGAACAAACAAACGTGTGAATACCCTCAGGGGAGGCTAATACAAAACTACAATATGACAACGTATGCTGGTGATTCCTAACAGAACCCTGGGAATGTTTGGAGGGAGGGGGACCAGCCGACATAACCGAGTCGTCTGGTAACAGAGCAAGAGCCAGGCAACCGATAGACTAACTCGTTTGGAACCAACTGGTCACGATGGTCTGAGGGCGGAAAGAAGAGCTCCGCTGACATTAACGATAAAATCCGGAAATGGAATATAAAATTCGGAGGTAAACCTACGGAGGACGTAAAAGAGTTTATCCGGTTAGTTGAAGGTTGCAGGAAGCTAGCACGTTCACGAATATCAGATGAAGAGCTGCTAGATGCACTAGCGCTCACAACTTCCTTATTATCTGGAAGAGCACTAAAATGGGCTCGAGTCGAACGTCTGAAGTGGCATACGTGGGAGAACTTCTGCAAAAAAGTCAGAGAGACGCACGGAATAATGGTTGAAGAAATCTTTCGACTAATTGTAGAAACTAGTTCGCGTACGCAAGGACCTCATGAGGATGTAAATGATTACTACGTGAACATGCTCACCATATTCGAACGTATGCCAGAAGCTCTGCCCATGCGACAACAGCTGGACATTTTATACCAGAACATGGATCCAGACTTAAAGGTCATTTTCCGCCGGAAGGAGTTTATGACACTTAATGAATTTAAGAGTAAAGCAGTGAGTGCCGAAAATCGGACGAGGGCCAAACTACGCCTTAAACCACCTCCTCCCCCAGATACAGTAATGCTATCAGGCGCAGCGTATAATCCGGCGGAAAAGGGTAAGAATAAAAACCAGCCGACAATAGCAGCGATTAGCTCAGCTGATGCAGAAGAGCTACCCCTTTGGTTCAAGACTTGGCTTAAAAATTCACAGCAAAACTGGAGGAAGAATAATAACAGCCGTCAAAACCAAAAGGGATCGGAGAAGTCCGATACTAAGAAGAATCCGGCTGGAAATCAACAGGCGAAAGCAGTGACATTGTCGGGTAATAAAAACCGAGCTGACTCCAAGTACGGTGATAAAACGTAGCTAAGTAATTCAGGAGACAAAGATAAGAAAGAACTAATCTGCTGGACCTGCGAATTGCCTGGCTACATCAAGAGAACGTGTCCCAATGGCTCGGGAAAAGGGAAAGGGGAAAAGTAAACGAGATTCTTACTGACCCCAAAAATTCCTTCAGGATCTCGACGACACAGTCGACTGATTAGCCGAAACCGACTGCTACCACACATTGTGCAGCAACTAGCAGCAATACTATTTTGTCAGACCAGCGGTGGTGGCTACAGGTGCAAGTAGGTGAATACAGGATCAGGGACCTTTACGATCCTGGAGACACTCAGACATGTATCGGGTCCACGTCCGTACAATTAGCCCACGCTTGCAATGCTGTGGTGAAACCAAGCGACGGAATAGTTGCCTGTATGGCTGGTGGTAATACCTCCTTGGTAACCGGAACAGTCGACTTACCTTTTATGATTGGTGGTCAAACTAGGACACTAACGGCGTTGATGGTGCCAGAAATACGTGAAGGAAGCAACTTAGGCGCAGACTTCGTCCTGCAGTTTGGCGCTAGGCTTAATCCTCGTGAACGAACCCTGATGGTTGAAAACTCGACCGAAGTCATTAATGCCTTCGAAGCAGTGACAGATGGGGACACACGTCCGGTCTTAGCATCAATTGGCTTCCAAGACCTTCATGACGGCCAAAAACGGATGCTAGAAGAATTACTTGATCGGTTAATTCCAAAGGATAATGGGCCGTTCAGCTTCCAGAACTTGGTAGTGTTCGAACTAGAAGTAGAGACTTGTCAACCTATTAACCAAAAGTACTGTCCAGTATCGAGGAAGCTCGAAGAGATGCTGCACTTTCAAGTACGAGAACACCTAGCTGCAGGTATCATCGAGCTTTCTGACAGTGATTGGGCTAGCCCAGTCGTGATGGTAAAGAAAGGGGATTGTGAACAGCGTCGGATGTGCATAGGCTTCCGCGGCGTGAACAAAGTTTCAAAGATCAGCGCCTACCCCCTACCTTTCACGGATACCATCCTGAGTAAGTTACAATGTGCTCGTTATATTTCTACAATAGACTTGAGCAGTGCTTACCACCAGATTAAGGTGAAGAAAGAATGTCGACCATATACAGCCTTTAAAAGTTACAGGAATGGGTCTTTTCCAGTGGAAACGCCTCCCATTCGGCTTAGCTGGAGCTCCTGCCTAATTCCAGCGGATGATCGACTCCTTAATAACACCCGATCTCGAACTAAACTGTTACAGTTATCTGGACGACATTATCGTCTGCACAAAAACGTTCGAAGACCATTTAAGAGTCTTAAAGATCGTTCTAACAAAATTAGCCGAGGTGCGGCTGTCAATAAATCGGACAAAGAGTCATTTTTGTCAGTCAGAAGTACGTTATCTTGGCGTACTCGTCAACAGGTATGGTTTTCGTTCGGATCCGGACAAGATCGCCCCGATAATATAGTACCCGGCTCCCAAGAATCTAAAACAACTGCGCTGGTTCTTAGGAATGTCGTCTTGGTACCGTAAGTTCCTTAAAGACTTCGCAACAATAGTCGAACCGATGAATCGGCTGTTGAAGAAAGGAACAAGTTATAATTGGGGTGAGGACCAACAACGTCGGTTCGAACAAGCTAAGATGTTAATAACATCAGCACCAGTCCTGCACCGACCCGATTTTAACACAACCTTCGGGTTACAATGTGACGCGTCCGGTACAGGCCTTGGTGCGGTCCTAACGCAGAAAATAAAAGGAGAGGAACGCGTACTATCATTCGCGAGTCGCACTATGTCTCTTGCGGAACGGAATAATTCTGCTAACGAACGCGAGTGCTTAGCAGTCCTTTGGGCAATACAAAAATTCCATCCGTATGTGGAAGGTTACCATTTTATGGTTATCACCGACCATAGCAGTCTCAAGTGGCTAGGTAATTTACGCAATCCAACTGGACGGCTGGCTAGGTGGGCCCTCCAACTGCAGGAATAAGATTACACGATCGAACGCCGCAAGGGATCGTTGAACGTAGTCCCTGACGCATTGTCGCGGTTGTATGAAGATGACGATGCCGACTAAGACGATCAGCGCCCAACCATTGCCATTATTACCCCAGAGGACGAAACATCCGACAAGTTGTATACCGACCGGATAAAAGAGGTGGCTGACCGTCCCTTAGAATGTCCAGGTTGGAAGCTGGTTAGTGGGAAGTTATACCACTATCGACCAAAAGCATTCATCGAGGACAATTTTGAAGATGAAAATGCCTGGACGTTAGTACTTCCGAAAGAGAAAAGAGTACTAGTCTTGAATGAGTTCCACGAAGAAGCCACGTCAGGTCACTTCGAGTTCAAGATCGAGTCGCCTTGTCGTATTACTGGCCAACGATGAAGAAAGACATAATTAACTATGTTCGAAACTGTCCAATTTGTCAACAATGTAAAGTTGAACAAAGAAAGCCAACTGGTCACATGGGTAATTGCAATTTTTCCCGACCACGGGAAACTGTCGCTGGTGAAGTAATGGGTCCCTTGCCAAAATCGGCCCATGGCTGCGAATATCTACTAGTGTTCCAAGATATGTTCACCAGGTGGGTTGAATGTATACCCATACGTATGGCAAATGTCCAGACCATCATTAAACACTTAAACGAACAAGTCTTTCTACGGTTTGGAACACCAAAGGTTTTCTTTTCCGATAACGAGACTGAGTTCCGGAGTAAGGTGATGGATAAATTCCTAGAACAACGTAGAACGTGCCAATCGCACGAATAAATCCATGATCAGGGAGTATATAGAAGGTCACCATAAGAACTGGGATGAATACATTGCGGAGTTGGCGTTCACTATGAACACAGCGACTCAAGAGTCGCTTCAAACTTCGCCAGCTATGCTGAACTTCGGCAGACAGCCAAACGATCCGAAATCATTACTTCGACAAGAAGAAATCGAAGCAAATATTTCAACAGCCAACATAGAAATGTCGAGTTTGTACCGGGTGACGAGATTTGGAAGAAAAACCGAGTACTGTCGTCAGCAACCGAAAGAGTGTCTGCTAAGTAAGCACCTCCTTATATTGGTCCTTTCAGGATCGGCCGTGTGATAAGCCCAGGGATATATGAACTGATGGACCAAAATGGAACGATTGACGGACCAACCTCAGTCGAACACTTAAAGAAATACCATAGCGAAACCGCGATCGATACTGAGGTGACTGAAGAAGCAAATGACTACGATGCCACGTCCGTCGATGAAGAAAAAGAAAAAGCGTCCGATGTAGAGAACAAACGACCGAAGAAACGTGGGAGGCCGAGGAAAACACGATTACTCGTAAATCGTAAATCACAACTGGATAGGACGGTCAAGCCGAAAACTACCGCGAGCAGCGAAACCGGTAATTTAAGATGCGGCAGACCGAAGGGATAAAAGAATAAACCACGCGATGGACCGATTAGTCTCTCTCCGAGGAGATTGCGTGCGCAACAGGCGGCAGCGGCGGTAAAAAGTTAAAATCACGCGAATAACTTAGAAAATCTTCACGTCTACCTCATTACCTCTCTAGTTCCAAAATTTATACTGTTTCCTGTACCACCCTTTAGATGCCCGTCAACAACAATGGCAGAGAACCAGGAGAGACCAGCATGGGGTCTGGTGGCGGACCTACTGCCACCATCCTCGACGAGGTCAGCAGGCAAGTCAGACCAGAGGAGACGCCGACAGACGACACTTCGGCGCCAGTCACCATGGGCGAACAAGATCCGGCGCTACAGCTGGACAAGCTGACCAGCTCGATGGAGGAAATTGACCTCGATAACAGATCGAATATGCGGTATGAGTAGATTATTTTCCTCGAACAATAGATCGATAATTATGCAATAAAGGAGGGATTTTTGTATCATGCATATGGGGGGGTTATTTTCCTTTGGACGGTAGAGCGATAATTATGCGATGCTGGAAGGTTATTTGTGGGATGCATATGTGTGCGTTATTTTCGTTTGGACGGTATAGCGATAATTATACGATACGGGAGGGATTTTTATGGAAAGCGGTAGAGGTGAGTTATTTCCTTATGGACGGTAGAACGATGATTATACGATACGGGAGGGGATTTTGTAATTTGCGGAATGGGTGGATTATTTCCCTTTTGACGGTCAAGCGATAATTATGCGATACGGGAGGGATTTTTGTAATATGCGGTATGGGGGGGGGGGGGGGGGTTACTTGCCTTTGGACGGTAAAGCGATAATTATGTGATACAAGAGAGATTTATATGGTATACGGTAGAAGTGGGTTATTTTCCTTTGGACGGTAGAGCGATAATTATACGATATGGGAGGGATTTTTGTGATTTACGGAATGGGTGGATTATTTCCCTTTGGACGGTCAAGCAATAATTATGCGATACGGGAGGGATATTTGTGGGATGCATACGTGTTCGTTATTTTCGTTTGGACGGATGAGCGATAATTATGCGTTACGCGAGGGATTTTTGTGGTATACGGTACGGGTGGATTATTTTCCTTTGGGCGGCAGACCGATAATTATGCTATACGGGACGGGTTTTTGTGGTATGCATATCGATGGGTTATTTTCCTTTGGACGGTAGAGCGATAATTAATCGATATGGGTGGGATTTGTGTGGTATGCAGTACGGGTGGATTATTTTCCTTTGAACGGTAGAGCGATAATTATGCGACAGGGGAGAGATTTCTATGGTATATGGTACGGGTGGGTTATTTTCCTTTGGACGGTAGAGCGATTATTATACGATACGGATGGGATTTTTGTGGTATGAGGTACGGGTGGGTTCTTTTCCTTTGGACGGTAGAGCGGTAATTATGTGATACGGGACGGGTTTTCGTGGTATGCAAATGGGTGGATTATTTTCCTTTGGACGGTAGAGCCATAGTTAAGCGATACGGGAGGGATTGTTGTAATTTGCGGTATGGGTGGATTATTTCTCTTTTGACGTTCAAGCGATAATTATGCGATACGGGAGGGATTGTTGTAATTTGCGGAATGGGTGGATTGTTTGCTTTGGACGGTCAAGGGATAATTATGCGATGCGGGAAGGTTGTTTGTGGGATGCATATGTGTGCGTTATTTTCGTTTGGATGGTGTCACGGAGAAGCGTTAGGTTCTCCGTGGCATCTCGGATGGCCGCTACCGACGACGCTGGATGTGTCGTGAGCAGGGAACGCCGTTGCCTGCAGTTCTCACGCACAGAGGTGCAATGCTTGGACTTCTGCACGTGGAGACGCTCGCCACCGCCTCGTCGCAGCGGCGGCAGAGCGGCAGACGTCCGGCGACTGCGACGCAGGGCAGAGCTGTCTTTTCGACAATAAAGAAGTGCTACACACATCTCCTTGCTTCTCTCTTGTGTTCGGAGGAGCACCCATCCTTCCCCCCCATCCGTGACATTCTGGCATCCCTTGTAAGGACCTCCGTGACATCTTCATCAAAGCAGTTGGAGGACCAACGTGCCGAAATTTTTTTATCGGCAACGAATTCTGTTGTTTGTGCCAACGTAACGTGCTCAATCCAGTGCACTTTGGTCGCCGAGACACAGGCGTCTAGTCTCGCCAAGAGTTCCCAGCCTTTAAGGAAACAGGCGACGGCCGTGAATCTACAAGCCAATGAAGGCTCCTCATTTATCTGTAAGTAGAATAAAATTCAGGACGAGATCGAGAGGCTTCTGCAACAGAACAAGATTTGTTCTGCAATATCAGCGTACGGCTCGCTGGTTTTCGTCTCGCCAAGGAAAACCACTGTACGCCAGAATCATCGCATCATCGTTGACTTCAGGCGCATCGGTGAGCCCGCAATCGCAGTCGCAGCGCAAAAACCAGCTGCAGGATAAATAGATAATAAACGCACGGCTAATCGTACGTGCGCCTCAAGCTGATCTCAACCAACGAAAGCCGTCAGTGCGGACCAGTCACTGGCGTGCTCCGGAAGCCGTAGAGTGCAGCCAGCAACAACAGCAGTCTACTACTGTAAGTTTCCCTCGCCGTTTCTTTTATTATTACGAGCACCTTGGCTTTCGGGAGTGAGTGGACTTTCGCATTACTCGCGGTTCTTTTATTTGTATTAAATTTAACGCGTCGGTAGTCGCCAATTAATATAATGGTTCCCGGCTTGTTCAAAACAAAAAACCGCGGGTTGAAAACGCGATCGAGGAGCCGCGGTACCTGCAGCGACCCGGAAAAAATCGACGCGAAGGTGGTAAATCGGGTAAATAAAATTACGGACCTGTATTTGAAAAATCCGCGAATCGTGCGTAAAGCTTTTATTCGCACAGCAAATCGCGAATTTTCAGCTTCAGATTCCGCGGACGAAATGAATCATGACAACCGTGCTGAAGAATGTCAAGATTACTTGCCGGCTAACGCGTTGCCCGGTAGTTACAGACAGTCGGGCGCTAACGACTTTACAAGCCGAACCGAAGACGAAAGCATCGGTCACATCCGTCCACCCGCGCCAAGCCCCGTAAATTCGGTAGAAGGAGCGTGCGCACTTAATTTTGTAAAACCGAAGCCAGCCAATTTAATAGACCTAAAAAGCCTAGAGGAAAAGCTAAGTGGCTGGAACTTGCATACCAAGTCGCGCGCCAAAGCCACTACCGGTAATGCCGACACAGCAAGGGATATAAATCCCAGGTCGGCCAAAGCATCTGCGGCAGAAGGTCCGATGACGGAAATGACGAAATTTTCAATCGAAACAGTGCGCCGAGAGCCGCTGTGCCGAGAGCCCGCGAGCCAGCGGCCGCAGCACCAAAGTTCGGTAAATACAAAGCCTCCGCGTCAAAAGTCGAAAAGCCCGAGCAATAACGCGCACAGAAACACTCTCGCCGACAAAGAAATTGGAGACGTGTCCGCAGCTGAATCCTTCGCGGTCCTATACTCTGAGTCAGAAGAGGAAGCTGTGAAAAGCGCTAAAACTCGTCGCGATACTCGCAAAGAAACGGAGACATCGTCAAATACTCATACTCGGTCCACCGCGCCGTTAAATAAATCGGTCGACCGCTCTCTCAGGCAGAACCGTGCTGCATATCGTGAAAAATTAATACAGCGCCGAATTTCGAACGAAGACGACCTCTCGAACTCGGATCCATCCGACGGCGATAATAATTACAAAAATTTCGATAACGCGGATAGGCGTGTAAAGTAGACCCCGAGTGAAAGGCCGACAAGTCGACAGCAACCAAGAGGCGGCGATCACTTCCCCTCGGACGATGATCCAGACTCGGATCCGTTCGACGGTGAAAGTAAGCGCAAGTGCACCGATAAATCGGACAATACCAAACGCCCGGCTCCCGACAAAAAATCCACACGTCGCAGGCCGCCTCATAGAGACGATCGCTCCCCGCCGGACCACGATCCGGATTCTGATCCGTCGGACGATGGCGACGACGACGACTATGACGAGGATTGGCCTCCAAAGCCTCGTAGTGAGCCAGTAAAACATCATGATAACAGCTCACGAGCGAGCAGCAAAAAAGAACGCTCGCCGCAATTGCCGTTTCATCAAGCCGTCGCATGTATCCCGGAATTTAACGGAGATCCGGATAACCTCGGGCTTTTTCGCAAAGGAGTGCTAGATGTGCTAAAATCACACCCAGCCCACGAACAATTCTTGCTCTTGCACATCGCTAGCAAGTTCATCCGTGGATAAGCTCCTTCACGACTTGACACTGCACTACGCGAATGTCGGAATCGCCGATCAAGTTTTTGCCGAACTGCGCGCGATTAAGCAAGGCGCACATGAGTCGGTAGGCGACTACTGCGCGTTGAATCAGCCCCCGGTTTATCTGACTCAGACAGGCGAGCTCGGAGACGTCAGGCGCGTACCGACGTTTTAGATCAATTTTGGTTCGGGTTGAAAGCCCCACTTGATCACCAAGTGCGCTGCAGATTCCCGAGGGATCTGAATGCAGCTATAACCGCAGCCATAGAATTCGAAGGCAAGCAAAGCGGCCGAAATTTTGATAATGCCACGCCGACACCCGGAAAGACCTCGCAAGTGCGCAGAGCAACGGCAGAGGAAGCCCAGCCGGTCAATAGCGAGCAGGACGGCGCGAAAAATTCGCAAAGTCCCAAACCAGCTCTTGAAGATAACCCTATAGTACATTGCAGCTACTGCAACCAGCACGGTCATGCTGTCGATCGCTGCAAAGTTTTAGTTCGGCATGCATCTCAGCATATACTTAAAAATCCGTTCCCGAATAACAACGGGAATCGAAACAACAAAAACGGTGCGGGCAATAATAATGGTAATAACCGCAATAATGGCAATGGCCAGAATAACGGTAATAGTAACCGTAATGGCGGCGACGACTGTAATTCTGGAAATAATAACGATAATCGCAATAATGGCGATAATCGTAATTACAACAAAAAGCAACGACGGAATTCCCGAAAAAATAATAACTATAAAGGCAAACGTGATCGCCGAACGAAAGTATCAGCCGTAACTCGAGAAGCAGCGAAGCAGCGGCTGCTTTAAACTAGACGCACGTTCGCCACGTTCCTCAAGCGGCGAGCGTCAAAAAAATAAGCAGCTGGAAACAAAGCAACAAATTAATTCAGCAAAAATCAAGTTTATCACTACGGGTAGACAGACACCGATTGTGTCCGTAGAATGCCCGCAATTGCGTAAGCGCATAGGCAAATTCTACGCTGACTCGGGAGCAGATATTTCGATTGTAAAAATCGGGGAATTGGCCCCCGGTTATCCTATCGACGCACAAAAAATTATTAAAATTCAGGGAGTGCAGAGGGCACAGCCTATACGCTCGGCCAAGCGGAAGTCCAACTGGGTGGACTACGCTGCTATCTCCAAGCCGTATCAAATGATTTCCCGATAGAAAATTCCGGAATCATTGGCTGGGATATTATCGACTCTCACGGTGGCTGCGTCGATGCTTTGAGCAAGAGTCTCAAGCTCGGTAACACGCGCCTTCCGTTCGACGCTGGCGAGCAAGTCACTATTCCCCCATGAGTCAAAATGGATATAAGTGCGCCGTTAATTAACAATGACGTTGAAGTCAGATGGGTCCCACTAAATGACCTGCATCCCGATTTGCTATTCGGCAATTTTATCTCCGATAACGTGAACGGCCGTGTTTACGCGGAGTGCATCAACGTCAGTAATCCAGAAGTCACCATATCTGCCCCGATGGTCGAGCTGCAAGAATGCGAAATTATCGCAAACCCGCTGTTTCAAGCCAACGAGGACGGCTCTGCTGAAAATGTTGCTAAGTTCGCTAATTTGCGACGCATGTTCGACGCAGAAAAACAAGAAAAATATCGCGAAGTTTTCAACCTAAATCGCCACTTACAAGCAGCTGCTCAAAAAAAACACGATCGAGTCGAAAAAATTATGAAGCTAGCGGATCTTGAAGGGTGCAACGAGGAAGAGAAAAACCTTATTCGCGAAATCGTTGACGAATTCGCCGGTGTGTTTGGGCTCGACGGGGAACCTCTACCCGCGACCCACCTGCTGCAACACAAAATCGTGTTAAAATCAAACAAGCCTATACGGAACCACCGCTTTCGATTCCCACCCGCTATCAAAGAGCACATGCTACGCGAGTTAGCTAAGTTGCGAGAGCAAAACATCGTCGTGCCCTCCAACTCAAACTACTCGTCCTCCCTCTGGATTGTTCCGAAAAAGCCGGACGCTGACGGTAACAAACGGTTCCGCCTAGTCACCGATTTTCGGGGCTTGAACGAAGAAACAGAGGGAAGCTGCCATCCGCTTCCATTTACTAGCGATATCCTCGAGCATCTCGCGTCGGCTAACTATGTAACGGTTGCGCTCCCCTTGCCCCGGATTTTGTCAGTCAAGATTCAGGATTCGGAAGGGGTGAGGTGAGAAATAACTCTGTTTGGTTAATTTTAACAACTATATATGTATTTACAATGAGTCTTATAATGCGTCGTCATTCTCCATCTGTAAACCAAACAAAGTGCGATGTTAAAGAAGACTTATCTCTTATAATTTATATCTTATAGACTAAACGGTAGTCGCGGTACTTATCAGCTAACGGAACGGTTCTTAATCCTACGCTAGTTATCGCTTACATTAATTCGCTTAACATTTATCGCCGCTAGGTTTCGCCTACTTATTGGTTACGTTTCGAGCACGGCGGTTCGGTCGGGTGTGTACTCGGCGCTTGCGAAGTCCTCGCGAGAACGTGTGCGTACGATCTCGTGTGAACTCGGCACCTGTTCCTATTTTCCCCCTACCCTGTGTGCGCACAGCGGTAGGTGGAACGGAGGAACGTCGGTGGAGTGTCTTTCGTGTGGAGTCTCACAGGACCTGATTGAGACGAGTGCGCACGACTCAACCCGGTACGGTGGTTGTCCCTCGTGGCTTCCCTTGCCCTGTGTGCGCACAGCGGCAAGTGAAGCGGGAGGGTGGTGAGTGGCTGTGTGCGGGCGTGCAGAGCCTGACAGAGATGTGTGCGCACGACTCTGTAAGTCTCTGCAGTCAGTTTCGTGTTCCGGTTACCCTGTGTGCGCACAGCGGTAACAGGAACGGTCGAAACAGTGTGACAGTGCAGCGGTATGTGTGTGTGGGTTGTGCAGATTCTAACAGAGACATGTGCGCACGACTCTGCTAGTATTTGCAGCCGGTTTCGGGTTCTGATTGCCCTGTGTGCGCACAGCGGCAACAAGAACGGTCGAGTCGGCGTGGTGGTGTGACGGTGTGTGTGTGGCGGGTATGCAGATTCTAACAGAGACGTGTGCGCACGACTCTGCTAGTATTTGCAGTCAGTTTCGTATTCCGATTGCCCTGTGTGCGCACAGCGGCAACAGGAATGGCCGAAACAACGGAACGAGATCTAGCTACGGTAATTTCTGTATCCGTACCGTTACGTGTGCGCACGAAACGGTCAGATATCGGCAGTTCTTCTAGGGCCCTCCTAGCGGTGTCGTGCGCTCACGGCAACGCTCGGATCGGGAGCTCTGATCGAACTGCCCCCGTGCTGTCGCGGCTGGGCTTATATAGCCCAAGTCGCTGGCGCCAACGCCCTCTGGTGGTGATTGTGTCGAGTGTTGTTGGTGTATATGTTTGGTGCTTATCGTGCTCTTTTCGGTAGTGTGCGTTGTTTTGTTCGCGCCCGTCGTCGGTTTCGTTCGCGGCTATGTTTACATTATACGAGCACGTGTTGCTACCCATGAGCACTCGGCTTGTGCTCATGTTATTGTCGTGCGGGTCTGCCTTTCGCTCGCGATGTTTGTGTGCCTACTTGTATACATTTGCACGAGACTGATGTCTCGTTGCAACTATATAACCGTCATGGACCTCAAGTCGGGGTACCATCAAATTGAGATGCATCCCGACTCGGCACACTTAACGGCATTTTATGCCCCTGACGGCAACCATGGCAATCAGCTTCTGCAATTTAACAGAATGGCTATGGGCCTAAAGGAAGCGACAATCACGTTTACACGTGCAATGTCGCTGGCCATGAAGGGTTTGCAAGGCGATGAGGTCGAAATTTATCTCGACGACGTCATGGTGTTCGGCGAGAATCTCGACGAACACAATAAATGCCTGCGTCGTGTATTAAAAAGACTCTTAGAGGCCAATATGAATATCGAACCAAGAAAGTGCCAATTCTTGAAAAGAGAGGCACAGGTGCTCGGTTATATAGTTGGCGGCGGTCTAATTAAGACAGACCCGGCGAAAGTTCGCGCCATGGCCAACTATCCGACGCCAATAGACGCAAAGAAGCTGAAACATGCAATTGGATTGTTTAGCTGTTATCGGCGATTTATCCCTGATTTTTAAAAATTCGTTTGAAACTCTTCGAAAGCTTATGTCGGAAGAGCCAGTCCTAAAGGCTCCGGACCTTTCGCAGCTGTTTATCGTAACAACAGACGCAAGCGACTTTGCACTTAGCGCAATTATAAGCCAAGACAAGATAGGCTCAGATCAGCCGTGCGCGTACGCGTCGCGGTGTCTGAAGGGCAGCGAATTGCGGTACCCGACATACGACAAAGAGCTCCTCGCGGTCGTGTTTGCAAAAGAACAATTTCAATGTTATTTATTTGGAAGAAAGTTCACAATCGTTACCGACCACGAAGCTCTTAAACATTTTCATGCGACAAAAAAGCCGGATTTGAGCTTTAATAGGCTAAAGGCCACGCTAACGGGCTACAAATTCGACATCGTATATCGCCCGGGAATCAAAAACGCGAACGCTGACGCGCTCTCTCGCAATCCAGTGCTAGCGGAGGGCGAGGTAAATCCGGACCTGCCGCGCCACGAGCTTTACGAGCTTGCCGATCAGCAGGTGCTAGATTCGCCGGACGAAGAAGCAGGCGCTCCACCAGGAAGAATTTTCCGTGCGCGCGCTACGAAAAAGCGAGGTCAGGCCTCCGGAGAGAAGCTTCGAATATCGGCCTCGAGTTCCGAAAACTCATCAAATCGCGCCATAAGTAAAAAGCCCAGGGAAGATAACGCGCTGATTTATAAACGCGACGAGGTTCCCGCGGTGAGAAATGAGTTCGACGGTTACTTTATTTGCCGCGCACTTCACGACGTTTATCACGTAGACGAAAAAGTTAAAATTCAGTGGTTTACGGAAAAGAAAAATCGAAAACACGTGTACGCACCGGATTACCGCGACGCGATCTGGTTCGATTGTATTTTAATAAGCACATTCTTGAAGCGCATAGATAAAAACCACTATGCCTTAAGCGCCGGGAAACGCACACGTATAGAGGCAATTCTGCACGAATCCATCGAATTTCGAGCCAATCCTCCCGCTCCAGAACCACCTAAGCTGTCTGCCGAGCTCGCAGAATCCTCAGATTCCGATAAATCCATGCCATCAGTAATTTCGGCACTTTCTTGCTCATCGGGTGATTCAATAATTACCTCCGAAGTACGGCCGTACATAAAATACGTAGCGCCATCCGATCGCGAAACTCGCGGCTCGCAAAATGCTTGAGTCACGGCCCCGCAGAAAATTCACGAGTCCAGCAACTCGAGTAGCGATCAGGAGAGTATACGGATCCCCCCGTCGGGAAAAATCGCCAACGCAATCGACGCTCCGCAGATATTTAGTTTCCCGGGAAATTTATTTCCGCAAAATTCGCGACCGTACGACTCCTTGAACCCGTCCTCACCGAGCAAAGTCCTGCGGCCCACGGCCCCCGAATTTCATATGCCGATTATTAAGGAAACTACCTCGCCGCCTGAAAAACAAAATATTCCAGGCGTCGAGAGCTCGCCAGCCAAGGCGTCAGAGCCCCAATCGGCAATGATCTGGCCGTGGTCTGGCAACCAGGCCAAGAAAAAGCTAAGAGTGAATATTGAAGGAAAAGATTTCGCAGGGAAAGGCGGGGTGCGCATCGATTGTTGGGAGACAAATTCAACCGCCGCGTCGCTATATAAAAGAGCACCGATGGCCGTCGAAAATATCCCACGACACACGCGCACACATGAGCCGCCCGTGACAAGAGAAGATGCTCTAGAGGCTCCAGAAGCTGCTCAAAGCATGGTCGTCTATAGCGAGGTGCAAGATGGGCTCTTTGAATGCCTGATTATACCGGCTTCCAAAAGTTTTTGTATTTGGTTAAAAAGCTCGTCATCTAGTCCTGTTGGTCCTCTCTTGTACTTAACTTTGACGGGTTCTTCATCGGTTGTCCTAATCTTATGCTTGACACATGATGTTCTTGGTGGCGGATCTCCTGGCAAATAAAACAGATGAGAATATTCTTTTACCATTTTCTTAATCTGCGTTCTTTCTGGTCTTGTGTGATAGTTGGTTAAAACTTTTTCCAGGATTGTTTTTACGCGGTCTTCTTCGTCTTTTGGTGGTTCCCCTTCTAACGGGAACTCGTAGTCATCCTCCAAGTCATCGTAAAAATCAAATGCTTCCAATGGCTGTGGAGTAATTTCTATTTCAACTGGGTCAGGTAGAGTATTAGTGGCCATTACATAACAGTAGCCTTTGTTATTTTTAACGGCAGCTTCTCCTATAAAAACTCCTGGGACAGTATTTATTCGTCTTAAGTAGGCTTGGCCCTTAGCTGAATGTTTAGTTGCGGGAATTCTTATAGGAACTTTTGCTCTGGCCGGTAACTTAAATACAGTTTTACCATTGGATTTAAAACCTTTAGAATTAAAATTCCAATTTACTGTATCTATAGATTCCGGTTCTATCTCGCGTTCGGCATATGGAAATTCAAACTCAGATTCAATCTGAACTCTTTTTACTTCCGTGTTTCGATATGCTTCCTCTGGATGTTTATCTTCACCAGTTTCTGGTATTAGTTTATGAACGAAGGGAACGGGTGTTATCGGATGACTTTCCGTTACTAGTACTCCCTCTCCAAACATGATGTTTACTTTTTCTACAAGTAGAAAAGGGTTACCCAATATAAGTTCCTCTGATAGTGGCGTGCTAGATGGTAACACGTGGAATAAATGGTCTTTTCCTAAGATTTTTAATTTTACAGTTCCTAGAGTTCTTACCTCCTGTGGAGAAATACCTAGTATAAAGATTACGTCATTTTGGTCTACTATAGCATTAGGACCCAATGCATTTTCTTTTACTGCATTGATTTGATGAATACGTGGATTGGAGTAATGATTATTATACATGGTTACTTTACCCCGTTCATATTTCGATGCTAACGCGAACGCGTCGTCCAGTTTTTCTGGTGCTAACTCGATAATACGGGTTCTCCAACCATCTGGTAATCCATTAATAAATGATTCTAAGGCAATGATTTCGATCTGAGGTTTTAAATGATCTCGCTGTACGTTATTTCCCAGTACTTCCAACGCGGCGTTAATTGCGGCATTAACTAGCGCGTTTATTCGACCGTAAAACTGTCGAATATTCTCTCCCTGCCTCATGGAAGATGATTGAATTTCGTGTAAGTAATAACTATATGTGCGGGGCGGTGCAAAGCAGTCTTTTAAATGCGATTTTAAATCATTCCAAGTTTTAAATGTGCTACCTTCCAAGGCTTGTCTGGCTTTACCCCTTAATTTTGATATAACGATTCTTAAAAAGTGTGCTTCTGAATCTGTAGAAATCATGGTAAAGCAGTTATCAACATCTTGTAAGAATTCTTTTAGATTCATGTTCGTTCCATCGTAATCTGCAAGATGTTGAGTTGCTCTTTCCACTGCCCGAAAATTATTTGACTCTAATATACTACGTGAAAATTATAATAATTGTTCTTCTCTTTCTGCCTCTTTAAATCTATAAAATTGATCTAAAGCATTGATTCTTTGTTCTAAGTTGGGTAATCTTAAGATTTCCTCTCTAGTTTGATTAAACGCCATTATGTTTTATTTCGTCTAAAAGTTTCAAAAATACTGACTCTAAATTTCTTTTTAATAATGAAAATTCTAAACGAGACAGTTGGTACTTTAGTAACAATGGCTTAGTTCCCCACAAGGGATGCCATTTGTAAGGTTCTGATTTACTATGCTGAACCGCGCAGTAATTCTATTTACAAATAATTGTTTATTTGAGTATAGGTGAACTAGCCTTGACTCGAGAGTCTTCTGTTACTATTAAGTAGGTTATGATTCTAATAAACTGTCCCTTTATGGTACTTCTTTGTTATGACTTTATTTAGACGAAGGCCCAATGCTTTGATACAGATGTTACACAGATGTTTTAATCTAATCTTTATGTTTGTTCTTAATTTTACGTATTTACTTATTTCTATATTGGTTCGACTTACAATCCCCTTCGGACACTACTAGTAGATTGCACGGTCGATGACTGGGCGGTGTTTAGTATTATCCTACACGGATGGTTCCGTGGCGTGTTGAGAGTAAGTTCCTTAACTAAGCTGCCGAAGCTAACGCCAGATATGTTGACGGTCCTTAAGCCTCGTACTGTACCAACTCACGTCCAGAGTATGAAGAATTCCACCGGTTAGCTTCCACGGAGTTTGAGTGGTTTCTAAGCACCCAATAGACGACGCGAAGGACTAAACGGCACTCGTATTCATACACCAGGTCCAGCAGGTACAACACTCGTTGTCCTTGTAAAAAGAGACTTCACTAAAGGCCATATGAGGACTGAGTGCGGGGCTTATAAGGCTTGGCGGATGATCTCCATGTTAGGGTAATAACCAATCACTGATCGCCACCGAAAGTGTCTTACAATATAGGTTGGTGATGGTGCAGAATAAGTAGGTTTTGGGATTGCTGACTCGGGGGTCAGTTGGTTTAATTAGTGGGACGCGTTTGATGTCGTAAACGCGGTTGCGGAAATGCTTACATTGTGATTATCGTCGTATACCTGCGCCTGTACACATACACGCCGTCATACATCATTCTGTATACAGTATATCCATACATATAATTATCTTTTATGAACATGGGACGTTACAGCGGTATGGAAGGGTTATTTTCCTTTGGATGGTAGAGCGGTAATTATGCGACGCGGGAGGGATTTTTGTAATATGCGGTATGGGGGGGTTATTTTCCTTTGGATGGTAGAGCGGTAATTATGCGACACGGGAGGGATTTTTATGATATTCGGTACGGGTGGATTATTTTCCTTTGGTCGGTAGAGGTATGGGGGGGTTA
This sequence comes from Muscidifurax raptorellus, assembly GCA_020010945.3. Lineage (NCBI taxonomy): Eukaryota > Metazoa > Arthropoda > Insecta > Hymenoptera > Pteromalidae > Muscidifurax > Muscidifurax raptorellus. The sequence continues at coordinate 234,059 of JAHUUD020000031.1, forward strand.
TTTTCCTTTGGCCAGTAGAGCGATAAACATGCGATACAGTAGGGATTTTTGTAATATGCGATATGGGTGGATTATTTTCCCTTGACAATAGGACCATAATTATACAATACGGGACGGTTTTTTTGGTATGCGGTACGGGTGGATTATTTTACTTTGCACGGTAGAGCGAAAATTATGCGATACGAGAGGGATATTTGTAATATGCGGTATGGGGGGTAATTTTCCTTTGGACGGTAGAGCGATAAACATGCGATACAGTAGGGATTTTTGTAATATGCGATATGGGTGGATTATTTTCCCTTGACAATAGGACCATAATTATACGATACGGGACGGTTTTTTTTGGTATGCGGTACGGGTGGATTATTTTACTTTGCACGGTAAAGCGAAAATTATGCGATACGGGAGGGATTTTTATGGTATTCGGTACGGGTGGATTATTTTCCTTTGGTCGGTAGAGCGATAATTATGCGATACGGGAGGGATTTTTGTAATATGCATATGGGTGTTTTTTCCCTTGGACGGTACAGCGATAATAATATGATACGGGAGGGATTTTTGCGGTATGAGGTACGGGTGGGTTATTTTCCTTTGGTCGGTAGAGCGATAATTATGCGATGCGGGAGAGATTTTTGTAATATGCATAAGGGTGTTTTTTTTCCTTTGGACGGTAGAGCGATAATAATATGATAAGGGTGGGATTTTTGCGGTATGAGGTACGGGTGGGTTATTTTCCTTTGGACGGTAGAGCGGTAATAATGTGATACGGGAGGGATTTTTGCGGTATGAGGTACGGGTGGGTTATTTTCCTTTGGATGGTAGAGCGATAATTATGCGATACGGGAGGGATTTTTTTGGTATGCGGTAAGGGTGGATTATTTTACTTTGCACGGTAGAGCGAAAATTATGCTATACGGGAGGGATTTTTGTAATATGCGGTATGGGGGTGTTATTTTCCTTTGGATGGTAGAGCGGTAATTATGCGACACGGGAGGGATTTTTATGGTATTCGGTACGGGTGGATGATTTTCCTTTAGTCGGTAGAGGTAAGGGGGGGGGGGTTATTTTCCTTTGGACAGTAGAGCGATAAACATGCGATACGGTAGGGATTTTTGTAATATGCGATATGGGTGGATTATTTTACTTTGCGCGGTAGAGCGATAATTATACGATACAGATGGGATTTTTGCGATATGAGGTACGGGTAGGTTATTTTCCTTTGGACGGTAGAGCGGTAATAATGTGATACGGGAGGGATTTTTGCGGTATGAGGTACGGGTGGGTTATTTTCCTTTGGTCGGTAGAGCGATAATTATGCGATACGGGAGGGATTTTTGTAATATGCATAAGGGTGTTTTTTTCCTTTGGACGGTAGAGCGATAATTGTACCATACGGGAGAGATTTTTGTGGTATGAGGTACGGGTGGATCATATTTTTCCTGGACTGTAGCACGATAAGTATGCGATACAGGAGGGATTTTTGAAATATGAGTTATGGGTGGGTCAATTTCCTTTGGCCGGAAGAGCGATAATTATGCGATACGGGAGGGATTTTTGTGGTATTCGGTACGGGTGGATTATTTTTCTTTGGACCGTAGAGCGATAATTATACGATACGGATGGGATTTTTGTTGTATGAGGTGCGGATGGGTTATTTTCGTTTGGACGGTAGAGCCATAGTTATGAGATACGGGAGGGATTTTTGTAATATGCATATGGGTGTTTTTTTCCTTTGTAGAACGGTTTTCCTTTGTAGACGGTAGAGCGAAAATAATGTGATAAGGGAGGGATTTTTGCGGTATGAGGTACGGGTGGGTTATTTTCCTTTGGACGGTAGAGCGATAATAATGTGATAAGGGAGGGATTTTTGCGGTATGAGGTACGGGTGGGTTATTTTCCTTTGGACGGTAGAGCGGTAATAATGTGATACGGGAGGGATTTTTGCGGTATGAGGTAAGGTGGGTTATTTTCCTTTGGACGGTAGAGTGGTAATTATGCGATACGGGAGGGATTTTTATGGTATTCGGTACGGGTGGATTATTTTCCTTTGGTCGGTAGAGCGAAAATTATGCGATTCGGGAGGGATTTTTATGGTATGCAGTACGGGGGATCATATTTTCCCTGGACGGTAGGTCGATAAATATGCCATACGGAAGGGATATTTAAAATATATGGTATGGGTGGATTAATTTCCTTTGAACGGTAGAGCGATAATTGTACCATACGGGAGGGATTTTTATGGTATTCGGTACGGGTGGATTATTTTTCTTTGAACGGTAGAGCTATAATTATATGATACGGATGGGATTTTTGTTGTATGAGATTCGGGTGGGTTATTTTCCTTTGGACGGTAAAGCGGTAATTATGAGATACGCGAAGGATTATTCTGATATGCATATTTGTGGGTTATTTTACTTTGGACGGTAGAGCGACAATTAATCGATACGGATGGGATTTTTGCGGTATGAGGTACGGGTGGATTATTTTCCTTTGAACGGTCGAGCGGTAATAATGTGATACGGGAGGGATTTTTGCGGTATGAGGTACGGGTGGGTTATTTTCCTTTGGACGGTAGAGCGATAATAATGTGATAAGGGAGGGATTTTCGCGTTATGAGGTACATGTGGGTTATTTTCCTTTGGACGGTAGAGCGATAATTATGCGTTACGGGAGGGATTTTTATGGTATTCGGTACGGGTGGATTATTTTCCTTTGGTCGGTAGAGCGAAAATTATGCGATACGGGAGGGATTTGTATGGTATGCAGTACGGGGGGATCATATTTTCCCTGGACGGTAGGTCGATAATTATGCCATACGGGAGGGATTTTTAAAATATATGGTATGGGTGGATTAATTTCCTTTGAACGGTAGAGCGATAATTGTACCATACGGGAGGGATTTTTGTGGTATGAGGTACGGGTGGATCATATTTTTCCTGGACTGTAGCACGATAAGTATGCGATACAGGAGGGATTTTTGAAATATGAGTTATGGGTGGGTCAATTTCCTTTGGCCGGTAGAGCGATAATTATGCGATACGGGAGGGATTTTTGTCGTATTCGGTACGGGTGGATTATTTTTCTTTGGACCGTAGAGCGATAATTATACGATACAGATGGGATTTTTGTTGTATGAGGTGCGGGTGGGTTATTTTCCTTTGGAGGGTAAAGCGGTAATTATGTGATACTGGACGTTTTTTTGTGGTATGCAAATGGGTGGGTTATTTTCGTTTGGACGGTAGAGCCATAGTTATGAGATACGGGAGGGATTTTTGTAATATGCATATGGGTGTTTTTTTCCTTTGGACGGTAGAGCAATAATAATGTGATAAGGGAGGGATTTTTGCGGTATGAGGTACGGGTGGGTTATTTTCCTTTGGACGGTAGAGCGATAATAATGTTATAAGGGAGGGATTTTTGCGGTATGAGGTACGGGTGGGTTATTTTCCTTTGGACGGTAGAGCGGTAATAATGTGATACGGGAGGGATTTTTGCGGTATGAGGTAAGGTGGGTTATTTTCCTTTGGACGGTAGAGCGGTAATTATGCGATACGGGAGGGATTTTTATGGTATTCGGTACGGATAGATTATTTTCCTTTGGTCGGTAGAGCGAAAATTATGCGATTCGGGAGGGATTTTTATGGTATGCAGTACGGGGGATCATATTTTCCCTGGACGGTAGGTCGATAAATATGCCATACGGAAGGGATATTTAAAATATATGGTATGGGTGGATTAATTTCCTTTGAACGGTAGAGCGATAATTGTACCATACGGGAGGGATTTTTGTGGTATGAGGTACGGGTGGATCATATTTTTCTTTGGACCGTAGAGCGATAATTAATTGATACGGTAGGTATTTTTGTAATATGCGATATGGGTGGATTATTTTCCCTTGACAATAGGACCATAATTATACGATACGGGACGGTTTTTTTTTGGTATGCGGTACGGGTGGATTATTTTACTTTGCACGGTAGAGCGAAAATTATGCGATACGGGAGGGATTTTTGGAATATGCGGTATTTGGGGGTAATTTTCCTTTGGACGGTAGAGCGGTAATTATGCGATACGGGAAGGATTTTTGTAATTTGCGGTACGGGTGGGTTATTTTCCTTTGTACGGTAGAGCGATATGGATAATTAATCGATACGGATGGGATTTTCGTGATATGCAGTACGGGTGGATTATTTTCCTTTGGACGGTAGAGCGATAATTAATTGATACGGATGGGATTTTTGTGGTATGTAGTACGGGGGGATCTTATTTTCCCTGGACGGTAGCACGATAAGTATGCGATACGGGAGGGATTTTTGAAATATTTGGTATGGGTGGGTCAATTTCCTTTGGCCTGGTAGAGCGATAACTATGCGATACGGGAGGGATTTTTGTGGTATTCGGTACGGGTGGATTATTTTCCTTTGAACGGTAGAGCGTTAATCATGCGATACGGTAGGGATTTTTGTAATATACCATACAGGTGGATTATTATCCTTTGGCCGTAGAGAGATAATTATACGATACGGGAGTAATTTTTGTCGTATGCGGTACGGGTGGATTATTTTCTTTTGGACGGTTGGTCGATAACTGTGCGATACGGGAGGGATTTTTGTGGTATGCAGTTCGGGGGGATCATACTATTCCTGGACGGTAGGATGACAATTATGCGATACGGTAGGGATTTTTAAAATCTGTGGTATGAGTGGGTTAATTTCCTTTGGACGGTGGAGCGATAATTGTACGGTACGGGAGGGATTTTTGTGGTATGAGGTACTGGTAGATTATTTTCCTTCGGACGGTAGAGCGACAATTATATGATACGGGAGGGATATTTGTGGGATGCGGTACTGGTGGGTTATTTTCCTTTGTAGGCTAGAGCCATAGTTATGCGATACGGGATGGATTATTGTAGTATGCATATTTTTGGGTTATTTTCCTTTGGACGGTAGAGCTGTACGGATAATTAATCGATACGGATGGGATTTTTGTAATATACAGTACGGGTGGATTATTTTCCTTTGGACGGTAGAGTGATAATTATACGATACGGGAGGGATTTCTATGGAATGCGGTGCTCGTGGGTTATTTTCCTTCGGACGGTAGAGCGACAATTATATGATACGGGAGGGATATTTGTGGGATGCGTTACGGGTGGATCATATTTTCCCTGGACGGTAGCACGATAAGTATGCGATACGGGAGGGATTTCCGAAATATTTGGTATGGGTGGGTCAATTTCCTTTGGCCGGTAGAGCGATAATTATGCGATACGGGAGGGATTTTTTTGGTATTCGGTACGGGTAGATTATTTTCCTAGACGGATTTTGCGTCCCGTATCGTATATTATCGCCCCTCCTGATGCCAGACTTTAGCAAAATTTCCATATGATCCATGAAAAATGGATTTTATTTCCAAAATTTAATACAGTGTGCTATACAATGCCAAGATAAGTTGTGCTGTTGCAAAATGTGCCACATTGTACCAAACTGTGTTAGTACACTCTAGCACAAATTCCATTACAACAAGGATTACTCTTTGAGAATTAATGTTTGTTCTCATATTAAGTTTCGTGACTGAAATTTTACAATATTTTAAAAGTGTCAAATTATCTCTAATTAAAAAATTTACATCCTTCTAGGAAAATCGACCGCACTGTGCGCGTTTAATATCATTACGCTCGTCTTTCTTTACAACATTTTCCACACTCTATGATATAATACATATGTATGTATTCGGTTAATTTTCTATATTTCTAAAAATCATATATCGCCCAATGCAATGTAGGTTATGTGCTCTTCTATTTTTGAGGTTAGATATTCGCTATTTATTTTGTGGCATAATAATTAATTGTCAGAAAACTAATCTCAAAATTTAATACTAACCTAAATACTATCGTTTTTTATTATTTTTATTAAACTCTTTACTATTTAAATTCAAATATTAAATTTTAAATGTTGGCGCCATCGAACCCGGATATATCTGTCGACCAATCATCGTTCAACGCTAACTTCATTTATAGGCTTCACAACATCTGACCATGACTTTTTTAAGAGAGGATAGAATGTATTTATGAAATTCACATATTAATGTAGTCATATCTAATTATGTAGCATCCAGAATGCAGAGTTGCTAGAAAAGCATTCGGTGTGTGGGATAGAAATATCCTGCAAACAATGGACTTAGAATATTCGCTCCTTGCACAATTTACTATCAGCGCCACTTTTGCGACAAGAGTGAGAACTGTTGGTTTGATAAAATGTATATGCTTATATAGGAAGTTGCATAAAATAATTTATTTAGAAATGTTAATTGCCTTAAACTGTTGCAAATTTTTTTGTAAGATAACTGTTACTGTACTTTATACATACAAAAAGTTATAAACATTTTAAACATTTAGAATTCGGTTAAAAAATATTTTTTGTCTTTTTGCCCATATAAGCAATACATTATTGCAACCGTTTAGTTCGGAGGGCGGCCACGAATTCACGTAGAATACGCTCATAGCCACTACTTGAATACAACGCCACGCGAGCAGAACAACCAAAAGCAACCGCACCACTACAGGAGGAAGAGGAAATGCATCTAATGTCCTTTGACCCTTTGGATTAACATTTAATTTATTTAACAGACCTAAACAGAGTCAAAAGACCACAAAAAACCCTTCTGGATGACAGCGTTCTAGAAGAAAAAGCGGAGAGGCCAATACTTGAACCAGCAACCAAATAATATATAGCACAGACCATCCTTTCGATGGACCAAATAAATTACGTTTTCACACATTTGTAATGAATTCGAACCATCTTATTCATAAAATTCTTTTAACTACCGCATGCGCATCAAAACATAATGTCAATTTATAAACTAAGGTATAACATTTTTAGAGATATGTCACTAACAAAATGAAAATACTTAAGAAAATTTTTATCGTATTAAGATAATTTTGTTTTGTTTTGCAGAGAATTATGTTTATTTTCAGGAAAAAATAATGCCCCATAGCTGCGAGATAATGCCACATTGCTATATTTTGAACAGGCCTATTAAGTTTTATTTCTTATAAAACGTAATCAATTTTTTTTCAAAAAACAAAAAATACCATCCTTAAGTACATTTTTCATGGAGTATTTAAAAAAATCGACCCTCTACGATTTTTTTTCCGAGTTATTCCATTTTCAAGATATTCCTATGTGTTAGCCAAATATTACCAACATCACCATTACCCGATACGTACCGCAAGGAGGTTGTTGGTCGGATTTACGCATCATTGGGGCCCTGACAAGGTCCAATTGTGTGAACCGTTTCTTACATTAGGGACCCCGTGGCTCGTTACTTCATTTTCGTTCAGGGTTGTAAGTAAATCGTTATTTTTTCCAACAGTAACAGATTAAAATTTATTTGGGTTTGACAGGAGTTTATAATGAATGACCCATTTTGACAAAAAATTAATTAGTTTTAAGTAGGATTGACTACCATTAAGCAAATATTACTAGTACTTACCAAAGTTAACCACACTCCACCTCCGACCTTGCCTTCTCCGACCGGATCCGTTTCGATCTATCCTTTACTGGCCGATTCACCTCCAACCTTGCCTTCACTAGCTGGGTTACAGTTGATCTCTCTTAATTGTCCAGTTTACGACTGAACTTGTACTCATCTAACCGGAAACTGGACAGAACTTTGACAATGCCCTGATCTTTACCCAAGGACATATATGAAAGTTAAATTTCCCGTTTTTTCTACTCACAATGTCAAAATTGGTTGTTTCCATTTAAAATAATAAATTTTACCTCCTAATGACCTTGATTTTTGACCATAAGGTCATGATTAAGACTACTATCAATTCGATTTTTCTGAACCCTAAAACTTTGGTCTTTAAAACTTTTTCCCATCTCGTTTAGTTTTCGAAAAATTTTGCTTGTTGATTTTAAAATGGGACACCCTTCATAACAGTGATCCGTATTATTATATAGTATATGCTATATGTGGGTACCGAAAGAAACTTGTGGGCATGATTGTACAACATACGAATATTATGCAATATTAGCAATTTTTTATTTGTAATCATCTAACTTATATTGTAAGGTTTATCCTAATATCAAACTTGAAAAGCTCTAAATTTTTTTTATAAGGAACACATTCACTATTTAAAACCTAAATCTACCTTCACTGAAGGTGAGTAATAAACCCTCTAACTCTCTCCAAAGAAAAGATTAATATTATATATTAACTTTTATTATATTAAGAGGCGTCGTGCTGTAGACGCGACACGAAGATATTTCACTTCATCGCATAAACTAACCCTTCTAAAGATTAGGGAGAATCGGAAGTTGACCGGAAGTGTTAATAGTGAATCGGTATAACAATAAATGTTATTTAAATAATAATAATAATAAGTGAACGGAACGCTGACCAGGAATTGATCGGAAGTTCTAGAATGTCGTTTTATCCCTTAAACTACCCCTTCTAACGGTTGGACTGAACCGTAAGTTGACTGGTAGTACACCGGAAGTCGACTAGAAGTAAACAGAAATTGACAGAAACTAGCCCGGAAGTGAACCGGAATTTAAAAAGTTTTGTTTATAGGCCCGTTTTTGATAATACACTTCATCCTATATGCTACCCTTTCTAACAGTTTACGATATTAGTTGAAGGAAAGTAAACCCGAAGTGACCGTGAGAATGTTTTTAGACTTACGGTCATCCTACAAATTTCTTACGGCTAAAAATATAATGCGTTTCGTCTCTGATCTATTCTCTAAACTCATCAGTAAGATATTAAAATCACATATATTATGGCTACTTTCCGCGCTTAAGTAAATATGAATAGTTCAAAATATTTGAAAAATATTGAAAGATAATTTGCCGAATAAATGCTACTAATCAGAACTAAAAACCGCTGCCTAATTCATTGGCACGTAGTTTCCTCCAACTTAATTCATAGTTCCAATAAATAAAAAACTGTTTTAATATATAGTAGTAGGTGAATACTTTTTTTATATGTTATTTTATGCAAACTTAGAAAAATTCGTAGTCTAATAATTAAATATATGTAGTATTCAAATATTTAATTAGAGACAAGGAGAAGGAAAAGGGCGGTTAGGTTTGAAAGGAAACTGAGGAGGGCAAAAGAAAATACTTTACTAGGAGAATGCTGGAGGCTGCTGAAGAGAGAGGGAGAAAGGGGAGAATGGTAGGGAAGAGGGAAGGACGTGAGGAGAATGGAACTGGAGAAGTGCGCGGGATATCGGTGGAGGATTATTCGAGAAGAATGGAGGAGGAAGAGGGAATGGAGGAAGAAATAGAAAGGATAAACAAGAACACACAATGGCAGAAGTGGAGAGAGGAAATAAAGGAGTCTAGATATGCGGGTGAGATAAGGGAGGTAATGATGGAGCAGGGAGAAATACCAGAGTACCTGATGGAAGTGGGAGAACACAGAAGAGGGGCGCTCAGCGTTACGGCAAGGTTCAGATTAGGGTGTGAGACAAAAGGGAACAAATACTGGAAGAAGGAAGAAGAAAGGGTATGCAGGCTATGTGGGAGAGAGGAGGAGACGCTTAAACATGTGTTCGAAGAATGTGTGGAGATGAAGATAGAGGGGAAAAAGTGGCAGGAAGCAGTCGGAGGGAGAACGCAAGTGGGGAAACTTTATAGCACTATATGGAAGAGGAAAAATAAAGAAAGGCCGCAAGAATAAAGAAGAGGAAGGCAAGGAAGGAAGGAAAAGAAAGGACGAAGCAGAAATGAGATTTGAAAAGCGCGCGCAAAGCATGCGGGGAATTCTAGGGAAATTCAAAAATTTAGTTGTTTTAGCTTATTTTTAATTATTTTTGACTTGTTTTATTTTTAAAAAGCACATAGTGATAGATATTTATAAAACGAAAGGCAATTATGTCTTAGTTTTGTGAAATTCATTGTATTCATTTAGTTTCAGCTAATTTTCTATCGAGCACTCACATTATTCACTCAGTCGGTGAAAATTGGGTTTCGGGCCCTCTTAAATTGAAAGAATGAAGTATAAAATCTAATGCGATCCCACCTGCACGACTATAAACTTAAAGGGAAATAATTTTACGGTTGTTTGGATTTATGCAGATTAATCTTACTAAAGTATTCGAATAAATTTTGCGCATAAACGACTTTTTTTGGTGAAACAATTATGTTCTGGTTATCACAATATAAAATCCTTGGTATAATCATCAGTTCTATTTAATTTAAGCATTTAATTTAAGCCATACTCTGAAAGTTCTGTCGTGATTAAGAGAATCAATATCGATGATTTTAAAATTTCAGTATTTTTTAAAGCGTGTATGATAAAATATTTAAATTCGATATAAAGGACGATTATTGAGGAGGAAAATTGGGGGGAGGGGGTGAAAATACTCGTATTTAATTCAGTGGTGGCGGCAAAACTTTTTTTATAATTAGAAAGATACTTTTTAAGCACGACCGGGACACCGTAGTCTTTTGAATACTTTTCGTACTGTTTCAGAAACAAAGAAACCGCAACCAGCCGATTCGCAAGCGAGATCACGGTGTCTGCTGAGCGGTTGCTATAATAGCTTAAAGCCCATGCACTCTTGTATTGCATTGTTGCTACCATTCTGTACTATGTACTTATAATATACCCGAAAAGTAGATCGGAGCAAAACACGCACAAGCGGGAAGAGAGAGCATGAACGTGGCTAGCCGATCACCAAATGGAGGCGCGCAATGCTGCATAGCGAAGAAGTGCTGTTGAGCTGAAGGTCTTACTTTTCCGCATAGCAAACGATCAGCTCTTCAGCTTCGCTTGAATGATAAACATAAAACTACTTTTTTTTTGTTCAAATTATACAAAACCCAAGACATAATTGCTTTTTGGTACTACGTTTCTGCAAAATTCATGGCTTTATGAACTCTATGGAATTTGTATATTATATAATTTGAATTAAAGTATTGTAATAGGATAAATCTTTTAAATTTATAAAATAATTATGGGTTTTAATAATATTTATAATAATCTCGCTAAGATAAAATCTATACTTCAAAATGAAAAATGTTGAAAATCAGATTGAAACACAACTTTTATTTGCTGATTTATTTAAAACACAGATAATAGTATAAGCTGGAAACTTTAGCTTTAGTTCATTGCCGGGCACTCGCGTAAAGTGCGATTGTCAGGCAATAAGCGAGCGCATAGCGCGAGCTAAGTGCTTTACAAGCCACAGTAGCTGTAATGTCGTGCGTGGCGCGCTAGTTTCCTTTGGGTAATATAGTTAGAAATTACTATACCAATTACTTGTAAACTATTTTGTAAATGTTTTCAGATATGGTCATCAACGTATGTTTGGAAGTCTTGGTTGGGGACTAGCAATGTTTTTCGTTGGAATTGCTTTAGATCATAGTACGGCATTTCCTGATCATCCATGTGGCCCTGATACAAAAGAAAAAAATTACACTATCTGTTTTGCAATATTTAGTGTTTTAATGGGTGCTGCGTTAATTACAGCAACACAAATAAACTTTAAATATGATCCAGTTACAACAGAACCTGTAAGCTTGTGCGTTAAACTAAAAAATTAAGGAGACATACTCACCTTCAATTATCAAAAATAGGAAAATTCATTTTTATTCTTATAAATAACTTAAATTTTTTGAAAGAGGTTTAAACTATTGAATATTTTTAGGTAAAATATGATAAACATGAAACAATTCATATGTATGCCATATACCAGGTACAAGTATTCGTAGGCCCGAATTCATAATCTTCATTTTTTCACTTTCTGCAGACTTCATGGATCTTCATCAAATACATTTAATTCTACCATAAGCAAGGGAATTTATATCAATTTTTTTTTAAATTTTACTTACACAATATACATTGGAAGAAATGTTGGTCAAAGAGTCGAATATATAATGAAATCAAATCCACTGTTTAAGTATGCAAGTACGGAGATAACACTTTATTCAAATTTTACCTACACTATACCCCTAAACAAATAGTTTGTAGCGGAAATCTTCAAGGAAGTCGCGCATACCTTCAGCGTTGCCTCGAAATTTCAGTCATTGTGCATGAAACTAGCTACTCGAATTTACATTCATAATTATGATTATATACGTTGGAACGAATTTTTCATTTATTATTCTCCGTATTTTATTATACCACATACCCCAGTTATTTTACAATAAGTTTATAAAGTTAAGTCACAATACGAAAATTCCCTACAGACCGAAGTACAGTATAAATTGCGGCCGCCGCTCGCCCGATGCATTTTACGCCACGCGGCTCGCAATAAGCGAAACTGAGAATCGAGTTACAATACCGCGTCGTTACCTATTGATATACATTTTACTCTGATCGCGGCGATACCCGCGACGTTAATAGTGCATTACACAACTATGGACGAAAATTGACCTTTTAAAGCCAAGATGATGATGACGCACGAGTGGTAGTCGAGCGCGTCCCGCGATAGACACAACTGCTCAAATCATTATCGGAGTCTGAAAAAGTGTACCGAGCTGTTTTTGACAAGGGTCTTTTGTACAAACCCAATTTTATGCATATGTAGTGAATGGTAAGTTGTGCATTTTGAGTGGGACAACCACTCTATTATAATATTGACCCTCCAGGGCATGTTTAAAAATAAATTTTCAACATTTTCTTGTAATTTTCATAATTTTTAAAATATTATTTATTCTGAATAGCGACAGGTAATGATTACGTCCTGATGAAACGGGAGGTAATAGCCATACCCTCCCGCACGCTCGAAATGAGGTATTGGCCATTCACTTTAGATGCATAGAAACGGGTATTTTTCATGCACGTATTAAGAAAATATTATTTAATAATGCTGTCTATAATTTAATAAAAAACCTCTACCAATTTGTTGGAACGTAGCTTCCGTCAACTAAATTTATAGTTCCAAAAAATATAAAATATTATTTTGGTATACAGTATGTCTATTATAACAATTACATATAATTCTTTTTTCAATAATTTTCTCGTAAAATGCAGTAAAAATACGCGTGAAGACGCTTCTTATCGTTGAGATGGATGAGAATAGAATAAGTAATAAAAATAATTTACAATACAGAACAGTTGTTATGAAATAAATAATCTTGTTTATTGTTTATTACACATAAATTATTCAAAAATCTATTTATTATTTATTTATAAGGTGTTATAAGCATGTTTAGATTTCGTATGTTGTGTTAACGTCCAACTATTCTTATTAAATGATAATACAACAAGCAAATATTATCGTTTTATTGTTATGAATTTCTTTTAAAACATTTGTCAATTTAGTTTTTGAGATCTGATTTTTTTTAATCGCTTATTTTATCATAATAATTGAACGGAATGGCCTATTTAAACAATCTTACAAGAAAAAGTAGAGAATTTTATGCTTCTTCAGGAATACTAATTCTGCATTTATTGTATAAATCGGATCATTAAACAAAGCAAAAATATTTTTTCAAAAATCGATAAATGGATGAAAAATGGTCAGAATTATTACATTTGTTTCTCCAGAATTAAAAAAAAAAACAGAACACATATACGCATGTCAAATTTTATTACGATCGGGCATGTAAGCACTGAAATTATTAGAGTGAAAATCACTCTATTACAGTTAATTTTCATTCTAACAAAAGGGCAAACATTAACCTTCCTATAGAATGAAACGCCTCTCTTAGCTAGAGTGAAATTTTATTTCACAAACATGAATTATGCGTGCTCTATTTTTGTTATTTTGTACTCTAACTATAGTGGATATATCTCTATTAGAGTAAAATTCATATTATTATATAAAATTACTATATAAAATTAGAATTAGAGTAAGATATTATATAGTCTCGTATTCAGCAGATCAGCTGAAGGTTTAGACGCTCCAAGATAGAAAACGCATTTTGAAATAAAATCATAAAAATTTTGTATTATTTCTCCATTATCCTATAAGCAAGAAAGTGTTAGTTAACTGGTCTAATTTATTATTTTACTTGAACTGTACTTGTTGGCTCGCGCGTGTGGCTTTCGAAGGCGCTGTCGCGCCTCCTTACGCGGCAGGCCAGGCTACTCATAGTCAGTAATGCACTGGGCCACGAAGTGAAAGCGCATTACTGACAATGAGTAGCATGGTCTGCGATTTCGACCTGCTCAGACCCCCGCGGAGAGGACGGTAGTCGCAAGAAGGATCAAATGAAACGCAAAAAAGAATATAATAGCCAAATAATGACGCAAATACTAAGTCTAATGTAAGCTTTTAATTCGCGTTAAACTCGTGAAACAAATACAAAATAGTGAAGTCACGAGAAGTATTTGTGATGTATGCGCGCGCACGCAAGAAAGCCGATTTGGTGCCGATGCACCACGCGCGCAGCTGGGGCCGCTGTTACCAACTCAGTTTATAACTAAGAATATAAAAGGGTATACGCTCGCCTATTTACTTGGCTGGATTAAGTCGCATGCCAAGATACACTCTCAAGCATATACGCACACTAGTCGCTGGAGATACCTGGGCTTAAGGAGGCACAACACCTTTAAACCCTGCAAAAAAAACACTATGTAAAATCCAGAAATTTAAGTAAATAATTTAAAATTTTTCATAGATATATTTAGCATAAATACCTTTAATTTCAGCATGCTTAAACCGTCATAACCCCTGCTGGCCCATTGTGGCACTCGGTGCAAGAATTTGTGAACTTTTTCACTGTCCGTGGGATTCCAAGTGAACGAATGGTTCTTTTTGGCTGAAATTCAAGGAGGATACTTTGTACACTTGTAGTTTTGGTATGAATGCAGGGATTTTAATTTAAATGTTTAAAAATGATTTGGCGATGAAAAAACTGTATTTTTTTTAGTTTGTTCGCTTATTCTGGCACCTTTTTATATATAGAACATTTACTATACATTTAAATTAAAATCCCTGCATTCATATCAGAACTAAAGGTGTACAAAGTATCCTCCTTGAATTTCAGCCAAAAAGAATCATGCGTTCACTTGGAATTTTACGGACAGTGAGCTGAAATCAGTAAAAACAACATTTAGAGAAAATCAACTTTAAAGTTTATCAAAATTGTTCAAAGTGTAACTTAAATTAGTGCTTACCAAATCCTCTGGGACCAAGTTCCAAATAGTTCTATATTCTTCACTTATACCTCTGGGTTCTGTACGGCTTTTCTTACCTGCAAACAAAAAAAGGCATTTTATGAATTTTTGGCAAAATTTGATAAAAGGGATATTTTATCCTTGATAATGATAACACTTTATACTTATTTTCTTTTGGTTAGTGAGTTTAACCTTTAAGTTGAAACTGATAGAAAATTACCAGTCTAACCTCCAAATGTCACCAAGTAGGTTAATGTTACCAGGGCCAGCTGAAAAAGATAAAATAAATTAATATTTCAATTTCTTAAAAATGAAATGAAAAAATACAGAGAAGTATACTTATCTTTTTTTTTGTAGTCATCACAAAGCCTTTTACTTCAAAATACTTCAGTGCACACTGCCTAGTGTGCTCCTGCAGCGTAGCAATCCTCCTCTTGTAGCTCTCTGGCTCTCCCTTTGAGGGTTCTTGCTTCCTTGGTGCTGGCCTGGACTTGCCGCTCAGCATGAAAATTCCTTTTTTTCTGAAAAGCTTTTTTTTCTCCAGGAACCATCTCCAGAAACATTCAGTCTAGGTACTCCAGTCTCTGTAGCTGATTTTTCTTCTATCCTTACAGTCTACATAGAGTCTTTCGCAACTTTCTCACAAAATATTGATAGACCAGCGTGTCCAAGTACGAGAGCACGAACAGTAACCACTGCTCTTCTGTTGTTCTCCCAAGCCTGGTTCTTGACACCAAATTTTCTGCATGAGTTGATACTCGTATCTGCAAGTTCACCACACTAAATGCATTCTACTTTAATCTTGACACCTAATCCTTGAGGTTCAGATTTGCCAAGTTTAACTCGACCATGGCATTGTTTGTAAATCAAAAGTTTCTCGATAGCAGGAAATAGAATGTTGATATCAATTAATCTATTCCTGACCTCAGAGGTTCCTTCCGCTGCTGGAGTTTGAATCTTTCTTGCTGAACTTGAAGGTCTTATCTTGTTGGCAGGTTCATCGTCGCGTGTTGCTCCTAGAAATCTTCTTGGCCTCTTCTTGTGTCTTCCTCGAGAATTCTTCTTGTCAGGATGGGTACTCGCAAACCTTCCCTTGGTATCTCAATTATGACACATTTTTAAAATCACTTGCCACTTTTTTAAAAAAAATTTACTGCTCGCTTTTACACTAACACTTCACTTTTTTTTTAGGGTTATAAGCTATAAGCTACAACCCCAAAAATACTATAAACACTACTTAGATTAGTTCTAAAACGCTTTTGAAAAATATCAGCTTTATTTGTTAACTTAGATATCAGCTGTGTTTAGATAGTGTAAATCACATCTCAGTACTTTATCAGTTGTGTTCAAATATTTTCAGTCTATTATAGAGAAACCGCGGAATGTTCGTTCTGTCCTTCTCCGACACATTGATTCTAACCTGCCCATAGGTGGCGCACGATCGCGCAATATTTGAATTCAAATAAATGTCGCTACGTATCCATCGTAGCCTCATATAAGAAGCGAAACTAGAAATTTATTTATAAAATAATGCAAAAAAACCTTATTAATACGCACGAATTTATTTACTAAAATATGTATGCGGAGCATAATATGCGTATATACTACGGTAAAAAAATAGTATTTTCAACATATACAATAAAAATTTTATTCAGATTGAGTTTATAAAATTTGAAATTTAAATTATCAGTCGTATTAGACAAAAAATGTAAAATACGCAATTTTACGGAAAAACGATAAAAATTTTGTTTTAATATTTTGCTTATAACTTTGCGGGAAAATTTTTTTTTGGATAAACGAGTTTCAGAAGCGTATTCTACGGAACATTTACTATAAAAATAAACAATAAAAAAAATTTTTCGAAATTTAAAGGTGTCTTGTCCCTTTAACCCGTTGATGGTAAGTCGGCATGATGGTATATCTTCCTACTTTGCCTCGTCGCTTATTCTCTTTCTCTCACTCGTTCTCTAAATTTTTGAGTGAAAAATATTTACTCTAAAAGTCTATTCTTACTTTTAAAATCACTCTAATAGAATCAAAGTGAAAAATGTTGTTGTTCACTCTAACTTAGAGTGAGCACTTCACTCTAAAAATTTCATAAACATATAACCACAAGTACCGTTCTTTTCTAAAAACATGTAATTTGAACTCCAAACATCTCAAAACACGTTTCTATGAAGTTTTAACAAAACTGAAAATTTCACTATTAAAATGTTTCCTCTTATAGAAATCAAACGATTTTTTTTAACGAAGAAAATCACAAATATTTTATTTATAGACAACTTTTTATAATATTTTAATATTAATTCCCATGCCCATGACATAACTATATATATTTGTAAAATATCCAGTAATATAATAGTAGTTTTCAATACAAGTGCGTAAAAGTTGATTCTACACGAGTGAGAGGTTTGTCGTCCGAGCGAAGCGAGGGTGAAGAACTTTCGAGTGTAGAATCAATTTTCGCACATGTATCGAACAATATTTTTTGATACAGGGAGCGTAAATGCGATTTTAAAAAGTTGCAAAGTACGTAAAATCGTACTTTACGTACACTGTATCAAAAAAGTGCTTTTCAATGCCCATATCTTATGTCAGTCATCGGACAGTGAAAAACAAAGATTATGAATTCTGGCTTTCGAAGACTGGTCGTATCTAGTATATGGCATATATATGAATTTATTTATAATTTTTACAATTTTCCATTTTTTGATAAATGAAGGTAGTTAGGTCCCCTTAAAATATTTGTAATATATAATATACAAATTAAATTCATATTATTCCTATTAAATATCCTAGGAGGCAGAAAAATCTCCAACAGAGCCAACCAAAGAAGAACAGTTACAAAGTCAACTCTCTCAACAATTAAATCTTCCAGGCTTACAAGAAACATCATCTACTATGAAAACAAAAACACAACCGCTGGAGGGAAAGGTTTGTAATATATTACTATAAAATGCGTATATATATATATTTGAAAATAATGAGATTGGATCAATGAACGATAAATTGTATAAGATAATTAGAATAGTAGTATTTTCTTTATTACGATATTATTGTACGACAATTATTGTATAACAATAAACATATAAAACGTTTATAGCACAGTGTGACCTAAACCCGCACTTAGGTAACGCCCATCCGTGACCTAAGTAGCCCTTTTTTGCAACGTGTTTATCACACTCGCTACGCTCGTGCGCTAACTTCACGGTGCAAAGCAGGACTGCTTATGACACGGATAGGCGTGACAGCGGGCTTAGGTAGGCTGTGCTATAATAGTATATTTCGATACAAGTGCGCAAAAGCTCGCTTCGCTCGGGCGACAAACCTCTCACTCGTGTAGAATCAATTTTCGCTCATGTATCGAACGATATTTTTTGATACAGGGAGCGCAAATGCGATTTTAAAAAGTTGCAAAGTACGTAAAATCGCATTTTACGCACACTGTATCAAAAAATTCTATACGATACTCGTGACCTAAGTAACACTGGCTGCGCTCGGGTCCTAACCTCACGCCGTGCAAAAAAGTGCTACTTAGTTCACTTGTATTGTAATGTACTATTATAGCACTGTCTAGCATAAATGCTCATTCATATCAGGTCTATCCGTAAAAGAAATCGTACGTTATTGTAATTTCATCACTGCAAGAATAATTGGCTGTGCTTGTAGAACGGATAGGCGTGACAAGGTATATTTATGCAGTCAGTACGTGCTATAATATTAAGTATGATACACGTGTATGATTATATTTGATATGCTTACAACATTAAATCATTAAAATATAATTCCTCACGAAAATTGATTTACACTTTCACTGTAGCTCCATGGAAAAAATAATGATTTCCTCAGGAACTAACGATGCATTGTCTAGGTCAGCATAAGTGAACGGTTACTGCTCCTTACCCGGCACGCTGTTGGAATGTGTAATTGCCAGAGTATTTTACTAAATTAAATTCATTGTTCACTTATAAAAAAATATGCTTAAAGGTTCTTTATAGATTAATTGTTTTTACTGATAAATGTTGTAATCGCGTATTTCGTTGACAGGTAATTAAAACTAGTCATTATGGCTAAACAAAAAAGAAGACGATATTTTAGACCAGCAGTAAATAAGAACATCTTGTAGTTTTGTCATTCAGGAGATAGCATTATGGAAATTACTATGTAATTATTTTTTACGTCGGTATTGAATATATCGAAATAAAAATAAATACATAATACATTTATTTACTTTCTAAAATAGTACGATTAAGCTACAAAGTAAAACATCTTCTTTTTTATCGCTTGGTTAAATATTTCGTTCTACCCTTCAGTTAGTATTGACCACGCATTGCATTAATATTGTGTAATACGGATACGATCATTTTACAAGCAAATACTTTACGATTTCCGTATCGAAAGATAGTATAAAGAATTTGAAAAAAATTAGTCTATCGGGGCTAATTCAAATAAGTAATTACTAGAAGTGTTTATGTCACACAATGAATTTTTGTATATTCTGACATCTTTCACTTTTCAGGAATTAGAAAAATACGCGGCAGTCGTTGAACAGTGAAGAGCGACATGTAAGTTCGAGTGACGATGATAGAGTACACGAGTGTGTGTGTGTGTGTGTGTGTGTGTGTGTGTGTGTGTGTGCATGTGTACGTGTGTTTTTTTCTTTATAGAATGCGTGGTAGTCTCACCCACTAAATCCTTCGCTAGCGTTAGCTTTTGAATTTCAACGGCAATAGAATCCTCTCCGTCCTCGTTACCGACCCTAAATAAGTTGGACCTGGCTCTTTCGCCAATAAGTCACCCCCGCGGTAACTTCGTTTGAGTAATGCTTCGCGGGGGGGACTTTGGGCTACCGCCCTCGTTTGTTGATGTGGTCATCATCACGTTTTCCTCTCTTTCTGTCATAAATCTTCTTTGTCGTCTACCGTCTACTTCTTACCGCATCGTCCGGTCGTCTGTTTCTTGCAGCATCTCACGTCTTCTTCTTCTTTTTTCTTCGTCCTTTCGGACCTTCTTAAGGATGTCTGCAGCAAAATTGTTTATTGCGCTCAATCTGTCGGCTGAAGTCATCGTAGTTGCCATAATAGACTCAGGCGTTACTCTGGTCTGCAGATAGCACTCAAGTTTTTCTCGTTCCTGTTCATAGCGCGGGCATTCACTGAATACATGCTCGGCGTCCTCGATTGCATTCAAGCACGTCGGGCAATCCGGGCAATACTCCAATTTAAATCGGTGCAGATACGTCGGTAGCATCCATGTCCACTCAGAAACTGTGTTAGGTAGAAGTTTACGTCCATGTCTTCTTTTTGTTTAGTCTTCTACACTTGGTATGAGGCGGTGTGTCTGGTATTTTTAGCTTGAGTACGCCATCGTACATAATATTCCACAACGGTGGGCCCGGTACTGACCCCTGTGGAACTCCCCCGGTAACCTTATAATTCATCCTGCCCTCCTCGGTCTCGTACAAGAGAGTTCTGTCCTTGAGGTAGTCGGACATTATTCTTCTTATATACGGAGGGACTCCTAGTCTCACCAGTGCTCCGTGAATTTTGCACCATTTTGCAGAGTTATTTATATTCTGGTTGTTAACGCCAGGGACCTTGTTATTCTCCTTACTTGACTGTTTCTACGTTTTTTCGCCTTTCTTGTAACGACCTCTTGCCAAGTTGCCTCTTTAGGTCGTTTACTCTCTTTCTCCACTTTGTTACTCCTATCCTGCGGAGTAGTTAAGGCATTCCTTGGTTAACTCGCCTTTTAAGTCTCAGACTTGGTGTTGTGTGACTTCCCTTGCCTTTCGTTCCTGGAAGTTGGCACTGCAGCAGGTCATCCTCCGCGCTGTACAAACTTGTATACATGACACTAATGCTTCGTGCCATATCTTTGATAGTTTTATGGACGTTATGTTTGTCCTTTACAAACTCTCTGAGGTCCTGGACCTTTTCTCCTAGACGCTCCAGCTGGTCATTTCTTCTTTCAAGGTTGTAGTCCCAGTTTGAGTTACTGCCTCTTGATTCACCTGCTCTTGTTTCGTCTGTATTGCCATTTCAAAAATAGTCTTTATTGTACTACACTCTATGGCATTCGTTTTTCTACTTAGACTGCTGTTTTCGTCCGATCTCTGGGTAGGGAACCCAGTTGCTAAGATACTTTTTGGGGTATCCGAAGTCTCCAAGTTTGCTTCGTTTGTTGTACTAAGCCTTTTTATTTTTATCCTTCTCTTCCATCTTTAGTCCCCTACCTTCCACCGAGCTTTCTCCGCGAAGCTATGCTTCACGAGCGTGAATTCTGGCCTCATGCCCCAACGCAAGTTTTCCTCAAAAAACCTCCGGAAAAGGGTAACGAGGCACCCCCTCTGACAACAATAGGACCCGTTCCGGGCGCCACCCGGCACTACTGCGATCATTGGAATTTCCGCCGTATGATAGGACAGCTAGGGCGTGTCGGCGAAACATCCCCGGGCCCCTGTAATTTCCGGCAGCCTGGGAGTGTCAAAACCCAGTTTATCTCGTATTCTTTCCCTTTAACAGTCGAAGTTGAGTCGAACTGCGGCAATCGGCGAGCGCCTGCTCAGAAATAACCCGAAGATCAAATATTGTTTTCGGTAGTGACAGATCTTCAATATGCTATTTGGTCCGCGGGAGATATTTTATTTCTCTCCAACCCGCTGTTTGCAGCATTACGTACGTATTACTATGCGCTCCCCCCCCCCCCCCCCCCGTGGATGTGTACGTGTGTGTATTTTTTTCTTTATAGAGTGAGAGGTTAAGGGAAAATCCATAATGGACGATATGGCACCGACTGGTACCACCTGTGTGGGACTCACACCCACTAAACCCTTCGCTACCGTTGGCTTTTGAATTGCAAAGGAAACAGAATCCTCTCCGTCCTCCTTACCGACCCTAAGTAAGTTGGACCTAGCTCTTTCTTCAATAAGTCACCCCCGCGGTAACACTGTTTGAGTATTGCTTCGCGGGGGGACTTTGGGCTGTGTAAGTATGTGTGCGCGTGTTCATGTGTGCGTGTGTGTGTGTTTTTTATTCTCTCATGGAGAAGGAGTTATTAGAGAAAAGCTTATAAATACCATAGCAATGACAGCAGTGTGTCGGATTCGCACCGACTAAACCCATTCGTCTTTAGGCCAGGTTAATAAACCTAATCTAAGCATGAAACGCCCCCTTTGCTTTCAACGTCCCTTAGTAAAGGCGAATCTGGTTCCGTCTTCTGTGTCCTCTTAGCGCTACGGTACAATCGACAAGCAATGCTTCGCGGAGAGTCGGACGGCTTATGCCCGCTTCTCTCGGATGTAGTCATCGTCTCCTCAGTCGTTGTTCATTGTCTACGTTCGACGCCAGCCTATCGAACGCACAATACAAACTCCCCCAATCACCGACACTCACGAATACACACGTACACATACACATACACGCACACGCACACGCACACTAACTCACGCAAATGCACACACCCACCAACACTCTCCCCTCATACATATTCGCCTACTTACATGTAACCATTTATTTACGATCATTCCACATTCGCCTACACTCTTTCGCACACTCAGCCTCTTCTACTTTTCCTCTTTTCTTCATCCTTCCTGATCTTCTTTAAGATGTCTGCTGCATAGTTGCTGACTGTACGCCATTCATCTATCGAGGTCAGCATAGCCGTCGTGATTGACTCAGGGGTTACTCTCGTTTAAACGTATCCCTCGAGTTCTTCTTGCTCCTGTTCATACCTTGAGCAGTCACAAAAGATATGCTCCGTATCCTCCGTTGCGTCCGATCATATTTGGTAGTTCGTAGACTGTCTTCTAGTTTGAACTAGTACAGGTAAGCCCAGAAGCACCCAAGACTGGTCAAAAACTGCGTGAGGTAGTAATTGACTCCCCCATGTCCTCTTTGTATCCAGTCGACTTCCCAGATTTCCTTCTGAGTATTGTCACTGCTTTGTTTCGTAGATGTTCTTCAACTTTTGCTAATTTATCATTCACCGTTTCAAGATGCCGCTTGAACGTAAGTCTTGCATCTATGGTAATGCCCAGGTACTTAATAGATGATTGAGAAACGATCTCGTGCCCACCCACCGTTAGTGTTATTTTTTCCTTCTTCTTCTTACTAGAAATAAGAAGAACTTCAGTTTTATGCCTGGCGAGCAGCTGTACTCTCTCTCTATCCTCTTCCTTTTGGCAGCAGCAAGAGGCATTGTTTCTTCCATTCGGCAGGAAATACACTCTCTTCCAGACATGAGGTATACAAGTCCATTAAGAGCTCTGGTTGAGTATATATAGCATGTTTCAATGCTATATTGGGCATGCCATCTAGGCCTGGAGCCTTGCTATTTTCGACCTTCTTGCAGGTGGTGAGCAGCTCCTCCGTTGTGACTGGAGGATTCTTGATTTGACTCTGCTTCAATGACATACGGTTCGACTCGCTGTCTGGAGAAGAGTATGCACAGCCTCCCATGATCTTCTTCATTACTATTTTATAAAGTCGATCTCAGGGGTCTTTATTGAACTCGTCCTGCGATTCTTTCAGGCACTGTCGTTTATTTGTACGGATTGTCTTCTTAATTTTCCGTTTGGTATCCTTCATTGCTTATTGGCAGGCGTCTACTATATCCTGACCTCTTCCAGTCTATAGTATTTCTTTCTTGCTCGCTGCTCCTGTCTCCTAGTCAGATGGCACTCGCTACGGTCGATTTTCACCTCTTTATCCCACCAGTATGTTGGTGGTCGTCTATTATTGGGCACTCTTCTTGCCATAGTAGCATCGCAGGCTTGGGTGATATTATCCAATGCTTGCTGTCGGCCGCCCCAGAGAGTTGTATTTCCTCCAGTGCCAACAGAAATATCTCCTTATTATAATCCTTTGTTTTCCCACCGAATCTATTGGTCCTTGTACTCTTGCTGGCACCCTGCTTTAATTTTCTTATCTCCATTATTATGGTCTGGTCATCACTATTACTGTACTATCCACTCACGATCCACGTGCGACTGAGACAATTAAACAGCTACTAACATACGTCAGATCTAAATGCTTCCAGTAGCACCCGGCCGCTTTAGTTAGTTCTTTGGCTGCCCTACTTTACGGCCCATGCGTTAAAATCGTCCGCTATAATTACTGGCTTTCTTTCTGTAACATCCTGTACGAGTCGATCTAACAGTCTTTCGAACTACTCGATTGGCGCGTTAGATGAAGCATAGCAGCTATATAAGCACACAAAAACCTTCTTCTTGAGTCATCGCCGCTGTGCCAGTGGCATCGTTTTCCCGTATTGGTTCGTTTAGATCTCTGTACTGTTAACATATGATGGCTACATCGACTTTCTCTTCACGGGCGAACTGATTAAGTAGATCCTGTGCTGTCTCGCAGTGGTTTAGGTTTAGCTGTACTATCTTCATTTTGTTTTCTTCTTTAATTCTTCGAATTCCGCATGATAGACTGAGTGCGTGTGTCTGTATGTGCGTGCATACGTGCGTGTATGTGTGTGTGCGTGTACAGTGTTTTCGAGTGCAGAGTGTATCAGAACAACAACGTTCCAGCATCGTAAATACTGGCTCTCGTCTCTCTTCCTCACCAGTACTACTTTTTGCCCTTACGCCATTTAGCTGTCTATATCGTCATCTACCAGTGTGTGTGTGCAAGTATATGAACTCCTAGTAATTACCTAATTAAACGTTGGCTAATGAAATTAGGAATAAGGCTTAGCCATGGGAGTTCGGGATGTGAGTGAGCAATAGGTTATATACAATAAAATAAACACACTGATTCCCGGTATAAATAATGAACAAACTTGCTTTGGCGTAAAAACCCCTACGGAATAAGAGGAAAAGCCGAAGCAAGCAATAATTCTTTTATTTAAGATCGATTAAACTAGTTATAAGAATACAATTTTAGCCAAATTAAACCTAATTAGATAGCAACAATACACATATATATATAATCACTTAATTAATAATTTGCCGTGTACAACGATGTGAATCTTATGATTAATGCCTAATTTGAATGCATTCAAATACGTTAGTCTATCTGAGAGCTCTCTTACCAAACTGAAGTACGGTTTTCAGTGCCGCGACCAACTGCTTGAGATGGCAACCAAAAAAGACGGGAGTCATCCGAAGATAGGCCTGAATATTGCCTCGTCTACGCCGACGTCTTGGAAGCGGGGCCCGATTACCGCGCCCGCGTACGTATGTGGACAATCAAATCCCCGGATTGTCGCGCTTCGGATGCTCTGAGCGATCGATCGCTCAACCAAGTCGACTCTCTCTAAGAGGTGGCTTCGTCCGCTATACTTGGGCACTCGCACTTTGTATTCACTATCACTATCAGTTAACAGGACGCAAGGTCTTTTTAGAAGCGTTATCAGATGCGAAACACGACCTGTATTGTAAGGCTGCAGTACTTAGACTGACGTTTCGGTGTCGAGCTCCAGCGTCGTCGAGCTCGCGTAGGTGGCGCTCGCGGCGCTAAGCAGTAAGCGTCTCCTGGTAGGGATAGCCAATGGCAGGTCTGCCACGCTTCCCCCTCTGGGCCAGTCCGTAGGGACGCGGAGTGGGGGAGTTAGGTCGGCAGCTGACGGCTCGTGCGTCATAGTCTACGGTGAGAGCGGGTTTTACCCGAGGACCGATGTGTACCGCCATTACTCTAATGGGTATATGGTCCCTTCAAGTTTTATTGTCCGCGGTCTTGGGGAATTCCCGAAGATTATAGCAATTCAATGATTTTTACGGTCTCGCTTCGAGTTTCTATTTTATTATTCTAGCGACGCCTGGGTTTTTCCCGTAATTTGACCGTCGTCGCGTAAATCCTCGGGCGTCTAGCCACTTCCGAATTTTTATGATTTTAATACACATATATCGAACTATAGAATACCCGAGAGCGCAAAGGCCGCGAACAAACGTATTACAGAGGATAGTAGACGGCAATATTTGACAAGCGTTTCCAAGTTATTCCTTTCTTTTTTGCTTTTATTTTTCTTGTATAAACGATAAATCAAAATTAGTGTGTGTGCAAGGTAAAAGGTATTCGTCTGAACTATTCTTCTGAGTTATACAAATATCCAACTTATAAATTTTGATACGATTTGAGACATGATCATCTACGTTTCATGATGTGATAAATTAAAGCTGAAACCAAAATGTATAACGCTGCGTATGTCAAACGAAGATTTGTGTGGTTAGTTAAAAAATATCCATATAATAGAAGGTCGATCCGACCCACAAGACCATAGAGCGAGTTGGAGTGGAACCCTGTGTACAGATGGGGAGGGGGGGTTTACATACTGTATGATTATTACGTGCCATACATAGCACGGCCAGTTCTCTTTTTATTTATATAGGATACTCGATAGGAGTGAAAAGCATTAGGTCCATCAAATCACAAATCAATTGTCTTTATATGGAAAGAAAAATATAATAACGTTTATTTAACTAAAAATAAGAATATTCAAAAAAATATAAAATTACAAATGAAATTAATTTAGCTATCGCACGTGCGAATTACAAATTAAATATATGCGTTATGTTAGCGGCGTATAAAATAGAAAGAAACCAATGTTGCCTTGAAACGTACGTGTTTCAAGACTTACGATTGCGAAGCGATTTATTTGATACTCCTGGTGAGAGCTACAGTGACTTCCTCTGTGATTTTTTCCTTAAGCGCCAACTTCCTAGTACGTTGCACTTCGCCTGAACGGTTTTTCCTTGGAGGCAAGTGCATGCTCTCTGAAGGAAAGGAGGTTTTCTCGACATTTTCTCAAAGGCCTTTTACCATCATTCGCTTTCCTAATCAGTTACATTTATCACGTAGAACGTTTCTCATCAGCGTAGAAGACAACGCGACACATCTGAATGCCCAATCCATTGGTATGTTTAGAAATTTATAAGACAGATCGTAGATACAGTATCTTTATCGTCAACCCTGTTCAGAGGATCCACGATTTTCGCAACAGGCTTACTCATCGAAAACGTATTGATATCTTCTATCGAACTTATAGTAGAATATACCGGATAACTGTTGGCTTCGCACCTATATCTTTCCGGACCTGCCATAAAGGGTGGTAAGACGTCGAACGTCGTACCAATCATCTCATTCTGATGAGTCAGTCTAAATATCGACATGTATTTGCTCGCAAGAGCGCTATGATCTTAAGAGCGCCACTTAATCTTAATACTAAGCACCGAAAGGGTCTCTTGCAGACGGCTGACTCAAAACTAGGGCGTAATATTTAGTCGGTAACGTACCGCTGAAGAAGTCGCACAAGGTACGCTTAGGTAGATTGTAAAAAATTTTGCGACATTTAGCCGAATCGTGTGTAAGTTTGTCGAAAAAGAAAAAAATCATTGTACAACGCGGCGGTATCTTGCCAACATTATTATCTCCTATTATTAGTACACTGTTAGCTAGTAGCATCTGTAAACAGAGATGGGACACACTAGAAGTATATTAGTATATGCTGGTTGTAATAATGATGGTAAAGGTGCTTCTATATTAAAAACTGTTCAAACTCTAGCCACAGTATAAATAACAATATAAAAAGGTATGATAGAGACCAGTCTCAATGATGAGAAGGAGGAAAAGAATTATGACGATAAACAGATACAATGGGCCAAAGAAGAGGACCGAATCGACGCTAGCATCATAGAGAGCGTGCACAGAAAAAAATGTTGACTACTTGTAGTCCCATACTCACTTAAGGTATACGTGTAACCCAGCATTAGGAGTTCGAGAGAGCTGAGCGTAATCTCATTACGAGATGAATTCCCAGTCTTGTAGCGGTTGAGGTGTCGTTCTTTTGACTTTTGCGAGTCTCAGGAAGTTCCGCAAGTAGTAGAATTACTGTTTTGTATGTCTTTATGAATTCCGGTTAACGCACGCGCAGTGTTTTGATAAACAGGAATTTATTGCCCAAATTAGAGCACAATGTAAATTAGTAAATATAATTTTTATACATATGTCCAGAAAAACCAACAAATAAGGTACATTATCGCAGCGCAGAGTGCACGGAGGTTCGCTCGTAGTGGCTGCATAGAGCCTTTCTTAAATCTATGCACTCTGTTCGCTATCTAGGTTTTCTAATAGCCTGAGCAGGACTAGGGATGCACCCTCGGATTCTCTGCTCAGCTATGTAACACACACAAAGTGTGGCGTTACAATATATATATATATATATATATATATATATTGTAACATGGCATCCCGCTGCCAGTTACAAGCGGCCGCGCGGCGCGTGGCAACGACTCGGCACGAGTCGGCGAGTGCGCGTTCGGTCGTCTTCGTGGCGTCTCGAGCACGCGGAAGCGAGAGTAGGGAAGGTGAGCGACCCAACCTAACGTCGACCGCGAGCGGGATCGACGCGAGCGCTACTCGATACCTCGTCCCTTTTTGCCACCGCTCCTACCGCTACCTTCCGCCTTTGACCACCGGACTACCTGGGCGATCCTTCCCGTTGTAAAGGAGTGCTGTGCGACAGACTACTGCGTTACTGTGAGTAAGGTGTAACTTTCTTGATTGTTAGTGTGCCGATTGCGGAGTAGCGCGAACTCGCGATATGTAATACGCCACGTGGCCAATATGGCGGCGGAGTGTGGAGAAGCATGAGTCCGGCGGTAGCATGCTTCGTCGATTTAACAGCGCTGAGTCGTTCGGCGTGTTAAATGAACATCAAGCCTCATACCGAATTTACCGCATACCGTAATTACTGTACACTGACTGACGAATACTCTTGACGACAATTTTTACCGACAAGCTATCGTTCTCACTATAGTTTATACACTAGTTAACTGTACACTGACTGAAGAATACTCTTGACGACAATTGTTACCGACAAGCTATCGCTCTCACTATCGTTCACACTACCGTTAACTGTTACTACACTGACGCTACCGTTTTCACACTATGAATTTAGACTCGACAAGATTTTACACACAGGTTATCGCTTTCACCCTGGAAGGCATAGCTATCGAGAAAGTGACTTTCAAGCTATCGCTCTCGTTTCACGACAATGATAAAAACCAAACGTATATTAAGAAGCTATCGTACTCGCTCTCGTATACAACACAACCATGACCTATACGACCGGCACACGGTTACGACTATCGTTACCTCTAACCTGCGCGTTATTTTATATTAGTTTAAGACTTAGTATTAGAATAGAATAGATTAAAAACCAAATGTAATTTAAGTATGTTAGTCGGAACAGCGATTCCGTTAAGTATAGCGATATAACGTGTGTGAGTGGGCGCGTCGAAGTTCGGGCAAAGTAACCGGCGCGGCAACCTCCGGTACGCCTGGGGACCTGCGTACGTCGGGAGAGAATGGTTATCGTCGGGGCGGGAAATCATAGTCTCGTGAGGGCAGACTGCGACGGACGCTACGATCGTCGGCACCGGTAGACGATCGGAAGGGCGAGGCAGCTGTTCCGTACGCGTCGGGTAAGCCGTCCGGCGGCGTGTTGACGAACACGCCGCGGCTAGGAGGTTACACCGGCGGGCATGAGCGGTTTCGGCGCTGGACCAGTTGAATAGGATTTCGAGACGACCGGATTCGCGCTCAGGGCGTGCGTCGGTATTTCTTCGCTCAAAACTCGGCGCGGTGACATGCGAGTCACAGTGCGAGTGTGAGTGAGATCGACGGGAATGTCGTAGCTTGGTAAAGCACGCGACTGGCGATCGCCGGGATGTAGATTAATAATGAATAAAGATTGTTAACAGAAATACAGAGATAGCCAATGCTAACATGTGATCATTCATTTTGTACTAGTACCCATGACTTTTGTGATTGTCTCATTTTCATGTGTGTTTGTTCAAATACTGGCTAGCCGAGCATGTGGACGAAGTGGTGTTTCGACACGGGGCGGCGTCTCAAAGTAAGGGGGTCGCGGGATCCCTGGCACTCCGGTGCCTGGCGCCCAGGGCCGAGGCGGCCCACCACCTCGTATGCATTGAAACGAGCATAGGAGACAGAGTATTTCATCGGTAAGACCAATGTGGAAAACCCAGCGTTACAATATCTATATATATATATATATATATATATAGATATAATATATATTATATATATATATATATATACATATATATATATATATATATATATATATATATATATATATATATATATATATATATACATATATATATATATATATATATATATATTAGGGTGGCGCTTATTTCCCAAAGTGCTTGAATACCGGCTCCCGTTTCGGGAATCATTTGCATTTACCCAAAAAAGGATGAATTCAGCAATAAAATGTGATTTAGCAAGTGTATAACCCGTTCCACTTTACAAAAAACATGATTTTTTCGCTCCTATGTATTTACTGCTGTAGCATTCAAGGATAGTCAAACATCAATTTCCAATATGTAAGATATGTTTTCGATGTATTTTTTCACGTAGAATACAATAGCGGTGTTACTTTTATCATGAAAGATAAGCTAAAAACGCTGGACGCAATAAAATTGTGTTTTTTAGTGTTTTAAGTGATTTTTGGCTCATACTGCTTTAAGGTTATGTTTTATAATAAAATTAATAGCGCCATCGTATTCTACGTGAAAAAATACATCGAAAACATGTATCGCATATTTGGAAATAAAACTTCCTTGCCGTTCAAAATTGAATTGAATACATAAAGCAGCTTGAATCTCTGAGCCGAAATGTCGCAGCTGCTAATGATGAACTTGCGCCCTTAAAGCACTTTAAACCAAAGAGGAAGGGTCTCTCGCCATGGATCAACGTCGGGTTTCAAGAACTGTATAATCGACGTGATGCTGTTAGACTTCGGTTTAGTCGTACGCGTGACAATCGCCTGTGGACTGAGTTTCAGTCGCTCGCTGCGGAGGCTGAGCTACGCACGGCAGAGGCGGGGGATGTCTTCATTCAGAATAAAATCTCGGAGGCCTTGGATGGCGATAAAAACATCTGGAGTGAGCTCCGCAATCTTGGGCTGTTAAGTAGGACTAGAGAGGAATTACATGGCTTTTCACCAGATGAATTAAATACTCATTTTGCGGGCGTTTCCATTTCTCAGTCAGAGCGTGAGGAGGACTTGCATTCTGTCCTTGCAACGGCCAGTGAAGATGGTTTTAAGTTTCGTGATGTAACGTTTTCTGATGTTGTTCTGGTTGTTGCACATTTTACATCAGAGGCAAAAGGGGTAGACGGTATTCCTCAGGATATCATTGGAAAGTCTCTTCCGGTTCTGGGTCATCATCTGGTTACAATTTTCAACCTTTCTCTGTCAAATGGAGTTTTTCCTGCAGCATGAAAGAGGGCGCATCTGGTTCCTCTGAAGAAAAGAGCAATTCCATCTACTGCCTCGGACTTCCGTCCAATCGCTCTGCTGTGTTTCCTCGCCCAGGTACTTGAGAAGATCGTTCACGATCAGATGTCGGAATACATCGAATCGAAGAAGCTTCTTGATTCCCGTCAGACGGGCTTTCGCCTGTTCCATAGCACGCAGACGGCGCTTCTAAGCTTGCAAGAAGCAGCTACTGTCTATTCTTCTGCTATTTGATTTTAGCAAGGCGTTTGATACCATTTCTCCCTCTAAACTCCTTAGCAAGCTGATTAGGTTAGGGTTCTCTAAGTCTGTGGTTCTGTGGATTGGATCATATATCACTGGACGTAACCATCGAGTAGTTACAAAAACAAACGGCGAGTCAGATTGGCTCACTACCAATCTTGGCGTACCACAGGAATCGGTGTTGGGACCTCTGCTTTTCAGTTTGTATATAAACTATCTTCAGGATGTTTTGGCCAATTTTCAGGGGCCTGAGGGCTCACTATCAGGCAGTCGGCGTGGGCGACTGAGAATGCGCTCCGCCTTAACGTTAGCAAAACAAAAGCTGTGATATTTGGTTAGGAGTATAACATTAGCAAAATAGAAAGTCTAGAGCTGCCCGGCATTGAGGTTGAAAGTGGCGTTTTCGTTCCATTTGTTGACGTGGTGACTAACCTTGGTGTTGTGATGGACTCGATAATGAGCCGCAGGTTGATGCGGTTAATCGTAAAGTAAATAGGGCTTTATATGGTCTCGGATCTTTCAGATCCTGCACAACTGAAGCGCTTCGTAAGCGGTTAGCTAGTGTTCTTGCAATCTCTCATCTGGATTATTGCTCTCTTGATTACATGGATATCTCAGGGGAGCTTGAGTCTCGACTTCAGAGGCTGCAGAATTCTTATATACGATATATCTGTGGTGTTAGGAAGGACGAGCATATTTCCCCATACAGAAAAAAATTGGGATGGATAACGGTTCGAGAGAGGAGAGAGTATTTTGCTGCGGTCATGCTGTACAAGGCTATAGTTATGAGGCAGCCTCCATATGTTGCTGCTCTTTTTGAGAGAAACCAGTCTAGGACATCGAGCAGGGACCCCAAAGAACTCGTAGTCCTGAATTCGTGTACTGAGGCTGGGATGAAGTCTTTCAGTTCCCAGGGTGCACGACTTTGGAATTCGCTACCGCGCGAATCGAGAAGTCTTCCGTTGCTCAGTAGTTTTAGGACAGCAATACGCCGATACATGTACCGAGTTTACGATGAATAAAGGTTGCGCATTGTAAAGTTATATCGACGAAATGTATATTGACTACGATATAACTATGATATGTACAAAATGTTTTTGACTTGTAATTTTTATTCTATTATTCTATTATTCTATAAAATGATGCTTGCGACACTTTGCGCCAGTTAGGGACGCTTTCGCTCGGAATCGGCATATATGTACGGTTTGTTGCACTTATCGCAAACTACGTGTGGGCCGGCTAAATGTACGCGGCGATCGATGGTAGATTCAATCTATTCTGAATCGGGTACCGGAGAAGCTTTAAAAAGATTAAACTTTTCCATGTCGATGAGGGGAATGGCTACCTGGTAGACCAATCCCTTAGAAATTAAAACCGAAATTTTGGATACTCTCATTATCGGAATTACGGAAAGTTCCTTGGGGGCGAGTGGAAATTTTGCAAACGCGACCGAATTTTCTGCTGCCTTCGCCATGCGGCTGATAGCGTCCGGGGCATAATCGTCGAGTGGATCAAGCTCTTCCGCGCTCGCGTACTTTGTTGGTGTTAAAATCACGTATTTCGTGAGCATGTCTTGCGCTAATAAAATATACTTATTACCGCATCTTATTTGCTCCAAAGGGCCATACAAATCTAGAGCGATTTGGGCGAATGGGGTGGGAGGTGTATTACTTATCAATAGGGGCAGCCTCGTTTTAACGCGAACTAGCTTATTGCTCTGGCATGTCTCACATCGCGCCACCAACTGCTTCCCGTCAGGTCGCATATTACGCCAATAAAAATCTTTTGCGATCTTGCTGTAAGTTTTGGTCATTCTGCGATGCCCGCCCATTGCTGCTTCATGATATGCTTTAATCCGTTTAAAACGTATTTAACAAATTATTCTTGTATAAAATCGCGACGACAGCTTTCCTGGCGAATATGCAGTCGAATAGGTCGATAAAATTGGCCCATTCGGACAGCGTGAGCATGCCTACATCACGAATTACCGCGAAGTTTCGTATTCCCTCTTTTAATAGTACCTTCCGTAAGGTTTTCAGACACTTAGGTAAGTCTGCGCGTAACGGTCGGTCCTCGAAAAATGACTTGATGTAAAAACCGATCATCTTAAAGTCGCCGCACTCTGTGACGTTAACTTTGTCTAATTTGAACTCGTTTTCAGTTAACTCGTTCGGTTTTAGTGCTTCCTGTATTTCGGTGGAGATAAATCCGTCCTCCAAAATGAGGTACACTAGGTTTTCTGTACCGAAAAGGGTGATCGTTGTAGGCCTGTAGGTGTACGAAGGGAGGGGGCTCTTGGCCATTGGGAATCGCACAAGGAGGGTTTTCGCGAGGGGACGTGGCATGGGCTACGACGAAGCGCTTGGTTTTATTGTTGCCAAGGGCGGCCTTGACTGTAGCCACATTATCACTGTCATCGCTCGGAGGTGCGTTGCATTCCGTGTCGACATTGCTGTCGCTTATACAGGCCTGCGGTTGCTTGGAGCTAAGGTGCATTAACGCGTTACCGGTACTTTTATTGCTGCTTGCGGCATGTATGGCGCGAGATACCTTATCTATTTGCGACTCAAATTCGACGTCATCCACCGGTATTTGCCCATTCTCGGGACTGGTGGGCTATATACGAGAGGTGGGCTGATTTTCGAACAGATATGCAGCTTCACGTGGGAAAGTGTCTCCCAATTCCTCGCTCAGCCGATCACGTGCGCCGCCCGCCTTGCCGCTGTTGCAAATGCCTGAGCGCTTTCCTGAACATCGGTGATTTAGGCCTGTCACTTCCCTCGTCACTTGGAGGGGATTGGTCGCGGTCAGGTTTTCCCGTTTTGGCCGTGGCCCGGGGAGCGTGCACGCGTAGATACGGCATGAAGTGCTGTTCGGTTAATTTTAAATGAATAAACTCATGAATGCACAGAGACATCAATTTTATATTCGTGCACGAAAACGAATATGCAGTCGATAGTTCCGTAGTCTAAGTGAGATTTTAAAATTTTCTCGGTTTCGACCGGTTTGCCACACGCCTTTAGCAACGGTGAAGCTAATTGCTCTCGTCTCAGCTGCGTGGTCGATGTGTCGAGTTTAAGAAGTTTCACTAGAAATGTGCCACAAACGGCACAAAAAGTGTCTCGGCCTTTACATGTACTTGACATTGTTAGAATTGATAAACCATAAAAATTACCGAGAAAAAAAATTAAATAAACTTACTAGTATCATACCTGAAAAATGTAAAAAAAAATAAAACATATCTTGAAAAAATCCACATTCACAGTCACATTTGCTTATTTCGACAACGATACTATCTGCAGTTAATTCTGTGAAATGCAATCTTAGTCTCTACAGAATATAAACTGCTGAAAAGCTCTATGAAAAATATGTCACTACATTTCAGTATTTAAGAACTTACCGTTACTACGCGAGAACAGTGTCGTTTCTCTACGAAATTTTATACGAGGTAAAGTATCTTTAATATTTGCTTTTATCAATATATTCCAATATATTCTTTTATCAATAAACTCTTAAAATTTAAATCAAAACTACCAAGAAATTTTTATTTTCTTTAAATTTTCATACATCTATGGTAACTTTCTTCATAAGTATATATATATATATATATATAGTGATGTTGCACTTTTAACGGGTGACTAGCCACCCGAGCAAACGATGACTGTACTCTGGGTTACTCTACGACATGTCTTCGGACTCATCCGATCTCTAGAGGGGGACAGGTACGTAGGACTTACTGGCTGCCTGGCGTGGCTAATTGGAAACAAATAAATAACAACTTTGTTTATTGTGAATAATCGTATTAATACATTCTCATACCCCTTCCACTGATCCACTAGCGGGATCAGCTACAGTAATTTCCCACCTCTTTTATTCTACGTGTGATGATCGCGTTGCTCGCCGCTCAGTTTCCACTCAGTTACTCGCTGCTCGATCGGGTTAGTTATCCCCAAGCACGCTCATGCGCAATTCCGTTGGCGTATTTCTGGCCCCCCTACGCGACGCGACGCAAGTATATGGCGACGGCGTCACCTAAGATGGCGACGAAGCCTCGTCAGGTTCGGTGTCGTTTCCCTGCTGAAGACGTAGGTAATGTGACGCGACGCAAACCTGAAAATCCGGAAATGAACTGGCTCAACTCACTTTCCGTGTATGCAGCCGCTGCTTCCCGCCTAGTACCTGAAAAGGGAAGAAGGATAGCCAGACTGGCAACCAGTCAATGGCCGTTTTTTTATTAGAATCAGTATCACTGCGAGAGACTTGAATTCGCAAAATATATACCAAAACAAACATTTTTTGCCTGGCGCCTCCTAGACCGCCTGTCCGAGCTCGACCGATCAGGTGCCGACTCGACAATGGTCATAAAGTGGTTGAACAGTTTCTCGACATGCAAGCCGTATTCTCCGACACTCTCGCTTGAGCCCTGCTTAAATCCGCGCAGCTGTGTGTAAATTTGATCGGCAATGCCGATATTTACGTAATAAAGGGTGAGATTGTGGAGTAGCTTCTCTACAGAAGTATAGCTAGCTATACACGCGCGATAATTTTTTGTGGCTTTGTCCTTTAAATTATTCGCGATATGCAGCAGGAGTTATCTATCGTAAGCTGTCCCATGCGAAATCATCACCTCACCCACTGCTTTGCGGAAGAGATTTAATGCACGCGGCAGCCTGGTGAAAAAGCATAGCTGGATTGTAATTCACCAGATTTTCCCGCTTTGCAGAAATACCGCTCATAGGGAATCCGCCAGGGTGCAGGGGCTGTAGGGCGCGTCTGAGCCAGTCATCTCTGTCAGAAGGGTCCGAGTCGGGATCGTTATCCGAGGGAAAACGGCCTGTTCCGCCCAGCAGTGCTAAATGCGGGGGCGCGTGCGCGCGATAGTTGTTTTGGTGAAAAGGCGCGTTTTTAGTGCATTTATGCCGACCGTCGGATCGGCTTACGTTGGCTCGCGACTCACGTGCCCGTCCGTTTGTGATTCTCCGCGAGCTTGCGCGATAGGCTCTGCTTCTGCGCGGAATTTCGGCGTTGTGGGCAAGCTCGGGCTCAGTTTTGGTTTCTGAGCTAGCGGAGAAAATTGCGAAGGAGTCGGTCTCTGCGTTGTGCTTTCAAGCTTTCCAAGCTGCTTCCGCGGTCCGCTTCTGTTTTTGGCGCGGATCTTCTGTGCACTCGACACCGCGGTGATTTGGAGGAAATCCGCTGCATTTGCAGTTGCCCGTGGCGATGGAAAGCGCGTCCGAGTCGTATGCCGATTGAGTGTTTCCGGCTCTGGCTTTGGGTGAGACTGTTTACACGCTTGCATAACTCCGCGATCATTTGGTTCTGCCAGCTGCTCTTGCTTTTACTCGCAGTGCTGCCTAAGGAGCTGCCTGCCGACGCTGCTTCACGCGCGTCGCGTACGAACTTCTTAGTGGGACGTATGCATCGCTATCGTGGATGGCGTTACTGTGCGTAACTCTGTAATGTGGAAACATCTTTTTATGTTGGTTAGATGAATCGCATTTACATGATGAAGTAAAAACTATGTCATCAATAACTACGATGTCATTATACGGTGACTGTTTTTTAAGTGAGCACATTGAGTTTAGGAATATTTGTTTTCCTCTTATTCCTCTATCAAAGTAAAAAATCGCCTTGTTTGAGCCTAGGTAGTTGATATCTCCATATGTCATTCTATTACTGGCTGAGTTGTTAATAGGTTGTCCCGGTGCTACCATTGCCTTTTTGTTACTTATTTTTTTGTTATTTTCTTCCGCCATTTCATCAATTTTGTCAAAAACCGTTTCTAGTGGTTTATATCTTTCTGTGTTAGAATCTGATTTTGTTTCTAAATCATTAATTGTTCCTTTTATGAATTTTACATATTTGATATTTGTTTTTCCGTTTCCTGTTTTTTGCCTCCATTCATTTATTATTTCATTTGTTATGCTCCCTAGGCTATTTATAATTTTCGGATATGAGTTGATCATTTTATTGTAGTTGTAATTGGAGATACGATGATGTTGTCGATTATTGTATAATTTACAATTACCCTTGGCGCAAATATAAGTTCTAATATCTAATGTTATGTTATTATTCAATGCTAAGTTTTTTCTGGTTCCATCCTCGCTATTGATTTTTTGATTAATGTTGTATTTTTATGTTCAAGTAGATTTTGCATTTTAGAGTATATCATACAGTGACGTGCACCTTTATCTTGATGGTATATCGATTTTAGCCACAAATTAATTAGCTGGCAATCTATTTCTACTATTGCATTAACTTTATTCATTGTTCCTAAGCCAATCTTTTAATTTGTTTATAGTTGTTCTTTTTTTTATTCCTAACGTTTTGAGATCATTTGGTAATTTATTAAAGACACTGATAGCTTTGATTTAGCTATTTTTAGTACTTATAGTTTTGTTATACTTTGATGGTATTATCAGTTTGTGTCTAGTTTTATTCGTAGAATTGATGTATTGGTATTTAAGATCTTCGTAGTAAAATCGGAGACTTTCATATGCGAAAGATTGCTTCAGATTTAGAGGCATTATTTTTTGAAAGGTGTTTTTATTTATGATTTTTAATATTCTTGTTTGAACTTTTTGCAGTAGTTGCAATTTGTTTTGATATGCACCACCCCATGCAATTATGCCATAATTAGTTAGGCTGTGGAAGAAAACATAGTATAGAATTTTTAATGTATTAATGTGCATAAATTTGGAGATTTTACCAAAAATGAAAATCAGATATCTAGTCTTTTGTATAAGATAATCAATATGTTTTTCCCATTTCATATTTGTATCAAAAATTATGCCCAGATATTTTGTTTCATTCACTCTCTTTAATGTTTCATTATTAATTTTAATTTCAAATTTTTTAGATACACTATCACTATAATTTCCAAAAGTTAAATAGACTGTTTTTTGTATATTTAATGTTAATTTATTTAGGGCTAGCCATATTGAGACATCATCTAAGTATTTAATCATTTTACTTTCTTCTGGCCAGGTTTTCCCAGTTGCTATAACTGCTGTATCATCAGCATATGACAGGATAGAGTCTTTAGGCATGCTTGTTAGCAAGTCGTTTACATAGAGTATAAAGAGCAAAGGACCAAGTATAGTACCTTGAGGTACACCAGTGTTTACATTTTAAATATCACTTACATGTGAATCTTTTTTTACTTTTTGTTTTCTGTTGCTTAAGTAGCTTGTAATCAATGTATGCCCCTTTCCTCTTATACCATACGCATAAAGTTTGTTTAGCAGTATTTTATGGTTAACTGTATCAAAAGCCTTTGCTAGATCCAGAAAAATGATAGCTATGGGTTCACTTTTTTCTAAGTTTTCATATATTGTTTTGGATAATAGATTTAATGCTTTAGTTCCAATATTCTTGATAAAGCCAAATTGTTTTTCACTTAATATTTTACTCTGATTTATAAAGTTTGTAATTCTTTTGTGGATAATTTTTTCAAAAATTTTTGCTATATTTGATATCAGCAATATCGGTCTATAGTTTCCCATATCATTTTTTCCCCTACTTTGTAAATTGGTATAACTTCAGCCGTCTTCAGCATATCGGGCCATATCAACGTTTCAATACAGTGATTAATCACAAATGTCAAAGTGTCTACAATAATTGGGGATATAGTTTTTAATATCTTTGAACTAATATTATCTATACCACCTTTTTTCAATTTTAAATTGTTTATTATTTTTATAATTTCCGTATCATTTGTGGGATTTAAAAATATTGTTCTTGTATTGCTTTCAGGTAGTTTTCTGTTAATAAAAATTTCTGTTAATTGGTATAGTTATTTTATTACTCAGTGTTTCTCCAAGTTTGCAATAATACTCATTCATTTTGTTCGCAATTACTTTCTTGTCTTTTATCGTATTATCATCAATTTTCAATTGTGAAATATTGGTATCTGTTTTATTTTTAATGTTATCAATGTTTTTGTTTATACATGACCAAAGTTTTCTAGGATTATTACTATTTTTTTCTATAGTTTTTTCGTCATGTTTGATTTTTGCTTCCTTTATGACCTTATCTAAGGTTTTCACAAATTGTTTATAGCGGTCTTTTAGTTTTTCATTATCAGGTTTTTGTTTTAGTTCATTATATAGTTTCTCTTTTGTATTACACGAGTTCAATATTGCTGAGGTTATCCAGTCTTTTCTGGGATTTTTCTTGGAATTGCAAATATTCTGTTTTTTGCATCTTGATTTCTTGTATATCTTTTATTATATCATTTATATTTTCATTCGGATCTTTTGAATTTTTATATTTGGTCCAGTTTATTTGTTTGGCCGCATTGAATAGTTTTTTGTAGTTATAGTATTACGTGTCTGTTTTTGTCTCTTTGATGTTTGAGTTGAATTTATCATTTCTTATTTCTAAAAATAGTGGATAATGATCAGTTATCGGCACCATAAGCGTTAGAGCTTTTGTGTTGAGAAAGTCTGTTTTGATAAAAATGTTATCAATACATGATCTTTCCTCTGTAGTGGTATTAGACGGTCTGGTAGTATTAGTAAATCCCGGAAGGAAACCTTTTTCTAATAAATTGTTTAGAAAATTAGTGCTAATAATGTTACAGTCTAGTATATTTATATTAAAATCGCCGATTGTAATATGATTTTTAGTTTTACTTTTATGATCTAAGTAAGTTTTCAAACTCAAATTAAATTCAGTACAAATCAGACCGTGTGATCTATACAGAGATGATATTTCAAGTTGCTTGTTATTATTCAAAGTTGTAGTAGTGTTCAATAATTCAAGTTTGTTTATAACTATTGTTTCGTTAGTGTGTATTACATTCTCATTTACATAAACTACTACACCATCATTTTTATTAATTTCTCCGTGGTTATAATATAATTTATAATCCTTGATTCTATAATACTGATAATGCGTTAATTTCCATACCTCTGTACATACAATAACATAAGGTTTTATTTTGAGACTTTTAATAAAGATTTGAAGTTTTCCAAAATTTGCATTTAGGCTTCTAATATTCAAGTGTAAAATTAAACTATTATTACTATTTCTGTCTCTATTAAAAGTTCCGACATCCCTATACCAACGCTTGGATTAGATAAGAATCAAATAAGAATCAGATAAGAATTAGATGAGAATCAGATGAGAATCAGATGAGAATCAGGTGAGAATCAGATGAGAATCAGGTGAGAATCAAATGAGACTCACTTGGCTTAAGTTTCTCCCAATTTTAAGAAAAAAAGGACTTAATGATTTTTCGGTATTTTGCTTCCTTGTCAAGCTAAAAAGTGATGAAAACTCCGAATTTTGATAAAATATTTTTGTTTACATATGTAATGTTCATCAATTTCTAGGTCGGCAAGGAAGCGAAACACCAAAAAATGATAAAAGTCCTTTTTCTGAATATATATAGAGGAAGGTCCTCTATATATGGTGGTGAAATAAATTTGTTAAATTGGCTGTATTTGTCTTCCGGAGGCAGGATGGTGGAAAGAAGGGAAAAGAAAAAAAAACCTATGACATTTTTTATCTTTTCGACGCTTTGGCGAAACAATTCCGCCCTTATCAGGAAATTGATGTAAACATAATTATTAATAGAAGATGTTATAATTACAAAATTTTATGTAGATATTATGAATTTTTAAAAAATATATAGAAAAGGTTTACAATCACGGAAATTACGGATACAAAATCTTTTTTTTTAAATTGTTTATAGAATTTAAACATATTTTTTTGAAACTCGTTGATTCCCATTTTAAGACTTTAAAAATTAGATGCATTTTTTGAAGTTATAAAATGATCATTTACCATTCTGGGATTTTCACAGACAATTTTATAATAAAAATTAATTTTAAGTTTTATTTAGCATATAAGATATAAGATAGTTATAACTTGTATGTATATATAACTTTAAAAGTATTTTTAATGAAAAATATAATTTTACAAAAGAATGGTATATATGTTTGTCAGGGAAGACAAAAATTGTAATAATTCTCAACTTTGAGACAAAACAACTTCGCCAAAAATTAATTTAAAAATAATCCTGGACAGTGACTAATGAGATGGATGTTTATATTCACAGGCTACGAATATACCTTCAAATAGAAACCAGGAAAACTAAACAAAAACGCTGATGCTCTTTCAAGAAACCGTCCTGAAGCAACCGAAGAGGAGATAAATAAAAAATTACCAAAGATCAAAGTGATAATAATTTAAGAAAAGGCAAAACAAAAACAAGAAAAGGCCAAAACTAAAGCACCATTACGGAAAACTAGTTTTCGCAACAGAGTACACTCAGTATCGGAGAAAACCACAGTACCCAGAGGCAGAGGTAGACCTATAGGAGCAAAAACAAACAAAAAGGCACCCAAACTGGAACATAATGTGGTAGTGCAGAGAACAAGAGCTGAACGTGCTCAAGTAGAGAGTCCCGTAGGACAATACATCAAGCAAGGAGGACCAAGCAAGGCGTCCAAACCTATTGCTGCAGAGAAAACCGCACAAAACGAGACACCGACAAAAACTGAGATATCAGTCACAGAAGCAACTTCCATCAAACCAAGAGAAATGCCAGAAAGTTCATCTAATATAGATTCGAACATTTCAATGATAGTCAATCCATCCAAAAGATCATGGCTGTCATCAACGGCTAATGAGGACAGCGACTTAGATAAACCACCATTACCAGATCCCAGATACAGCGGATTGCGTTAACCAGACTCAGAAACCACAGAAGATGAAGCCAAAGAAGTATGAGAAGACGAAACATCTTCTTCAGAAGACAGTCAGAATAAAACAATAAGCAACATCGCAATAGATATGAGCGCAGTAGAACTCCTAAAATAAAGAAAATGCGGATGAAGAATTAATAGAAAATGTATCAGTCAGAACCACCCTAACAAAACAAGAAGTAGAAGAAGCTAGCAGGAAATTTGAGGAAAGCATGAGAAAATATGAAATGGACAAACAAACTGATACCAGTGAGTCAACAACTGAAATAGCAATACAACTAGATTTACCCTCACACTTTTCTGACGACGACTGTACCCGACGATGTGCGTGAAGCAATCTACACATCGGATCTATGGTTTGAGAAAGAAACTGACATAGACAAAATCTGGAGGAAAAGTGTTCAGACTCTCATAAAACGAGCACGACAGAAGCTACAAGAAGCATCTGGTCAAGAAGATACAGGAAATGAGTCAGAAGTCGAAAGTGTAACTGACATCATATTGACACCAGTCAGAAAAACATTATCGGTCACACCCACAATAAAAAGTTACAGCCCACAGTACGCCGAGAAACAAGTCGAAGAACCGCAAGAAATTATGAATATTGAGTGAGATAGAAGCCGAAGAAGGATCTATAGTAGATATAAGGTTTTTTAAACCACCAGAAGCCACAATGCCTATTCTTCTACCCACACCACCTGGTTTAGAACCACTAAATAAAGGTCATGACATACAACAGGACGAGCAAAAATATGAAAGGGATTTAACTCGTACCACTGCAGAAACCATGCGAATTTTCCACTACCTAATTACCGTGAGGGAATGTCTCACACA
Source organism: Muscidifurax raptorellus (assembly GCA_020010945.3). Classification (NCBI taxonomy): domain Eukaryota; kingdom Metazoa; phylum Arthropoda; class Insecta; order Hymenoptera; family Pteromalidae; genus Muscidifurax; species Muscidifurax raptorellus. The sequence continues at coordinate 277,216 of JAHUUD020000031.1, forward strand.
TAAGCGGGACAATATTGTACGCTTCTTATCAGCGGATAAAGAACAAGAAACCAAAACCAGGACAAGTTTTAGTCATTCCTTTCAAGAAGCACCAAATATTGACTGTAAAGTAAAAGATAAGTTCTTCAATACAATTAAAATGGAGAATGTGCACAAAGAACTCAAGAACCTAAAAGAAATACTATTTAACAGAAATATCAAAAACTTCAGAGTAGCACGAAAAAGGGACATTCTGGACCAGATATGCTCACCAACCAGAAAAGAAACAATTGGACACCTTCATGACAGTTTGACAGGAGTGCATAAAGGAATCAACCATACATATCAGAACTACGTCAGACGATGTGCGAACTGCCAAGAACAGATAATAGAACGGTTCGAAACGAGAGTTCAATTGACACAGTAAGAAAACGGGGGATAATACCAAGAGGAAACTGTTATCTCTTAACGATGCAGTGTAACTTATCTTAATATCTAATAGCAATACCCATCAAAAACGTCAATGCAACAACGATAGCTGACGCACTGGCAAAGTACCTCATCTGCCAATTTGGAGACCCGAGAGCCATTTTCTCAGAGAGAGGGACCAGTTTCTTGTCAAGCATAGTTGAATCACTATTGAAACTATTCAAAATAACCCAATTGACAACTTCAGGCTGTAGACCTCAAACAAATGGGTCATTGGAAAGAAGTCATGCTCCACTCATAGAGTTCATCCGAATATAGTCTGAGAGATATGATGATTGGGACCACCTAATGCCCTTTTCAACCTTTATAATACTAGTGTACACGCAGCCACAAACTTTACATCCTTTGAATTGGTTTATGGGAAAATAGCGCGTTTCCCTTTGAGAATCCATTCCGATGAAAAATTAAAAACGCATAATGTCTACATGCGGGACTTAGTAATAAGACTAGAAGAAATGAAGCTTCTAGAAGGGGAAACCCAAATAGCCAACAAAATTAGAACCAAAGAGAGGTATGACAAAAAGTTCAGAACGGAAAAGTTGGCGGATATGCCAGATTGATTAAGTACCCCGCGTTCATAAATTCGATTCATATAGGAATAAACAATTAAAAGTCATAGAATTCGTAGGTCGGAAAAATTCAATTCTAGAATATCCCAACGGAGAGTCAGAAACTACGTTGACAAATTGAAGGATCTCAAGGTGGATTCTGACCCGAGTTCTGATTATATCACATAAATAAAAAAAATAATCAAAGGTTCAATATCATTTATGCATATAAACTAATCACTATATTTTTACAGGACGAGACACCCGAATATAAATATTTCACTAATTTTAAAGTATAGATATGAAGATCCAATGTGGATTCCTGTACCTATTGGACCCTATAATAAAAAAAATAATAATAATAAAGAAAAGTACCCGTATCATAAAATATTATTAAAGAAAAAAAGGGAAGCACCAACATGAGATTCGAAGTGCATATCGTAACCGGCACGAAGCACAAGGATTCCAAACTGTATGTCATACCCTAGTAAATGTTACATGACCAACAATGATAACCATTAAGTACTATATTTCAATTGAACCCTGAACCAAAATTAATTCAAACCAACTTGAATTATTCCAGCAAAATAAATCACACCAACATAATAATACTAGACATCACTGCGATAGATGAGGTGAGCATATTAGCAAAAGCTTGGAGCGACCAACAGGCCATAAATCACCTCTTCAAAAATTATGGACCTTGCAACATCACGTGTACAACTACGACAGCACCAAAGTTATACTTACTGATGGTCATATATGAAAGTGAACATCAGAAAAGTAGAGCCCTGAATGCAAGGGAAGATGCTGTGAAAAACCAGAGGAAACTGGTTTATCAATATCAGAGAATGATGATGAGAATGGGATACCAACGCGGAAAAGGGTTACGAAGAATTCTTCAAGGTATGGTCGAAGCCCCGGTCCTGACACCATGTACGAACAGACAAGGTTTAGGCTTAACCGTCCAAAATCAATTTACACCGGAAACACAAATAAAATTCATAGAAAAACGTACAAACCCAGAAGAACATAGTATACAAAAGATGACGCCACGAGTCACACATGTCAAAAAACTGAATGACAAAGCAATGGTAATTACAATAATAGGACCAATACACGATCTATTGGCAGACCTGAAGGAGTTTGGATCAGTATGGATAGAGCTGGTGTAGACCAACAAAGAAGGAAAGACCAAGATGTTAGCAACCTACGAAGATCCTGAAGATAACGAAAGTACCATATATTTCATGACCGGAAAACAGGAACGAGATCCATCAACCCTGGAATCAGAGGAATCAGAAGAAGTCACATCAGACGCACGGGTGCCAATGAAACCCAGCCATTTGCAACATTTGGACCAGTTGACCACATTAGGTTTATGTTACAAAAAAATCAAGATGAGGATAGGCCTCATAAGCAAATAGCGACCCCGCCATACATACACCATCGGTAAGCGTATCAGAACCAGGACCATCGGATGAACAGGACAATGAAAAGAGTTCAAATAGAGTCGAAATCATCTCGACCGAGAGGACGCGATAGGAGGAATGGTTAATCGATAAAATCCCATTACTGGACCAGAGCATTGACGGTGATCTGATGCTCGATGCACCGTTGATACCAACAAGAGAAGATGGAGTGGACGCTGAGGATGTAGACCTACTGGACCGCTTTGAGACACTAAGCCTCATCAGTCATGGAGCTCTATCCCAATAACTCGTCCTGGATCATCTACTCTTGAACAACCCACCTTTTTTGTCGTCAACAGGGACCAATGTATTTATAAGATGTAATGATGCAATAAAAAAAAACACATTTTTGTAATTTCATAATATACCCGGACCATTTAACTCTAGACCCCACCAACTACAACAAACAAATGAAAATACTTTAAAATTTCAATGTATATGCAATTCACGAAAAACAAAACAAGTAGTATATTAAGTAAAAAGAACTAACAATACTAACAAAATAGGAACTAAGATAGATTGTAAAGGACCCTGGACTACGGACCAAATAATTCGACAAGTAAGTGGCGACTGCCAAAATAGATTTCAATTATTTTTCTTTATTTTCTTTTTATTCAACACTATCCACCCAACAAACTTACCCCATCGTGCAAACAAGAGAATGAAATTCATTCAAAAGGGCACATGCCACGCACATGATAAACATCACATAGATCATGTGCGGGACACACCGTACCAACTCGAGCGAGACACAAATGAACGTAAAGCACATATATAAACATAAAAAAGAGGGGAAAACGCATGAACTACCAAGATTAAAACATATAGATTTTGTGTAGGGCATGACGGCACACCCCGCAAACAAGACAAACGATTGGTTAAACCACCACGCTTACGTGTCATAAAAACATACTTGCTCCATGCTTATAAAACTAAAATATGACAATAATACTAAAAATAACGACAAACGTTTTCAAGGGGGGGGGGAGGATGTTATGTGACAACTTCCCCATGTACAGCGAGACTCAAGGCCACCAAAGTATCAGGTAGCCAAGAATCTCTCTGAACGAAACAATTTCCCCTCCGCTGCTCGAGACCGCGCGTGCAAAGCCACGCTGCAGTTTAGGCGCTTCTGTAGTTGCTAGGCCCCGTAAGACCTAATAAGTGCAACAAGTACCGAAACAGTGACGTAGTTAAGAGGAGGAAATACTTACGAGAAGCGTGGGAGGTCCAGAAATACTTCCGAGCTTCCCCAAGCAACGCTACCTCACGGCACTCCAACTCGAGCCAAGCTGCCGAGTGGACACACATTTTTTGTTCATTTCAATTTTTCTAATTTGACCTTTTGCTTTGATTTTATTTTACTGGTTTGTCTACCAATTCCAAAGTTTAATTTAGTTTTGTTATATAGAATTGAATCATTAATAAATAAAGTCCTAACGTCGGAAGATTAAGTCGTTTAAAATTGGTTCAAATTTCACATCCAAATTCTAAAATCCCAAAGGAGTTCAAAAAGGGGATCCTGAGCAAAGAATGAGAGGGATATTTGCGAGACAAAAAAAGTCGCCTTTTTTTATCTGCCACTACGACAAGGTAAGGAAGATTTTTATTTTCATGTCACAAAAGAAGAGAGAGAAATAGAGAGCATTGACACTCAGGAGCGATTTAGTAAATCGAGTCTCTCCCACAGCTGTACAGCTGTGCGCGTATCAAGAACTTACAAAATTATTTATGTAAGTGACAAACCGTCATTTCACAGCATTAAATTAATTATTTTCCGATATCTAAAGAAACTGAGTTTCCCTACTTGGGCTCTATGCCTCGGTAGTTTTCCAATTAATAATTTTAATTACGCTATATGACCAACTATATATGATCTAAAACGTTAATAAAACAAATGTGAACATAAGGTAATTAACTTTATCCAATTGTTTTGTATTTAATCAAATTATAAATTGAATCAGACACGTAATAAAAGGCTTTTAGTCCATGAAATAAAATAAAGTAAAATATTTTAGGTCTTTAAATTTATGATTTACGAATTAAATAGAGCTTTAAAGATGCAACTTAAGCAGGCCCTGAATATAAAAATATTATTATCACAAAAATATTATTTTAAAAAACTCGCTCTTGGTTGATATCAGTTTGATCTAATTTTTTAAAGTAATGTTAGATAATGTTTTTAGTATTAAATAATTTAACATTCAAACTAATATTATTCGATGGAAACTAAGCGGGAAGGTGGCCGAGTTACCTTCTATCAAGAAAAGGATGGGATCAAAGGATATGGCAGGTATTGGAATGAAAGTAGAATATAAATTATTTACATTTCAAGCAATTCAACATAACTCATGCAATTGTTATTACCGTAGCCGTCTAAAAATATATTAAATGTTTTGACAAAATACCGCAATTTGAAAAAAAATTTGGAATACAAATACAAGTAATAAAAAATGATTTTATATTAAACAAATTGCAATTAAAAATTTACGAAAAGGATGATTTTAATAATTTTAATGTAATTAATAATGTTAAATTGTGTAAATAAAGATGTGCTTATTGATGACTCAACTTCTGCAATTTTGCATTTGGTTTGTTACCAGCAACAGGTCTTTTTCTACCTTTACAATCGCGCGCGTCCCAGTTCTTCTATTTTAATTTATAAAAAATGTACTCTATGGGGTCCTTGTCCATCAGCGCTAAAGTAATCTGTATAAAATTCATCTATTTTAATCGTTATTTCTATTATCTGTTTCTCTGCAATGTTTTTCTCGTGAGAAGTATGTGAAAAATGTAAATTAATGTATCATAAGCGATAGTAATAACTTTATTTAAAAAATCTGAAGGAATACAAAGATTACCTAATTGACTTGTGTCATTAAATACTTTATATGCTTTAAAAAAAATTAAGAGATCATTGCTACGTTCAAAATCTTTATTTTTTCTAGTCAAGGCAAATGAACAATCTGAGCATTTAAATTTTGAAAAGCATTTTGTCGCTATATAACCCGCTACATACTTAACCGTGCACTCATAAAAGGAAGTTGCTTCAGTGACATTACTTAAAATACTTTCAACTTGCTCTGAATTATTTTCTAAATTTGAAGTATTTCTACTAAGATAATTAAAAGTTTTAACATCATTTTGTACTAAACTTTGCATTTCTTTAGATAATACTTCATCATCAGGGAAATCAATGGAATCTTCTACTTCTGTAGATGATGCACTATCAGTGTCTGACCCATTGTCTTTACTAAATTGTTCATTATCTTTCATAGCTTCCGATGATTCCATAGTCTCTGCACATTAAATATCATTACTAGTTAAAAGTATATTAATTTTATTACCTACTTCAGGATTACTTTCGATATTAATCTCATTAACAGAATTAATTATGGACTCTGTAAATTTATTTCTTTAATTCTCTTCTTTAGGTTTCTTCTGTTGCTAGTAACGGTACACTTCCATCAGGCTCACAATTCGTTGACTTAGACGGTGATCTTATATTAGCTGTTATAGTATATTGTAAATGACGCCTTAATTGCATTGCTGTCGGATTTTGATTATGACCGAACCGAGCTCTTAAAACTGCGAATAAGTTCTCGAGAGGATCTTGATTTAATCGCAATATTAATAAATAGAAACACCCGTTTAATAAAAAACCATCAGAGCACGGTGGATTATTTTTAAGATCTTTGCAATGCCACGTTTTGATCCACCCTAAACTACTCCTTAAATACTCAACAACATTAAAATTTTTATCTCATAAAGGACGACGAAACGGATTTCTGTTTTTCGGGCTTCTTCTATTTAAGTAATTGAGAAGGTCATTGACTTTTTTAAGGAACTTACCCGTTGATATACTAAAAGATTATTTATTTTATTATTATTAATCGCAAAAGATCCGTGTAACTAAGCAGATGAAATTGAGTTACTAAAAATTTGAGCCGCTAAACTAACACGCATTACTTCGAAAGGACCGGGATCAAGATGTTGCTTTGTTAGTTGGCATGCAAGGCAAAGAAAACTTCTATTTATCGCGTAAAAAGCAATATGCCTTAGGAGATGCATAAAACAATTGTAAAACAAACTGCTTTTCTTAGTCAGTACATTTACGATGTTTAACATCATTGGTTTGTATTTAAAAAAACTGTAATTGTTTCTCATTCAATTTTTAAAAATGTGTAATGAAGTCTTTGGATTCTTTGCTTTGTTCAATCTTCTTAGTTAAATTAGCAATTTTTTTGTTTTTACTTTTTAAAATTTTCTGATCAGTTTTCATCTTTTTAAATTACTTGCTTTTATAAAGGAGCAACTGCTTCTTCAAATTTTTTAAATGATATCTGTTGTACGCGTCAGTTGTGAATTGATTTTGCGAAAGCTGGATTTTGTTTACGATGTTAGAATTTACTTCCTGAGTGTTTGTCAAAGAAGAAGTGCATGAAATTGAACACGTTGGCTCATTTAAATCGATCAGGGTTGACTCTATATTTACTATGTCACAGACACAGAGTCTGCAAAGCGAGCGCAGCGATATGATAAGAGTCGAGCAGCGGAGTCATACTGCGATGCATAGCGCCTGCTTGAATCGTAGACGTTAGCTCCGTGGTTAGAGCACAGGCCTCTGGCTCTCGGGTCCGCGAGTTCGAGTCCCGTCGTCTACTCTTTTCGCTCCTCGCCCTTTTTATCCGTAAGAACTAATTGTGACAAATCTAAACTTAATAAAGAATCATTATTATTATTGACAGGCAGATCAGTTTCATGAGTGACATGTTCATTAACTTCTTGAGATCCTTCTGGAATTGCACAAACCACATGTTCATTCCGAATTGCAGAGTCATCTACCTTTCGGTTACTTGCTAAATCCGTATACATCACGTCATTATCGGTGAAATGCAAAGAACAGAGACGTTTGTTTTCTAACTGTTGCTTTGTTAAGCCTTGCAAACTTGTGTTGCCTGATCGAGTAACCCATTCTAAACGTTTACAAATTAGAGATTTAATTCAAAAATTACATTAATTGAAATAAAAAGAAAAAAGTAAAGAAAGACTTGAAGATTAAAAAGTAGTTGAAATTTCGTTTTGTTATATTAATGTATTTTTGTAACATATATACGATTTCAGCGTTTTTCGTACCTATCAAGCGGGCGTAAAGTAGTTTTTTGACCGATGCGGGCAAAAAAAGTTCAAAGCAGGCAAAAATAGTCACTGGGACAAAACAATTTATTAATTTTTAAAATATATAAACCTTTGTTTTCTTAACATTTGTAACTGTGCAGTGGGCGTGTACGAAAATGGCTAATTTACTTCCGCTTCATAGTCATGTTAAACACGAAAATCCGCATATGTAGTATATTTTGTTCTTACTCCAATCAGACCTGACATCACCTACGCACCTATCTATCTCGACTGTGAGAAAAGCTAGATTGGTTTTTTTCATAATAAGTTAATCACGCACGTTTATACATGCCAAACATACAATCAGCTCAGCGGAGAGTTTGCAGCATTTGTATGTCAAAGCAGTGTGTACATATCAGTCCTAGCTTTAAAAATGATAGATAAGTAGTTCGACGGGTGTATATACCTGCATAAATGCCGACAAGCAGTTCGAAAACTGTATATACCTACGCGAGGTCAAATGTGTAAAAATACAACTTAGTGGATAATGCGAGAATCTTAGACTTGTATTCATCATATCAGTATGTTAATTTGAAATAATTTTTCTCCGCTAAAGCACACATCGCTACATTATATACATTTTCTGCATGAAATGTCGCCTATTTACTTTTCTTTCAGCTGAATTATCTACTTTACGAGACGTTTTTCTCGAAACGAGATTAGATTAGATAAATATTAATTATAAGAAAGAAGGAGGAGTCTATGAAAGCAGCAGATGCTCTTTCCTTCTCTTTTCAAAAAAAAATACACAATGCAATCGTATTTTGGCTCTTTTGAATAACTTGAGAGAGATAAGGACGCCTTTTCCAAAAAAGCAGAAAATAGATTTTCTTCTCATCTAAAGAGAGGTCAATGTAGAAGAAGGGGCAAAAACCTATTCTACCTTTTTTTAAAGGTAGATGATAGGCTTATAGACGTAACGGATTCTAGAACACTTTGAGACAGAAGGAGGTGTTCTAGAGCCCGTATGTTCCATATCCTATTTACTTAGAATTTAAATATTTTAATAATGTATTTTTGATATTATAAAAATGTCTGTAATTACCATTTTTAATTTCTGGATTTGTTTAGTTGTTACTTTCTTATACATAGAAGTCAGTTTTTGGAATCATATTTTAAAAACAAAATAACAAATCTTTTTGAACAAATATAATGAATCAATTATTGAATGAAAGAAGATGTTATCTCAAGAATCATATTAATTAATTTCGTGAAGACATTAATACGCGCGTATCAAACAGGTGCTTTCTGAGAACGTAGTTAAAAAAAGCGCTTTCTGGGATTATGCTTAGAAAAGACACTATCTCAGAAAGCGCATTAAAAAACAGCTATCTCGGAACGTGGTGGGAAAAAACGCTATCTTGGGGGAACGCTATGTTAACTAAAATAGCGCATTTTGAAGTTTTTCGAGATAGTGCCTTTTTAAAGCGCTATTTAAGAGAGATAGCACCTTCTTCTACTGTATCATAAAAATACTTATATTTAACTTATACTATACATTACATTTTATTTTTATAGACTAAAATGTTTGCCCAAACGATACGAGAAATTCCAGAATGGATGACTATACTTCAACAATTTAAAGATCTTAAATGTGCTTCGTTCCTTTTTGTCGCTTGGTTTATGGGATTTGGCATTGGTCTTATTTTTACATTTTTATTCTGGCATCTTCAAGACTACGGTGGTACGCCAACTTTATTTGGTGTTGCTTCAGTTATAAATCACATTTCAGAGATTTTTGCCTACTTTTTTAGTTTTAAACTTATTCGACAAATTGGTCATGTTAAGGTATATAATATTTTATTGTTACTTTTCACTATATTTTCTAGCTACTTTATAAAACTTTAATTAAAGGTTCTTTGTCTTGGATTAAGTGGAAACGTTCTAAGATTTCTATATATTTCGTGGTTAAAAAATCCTTGGTGGGTGTTGCCATTTGAATTCATGCAAGGAATAACTCACGCAGCTGTATGGGCAGCATGCTGTAGTTACATTGCACATAATACACCAACGCATCTTCGTTCAGAAGCTCAGAGTGTGCTGCAAGGATTACATCATGGTCTAGGTAGAGGCTGTGGAGCTGTTATTGGAGGAATGTTTGTAGCCGTATATGGTAAGCTTCATCAACATTATTTTACTATATATTCATGGAAACAAAAAACTGAAATATTTATATTGTAATTTACTTTTATTGATAAAAGTTAATTATTTATTGGTTCCAACAGAACTGTGTTGCAGAAGAAAGAAAACAACAAACTGTCACTTAATTTTAAAACTAAATTCCATAACATATAAAAAAAACCTATATCTTAGCAATGAAAATTACCGTCGTGGATCGAGGGGGGGGGGGGGTAGTATCGCCAAAAGGCTTGGAATTATGGGTACATGGTAATATATATCACAATTATTCGCAAAAGAAGCTTTAGTTTACCATTACGATAAACTTAAGTCTATGTTCATTAACTCTGAGAGCATAACAAGGACTAAGAGCATACAAATACCTAACAGTAATAGAACTATCAGTAAAAAGAAAAGCTATATTGTTGCAATAAAACTTTTCATATATATATCTAGATATATTATCCTATACCAAGAGTATCCGTGGTTCAGTTGGTTAAAATGCACGGCCTAAGTAGCGGATAAACGCTCGCTCAAGGGATCGCTGGTTCGGTTCCCGGTGAATGCACTCAGAGTTTTTCTGAGTTGTTTACGACAGATAAAGTATCTTGAACTCCGGTTGCTTCGAAGCAAATTATTTCGCCGGAATTTTCTTCCGTGTGATCCTAGGATTTCCCTTATCTGACAGGCGCAAGTCTGGAGTGAATGCGAAGCAGTGGTATGAACTTCGAGAGAGATCGGTTAAGTAGGTAGCCGATCTACTGTACTAGACAGAGAAGAGGGAACAGGGAACGCCGGCATTACCAGCGAGAATCGAAATGACTTTTGAAATATGGACCTTCTCTCGATGCAGTCTACACTGCTAGACGGACCAGTACATAATAGAAAATCATATTATTAGTTGAATAATTTTTATTAAAATATTAAATTATATTTTATAAATTATCGCGCTATCACTGATGAGATGCAAAACTGAACGTGAAATCACGATTTCCGACACCCTAACCGAACTTCCGAGGATTACACTTGCAAATTTTCAAAATGTTCGTGACTGATGCTGTTCACGTCCTGTGTACCTATGGCAGGTCTAGTAAATAACAATATATAAAACGATTATAAAAATAAAGTTATATAAACTAGAATTTATAATTAATATAATATGTTCTCAAAAATTTTAACAATATTGTCGCTTTTAAGAAATCAATATACTTTACATATTGTTTATATTCATATACATATTCATCTCGGGGAGGCCGATCGGTAGGAAAATAACTGTCTTGGTTCGTAGTGCCTTTATTGTAAGCTCTCCAGAGTATCCGATAGAAACGATGGTCGGTACAGATCTACCGACCGAATTTAAATTGAGGATTGTCATGGCAGGCTAAATAAAAGTTGAAAAAGTCATTGTCGTTTAAAAGTTTGGAGAGACTTATGACTACTTCTCTGCATTGTAGAGATGCTATCAAATACGGTGTTAGCAATGGTGCTTAACAATTACCTGTTGATTCTACAGAGGAGGATCTAATGTGATAAATTGACTTGGTACAGTCCTGATGATTGAAACTTTACCTAAAGGAGAGGTACATGTCAACTCCTTTCTGCATATCTTTAGTGACCAAAGAGGACGTAAGCGAGTTGCACGATACTACTGCTACGGAACCGGATTTTAAGCTTTTCAGGCTATTTGTAGCGGCCTTAGCAAATCCGTGAGTCGATAGACATTTGCAGAGCGTTTTCTTATTACTACGGTAATAAATGTCACGCAAGAATATTTGTATGGGCTTCCTTTCTATGAAGAAGATGAAGAGTTGCGGAATGTGCGGGTACTGTAATATAGGCTATCCCGTGCTTGCGTTGTGTCTGACTGAGAGCATCCGTATTTCTCTGCGCTCAAATATGCGGCACAAATATTGCTCGAACTCATTTAATATTAGATTGATTTGGAAACAGTCCGCCCGAATATGCTCTTCATAAAAGCATCTCTGTATGCTCTATCAATAACTAGCTTAACCCTATTGCACATGAAATATACTAGTTTGGCTAAGCTTTGACTCGAAAATCGGTTCTTCGACGTTTTTAAAATATCGACTAAATTTAAGTTAAATATACATTGAGGTATGAAAATAATCTCTACGAGTAGAGATTATTTTTCCACCTCAATGTAATTATTTTCCCACCCCAATAACCCAACAACGAGTTTAGAATCAAATTTGAAAATTAATTAAGTTAAATTTGAATGATTTGGCTTTGGACCGCGATGCAAATGAATCGAGTCAGTGTTGTAACATTCATGGCTCCTGTGCGATAAAAAATCAAGAAGATTTTCTAAAACGTAAAATAAGAGCGTTTCTTAAAAATATCAAACTGGTGTACGAGTTAATGAAGCCAGTAGCGCGGACGTCTGATAGCGCCAGCATGAAAAGAAAATTTCAATCAAGACTACCTCTAGGGAGCGGAGCTGCGTCGAACCAATCAGCGCATGGCGCTCAACGGCGGACAACTGGAGGACGAAGAGCTGCGACGGCAATAGCATCGGCGCGGACCCACTCAAACAAAATAAAAGGCAGCGCATCCGGCTAATTATAAATTTTTGCACGCGGAGTCGAAGGCTGGGTATTATAGCCTACGTTTACTGATTCGTGTTTTAAATAAAATAAATTGCAGCTTAAGAATGTAGTGAACAATAAATTATTTTATATATCTTTTTCTTATTTTTTTTTCGGTCAGTGTATATTATACAAGCTCTATAAAAAGATAACTACACATTTTTTATTTTACATCAAAATGTCTAAGAGGCAATAATAATAAGTTTACTTAGAAATTTTTGATAAACAATAGTATTTCAAACTTCAGTATGTTTGTTTGAAAGAAATTCTAAACTTAAAAGCAAATGCAAACATAAGTTCTTTCTCAGGTGTAGAGTAGTATTCAATGCATCATGGCATTAAATAACGAAACACATAGTTTTTAACAAAATCAATTTCTAAAGGAAAAATTAAATAGTTTCAGTTCAATACTAAGCATCATGGACCAAAACAATAATTAAATAAGCGAGAGTGTTTCGGTGTGCCTATTCTTTTTAAGAATATTTCGTGCAAACTTCATGCGTTTGGGTATAGAAGGTTGTTTAGAAGGAATAGGTTGATCTGTAGGATCGATGGAAGCCGTGCTGGCCTGGGAGGCTTAGCGGTAAGGCAAGGAGGTACTCGTTGGATGGAGCAGGGAATGGTACTTGTTTTGTAGAGTCTGTTTGATTCCGTTGAATTATATGCCGAAAGTTTGGTTCTCCATTGTGCAGCACACGACCTTGTAAAGTCCAGTATATGGACGCGTCAATGTTGGTTTGATAGGTTTCTATTACAACCAGACATGCGTTCAAATTCCCATGTCCTGATATAAAACAGGTTTAATTGCTATCTTGTGATTGACTGGTACCGCATTCAATTGTCGCATATGTTGGCAATATTCGTGGTGAAACGAGCGAATGTTCAGTTCTTTAATAGTAAAAGGTGAGAAGTAATTAGGAATTTTCAATGCCTTGCCAACTACTAAGACTAGACTGGCATTAGTATCTAGACGAATGCATGTGCGAAGTCCAAGTATGACTATAGGAAGTAATCTAACCCGTTTCTGAATATTTCTATGGCACATGAGAGCTATTTTGGTCTGTTGATGGAGGCGTTCTACCATTCCGTTGGAAATGCCGATGATGTTTAAATGGAGATGTATGAATCTCGTATCTGGAGTAATAAAATGCTTGGGTAAGATTCCGAGGTGAGTATGCGCAGATTCGGAGGGTAATCCGTAAAGAAGGAGTCTGTAACGTCGTTCTCTTCTCCTGGGAGATACAGGATCTCTGTATTGTACTAGGCAATTGTAATTTGCGTGAGCGGATAGCTGGCATCTTGTCGCTGTTCTGTTGTAGAGCGTAGATTAGCGGTTTGTAATCATTGGGGATTTTAAACACTACGCGTTTCAAGTAATATAGGAAATAACAGATTGCTTCATAAATCGCTGTTAGGTCTCTGTCGTAGGGCTCATATTTAATTTGCATAGAGAATAAATTCTGTGATAAGAACGTTAAGAAGGCTGCTCCCACGGCAGTTTCAGAAGCATCTGTTGATAAGACGTAGTTCTGTGTTTTCACTTGCAAAAGCTGTAAATGTGGAATTGAAGAGACCAGCTTTGCATTTAAGGAAGGCTGCTTCAACTTCAAGAGTCCAAGATACTGGACGTTTGTCCTTCTTTTTTACACCTTTCAACCATTCGTTAAGAGGACATTATATCGGCGGCATGCGCGAATAAAAATCTGTAGTTGTTTACTAGATCTAAGAATCGACGAAGTTCTTTGATGGTCTATAGCAGTGGAAATTCTTGGATCGTGCGACGTGCTGCCTATCAGCAATACGTACACAATGCTTGTGCCTCTAACACGCTCGATTTATTTGTTTTTTATCGACGGATTCGATGTAATTGCTTTATCTTGGAAAAGCTGGAAGCAGGAGAAGAACAAAATTGACAACAACAAAATTGAGAATAAATGATGCTATTTTTCATTCAACCTTTCCTTACAACGTGGTGGCTAGACAAGCCTTCCACGCGTTTCTCGGCCTCGCAAAGCCTTCTCTCTGGCTCTCTAACTCCCAGGCACGGCGCTCTCTCGGTGCGTGAGCACCTAATAAGCGGCCGGCCGACTCGCGTCTGCGCGATCTATTTCTCTCTCTCTCTCTCTCTCTCTCTCTCTCTCTCTCTCTCTCTCTCTCTCTCTCTCTCTCTCTCTCTCTCTAACGTGAGTACACTTGACGCTTATCTAGCACGCTCCTGTTCTTGTCTGTTTTTCTGTCGGACTTTGCCTCCGAACTATTTTGATTGCAGGCTGTTGCACGCTCCTTAATGCAACCTTCAAGCCCATATATTATTCCGCTGGAGGCTGCATTTTGATGTACACCTTTCACTATCTGAAATTCTCTCCTCTGCAACATAACCTGCAAATCACCTGGCTTCATTCTCTCCTGCTTGGCTTGCCTATCTGCACTCTTCGACAGACACGTGGTGACATCTTACAAAACAGCGAATCAACATCATCGTAGAACGGTCTCTCACAGGTCGGTGTTCACCTCTCTACTCTTACTATTGGAACCATCTAACGGCGAGCCTAACAAGCGCATTTACTTTGACGACTGACATTATCAACTGCCAATAAGTTACCGGCAAATATGAGTATTAGTAGAGAGAAGTGTGTTGAAGCATTTTCCACCATCTGCAAGACCTGTGATAAAGCCGTACAGACTAAAGACCCTAAAAAGTGTGAGATCTGCAACCACTTCCACACTAGATGCATCTCTTTCAGATCTGTGACGGTGAGAGCCGTTGCTACACTTGCTTGTTCTGCCTGTGCGGAGGCTCACTTAAGAAAGCGTCTAGAATCTTCGCTCCACAGCTCTATTATGTCATCCAAAGCCGGGAATAATAACAGCAACAAAAAGAAGATCCAGTCTGCACCTCCATCCACTAATCCATCACGCAGTCAATCTCCTGCGCGCCCTGTAGTCATTGCAGCAACAGCACCGCCCTTCAATCTGGATAGCACGCTACACAACATCCTTGCTGTACTGACAGACATCCGTGCTAAGCAGGACGAAGCGGTGGAGGCGCAGCGAGACACCTCCGAGAGGATCTCCGGGCTAGAGGCAAAGCTAGGCCCCATCCAACAGCGCCTTGAAGCTCTTGATGCCCTGCCCCAGCTACAGACTCGCCTAACAACTGCGGAATCCACCATCTCTGAGTTGAAGGTGCAGTTACAAGAGCTAACATCTGCCCATCTCAAACCTCAGCCCGTGCATAGCAGCAACAACAACAACATTAATGATGGACCACCTTCCCCTGCCGCCACAGGTCCCTCCGAGATCGCCAATCTTCGTAGGGAGCTCGAGGCTATAAAACATCGGCAGGAGGCATCAAACAACAAGGTTGTTGTGATAACTGGGCTGCACTACACCCAAGAGTCCTCTCTACAGGTAATTGCCTACTCAGTGCTTTCCGCCCATGACCCTACTGTCCTCAGGAGGGACATAGCTGCCACAAGGGTTATGGATAGACTCAATGCAGCCACCAACACCCCAGCCCCAGACAGCAGATTACCACCTATTGCTGTCACCCTGTCTTCCCATGCCCTTATACACTCCACCTTGGCAGCAAAAATCAAAAAGGGCAAGCTGCACTCCTCTGAGCTCAGCGCGGACCTATTGGAGGAGGCCAAGGCTCTAGCCCCAGACCACAAGATCGCCTGCTCTTGCACTGGAAGAATGACATACCTTTCATCAACGGACATGACCTTATTACGGCCACCCTAGACGTACAGACTCCACGCTACGAACCAAAAACTTTTACTTATTGAAACTACAAAGGAATCAGCGCCGAGAGACTAAGGGTTTATCTCGGTGCCTGTGACTGGTCATTACTCGATACTTCATCACTTGACACTTGCATCACCACTCTCAACACGAACTTGACTAACGCTATCAATCATCTCGCCCCATTGCGTACAGTGACTCTTGGACCAAAACGTCACCCATGGTTTACCACGGCTCTTCGTGACCTCTTGAAAGAACGGAACAGACTCTCCAGAAGGTTTCGCAGATCACATCTCCCGCTGGATCTGTATTTTTATAGACTTGCGAGAGACGATGCTCATAGACAGGTCGAGGATGCCAGGCTGAATTACTATCACTCACGCCTGTCCTCCCTGACTGACGTCGGCGAGATCTGGAGAGAGCTTGAGAGACTTAGAGTTACCACCTCTAAAGAAAAACCACCCTCTCGCTTCTCCATTGAAGACCTCAACGTGCATTTTAGCTGAATTTGCAACGATCCGCTAGCCCCTGCCGTTGAGGAATATCTGCTTACCCTGGAGGGTCTGAACATCCCCGAACATTTCAATTTCAGGGAGATAATGGAATCAGACGTTACAGATGCGGTGATGCACTTTGCTCCCAGGCCAGGGGCAGCGACGGCATCCCTCAGGTTGTCATTTGCAAAGCACTGCCGGTACTCGCTCCATTACTATGTCGCATTTTCAACCTGTTTTTGAACGAGTCATGCTTCCCTTCGGACTGGAAGAACTCACTAGTGCATGCACTGAATAAAGTCAGCTCCCTTACATCTCTAACCGACTATCATCCGATCTCCCTCCTATGCTTCTTGTCGAAGGCGCTGGAGTGGCTAGTGCACAGGCAAACCTCCGAATATCTCGAATCAAGACTTTTTCTCGATGACCTACAAACAGGTTTCCGCACTGGCCACAGCACGCAGTCCGGCTTGATCAAGCTGACTGACGATGTCAGGCTTGGCATGAAGAAAAGGAAGGTAACTCTTCTACTTCTTTTTGATTTTAGCAAGGCGTTTGATACCGTGTGTCACGTTAGGCTACTGAGAAAGCTAACCTCCTTCGGCTTTTCTAAGCAGGTCATCCGCTGGTTCGCTTCCTACCTTACTGGGAGAACTCAGGCTGTCATTGGTGACAGTAATGAACTCTCCAACTTTCGACCACTAAACATGGGAGTACCACAGGGGTCTGTATTAGGCCCACTGTTATTCTCACTGTACATCATTGACATCAGCCTCTGCCTTGACATAGATGTACCTCATCTCATTTATGCGGACAACCTGCAAATGTACAGCCAATGCCACCTTGAGGAGCTTGATTCCTGAGAGAATCATCTCAAACTAAACGTTCTCAAAACGCAGGCGATCGTCCTGGGCTCCTCCTATTATATCAATGCACTACCTTCTATGGCTAATACTTACATTAACATTGGAGGAGCCAGGGTTGAATATCAGTCGTCCGTTCGTAGTCTGGGACTGATGCTCAATTCTAAACTCACCCGGAAAGAACACGTTACACAATTATGTAAGCGTGCACACTTGCTCATGTATAGATTGTACTTCTTTAGAAAGAGCACTGGTTTCGAGCTGCGAAAACATCTTGTGCAAGCCCTACTGTTTTCCATCATCGACTACTGCTCATTAGTATACTGTGACCTGTCGCAAGAACTGGACATGAAGCTACAGAGACTGGTAAACACGGGTATTCGTTACATCTATGGTGTAAGGAGGGAGCACATCACCCCCTACAGGTGCGAGTTGCAATGGCTCACCACCACTGGACGTAGGAAGTACGTTATGGCCTGTTTCCTTAGGAAACTTTTTAACACCGCTACTCCATCTTATATCATGGCCTTTTTTGACTTCCACGTCGCACTCCGCCCCGTGAGGGGTGAGGTGACCCCTCTGGACATCCCTACTTTCGTGACAGAGACGCTGAGGAATTCATTCCATATAAGCGCCTCATGTCTTTGGAACACATTGCCCGTTCATATTCGCGATATCAAAACACTATCATCTTTCAAACGTCAAGCAAAGCTACACTTCCTCAGTAATGAAATCACTTAAACACTACACAATCACCTACAACTACACTACCTCTTCATTCAATACACTTTCACTCTATGATCAAACCATCAAATTATCATCATCATTCATTCATTCACTCTATCCATCCATCTACTACATCCTATCTCTAAGTTAGCTATAAGTATTTATGTATTCTTTATATTGTATTTTTCTTTTAATGTTTTTTGTACAACAAAATGTACAGCAAATAAAATTATCTAAATCTAAAAAAAAATCTAAAAATCTCTCTCTCTCTCTCTCTCTCGAAACATGTCCAATCGATAAAACAATGATCTCCCTTTTCTTCATTCGTTGGCGCACTAGTTTCTTATGATTTTACAAAAAATTGTTACTCACATTTTATGATAAATCATCATTACTTAATTCATTTATCAACTTTACAAGAAAAATTGTTCTTTATGGGAAAACGGGTATAAGGCACATTATGTGCCAACAATTTTCTGTAAAAATAGGCTTAAAAATTCTGTCTTATAATATTTTTAAGAGACAGTTAGACATTTTGTTCCAGTTTCCGTTCATGATACCAAGGGCGCTGGGAACATCGCTGCAAATGTTCTTTCAAGGATCGAGAGTATCGACATACCGGCGATTGTAGTCCAAATTAATCTTGTTCATAGTAATTTGAGAGAAGGATATATACCTCGAATCGACGCAGGAAGCAAAGATTTAGTTTTGGAAGAAGGCATAGTGATCAATGAAGCCACTTGCTAAATCACGGCAATAAATACTAGTAAACAGGGCGTAACGATAGAAGTGGACCCAAAAGAATTAATATCATTTGAAACCGAAGCGGATTTCTTAATCCAATTACTATATACTATAACTACTCTTACAATTAGAAGGAACTGACAGCGAATTTAATTGAAAAGTAATTGTCAATCAAATCAAGAAATTTAAAAAGTTCAAAGAGTCAATTAGAAACCGTCACCTGAACAGAGAAGCACTAGAAATAGTAGATCGAATTATAGAAGATTATTTGGATAGATTTCTACTACCAAGAGATAAACTATCCTGCACAAACAAGTGGGAAGCGATAGTATTGAAAAACTAAGAGATAGAATCATCAAAGAATCGAACTCACCCTGTAATTTACCTATTTGGATTGTACCAAAGAAACCCGATATTCATAGCAATATAAGATGGCGAATGATGATTGATTTCAGAGAATGGAATAAGAAAACCATAAGAGATGCATACCCACTGCTGAACATAGCAGACATAATGGATCAATTAGGAAGAACCACTTATTTTCAATATTTGATCTAGCGAGGGGCTTCCAACAAATATCTATGGCTCCAGAAGACTGTTATAAGCCAGCATTTACAACTGTGAATGGACGCTAAAAATACACTAGAATGGCCGAAGGTTTGAAGAACGCTTGGCGACCTTCCAGCGACTCATAGAAAAGGTGCTTAGAAGACTACGTGGAAATATTAGTGTATTTAGATCATATAATAGTTTACAACAAGGATTTAGAATAACACGAACTGAGAATCTGAAGTCTGGTGGAGAGGCTCAAAGGCGCGAGATCGACACTGCAATCTGACAAAATAGAGTTTTTCAGAAAGGAAGTAGGATTCTTGGGACACATAGTAAGTGCAAGAGGAATAGAACTTAATCTCGAAAAGGTAGCAGCAATTACAAGATTAGCCACACCAAAAAGTGCCAAGAATATAAGAGAGATACTCGGAATGTTTGGTTATTACCGTAAGTACATTAAAGATTTCGGACAAGTTGCAAAGCCCCCAAATGATCTGTTGAGAAAGAATGCGAAATTCGAGTAGACACCAGAATGCCAAAAGAATTTCTAAAAACTCAAGGAATGTCTAATGAAAGAGTCTACGCTACACTTTCCAGATTTAACAAAGAATTTACCCTGACAACTAATGCATCGGACTACGCAATAGGAGCTGCAATAAGTCAAGAAAAAGACGGGTACAATAACCCAGTGCAAAACCTTTTGAGAGCTAGGAACTATGAAAGAAACTACACTACAACTGAAAAGGAAATTTTGCTGTTCTACCATACTTGTTGTGTAAAAAGTTCAATTTAGTATGCTATCATAAACCACTCAAGTGGATGCATTGTAGGAAATATCTAGGTTAAAGGTTAATAAGTTGGATGTTCAGATTAACAGAATACGAATACACCTTTAAATACAAGCCCAACAACTGAACGAAAACGCATATACACTCTCAAGAACTTCACCAGAAATGTCAGAAGAAGAAATCAACAAAAACCTATCCAATATCAAAATCATGGTAATCGAAGAAAAACAAGAAAAACAACAAATTAGCGCAAAAGGCACGATATTAACATCAAAAAGCATCAGTAAACCTTGTAGCAGAATCTCATCAGAAAGTGAGATAACAAGAAAGATGCTGGGCAGAGGAAGCCCGATCGGAACGAAAATAAACAAAGTAGCATCTAGACTGGGGCACAGTGTCATAGCACACAGGACAAGGTCAAAAAACACAACAGCAAGCCGAATAGCTAACTACATAAAACAAGGAGCATTGACCAAAAAAATTTTTAAACAAAAAAATTATAGTGCCAAAGAAAACAAACACAGTGAAAAGCAAGAAAGATCCGCCAACTTCAACTGAAACCGAAGATAACACTAACACATCTAGTGAAGTAGATTCAGAAACCTCATCGAGGAACAAAATATTACCATCAAGGAGGTCCTGGTTATCCTCAACGTCACTAGCAGAAAGTGACGAAAGAGCAAAGATGACTGAAGAGCTAAGATAATTTCATCAACTGATAGCCAAAACAAGATAATTAGCAACATTAAAGTGAACATGAGTCTAAATGAACCCTCTAACACCGAAGCGAATACAGAAGATAAGTCAATGAGAGAATCATCAATCAAAACAACTTTAAGCAAAAGGGAAAATAAAGAAGCAAGTTAAAAGCTTGAGCCAAGTATGAGAAGATACGAAGAGAGAAGTTTCATAAGCAAAAATGCAGAACCAGAAATAGAATTACCCTTACATTTCTCAGATTGAGATGATGAACCACCAGTGAAAATGTACTTCAGAATGCACGAGTTAAATCTACATTTTGGTAGCGACCAAATCTACGAAGTATCGGGTGAAAGAGTGAATGAACTGATCTACCGCACAGAAGAGAAAATGAAAGCAAAATTAGATAACGCACATGACTCCTTACCAGATATGGACACTGAAGCATACTGATGTTTCAACCAACAAAAAGAATTTTGGAAACACCAACAATAACCAGGACACACCCCATCGCTAACAGTAGGAACAATCCCAAAAATATACGACATAAAGGTATATTAATGGAAATTGAAGAAACGGACGACAAATCAGTCACCAACATAAGGTATTCTAAGCCACCAGAAGTAACAAGTATTACCATACCTCTATGGTTAGTATTTGTAGAAACTAAAAATTTGACTTGTTTTAGTTCCAACTGGAATTGTATGATGTCGAAAGATTTCGGAAGTCAGCGAAGTCAAAATTGGAGTCTTTAACTCTTCTTTGGACGTGCAGAACATCCGAGTATTATGATCATCAGTGAACTCGACGTTGAAACTCCCTCGTTTCCGAGGTCGAGGTTGTTGACGTTTGAGTATATCGGAGGCGCGTGGTTACGAAAGGTTGAGTTTTGTTGCAGAAGCACATGTGACGGGTGAGCGGTAATGCTGTAAGCGAGTTTCGGAACTGGAGAAACACCAAGAATGGGCGGAGTGAGAGAACTTGGACTTGGAAGTCTACGAGTTCCAACGTGGGATTAAAGCATGCAATGGCTTGAATTGTAATAACTCCGAGAATATTGGAATTCGTCCATTTCCAGTTGGAACTGTATTATTACCAATTTAGAACTCTAATACTACAATTTTCTTGGAGTTTATTTACCTCAAATAATGCGCTGTATAAATTCCAAATCCGCAATAAATAAATACTATTAGGTGTATTGTTTTACCTCCAAAGATTTCGGTCTGTGGTGATTCAAAATTTCTTTCCGCGTACTAGCACAAGAACGAATCATGGATCAGCAAACAGCAACAAAGACAACCTCGTATTAACTCATAACTATATAGTCACAGTGAGGCAATGTCTAATATTCAAAAGAGACATACATGAGACGTGCATTTCAAATTCAAAGACTGTGAAAACATAATATCGATAAGAAGATTACTCGTAGAGATAGGAGTATTAGATCTATCAAGCATCAAGAAAAAGAAGCCAGAGATGTTACAAGTAATGGTTACAACGTACAAGAGCCACAGCATATTTTCAATAATTGCTCAAGACAAATATTTTAACAAAATAAATAAAGTAGATTTAGATGAAAGATTAAAGAACCTAGAGAAAGTCTTTAGAACAAAACGGACAAGTTAGAACCAGGACTCGTAACTTTCGAATTATTCATGTAGCATTTCAACAATCTGCCAATCAATGTGATGATTTGCTATGGAAAGGTAGATCTTCCAGCAGAGAAATGACATCCAAAATTACGTACAAAAATGCTTAAATAGAAGAAAATAGAGAAATTTAAAACAAGAAAACCCATGCCAAGGTATCAATTGAAACAATAGGTAAGCTGAGAATGATGCCAAACGGGAATTGTCATTAACTCACAATGCAATGCGATCTAACTAAATACTTAATAGCAGTTCCTATCAGAACTTGAATGCAACAACAATAGTATTTGTCCCAGAGCCATATTCTCAGGCAAAGGAAGCGGCTTCTTATAGAGCATAGTAGAATCCCTACTAAATCAAGATCAATCGACTCACAACATCAGGATATCGGTCTCAGATAAACGGTTCTTTCGAAAGAAGTCATGCTCTTCTAATAGAATTTGTGCGCATTTATTCAGAGAAAACAATGATTGGAACCGTTTAGCACCATTCGCAACCTTCACATATGATATGAACGTCCACGAGGCAACCAACTTTATCCCATTCGAATTGGTTTACGGCCGAATAGCGATTCCTTTTAAGAATACTCTCTGACGAAAAACTTAAAACATGCAATACTTACATGCAAGACCTAGTACTAAGACTAGAAGAAATAAAAATATTTAGCAGCTGAGACCTAAATCGCGAAGAAAATCAAATCAAAAGAGAGATATGACAAGAAAATTAAGAAATTTGATGGAAAAATAGGGGGGCATGCGAAATTAATTAACGAACCCCGAACATCTAACTTTGCCGCTTACAGATAAACCCTTGAAAATTATTGAATTCGTAGGCAGGAAAAATGTAATTTTAGAATACCCAAATGGTAAGTGCATTAGAGTAGTTAAACTATAGACATACTAGATCATAGGCATAATGGATCAGGGGAGGTAATCAAGTACGCCGCCCGTGTATAAGCATAGGGCCTCCCTCCTCCAGACCCGAGTCTCCCTTCTCTCGAGTGATTCAGTATCGTGATCATGCATCACTCGGTCTGGGGTGGTACGGCGGCCAGTGTGTAAGCATAGGGCCCCCTCTTTTCGAGAGTCTCCCTTACCTTTGGCTCGCTGGCATAGTGGGAGAAAAGGCAACCTCTCGCTCGCTTAGACACGAGCAGCGGCTCTCTTGGCGGTCTGTGTGTAAGCATAGGATCCCTCTTTTCGAGTCTCCCTTTCGCTCGCCGGCATCGTGGGAGTAAAGACTCTCCCTCGCTTAGATTGGAGCGATATGATCTGCTAGTATAGGAATGCGAGGGCGTTAGCTGTATTTGCGAGGGATAAGATAATTTTTTTTTACAGATGTGGTGAATGGTTATGAAAAGAAAATAGTTTTCACCTAAAATGCAATGTATGCTCAAGTATTCTGGAGATTTATGATGCAGTATTGCTCGCTCGCTCGCTTAGATTCGAGCAGAGGCTATCTCGCTTAGATTAGAGAGATATGACCTGCAAGTGTAGGGATGCGTGGAAAAACATTTTTTTTTTCGGCGTTTTTCGTCAGTCCTTGAGAAGCTCGTTCTCGTGGGACCCATTTTTTCAGGCGTGTCTATCATTTTCTGTAAGTGGAAAATTTTAACCTAGGATATTTCTTATCCTCATTCTTTTCGCATTCAATTTTCGTTTTCCTTTTCATATCGCTGATAATTTTTTGTGCGACTGGGCGCGGTTGTTGAAATGAGGGGCGCGGTTTTTGAATTTTAGGGTGGAACAATCAAATCTGTTTAGATTTTTCCGATTGGTCAAGAGAAGGTGGAGAGAGAGAATTTCTAGAAAATTTTTCCCAAGTGGTGGAAAAAGGGCTCGCCCACCTTTTCAGAAATAAATAGTTCCGGGCATGCAGTAGCCTCAGATCAGCTTTGCGATTCTACTGCGTAATTCAGATTCAGTTTGTAAAGCAAGTGTACGTAAGTACCATACAACATGGAAAATATTATCAACGAGTTCCACACCGTCAAGCAGCGCATTTTGGAATCCCTAAATATCGCTGAGTGGGTGATGATGGGAATGATGAGAAACGGTAAGTTAAGCTATTTCTATCACATATTGTTTTATACCCATCTCCCTCGCTCACTCGCAGACCCGCACACACACAAAGTTCACATACGGATTTTTTCTGATTTTTTTTGTGCCCAAGTTCACCCCCCCCCCCCCCCCCACAGATACGCATACATATACACGCACACCCACGCATTCTTTCTATTTTTCTCTCTCTCACACACAGATTTAGATTTTTTTTTCAATTTTTTAGTGCCATCCACACCCGCGCAGATGCTACAGCAAAGGGTTGCTGGGAAGACCAGCAGCAGCAGCAGCAGCGACAGCAGCGACACCAGTAGCAGAAAAAAAAATCATGCAGTGGAAGATCGAAAAAACATGGCAAGCGATTTTTATAACTTCACACACACGCGCTCTTTCTGTTCGTCTCTCTCTCCCTCTCTCCCTCTCTCTCCTTCTCTCTCTCTCTCACTTACACACATACTGATTTTTTTTTTAGTACACTGTATATCACCGTCACCGAAAGAACAAGGTAAACGATTTTATACCAATACCAATACGTGTTACGATATAGTCTTGAAATCCCTTTGCAGGGCTAGTATCGTGCGATATTTTATGACACATCGTGTGTAAACCGAGATTTAGCGAGTGCATATTTGCACGAGCGTGGCATAAGTCGAGGTTTACGCCACGGCGTGTCATAAGTCTATATATATATATATATTGTAACGGAGTGGGACTGTCGTTGAGAGGAGCAAAATACGAAAGGAGACGCCAGGACCAAGAATTGTCAGAAGTATAATGCTGCTCGCGACTAGTTCTCTAGACGCCCGCCTGATGCTCTCGAGACGAAATTTTTTCATCTCTCTTGAAAGATAATTTCTCAACGCCTTGTGAACATATTATAAAAATACGTTGAAGTCGATGATATGGAATATCTTCAGAGATATAAGCTATTCCATGATGAGTTTACTCGACCCATTGGGTCATTACTTTTTCTTCAGCCGTGAGTAACGCAGTTTTCTTAATGTTTGGAAAACTCACTTCTTTAATAATAAAATAATCTTCAGAAACTCTTTAAAATCCGTGGATATCGCATATATATGCGTTTTCGTCTTTACATTTCAATAAATAATTTTTAAATAACAAATCATACACTAACGTTCTGGCCATCATGCTTTTAGTTTCTGTTTATAGTTGGTGCTATGAAGAACTGATGAAGAAAATTCTCTCGGCGGATTTTTAAATACTAAACTCCGCCTCTTGATTTTGTCTAAAGGTGGAGAGGTAGAAGGAAGGCAAAATTTCCATTGATTTTGGAAAAGTAAACTTTCTTTGGTTTGGTGAAAAGTGATAAAATTCATCCCTACTCGAGAAAATTTATCCTCTCTCCTTACGAGGAAAAGAATCTTCCTCGGCATTGGTTCCAATGTAAATTTCCCCCACTACTTTTCACAAGATTTTTAACCTTCAAAAGGAACGCAGTTCCTTTCCAGTTCCCTTGGAAGAGCACAGTTCACTCATCTGCGAAAAGCAATAACAAAGTTTGAGAGTGAAAATGGCTTCGATGGAGTTTTACGAAGGTTTTTTGCGTTGATTTTTCATACATTGCAAACTGAAGAGCATCTAGCCAATAATGAAATTCATTATTGGCTAGATAAGTGCAATAATACGATTAAAGAACTCATCGAAAAAAATAAAAGTGATCTTACACGAGGTGAGAAACAAAAATTCCAAACTTCCATGACACATTTGTCCTGCATGCAAGTTGAGTTCGAGCAAACACTGAAACAAGGAGGAGGAATTATCGAAGAAGCTAAGGTTGAGTGGCGCGATGTTGACTCTGCTTTTGATAATTGAATTCGAACGGGAGTAATAGTAAACTTAGAACATGTTGATATTGCAAGTTTTTTAAATGATGCTTACAATCTGTTTAGTGAAAAAGTTACAGCATGTTTAAATGAGTTCAATGCACTAGAAGTAAACTCGGATTTCATAGCAAAATTTTCAATTCAAAAAAGCAATGAAGAAACCACTGATATTAAATACTTTACAAGTGAAAGTGCTACGATATATTTATCAACTAATTTGGAAGACTGGTTTAAAACTAATATACGAGATCACATCATGAAACAACTGGAAGAATTTGAGGAAAAAGATTCTGGATGGACTCTAAAAAGTATTATAAGTTTATGTGTAAACATGAAGTAATATTCGCCAATTAAAGGCATTACATCCTTGTAAAATAAATGCCAATCGAGTAAATCAATATCAACAGTATGAGCAGGAATTAAACTTTAACAATATTGAATTTCCGCTGAAATTAAAATATATTCCAAAGTTTTGAAAAACTAAATAATATTTCTGTAAATGTATACATGTTAAGAAAATCAAGAGGAAAGTATGAAGTGTCGTCTTGTCACGTTACTGAGGAAAAGAAGGAAAAACACGTAAATTTACTCATTGTGCAAAACTATTATATTGATGAACATGAAGAGAGTAATTGTGGTGATGAAGAACATCTTCCTAGATATCACTAAGTTTGGATCAAGAGTATGCCTCGCCTTCTCTGCACTCAACTTAATAAATCTCACATAAAATCAAATCACTGTGAGAGGTGTTTGCAAGTGTTTTACTGCGAAGAAAAAATAAAAGCGCATGAATTGGATTGCAAAAATTTAAATAAATGTTGTATCAACTTGCCAAATGAAAAAAATAACATACTGAAATTTGAAGATTACAACAAAAACGAAAAAGTACCTTTTATAATTTACGCCGATTTTTAATGCATGTTGATGCCTACTGAGAATGAAATGACATTTCAACTTCATAAAGCTTATAGTATTGGCTATTAAATAAAGTGCAGCTTCGATGAAAAACTATTAGACAAACTATCTTCTTATCTAGAAAATGAAAAGGCATATTTCTATGTGATTTTGTGGATAGCTTAGAAAAGCTCAGGTTTACAAGTTTACCCGATAATCATAAGTTTTACAATAAACTCAATGAATCACATATTTCCGATGAAGAGTATATGCATGCCCGTAATGTATGGAATACATTCAATGTACAAACGATGGGACAGTATTCAGATATTTATTTAAAGAGAGACGTATTATTACTAGCTGATGTATTTGAAAGTTTTCGAGAGGCATCTATTTAAGCATATAGTATGTGTCCAGCTTATTTTTATACAACACCAGGATTAATATTTTCAGTAGCTCTGAAAATGACCAAGGTAGAATGAGAGTTTTTACTGATATAGACATGCTGGTGTTTATTGAATCTGGCATTCGAGGAGGAATCAGCCAATGCTACAATCGATACGCCCAGTCTAATAATCCATATATGGGGTCGACATATAACAAACAAGAGAAGATCATCTTATGTATTATGATATTTACAATCTCTATGGATGGGCAATGGTTCAGTACTTGCCCTTTGGAAAAATTTTAATGGATTGATTACGAGTCAAATCCCAACTTCTACAACGCAGCATCCGATTCGGACATGGAATATATCGCAGAAGTTGACTTAGAGTATCCTGAAGAAATACACGATGAACATCGAGATTTACCTTTTTGCGTTGAGCATCGTTCACCGCCTGGATCGAAACAGAAAAAGCTTCTAACAACTTTAGATGTTAAACATAGGTATGTCATTCATTATCGAGCAGTAAAATAAGCATTAGACAATGGACTTCGATTAAAAAAAGTGCATAGAATTTTAAGTTTCAAGCAAAAAGCATGGTTAAAACCTTATGTCGAATTAAATACTGAGAAGAGAAAGCAGTCAAAAAACGAGTTTGAAAAACTGTTTTACAAATTAGTAATCAATGCAGTATATGGAAAGTGTATTGAGCGAGAACGGTCTCGAGTCGACGTGAAATTGGTAAACAAATATACTGGTAGATATGGAGTTGAAGCACGTATAGCACAAGCGAATTTTTACAGTTGTGCAATCTTTGATGAGAACTTAGTAGCTATTCAGATGAAAAGAACAAGTATTACAATCAAAAAATCAATTTACATAGGACTCAGTATTTTGGATTTGTCGAAAACATTGGTCTATGATTTTCATTATTCTTATATGAAGAAACGTGTAGGAGAAAAATGTAAGCTTCTCTACACAGATACAGATAGTTTGATCTACAAAGTTCAAGACCTCAATATGTATCAGATCATGAAAGAAGACATTCATAAATTTGACACTTCAGATTACGATGAGAATAATCCATTCAACATTCCAAGAGTAAATAAAAAAGTTGGACTCATGAAAGACGAATGCTGTGGTAAAATTATGTCTGAATTCATCGGTTTGCGCAGCAAAATGTAGAGTATTTTAATTGAAGATGGAGAAACTATAAAAAAAAGATTTTGAACAAGCGTTCTGTCTTGATCAAGCGTATAAACAAGATGATATAGATTACTCTGATAAAAAGAAGGATCGAAAAGGTGCCGATTTGAAGCTTGCTGAAAAAGCTTGGAAGCGTGCAAAAGCGAAAGACGCCAGCCTCGGTGAGAATGGCCAGCCTGGAATGGGGCTAAAATTTGGCAAATTAATGACGGCAGCTAAAAAATCGATAAAGAAGCTGGCGGAAAGAAAAAACTCATCATTCCTTCTTCCGCTTCCCTCGAGAATCGGTGGAGTTATTCCCTTTCTCATACCGCTTTTCGCAGGGTTAAGCGCAACCGGTGCTCTTGCAGATGGCTGCCGATATTGTCAAAGTAGTAAACAGTGCTAAAGAAGCAGCACAAAATTATGAAGAAAGTAAGAGGCATAATAAAGTAATGGAGGCCATCGCTTTGGGCAAAGGACTCTATATCAAGCCATATATACACTAGCTTATACGTATACAAACTAGTATGGGATTATTTGTAAAACCATACAACGGTAGTGGTCGTCCTTGTAGAAAAAAAAACTTCGATTTAACTTTGCCCAATCGCGCACATATTGATTACGATCTCATAAAGTATGCTCGTATGCTAAAAATCCCTCATTTTCGAGATGTTTTCATGAGAAATAATCTGCCTCAAAGCGGCCCATGGACAAACGAAAACGTTATTGTCTGATTGGATGATTATGAAAACCAGGGCACTCATTGGGTGTGTTATAAAAAACATCGTACCGAAGTGATCTATTTTGACAGTTTTGGCGATTTCAAACCTCCCAAATATCTTATTTCAACGTAAAAGAAATAAAATACAACTATATGAGATATCAGAAATTTGACACATATATCTGCGGTCATCTTTGTCTTCAATTTCTAAGTGAAAACCTATAAAAGAGCTGTATGCCTGTGAATATGCATCATTCGGTTTTAATCAGTCATGGAAGCTGTTTTAGAAGCACAATATTTTCCATCCATTGAATTATCTCAAGATAAAAACATTGTTCTTGGATTAGTTGAACTTTTAACACTCAACTCAATTCCTAATGTAGACTTTACAAATAATAAACTACATGTGAATGGAAATATTATTACGAGATTGAGGCTATAAATGAGTTTTTGCAAGCAACATCAAAATCAAGAGGAGTTCAATTAGTGCTAAAAGCCAACAATAATACTCTGAGAAGTGAAATTTATTGCAGTCAACCATTGGATCTTTTAGCACACGGTTCAATAGGTCGCCTACTTGGATTTACATTTAGGATTCTCAAAGAAAACATCGAGCACATCTCTGATTTGCCTGTAAAGATATTGAAAATTAATGCCCTTAGAGTAGATTGTAACATTACCACTGGTGCTTACATCAACAATAAAAAAGTTCATACGATTCAAGAATTTTTTCCAATAGTTGCTCCAGGTTATAAAATTGTAGAAGTTTCGAATCACGTCATTTATCTGCCAGTTAGCGTCAAGTGCATCAAAATTTGGTGAATTTTCGCGGAGAAGAAATTACTATCAGACTTCATATCAAATCCATATAATGGGCATAGTTTACAACTCAAGAGGAGTTATATAAGCCAGAGAGAATGTCAAACTCCAATCAGTCGACCGAAAAAAATCAAACCGTTAACACGGCAGAGCATTCAGTTCCTCAGAAGCCTAGGACTAAAAGTATGTTTAAAAAATACACGTGCATAATTCTCTGCTGCTTTCAGAAAAATGGAAGTAATTCTAGGCATTCAATCGGCTGTCGTATTCGATGAGTCGATAGCGCACTATGAGGTTCACGCCTATTAACCATATTCAACAGTCAACTTTAATAACAGTGATGAAATACGTATTTCAATCTACCATCTAGATCTCTGTTTGTTACCTTCCCGCAGCTGTATTCATATACGCGGAAGATTGCAGCACGGAGATGGATCAGTAGTGGCTAAAACTAATTTTGTCAACAATGGCATTTCTCATTTGTTTGATGAAATCCGATATGAAATTAATGGCATAGAAATTGATAAAAGTAAAAATGTCGACATGAACAGTCTCATGAAGGGATGGGCTTCATTCGACACAAATCAATTTTACATGTTGGAAAATGCTGGCTGGTTTGGTAATAAAGATGACAACAGTACCTTGACCGACGAACAAGGCAACTTTGACATTTCTATACCTCTGAGCATGATATTGGGGTTTGCTGAAGACTATAAAAAATTGTAGTTAATGTAAAACATGAACTCATTCTCACAAGATCAAGAGTTGACGTAAATGCAATAATTCAGACCGGAAATATAGCTAATGACGTTGCTACTTATGAAGACTTTCGTGTGGTGATTGCGAAAAATTGAGTGGTCAATGCCATATGTCATCGCATCTGACAAACAAAAAATTCATATGTTGAACTCCATTAGTAAAGATAATCCAATCTCTTTGAGTTTCCATTCCTGGGAGTTATTTGAATATCGTCTACTTCCTGCCATAAATAAACATGTTTGGACAGTAAAAACTAATTGTTGGACTACAAACCAACAAGAAGGGACAAGGAACTGAAAATGCTGGTCATTTTGATCATTGACATATAAGTAATGCAAAACGTAAGTAGAGTACGTAAAGTAATTAAATGCGCTCCAGCTAAGACTTCAGCCTACTGCTTGATCATGCACGATCGTATTGTGCAGTATAATCCTATCAGTGGAGATGTAAGGAAACTCGTCTAGACATAGTGAGCCCACAGTTTTTTTCTAATGATATTGTACAATGTGGCTATTATGTAAAAACCATTATTCATAATCCTATTTTATAAGACTGTCTGTGCGTTATACAATCTAAAATTCATGAAAATGTGAAAAACAAAACAATGAATAAATATAAATGAAATAAAAATATACTCTGCGTTATTTTCAATCTACTCCCTCACATTCCCGCCAACAGCAACCCATATCTCCCAAATCCGAGAAAGCGCGCGAGCGAGCCGCTGCTCGTGTCTAAGCGAGCGAGGGGTTGCCTCTTCTCCCACTATGCCAGCGAGCCAAAGGGAAGGGAAACTCTCGAAAAGAGGGGGCCCTATTCTTATACACAGGCCGCCGTACCACCCAAGGCCGAGTGATGCAGTATCCTATAGGCATACTGAATCACTCGATACGGAAGACTCGGGTCTGAAGGAGGGAGGCCCTATGCTTATACACGGACAGCGTACCACCTCCCCTTATCCAGTATGCCTATGATCTTGTATGCCTACAGTTTAACTACTCATTAGCAAACACATTGATAAATTCCAACATGTCAATGATGAATCCGATACGAATCAAACCGATGAATCATTTGACTAATTTCACTCATGTTTCAGGATGAATTTCTTAATGAAATATTACATAGCTCTCTTCACAATAAATGTTACCATTAGCGAATTTGTACTCTGAACGACTGTACGATGACTGAACTCTGTACGAAATAGAACACCTATACACGAACCCTAGAATTTACTTTGAGAAGTTGAACTCTTTAAAAATTAAGAGAGCGGACTAGTAAATTAACAGTTACATAAAGGTTCAACAATTAATGCACACACGTGGACCAATCGACTTACATGAAGAAGTACGTAGAGCTTGTATGAGAACTATAGAAGAAAGAAGATGCCACCAAGCCCTCAACATTGTCCTGCTTTAGCCTACGTCCGAATGAGCGCAGTTCACCAATATACTTACTGGCTGTAGAGTCCCTCTTAAATTATTGTAATCGTTATTATAATTGAGATGAATAAAGGAAATCCCTTTTGTCTACCGCAAACGCGGTCACTGCCTTCGGGGAACAGGAGTCGAATAGCGAGATCACTTAATTTAACACGGTGTTAGGATTAGAATAACTATTGTTGCTTTTATTATGGTTGAAACAGAAAAGTACCTCGTGTGTATTTTGTAGGTGTAGGCGTGTGTAGCAGTAGGAGGTTGCAGCTGTGAATCTTCGGTCGTCGTAGCCTCGCGTTGGTGGTTTATGGTAATCATACATTGATTTGAACACTAGTATGAGAGTAGTAGCAAAAAATGAATTTGAAAAGAATTTTCGATGAATAATGCAGTATTTGGCAAGACTATGAAAAATGTAAGAAAAAGAGTTTCAGCCAAACTTTCACAGTAGTTCAATATTTAATGAAAATTCAGTTGCCGTACAGTTAAATCAGACCGACATACTTATGGATAAACCATTCTATGTTGGTCTCACAGTTCTTGATCTCTCCAAGACACTGATGTATGATTTTCATTATAATTATATGCGACAGGTGTATAAAAATGATTGTTAATTATTGTATACAGATACTGATAGTTTCATCTATGCTATTAAATGTGATGATTTTTATGAAGATATGAAAAGAAATATTCACATGTTCGATACTTCAGATTATTCTGCAGATAATATATTTAACATGCCACGTGTTAATAAGAAAATTGTTGGACTCATGAAGGATGAGTGTAATGGTCAGATTCTTATGGAATTTGTCGCATTGAGAAGCAAAATGTACAGTGCACGTGTTAATAATCAAGATAGTATGAAAAAAATTAAAGGTATTAAGGATTCAGTTGTAAAGAAAACCATTAAATTTAGTGACTACTTGGACTGTTTACAAAATTCCTGCATTCAGAGTGGGGAGCAGTATGCTTAAAGATCAAAGCTTCATAACGTCAAGACCATTAGAGAGAGAAAGATTGCTCTTAGTCCTTATGACGATAAAAGATTCCTTAAAGTGAACAGTACAGATACACTTGCCTGGGAACATTACAAAATACAACAACAACAACAACAACAACAACAACAAAATGGGTAAGTTCAAATTATAACTATACAGATGTTATACGTAAAATTCAATTTAGAAACGATTGATTCCAGCAACAAAAAGAAGTGTGTATGATTCAAGGAATAGCCCAACATTTACTCGATGTACACATGGAGATTTGCGCATCATGAAGCTCGATGTGGGAAGTGGGAGGAGGCTGCACGTGATCGAGAACGTTTCAGGCGAAGAATTGCGCAAACAAATGTAGTTATAATGCCAGTACTTTTGAAAAATGAAGGAAATGTAAAATAAATGAACAATAAAAAAGTTTTTTAACCATAATTTATTTGTAATTGTTTACATATCATTCTTATTTATCCAACTATTGTGAGTATTGTCAAAACCTAACCATTTTACATAAACTCTATTACCACTTTTTTTCAAAACTTTCTCAATTAAATAGACATCTGGATAATTCGTCTTGAGAAGTTCTTTCTTGTAGAATCCTCCGGCTATTGGCTTGTCTTGATAATCCTTGAGATGATAAGTGTAGGGCTTTGTAGGTAAAACTTGCGTTATTGTAAAGACTTCAGTTGACCAATTGAGTGTATAGCCTTTATCAAAAACCTCCTTGTTTCTGCTTAGGCGTACTGTATCTCCAATTTTAAATTTAGTTCCTTTAAACAGATTAATGTTTGGCTTTCTAATTCGATCAAGTATATGATTAAATTTGTCTCAATGCACTTCTGCAGGTTTCATTCCTATTGTTCGATGTCGACTATTATTATACTGTAAAGTTAAATTTTGTAAAATGTCTAACCATTTGTAGGTACCACGTAGGCTAAAGAAGTTCCTGCACTACTCCTGCTTTCATGCTGATTTTATTCATTGCTAATTTATCTTGCAAATCTGATAGTGTATTATTAATAATAGCCAATTCAGACTCAATTTTCGTAACTTTATCATTTAACAACTTTATCTTAACAGGTTGGAAATCTTCAACAATTTTGTCAGCACTTTGTTTGATCAACTTTTTCACAGTCTCTAGATTTACAGCATCTTCTTGCTCTATAGCATTTGCTACATTACACAGTTTTCGATTCTATAAATCAAAATTTCCATCACTAGTCAGCTTGAATCCTAGTCCTGGCGGTCCACGAGATGCGTCTGCATGGACCAATCGACGTCCAAACACATCGATGCTCATTTTCATACTGAATTATTATTATTACACAATAATTCCAGCTTCACGAAGTTTCTCAATGATTGATTGTATTTCATTAATATGGTTATTATTGCCAGCAGATGTTTCAGCTAAAAGTAATCTTAAACGATCAACAAGCTCGTTTGAATCATCCCAATAAATGTAATCAGTATGAGTGTTTGCACGAGCAATCTTATATGACATAAGTCCCCGTCCACCTTTACCAATCTTGAGAATTTTACTTACAAAATCAGTATACTTCTTACTCGTATTTTCACGAATATCTTCCTCTGCATTATAGTATTTTCTGTGTGCATTTGTAACTTTTAAAATTTTAGCATAATTTTTCTTGTCATTATCAGTGATTAAAGTATCATCGGGATGTTTCTTAAACAATAACTCAACTAGACCTGCAGCTTTTTCATACTCTTTATCACCTATGACTATTTTATTTTTGTTTTCAAAACTTATAGAGCTATTTCCAATCATGAGAGAACCATTCCGCATTTATCGCACCCCACATACTGTATCCAAAGTCTGTACTTGTCCATTAAGCAACAATTGAACGTTTTTATCAACACTATCATCAGTTTTTTCATCATCCAAATCATCAGCTTTAGTGGTGGTTTCTTCATGATCTGAAATATCTGAATAGTCTACAGCTGATTCAAAAGCTGATTCACCAATATTATAGTTGTCATTATCACTATCATCACCATCATCATTTCCGTCATTGTCATCATCTTCATCTTTTTTTTTAATCCACTCCAATTTTCTCTTCTTTCTTTTCTTTTTTAACTGATGCT
Source organism: Muscidifurax raptorellus (assembly GCA_020010945.3). Lineage (NCBI taxonomy): Eukaryota > Metazoa > Arthropoda > Insecta > Hymenoptera > Pteromalidae > Muscidifurax > Muscidifurax raptorellus. Next base: position 313,063 of record JAHUUD020000031.1, read on the forward strand.
GCTGCTGCTGGGGCTAAACTTCTTTCACTTACATCGATGAGCTTTTCTAGAGGTTTCACGATTGGCTTGAACGAATCATTTAAATTCTTCTCTACTTTTAAATTGTGTAATTTTAATAAATCGTACTTTCTTTTCACAGCGTTTCGAGCTCTCTCAACTTCACGTAGGATTACAGTTTGTTGATTAAAATCAGACATCTTGATAGTTTAGAGTCACACAACTGAATGCTGAATTTCTCCCGTATTCTGTATATTTATTACAAACTGATCAAAACCTTTTCTATAGCGACCATCATTAATATGACGATCTTTGTCTATGACAAGAAAACTATGATTGCCATCATTACAGCACATTGAACAAATATCTTTGAAACGTTGATATGTCATATCTGTATTAACGTGATCGTTGTAAACATGTTTCAAATTCATATCATCTTGACGAAAAATTATCAACAAATTGACATTATCAAGCACTAGGTGTTTTGTTACTTGTGCATACGACTGACACAAATAAAAACAATCTACACTTCTATGTCTACCCATGCCGTAAAAAGCTTTGACATTACCCTGCTTTTCACAAGCAATATCGTCAAAAATAAAAATTGAATTTGGTTGAGCTTCATCGGGTGATACGACAGGATCGTGTTCACTAAAGGGTAACTACCTGATTCCCTCCAAAGGCTCGATAAGTTGCCCCAAAAATTTATATTTTGGTTGATTTAGAGATTTCGAGTATACGTAGATATTTTCAAAGGTTAGACCATTAGGATGAATGATCAGAGATAAGAGAGCATTTGTTTTACCACAATTAGATGGACCACAAAATACTGCTCTTATACTGCTGGGTAATAATTTTCCATGACGATTATTACGTTTCCATGACGCGCACGTCGACGCGGGGAGCCAAAGCGCGGGAAGGCCGGTAGAGATCTCGCAATTCGAGGGAAATTCGAGACAGTTAACTTTTGACCGCACTCGCGACTAGTACTGACGACGCGCGCCAAAAGTGATAGCTACAGCAGCAGCAAAGACAGCAGCAGCCCTAGCAGCAACCACAGCACAGCAGCCCTAGCAGCAACAGCAGCCCTAGAAGCAACAGCAGCATCTTGAGCAGCAACAGCAGCAACGGCAGCAACCCAAACCTACCACAGCCCAGGAAGACGGCAAGGTCGAGCAGAGGACTCCCTGGCCAAAGTACAACGAGGATCGTCGTTATAAGCTAAAGTAGGATCTCATTTTCCTTTTTATTTATACGCGATCGACTGGCGAGGCATTTGGCCCCAGTCGTTGTTCCGGGATATTTTGTGGCCTTCTCGCGACGCGAATACGCGCAATACGGACGCCGGATTGTTTAACTGAATAAACGCCTTTTTATTACAATCGGTAGTGTGTTCATTCAATCGTCGTCCCGATCCCTCTTCCTATCTAAACCGCCGAATACCGCCGCCTCCGCGGGCACTACACAGGAGTGTAGTGCATACTGAGCACCGGGACATCGTCGCAGTTAGGCGACCACACGAGCGAGTACAGCATCTCGCAAAAGCAAAGTACAGGAGGACTTTGCATTTCTACGGGGTACATAGGCAGATAGCCGCCTAAAAACCACCCCGTTACAAGGTTCACGCATAGTGAATAAATTGATCAACAAGTTACCCACTGAACTTGATGTGCTTGGTTATCAGTACTGTGGTCTAGGAACTAAACTTATTAAACGTTTAGCTCGTGGAGATCCAGGAATCAATACTCTGGATGCTGCTTGCAAGGAATACGACATTGCCTACTCGAAAAATCCTGACAATATTCAAGAGAGAAACGCAGCTGATAAAATTTTAGCAGAGAAGGCGTGGAAAAGAGTAAAATTTAGAGACGCTGGTTTGAAAGAGAGAGCAACAGCTTTTGCCGTAGCAAATACTATGAAATTAAAATCTAAGCTCGGTATGGGTGTTGAAGGAGGAGGAAGACGAGGTAGATCTCTCAAACCCAAGAAAACGAAGATTACGCTAAAAAGATTAATCAAGTCAGTAGAAATGTGAAAAAAAATCGGTGGAAAAAGTAAAGTTAGTGTTCCACGTATATTGCCTGTTGCTAGCAAAGTAGGCGTCTTTCTTCCAGCATTTATTCCACTATTTGCTGGTCTTAGTTCAGTCGGTTCACTTGCTGGAAGAGCTGCTGGAATCGCTAAAGCAATAAATAAGGCGAACACTTCTAAGAAGCAAATGGAAGAGCAGAAAAGACACAATGAAAAAATGGAAACGTTGATATTTGGTAAGGGACTGTTTCTGAAACCTCATCGCAAAGGTTTCGGTATCTTTCTCAAACAAAACAAAAAGAAGCAATGTGGGAAAAAAAACTTCGATTAAATAAGATTGCCAAAACGTGCACTCACTGACTATGATCTACTCAAGTATGCAAAATTAATGAAAATAACAAATTTTCGTGGAGTTTTTATGCGAATAGCCTTCAAATGGCTGCGAGCTAAAGAATCAGCAATCATAAATCTAGATGATGCGAGTGGATCTGGCACGCACTGGATAGCTTATCGAAAAACTGGTAACGAAGTTATTTACTTTGACAGTTTCGGTGATTTACAACCACCTTGAGATCTTATGAACTACTGGAAAGTATCTCAAGTCAAGTACAATTATCAGAGGTATCAGGAATCATCTACTTTCATCTGCGGTCATCTCTGTCTCAAATTTATCTGCAATCAACTTAATCGTAAGGAACAGTTCTGTCTATATAAAAAGAAATCTACACGAGTGATTTGAATTAGTTTACTCAAGATGGTTGTTGAGTCGATGACTCTTAGCCTTTCTGGCACCTCCTCAAACCTCGGGACGCATTATTTTCCTCCCAATGAGCTGTATCCGGATAAACAGTACAGTAAGTTGGACTTGTTGAGCTGCTCACTTTCAATTCCATACCAAACGTTGATATAAAATGCAATAAGTTTTACGTAGGACAAGAAATAGTTAAACTTCCTACAGGCAGTTATGAGATTGAGGATATTGAACGAAATCTACAAGGTATCCTCGATACGCGAGGCATAAAAGTTAGTATCAAGCCAAATAATAACACATTGCGCAGTATTATAGAGTGCAGCCATGAAATCGATTTTCGTCCAAGTCTATATAAACCATGACTCAGATTTACCAGTAGCTGTTCTCAAAGAACAGTCGACGAGTCGAACTGTCAACGAGTTGAGTGTACCATTACGATAGGAGCATATATAAATCAACAAAAAGTTCATACAATACATGAATTTTTCTCAGCAGTCCCACCTGGCTACAAGATCATCGACGTTCCTAGACAGATAATATACTTACCAATATCTGTGAAAGTAATTGATCATTTGCGACTGCGTCTAGTAGATTAAGATGGTGATTTGATTAATCTTCGAGGTGAAATTATTACAATTCGTTGCATCTGAAAAGCACCTGAAATGGGCACTGTATTTAATGCTGACAGAAGCTATATTAACAGCTCAGTATGTCGTCAGACAGTCAGTCCACAACGAGTGATCAAACGATTAACATGTCAGAACAGTCAATTTCTACAAAGTCTCGTTCTCACGGTAAAGCGTGGTGGAGGAAAAATAGGACAAGTGAGAAAAATACGGAAAAAATAAGTTGTACGTTAATCTGCTGTTGCTGTCAAGATGAAGGCAATTCTTAACGTACAATCTCCCGTTGTCTTTGACGAATCTGTCTCGCATTATGAGATTCATGAACATCAACCCTACACCTCACATACATTTAACAATAGTCATGAAATTCAAATAGCTATTCAGCATCAAGATTTATGTGTTTTACCATCTAAAAGTTCTCTACACATCTGTGGTAAGATTACTAAAGTGGATGGTACTGCTGTACAACATACTAGTTTCGTGAACAATGCTATCAGTCATCTCTTTGAAGAAATTCGATATGAGATCAATGCCATAGAAATTGATAGATGCAAAAATGTTGCTGCAACAAGCTTGATGAAAGGCTACACTTCTTTCTCGCCCATTCTGCTAAAGTATCTTGAAAATTCTAGCTGGACGCCTATTACCGACGTGGAAAATATAACTGATAATAATGGAAACTTTGATCTGACAGTTCCTCTATCAATGATCATTGAGTAAACGTTAAGCATGAACTCATTCTCACAAGATTGAGAAATGATTTGAACGCAGTTTTACAAGAGGCTACAATGGTAGATGGAAGACCAATGTGTTTCCAATGTGCCTGAATTTTTTCAAAATTTTAAATTATACTCCATTACAAAGTGGTGAGCACTTAAAAAAAATGTAGTCATTTTCACACATTTTGGCAATATTCATTAATTAATAGCTCCTCAGGGAAGCATTTTTGAGATAAAACACATATATACTTTTTGTTGTAAAATTTTCTTCTCTTTTCATACAAAATGCTTCCAAAGTCATATAAATATGTTATATGTACCCTACAACCCATTTAAACCTTGAAATCATGATTTGAGAAGGTTCGATCATCTGGATACTGACCAAAAAATTCTTGAAGATAGCTTTTTCTAGTCCCAAAGTAGTTGTAAAAGTGCCGTAATATCACAAGCATAAGCTTCTGTGCTAAAAACCGATTTAGCAGTCGATAAAGCTAAAATATGTTTTAAATTCTATCTAATGCCTAACATCAATATGTACTACGCTCACCCCCAAAAGCTTTATAGAGTTAGTTTGCATAAAAAGAAAGATATTTAAACAATAAAAAGTTGAGATTGCATGGTTATTACATACTAAAAATATGTATCGGTTTAATAACTTATTAAAAACCGCAGCCAATTCATTGGCACGCAGCCAATGAATCGCAATGAACGCAGCAAACAAATCTATTGTTCCTTGCTTGTATGTATCGTTCAAGTATATTAATTTAATAATGCATTTCTTTTTTTCGGATCTTCTTAATAAAATGAATTGCAATTTATATCACAAATAGACCGCATAACCTCATAAAACCATGAATTTTATGTCAAAACATTCTGAGTTTTCGTTAGCAAGTTATAAGGTTTAACAAAAATAATAATTTTCAGTTATACAGGGTATACAGGGTGAGAGAAAAATAATTTCTATTTTAATATCTTTTCATCTAATCGTTTTCATAAGCTGCGAAAAGAACTTATCCGAGGTAATCAAAAGATCTATCTTTTCCCAAAATTTCAAGTGCAATAACGCCTTTCTACGCCCGTAATCGAGACTAAAAAAAACTCATTTTTATCAGTTTTCGATTTATTACTAAAAATATAAGTAATCAAATCACTTGAAAAATGGCCATAAAAAAAGTAATTGAAAAAATTAAAAAATCAATGTTTTTTTCCGAATTCAGAATCTAAAAATAGTTATGCACGTCAAATTTGATTGATATTGACTGAGTAGTTTCAGAAATATCACGGTATGCATACACACACATACATCCTTACGGACGTTTCCTAAAAACACGTACAATATATATATTTATATATATATCTTCCTATATTATATAGTTGTAAGCGTGATTTTTTTTAAAAACCCCTCCACCCCCCTCCACCCCCCTCCACACTCCCTCCACACTCCCTCCACTCTCCCTCCACATGCCCCTCCACACTCTCTCTATATACCCCTCCACACTTCCTCCACATTCCCTCTATACTCTCTCCACACTCTTTCTATACTCTCTTCATAGAGAAAAATAATTAAAATCTCTGATGTGTGATATGTTATGCCTTATATATTAAAAAATTTTGCTTGATTTAAATCGAGGAGTTCTGGGTAATGCATACTACTTAGTACTTAAATTTAAGAATGACAGTTTTCCACACCACCCTAAAGGTACTGTCAGAAGTACATTGGATTAAAGTTATACAATGTGCTTCAAGCGCGTTGATTTTTGTTTTGCTTTTGTTATTTTATTGTATAAAAATCACCAATAATTTCATATAATTTTATGACATGATAAAATTATATAAAATTATGGTTATTGTCAAAAATGGATTTTGATCTAAAGTTAATATACATTAGGAAATTTAATAATCATCCATTTTTACAAATAAAATTTATACACAATAAATTAAAAAAAGCCGTGGAATCATCGCCTAGAGCCATATAACCACGGGAGTCTTAGACACCACCTCCTCCCCTAAGACTCCACCTCATACCATCCTCCATCCAATAGAAACACTTTTACTTAAAAAAAGTTTTAAATGTATTAATTAACTTTATTATTATTAATTTATTTAAAAACAACTGTGTATTCATATACTTTTATAATAAACCTGTTAAAAAACATAATTTTTTAACAGGATAAAAGTTTAAACTTTTTTTAAATAAAAGTGAACAAAAAATCATATAATTTTCACGAGTTAATTAAATATTATTGCATCATGTCCTATAATAATATGAAATTAACTTACCATATTAAATGATTATTTGTTTGCCTGTTTTCTGTTTTTGTATTGTGTATCTAAAGTCTTTACAAAAAATTTAAAATATAATAAATTTGATAGTGGTTAAAAAGAGTAAATTTAAAAAGGGAAATAATTGGTCAATAAAAAAATAAGAAGAAATGACTATTATAGACTTAACCTTCGAAAATCTCACGCCATACAATATTTTTAATGTTTGATGAATCTGTTGATTCACTTTGAATAAATATCTTATCAGGATTTTTGCATCTCGATAAAGCTACGTACAACTGACCGTGAGAAAATAATGGTCGTCTAAGGAAAATCCCTAAAGAATCAAAACTTTGACCTTGTGATTTGTTAATCGTTATAGCAAAAGCTAATGTGATTGGAAATTGTTTTCTATGAAGAATAAATGGAAATGAAGAAGACTCGTTAGTAGTAAGTGTTATTCGTGGAATAAAAACTTTGCTACCAATATTTTCTCCTGTAATGATTTCTGCCTCGATGTTATACTCGTATAATTTTGTTATTTTTAAACGTGTACCATTACATAGACCGTCTGTGATACTTAAATTTCGAATTAACATTACTATTGCATTAATTTTTAAATTTAATTTGTGTGGTGGGAGACCCTCTCTAATATCATTTAACATTTCAATTGGATAATTAAGATGTATATTTTCATCAGTTTGATCTACACTTTATGTGTTGCAAAATCTACACTGTAATATGTTTTTGAATCTCCATATAACAATTTTAAAACTTTATCGTTAATTATTTTAATATCCTCATTATGAGGAGCTAAGATAACGCTATTAATGTAAATGTTTTGATTTATATTACTATAAATTTGATCACAAACATTGTTAGTCTTTCAATTTGTAGGAATCTCAAATGGATTAAGTTTACCTTCTCCTAAATCTAATCTAATAATGATGAAAATGCAATATCATTAGATCGAATATTTTTTTTAAGTTTCAATATTTTGAAAAGTATCCATAATTTAGAATATTTAATTGTTTCTTCAACTATTGAATTTCTGTAACCATGTTTTATTACTGGAAGAATTTGCCTAAAATCACCACCCAAAACTATTAATTTTCCTCCAAACGGTAAATTATTATAACAAACATCTTGTAATGTGCGGTCTATTATTTCTAAAGCTTTTTTAGGAATCATGGATGCTTCATCCCAAATTATTAAATCGACTTCTCTTAATTTTTTTTTATCTGATTCTAATTCTAAGAATGCACTTTCTATACTACTAAGATCTAAAGGTAATCTAAAAGTCCTATGACTTGTCATTCCTTTAGGTAATAGAATAGAAGCAATACCAGTCTAAGCCATTGATAAAACTTTCTTATTTTGCGAAATATAATAATGTATCATTGTTTTATATAAAAAAGTTTTTCCCGAACCTCCAGGACCATCAATAAAAAACATTTTAGATTCATTACTCATAATTTCTGTAAAAATAGAATGTTGCTCTTTATTTAATTTATTGAACATACATTTATAAATATTAGCACTATTCATCACATCTTCTGAAGATATTTCATCATTATTATTGATAAAACTATCTGGTTCAGGTAAACTAAAATCTTTACAAGACCTTTCCTCAGATTTTTTAATAAAAATAAAGTTTCGCATGGTCTGTTAAATAATAACAAATAATGTTACAAATTGTATATTAAACAGTGCAGAAATAAATAAAATATTATAATTTTTTATGAATATTCATTCAAAAATTAACGTGGGGGTTGGTGAGCGGAGCGAGCAGGGGGTTACCCCCCTAGTATATATATATATATATATATATATATATATCATAAGCGCCGCCATGGCCGCGCAGAGCGGCCATGGCGGCGCTCGTAACAGGCAACAATTTATTATAAATATCATTCAAAGCCAGAAGTTGAAACAGTTGTGTGTCTATTATGTGAAAGTGTTTATCATTTGAGTGATTTGCTAAATTAGAAAATGCTGTTAGATTAAGTGCGGTTCTTGGAATATGTCCTAAACATGAAGAGTTAAGCAGAACCTTAAAAGTAAACAACAAAACGACGAGCAATGATGCGAAGCAAATAATTGCAGACCTAAAATCAGAGCAAAAAAAAGAAGTAAAAAAACAATACGTGTGATGAAATTCAAAATAAAAATGATGAAGGAAATGATAATAAATTAAAATATGAAAATGTCTTGCTAAAAGAACTGAATAATAAACTGAAAGAAAAAAATAAACTATTAAGAGAATTACTTGATAAACAGAAAAATGATAAGGGTGTAGTAACAAATAAAACGTTTGCGGAAGATATCTCAAGTAGCATCAAGTCAAAAACTAAGCGCACACCTAAGATTCTAATAAAAAGTTAGAGCGATGAATTTACTACAGATGAAGTGAATATTGCTGTGGCATACCATTTGACTAAAGATAAATCCATTCAAATGAAAAAAGTAATTAGGAGAAAAGAGGAAATTATCATAGACTGTTTAAATAAAGAAAGTGCTGATAAAACTTACAGTAAATTAAAAAAGAAACTTGCGGAAACTTGTGAAGTCAACAAAGAACAAGTAGTAAATCCTAAAATTAAGGTTGTAGGAATAAATAATTCAAATTTTATGGATAGCAAAAAATTGAAAAGAACATCAATGAGAGGGATTTCAGCAAGTTTACAAAATAATGTAGTGTTATAAATTACTATGAAAACGAAAGAACCAAACTACAAACGGTATTATTAGATATACTGGCGAATTGTATCAGTATGTTAAATAAAACAGAAACAGGCTGATATAAGCGGGCCTGATGGGAGGAGGAGAAGGCGCTCGATGGAGCGGGGAAGCCGGCTGAGGCCGGTTGGACCCGCTTAATCCTTCCTGCTCCTTGGCAGGGAAAGGTGTAGGTGAAGCGAAGTGATCCCTTCGTGCCGGTTCGCTGATTAGGGAGCGCCCGTTGAGACGCCCTTGATGAGTCCTTCGTCGGTTGCTGCTGTGCTCGTTTCTGGCTGTGCAGTAAGCGCCCGCTGAGGCGCCCTCGGTGCAGTCGCTGCTAGACTGAATCCCTCGACGGTGCTTCCAGTTGCCTAGAGAGCGGACACTGCTCGGACCTGTCTAGGTCGGCTCTGTGGAAGAGCCTGGACGAGGGAGGGCCGCCCAACCCGGTGAGAACTATCCACAGCACACAAAAATGACTAGAGGACGCGAAGCGCCTTAGTCGTCGAGCGTCAGGTCGACTTGCTTCTCAGCCGCTGGCTTCAGAGCCGTCTTCCGTACCGCCAGGAGGAAGGGAGGTACCACGGGAGCGATGCGAACCAGCTTAGGTTTGCTTCGTGGTGGAGGAGCGATGGGCTTGCGCTTGAGCGGAGGAGTTGGCTTCGCCGCTCTCTTGGTTCCGATCTTCCGCGAGATGATCTCGAGCCGGGGTGTGGACGGCTTCAGGAGGTCCCGGAGATCCGGCGAGGGCTGGCGCACAGTGTGACGGAATGAAAATATTGGTGACAAAATAAAATATCCCCTGCTAGGAGCGACTGATCGGGATGATTTTTTTTTTAAAATGTAGCTTATACTATACAGATTTAGGGAAAAATATACAATTTTTATGAGCCAGCGTTGCTGACTAAGCCAAATTGCTGATATCAGCAATTTTTCGATAAATTCCATACTTTACACTTCTATTGCGGTTCGAAAAATTGCTGATATCAGCAATTTGGCTTAGTCAGCAACGCTGGCTCATAAAAATTGTATATTTTTCCCTAAATCTGTATAGTATAAGCTACATTTAAAAAAAAAAATCATCCCGATCGGTCGCTCCTAGCAGGGGATATTTTATTTTGTCACCAATATTTTCATTCCGTCACACTGTGTGGCGGCTCGGGAGGTCGATCAGCTTTAGGTGCTCTGGCCACTCTGCGCAGAGCGCTCCGTCGTCCAGCGAAGGCGAATCCGCAGCGTCGGTGAGAGCGAGCGGTGAAGCTTGCTGGTGGTCGGTCTGGGGGCCACTGTCTCGGTGAGATCGCTCAGTCTGGGTGGCGGCGTCGGCTAGATAGGCTCTGCGTTGTAGTCGCTCCAGGATGGTGATGCGCCGGTTGGCTGTGGCCAGGTAGCCGTGAAGAAGTTCCAGTTCGGCTCGATAAGCCTCCCTCTGTCTCTCGTTCATTAGCAACGAAAAATATGGAACGAAATATAATATAGAACACGTTGCCGCAGAAAGCCACGAATGCGAAATACTGCAAGGCAAAATACGCAAGTACACTGACTTTACTGACTACACGATTAATCCGACGCTACCAAGATACGTCGGCAAGGTGGAGCATATTACAAACAAAGCGATGGTAACTAGATCAGCTGGAATGTCTACAAACTCACTGAATTCAATCAACGACAACATAGTAAACAAGAAAATCATGTCTTATGCAGATGACACTGTCTGTAACTAGCTATCTACCTGATAGACAACAAAGTGAATATAAAGAAATATCTATGGGCGTTCCATAAGGGACCATATTAGGACCGTTATTTTTCATATTGTACGTAAATGATCCATTGAAAGATATGCGGCAGGATACCATTATGTCTTATGCAGATGACACTGTCATCATCTCGAGTGATGACAAAAGATCCTCTGCTCAAGATAGGATGAATAATTATCTAAATAAAGTAGCCAAATGGCTTACTTCAAATACATTATCGTTAAATGTAAGCAAAACAGTGTACATTACATTTGGTACTATTGCAATAGTGTCCCTGACAATATACATATTAATATTGGTATTAATGTTATAAAAAGAGATATTTGATCCTCATTTTTGCAAAAATTAAAAACACATTGGATAGGAAAACATTGATGGCCATATATCATGTTTTCTTTCAAAGTATAATTGGATATGGAATAATTGCTTGGGATAGAGCATATAACAATTGCCTAAATTTATTACAAGCAACACAAAACAAATTATTAAAAATTATAAATAAGAATCAATTTATAACGCTTGACCTCCCATTAACCGTAAGGCAGTTATTCGAATTAGAGGCTGTTTCTTTTCATTACCTAACATTAAAAAATGTATACAAAAATAGCACTAGCAATACAAGAAACAAGAACTTACAGTTGCCAAAAATTGTGAAAAGTATCTATATTAATCTATATAAACATCTATATTAAAGTTTTAGATTTTAATAAATTCATAATAAAAAAAAGACTAAAAAGATTTATAAGGGAAAATTTAGTATAGATGAAAGCATATTAGAATTTTTTATAAAGTTGCAAATTTTTTATGTAGATGTATTCTATACTTTTCGTTCTAAATAATTGTGACAGTTTTCCATACCACCCAGGACGTACTATCAGAAACATATTATTAAACAGTTTTATAGTATGTTTCAGGAGCGTATATTTTTTTTATGTTATTTTAAGAAAATTTACTATAAATTAAATACTGTTTGAATTCGTGATATGAAAAATATTTGTATAGAGAATTTTCTGAAATAATATAAAAAAATTGTGGAATCATCGCCAGGAGCCATATAACCACGATAATTTTACATGTTAAAGATCTTTCTATATTGCTAACATTATGTATTATATTGAAAAACTATTACTTGAATCTAAAACAATCATAATCTGTTATCAAATTTATTTAAATATCAAATTGATTATTTAAAGCACGTAAATAATTTGGATGTTCGTCAATTTCCACTTGAACATAAGAATTTTGTCTTGAATCCCATTCCATTTTTTGCACAAGTTACCTACTAAGTGAGCGCTAGTAGCCTACCTAAGCGCAGGTAGATAGTGTGCGCGCATAAAGCATTGGAGAGAGGGACGGCCACGGATATAAAAGGAGGCCTGCAGCCAGCGGCGAGCACTTACAATCTGCCTCTAACGCGGAGAGCACAAGAAGAAAGGTAGTCCTCTTCGAGTGCTCTGTCTTTGTAGTTCTTAGTATGCAAACGAGCATAGCGCTCTCGAATAGTACTAAGGGGACCCCTCCCCCTTTTTATTTAGTATAAGGACCAGATCTGTATTCTTTTGACGATATATATGTATTTTATTTAATTCTTTGTTGCAACTATAGTTATTGCTTTTTTATCCCTTCTCTCTCGAATACTCCTTGGGATCAGGATAGTAGCTCCCTGTTCTTAAGTGGGTACTTCTCGAGCACGGATTGGTAGTGAGAGTGTGGATTCTCACATACTGGTCCGAAGCTGTGTGGATTACCTAAGTTTGCGGAGCTCGTGAAGTAGATTCCCCTCCACGACTCCCGGTGTATACCAGCAGCTTCCCTCTGGTGGTTTCTCCATTACAGAGGGTAGGGAAGGCTTGCCCTCGCCCAACCGCTGGTGCGGGGTGATTGTGAGTTTAATCTTTCTTCCTCGAGTGCATTCTCGCTTCTTCACTACATCGCGTCTCGAATCATACATACGACCTAGCCTCGGCACTGCTTGACCCGTTTCATACTTTTCATAGAACTTATAAATTTTTGTAGTTCAAAACTATCAGTTATCAAGTTTCTCAAAATTTGTATTCAGACTTCTTATATTCACACACAGAATTTAGTTCTTTTTCTTTATTGTACTAATATTCAGCTTCCTAATATCTTCTAATCCACTTTCTATCTTGCTTATATTATCAAAGTCATAGTCTTGGTTAATTTTTATTCATGGTTTCTTATTTTCTTGTTTACTATGTAGTCGTTGATCGGATTCTGTGAGTTTGTAGACATTCCAGCTGATCTTGTTACCATCGCTTTGTTTGTAGTATGCTCTAGTAGTTAGCTGTATGATGCCACATTTTCTATATTATATTTCGTTGCATATTTTTCGTTGCTAAAGAAAGAATTTGAATATAGCTCTTAATTGCCTTGACATTATATTGTTTAAATGACCCCCAGCACAATTTAGACATGTAGAGCTATTTCTGCACTTTGCTCCATTGTGGCAAAAGCTTCCACAATTGTAGCATGGTCTTACATTACAGTAATCATATATCTTGCAATGTTGATAACCTACGAAAAGCCTGTTTCTGTTTTATTTAACATACTGATACAATTCAGCCAGTATATCTAATAATAGTTTGTTTTTGGCTTGATGTCAATTTTGATACTTGATATAATCTGGCTCTTTCTCAAATAAGTTACCCCCGCGGTAACACCATTTGAGTATTACTTCGCGGGGGCACTTTGGGCTACCGCTCTTATTTGTTGATCTGGTCGTCATCACGTTTTTCTCTCTTTCTGTCACTTGAACAGCCGTTCGTCATAAATCATCTTTGTCGTCTGCCGTCTACTTCTTACCGCATCGTCCGGTCGTCTGTTTCTTGCAGCATCTCACGTCTTCTTCTTCTTTTTTCTTCGTCCTTTTGGACCTTTTTAAGGATGTCTGCAGCAAAATTGTTTATTGCGCTCCATCCGTCGGCCGAAGACATCATAGCTACCATAATAGACTCAGGCGTTACTCTGGTCTGCAGGTAGCACTCAAGTTCTTCTCGTTTCTGTTCATAGCGTGGGCATTCACTGAATACATGCTCGGCGTCCTCGATTGCATTCACGCATGTTGGGCAATCCGGTCAATCCTCCAATTTAAATCGGTGCAGATACGCCCGGTAGCATCCACGTCCACTCAGAAACTGTGTTAGGTAGAAGTTTACTTCTCCATGTCTTCTTTTTGTTCAGTCATCTACACTTGGTATGAGGCGGTGTGTCCACCGTCCCTTACTACCAGAGTCCCATCACTTTTCCTACTCCGTCATTGTTGCTTACCTAGCGGCATCACAAATTTATATCTTGATTTTGCCGCTGTCTTGTCTTTTTTCTTCGTCGATTGATTTTTTCTCCCATGCTAATAGGTCTATTGGCGGGAGACCTGCAATAACGCAGACCGCGACGTCCGATACCGTACGGTAAGCAGACGCGACCCAAAGTGCATTTCGCCTGTGCACTGGGGAGAGCTTTCGTCCATATGCCTTCACCAGCATAGCGTCTGCCCATATCAGGGCTCCGTACAACATAATTGATGTACTAACGCATGCTAGTAGTCTTCTGCGATTCTGTGTGGGACCACCCACATTTGGCATCAGCCGCGCCAGCACTGCGGTAGTTTTTGCGGCTTTCTCTCCTGCTGCTTCCAAGTGCTGTTTAAAGGTCAGCTTTATGTCTAACGTTATACCTAAATATTTAATAGTCGGTTTAGAAGTAATTTCATGACCGCCAATTATCAAGGTAATCGTCTCCGTCTTCTTTCTGCTAGATATTAGGATTGCCTCCGTTTTATGGCCTGCAAGCTCTAGATTCGCATTATTTAGCTACTTCTATTATTTTCACGATAGCTTCACCAGCAATTTCAGCTACCTCTTCTTTCTCTTTTGCAACCACTACCAAAGCTGAGTCGTCTTCGAATCCTTCGATCATTGCTCCTTCTGGTATTTTTAGCTTGAGTACGCCATCGTACATACTATTATACAACGATGGGCCCAGTACTAACCCCTGTGGAACTCCCTCGGTAACCTAATAATTCATCGTGACCTCCTCGGTCTCGTACAAGAGAGTTCTGTCCTTGAGATAGTCGTCGAGTTGAATGCATTTTTAACGTCAAGTGTAAACACCGCGAAGTCCTTTTTTGCACCGCTTTTCCACCTTTTTCCGCTTATTGCTGTCCGTGCTGTATTCACTACTAAGCCGATAGCGTCTAATGTTGAGCGGCACTTACGAAAACCATGCTGGTGTTCCGGAAGCCTCTCTGTCCCCTCGGTTATGCATTCCATCCTAACGGAGATTATGCGCTCTAATACTTTGCCCTGCGTATCGAGCATGCAGAGCGGTCTGTATAACGAACCTTCTCCAGGTGGCTTGCTTCCCTTTGGTAGCAACACAAGCCTTTGGTTTTTCCAGTTTAATGGAAACGTTCCTTCTTTGAGACAAGTATTGTACAAGTCTATAAACTCTGCTGGGTGAGCCTGGATGGCATGTTTCAATGCAATATTGGGTATGCCATCAAGTCCTGGAGCCTTGTTGTTTCCAACCCTCTGGCAGGCTGATAGTAGCTCCTCCTCCGTAATTAAGGGTATATTATCTACATCTATTTCTTCTACCATAGCACATGGAATGTCCGGCTGATTTGGGAAGAGTGTTGTTACTATCCTACTTAGTACCTCTGGGCACTTTGGTGGGGTATGTAACTTCCCTTGATCTTCTTCATGACAATTTTATAAGGTCGGCCCCAAGGGTCTCCATTGACCTCATCTTGCAGCTCTTTTAGACATCTTTGTTTGCTTTCTCTTATACACATCTAAGATTGCGCTTAGCTTCCTTCATTTTTTCGCTGCAGTTCTCCACCGCATCCATTCCTCTACCAGTTCGGTAGAATTTCCTCCTTGCCCGTTGATCCAATCTTCTAGCTCGATGGCAAACGCTGCGCGCTTGTTTGATCTTGTCATTCCACCAATATGCTGATAGCCATCTTTGACTGCATACTTTTCTCGGCATTACCGCGCCGCACGCTTTGGTGAGCTGGCCCGTCATTTGTGTAGCCTTGTCGTCATACTCTTTGGTTTTCCATTCAATTCTTGTACTACTAGAATTTGTACAGAATTTCTTATTTGGTCCGCCTAGCTCCATTATTATAGCTAGGTGATCACTATTTGTGTAGTGATCACTCACGATTCATTTGTCTACCTGCCTTACGTGGCTGTTACTGACAAATGTCAAGTCTATGAATGACTCTGCATCTCCTTTTTTGAACGTAGGGGTGGCGCCTTGATTCAGCAACACCACGTCTAGTAGCGTGAATGCCTCCAGTCGCACTCGTTCCCGTTTGTTGGTTTTGCTACTACCCCACTCAATTACCCATGCGTTAAAATCTCCGGCTATTATAGCTGGTTTTTTATTCCTAGCATCTTGTACCAGCCATTTAGCTCCTTCCTTCCGGCGCCATAATGATAAAAGCATCCGGTCTGGTCGGCCTTGCCCGCTTTGTTTTGTCTTTACTGGTCCTATTCTGGTAGTTAACGCCAGGGACTTTGTTGTTCTCCTTACTTGATTGTTTCTCTGTTTTTTCGCCTTTCTTGTAACAACGTCTTGCCAAGTTACCTCTTTAGGTCGTTTACTCTCTTTCTCCTCTTTGTTACTCCTATCCTGCGGAGTAGTTAAGGCCTCCCTTGGTTTACCCGCCTTTTTAGGTTTCAGACTTGGTGTAGTCAGAGTTTCCTTGCCTTTCGTTCCTGGACGTTGGCACTGTAGTAGGTCATCCTCCGTGCTACATAAACTTTTATACATGACACTAATGCTTCGGGCCATATCCTTGATAGTTTTATGGACGTTATGCTTGTCCTCTACAAACTCTCTAAGTTCCTGGATCTTTTCTCCTAGACGCTACAGCTGGTCATTTCTTCTTTCAAGGTTGTAGTCCCACTATGAGTTACTGCCTCCTTGATTCACCTGCTCTTGTTCCGTCTGTATTGCCATTTCAAAAATAGTCTTTATTGTATTACACACCATGGCATTCGTTTTTCTACTCAGACTGCTGTTTTCATCCGAACTCTAGGTAGGGAACCTAGTTGCTAAGATACTTTTTGGGGTTTCCGAAGTCCCCAAGTTTGCTTCGTTTGTTGTACTAAGCATTATTTTTATCCTCCTCTTCCATCTTTAGTCACCTACCTTCCACCGAGCTCTTTCCGCGAAGCTATGCTTCACGAGCATGAATTCTGGCCTCATGCCCCAGCGCAAGTCTTCCTCAAAAAGCCTCCAAAAAAGGGTAACGAGGGCCCCCCCTCTGACAACAATAGGATCCGTTCCGGGCGCCACCCGACACTACTGCGATCATTGGGATTTTCGCCGGATGAAATGGTTGCTAGCGCGTGTCGGCGAAACATCCCCGGGTACCTGTACTTTCCGGCAGTCTGAGAGTGTCAAAACTCAGTTTATCTCGTATCCTTTCCCTTTAGCAGTCGAAGTTGAGTCGGCGACGACTGCGACAATCGGCGAGCGCCTGCTCAGACATAACCCGAAGATCAAACCTTGTTTTCGGTAGTGACAGATCTTCAATAAGCTGTTTGGTCCGCGGGATATATTTTATTTCTCTCTAACCCTCTGATTGCATCACTACGTACGTAGTACTATGCGCTTACAGCGAGCGTTCCTCTATCCGCCACCCGAAGACGCGCCACATGAGGTATAGTTCCCCCTCGTGGGTGTGTTCCACTATTGTGATTAGGGGTTCCAGACCAGGTTCATCTTCTTCTCTCTCTCCGCATCGTCCGGCCGTCTACTTCTCACAGCATCGTCTGGTCGGCCTCTGGCAGTCTCACCCCGCCCTACGTTCTTCTGAATTGGTCTAAGGTGCGTATATACGGACGGTAGTCTCGTCGTCTTAGAATTCTATACGCTGACATCTTGGCGTATCTTCAATTCTAAGTTTTTTCATTATGCTGGCCGCAAATGATGCCACTACCCTGCAGTTATCGGCTGACTTGAGCATCAGCTCGACAATGTTTTTGGGGGTGACGTCTTCTCTCCGCGTCTTTAACAGATTTTGCTCTTTCAGTGAAAACCGTTGGCACCCTGTTATCACATGTTCGGCGTCTTCAAGCGAGTTCGGGCAGGTTGGACAAGTCTCTTCATTATCCAACTGGAACAGGTGCAGGTAGTACCTAAAGCAGCCATGACCGATCAGAAGCTGGGTAAGGTAGAAATCCAGATTGTCGTGTGGTCTATTAATCCACTTCTCTATATTAGACACTAGCCGGTGTGTCCATCTTCCTTTTGTTGAGACGTCCCATCTGCGTTGCCAGGCTTCCAGGGTCGGCTGTCGCTCAATCTTTCTTGTCTGAGCACTTGACGACTCCTTCTCTTGCAGTTTCTCAAATAGTCTTGCTCTTTCTTCTGCGACAAGGTCCAGAGGCGGTATTCCTGCAAGCACCGCGACCGCATCACTAGAAATGGTCCTGTATCCGCTAGTAACTCGTAAACACGCCCGGCGGCGTGCTGACGCTATCTCTCTTGTGTAGGACGACAGCTTTGCTGCTTTGAGCTATACCGGCGCAACATAAAGCGTGATTGAGTCAACTACTTGGGCCAGTAGTTTCCTCTGTGTTTGCCGTAGTCCGCCTATATCGGGCACCAGTCCTGCTAGGGTATTTGCAGCCTGGGATGCTTTTCTACCGACCATTTGGACCATATGGAAGGCGACGAGGTTATATTACTGCTTCCAACCCTTAGAGTGATTGTCTCTAGTTTTTCCAGCTAGTTACTAATACCTCCTCCGTCTTGTGTTCTGCCAGTTTAAGACCAGCTGTCGCGAGCCTGCTTCTAATGCTGCTAATTACGTCGTTGGCGTCTTCGGTAGTTTCCTCGATTGTTTTACCGATCACTACTACCGCAATGTCGTCTGCAAATCCAACAATCTTAATATTTCGGGGTATCAGAATCCCGAATACACCGTCATACATAATATTCCAGAGCGTTGGTTCCATGACAGAGCCCTGTGGAACTCCTGCAGATACTCTGTGTTTGACCATACCATCGCCCGTGCGGTATTGGAGCGTTCTATTGCTTAAGTAGCTTGCTACTATTTCTCGTATGTAGCTTGGTACCCCGAGGCGCTCCAAGGAAGCAATAATTTGGGTCCAACGTGTCGAATTAAAAGTATTCTTGACATCCAGGGCAATGATAGCGCAGTACTTGTTTGTTCCTCGACTCCATCTCTTACCATTGATTGCCCCGCGTGCTGTGTTTACTACCGGATTGATTGCGTCCGTGGTTGACTTGGCGAAAACCGAATTGATGCTCAGATATCCCGTAGCGTCCCTCGGTGAAGTCTTTAAGGCTTCCGACTATGATTCTTTCTAGAATCTTCCCTAGCGTATCCAACAAGCAAATGGGCCTGTAGGACGGATTCTCCGGTGGTTTGTCGCCTTCTGGTATCAGAACTAGCTGCTGCAGTTTCCAACGTTTAGGAAGTATGCCTTTTCTAAGACAGGTTTCAAAAACCCTCGAGAATGCCCTGGGATTAACCTTTACTGCTAGTTTAATAGTCTGGTTTGGGACCCCGTCCCGGCCGGGGGCGGCTGCGTCCCTGGTTTTTGCACAGGCTCTAGCGAGTTCAACTTCGGTTAATGGTGGGATGCCATCTTGTGATGGGGCTTTCCAATGAACCTCACATTGGTCATCTTCAGGGAAGAGTACTTCTATTATCTGGCTTAAAAATTCTACCTCACACGGTGGCGCAACTACTTTGCCTTTGAGCCGCGCCATGACCACTTTATAGGGGTGACTCCATAAGTCCCTGTTAACTTCTTCACAAAGTTCAATGTTGCAGTGGTTTTTGCCCGCCTTTATCTCTTTGCGGAGCATTCTTCGTGCCTACCGGAATTATTCTCTCCAGTGTTCTCGATTGTTTCTGGCTCTTTGGGACAGTCTTCGCGTTCGATGGCATATCTTGCGCAACTCTGCGATTTTTCTTATCCACCAGTATGTTTCGCTATTGAAACAATTCACCCATCCAATGCGGATTCTGCCTTCCCTTATCAGATTTGCTGCCGAATTAAGTAGATCACTTACGACTGCTATCTGCGTTCTCCCGTAAGCTGGTCGAAGGGATCTTACTGATATCGACCCAAGTAACCCTTCTTTGATGTGTTCGGATAAGATCTCACGAACTTCTTCCTCTGTAGTGACTTGGTCGATGTCCTTGATCTCCAGAGTGATGTGCTGGGACCTTGTCGTGGCAGATGCCTTCTCCTTCACCTTTCCCTCTACCTTGTAAGCAAATTCCTGCGCCTTCGTGCTTTTCTCTGTCCAGCTCCAACATTAGGACTCCCCCCCCCCCAGCATTTCGTATTTGGCTCTTTTTGGCTTTTTGTGGTTCAGGGCTGATTAGAGCCTCCCAAGAGCCGCCCCGTTCTTTTCTACTTTGCAGACTCGGAGTGGTCGGCGTAGTCTTTCCCTCCAATTCTGGTCATTGACACTGTTGCAGATTGTCATCGGCCGCGCACACCGTTCTGAAGGAGGTCCTTATACTGCGGGCAAAGTCCTTTATATTGTAACGGTTGCGTCCCCCTTGCCCCGGATTTTGTCAGTTGGGATTCAGGATTTGGAAAAGGGGTGAGGTTAGAAATAACTTCGTTTGGTTAAATTTTAATAGTTGGTATATTTAGTATTCTCTAAAGCGCGTCATCATTCGCCATCTGTAACCAAACAAAAGTACGCTTTTAAAAGACGCTTTTATCTCTTACATCTATTCCTTATTATCTAAGCGGTAATCACGGTACTTATAAACTATCGGTGCGGTCCTTAATTCTACGTATGATGCTTGACATTAGTCGTCGCTTAACATTTGTTCCGCTTAAACATTTGCAACGCTTATTCGGTCGCCGGTATGCCTCGCTTACAATTACTTATATCGACTACGCCTCGAGCACGGCGGTAGGTGGAACGGAGGAACGTCGGCGTGATGTTTAGTGTACAGGTGGAGTCCTACAGGACCTGATTGAGACGTGTGCGCACGACTCAATCCGGTACAGTGGCTGTCTCTCGCGGCTTCCCTTGCCCTGTGTGCGCACAGCGGCAAGTGAAGCGGCAGAGTGGTCAGTGAATGTGTGTGTGAAGTGCAGTTGACCAGAGGATCCGATTAAGACGTGTGCGCACGACTCAACCTGATACTGGAATCGCTTTCCGCAGTTTTTCTTACCCTGTGTGCGCTCAGCGGCAAGTGAAACGGCGGAACGGTGGGTCTGAGTGTGAGCGTGCAGAGTCTGACAGAGACGTGTGCGCACGACTCTGCAAGTCTCTGCAGTCAGTTTCGGGTTCCGGTTACCCTGTGTGCGCACAGTGATAACAGGAACGGTCGAAACGGCGTGACGGTGCAGCGGTATGTGTGTGGAGGGTGTGCAGATTCTAACCGAGACGTGTACGCACGACTCTGCCAGTATTTGCAGCTAGTTTCGGATTCCGATTGCCCTGTGTGCGCACAGCGGTAACAGGAACGGTAGAAACGGTGTGGCGGTGAAACGGAGTATGTGTGGAGTGTATGCAGATTCTGACAGAGACGTGTGCGCACGACTCTGCCAGTATTTGCGACTAGTTTCGGATTCCGATTGCCCTGTGAAACGGTGGGACGGTGGTTAAAGGTTTAGTGCCTGTAGTTGCGCTACGTGTGCGCACGAGAGCGCTCCTCCAGGTACTCGGTGGGTCTGAATTACCCTGTGTGCGCACAGTGGTAATTCAGATAGTGCGGTAGTTTCGGTATCCGTGCCGTTACGTGTGCGCACGAAAACGGTCAGATATCGTCAGTTCCTCTAGGGCCCTCCTAGCGGTGTCGTGTGCTCACGGCAACGCTTGGATCGGGAGCTCTGATCGAACTGCCGCCATGTTGTCGCGGCCGGGCTTATATAGCCCCAGTCGCTGGCGCCAACGCCCTCTGGTGGTGATTGGGTCGAGAGTTGTTTGTGTATCTGTGTGGTGCTTACCGTGCTCTTTTCGGTGTGTGTTCGCTTTGTTTGTGTGCCCGCTTGTACGAGACTGATGTCTCGTTGCAATATGTTTATGGACGTTGTGTTTGTCCCTTATAAAATCGAGAAGCTGTTCGGTTTTTGCGCTCAGGCGATCAAGCTGGTCTTGCTTGCGTTGAACGTAGCTATTCCAGTTGGAATCTCCTGACGCAGCTTCTAATCCAGTGGCAGATACTGGTTCCAAACTAGATACCTCCATTCTGGTGTCGTGAGTTTGCCCCCCCCCCCCCCAAAAAAATCCATGGTGCCAACGTCGGCCACTGTGGCTTTCACCCGATCGGAACTGCCGGGGGGATTAGGCTGTACAACCATGCCCGCTTGGGGTACTGTTGTTTTACCCTCACTATCCATATTTAGTTTATTTCCTGATGAATTACCATTGCTTTCCCGTGCCAGGTTACCTACAACGGGGCCGGTTATGGTGTTATTAGACAGCGTACTTTCGCCTCTCCCAGATGCCGGGGGTTTATCCCCAAGGAGACGAGCGTCGACCACCGGGGCTGGTAGCCGATCGGAATCGACGGCAAGATTAGTAAAGCCTGCCTAGGTACTCATTTGTTTGAGCACGCTTCTTTTTTGTTTATCCTTGCCACCCTAAATACCTGATGTTTCGGTAATTCTAAACAGTGCTGGGGTGCCGAGGACTTTCGTGGCAGCGCCGTTAGCTCGTGTACCCTAGGAAGGGGCCCTTTAACAAAGTGCTAGCATCCGGGCCAGATGCACCTTGGTTTTTTAAGCGTTGATAGTGTACTCTAGGAATTCCATTGTTATCTCCTCCGTTATAGCTTCTGTTATTTCCTGTTCCATTTCTTCTTCGGTTGAGGTTGTTTCTGATATTGGAGTATCATCTATTACGGGTTCCATGTATTCTCTCTTTGCTCTAATAATTTTCTTATTTACTTCTTCTATTGTAAATCTTAATTGCGGCTTCAGGATTTCCTGTGTAATTTAATGTTACCTTTCTTAAATGGCTTTTCTTCTAGCTTCGTTTCGATGTTTGATTCTATTGGTAGCACGTTTGTATATGGATCTATGGTGTTTGTTAGAGAGTTATTTATTATGTTTGTTCTGGTTCGACTATTTCCGACCATAGTATAGATTTATTGAATTTATTAGCATTTCGTTTTCCCCAGGTTCTGGATTTTCTCTACTTATTGTTGTTCACGGTTCTACTTCTTTTATGGCTTCTCTGGCCTTCTCTGTAGATTGTTCCTTCTTTTCGCATGAATCCTCTTCTACTGTGGTTACTATTTCTATAATTTTTATGTCATCTATTTTGCGTTGGTTTTTGCTTGGCGATTTTTCTACATCTTGTGGTACTTCTAACTTTTTCAATTCTTCTTGAATGATATTTTGTTTGCATTTCTTGCATAGCCTGATTCTTTTTTTGATAACTCTTTCAACATTACGTTTTTTACGTATGTAGTTCCTGCTTCTGATTTGCGAACGCAACCTTCACAAATTTCTCTTCTGTTTATCCTTTGATATGTTATTGTTTTGATCATATTGCTTCCGCACTCGAGCATTGGTCTTGTACCTACTAACGGTGGCAGACAATGCCCACAAGTAATTAACAGTTCGGTCGGGACTCCTACGACATGTAAATTTCTTACGGTGTTTATTTCTTCGTGTCTCTAGTAGAAGAATGCCGTATAACAGTAGTTGCAGAGTATTAGTTTGCGTAGTTGTCCCACGTAGAAACAGGTTATTCCCTCTTTCAATCTAATGCACCTTGAACGTAGCAGGGTACGGTAAACTTCTGGATGTTTGTTGGGGATAACTCCGTCGAATGGTAAATTTAGATCTTTTTCTCCATAGATTCCTCCTATGGCTAGTGTTTCCGGACTCATATTCTTCCACACCGGTTTTGATTGTGGTTTAAGCATTTCTGGCTCTTCCCGAATTATTGGCATAGGTAACATTTTATAACAGTAGTTATTTATTATAAACATCGCGAAAAATGTGCTATCGTATGTAATTTGTGTACCTGTTCTTACAAGCTTTCGGCTTATAAGAGTTCGGAAGAGCTCTTCCTCCCCGCGTCAGCTTGGGAGCTGTTCGTAGCATCTAGTTGAGTTTCGTATTTTTACTTCTACGCGCAGACATTTTAATAGATATACCGCTTCTCTGGCTATCACGCCTATATATCCACTGGATTCCATAAGTCTGTGCCCGAATGTGAATTCTCGAATTAGCATTATATCAATATACAAGCAAGCCATACCTTTGGGTCTTTCATAACTGCTAATATTTGTTTTAAAAATAAGTATGATATATTATTTGGAGGAGTAGCTATTAAACTTATATTACAAAATGAAGAGATAGATCGCTAGTGAAATATCATTTGCGTTATCCATCAAAGAAAAGATTAATATTTGTGGAAGAATTTTAATTAAAACAGAACATCCGAAATTGCTCATTTGTAAAGAAACTGATATTCAATTATTATTTCAAGAAGATATACTTGATAAGAAGCCTATATATTTTCATCTTTTTACATATATAAATTCTAAATTTGTAAAGGTAAAAAACATATTAGTGATCAATCAAAAAATTTATATCTAAATATTTTAAAGGAAAATTGTGAATTGTAAAGAAAAGTGATTCAGGATTCCCGATATCTCGCATCTCTTTCACCCGATGAATTTGCCTAGAATATTATGCGAAAACCTAGGTGTATTCCCAGATTAGCAGGTACGACCGTACGCATAATTAAGTACACACCAATAGAAGTAACAATTTGTCATACTAAATATTTTTGTACATAGCTACCAATCTCATCACGAAATAAAACAGCGTACCTGAATATTTTAAAATAAGTAATAATTGGGTAAGTCTCATGCCTGCACTAACATAAGAAAAAACATTAACATCATAAAGACTTTAAAACCATCAACCGAAGATATATGGCAGCCACAAAAATTGGATTCATTAGCAATTAGTGAAATGTATTCACAAGATCTTCAGAAACTATATAGCAACACATAATATTTATCAAGTGGCGCGGTAGCGCCACGAAGGCGAGTTTGAGAAGCAGACGAAGCCGCGGCGCCCGTGACACTATTTACTTCTATATTGGGGTTCGGATTTTTTCACAATACAGAAAAAAATGCTTATCGTTACTGATCGTGAGTTTTTTGGTTTATTAGTGTCTTTTCTGAGTTGAACTATGATTTCCTACGAAAATATTTGTAAATAAGCCGTTTTGTTAAATAATAAACGAGTGTATATATCACGAATGCTCGGAACAGTTTCTTTAACTTTTTCTCCAGTGTGGTAGGACCGTGAAGTTGGCTTTTTATCCGAAAAGTGGTAGGACCGTGAAATTGGCCGCACAAGCTATATTATGTGTAATACAGTTGGGTATCGCTTTCCCACAGATTTTATACATCGCATCAGTGCATGCAGGCCGTCGTGTCAGATCATAAAACTTTGCTCAACATACTTATAACATCGTGACGCCCAACAAGAAGATTCCTCTACTAAAATAAATAAACAAAAGTGATGAAATTAAATTAAATCATATTAGTGATAACAATGTTACTAAGAAATACTGGCTTAATGGTGCTAAAAATGTTTATATTTTATTTTTAGAACAAATTTAAGGTGCTCAATAAGTTTGCTCGAAGAGAAATGAAAACTCTAAAAAAAAAATTTTAACAATAGTAAAAGGTTAGGCGAGTTTCATCTATTCCGCACATTATTATGCATCTCAATAATATGGTTAGCTGACCCATTTATATGTTATAATCATCTCATAATCATTGTTACCAAATAAAAATGTAATAACCGTAGATACAATTTCATTACAAATAATTATGTTAACAATAAATAAAAATTTGACAACGAAATTACGGATAACAAAGAAATGAGATCAATAAAAAAGTCAAGTTTATTACCAAATTATTATTTCAACAAGTCGAATAGTTGATTACAAAACTAAAGATTGATCTAAGATTAGTAAATAAAAACTTAAGTAATAAATTGATCAATCACAAACAACTGTTATGATAAATTTTGAGTTTCACTAAAACTTCATAGAAACATGTTTTTAGATGTTAGAAGTTCGAATTACGTGTTTTTAGGAAATGTCCGTATGGATGTGTGTGTGTATATATATACCGTGATATTTCTGAAACTACTCGGTTAATATCAATCAAACTTGATATGCATATCTATTTTTGGATTCCGAAAATCGCTATTTACTTTTTACGAAAAATCGCATTTACATTTTACGAAAAGTTGCTGCTTATATTTTACGAAAAATCGTCATTGTTTAATTTATTTATGACTTTGCTAGAAAATTGTTTTTTGGGGGAAAGGGATGTAAAAAGATAGAATTTCGTCTTATAATATTTTAAGAGCTGGTAAACTGAAACGCACAATACAATGTTAATTTATGGATAAAATTTGGATCAATCAGCTCAGCAAGAATAATGATGTTTTTTATATTAAATATTTCCAAATTGGCAATCGATATTATGGTTCGAGGATATACATTACATGTCGTATAAGTTACATGAAACAAATTACCCAACTATTCAAATCTATAAACCTAATTTAAAGACCTATATAAATCAACAGAAAGAATCAAAAGTAGAATCTAACCCAGAATCAAATGTATCTTTATTCTCATATAAATGAGAAATATATAAAACCTTTT
Source organism: Muscidifurax raptorellus (assembly GCA_020010945.3). NCBI lineage: Eukaryota > Metazoa > Arthropoda > Insecta > Hymenoptera > Pteromalidae > Muscidifurax > Muscidifurax raptorellus. The sequence goes on from JAHUUD020000031.1 coordinate 339,620, forward strand.
ACTGTTTTTCTACATAAGCAATATGACATTTATACAAATAGTTAGATTTAAAAATATTAATGTAAATAAAATTCCACAATATTATATAAGTTCATAAAAAATTAGATAAAATAATTTATAACAAAAACAATTACTTTAAATTGAATAATCTACGATGTTATGAAGATGAAAGATGTTACTAATTAAAGTAGTTAAAAAAGCTGTTGTACTAAGTTGGATATTTTAAAAATCAAAACTAATTAAGTAGCTATAACCAATAGGCAACTAGCTCGTTGGGAGATGTTACGTCCTAAGATATATTGTAATATTTAGCTATAAGCCATTAACCATAAAAAATGATGAGTGCTTAGAATAAATAGCTCAGCGAAGTTAATGAATACGACTGAATACAATGTGCGATTAATCGATATTTTGTCATTCAAGATTTTTCATTTAAAATGATTGATTCCTAAGAACTATATTATCTATATTTATTTTTGAGAAAGTTTGCATCCTATATCGAGGTTGCTTGAGAAAGTTTGTATCCTATAGATCGTTCTAGATTTTTTTCTAAATCGACCTAAAGCACAGAGATAACTCTGTGTTTTAGGTCGATTTAGACAAAAAATCTAGAACGATCTTTGGATCCCAAGTAATTTCGTATGTGGGTTTTGATGGTTTGAGTTTTGCCAAACTTTTAACAAATTGCTTCTTTCTCTCATTTTGAGCCATATCCGATCCCACGAGTAAAGCGATGGTCAAGCGATAACAGTTTATCGAACTGTGTGCAGTTCCGGTATCGAAGATATCATCAAGAACAGCAAAATATCTTTCATAGAGTTGTTATACGGGCTAAGTTTGTTTCTACGCAGAAATTCCACCATTTTTTAAAACATATTTCGTATTCTTTAAGAGACGTCTGCGTTATAATAGAGAGAAATCTGTACTGCTGGCTCCGGGACTCCTCTGAACTCCAAGTCTCTTTTGACAAGATTCCAGCCACACAGAGTTTTGCTCTAGCCACTATTCTACGTTGGTAAAAAATATAAGATTTTCTTTAGCTGGAAATTCTAGTGATTCCGAAACTAGCATGGAACGAAAAATTAAATACCAAGGTTGGGTCGGCTACTTTGATACTACCAAGATAATCCTCGCATTATCATTTTTTATTTTTTGTAATATTCTTAAAATAATTGAGCAAGGTGTAAATGCGTGGAAGTAAAATTCTCCCTAAGAGATTATAAATGCATCTATGGCAAAGCTTTCAGGGTGTCTTTGCCATGACACGTAACGTTTACATTTAGTTTTTGATCTGCAAGCAAATAAATCTATTTCTGGTGCGCCGGACAACGCCTATACTTATCAAAATGCCGCCTTAGATAAATCTGACCCTATCCCTTAATTTTTATTTTTCGATTAAGTCTAATATTCGTGATCTTATATGTGTCTAATATTTGAGATAATATAAGCCTTTGAGAACCGTCTGATTTTGGTCTAAGAAAAATGCTTGAGGCAAATTTCTCTTGTACTGGGTCGCATTTACAAATCGCGCCTTATCTTATTCGATCCTTGAAGATCTTGAAGATTTCTGATCTCTCTTTGATGTTCCAATTGTTATTTTACGGCTCTAGTGTTTGAAGTAATTCCTCAAAAGGAATTTTAAAACCATAAATCCACGATAAAATAGTATGATTGGATGTTATCTTTCGCTATTCTTTGACAAATGAACGAAGTCTACCTGCTGTTGAACTTACAGAGTGTTTCGTTAACGCCTGCGGTGGCTTCTATACCATTACCGATGTTTCCTTGGGTGTAATAACCACTCGGCGCCTTCTACTGCCGGTCCTTCCCTCGTTAACGGGGCGGGTTGTTAGACAAGATACGCCCTGAGGAACGTAGTGTTTGAGCCGCAGAATCGAAGGCTTTTGCTGATTTTACAATTTTGTATAGTTTTTCTACAAAAAGCAGGGCGTTACACGAAGTTTCTTGTAAAGCTTCTTTTACAGTCGCATTTACGTTAGCCATTACTAGGTTTCGACAAATAATGGAATCGTATCGCTGCAAATCCGCCAAAAGTTTCTAAAAAAAAGCGATGTGAAGAAGAAGTTTCTTGTTTTACAGGGTGACCCATTTTAATCGCCGCACCCGGATTTCTCGGAACCTAAGCTAGATAGAGAAAAACGGGTTAGACAAAAGTTGCTGGGAACAGAGGGGGTCACACAATGGCGCTAACGTTGTTGACCTTGAACTTGACCTTCAAGGTTATTTCAAAGTCAAAGTGATTTTTCATATAGGAACACCTAGTTTTGACCCCGGATTCAGAAAGAGCGGAAAATTTTACGTTTAAAATCATATTGAGAAATTTTTTTCAAGGTCATTTCAAGGTCAAACTCCGAAAAGTCCGTTTAAAATTAGTTTTTCCATGAACCACAGGCTTAGCTGGTTAAAATTGATCTTAGGCTTAATAGGAGAACCCACACACCATAAAACCCAAAAGTTACACATCCTAGTAAACAAAACTCAAACTCGCACATCCTAACCCCATACACTTCATGGCCTCACATGCTAAACTGTTACACCCCGATCCCACACAACTATACCCCACATTCCCAAGTCCCACACATCCCTACCCCACGCATGCTATCCTGCACACCCCAAATCTGTTATAAATGTATTAGCATTACTTTTTGCGCCACCCAGAAATATTGACATGGACGTAGTAAGGATTGCTTCCTTTGGGGTGCTTGATTAAAGTGAGTCCCTTTGCCTCTCACTGTTCGGTGTGCTATATAAGTAGCACCCCGGAGGTAAATAAATTTGTATTTAACCTCGAAGCAAGTGCTCGAAATTACGACCATTTGCTTCAAGGCACATAGTCAAACGCCTTTGAAAATGGCGAACGGTGCTCTACAAAGTTTGTCTCGGGATGGCAGCGCATGCTCGACGAATTCCGTCCTGCATCGGGTAAGCAAGCAGGCCAGTTAACCGGACCTCCTCGACCAATCCTTCTGTTACCATAGTGCTCATTTAAAAAAGTCCTTACAATTCGCGCGAAATATGGTGGTGCGCCGTCCTGCTGGAGCCACATTCTTCGACGCGTTTCAAAATACAATACGCTGTTGGAAATTCTCAAACTGTAGCTCTTAAACCTAAGTACGAGTAATATGATACGCGTGATGTTGAAGCACATTCATAATTCTTAAAGTATTTCTTGGAATACTAATTTCCCTTTCGACTCGACGAGCGCTTGTGTGGGTCAAGATGAATTATTGCAAGGACAGTTACAACGCGATTATCATTTTCGTCATACTTATGACGCCTGCGTTGGCGAACCATGTGTCTACCACGAGCTTTTTGAGTTAAACGTCTGATAGCTCTATCATCAGGGTGTCGTCTATTGGGACAGCGTTCAGCATAAAGTCTTGCCGCACCACGATAATTATTTTGACTTTCACCTAAAACCAAAATCATATCAACGATCTCGTTGGGCGGATAGTCAGCCATTTCTGAGTCAGCTATTAATGACTATTAAATTTAAATAGTAAAAAGATATCAAAAATATTAATAATTATAAGGCTCGCCCTTATACGGTCGCACCTAAAACGGAAAAACATTTGAAAATTACGGTAACTTTATTTGGCTAGCTGTAATTGCATTAATACTTCGTTAAATTAAAACAATCGTGAAAACGTTAAAGGTATTCAATTCAATAAAGCATTATTTCTTATTTTGATTGCAAATAAAACTAAAACTTCCTTTATTTTTTTGTTTTATGTAAATAATATGAATTAGTAACGTTCGAATTTCAGGAATACTAATTTTGATAATGTAATCATTAAAAATCCATCTACGAAGAAAATTTTTTGTAAAAATAAAAATTTATTTACATTAGTGAGAGGCAAGGGGACTAACTTTAATCAAGCACCCCAAAGAAAGCAATCCTTACTAAGTCCACGTCGTTGTTTCTGGGTAGCGCAAAAAGTAATGTTAATACATTTATAACAGATTTGGGGTGTGCAGGATAACATGCGTGGGGTAGGGATGTGTGGGACTAGAGAATGTGGGGTATGGTTGTGTGGGATCGGGGTGTAACAGTTTAGCATGAGAAGCCATGAAATGTATGGGGTTAGGATGTGTGAGTTTGAGTTTTGTTTAATAGGATGTGTAACTTTTGGGTTTGGGGTATGTGGGTTCCCCTATTAAGCCTAAGATCTGATGTTTGATTGTGTGTTGGTCCGTTTAATATTAACCCCAACTTAGACAACACTGTTTTGCCCCGAGCATACGTGCTCATTAAAATTCATAAAACTAACTTTCCAATTAGAATTATAGTTTCAATAATCAATATCTCCGCTTATTACAATTAGATAAATCGTTTTCCCTACTTTAGAATAAATTTATTCCTAGACCGGTTTCCTCTGTAAAAAAAGCATCGCCGCTAAGAACATCTTAGACCAAACGTTCATTCCCTGAGATCGTACTCTTTTCTCACTGGATGTTGCATCCCTCTTTTCTAACATACCGAAACAATTGATTATAGAAATCGTATCGTCAAAGTGGCGACTTTTGAGAAATAAAATTAAATTAAGCAAAACACAGTTCTTAGATGGTATTTCGCACCTACTTAGTTTAACTTATTTACAATTTAACAACAGTACTATAGCTATGGGCATCCTCGGCCACTGTGTATTTGTTGACTACAGGTGCCCGAGAATCGCCATAGGTTTTTGCGTAATTTTCCACGATATGTGAATAATTCAGAACAGCCACAGCTTTTACGCGAATAGCCCGGGTGTGTCAACCGAGAATTTGCATATTTCGAGATGTATTGCACGCAAATAAACAGGATTTACCTATTATAAACGTAGCGCGCAAAAGTTGTATTTTTCCGATATGTTTGTAGTTCGCGTATCGGCAGTAAAGAGCACTATAAAGTTGGTTAGGCGCAATGCGCTCAAAATCTTTAAAAGATGCGCAGCCGCTCTGTGAAGTTCATTTTACGAGAAGCAGCTCGCAATGTATACGAAAGACGCAACCGCGTCGGGAAGCATAGTCGTTCAGTAGCAGCGAAGCGACTAATATACCTCAAGGTATATAAGAGGAAGGTAAGCGCTCCGAGAAGCACATTCAAAGAGAAGTAGCTTAAAGAACAACAGCAGCAGCAGCAGTAAGGGCTCCAAACAGCCAACTCTTCAGATAGACGGATCCGTTCTGACTAGATGATTGATCTTCAATGCCAGCTTCTAAAGGAAAAAAAATTTATTTTATACAAGTGCTTTTTATTTTTTACATCTATTGGTTTAATATAGCTCTTACTTGTGATTGGCTCGGCTGAGTATTGGTTCAGCACAGTTCTCACTGCAGCTATAAAAGATATCGTGATTCGATGAGTAGCATCATTTGAACTTCGTCTACAAGTCACCATGGATAAGCAAGCAGCCTCGACTATTTCTCAACCTTATTCCGGTCAGTAGGCGAGTGAGGAACTAGTGTGTCGGGGTGTGAAGGTCTCGGAGAGCGAAAGATTGAGATTGACACAGATCGATACCCCGGTACTCCTAGACTCACAGACTGATCAGCCAGGGGCTATGTAACTCTCTCAGTCGGCTACTCAAAATCCCGAGGAAGGGCGAGTTAGCACTTGGAGTCAACCGTATACACCGGCTACAAAAGAATCTTTTGCGGAGATGCCGAGAAATCCGCAAAAGCAGCGACGGCGTATACCGTTAACCGATCTTCCACGGGGTGGACAATTGTCGAGAGATCGAGGGAGCACGATTCTCAATTACGGAGAGTGATTGAGATTGCATCAACGAGAGCGGCTAGAAGCCTCAGTGCAGAGCGAGGAAGAGAGTTGGCGAGTCTCATGCACAAACTGCGCTACAAAAGTCCGAAGCGGCTATAGACGTGTAGTGTAAAGACAATTAGCCGTTTTCAGGACCACCGAATACTTAAACGTATAGCAAACTATTTTATATAAACTTCCCCTTCAACAAATCTCCTAAAAATATTATATAAGAAGGAGACTAAAGCAAGTCAATTTTATTTCGACTTCAGCTTTCAAAGAATAAATATGTGCTATCCGCAAAGGAAGGGAGAAATATCAGTTGCCGAAAGTAAGGAAGCTGCTCTCTATTATAGTTGTGTTGGAAATGCATGGCGAGGTACTTGATCTGCTGCAGAGACGAGGTATAGTTTATCCCGAACTTATCCTCATCTGTCTCATAACTTAAGATCAATATTTTGCGATACGCGCACAGCTATTGTAGTCGAAAGAAAAAGCTAATCGGCCCTTTTCAAGGCCACGAAAATTTCAAACGTAGAACATTCTATTCTGCTCCTCTTAGCAGAAAAGAGTATAAATAAAATAATGTTTGCAGAATAAAGTCATTCGTTTTCTGACTACTGTAAAGCAAAAATGTGTTCTTCTACAATTTACGATGATTATTGAACTTGTCAGAAGATACACTCATCATCGAGTTCCTCGCTCGGCAACAAGGAATAGGAGACACGCGTCAAGTCGAGATATTTTTTCATCGGCAGTAGTTAGATACCAAACATATACGGTCCTTTTAAGGACTACAATACATTCTAACGTAAGAGTAACTATCGTCTCTCTCTCACTCTCTCTCTCTCTCTCTCTCTCTCTCTCTCTCTCTCTCTCTCTCTCTTTCTCTCTCTCTCTCTCACTCTCTCTCTCTCTCTCTCTCTCTCTCTCTCTCTCTCTCTCTCTCTCTCTCTCTCTCTCTCTCTCTCTCTCTCTGCCGGTCTCACGTGAGTACGCTTGCCGCCCATTTTGCACGCTCCTGTTCTTAACTGCTTTTATGCCACACTCTGCCTCCGGGCACTTTTGCTTACAATCTGTTGCACGCTCCTTAATGTAACCTTTAAGCTGACATATTATTCTGATGGAGGCTGCATTTTGCTACACTACCACCACTCTTTGAAACTTCTCTGCAACATAACCTGCAAACTACCTGGCATCGCTCTCTCCTGCTTGGCCTGTCTTTTGCACTCTTGGACAGCTACGTGGCGACATCTCACGAGACAACGGAACATCATTTTAGCACGGTCTCTCACAGGTCGGTACGCTCCTTTTCTACTCGTATTACTGGCACCATCTGACGACAAGCCCAACAAGCTCATTTGCTTTGTCGGTAAGTCAACATCATAGGGTAACCTCCCGTGTACTCCACATTATCGACTGTTAGTAAGTTACCGGCAAAAATGAGCATTAGTGGAGAGAAGTGTGCTGAAGCCTTTACTACCATCGGCGAGGCCTCTGCCAAAACCATCCAAATAATAGATCCCAAAAAGTGAGATTTGCAATAATCATTTCCACACAAGATGCATCTCCTTCAGGTCTGTGATGGTGAAACCGTTGCTACAATGGCTTGTTCTACCTGCGCAGATGCTCACATCAGAAAGTGACTGGAGTCTTCTCTTAACGGCAATAATATGTCATCAGAAACCGCGAAAAACAACAACAAAAAGAAGATCCAGTCTGCACCCCCATCCACGAATCCACCACGCAGTCAATCTCCTGCGCGCTCAGCAGTCACTGCAGCATCAGCACCGCCCACCACCATGGAGTGTACGCTCCAGAATATCCTTGCTGCGCAGGCGGACATCCGTGCTAAGCAGGATGAAGCAGTGGAGGCGCAGCGAGACACCTCAGAGAGGATCTCCGGGCTGGAGGCTAGGCTAGGCCCTATAGAGCAGCGCCTCAAGGATCTTGATGTCCTGCCCCAGCTACAGTCTCGCATGACAACTGCCGAGACACCCATCTCCGAGCTGAAGGTGCAGATTCAGGAGTTAACGTCAGGCCGCCTCAAATGTCGTATGGAGCTCGAGGCCATTACCAACAATGTTGTCATGTTAACTGGGCTGCATTACACCCAGGAGAGCTCTCTTTATGTACCTGCTTACTCAGTACTCTCTGCCCGTGACCCAACTGTCCTCAGGAGGGACATAGCTGCCACAAGAATCATGGGAAGACTTAATGCAGCAACTAACACTTCGGCTGCAGACAGCAGGCTACCCTTGTTCGCTCCACCCTTGCAGCTAAAATTATAAAGGGTAAGCTGCACTTTTTCGAGCTCAGCACGGACCTACTGGAGGAAGCCAAAGCTCTAGCCCCAGACCACCAGGAGCTTATTAACATCAACGAGCTGCTTCCTCCAGATGCGCATAAGCTCCGCTTCAAGGCCAGACATGAGGCTACGAAGGCACAGGGCTGTAGGACCTACGTGAGAAACGGGAGGATTTTCATCTATTATCAACAATACACGGGATCTAGAGAATTTTTTAGCCAACCATATTTTTTACCACCCTACCCACCATCATCATTCACATCATCATTGCTTACATCTTCAACCGTTTCTAAGGTAACTCTGTCCGATAGTTTAAGATCCTGTCACTTCAATGCTAAATCGCTTACGGGCCACATTGAGGCGGTGAGGCTCTTCTTGTCCACACGTCCCCTCTATCACGTAATAACTGTAACTGAAATCTGGCTGAATGACAAGGTAAAAATCATATCCTTACTTGACAACTACGCACTTCTCAGACGAGACAGAAACAGAAATGGTGGAGGGGTGGCCCTCTCCATACATCATTCACTCTCAGCCCCAGTTCTGACATCGTCTGACGGTGTCTGGTTGGACAAGCCAGGGAAGGAGTATCTTTTCTGTGAAATCTCTGCAAAAGGTCTCTCACCCATCTTTATTGGTGTTGTGCATCATTCACTACATGCCCATTTCATTTAAGGCAATGATTTCATCGAAAAGCTTACCACACAGATGCACAACTACTCCACAAAGATAATCATGGGTGACTTCGATGTAGACCAACTATATCGATCTGAAGATGCCAAGTTCATCAAGGCTTTCATCGAGGAGAACTGCCTTCAGTCGGTTCCCTACGGTGCTACACATCATAAACCGGAATCAGACTGCAAGGGTCTGATTCCGGTTACGGAAGACCTCAACGCGCACTTCAGCAGAATCTCTAACGATCCGCTGGCTCCTGCCGTAGAGGAATATCTGCACACCCTGGAGGGTATGAATATCCCCGAACATATCAATTTTAGGGAGATAATGGAATCTGACGTCTTGGATGCTGTAATGCACTACACAAAGCACTGCCGGTACTCGCTCCATTTCTTGTCGTATTTTCAACCTATCCTTGAGCGAGTCATGCTTCCCGTGGGACTAAAAAAGTCACTAGCGCACGCACTGAATAAAGTTAGTTCTGCAACAACTCTAACTGACTATCGTCCGATCTCCCTCCTATGTTTCTTGTCCAAGGCACTGGACTGGCTAGTGCACAGGCAAACCTCTGAGTATCTTGAATCAAGACTTTTCTTTGATGACCTACAAACTGCTTTCCGCACTGGCCACAGCACACAGTCCGGCTTGATCAAGTTGACTGATGATGTCAGGCTTGGCATGAATAAAAAGAAGGTAGCACTTCTACTTCTCTTTGACTTTAGCAAGGCGTTTGATACTGTTTGTTACATCAAGCTCCTCAGAAAACCTACCCTTATCCACTGGTTCGCCTCTTACCTCACTGGTGATTGACTCTAAACTTACTTGGAAGAAGCACGTTACTCAACTGTGTAAACGCACACACTCGCTTATGTATAGACTATACTTCTTTAGAAAGAGCACCGGTTTTGAGCTACGCAAGCATCTCGTGCAAGCTCTATTGTTCCCCATCATCGACTATTGCTCGGTAGATTACTGTGACCTGACGCAAGAACTGGATATAAAGCTACAGAGACTGGTAAACATATGAATTCGTTACATCTATCGTGTAAGGAGGGACGAGCACATCATCCCCTACAGGCGTGAATTGCAATGGCTCATCACCGCCGGACGTAGGAAGTATTTTAAGGCCTGTTTCCTTAGGAAACTTTTTAACACCGCTACTCCATCTTATATCATGGCTTTTTTTGATTTCCACGTCGCACTCCGCCCCGTGAGGGGTGACGTGACACCTCTGGACATCCCCACTTTTGTCACAGAGACGCCGAGGAATTCATTCCATATAGGCGCCTCATATCTTTGGAATTCATTGCCCACTCATCTTCGCGACAATTGATCACTATCATATGTCAAAGGTCAGGCAAAGCAATACTTTATTAATCTAGAAAACACTTAACCACTGTACAATCACTTTCATCTCACGATGTCATCATTCATTCTTTCATTCACTCATATTATCTATAAATCATATAAATTATCGTATTATCTATATATTATCTCTAAAAAAATTAATGTACTCTCTTAATGTATTTCTGGTAATGTTTTTTTTGTACAACAAAATGTACAGCAATAAAATTATCTAAATCTAAAATCTCTCTCTCTCTCTCTTAGTGAGTGACTGGACGTTCTCCATATCGCTTCTCTGGTTAGCGACAGTTTCTAATATTTTTTTGTACTCCCCGTGAATGAAACTTGTTTTCCGACAATCCAGGCTCCAGCTGGCTTTACTTCTGCGAGCATTTTCGGCGCGGCTCGCGTTTACTTGAGCCAAGGAGTCCTATTTATATCTGCATCTACCATTTTCGAGGCTAATTTTGCCGGCCGTCATCATCATCAACGAGTGACAGGACAGTGGATTTATCAGCGTGTCTCTCACAAGTTGGTTGCACTAGCAAAATACCTAGCTCGACGAATACACCTTGGCGCATGCGCACCTAGTCTTATCACAGAGTGCGAACATTCAAACGCCAACTGAGCCACTGCCCATTCTACTTGTTCCAGCACCACCGCGGCGTACATTGACGGGGTGCCGTCGTGCAGGGGATTTCGACTTTACTGCAAGTGCTCAAGTTCGTCGGGGTGAAGTCATCCAATTTAGCTTACTTTTGTTTATTTATGCAATATAGTTGTTTATGTGTGTTTTTGGACTATAATTGTCTGCATATAATTAGGATTACTGTTAACTCGCGTTTTTATTGAATTTTTCTTTTGGGCATTTGTTTATCGTTTATCGTCGTTTATTGTTTTTTGCTTATAGTTTAGCTTGCGGATTTCTAGAATGTGAAGCTATGAATGAGCGTGTGTGTCCTGCGTGTAGCGAAACCGTACAGCGAGGGACGAAATCCTACAGGAAGTATAAACTGTGCAGTAGCGTTTACCACTCAGTTTGTTTGAAGGGTCTGTGCTCGTTGAATTCTATTTTTCACTATTGGGCTACGTGTTTTAGGGAGTAGTCATCCTTAACTACTTCAGAGCCCACTTCTTTTGACTTCTCTACTGTTGACTCCAATTTCGCTGGTTCCTTATCCCTGACCCCTTTTTCCTCCGATACTCTCACAACACAGTCTAGAAAACGCTTATTTGACTCGCGCTCACCACCTTCGCCAAATTAAACCCAGCCAAGCAAGTTTGTGTGTGATATTCCGTCGCAGCCGTCTACCATGAGTAACTCGGAGATGCCAGAATGGTTCGCAGCCTGGTCGGCAGCGAGAATGGAACCATTTATTGCCTCACTTGAAGGAAAGCTGACTGAGCTGTCGGGGCGAATAACGCAACTCGAGTCTGCGAGAGAAGAAGACCGCAAGTTACTAGATGAGGTTCGTGCTGCACAGAAGTCTAGAGACGATCGTGATCTCTTGACCGACTTGTGTGAGGTACGCATATCCGGAATACCTAAGGAATTTGCCGATAGTCACGCAGAGGCCATCCAGAAAGTCTTCAACGCGACAAACAACGCACAGAGCTTGGACTTCATCCAATCAACCAGACCTTCGGCTGAGCGCAAGGTCCGACGTCTCAGGAGTGCATAATGGCAACGGCGTCACCATCTCTATTGTGGTCAAGTTAGTATCTGCGTCAAGTCGTGATACGGTTGTCTCCCGGTCCAGACTGTTAAAGGGGAAGACGTCTCGATCCATCTTTGGCGTCGGGAGCAATCAGCAGGTCACCATGTGGCCCCTCTGGCCCCAACCTGTCTTCGAGCTACTTCAGTCGGCCATTACGCGATCCAGGGAGCGCAATTATTTGAGACCGGTTGTTAGAAATCTCAATGTTTATATGCGTCCACACACCAGAGCTCAGCTTGTCAAAATCATTTCTTTGGCTGACCTGGTTGCGCTTCCTCCACATGTCATACAAGAATGAGATCATGTGGCTCGGCCGACCAATCTGGGCTTTTGCTCTTCGGAGTTTTTCAGGGTCTGTCATAGTAAAATAAATCGTTTATCTGCAAATTTTAATCAACTCGAGTATTTTTTAACGAGATCTTCTACATATGATGCAATTGTCCTCACTGAAACCTTCCTTTCTCAAGGTGTTCCAGACTCTCCGTATGCTCTGGAAGGTTACAAATTTCTACGGCAAGATAGAATTGGTAAGGAGGGTGGAGGTGTTGCTATCTACGTTCGCGACTGCTATGCAACCAAGATCTTGGCTAGCTCTAATCATCAGTTCGATAATAAGCCAGAATTTCTTATAGTTAAAGTTAAACAAGGTGCTGCGAAAATACGTCTGGCTGTAGTTTATCGTAGGCCTCATGCAGCCTACCCGAACCAACTGTTTACTCTATTATCCGAACTGCAAACGAGCTACACTGATATCATTATCACAGGTGATTTCAACTTTCCCATGCACCGAATACATGCAAACTCTGATTAATTCTCGAACCTTCTCCATGAACTTAACTTAGTTATAATGCCGTCTGAACCAACTCATCATGTTTTCAGAGAAGATGGTACTCCAAGTAGTACCTGGCTTGATCTTTTCATTGTTCCGTCGGCTGAGATTATTCGCTCATATTATAAGACTGATGCCTAGCGGCAGGCCATGATCTCATATCTCTAGAATATAGTTTTTCCGCTTTGGCTGTGAATGAAAGGGAAAATGTTATGCGGATCTCAAACAACTAGATCTTAGCCAATTTCTTGATGATTGTGCCAACAGGCTTGCACATATTTTTCCGGCTAAGCTGAATGATGAACCATACTTGCACCAAACTCATGATTTGTCGTCTGTGGTAACAGCTCTCAACCAGAGCCTTATCGCCACCTTTTACTCTCACGCCCTTTGTCACAAGATTGTAATACTAAAAAAGGGCAAGCCCTGGATCTCGAGCGACATTCGCTTAGTTATGGATGCTAAACGAGCAGCTTATCGCAGTGCTTGTGTCACGGGATCAAGTGTGGATAGAGCCAAATTTATCGCACTGCGATCTAAACTGAGCAACGGTGTTGACACCGCGAAGAACCGCTACTATTCCTCACTCCTCGATTCGAACGCAGACCCCAAGAAAACACCATCGCCAGTCAACTATTTCACGGCTGACGTGCTAAACCTACACTACGCAGCGGTGTCTCGCACGGTACCACCTTTACAATCTTCTGACGTTACTGACACGGTTAACCGACCTCTGTGTGGCAATTTACCCTGTCTATTTGAATTTTCTCCAATGACGGGAGCCGACATTGACCGCATCTTTACAGCTAGTACAAAGAACTGCACTGGTCCTGACGCCATCTCCACAGATATGCTACGGGTGGCTTATCCTGCCCTGGAATCTTTCCGGACTGCTGGAAGCTGGCTTTGATTACGCCACTTGCTAAGGTGCATCCCCCGTCATCTCCATCTGATACACGGCCAGTCACCATACTACCAAAAATATCGAAACTCTTTGAACGACTGATCCGTGACCAGTTCGCTGTGTATCTCAACAGGCACAACCTCCTTGATTCCCACCAGTCTGGTTTTAGACCTCATCATTCGACACAAACAGCACTACTGAGCTTCACAGAGGAAGTACAAGTATAACTTTTACATTTCATCATTGATAATCTTGAACACACAAATTTTACTTAATGTTTCTAATATCTAAACCCACATAAAAAATGTACTTATCAGTGTGTGTTGAGAGTGATCATGTTTGTACATATGCATAAATATGTGCAAGGTTAGGTTGCAATGTATAAAAAGTTCGCCATAGTTTTATGGCATATTATGCCCACTTACCATCGCCTGTTAACAAGGACATATGGTCACGATGTGCCACATGATCTGGCTACTGGGCATAAAATTTGACATATCGTGGCCATATTAGCCTCAATTTCCTACGATGGTAGGTGTACAGTATGACCGATGACGAAGTCTAGGTAGTTCGTATTTGATTTTTGGTATCTAGGTGTAGAAATCATTCAAAGGCACTGTATCAGAACAATCAGTGACTTTATTTCATAGTGATAAAAATTTCACAAAAATGCCATGGTCCAAAATTATAAAAATGCTTATATTTTATTTTTAGGAGAAATATGAAATACTCAAAAAAAATTACTAAAAAGGACTGAAATCACTAAAAAACAATTAACTTTTTAAAAAGTAAAAGGTTAGGCGAGTTTGATATAATCCGCAACGAAATAACAGATAAAAAAGAACTGAGGTCAATCAACCAAAGTCAAGTTTATTATATTGAATCATAATGAAGCACCAAAATTTTGTTTGGTCAATAAAGGGCTCACTTTATTCTTAACTTAAAGTTAAGTTATATAATGATCAATTAGGAACAACTCTCAATATATTTACTACGCAACTTGCCATGACCGTTTCATTTTGTTTATTAGTGAACAATTAAACTTTTCTTTTCATGTATTAGAACGTCATAATAACACCATAAGTAAAATAAAACGGTCATGGCAAGTTGCGTAGTAAGTATATTGAAAGTTGTTCCTAATTGATCATTATATAACTTAACTTTAAGTTAAGTAAGCCCTTTAATGGCCAAACAAAATTTCGTTGCTTCCTTATGATTCAATATAATAAACTTCACTTTGGTTGATTGATCTCAGTTCTTTTTTATCTGTTATTTCGTTGCGGAATTTATCAAACTTGCCAAACCTTTTACTTTTTAAAAAGTTAATTGTGTTTAGAGATATACAATATACTATTATTAAACAAAAATATCGTGCTTATATTCTATAATACAAGTTTACAGTATCACATTGCAGCATACATTTATCCTTCTTTTCAATATATTAACTAAATAATAGCACAATACGTATTTTACACATTTTAAAACCAATCAACTTGCGATAAAGTTACAACTTTAGAAAATACGCATTACAGTTATCTGTTAAAAAATTATGATATTGTACAAACGAGTTAAATAGCGAAGTTTACAGAACCGAAAGATTAACTTTAAAAACTTTTAATTAGTAAATGAACGGAATATCTAATATTTAAAACAGCGCTTTCTCAATAAATAACGGTCGATTACATATCTATTTAAGGGGATGTCGGAGCAAAAGTTACGCAAATCGGCCACAGGGTATATAGTATTCCAAATTCTAACAAAAAATTAGAAGTTGAATTAACATGTTTTTGGTAAGATGATTCACTAATCTTAAAGCTATGGCGCTATGCTCCTTACATTGGTGAAAAGATAAAATTATAATAGGTCAATAAAAAATTCTGGTTTACAATGAGCAGTGTAATCGCATAAACACAAGTAAACGCAAGTTTTATTTGTAAAATTATATGGACAAGAAAAACAGTGTTTTTAGCTTCAACATCACCTTAACCCATTAACGCCCAAGCGGCGAAAATATTTACGAACTTTTCATCGACTTTATTTCGTACATTATTTGACTGAAAAAAATTTGCGTCACCACTATTTCTACGCAAAATTGAATGCTCCTTCAGAATCCGGGATCAAAATTTGGATAAGACATCACGAAAAAAAAATATGGCCGATTTAAATGTAAAAAATAAGAATATTTTCAAAAAAATTTTTTTTTGAAACCATGATCAGTGGTGATCACGATACTTGAAGTTTAACATAAAATTTTTACACAATGATTGGATTACTACATTTAACAAAATGGTGGCCAGAACGTAAAAATTGTATAAAAACTTTAACTATCTTTTTTCTCGGAATATATTGAGTTAAGCAAAAATTACCTAAGAATAAAAATGTCTTAGATTTAATCATAGAATACTCTTGAATTTTTTCAGAATTTTCAGAAATGATTTTTGTTTTTAAAAAATCACAAAAAATTGAAATTTGGAAAAAAATTTTTTTTTATTCTGAAAAAATTCATGACTATTCTATGATTAAATCTAATACATTTTCATTCTTAGATGATTTTCGCTTTATGAAGTCTTCTTTATACTTTTATAGTCTCGATATACAGGCAAATCACGTTGTTAAATTATAAAATAAAATTTTTTCATAAGAAAATATTAATATAAACAATGGTGGTCTTTAAGTGACAAATGATATGTGTTTAATGAAGAAAATATAATTTCGAAAAAAATGTCAAACTCATTTTTACAGTTACCTTTCAAACGCAAGAGAAAATTTTTATTCAATTTTTGAAATAAGCACGTTCATTGAAATGTTCTTTAATACATAAATTTCCAACATTTTTTTGTAGGCCAACAAATAGGGATGCATTGTTAATTTATTGTAGTCTAGAGAGCAGAGTACTATTTGTCAGATTTGAATTTAGAATTATATAAATAATTTCAAAAAAATTGGTCTCGGTCGAAATAATATATTTTATTTTAAATATTAACAATGAAATTCTTAATAACAAATTACATGAGCATTCAGACTTTCGATCTTGAAATTCGTTTTCATGAGGTACAAATACATGGGAATCACCTTGAAGATCTACTGGGAATTTAAGTCCGACGAAAAGTGCTCCGTTCTTAGACTATTATAAATTAACAGTGTATCCATATTTATTTACTACGTGGAATCATAAATTTGTTTGGAAATTTATTTATTAACAACGATGTCAAATAACATGTGCGACACTGTGCCTCCCAGCACCTCGTGCACAACTCCTTGCGCCTCTATGCGGTCAAATTTATTTTTGTTTATGCGGATTCGCCGCAGTCGTCAACCGTTTGGCAGAGGTGACGAAAGGGAATCAGGAACAGAGGAACGAAGTGGAACAGGAATTTAAGACGCCGAGCGGACTGGAACGGGAGCAGGAGAGAGGGATTCAAACATGCAGGTGGGAAAGCACGCCGAAGACAGGGAAGGGAAGAAGAAAGGGAAGCGGAGGAAAGGGGGAGCGCAAAGGCAGTTGGTGCTCCCAGAGAGCTTCAAAGTAGACAAAACGGAGAGGGGAAAAAGGAAAGAAAGGTCACCGGAGGAGAAAGAAGACAAGAAGAGGGAGAGAAAAGAAGACAGGAGAGAGAGAGACACGTTAGAGAGGAGCGGATCGACGGGGAGAATCCCGCCAAAGAAGGAGGAGGGAAAGGAAGGTGAGGACGAGGGGGAGATGGAGAAATTCTAAGGAACGCTGGAAAGGATCCTGAAGACCTTGGAGGAGGAGAAGGAGGAAAGGAGAAAGGACAGGGCAGAATGGGAAAGAAAATGGCTAGAAACGGAAGAAAGGATGAATAAGAAGCTAGAGGAGGTGAGAAGCCTAGTGCAGGAGGAGAAGAGGGAGAGGACAAGGGCGGAGGAGGAGATGAAGAGGGCAACCGAGGAGGAGAGGAGAAAGAGGGAAGAGCGAGAAAGAAAAATGGTGGAGAAGATAAAGAAAATGGAGGAAGAGGCAAAAACTAGGCAGACAGAAAGAGGAGACCAGAGAGGGGAAAAGGGGTCAGAGGAAAGAGAGCAAGAGAAGAAGCAACTGAAGGAGTTAGAGTGGAGAATTGAGGAAGGGGAGAGAGAAAGGAAAAGGAACAATGTGGTGGTATCAGGACTGAAAGAAGGAAAATGGGACAAAGCTAAGGTGGAAGAATGGGTAGATGAGAAGCTGGGGATTTCGGTAAAGGTGAAAAGGACGTGGGTCATCAAAGGAAAAGGTAAGAGCAAAATAGGAGTGGAATGTGAAAATAGAGAGGAGAAAGAGAAGATTATGGAGGAAAAGAGCAAGCTGAAGGGGACGGACTGCTTCATCGGCCACGATTTGACGTGGCGAGAGAGAAGAAACAGACAAAGGTTGAACGGGCTCGCAAGAGAATGGAGAAGCGAAGGAAAACCAGTGAAAGTAGGAAGAAACAAGTTAACGGTAGGAAACATGACGTACTTCTGGAACGAAAGAGAGGATAGGCTTTTTCGAGAGGGGGAGGCAAGATGGCGATGAGAAGGAGAAAAGGGAAGAAAGGGGAAAAGGGAAAAGAAAGGAGAATCTGAAGGTGTTGAGCTGGAATGTGGCAGGACTGAAAGGAATAGAAGAGGAAGGATGGAGATACATATTAGGATTTGACGTCATATGCCTACAGGAAACGTGGGCAGAGAGCGGTGAGGGGGAAAGAATAAGGAAGAGAATGAAGGGCTTCGAGACAGAGGTAAGAGAGGCGAAAAAGGGGGGGAGTAGAGGGAGATTAAAGGGAGGAATGGTAATGGCAGTTAGGAAAGATAGGAAAGAGGAAAGAGTTGAATGGTTAAGAGGAAGATCAGGAGAAGTCTTAGGTGGCAAATGTAGTATAAAAGGGGAAAAGTGGTGGATAGGTTCGACATACATGAGGGAGGAGAAGGACAGGAACTATGAGGAAATAGAAGAGATGGTAGAAAGAGCGGGAGGGGAAAAGATACTTTGGTGTGGAGACCTAAACGCGAGAACAGAGCAAGTGGGGGGTTTTTTAGATGAAAAGGGAGTGGAGGAAAAGAGGGAGTCAAAGGATAGAGTAGTGAACAAAGAAGGGGAAGAGCTGCTAAATAGGCTAAAAGAGTGGGGGCTTTCAATCCTAAACGGAAGTACAGAAGGGGATGAGGAAGGGGAACTCTCGTACGTGGGGGGAATGGGATGCTCGGTAATAGACTATGGGATAGTAAATGAGGAAGGCAGGAGAAAGGTAAAGTCACTGAAGGTAGAAGATAGAATGGAGTCAGACCATGGAGCATTAGAATTGGAATTAGAGACATGGAGAAGTTCGGAAGGGTTGGAAGAGGAAATGAAAAGATCGGTGTGGACAGAGGAGGCTATCAGGGAGTATAGAGGTTGGCTAGCTAAAGGGGGGGAAGCAAAAACATGGAGGGAATTAAAGATAAAAATAAGAAACGCGATCCAAACAAAGAGGGGGAGAAGAAAAAGGAGAGATGACAGCAGATGGTGGGATGAGGATTGCAGGAAGAGGGCAGAAATGAAAAGGGCAAACAAAGGGATAAAGAGGTGGGGAAAAGACAGGTTCACGCAGGAGAAAAGAGAGTTAAGGAGCATGTATAGGAAAAAGAAGGAGGAAGGGATGAAGAAAGAGCTAAGGGAGGCAAAGGAGGATAGGTCAGGAAAAAAATTCTGGAGAATGGTGAAAAGGAGAAGGAAAGGCCAAAGGGAGCAGGTAGATAAAGGGATAGAAGATAAGAGTTGGATAGAGTTTTTTAAAGGGCAACTGGGAGAGAGAGAAACGCAGGAGAGAGGGAGAGATAAGGAGGAAGAGTCGAGGAGCGAAGAGGAAGCAGAGGAGGGAGAGATAGAAGTAGAGGAAGTAAGGGAAATAATCAAGAAGCTAAAGGAAAAGAAAGCACCAGGAGAAGATGAAATTCAGAATGAGGCTTGGAAGCAGGGCGGAGGAAGGATTGTGGAGGAATTAACGGAGATACTAGGAAATATTTGGAAAGGAGGAGGACTGCCAGAAGAGTGGAGGAGATGGAAGGTCACGCCAATCTACAAAAAAGGAGATAAGGGGGAGTGTAAGGACTACAGAGGAATCACACTAATGGACACAGGATACAAAATATATGCGGAACTGATAAAGGGAAGATTGGAGAAGAAACTGGAAGAAGAGGAAAAGTTAAGTGACACGCAGATGGGATTTAGAAGAGGGAGAGGTACAACGGACGCTATATATGTGTTGAACAAGGCGGTGGAGCAAGAACTAAGGAAGAAAGGAGGGAAGGTATACGCGTGCTTCGCGGACATGAAAGCAGCCTTTGACAAAGTAAACAGGGAAGAAGTGTGGAGTATGATGAGGAAGCTGGGAGCGGCCAGAAGGATAAGGGAAAGGGTAAAGGAAATTTATGAGAAGATGGAGTGTGAAGTAAGGATAGGGGAAAGGAATGTAGGCAGTTTCGAGTCGCCGAAGGGAGTGAGACAGAGATGCCCGCTAAGTCCACTGCTGTTTAACGTGGCAATGGCAGACTTGGAAGGAGAGATGGGAAAGGTGTAAGAAGGAGGAATAATATTAGGGAGAAGGAAAGTATGGTCAATCTCATATGCAGATGATGTAGTAATGCTCGCAACAAACGCGAGCGGGTTGAAACAAATGTTAAGAAGATCCAAAGGATACATCAAAAGAAAGGGATCGGAGCTGAACACAGAGAAAACGAAGATCATGATTTTCAGAAACGGAGGAAGAAGGAAGAGGGAAGAGAAATTTAAATGGGATGGAAAGGAGATAGAGGTGGTGAAAACATTTGAATACTTGGGATACAGGATGAAAGAAAACGGGAAAGAGGAAGAACAGGTGAAGAAGGTAAAAGGAAGGGCAAATGCGCTGATAAGTACTCTGTGGGGCCTAGGAGAGGCAACGTTCAAGGACAGCTGGAAGATGAGGATGAAGCTGTTCGACGCTCTAGTGCAGAGTGTAATAGAATATGGGGCGGAGATATGGGGTTGGAAAGGGCAGGAGGATTTAGAGAAGATACAGAGAAGGTACATCAAATGGGTGCTGCACCTAGATAGGATCACGCCGGCACATGTGATTCACTGGGAGACGAAAAGGTTTAAATTAGAGACAAGGACAAGGAAAAGGGCTGTTAGGTTTGAAAGGAAACTGAGGAGGGCAAAAGAAAACACTTTACTAGGAGAATGCTGGAGGCTGCTGAAGAGAGAGGGAGAAAGGGGAGAATGGAAGGGAAGAGGGAAGGACGTGAGGAGAATGGAACTGGAGAAGTGCGGGATATCGGTGGAGGATTATACGAGAAGAATGGAGGAGGAAGAGGAAGTGGAGGAAGAAATAGAAAGGATAAACAAGGACACACAATGGCAGAAGTGGAGAGAGGAAATAAAGGAGTCTAGATATGCGGGTGAGATAAGGGAGGTAATGATGGAGCAGGGAGAAATACCAGAGTACCTGATGGAAGTGGGAGAACACAGAAGAGGGGCGTTCAGCGTTACGGCAAGGTTCAGACTAGGGTGTGAGACAAGAGGGAACAAATACTGGAAGAAGGAAGAAGAAAGGGTATGCAGGCTGTGCGGGAGAGAGAAGGAGACGCTTAAACACGTGTTCGAAGAATGTGTAGAGACGAAGATAGAGGGGAAAAAGTGGCAGGAAGCAGTCGGAGGGAGAAGAACGCAAGTGGGGAAACTTTATAGCACTATATGGAAGAGGAAAAATAAATAAAGGCCGCAAGAATAAAGGAGAGGAAGGCAAGGAAGGAGGGAAAAGAAAGGACAAAGCAGAAAAGTGATTTGAAAAGCGCGCGCAAAGTATGCGGGGAATTCTAGGGAAAGTCTCTAGGAGGAGAGAGAGAGAAAGAAACTAGGAGCGTCGGCAAGGAAGGTAGGTGGAATCAGACGGAGGGAACAGGGAGAAGAAAGAGGAACGGGAGGAACAGAAAGGAAAGCACATGGCGAGGAGAGCAGAGAGGTTATAGCAGGGGGAGAGAGAGAGCGTGCAAAGTTAACAGAGATAAAAAGAAGATAAAAAACCAAAGGCTACAAAAAGTAGGAGGGAGAGATGTCGAAGCATGAGAGAAGAGTGGAGAGAGAGATGCGGGATATGAAAGAGGAGATGAAGGAGTGGAGGGTGAAGCTGCAATTGGAGAGAGGGAGAAGAGAAGTGGCGGAGAGAAAGATGACGGATATGGAAGGTGATATTGAAATTTTGAAAGGAAAATTGAGAGAGGAAAGGAGAGAGAGGGAGAAGATACAGAGAACAGTCAAAGAACTGAAGGGACTAGTAGAAAAATTAGAAGGAAAAGTAAGGAGAGAGGAGAGAAAAGGGATAGAAAGGGAAAGGGCCAAAGTGAAAAGTGAGGTTAGGATTGTGAACACCAACAAAAGAAAGAGGACGGAGGGAGGGAGGAGCAAAGTAGGAGAGAGAGGTGTGATCATCCACAAAGGGACAAATTGGAATGAGAAGGAGGTGCTGCAGGACTGGCTGGACGAGATCCTGGAGGGAACGAGCTGGGAGCTGGAGGAGACCGCAAACCAGGACACAAAAAAGATCATCATTGCGGCAGAAGAGGAAATGGAGGAGATTTGGAAGAGGATAGAGGAAATTAATGAAGGGGGAAAGGTGAGAATGGAGCAGTGGATGAGTTGGGAGGAGAGAAGGGCAAAAAAGGAAGCCATGGGGATAAGAGAGAGAAGAAGAGAGGAAGCAAAAAAAAATGGGGAGCTGCTAAGGAATGGGGATTTCAAGGTGAAAGTGGACGGAATCCTGTACGAGTGGAAGGAGGAGGAGGGAAGGATTAAAAGGGTAAGAGAGGAAGAGAAGAGTGAAGAAGAGGTGAGAGAGGAAAGGAGGAAGAAGGAAGAGTAGTAGGATAGATGAAATAAAAAAGAGAAGAAAAGAAAAAAAAGGAAGAAGCGTATTAAGCACACACATGTAAATATATGTAAAGAAAGCATTGTAAAAATACTTATGTATAAAATACAATAAAGATTTATTATTATTATTATTTTAAATATTAACAATGAAATTATTAATAACAAATTACATGAGCATTCAGACTTTCGATCTTGAAATTCGTTTTCATGAGGTACAAATACATGGGAATCACCTTGAAGATCTAATGGGAATTTAAGTCCGACGAAAAGTGCTCCGTTCTTAGACTATTATAAATGAACAGTGTATCCATATTTATTTACTACGTGGAAGCATAAATTTGTTTGGAAATTTATTTATTAACAAACATGTCAAATAGCATGTGCGACACTGTGCCTCCCAGCACCTCGTGCACAACTCCTTGCGCCTCTATGCGGTCAAATTTATTTTTGTTTAGGCGGATTCGCCGCTGTCGTCAACCGTTTGGGAGAACGTGGGGAGAAAGGACAGGATCAATAAACTATTTTGCAAACATAACAATACTCTATATTTCACCCAGCCCTTCCCTACAACGTGGTGGCCTCTACGCCTCCCACGCAATATAGCCACGCAGGGCCGACGATTCTGTCTCTCTCTCTCTCTCTCTCTCTCTCTCTCTCTCTCTCTCTCTCTCTCTCTCTCTCTCTCTCTCTTTCTCTCGCTGTTGCACTTTCTTGTTGGTACCAACGCGCTTGACGGTAAAACATGCTAGAAAAAAAAAATAAATAATTTGGCTATACTAGGATTTGAACTCATGTTTTTATGTTCATGTTGACAATAGTATATGTTCATCATAGAAAAAACTTGTAAGAATATAAATGTTGGCTTAGTTTAATTTAAACTAAATAATAATATTATATTTTCGTAAACATATTCTACGGAAAATTTCCTATTAAAATAAGAAATAAAAAAATCGATATTTCAGTCATTTTAATGGCGTTGTGCTCCCTAAACGCGTGTTTCGATCAATGGACCTAGATATAAATGAGCGACTACAAAAAAAATGTTTATGTTCCGTTCTATGATTTCCATTTATGCTGACTATTTTCACAAGTTTACTGGTTTACAACTGAATGTTATATTGTAAAGATTGAAAGTTTTCAAGATTTTATATCATGATATCTTCAACAATTCGTGTTGTGTAGTGGCTTTTACGATCGACAAGAGTTGAAAAATGGGCCGTTATTATTAAATGCCGACAGTTCTCCCACAGTTCAACTTTTTAATTGTGTGGTTACTATGTTATTTAATGGTGACATATTCGTCATCAAGTGTTATACCACTTCAGTACGATTAGTGGTAATAATAGATCTAATTTTTATTTCCAATGTGTATAAATGGGCGATCATATTTATTTATAATCTAACGATAACGGAACTATGCCGATTCAGATTCCAATTGTATCTTCTCCGTCAAAATTGATCTGTTCTCACGAACTAATTACCTGTCATTTAAAGGTGTGTATCTATATTAACCGTTTCATCTGGTTCGACATTTTTAGTTGCATTCCCTGAAACTAATTTTCGTCCACAGCAACATTCTATTTGTCCGTTGTCCCCGATCTGTGTGTCTAGAAAGCAAGTTGTCCACGAAAGTTAAAATTATGTCCAAAATTAACAGGATGTTCACAAGAAAAAAATTATTGTAACAATAATTACTACTTTTACAAAAGAAGACTTTTTATATTGATATTCCTTGCATATGGAGTCTTACAATAGTATTGAATAAATGGACGCTGCATACTCTTTGGTCATTAATTGTCAATTGGACAACGACGATCCTGGACTTTGGTAGAGCGTTAGCTCCCTGCAGTTTGTGGTTAGCGGTGTTAACATTTTTATTCCTGTTTCAGTTTCTATTGGGGAGGATTGATTTTCTTTTTGGGAAAAGTCTTATACATTATAAACCGTATATTTGGAGTTGTATTCCATGGGTGGTCGTACTATAGGTGATTCTATGGTTTCAATTGGAGTTCTTGTCCTCCAATTGTTAAAGCGTGACGGCGACCTTATTTACAGCCGAATTTTGGATTCGTCTCTCCGCAGTAGAAAATTCAGATACTTCTGAGAAAGTTTCGTATCCTTGCATTGCGTGTGGTATTGAAAAGGACAAATTTAAAGTTAGTCCTGAATTATATAGGTATTTTTGATTGGCTTGTATAATATTTACACAGTTTAAAAATACCTGTTCCACGTAGTATTAATTCTGACTTACGCTCATCATTGCACATGATTTTCATCTAGACTGGGGCCATCACGGAATGTAGCCAGTCATCTGTACTTGATAACTTACTGCAATACGGAGTAGGTTCTAATGAGATGCCTAATATGTATTTCTTTCATGTAGCTGGTATTGGTCTAGCGAGTAAAGTAAACTTCCACGGACTTTGCAAGTTCTTTATGCAAAAGTCTCCTAGTTTAATCTTATAATATGTCTTTGTGTAGCAGCTAGAGCTGATATATTTGCTGTTTTTCTATCCCCGGCGTCCATATATACTCCCGACCAGTTGTCGTCACAGCGAACATCTAAAGTTTTTAGGTACAGTTGAAATTAGGAAGAATATGTTAAGATCAAGTTGTAGCGACCTCAGCGTTTTTATATCAACACTAAACTTATGTGTAGGAATGAGATCCTCGCATTCTTTTTTATCCAGACTCTCTTTACAGGTTTCCAGGGACTTATATACTTGTTTCTCTTTCCATATTACTGGATCTTTCCATTTGCTGAAATCCAATGTAAATGCGATTCTCCATTTTACTCTCTCTATTGTTACTTCCCCATATACTCATAGCATATACCAGGATTTTGGTTGAGCTCTATAATTTTATAGTACTGAACTCCGTCCTCATCTTTGTCTTGAATAATTGGCAGTAACTACGACGTTAGAAACAGCACTAGTGAAAGTGTCCACCACATTTTGCTGTGAATAGAAAGCACTAGTTACCATAGCTTAATTATTTAAAATTCTACTATAACATTATTATTGTTTTTTATTTTTTTTTTAAATATTTATCAAATTTTCCATATCTAGGTTTCTTGACGACTCTTACTCCTTTTCCTATTTCTATTTTTAATGGTGTCTTGTTATGGTAGTACCCCTTGTATCTATATTTGGAAGTTATTAAGTTCTTACGAGCGATTGCTTGCATTCCTCTTAGACATTCTGCTAACTCTTGAGCATAGTTGTTATACATTTCTATTTCGAATTTGTCTGGCAGCCTATTTGGTGTGCGGACTGGACGTCCAAATACTAATTCAAACGGAGTAAACCCGATAGAAAAGTGAATACAGGTGTTACACTCATGTATAGCTAACGGAATGACCTTATCCCAATCCTGTTTGCTACACGCCTTAATCCTTAACAAGTCAGTTAGGATGGCGTGGCTTGTTTCTAAGGATCCATTGGACGGTGGATGATAAGCTGTCGTCATATTTAGTTTGAATTGATAAATCAGTGAAAACTCTGATAGTTTGTTTTGAAAACTGCGTTCTCTGTCACTTAATATAATACGTGGTATGCTATATTGTACAAACAAATCTTTTGTTAGAGCATCAGCTATTGTAACAGCCATTATACTAGGTACAAGAACAGCTATCAAGAGCCACTTTGTGGAAGACTCCACTAGGAGTATCTGTTATTACCATCGGTTCACGTGTCTTTACTTTCATCCACTTTGGCTCTTGGTAGATCAGACATTTGCGGACATAATCGTGAATGTCCTCCTTCATACCTTTCCTATAATATCGCTCTCGTATACGTCTATACGTTTTTACCATTTCTCTATGTCCGCCAAATAAGCTATTATTGGTAGTAGTGTTGCAGGTGGTAGTGTTCGGCAGGTGCTGATACATATTGTTACGGTTACATCCTCGTTATAAAGAATATCTTTAATTTTCTGAATTAAGGCTCTTCTGGGTAATGTGTCCATAAGCTCACCCATCCTGGCTATTCAGAACGAGTGCAACTTCTTTTCTTTAATAAGATCTTTCAACGCTGCTAAGCATTTGTCTAGAGCGCTTGGTTTTACGGTGTCTTTGACCTTCTCAGTTACGACCAAGCTGAACATATGTCTCCTTTGGTTTATAGTTATTATTAAATCATCAACTCTAGCTCTGGTTTTTGTTAAATCTTCTACATAGATAGATTCTATGTCAGTTAGAAATTTGTTGGTACCACTGGTTATGTTCAAGTCCTTTGAAATAAAATGAACTATGTTGTCTTTTAGATAAGCTACACACTCCCATGTACTCCTCAATCTCAAGTGATTGGCATCTACGTTTTATCCTTCAGGCATGACAAGGGCACAGTTGCTGGAAAACTCATAGTTTTCCAGCAACTGTTT
Source organism: Muscidifurax raptorellus (assembly GCA_020010945.3). Taxonomy (NCBI): domain Eukaryota; kingdom Metazoa; phylum Arthropoda; class Insecta; order Hymenoptera; family Pteromalidae; genus Muscidifurax; species Muscidifurax raptorellus. Next base: position 366,408 of record JAHUUD020000031.1, read on the forward strand.
CCAGCATAGTAGTCCTTGATTTGCAACTCGGGTTAATAACTTTCATCTTGACCTTGCTTTATTTGTTCTCTATTACTTTTACTTTTGGGTGGCAGAAGGTCAGCTGGCTCAGGTTGCATCGTCAAATAAGCTTGGCCATCTTCGTCCTAAGTTTTCTCTTCGCTGTCCTCTTGCTCGATGGTCGATAACTGATGCCAAGTGAAAGCCAGCTCGCCGTCCCATGCTGTTGAATAAGCCTACCGCTTCTTCAATGGAGACTTAGCCCGTATAGGACTAGCGTAATTCTTAGCATATCCCAATAACTACTTACGTACCGAGCCAATTGGTATAGTTCTGTCCTTAGTAGAGTGTCGTAAGGTTTTTTAGAACTTACTCTGCTGGATCGGATGGTGTAGGCGACAAAGACTTCCTAGGTGGTACAAGATCAGATGAGTTCTGAATGTCCTAATCATCAGCATTACTCGCGAACTTGTCCTCAATCACTGTCTCAGGATGTTACTTTATATAATTATCCCAACATACGGAAGAATCACGGGTTATGGTCGCGTCCTCGAGTATCTCGCTTTCGGAATTCAATGGATCTTTATTTCGCTCATTGTCTACAGTATGGCTATTTTTCTCAATTTCAGACAAATCTTCTAATGCTGTATTAATACTTACTTGTCCATGCACTGACCTCCTCATAGTTGAATGGAAGAAGGTTCATTATTTTGCATTCGCTACTAGATGATGAAGAAGCTTTCGATGGAGATTTCACAATGCTAATAGCAGAGTTTGGTGTCATGTTTAACACTCTTCTTTTTCTTATGGCTTATTCCTGCCACGACTTTATCCATTTCACGTTCTCCTAGACTTGACGAAATTGGTTCGTCTTCTTCAGGTATGATTTTACTCTCTGATGTCAAATCATTCCTTATGAATCTGGGAAGAATTGAGCGGTCTATTAAAGGTATAGGCGGTGCATCCGAGGTATCTTCATTGCTCGTCTCGCTAACCTTGACGCTCGAGGAATCGGAGTCAATACTGGACGACTTTTTCGATACCGTAACTAACGGCTCAGAAAAGACAACAGTTTTCTTAGCCTCTGTTCTTCTTTGTCTCAATCTTTTAGTCACTGTACTGGCGTTTAGATCCGCTCATCCACCCTCCATTCCTTTAGGGATTGTGGATAACGTAGTCTTATGGAAGACCGCAACATTCTTCCTGGTTTCTACCTTTTCGCTTCTGTGGATTCTTCTAACAGGTCCTTGCTTAGATTTTGTCTTACGAAGGAAGTCTTACAATTAGTGGATTTAGGATTTAGGTGTAATGAGTAAGACTTTACCTCCCCCCCTCCCCAAATCTTTATTAACATCCGAGTCAACTTTGTCCACAAGATTATTCTCACTGCGTTTGTTTTCAATATTCCGTGACAATGCATCCGCATTAATGTATAATCGTCCAGATTTACACTTGAACGCATAATAGGTAGCCTCTTAATCTCATCCTCCATCTATTGAGCCGGCTCACAGGGTTCTTCAATGAGTTTATTATGGTCAATCTATTTTTATTTTTACAATCGGTGTTGTTCGGAAGGATGATGTGAGTCATACACCTTGCATTGAACGCCGGCTTGTCGAGCTGTTTGTGAATTTATTGCATGCTACTTCGTTGGAGAGCTCATTACAGCGTCCTTCCAATGAGCTACTTCTCAGTATAAATGTTTCTTGTCCTCGGGAAACGGTCCTTTTGGTCCTTTTGGTTCCTATTTCAGTCATAAAACCTGTCTTTTGGTCATGATCGTGACTGATCGTTCGTATACTGCGTTAGCCCCGGCATATTATGAGGCATGTAAGGTTTCAGATAAGGAAACCCTGAAGGCGGCCTACCAGGTGGCTAATAATAATGTGGTGGTTGAATGGTGGCCACATAGGACTCACTTGCATACTCACACACATACAAACGCATACACGTACATACTCTAACCAGACCTAACCTCTAAAGTTAGATAGAGGGATACGGACTCATCATTGGTGGATAAGGATGCCTATATCGGTTGGTTCCTGAATGATCGGTTGGTGCCGGTGACACTGATCGACTGCGTGACTGAATAGGCGCTCGTTTCAATATACTGGTTGGGCACGTGGGTTCGTCGGTCTTGCATAGCTGGATTGGGGATGTACATTGATTTTTCCATCGTCAATCGCAGTTTTGCAGATTTTAATCATATCATTTAGTAACAGTTAGACTTTGACCTTTATTAATATCTTTTAGATTAATAATATTATTAATAAGAATTATAAATTGATTTAATAATTATTCAATTCATATTTTATTTTTGAGGATTCTAAATTTATTAGTGATATTTCGATGATGACGAGATGTAATTCGAGAAAGAACTTATCAAGGACATCATACCAAAATAGTAATTTTAGGATTAAAATTAGGAATGTTATTATTTACTATTTCTGAAATTATATTTTTTTTAGAATTTTATGTTATTTTCATATATTTCTTTCACCCAGAATTCATCAATCGTAGTTTTGCGGAAGTACGTATCATGCGAATCGTACATGTACCGTATCTCATTTCTGTTAAATGTCGTTTGACTAAAGTTCACTCTTTTTACATTATGATCATCCTCTTATTCGTGATGACCACTTCCCAGTGTATAATCTGGTAAATTTTCTCTATTAGTCGGTTTCTGATTATGGTGGTGTTACGTCTGAATGAGAGAAATCCACTAATATACTTACTGGCTGTAGAGTTCCTCTTTCATTTTTGTAATCGTTATTATAATTGAGGCGAGTAAAGGAAATCCCTTTTGTCTAACGCAGACGCGAGCACTGCCTTCCTGGAAAGGGAGCCGCTTAGCGAGATCACTTAACTGAACACGGAGTTAGGATTAGAATAACTACCGTTTTTTTATTTTGGTTAAAAAAGAAAAGTACCTCTTGTGTATTTTGTAGGTGTAGGCGTGTGTAGCAGTAGGAGGTTACAACTGTGGATCCTCGGTCTTCGTAGCTTTGCGTCGGTGGTTCAGGTCAGGCTATCGATGGGCCGTCGGCTCTCAGCTTCCCTTCTTTATGACATGCAGGTGCAGCCAGATGGGCGCCTTGATGTGTTGGTCTTCCTTCAGAGACGAGAAGGCGATGCGTCGCGATGAACGTGGACACTTGTATCTTTACGGGATGCGATACAATTTCGATTTCTTCTTTATCGTGACTAACTCTTGTGTCTAGAATGATTTCTGGATCGTTTCTGGTTTGGCGTAGCTCTTTGCTCCCGGGCTTTATATACTAGATTTTCTTATCCTTCTTCATTCTATATTAGGAATGGATAATTTGAAGTATTTTTTTAGTATCTACTCTAATAGATCCGTGACAGGTCAACTCATAAACACTTAGTTTTATTGTAACTAGTTCTCCCGCTGCTCTTCTTTGCCTGTGCTCTTGTTCAGAGTGCGCGCGTGAGACTTTCTCAATTTGTTTAGAATTAGAAAGGTCGCGTAGCCGGTGTATTTTTATCATCGCTTCGCTCTCTTTCGGTTATTTGCACATGAACCCAAAACTATATATCATGTCTCTCCATTTTAATGTCGATGTCGCTTTCCTATAAGCTGCTATTCTTACGGAAATTGGCGCAGATACACACTGGCTATGGCTTATTATCTATTTTTAATATAGTACTGCCTTTTCTTCCCGGTGGGTGACAACTGCGATGGCGGGATTTGATGCGGGTATGTGTATTTTTGTATGTACGTGTGTGTACGTATAATATTTTTATATTTGTTTAATGTATAATGAAATCGAGGATTCCATTACAGTGGCAATACAGTAAAGGACCTTTGGGTACATGTCCCCAATCATTTTAATCCTTGCTTTTTCATAATTTGACGCTATATATATGCTGCTTCTAGCGTTTGAGTGGATGAGTCCACAATACCGATTCTCCATCCATCTGGCAATTCATTAACAAACGACTCAAGATCTAATAGAGCCATTGTTAGTCCTTCTCTAACAGCAGTACTGGAAGAGTTTATTAGCGTATTTAATCGTCAGTAATACTGTCGGACATTCTCATGCTTCCGCATAGTGTCACCTTGATTACAATTAATTTATGATATATTGAATAAATATATTTTGAAAAGCATAAAATTATCTAAATTTTTTCGTACGTTAAATCGAACTTAGTTCTTTTTCAGGTTTCAGGATTTAAAGAGGAATCCTATCCAAAAGACCTAGTTGTGACTGAAACATAAATAAATGTGTGATACAACTTCAGCAACTACAAAATCACACGATTGAACGATTATTTAAGTTTTTAAATTTAACGTTCTATGATAAAGTTAACACACAATTATTACTAATTTTAAAATATGGTTTTGATGGGACGAACGCTAATGCGTGTCGTCAAAAGTCTAACGTCAAAAATAATTCATTGAGTAACATATCCTGCTGCTCATTGGTACCACTACAGTTAGTTGATAGGACAACAAAAAATCTTCGACCATCATCGATTAGACTGTCGACCAACAAAAATTCTGTATGAGAAAGAAACTGATGAGCATTCTAAAAATGAAGAGAGAAATATAATGGCTCCGATTGGAAAACTGCAGGATTTTTCTATAGCTGGTTGTACTGTCCAATTTGTATTAGTAGACGAGTTCTTGCAACAATCTCAGACAGACATCATGGATCTCAAAGATCAAAGTGAATCAGAAGAAATAAATAATTCAGAGAATGATCAAATGAGTCCTACTGAGATTGGGAGGGAGAAAGAGCAAGAACAAATCAGAGAGGAAACAAGCCCAGACAGACAAAATGACAACTGGGATACACATCTAGACGAACAAATTCTGAAAAGAAAAATCCTAAATCTAGACGATTACTCAGATGAGATGCTAAAATACTTATAGAAAGATGTCGACAATAAATCAAATAAGGAAAAAGAGAAGCTGAGCGAAGGAATGCTCTGGCATATCAAACTAGGACATGCTTCTCTACAATACTTAATTTTGTTACAAAAATCAGAAGAAAAACTCAGACGAATTAAATTTGACAAGTCCATTTCTGACTGTGACATATGTATCTTAGCAAAAATGGAAAACTTACCTTTCTCAGAAGTCAGATTAAGAGCAACAAGACTATTAAATAGGATACATACAGACAATGGGGCCAGTCAAGTCAGTCTCATATCCAGGAGAAAATAAATTCATTATAATTTTTATAGTCGACCACACAAAATTTGCCGAAGCATATTCCACTAAACACAAGAGTGAAACTGGAGATTGCTTAGAAAAGTTCTTGATAATTTCAAGAAACTTACTGGGTAAAGAAGAAAAAGTGTGTTTTATCAGAACCGATAATGGCACTGAATTTACTGGAGGTAAATTCTTAGAGGTTATGAAAAAGGAAAAGATTGAAGGAGAGTTTGCACTCCCTTACACACCACAACATAATAGAACTGCTGAAAGGTTTAACAAAACCATACAGTGGAAAATCAGAGCACTCATGATAGACTCTAGTCTACCAAAAAGTATGTGGATACTCGCTTTAGAAGTGGCTATCCATATTTACAATAGAACTCCACACTAAGGAATCAATTCAGAGATACCGATCAAGTAAATGGTTCCTGACGGAAACATTCACCTTTACAAAATCAAACGTTTTGGATGTCTGGCACATGCCAAGATACCCAACACAGAAAGGACGTTCTCAGACAGAGCTATCCGTACAATAATGGTAGGATACTCTTAAACTGGCTATGTTCTCAGAGGTTCGTTACATCACGACATGTAAGGTTCAATGAAAAATTAGTATATAAGGATGCATATAAATTAAACCTTAAAGAAAAATCAGAGACATTAGAAATAAATTCAGAAGTTGAAACACAATCAGAAATATTATATTATATTCAGATATATCAGAAAAACTAAACTCAGAGAAAGAGAAAAGTCAGAAGAGAAAAGCGGAAATCAATAACTCAGAAGTATCAAAACCAAATAAACCAAAACCAGAAAATCGACCATGTCTAGAAAAGAAAGCCAAGACAAATAGACGAACATGAACACACCTCAGAGTAGCAGTAGTCGAAGTAGAAAATACAAACGAACAGCTACCAGTGCTTACTCAAACCGGAGAAGACAGAGATATACACTCAGAAGAAGATGAACTTGGACACACTTTTATAGCACAAACATACAGAGATCCGATTAGCCACAAAGAAGCAATTGAATCAGAAGATAAACATAAATGGTCAGAAGCTATAAAACAAGAGTTGAAATCTATGATTCCTCCATACTATTGATTCCAAGTGGGTGTTCAAAAAAAAAACCTCAGAAGACGGTCAACCGACCTACAAAGGAAGATTAGTCATCAGAGGATTCAAGGATCAAAAAGAATATGAACTTAGAGAGACTTACGCATCAGTTTCAAGATCGCCAATAGTCAGAGCGACGTTTGCAATCATTAATAAGTACAATTTAACGGCGTATCAGATGGATGTCAAACAGCCTTCCTAAATGGAACTCTTGACGATGACATATTTATGGAGATACCAGACGGTATCGAAATGGTTCAAAAAACCAAAAGAAGGAAAGTATGCAAACTTCAAAAATTTTTATACGGTCTAAGAATAAGCCCAAAGCGATGGAACAAGTGATTTTCTGCAGTATCCTTAGAACTTTGACTAGAAAAAGATATAATAAATGAACCATGCTTACTTACATGGCGACTACAAAACCAGATGGTGGTGTTACTGTCATACGTAGACGACATCATACTAGCAGGCAAGAATCAGAAGAAAATAAAAGAAATAAAAGAAAAATTATGCTCCCCATTTCAAATGAAAGACTTAAGAGAACCTAAAACATTTTTGGGCATGAAAATTACTAGAGACAGGGATTAGAATACATTAAGTCTATCTCAATCAGAGTACATAGAGAAATGTTTAGAACGTTTCAGCGTGAAAACGAGTAAACCACAGAAAACGCCCATGGTCACAAGACAAGTTCGAAATAGAGAACTTAAAATCTCAGAAGAAAATCAAACGATAACACAAGCACCATACAGAGAAGCGATTAGAAGCTTACTCTACTTAGCAGGTGCAACTAGGCCAGACATTGTATTTGCAGTAAATTTCTTATCTAGAAGACAATTGTCACCAAGTGAAAGTGACTGGAAAGTTGTAAAAAGGATCTTTAGATACCTCAAAGGAAGGACCAGAGATAGGACTAACATTCAGAGCAAAAGAAGAGAACATGGAAACAATGACAGGAGGATACGTAATAAAACTCTATGGCGACATAATTATGTGGAGAAGCTATAAACATACGTATGTGTCACTGACGACTTGCCAAGCCGAGTACTTAGCATGAGCAATGCTTGTCAAGAAATAATTTCTTTAGACAAAGCAATCAGAGACATCACAGGGAAAACTTTGTAACCCATCAAGCTATGGTGCGATAATAAATCTGCAGGAGACTGCACTCAGATGGAAGGCAATCACAAATTAAAAAATATTGATGATGACCTAGAGAAAATTAAGAGAATATGGCAAAACAGAGAAGTAACTGGAAGTAAAAGTCACATGGCAGATACACATGGTGACTACATTAAACAATGTGTCTCAGAAGGAAAAATCAAAATCAGATGGATATCAACTTCGGAGAATGCGGCAGATATTATGTCAAAACCTCTACCTAGTGTAATACATAAATATATTAGAGACAAAATACTCAACACATAAATTTACACTTCTAGTAAAATTCAGAGTACCACATAAATCAGACGAACACAAATTTTTAATTATGTTTCAGACACAGGAAACAGAGGAAATTGTGAACACGATTCAGAGAATTTAGAGGGCAAAATGTAAAATCAGAGAATCAAGAGACCCGAAGGAAGGGAGTACTTGTCAGGACTTGCGCTCTCCCGCTCACTCTCCCGCAGACAACAGCAGCAACAGTACATTCTATACCGAATAAACTAAGTTTATAACAAACTCTAGTATCTGTTTATTCAAGCGTCCACTTCATTGACCATCTTAAGGAGCATTACTCCAACAGAATGGACAATCTATGTAAATAAGCTTTAAAATTAATATAATAAGATTATTAGATTATGGAAGTAAATAACGACTAAATGTCGAAATTTGCTTATAATTTTTTACAAAACCTATTTAAATTAGGCCGTTTCAAAATTTGTTATAAAACTAATTTCTACGAGGTTATACACCACTATAAATTATATGAGAAATAGCGATTAAAAAAATCCCGCAACAATTATTCAGAAACCTTTACAGAAAATTCACTTCACTTCTTTAAAGATTTGTTTACATTATACAATTAAGAATAACTACACTATAAAACAGTATAAAAAGTTGTCCAAATATCTTTACAATATATATATATATATATATATATATATATATATTAACGTAATATTTCATAGATATATTTCCTAAATTAATATATGATAGATGTCTCGTGTTGACATTTTTTTCTGTAAATAATCTGAACAATTTATAAAGAAAAAATTAAAGATCTCTCTTCGGCTAATACAAATCATTGTTTCTTTATAAAATTATTAAATATTTATTTAGTAAACGAAGCAAAAGATAACAAGAAACCCAAATTGATAGTATTACTGAATTTAGATAACCATAAGCTTAAATTAAGATATAGATTATACTAGCACTATCGATAAACAAAATGGCACTGTCGATACGCGAAATAAAGCTATCGGTAGCCAAAAACGCTATCGGTACACGAAATAATTATATAGATTTGTTACAGTTTGTTATCCCTATTGAAAAATCTCACGTGAGATCTCACATGAGATCTCACATGAGATCTCAGGTGAGATCTCATGCCAAAATCTCATCTGACCAATTCTTTGCTTATCATAGGTTGTAAGCCCTTCTTAATTGATTAATAACATTTTTTGAAAAATTTGAACTTAGAAAATTTTTCAAAAAATGTTATTAATCAATTAAGAAGGGCTTACAACCTATGATAAGCAAAGAATTGGTCAGATGAGATTTTGGCATGAGATCTCACCTGAGATCTCATGTGAGATCTCATGTGAGATCTCACGTGAGATTTTTCAATAGGGATCGAGTCATTTCTAAAATTAAAAAAATAATGCTATCGTCAAGACATGGTTAATTTAAATAACGTATCGGGAGATTATTATTTAAATTTTAGAAATATTATTTCATGGTTCTCTTTATTTTAATTTAAAAGGTTCCGAAAGTTTTTGACTCACTTACAAATCAGAGGGAAAAAGAGATTCAAAATAAACTTAAAAAAAAACTAATTGTGAGTATATTGGTAGATGCGCCAACGCAAGGTTCGGGCAATACCAATAATGGTAATACTGCACGGAAATTGTTTAATAATATCGATATTATAACATGAATAACTGGTAAAAATATTATAAGTTTATATTTATGAAAATTCAATTGCAGCTACTAATTAAATATAATAATGAATAATGATTTGTAGGCTTTGATAAACACTTATTGTATAGATTTAAAGTTATCCTAGCAGTTATTTCGTCAGGAAAGTCGGTTAATAAGGTAGCATTTGATGCTTCTTGTAAACAGACAGCATATAAATACGTAGAGCTCTACAACTGGTATAAAATGCCTCCAGCGATGCATGTATTAATAGATGGCTATGTTATTATGGAGAAATTAATTTTGCCAATTGGTACGCTGAGTGAAGAAGCTCAGGAAAGCAATCATAAAATGATTAAAAGATTCAGAAAAAGGTTCTCAAGAAAAATTTCTCAGTACGTTAGATGACATTTTAAGATCCATAATTGAAAAAAAATTGCAAATTTGTTTAAATAATTTTATGTTTATATATTATTTTAGGATTATAACAAATACCAATTTGTTTCATCGTTTATTTTTAAATTCAGGTCCTTATATTTCACTATCAGTAGAACAATTTGTTAAATTATACATAATCAGAAAATGATCACGAAGAATAAAAAGAAATTATTTTAATTCCAATGTTTTCTGTAAATAATATTGTACGATAAAATATAAAAATATAAAAGTATATATTCTAATAGTATATGATGTCGTACTTAATTTTGTGCGTATTACATACTTTATTGCTGTGAAATATATTTTAAAAAATGTATTTGTAAATTTAAATATATATAAATAAATATTTTATTATCTATTTATTTGTATACACGGAGAGAAATTTCGAAGGCTCAGCGTTCGGTACTTTCGAAGCTACGGGAACACGAATAATATTGTACTCTGTCCCATCTAATTACGAATGATTCGGCTTCGAATCATTCGTAAATTGTCAGATTAGTTAGCCGCTGCTGCTGCGCGAATCTATTGTTAATACCGCGACTTAGAAACGCGAGTCAAAATGTTGACGCAAGCAAATATGGCAGAAGAACTACCAAAGATTTAAAGGCGAGGAGTTGTAGCTTCTATCGATTGCCAGATGATGCAGTATTTTTGGCAGAATTGATATCGGAAAGCACAACTGCGAGTACCTACAGTAAAGAAGCTCAACAAAGGATAGCTCAGGAAGTCATCGGATTTCTCTGGAATCTGCCACTTGAGTAAGTAATAACTGTAGCAGACGCTCTTTTATTGGATCTCAAGGATTCACCAATGGTTACTCTTATCAGAATCAGAACTAGGCTCGGAGGTGACTATAATGAAGAAGATTTTGTTACCTCAAACGACCTGGGCAGATGTGTCACTCGAGATGAGAGAGACATAAGGCTGTTGTTGCTGTTACCAGCAGTATTATCGTATTAGCGACGTAGTGGCAGCAAGAATGGTGTATGAAAAAAGTGTCTGCGGTATTACAAGTAGAGGAGAGTACCCATCAACTTGCTGTAGATGAAAAAGCTGCAACAGAAGATGAAAACGCTGCTATGGTCTCGACTATTACCAAGGTAGGGCATACTCCTGTAGGCGCAGAAACAGCTCAAAGCTTAGAGCGCGAGTCAGATGCAGAGTCATAATTAGACTCAATGCTCAGCAAATCAAGGTATAATCCTTGTGAAGAGGTAACACGTCCCCTCGTACACTCGCAGATACTTCAAGAGGTTCACAGGAGTTGCTAGAGCTGAAACAAAAATCAAGCAGTCTCAAGAATCAAAAGGCAGGCCAATGTAGTTGTCAGTGCGATGACGCTAAAACACAGAGCTCGTCAAAAGGTGTCAGGTACCGCACAGCAGAATATGAAGTCTGCAAGCGAAGAACGACACCTAGGCCTAAAGAAACGTCCCAGACGCCGGCGCAAAGCGAAGCCTAAGGAAGGCACATGGCTGTCAGAGTGGCCTCGTTCTCAGCAGACAAAGAAGCCAGAGCGAAAGAGCGGCTAGGTCGCCAAGGCCAAGACAAGCCAAGCCTGTCAGGTAAAGGCGGAAAAGTTGCCCGCAGACGGAAGTGCCAAGGGTCCAGCACGCAGAGGCAGGAACTGAGATACAACTAAAGGCGCGTTGCCTGCATAAGAAGTACTGAATATGTGGTTCAAAGGATCACTTGAGGTGAGATTGCTCCGAGGCGATAAACCAGGATGTGCAGCTGTCTAATCGAGTGCGCAAAAGACTCGAATGTTGGACATGCGGTCAGGTGACTCATTGGATGAGAGACTGTCCTGAATGGACGACCCGGTCGCCAAAAGCACGGCCAAGTAAAGTCGCTAAATCTGGAATGAATGTTCCCAGCGAGACAGAGAAAAAGGGATGTAACGCTAAAGAAGGAGCTACCAACAGAGGACAGCGACGGGCCCTACTTCTAAGGTAAAAGAAGTATCCATTCAGTATCGCAAGGCTTCGATACCACCATCTGAAGGACGAGGACGACAACACACAGAGCTGGGTGGATGAAGGTCGACTGGTAGAAGTCCATAAATCAGAGATCCACTCGGATGAGAACAATCAAAGAGGGATGATATGAAAATCCGATGGATGTGGTAAGAAGAGTTATAAAGCGTCAGATGCTGCGTGCGAGTGGAAGCGATTCTGATAACGAACAGAGCAATAATACGGAATCCCGTCCCGTCAGATCGCAGCACAGCGGTGCTCGAAGTATGAAACCTTTTCAGCGTGCCGCGGAGCATCAACGGTTGGAGTCCGCCCAGCCCAAGGACCCAGCACCAGCAGCATCTGCTCCGGAGACTGCATCAGGCGAGGTGAAGAAGGAGTGGGCCGAACTACGGCCATTGATCGAGGAGGCGATCGAGGTGAACCTGGAGGCTCGCAAGCTTACGCGGGAGGCCTTTAGGCGCTATGACAGCGTCGTACGCCAGCACGGGACGTCCTTCCGACAACGTTCTAAAGCCTGGGTCGTAGGGCAAAAGTAAAATTTAGTCAGACAAGTAAATTAAATATTTTCATACTTAATTTAACAAAATACAAAATTAAGGTCGTTTGCACTTTTCATGATCAAAAGGTCACCTTTCAGTTGAGAATGGAATAAAATACTATATATGAAATGAGACGAAAGTTGCTTTTCACCTTTATTTTTAATGAATTTTAACGTTTCCACCCTTTTGCTCCTGATGTTCACCCTTAGAGTAGAGGACGGTAACCAAAAACCATACACCAAATAATTACCATAATCGTATTCAGATTTTACCTCCTTGCATGCCATTCCAACCCCCGAGATTGATAAGTGGTAACTAAAATGCATACAGCATATGGGGTATGTTGTTAAAAGTATTGCTGTATTCCTCTTTTAACGCTCACGAAATCCTTTTACAGTTTTTTCATGTTTGACTCCTAAATTAGCAGTTAGCCGCATTCTCAAAAAATTTTCCTTTATTGGCATGACATAAAGTTGAAATATCACTGTTGAAAAGAAATACAGATTTTTTGTATGTATCTTAATTACGTATTAATTGTATGTACTTTATATGCTAAAGCATGTATCAATTTGGAACTACGTATTTTAAATTTATTGTAAAGGTTCATCTGGTCGGTCGCTGGTCAAAATGTGCAAACGTTTTTAAAATTCTTATTTCATTTTGGTTATACGAGAGACATAATTCATTTACGACTCATAAAAAGTTAGTTTAAAACCAATCGGTAGTTTAAAACCAATTGGTAATAACAATCGGTAATGTAGACCCGGTTTCATGCGTCCAAGTGCTTAATTACGGTTTTGTCTCAGTCCGAGCTTTAGCTGTGCCATTGGTTGGTTCTCAATTGCGGACAGATGGGGAATCCCCGTGCTTATGATATCTGCGCAGCAAGTTTACAAGAGATGAAATGCGAAGGTGTCCATAAAATCAAAAAGGTCTTAGGTCTACTATGAGTATTATAGGCTCTAAATATGCAGCTGCCCATACACTGTAATAGCATCAGGTATGCTGAATATAATGCTACAAATACAAATAACATATCTAAGTTATTAAAAAATACAAATAATTAAAAAATACAAATAACATATCTGGATACTCGCTATCCAAATTAAACGTAGGTGAATCTCATGAATATACATATACATCGATCTTCATTCTATTTAGTTAAAAAACAATTAACCAACCACCGAATGCTGGATTTTACCGGGCTTGGATATGAAATTTACTCTTTTTGTTGATCGCCAGTCATGCCCGAAACAGATTTTTCAGAGCCTGCAGCAAGATATCGATGCCCTGCTGCAACAGTGCCGGAAAAATATCATCAGACCTGGCCGCCTTATAAGCCGTAATTGTGCCAATGGCCTATCTTATCCTGTTACCTCTAGTAATATGTCTAGCTAGCCTCCAGTGCTCCTCATGAAGAGGGAGTCTGGTTAGCTCATTCTCATCGTCAGCATCATTTTCATGGTTGCAAGTTTGGAAAATGTGCTCTTAGAAGCTGATCCAAGACTTCCTACCCGTCCTTTGCCTAATCACCTGTTCCCAGTTTGATTGAGTCAACCGAAGGTCTTCTGAGGTTTTGTAAGACACTGCACAGCCTTGACACGTCCGATACCGGGATTCGACTTTGACAGTATTTCTTCCACCCCTCTACCTTGGCCGTTTCTATTTGTTTCTTGTAAATCGAACGCCTCAGGCGGTTTCTGAGTCGCTTAACCTTCTTTCTCATTTTTCCCAAAGAGCGATTCTAGCATGAAGCCCCCTCCGACTTCATGATTATTTCTTGTAGGATCTTGCAGATATCCACTGTCCCGTACGTCGTGGGGAAACTATTGATTCTCGCCCCGAGTTCCTTTTTATAACCAGTCCAGTTTGTTTTCCTTGGCTTTCTGTCTAGCTTATTGGCCCTGCTTCGGTCACTCAGTCGGAACATTATATAGTTATGATCCGACATAGGGATATCCTCGTTCGAAACCTGCCAGCCTACTATTTAGGGCCATATTCTTCCTGAAGCTAGGGTGATAACAGTGACTTCCTCCCTTATCACGGTTTGGAAAGTTGGTATGTTGCCTATATGATTCTATAGGTATACTGAATATTCAGTAAATGCATTCTGGTAAATGCCACAAATTTCAGCGGTTAATGTTCCGATTCCATTCAATTCAGCTATTTGGCTACTATGATGAGGCTATCAATGCAAACAGCATATCTAGTTATGGTAATACATACGAGAAAGAAACAGGCGGAGCACCGACTAACCAACAAGGTCGGCAGAGCAGAACACCACACGATCGTAGGATAGAGTACCGTAAAGGGATCGCTACCAAGGGCAAATCATCGACGCTAGTCCTAGAGGGTAGCAAACACAATGACGAGCACAATAAAATAATGGAGAACACTTCAACCACAGCAGGACATCAACAAGAAGCAAGAGAGAAGCTAGAAGGATGAAATATATATCTACACTCTCATAAAGGGGAGGCTAATTGCAATAGCAAGCAAATAACATATGCTATGGTGCAGTGAATAAGGCCAAGATCATTCCGATGATTTCTGAGGCCTTGAGATATTTGATCTAATAGTTACCCGACTGTAGCTTAAAATTAGACGTAGGTTCATCCGGATACCGAACCGAACAGTCAATAAGACTAAGCCACAATTTGGACGCCATTTGTTACTGGGAAGGCTTCGAGAGATCGATCCCTACGTTACTCTTGCGGAGTATTGAATAGCGAATCAACCTGAGTTAGGACTACGTGAAAAAATGAGTTGTCCTGAGAAGGGCAGATTGGTTTCGCAATATCAGCAGGCGTAGTTCGAAGGAGAGACCAGACTGCAGAAATAGTTAGGTTAGGCAACTGAAAAAGATTTGACCGGGCAGTAGTAGGGATTCCTGGGTGGTAATAGCTCACCGGAAGCCTGGGTGTTCGGTTTGGATCGGGAGATGGAATGTTCGCCAGACTCCTGTGAAATTTCTCTCAACCAAAGAGAAGCTCATACTTTATCGTCTGGAGAAGTGGAATGGCTCTTGAAAAAGGGCTCTCACCGGAGATCTGATCAGCTTGGGATGCCCGAGTTGTCTGAGAATGAGCGCGGATGTTGCAGAGAGACCTAAAGCTCATTCGCCGTTCCTAGCGGCTAGGTCACTATCGAAGAGGGAAGGCTGCTTGTGAACGTTGTGCATAGCAATCTGAGCTGGGGTAACATATTAGCAGCCTGTAAAAAATTGGACATTTTTTTCTGTCACGAGCGCTCGGTCTAACGGTGAGCAGACGTGGTTTCTATCGTTCGAATTATGATCGTATCTACGTTAAATAAAATAATTTTTGCTTTCTCCTAGTGGAAGCTTTGTAATAGTAAAATTTTTAGTTTCGAAAAAACTTCATAAAGACGTTTTTTGAGATGTTTGGAGTTTGAATCATGTGTTTTTAGAAAATGTCCGTGCGGATGGCTGTGTGTGTGTATGTATGTATACTGTCGTATTTCTGTAACTACGTGGTCTATAATAATAAAATATTGACATGTATATGTGTTTATTAATTCTGAATTCGGAAAAAATTTTTTTTTTAATTTTGATAAATATGGCCATTTAAAAACATTTTTTTTCTTTTTTTTAAATGATATAACTTATACAAAAAATTCAACAACAGCGTTTTTGAAAGAGTAAAATTTCCTACTTTATCTCGCGAGATTTTCTAAATCGACCGTTTCTTTCAATAGTTATGACAAAGAAGGAGTTTTTTTTAAATTCATATCTTCCAAATTAAACAGCCTAATGTTTTGGAAAAAATTAATAATAACAAAGAATAATAATGTCTACATGTTGTAAAAAATTTAAGACATTTTGGTAATTAGTTTTTGAGAAAAAAATCGGCTTTGCCAATGAATTGGCAGCGATTTTTTGTTAAAATATAATAATGATTTTAAGTTAATTTACCTCTCTCATCCGACAATCTCCTTCTATCTTGCCAAAGCTTTAACTGAGAAAAGGTTTGAATAATATTAAAATTGATAATACAATTTATCTTTACCAGTGTACCATAACTCTAATAGATTGTAAAAATATGTATATGATATAAGAAAAAGTTTATATAAATATCCAAAATTTTGTTATGTTTTGCAGGTACTACGGCAACTTTTCGTGCATACGGCTTGATTTGTTTAATAGTGCTAGCAGCATTTATTTTTATAAATTTTTATCGTAAAGATACTGGCTTTGTATCAAATTTACCTCAAACAGAAGACCCTCATCAAGTTGCAGAAGTCACACATTTAGCTCCTCACGGAGTTCCGAGTAATGCTATTCCTAGAGCACTGAGTTCAAATCGTCTTAATGAACTTGCTAGTCAAGATTTAAATTATGGAGCAACTCGACAAACCAGCGGTAGCAATTTAAATGTTCCTGGAGGAAACGGAGGTAAATATTTAATACACATTTTCCACGTAAAACGTAACAACGCTCTGCCCAAAATTCTTTTTAATCAAAAACTTTTAAATATAGAAAAGTTAGAATTTTTATGTACTTGAGATTAGTGCGTGGCTCTTTTTAAAATTTTTTTTCAGACTAAGCTACCCGTACTATAATCTTAAAAAATACTACTTAACGAAATTATCAAGTTGTGAGAAATCACACGATCTCGGAAAAATTCCAAGCACCCACCATTTTCATATATTTTGAGCTGCTGAACACGAATCGGACCTTCTTTCTTACCGACACCACACGCGCTCGTCTTTAGTCTCAAAAACCCATTTATTTATTTATTTTTTTTTATATTTATTTATTAATTTTACATAATTCTACTACGCTCCCTTGGTCGAAATCGTTGATTAAAAAATATAAAAATGAGTAAAAATTACCAAAATATAAAAGAAATTCTCCCCTATTATTTTTATACCTATTATTAACAGCACAATAATGTAAAAATATAATAATAATAAAAATGAATATTATGAAAATGTATGATTCTGCATAAAGCTGAAAAGCTTAGCCCAAACAAACAATCATTGATAGTATTTATCTATTATTATTAGAATTTTATAACAATTTACAGTGTTGAACATTATAACTTTACATAAACGTTTTATCAAATTAACAAAAGCAAAAAAGAATGGACATTTAATCGCTCGTTTAATGTTTTTTCCAATATTTTTTAAACACTCATTCCAACGTTTTAAAGCGTGTCATGACGGACTGCAGTAACTATATAGGCCAGTCAAATTAAGCCCAAAAAACCGATTTCTTTCCCAAAATTCCAACAAGTAAGTTTGATGTCTTAAATGGCTCGGATAAGCATGTAGAATGATAATATAAGAATGGCAGCGGCTAATTTTGTAAAGTAAATTAACAATAAACAATCGAAGTGTGAATTCAGCACTTTTTTTCGTATTTACCTCTGCGGTTTAAAAAGTATTGATTTTAGCAGAAAAAGTATTAAATAAAAGTTGTTCGTTATTAAATTATCTACAAAAAAGTCCGCCTGGGCACCTCTCGTAGTGTATTAGTTTATTGGCAAATTGATAAAAACCATGAAATTTGTCAAAATAAAAATTGTTAATAACTTTTGAAAAAATTGATTTTTTACATTGGTATTTCAGGAAAAGGTTGAACGTAATAGTGCAAAACAGCCTGCCAAATTTCGAGGATCTAGCAATCATAGTTTCTGACTTAGAGGTACCAATAATTTCAAAATTTTTTGTTTTCACAGTACTGGCATCAGCAGAAAAATTGAGCAGTTTAGTTGCCATTGCTTGAATGTGATCAAGAGAAGATATATTTCAATTACTATTTTAAAAAACCAAAAAATTTTATTTAGGAACGCTCCTGAATGCAAAAGTTTATAAAATGCCTCTTTAACATTATCCCCAGAGACAACATTTAAAGCCGATCGAAATCGAATAAAATCCACTGAAAACCTACTATTTTTATTTAAATTTAGAAGAAAAGCTGGTCCTCTGCGAGCATTAGGAACCAAGAAAGGTTTATTTTTATAATAAACGATTGCTCCATAAATAAACGAGATTTTCTGATTTTTCAAATTTGTAGCTGTAGTTAAAGACTTATACTTTTTAGATATATATTAGCCGTTACTCTAACATTAATTATTAATTGTATATTCAGTGTCGAAAAAAGGCGATAGCGGAACGGCGGCCTATTGGTCAAATTTGAGCGTATCTTGCTCTTTTTGATTTAATTGTCTACTTTTCTAGTAATTATTATAGCAGTTTAGTTTAGCGTAGTAGTCATTTTTAAAATGAGTTTCTTGTAGACATATTATTTTTACACTCCGGTCAATTATTAATTTTTGTAGGTTCGGTAGTCTTTTATAATAGCCGCTTAAGTTCTTCTGAATAATATTTAAAACCATTTTTAGAATTAAGTTAAAGTTCTATTAGTATGTTACACTTTACTTTTTAATACATTGATATCTAATTTGTATAAATTTAGAGTTTATACTTGGGGATTGTAGGTGTGGATACAGTTTTTTTATCAATCCTGAGATTACACTAATGTTTGGGCAATATTGAGAGGTCATTTCGTATTCAAAAGTACTTGTAAAGGCTATGTCTAGGAAGCTTCTACATTGAAGGTAGTCTATTGGAGATTCTATTATTTTTTTCTTGGAATAGCTTCTTAATTCGTTCGAGATTTTTGTCAAGATCAGATATTGGTGACTCAAGTTCATAATTTAGTTTACTCCTTTTTTAGGAGCTTTCGGTTGTGTCAGTTTCCGTCTTGGGTAGATCTGATAGAAATTCCAAGCTCGATTCTGATCGTGATAGTTCCTTTAGATTTTCTAAATTATAAGTGGAGGACGATGAGCTTGAGTGGGTATTTTAAATTTGTCTGGGTGTGTTATTGTAGGTTTGGCAATAGTTTGTTCAAGTGTAATTGTTTTGTTAAGTAATAGAGAGTTGTCGAGCGGAAGATTGGAATGTGAATTTCTTGCTACTGGTCCGAGAGCTGCGAATTTTCCACTGTTAGGAATGTCGATGTTGTGTTCCTGCTGTTATTATTGCTTTGTTCACCCCTCACCTCTCGAATATCCCTTGAGATCAGGAAGGTAGTTCCCTGTTCTCAAGTGGATATCTTTCGAGTACGGATTGGTCGTGAGAAGGTGGATCCTCACGCACTGATCCGAAGCTGCGTGGATATCCTAAGTGTGCGGAGCTCGTGGAGTAGATCTCCCTCCACCACTCCCGGTGCACACGAACAGTTTCCCTCTGGTGGTTCTTCCACTGCAGAGGGTCGGGAGAGCTTACATTCAATCAACCGATAATGCGGGGTTATTGTATGTTTAATCTTTGCTTCCTCGAGCGCATTCTCACCTCTTCCCACATCGAGTCTCGAACCCAATCTACGGCCTCGCCTCGGCATTGCTTGGCCCGTTTCATTTGGCGCCCGAACAGGGACTCGTTTTCGTTAGTAGCGCGAGACATAATGAGAGTCAGCTCCGGAATTATAATTTTTTTCTGGTCATATACACAAGGTATCAAATGATTCCCGTGCTGACGCTTCCTTTCGAGGAACAACAAATACATACGCGTATTGATGAGATCACCGAGTACATCGATACTCTAGAACGTCGCGATCAAGCCCATCGGGAGGCTATTAAATTCTTGAATAACACGGTAGTCGATTTATACACCAAGTCAAAGTTCTCAAAGCCGTGGTTAGCGATTGTTCAGATGTACTCGGAGAAACCGTAGACCGAGTCAACGAGATCGGCGTCGATTTTTCACGTACCCGCCGCGATCTGGCTGATCTGACTAGTACATCTAAGCATGACTTTCAAGGATTAGAGTACCGCATTCAGACATTGGAAGGCCAGATCACCGAGATCACGAAAGGTATGAGAAATTTGACGATATAGATCTCTCGCGACCTACCCCCCACCTGGTTTCGAGAAAAAGGAAGCGCCTCTTTCCAGATTAAAATAAAAGACGGCTGCAAAACGTCATAACATTCTTGAGCAATAGAGTTCAAATCATTAGAATCAGTAACTTATCTTGATAAATCATTTCTTATAAGCACAATAGCCGTAAACGTGGAGAAAAAAGACGGTCGCAAGTGCTTCTCGAAGAAATTAGACAAGAAGATCCTAACCGGATTAATGATAAAAGTATAGAATGGAAAGACGCGGTAATCTTGGAATTCTCATTATTGGACCAGAGACAAAGTGCACTCGAGGAGCGAGTAGATACATTAGAGAACGCGGAAGGTGATATCAACATCACATGCGTTAAACAAAAACTGACATTGGGAGGGGAGTCGACGCTAAGTAGCACCGATGAACGCATCGATGCTCTAGCTACCGCCCTCGAAAATTTAATACGTGAGAATAAAACGCGCAAAAGGGAGATCGAAGAATTCAAGCATGCGAACGAACGGTTAATGGGTTGAGGGGGACTCCTCGAAACCGAAAACGACGCGCTGATCGGTAAAAACACCAAGCTTCGAACAGATCTCGATGGGATTCTTGAGAAAGTCGAATCAGCGGTAACATTAACAAAATTACGCGAAGAAATCGAAAAAATCTCAGAAATCGTGACTAATGAGTCAACGAGAATCGAAAAAATGATTCGTACACGCGGGATCGCGAAAAACGGTGAATTGCCATCTAATATCACGCGACGTATGAAAATCGAGATACCGAAATTCAAAGTACTCGCGGGTGAGAGACCTATGAAGTTTTTGAGAGAAAACGAAAATTACATCAATACCGTGAAACCGGAGGATCACGAACTAAAATGCGTAATATCACAATCTCTTGATGGAAACGCACAGAATTAGTGGCATCTTCAAAGCGAAGTGGATAGTTGCAACGCGTTGTCAACCAAATTCAGGAAAAGATTTTGGAATAAAAATATACAGAGTATCAATGGAAGAAAAGTCGAATTTGGCCAATATTTCCCTGGACATCGAAGTCGCGTCAACTATGCCACATATCTATTCGGACTAGCTCGCGAATTAGAGATGGCTCTAGAAGAACCAGAGCTTGTAAGAAAAATTGCGGAACATTTTGACCGTGAAATTAGGCGGACACAAAATTCGGACAATTAACGAATTTTTAGAAATTTTAGCTGAATTCGACAGTGACGACACGACAAAAAGGGGATCGGACTTACCGAGAGCCAACACAAACAATCAAAATACAAACATGCCTCCAAATACATTCCCCAACAATCAAAAACTCACCCACACTCCCAACGACAAAAATCCAAAAAACCTTCAAAACAATAACCCAAAACATAAACCGAAACCGTCATGGACAGAACGCACAATCCAAACAATGAAAACAGCTGGCACGACGAAAAAAACGGATACACAAAACACTGGGAAAAACCAGGGAAAAGGGGGAGGGAAACAGAAAAGTACACAAGTCAAAGATTCGTGCAATTTCGATCTTTTAAGCTGCTTTAGGGAGGACTGAACATTAAGTAGAACGCGCAGAATTTTTGCACAATATTAATCAGGAAGGTCGCAAAATCGAAGTACAACACTGCCCAGAGATCAATATCTCAATTGAAAACATTGACGTAGAAGCACTTATCGATACGGGAAGCGAAGTAACGGCAATATCGGAAGAATTCCATCATCAAAATTACGAAAAATTCAAAGCCTGTCCAACGCTGCCTATCAGCGGGAAACTAATAAAGCGTGCTGCCGGTAGCTAGTCGGCAAGTTTAAAATATCAAATCCTTGCAAATACGAAGTTAGATAACCTTTCTCGAAAAATGATTTTCTTAGTAATTCCAAAACTGATTAAGCCATACATTGTTGGCTACGATACAATAACACTACTCGGAATGTTAATTGATTCGATAAATCAACAAATAATTTTTTCAGTAGACAAAGTAGACCGATTAATATCGTAGGTGCATAAAAAAATACCGCGGAATGAATTCACGTCACTCGCAATTCAGAAAACGAATAAATACACCGCAGAAGGGTATGGTTTCGAATCTGAAATTCAAATTGCGACCCAAGAGATGAGTAGATACACCGCAGAAGGGTATCGCTCCGATCTTAATAATCTTTACGAAGATTATGAAAACAATATTGAAAACCCATACGAGCTCACGATTGAGGAGATCGATGGGAAAGTTGAATCTTGTGGATACCTCAACGAGGCACAAAAACAAATCTTGAAAAAATTACTAATAAAACGAAAAGAAGTATTCGGAAAAAACCGGGATTACTAACAACATGAGCATGAGTTAATTATAAAAGACACGACGCAGTGGTTTTGTAGACCTTACCCAATCTCATTAGCGGACAGACAAGACACGCTAAAAGAATTCCGACGAATGTTGGAATTAGACATTATCAGACGCTCGAATAGCGTATACATAAATCCGATTCAAATCTTTAGAAAAAAAGACGGATCTATCAGACCGTGCCTAAACGCGCAGAAGCTTAACGCGGTACTTCAAGATAACTTCGAAGAACCTCCCGGTATCGACGAGGTCTTACAAAGATGCACTGATAAGCTAATAACAAGCATATCAGATTTTACAGCAAGTAATTGGCAGATCAAACTCGCAGAAGAGTCGCGAAAATACACAGCTTTCAAAATCGACAGTCATGTTTACGAATTCAATGTTGTACTGTTCGGGATAAAAACTAGCGGATCCGCGTTAATTCGAGGGCTTGCGGAAGCCACATGGGACTTTGAAGATTTTCTAATATTATTCGTGGACGATCTTATGATACGATCGCAAAATTTCGACGAACATATCGAGCACTTAGATACATTATACGAACGGTTGATTGAACATAACTTACGGTTAAATTTCAAGAAAACACAATTTTTTTGTGAAGAGATCGAATTTCTCGGACACTTTATTTCCGCAAAAGGGATACGACCGGACCCAGATAAAATTCGGACAATAAAAAATTTTAAACGGCCTCGAAATTTGAAACAATTGCAAAGTTTCATCGGGTTTATAAACTTTTACTCAAAATTTACAAAAAATTTTTCGGAATGCTTAGTCCCATTGTTGGACCTTATAAGAAAAAATGTCGCGTTTCATTGGACAAGCGTACATCAAGCAGGATGCGAAAAAATAAAAATACTGTTTGATAAAAACGTTTTCTTGAGATACGCAGACCCAAAGAAACCCTACATTTTAACCACGGATGCATGTGATTACGCATACGCCGCGACCCTGTCCCAGTTAAATGAGGAAGGGGAAGAAGAAGTAGTCTGTTTTGTGAGCAGAACATTCAAGGGAAGTGAATGCTCATATTTTACAAGAGAAAAGGAAATGCTCGCCCTTGTGTGGTCGCTCAATAAGCTAGACACTTTCTTGAGGGGAGCAATTGAGATTACAGTCCGAACGGATCACGAGGCTCTGACATTTCTGCGAACTTGCAAATTTAATAATCAAAGATTACAGAGATGGAACCTAGCGATTCAGGACTTAAGACTCAACCAGTACATATACCGGGAAAACTAAACGCGGTCGCGGACGACCGTAGTCGACTGGATGATAGCGATAAGTCGAAAAAAGAAAGCCAGAAGAAATAATCATTTCGGCCATTGTACGACAAAAACCGAGCCGCGAGCTCATAAATATTTGTAAAGAAATCGAAAAAAATCAAAGATGCGATCCTGACACGCGAGAAATAGTTTGTAAGTTAGAAAATAAGGAGGAAAAAATGTGTAAAAGATACGAATTAATCAACAAAGTACTCTACAAAAAATCGGAAAACAGATCGAAAATCGTCATACCGGACAGCGTATTCAAGAGTTTTGTCAACGAAACCCACGAAGCATACGGCCACATAGGGGGTGCGAAAATTAAACAAAATCTTAAGCAAACATTTTTATGTAAATGGCTTACGCAGAAAGATCGCGCGAATTTTAAAGTCCTGCGATAATTGCCAACGTACAGAACATTTAACTACAAAATACAGAGAATTAGCACAGCCTATCTTGACGCGAAAGCCACAGGAATTACTATCAATAGACTTCTACGGCCCATTGCCGACATCTGCAGGAGGAGTAAAATACCTGTTTAGTAAATTTGTGGCATTTTACCCCTTGCGCAGAGCAACAACTCAAGTAGTAATTAAGAAATTATTGGAAGGTTACATACACATCTACGGCAAGCCAAAAGCGATCATATGTGATCACGGCACGCAGTTCACTTCCAGTAAATTCGTAAAGGCGTTCGAAAATGAAAATAGGCGATAAGGCTATGATTAAGGCGCTCAATGTATACGATGCCGAAAACGGTAAAATAGCAAAATTTTTCGATATCTTCGAAGGACCCTTCGAGGTCAAACAAGAAATAGGCACCGATACATACTTATTAGTAGAAATAAAAACGAAAAAAGAGCGTGGAAAATTTCACATAAACAACCTAAAACCGTATTTTGAAGATTGAATACACAATTTATAAATGAGAAAAAAAAAATTCTACGAGAAAGAAATGACAAAATCAAAAAAAATTATAGAAAAACGAATAAAAAATATAATCAAACAAAAAAATAAGTTTTGCATTCAACTCAGAAGTCAGTCAGAACAAAATGGTCAAACATAAATAACTCAAACTAGTAAAGTCACGAAAGCCGAGAGAGAGAGAGAGAGAGAGAGAGAGAGAGAGAGAGAGAGAGAGAGAGAGAGAGAGAGAGTTGCTAGCGGCAAGAACAAGCCCCCAAAAAATTCCTAAGGCTAAGCCCGGAAAAAAAGTGAAGCCGCAGGCTCATTAGTAGCCAAACCATCGACATGTACGGATCGACAGAGCAGCCCCAGCAAGTTGCAGTCGGGAGGACCACCACCGGGAGCCAGATGGAGCCTAACACCGTCTGCCACCAGGGTACCCACGTGACGGAGGTCACACAATAAAATACGATCCCTCTCTCTCGCGCTCGCGCATTAAAAGCAAAATAAAAAAAACCTCGGGTATTTTTTATTTCAAAAAGGATGGTACGACATAATGTACAATGCCAAAGTATCCGCACAGCCGACGATAGCCGCTTCCAGGGCGGGAACAAGCGAATCGCCATGGGCTGGTTTTACCAGACCCCGCACCACTGGGGAAAAACCACGCAAGGCACGCCGCCGGACCCATCAACAGCCAGGCGGACCATCGTCCCCCGGTGACGAACCCCAGCACCGCTACCCGCTCCGACGCCAACAACAAAACCACGTGTGGTATCCGTGGTAAATCTCCCAGTCATCGACGCTGCCGGCTGGAATAAGCTGGGCCTGCAAAAATCACCAGCACTGCGATCCATCCAGGCTATGCCCCCACCACCACAGGCGAAGAAGAGAAGGGGTGAGCTGACGCCAGCTCCACCTCCCCGCCAGCGAACGAGGCCCGAGCGGTTAGCGGCAAGCACTCCCACCCAACCACCACCTGAGCCATACGAGCCGCACGCGCCGAACGGGAATTGGAGGGAGGACGGCGCACGGCTGCTGAAGCAGAGGAGGGAACAGAGCACTCCTGGTGCAATGCTCACTCCACCACCAACACCATCACCGACACCACAGCACGCCGTGGCCGGAATATTGGCCGCTGTGTACGCTGCAGCAGAGAAGGGGCAGATGGCGGAGGCCGATTATAGAGCCTTCGTCGAGGCCGAATTATTCGGCGACCTAAATTAGGACCCGGCCTATATATTTTTTTTAGTCTTTATTTATTGTACTATATTTTTTTTATACCAAAAATTATTTTTTTAGTTTTCGTTAATTTTTAAAAAGAAAAAGAGTTTTTTATGTTTGTTTTTTTTATATATTCTTATTTTGAAACAAATGTTAAATGGTTATAAAAGCGTATTATCCGTTGTTGCCCTCTTACCCGCCTTTCCTTTATAAATAAAAAATTGTTTCTCCTCACAGGCCGACTCCAACAATTTTCTATTGGGGGGCATTGAGACGGCAGCCCCACGTGGTAGGTAAGAGACCACCAACGGATAACTTGCCGATAAGTACTAAGAGATAAGTTACCGACTAAGTGAGCGATAGTATGCACATGTAATAGCCTACTTAAGCGCAGGTAGATGGCGTGCGCGCATAAAGCATTGAAGAGAGGGACGGCGAAGGATATAAAAGGAGACCCGCAGCCAGCAGCGATCACTCACGATCTGACCCTAGCGCGGAGAGCATAAGGAGAATTGTCCTCTCCAAGTGCTTTGTCTCCTTAGTACTTAGTATGTAAATGAGCATTGTACTCTCGAACAGTACTAAGGGGATCCTCCCCCTTTCCATTTAGTATAAGGCCAGATCTGTATTATTAAAACAATATATATATATATATATATATATATAGTTTATTTAATTGGTTGTTATTATTGCTTTGTTCAGCCCTCACCTCTCGAATATCCCTTGGGATCAGGAAGGTAGTTCCCTGTTCTTAAGTGGATATCTTTCTAGTACGGATTGGTCGTGAGAAGATGGATCCTCACGCACTGATCCGAAGCTACGTGGATATCCTAAGTGTGCGGAGCTCGTGGAGTAGATCTCCCTCTACCACTCCCGGTGCACACTAACAGTTTCTCTCTGGTGGTTCTTTCACTGCAGAGGGTCAGGAGAGCTTACATTCACTCAACCGATAGTGCAGGGTGATTGTAAGTTTAATCTTTGCTTCCTCGAGCGCATTCTCACCTCTTCCCACATCGAGTCTCGAACCCTATCTACGGCCTCGCCTCGGCATTGCTTAGCCCGTTTCAAAGTGAACGTCAAATAAAAATTAGGTAAACGTCTCGGGTCTGTATAAATGCAACATTTTAAGCCATATTCAAATATATGTTTCCCAAAACTTTGAAAAAATAAAATGAGTCAACGCATTGTTTAAGAAAATTAATTATTATTAACAAACAAATAATTTTCTGTATAGTCCTAGAATAAACAATATATAAATATATAAATATATATATATATATATATATATATATATATATATATATATATATATTATATAAACAATATATAAACATACACATTTATTTCACTAAATCAAGAAACTACGTCTGATAGTTATATTTATAATTATATTCACATACGTCCATAATAATCGTTCATCATAATCCAGATTTGCTTTTTATACACTCGTATAACTAATTTTCGGTGCAGAATGTTGAAAAATAGTTCAGGAGTAAATAATACATTATTTTATTAAAAATAATAATACATTTTCCAAAAAAAAATGTTGGCTCATTCTATTTTTTAAGAGCTTGGGAAACATATTTTTGAAATTGGCTTAAAATGTTGCATTTATGCTCTATTTTAATAGACTAGAAAGACCCGAGACGTTCAAGTAATTTTTATTTAATATTCACTGAGGTGCACAGTGTTATAATATGGGTGCAGCATGGTATAGAGACTCCGGCTCTTATTGTATAGGAACCCTAGATTCCAATATGACTTGGTATGCGGCTATAGCTGTTTCTAAGATTTCGTGCAGTATTGATGGCCGAACGTTTAAGAGTATAATTCGTTTTGTTCGATAAATTAATGGTCGGAAAAAAAGACTTTGTTTCCTAGTTTTATATTCACTTAGATACAGATGCGGTTCTTTGAGATCCTTGATATGGCTTTGACATTTTCGCGGTTTACTCGTTAACAAAAGCATCATATATTCGATTAAAAACTTCAAATTCGTGAATGACAGACTTTCGTATATTACTATCGAAGGGGAATGGTATAACTATGTCGTTATTAACGTACACTGTCCTACGGAGGACAAAGAAAAAGAAGTCAAAGATATCTATTACGAAAATCTAGAGCAAGTAATCGACCAATTCGCGTCTTACGATACTAAGATAGTAGTGGGGGATTTTAATGCTACAATAGGGAAAGAAGAAATATTTAGGCCTACTATAGGGAAAGAAAGCTTGCGCGAAACGAGCAATGATAACGGTATTAGGGTCATTAATTTCGCCACGGCAAAAGATCTCATAATTAAGACTACGTGCTTTAAGCACAAAGATATACACAAAACAACGTGGACATCGCCGGACAGGGCTACGCAAAACCAAATCGATTATTTTCTCATTTATAAAAAACGGCATACAAACGTACTCGATGTAAGGACCTATAGGGAGCAGATTGTGACTCGGATCACTTTCTAGTAGTAGCCAAATTAAAAGCCAGACTAGCAGCCGGTCAAAATAGCAAACAAAAGAACAAAGTAGAAAGCTCTGATATAGAAAACCTACGAAACAGGGAGGAACGAATTAAATGCCAAATAGAAGTTAGTAATAGATTTAATGCACTCGAGGAAGCAGACCGTCACCGGAGGTAGACGATGAACCGAACGATTTATGGGGGGTCATCGAAAAAACGGTAAAAGAGGCCGCAAACAAGGTGTTAGGGAAAAAGAAAAAGCCTAAAAGCAAACCATGGTTTGTCGAAGAGTGCGAACTCTGGTTTGAAAGGCGAAAAAATGCTAAATTGAACAGCTTACACCATGGAAGCGATAGGACCATAGAAGAGTATCATAACGTAAAAAAACAAGTAGGCGTGATCTAGAGAAGTAAGAAACGCGAGTACCAGAAGAATCAAATCAGAAAGATAGAAACAAATAGTAAGGAAAATAACTCGCGCGAAATGTATAAAGGAATAAACGCCATTAGAAAAGGTTTTCAGAGTAAATCGCAGTTGATGAAGGATGAGGCCGGAAACCTCGTAAGAAGCGAAAACGAACTGCTAAAACTGTGAGAAAGTTATTTCGATAGGCTATTAAATGTGCATGAAAATTGCGAAGAAATGGGGGACAAAATCCACACTGCTGAACTCCATATGGAGGAACCAATTTATAAAGAAGTGAAGGCCGCGATTAAACAACTAAAAAACAGTAAAGCCGTGGGAAACGATTCTATACCAGCTGAATGAATCTATCATTATACCGATTTTCAAAAAGGGGGATAAGACAGACTGTAATAACTATAGGGGTATCTCACTTTTAGCAACGTGCTACAAAATTCTGTCAAATGTAATACAAGCCAGTCTCACGCCAGTCTCTGAAGATATAATAGGAGATTATCAGTGTGGATTCGGGCGCAACAGATCGACAAGCGATCAAATGTTTACCATAAGACAACTGTTAAAGAAGAAGAGGAAATATTGCAAAATTATACAGCAGCTATTTATAGACTTTAAAAAAGTGTACGATTCTATTAAGCGAAGCAAAATGTACCAAATCCTAGGACTTCTCGGTGTACCGAAAAAACTCGTAAAATTAATTCAAATATATCTGAACGGAAGCACAGGAAAGGTCCGAATAGACGGTAATATATCCGGACCCTTTTCAATACGCGACGGTTTGAAACAGGGTGACGGGCTTTCCACGGTACTGGAATATATCCAGTATCTGGATACTCTTTAACTTAACGCCAGAGTATGCTGTCAGGAAAATGCAAAATAGCGAATTAGGCGCAACACTTAATAGTGGAACAACACAGATTCTGGGCAACGCAGATGACTTGGATATAGTGGGGGATCATAGGGAAACGGTAGCAAGAAACGCGGAAATTCTCATTAAGCGGTTAAAGATACAGGGTTAAAAGTGAGTGAATCGAAAATGAAATATATGATAATGGGAAGGGAAGGCACCTGCGTAGGGAAAGGGGATCTCAGAATTGAAAATTTCACTTTTGAAACGGTTAGCGAATTCAGATATTTGGGTACAACTATAAATGATAAAAACGAGATTAAAGCCCAAATCGACAAAAAACTCCATTTGGGTGATTCTTGCTACTTCGCCGTGAGTAAATTATTAAAATCGAGGCTGTTCTCCAAGAACATAAAAATAAGGATATATAGGACCATAATACTGCCGGTGATTTTGAACGGGTGAGAAATGTGGGCACTTACTAAAGAACAGGAAAATCGTTTTAGAGTATTCGGAAAAAAAGTTTTTGCGGAAAATATACGGGCCAAAGAAAGATAAGGAAACTGGGAAGTGGAGAAAATTACATAATGACGAGCTACATTATCGCAGGTTGAGATTGACAGGGCATGTAGCAAGAATGGGGGATGAACGTACGGCAGCGCGTGTTATGAGGAGCAAGCCAAAAGGACCGCGAGCTCTAGGTAGACCTAGACGCAGGTGAGTGGACAACGTAGAAGCGGACCTGAAGGAAATTGGGCGGAAGCTTGGGCTATGGGTTGGATTACCACAAGATAGGCCTGCGTGGAAGGCTTGCGTAGATAAGGCGACGAACTTCCGAGTTCCAAATGCCATTTAAATAATAATAATACTATGTTAAGTAATTCACTTACATAATCGTTTACTGTGAGACTTTCTATGGCGTCTAGTATAACGGCTTGGTCATCTTGAGGGAAAATATCTGTTAAAGTTACATTGGCGTAGGTTTGTTTTTGTGGTAGTGAACTATGTGTTGTCGGTGGTCGTCCGGGTAGGATACCCGGCTGTGATACCATTTAACTAGCTGTCCTGGGAGTATACTGCACTATCACACCTCTTTAATATTCGTTTCGTCTGCGTTAATAGTACAATTACCAATTATTTGTTATTATGAGTTGTTAATATGATTTCTTTTGAAGCAGTAGGACGATGGACACCGGTCAAATGTCCAATCATCATTAGCACTAGATCTTCGTTAATGTTTGCTCTCAGGTATAATAAATTTTACATAATTTATTCCATTTTGTATAATTAATGTTATTTATATTTTTGCAAATACTGTGCTCATAAAATGCAGCTTATACCTACGTAAATCTTGCATTTAGTTCATAAGAAATGGTGTTACAAAAAATTTTATTTACACTTTGATGTTTTCTTTGTTTTAATTTATATCATTATTTTTTAGATGCGAAAATAAATGTCAAGGGGTAACGGCAAGAATATTACTTATCATTGTTAAACCATGTGGATTAAAAACCATCTTTGAGGATTAGTTAAATTGTTTCAAAAAAATAATTGCCACAGTAAAAATTTGTGTTTTAAAAATATCTACAACGTTTATATTTAACATTTTCATGTAATATGTAAATCCACAATGTTTTATGGTTAATAATTGATTATTTTGCTTTAAAAGAATGATTTTGTGCTGTTAACTCGAATTAATAGCATTTTTTTGTTGTAGTATTTTTCAAAGATCTACAACTTTTCCACTTAGCATTTTGGACAAAAATTATTTTTGGCAATTTTCGAAGTTGGTCGCATTCTGCTTATGTTTTGTAGAGTCAAGCCCACATTAGGACCACTAGGTTCTAATTGCTTGGGGATTTCCTACAAACATGTTTAACCTGATTAAAGTCTTTCAGAGATAATCAAGTAACACCAACATTTTTAGAAATGATATTTGATTTTAGGTAATCCACATAACCCATTTCTAAATAACTCCAATGAAAGAGAATTTGGTTGTGGCATTACAAGCAAAGGGAATGATGAATTTATCCGCAGAAGCTTCCAGGTGAGTTATTGCTTCTAATTATACTTTAGTTTAGTATGTGTATATATAATTATATTAACATATATATAAAATTAATGCATTTCTAATACCAGAAATATGAAAAATGAACGATGTTTGTGACAAAATGTATAAAAGTATCAATCAAATCATTTCAAATTACGTAATCATCGCTCCTCATAATGAAGATATTAAAATCATTAATGGTAGAGTTTTTAAATTATTATATAATGAATCAAAAACATATTACAGAATAGATTATGCAACACACAAAGGTGTAGATCAATCTGATGTATAAAATTCATCTAAATTCTCCTGTTGAAATGTTAAATGATATTACAAAAGGTCCTCCACCTAATAAGCTGGAATGAAAAATAAGTACGACAATGATGTTAAATAGGTTCAGACATTTTATTAAAACGTAGGGAAAAAAATAAAACCTAGTGAAATCGTTAGTTTAAAGTGTACAAAATAGTTCTGTTTTTTCTGACAATTGTTTCCACCCTTATATTGATAATATTTGAGTTCGAAGTTTATGGTACGAGGTTTAATCTAGTCAATTGATGTAGAGTGGAATATTGTCCAAGTGTAGAGAATAACATAAACAACTGTGGAACCTCTTTCTTAAAGCCTTAAGAAACAGTAAGCAAAATTTCAACTTACCTTAAGTTTTATGTTACGTGTAAAAATTTGACTATACGGTATGGACTGTGTAATGGCATATGTTTAAATTATTACTGGGGAAAATGTAGAGAATAAAGTCTTTATACTATTAATAACATTATATACTGGAGTCTTCTACGTTTTCATTTATTCTTTATAGAAAACAATTTCCAATTATATTAGCTTTCGGAATAATAATAAACAAATCCCAATAACGAAGTTTCGAGTCTCTATAAATAATTCTAAGACGACCATTATTTTCATACGCTCGTTTGCATGTTACGCTATCTTGATGTATAAATTGTAATAACATATTTATTGAAAATAAGTTAGAAGATTCTTCAAAAAAATTAAGTATACTATAGTGCTACGTATGAGGGTCGATGTTTTGTTCTTCATGAGGGATTTAACCTCACGATTGCTGCGAAAATATCAGAGCGATAAATGAATATGATAAATTTCGGTGAATGCTCGATTTATTTTGTTCTATTTTACTCTTATATAATACTTGTCCATCTAACTCGATTCAAGATAACGGTAGAGATTGAAAATAAAGTTGATCGCGGCTAATATTTTGCTAAGGTTAATCGAGCGGTTATGCAGTTAAGTTGCTTTTCTAAAGGTTTTCTAAAGTTTTTCAAACAATTATGTTACATTCATATGTGTGGTATAATGCGCCATAGACCATGTTTCTATTACCCTATCGTAAATTATATCTACCTAGCGAATCTCTTTTTCGTAAAAAATTAAAGTGTACTCTCGCTTATTCTCATGATGAGTATTAAATGATTATCTCCATTCTCCTTGGTTCCTATTCTCTGTAGGTTTATCATGGAGTCCTTTGGCATCTGGTTGAACAACTAGTCCACTAGCTACGGGGAGCTGTTGAAGGTTTGGGAAACTGAAGCCGGTTGGCGACAGGGAAGGATAGTACGGAATGGTGTGGTTTACTGATCGTCTTGCCATACGTCTGTGGAGGCGCTACACTGGCTTGTGCATGAGCTTTCCCATTCTCTGAATTGAATCTATCGCCGGTTAGAAGTGGAGCCCCTCCTTTTGTGAGAACTTTCCATATTATTATTATTACTATAAGTATGATAGTGTCAGTCTCTGAGTAGATTAACATTGATTGCAGGTTCGAAAACTCACCCAAAATATCCCGGTATTCGCCCAAGTTTTTTGCTTTCGATGATATCGTGGAAATCTCGTCCCGTTGTAGCGATCACGTTAGCGTGTCTTTTGTGAGGTTTATCGAGTTTGTCACCGCTTCCTTGACTAGTCTCTTCAATAAAAACTAATGGCGTTTCGTCCGTATTGTTTATCAATAAGGTTTTGTTCAGATCTATTCCATTGATCGAATAATTGACGCGTACCTTGCACATCGGTACGTGCGGTGCAGCTATGTGGCAGGCGCAGCGTGTGTACTCCTTTAATATCTATCACGTTATTAGTTGATTGTTTAAAGCTAGAAATTATTATCCCCTCGTATTAGAAGAGAATACTCAGGTGTTTGGGGTACTCGTGCGCATCCAAAGTGTGTCTCTTGATTTTATGGGTTTAACATTACACTCACTGATTTTAATTTCGCAGTTTGTGTCATTGTTTATCTCGTGAACTGGGTCCATATATGTCTTTTGTATTTGTTTAGCGCATTCAGGGTGATAGCTATATATCTTCCTAGCCCTTAGTCTAGTATGAAATACTGCGTTTCTGGCCATACGTAGGTAAATATGTCCGATGCGTTAAGAAATTTTTGTTTGATTAGTAGAGCAGATTCCTTATATATAAAGCGCAATAATTGTAATCTAATAGCAGCATCCGTGTGCAATAAATCAAATGGATGTCTTGAAACAGAATTGAACCGTCGAATATCTTAATTAAATATGTGATACATGTACCGGCCTCCATATAAGAGAACCGTGAATCGGTTATTATCTCCTTCGCTAGTGCTTCTGATTTTTCTATCTCCACTGGTGTGCCGAATCGGATATACTCCTTGAGTTATAAATAGTACTGCGTAAGATAACATTTCTGTATCCAGTTCCTATTGTGCCCTACTCCAGATAGTTTGTTTTTTGTTTGCCTTGGTTTTTTATGTGTCAGAAATATGTTGAAGTTTATCTTTGGATTCTTGAATGTCTTTAGATGAGGTGGCGATGTTCCTCAGAAACCGATGGCAAGTACGGCAATGATTTTGATTATATCGTTGCTTAGTTTATACTTTTTTTTTCTGATTTCGTATATGCATGTTATAGGACTTTGCGTCATGAACCCTTTTCTAATGTTTTATTTAAAAATAACGCTTGAGTTTGAACGCTAGGATTTACGAGATGTAAACACATTTGTCCGGGTTGCGTGTAGTGCGTAGTTGCAAATGAACGTTTGGAAATAATTGTAGTTTTACTGAGAAGTTAACCTTTATTTAATCACAGACTAATTCAAGATCCGTCTGGGGGAGAGGTATTCAAGTCTAGAGACGTAACGCTGTTCTTTGCGCAAGGGTTTTGTAGCGAGTACAACGTACGCAGTGAGCCGAATATTTAAAGGGTAGATTGTTAAGCTATATCAAGACGTGCAAAACTACGATGATGAATTAAATAGCGACCCTTTACACCCTTGACCTACCTTAGCTGAGTATAAGTGTGCGTGAGGGACTCCCTGCTACTCGTCCTCTGCTGGTCTCGTACCAGTTTAGTTTGAGCAGGTAATTCGAAATGAGTATTTATAGTGAATTGAAGTTTATAATAGTATTTAATCAAGGAATAAGATTCTCTTAACTGCGTGAAACAGCAATTTCGGGGGGTGTTTTTTGAGGTTAGGGACGATTCTTGAGGTATCGGTAAAAAATACCGCCGGGATCATGTTCAGCAGCACAAAATACATGAAAATAGTTGTTGCTTGGAATTTTCCTGAGCCCCTGTGATTTCTGACAGCTTGATCATTTCGTACAGCAGTATTTTTTTAAGGTTAGGGAACGCGTAGCTCCGTCTGGGAACAAAATTTTAAAAACGCCACTCAGCAATCGAAAGTACATAAAAAATGCTAAATTTTCCATTTAAAAATTTTTAGATCAAAAGGAATTTTGGGCAGAGATTTGTTACGTTTGACGTGGAACGTCCCATATAAATAAATATATATATATATATATATATATATATATATATATATATATTGAAACGTGGGATTTTCTGCAGGTTACCACGACGGCAACAATGCATACACGAGGGACCCGGGGGGATGCCAGTCATCGGAGTGCCGAGGAATCGATATCCTCTTACCTTTAATTGTCCTCTGCGTGTTGTTGCCTCCCTGCAGAACGTTTCGTAGGCTCGGCGATCTATAATTGAGAAGGGGATTCGAGACTCGGGAAGACACATAGGGTCGTGGTAAAAATAAGATTCCAAACGCTTTCAAATCTGCGTTGGGGATGAAAGCGAGTTTTTACCAAACTCCTTTCAGGTCCCTATACAACGACAGATACGCAGTACATAAATTAATGAAATGAAGAAAACTATTTAACGAATATTGAGTAAAAGAAACACCAAGGAAAGTCAGAAAAGTATCGGATTACCTGGCCGTATTGTTACGTCCTCGGCTCTGATGCTGTCGTCGGTCGCAACATTTTTTATGGTTAGTTTATTATAGAGAACACGGAGAACGACGAGAATTTTTGTGAGAGAATTCTAGCGCTTTCGGTGTTTAGACATTCCCGCGATCCTAAAGAACAGCGTGAAATACATGGTTGGGAAACCGTTTGTTAGTGAAAGAGAACTTAGATTCGGGTGTTAGATAATAAACTTGATTTAAAAGCTCCGAATAATCGAGGACACGCGTTAGTCCTATAGCCTATCTTTTTTTGAGAGAGAGGGAGAGAGAGAGAGAGAGGGGGAGGGAGATGGAGAGGGAGAGAGGGGGCGGGAGAGAGGGGGGGAGGAGGGGGAGAGGGAGAGGGAGAGGGAGAAGCTTCTATAGAATGACACTTACCTTATGTTGAATCGGCTGCTTTGTTGCTCTGCTACCTGCTCGTTCTCTCGGCGGGTGTTCGGAACCACTGGGTCAGTAGTCGACGCGTGATATAAGTCATTTAGTTATGAGATGAAATTATGCAAGGACTCAGAATTAGGAACTCTATTGAAATGTTGTAATTTAACAGCAATAAATCCTTTTTTATTGACATAAAATGATAATTATGCGAACATTGTCGACGCTCAGTGTGACTATTGCGTTAGTGAAATATGCCAAGTCGATGTAGTAGTACTAAGTTTACAAACTGTAGCTGAGAGACAATCTACTCTAAGATACGATGCAAGGCGTATTTTTTTTAGCATTTCAAATCTTACAAAAGATTTATTTCTGCTTTGCAGTAACACAAATATAATTTTGTTTTCTTTATTGGATATATATCTTTTCGTACGCTTATTTTTAACTTAATTATATACTTATATTACATTTTTCGAGAAAAACAAAATACCTGTTGCCCAAAAACTTCGCTCTCTCCTCTATTAGCGGGATTTTTGATTCGGCAATTAAATTGTTCGTAGCTGTGCTTTTGCCGGAGCCCATAGCAGCTCTTAATGCTGAAAATTGTAATTGTTCTACTTTATTTTTAAGTTTAGCTTGTGAGGGAAAAAAATAAAGCACCCATACTCTAATAAGGAGCGAACGAAAGATTTGTACAAGGTCATTAGCGTGGAAGGGTCGGATCCCCAACTTACCCCACTCAAGTATTTTATGATATTCAATAACGCATTGCATTTTGTCAGAGTTTTATTTATATGAGATACAAAAGAGAGTTTATAATCAAGTATTAAACCCAGAAATTTGGCTGATTCGATTGATACAATTTCAATCTCGCCTACCTTCGATTCTAAACCTAAAGCAGATAGAATTTTACTTGCGTTTTCGATTGTATTTTCAAGCAAATTAGACTGTCTTGCTGTTTTGTCGACCTGGTTGTGATGACAATATCATCCGCAAATTGTAACATTGTCACCTTTTTCGATATATTGCCGGCAATGCTCGCAGCGTAAATAATGAAAAAAAAAGGGCTCATCACTCCCCCCTGTGGAACGTCCTTATTAAACTTTATTGATCCCTTTCCTTCTATGTTTGTCTGTGCAGTTCTTTCATATATTAAATATTTAACAAAACTAACAACTTTTACAGAGCAATTAATGGCGGCTAGTTTCTCTAGGAGTATTTCCGGTATGACATTATTGTATACATCAGAGACATCAAAAAAGGCCGCCAGGATGCTATCTTTTTCCATTGAAGCTTCATCAATCTGATACGTCATATACAAAGTTGTCATAGTAAGACCGATCTTTCCTGAATCCTGATTGGAAAGTTGGAATTATCCCGCTTTTTTCTACCCACCATTCTAATCTGTTTTTTAGCATTAACTCAAAGATTTTACAAGGACAGGAAGTGAGAGCAATAGGGCGGACGCTTTTACCCTCGGCTTTGTTTATCATATGAATGTATGGTTTTTTCCATGACTCTGGGAATTCGCTATTTTGATACATCTCATTGTAAAAATATTTAATAATAAGAGTCTATACTTAAACGGTAAATTAATCACGATCTTGTAATCTATACCATCCATACCCGGTGATGCGCTCGATTTATGGGAATCTAATACTCTATTTAATTCGGCAAACGTAAAAGGTTCATCGAAAAAATCATTTAATTGATACGGAAATAAATTTGGATCAGAGCATACCCATGAGGGGGTCAGCTTATTTAAGAATTCAGTGCATTTTTTCTCGCATTCCTCTTTGTTACTTTGGAAATTTCTCTTTACTTTACACCTAGCATTTTTGATGGTTTTAATTTTATCCCAGATATATGATTTATTCATGTTAAAATTTATTGATCGAGCAAAACGTTTAATATATTCTCTTTTTTTCTCTTAAAAAATTTTTTTTGCTATAGCACAATTTTTTTATATTCAATCAGATCATTAAGCACGTATGTAAAATTCCATTTTTTTGAATAATGCACGTCTCAGTCGTTTGATCTTGTCACATTCCTCGTCCCACCAAGCAACGGGGTTAGATATTTTTTTCTTAATTACTTTTTTTGAGCGAGGTGTGTTAATTTTGAGGCTGTTTTGTATAGTATCTATAAGTAAGTTGTATTTTTCTGTACTTGACAATAATTCATATTCGTGTGATAGAAATTTGATAAATTTGTTAAATTCTAGTTTTAATGTGTTGTCGAATTTAGTTCGTATAAACTGGAGTTTCAAACAGTTAGTTCGTATATATGTTTATTTGTATCAAAGTCTATAGCTATTGGGTAGTGGTCTGAACCGAACGTTTCGTCAAAGACGTCTAAATTGATTTTGTCTGATATATCCATAGAGGATAATACTAAGTCTAGATTTGAGTGTGATCCATTTCTTATATTTATATGCATCTGTGTGTCGGTATTATATAGAAATAAATGGTTTGTTTCGATGCTATATTCTAGTCTTTCCCCATTTCTATCTGTTGACCTAGAATTCCATTTAACATTGTGGGAATTGAAGTCGCCTAAAAGAATGGTATTAGTATTTATTCTGTTGATACTTTTTATGATTTTATTTCATTCAATTTGTGGGAGAATATTACCGGGAATTTTATAGACTGATATTAAGTATAACAATAGTAATTTGGATACCAGTGATTTCATAATTTTCATTGAGATCAGTGATTTGATTTATCTCTACAAAAGATAAATTTTTGCGAACCATGAACATTTACCACCATCCCGCGTAAGAGTTCGATCTTTTCTGAAAGTATTAAAACCTTTTTTATTAAAGTGTTCGTTTGGTTTAAGCCAAGTCTCAACGCATACAAAAATGTCATAGTCTCTCAAGGTGAGCTGTAAATCTCCCTTCCGTTGCTTTACACTGCGAGCATTTCAAAATAAGACTTTTAATTGAAAATTTTCCATTTTTTGAAATCGAGATAAAGAAAGTTTACTATGTTTTTCGAAGGAATAAGATAACAAATTTTTACTGTCAGAGAATAAATTTTCTTTGCTGCGTGTGTAGTGTAGATTTTGTAAACTATGGAATGATTCTCCGCTTGATAGGCCTGAGCCTTCGGCTTCTTTATTACATAAAATATTTCTAATTCTCGTAATTCTAGACTTTGTGTTTCGATCAGTTATAAGTTTGTATATATTCGTCAGCATAATACTCAAATCCGGTATAGCGCTAGTATATATCCGAGCGAGGTCTGGGATGTTTGCATTGTTATGAGACTTTTCTAGGAATTCCACGAGTCTATCAAAATTGAGCGGTAAGTTGCTTTCGTTCACATATATGTATTCTTTGGATGGCTCTAGTTTCTTCTGTTTAATACTCGTTTTACTTTGCTTTATCGCATCCGTGTGTAACGGTTGCGTTTTCCTCGCGCCGGATATAGTCAGTCGATACCAGGATTCGGAGAGGGAAGTAGGTTAAGAATAACTACGTTCTAATTTGGTTTTAATTGTTTATATATATTTAATTACTTAATAAGGCGTGTTGTCATTTGCCACCTGTAACCAAACAAGAATACGCTTATTTAGAAAGTCTTGTCTCTTATAATTGATCCTTATAATCTATTCGGTACGGCGCGGTAACGGTACGGTACGGTACGGTGTCGCTAGTTTACAGTTACTCCATCGCTTACAATGGGACCGTGTACGCTCGGCCTGGAGTGCGGTTGTTCGGTTGTTCCTATGTCCTGAATGCGCACAGTGACAGTAGGAACGACGGAATACCCAGGTGTGTGTCTGATATTACGGAGTCCTCGCAAGAACGTGTGCGCACGATCTTGTGCGGCCTCCGTGCTGGTTCCTTGGTTCCTCTTACCCTGTGTGCACACAGGATCTGATTGAGACGTGTGCGCACGATTCAATCTGATACTGTGGCTGTTTCTCACGGTTTCCTTTCCCTGTGTGCGCACAGCGACAAGTGGAACGGCGGAACGGTGGAGGTGTGTGTAGCGGTATGTGCAGAGTCCGACAGAGACGGCTGCTCACGACTCTGCGAGTCTCTGCAGTCAGTTTCTGGTTCCTATTACCCTGTGTGCTCTCAGTGGCAATAGGGACGGAGAAACGGTATGACGGTGGTAGTGTGTGTAACGGCGTGTGCAGAGTCTGACAGACATGTGTGCTCACGACTCTGCAAGTCTCTGGAGTCAGTTTCTGGTTCCTATTACCCTGTGTGCTCACCGTGGCAATAGGGACAGAGAAACGGTGGGACGGTGGTTGGCGGTAGTTTTAGTGCCTGTAGTGCGCGACGTGTGCTCACGAAGGCGCTCCTCCAGGTACCTAGTGGGTCTGAATTACCCCGTGTACTCACAGCAGTAATCCAGATAGCGGTGCGGTGTTTCTAGATATCTGTGCCGTTACGTGTGCGCATGAAACGGCCAGATGTCGGTGGTTCTCTTAGCGCTCTCCTAACGGTGTCGTGTGCTCACGGCAACGCTCGGATCGGAAGCTCTAACTGAACTGCCCGCTGTGCTGTCGCGGCTGGGCTTATATAGCCCCAGTCGCTGGCGCCAACGCCTTCTGGAGGTGAGTGGGTCGTGTAGTGTGTGTGTATTCGTGTGGTGCTTTGTATGTTCCCTTCGCTGGTGTGTGTGCGGCGATTTGCGCCCGTCGTCGGTT
This sequence comes from Muscidifurax raptorellus, assembly GCA_020010945.3. NCBI lineage: Eukaryota > Metazoa > Arthropoda > Insecta > Hymenoptera > Pteromalidae > Muscidifurax > Muscidifurax raptorellus. The sequence goes on from JAHUUD020000031.1 coordinate 407,438, forward strand.
TTACGTGCGTGTGAATTTGTGTACATTCTCGAATTTTCGTTTGTTACGCAATACCGGTCTTGAAAATTTGGTGAAAACTTTGGTCTATGGGAAAAAAAATCGCCGGTCCTAGATCCTATAGGAAAAAAATTTTCGCCCGTTTATAGTTTCTTTTGGTTCGCTTCGGCCGAGATCGAGTGTGATCGGTAACGTTCGGCTTTTTGCGGGTCGTGTTACAATTAATTGCTCTCGTGGTTGTTCCATCTACGTTTCCCGCGCGGTTTTTGGACCTGTTCCGTCGTAGGGTCATTTGACGTACGCGATTGAACCTTAGTGTTTACCTACATGTAATTTCGTGTGCGCTTACGATTTAGTTCGGTTACTAACGGATTTGTTAATTTATTCGGTTTGATCTACCTTCGTCGGTGCTGTCCCCTAGTCCTTCATCGGTTGTCCTCCATCGGTGTCTTTGAGAGTTGTTCTTCCTTCTCTTATTTCTCTGCTTTCTCGTTTCCTCGTCTTCCAGCTCAATGAAGAGGTGGAACCTGAGGGCGGCAAGGATGTTCATGCCTATAATGTAGTCGTGAGGCTGATTCCTGATGACTGCCCATGGGTAGGTGACCTCGTTACCCTTAATTGCTATTGTGCCTCTCCGGCTATTATCGGTGCCCCCCGGTTTATGACGAAGTTTACCGCTCGTTGGTTCATACTCGAGATTCTCCTCCCGGTGTCCACGATGGCGTAGAGTGGTCGGCCATGGATGTAGATTTTCACCGGGAGTTCTCGGGGTTGCCAGAGATCCTCTGCGAGGGGATGTAGGTCCATCTTGGAGCCTTTGTAGCTATAGACTGAACGTTAGTAGCGGTTGGCTCGGTATTTATACTGTCGGCCTCGTGGAAAGGTTTGAGGTCACATTTATATGTTTGATCCAGCGCCCTCTGTTGTCTTGTAGATTGAAAATGACTGGAGAAGTTTTACCACTAGAGGGCCGGTGTATTTCGGCGCGAGCTTTGCGTTGCGGTCATCCTTCTTGTTCCAGAATGTTACGACCTTTCTGGCCACTTTATCGCCAATTGCTGGTTTCCAATCCCGACGGCGTAGGATGTAATGTTTCTGCTGTTTCCCGAACTTCTGAGCTATTTGTGTTTTGGCGTGCTCGATGGCGTCTTTGATGTTTCGTAAACGCGCGGTTAGCGGCGTTACGGGCTGGTTTTTAGCTTTCTGGTGCAGACTTCCTGGTACTCGGAACACTCTTCCGGTATTCAGGTATGCTAGGGTGTACCCTGTGGCAGTACTACTTGCGGTGTTGTAGGCAAATTACGTACTGCGATATCATGGTTTTTACAACCCTGTTGGTACGTTCGACAGGATTGCATTGAGGGCTGTATGGTGGGGTTCTGCGGTGCGCTACCCCGCTTTCCTTAAGGAAAGTTTCGAATTCCCTCCCGACGAATTGTCGGCCATTGTCACTTACAATGGTATGGGGGCAGCCGTGCCTCAGGAAGATTTTTTCCTTGACTAGGCGGCTCATGGTTTTCCCGTCGGCTTTTCGTAGTGCTGCTAGTTCGATCCACTTGATGAATCGATCTTGCATTACTAGCAGCCAGATGTTTCTTTTTGCTGAGCGTGGTTGAGGTCCCACTAGATCAATTGACACCATTTCCCATGGCTGTTCTACGTTGGTGGCATGCATCTAGCCCGGTTTGGCTGAGATGTCCTGCGGTAGTGTCGTCGTGTGCTTCTTTTAAAACGGCGGCTCTCTGATCTGTCGGCACGCAGATTTTCCAGTCGTCCGCTGTATCGTTATCGTTGAAGTCCAGTGTATGGAGGATATGTCGATATAGGATGCCCTCCCTTACTGTATATTCTGGATTTGCTTCTGGGTTTTCATGGACTTCTTTCAGCTTCCTGCTGTATCAGGTGCATTTGGTTTTGGTATCTATTTTGCACACGTGTAGTGGTTGTCTAGATTGCGCATCGGCGACGGTGTTCTCGGTTCCTTTGCGATATTTGATCTCATAATCCCATTGTGACATTTCGATTGCCCATCTGGCTAACCGTCCAGAGAGGTTATCGATCTTCTCTAGCCACTTGAGAGATTGGTGGTCAGTAACCACCTTAAAATGGTAGCCTTCTAGGTAGTCCCTGAATGTCCAAATCCCCCACTTGATAACTAGACACTCCTTTTCCGTTGCTGAATAATTTTTCTCGGCTTTATTCAGTGAGCGGCTGGCGTACGCCACGACGCTTTCGTTTCCGTCCGTTTCCTGGATCAGTACGGCGCCCAGCCCTTCATTGCTAGCGTCAGTCTGTACGGTGAACATTTTTGTAAAGTCCGGGCAAGCTAAAACTGGAGCCTGGACTAAATCTTGTTTGAGCTGCTCGAAGGCTTGTTCTTATGGTTCGTTCCATTCCCATTTTACTTTCTTCTGCAGTAGCTTATTTAACGAGGCGGTTTTCTTTGCTACGTTTGGGATAAAACGACGGTACCAGAAGATGAGTCCTGAGAATCGGCGGAGCTCCTTTAGGTTTGTCGGTGCTTGAAGTTTTGTAATGGCTGCTACTTTCTCTGGATCAGTATGTAGTCCCTCTTCGTCGACTACGTGTCCTAGGTACTTCAAACGTCGTCGGCAGAAATGAGTTTTTTCCCAATTTGGTTTTAACTTTGCCTCACGAAGGCGTTGGAGTACATTTTGTATCAATTGTAGATGGTGCTGGAAGTCTTGTGAAACGATGACGATGTCGTCTATGTAGCAGAAGACGTTTGGCTCTAGGTCTGGTGTGATGACGCTGTTCATCAAGCGCATGAATTCCCCCGGAGCGGAGTGCAGACCAAAGGGAGTACCTTGAACTGCATGAGACCTCTTCCTGAAACGGTAAATGCGGTGTATTGTTTGCTTTCTTCAGATAATGGGACTTGCCAGTAGCCATTTTTGAGGTCTATGTTTATGAGGTACTTTGCACCTCGTAGCTTGTTTAATATGGCGTGTACTTGTGGTAGCGGATATGCATCCCTGACGCTGATTTTATTCAGTCGACGGAAGTCAATACAAAAACGGTATCTGTCATCTTTTTTCTTTGCGATAACGATAGGGGAGCTGTACAAGCTGTTGGAAGGTTCGATTACTCCCTCGGTGACCATCTCGTCGACTGCGTCGTCGATAATTTTTTGCATCATGGGATTGCGTGGGCGGTAACCTGATCTTATCGGTGTAAGGTCGATAAGTCTGATTTTGTATTCCGTTAGATGAGTAGGCCCTTTTACCTCGTCAAAAGTCGTCTGTTGCTCCTTTATCAAAGTGTCGACTTAATGTTGCTGCTCGTTGGTGAGTCCCTTGATTCCGATGCTTTCGACTTTTACAGAAACTTCCTTTGCAGGTGAGTGTCGCAATTCTCGATTTGCCACAAATATTCGGGTGCCTAGACTGGATAAGGCGTCCATTCCTAACAGCATATCGTGGCCTAGCCCGTCCATAATGATATATTTGGCATGGAAGGTCATACTGAGAGTCGAGGCGGATCCTTGGACGTTGCTGGACAGTGTAGTGATCGATCCGTCGGCCATAGTGGCTAGTACTTCTTGTTTTCTTCTATTCCAACCATTTTCTTGTCCTAGAGTGGCGGTATTTTCGGTGACGAATGAACTCACTGCTCCCGGATCGACTAGAGCCTATACGGTGTGAGTGCCAATGCATCGTAAATTATCATAGTTGAAGTGATGCATGGAGGTACGTTAGACATGAGAAATCTTTTGGCTTTTGCAACCAAAGGTCGACTGCGGAGACTGTGTTCTCCGATGAATAAACTCTTTTTTTCAGAGTCCAAACTATTTACTGAACTTGCATTGCTGAGGTAGAAGCAGATACGGTTTTGCGAAATGCGTGATACGTAGTGGATATCCCTTGGGTCGACGATTTTTCAGAGAGCTACTGCATAATCCTCGACTGATAGACCGTCAATAGACGGCCTGTCTAGCCGTCGCGACGTGTTATACTATAGTGTGAATATGGTTCCTCAAGATATTACTTAGAGAAAATTTAACACTCTATTACAAATTACAATTTAAGTTGTCTCCGGTATTTGATACCGGAGACGAAGATCTCTTTCACCATGAGTGAAATTAAACAACAAAGTTCATACTCAAATATTGTTCACGTGTTTATACTCATTCTTGCTGCTTTGATACCAGAGATCTTCGTCTCCGGTATCAAATACCGGAGACCACTTAAATTGTGATTTGTAATAGAGTGTTAAATTTTACTACATGTCGCGACGGTTAGACAGGCCGTTTGTAAACACGTCTTATACGCGAAACATCCATCGTGAGACTGGTGCGAAACGTAATGATCGTAGACTTCTTTACTGAAGGAGCTACTAGTACCCAAAACGAATAATTTAATATGCACTTGATTCCGATTGGTTCTTAGATGGCTTCATTGTATATGACTCAGAAGCGCGTTTGAAAGACTTTCATGATGTATAGTTATTCTTTTCTCTGCTCGTTGCTATGCGGTGACTACTTTATCTCTCGGTTCGAGTTCTTAGTTTCCATGTAAATTTATACAATATGAAATTAATTCGTGCCTTACATAAATTTATCTGTTCGTGACGCGAGATTCTAATTTCTTTTAATAATTCTAACTGTCTTGTTGAACTGGAATCCCGGACCGAATGATTTTGCGCGCACTGATGCTAAGTCTCGAACGGAATTTCCGACTCGGCGAAATTTTATCCGACAGCAACTAAGTTCCCGATTGAACTTCTGAGATTGTGATAATACAGATGACTGACCCCGAACAAGGCTCTAGGCGTGACTGAGAGGCCAGTGCAGTTTATCTGGACCCTTATATAGTCCGTACACCTATCGCGAATGTTCTAGAACGTTCTCGACGAAAATATGCAATAAAAGGGCTTAGCTTTTCGATATATGGAGTTATCTATGATCGTTCCCTACTGCTCTTCTTACTATTTTTTCTCTCTGGCTTTTTCTTGCTACTTATCATACGTCCCCCTCAGATTTAGATTTCCGGTCGGCTCTGCTCTATCATTAATGTGTTTATTCAGGTGGTCGAGCTTCTTTGCATCGTATGGCTTCTCTGGGTTTCTTGCAGTCACCAAAGTAGTAATCTACCTTGCCGTAAATATGGACACTCACTGTTTGTAGGTAAGGCTGCTTCTTTCGTGTACCTCTGTTGCAATAGGTGTGTCAAAAGGGGGCCTCTGTTGGCTTGGCCCCCGCGATGCGTAGGTATGTGGCGGTCCGTCGATAGTAGCCGAAGTTATATCTCTCTGTTGCTATGAGGTGTATATCGGTGAAGTTTCTACATATAATTCTACTGCTGACTTACGTATAGTTTCTGGCTATCGTGGAACATTGCGTTTCTAGCATCTGCATCTCCCAACTTGCTCTTGACTTTCCTCATTGCGGATATGATATTTTCGTATTTTTACATTCGCTATTAAAATGCTTCTAGCGACGTTCGGTATGCTCAAATCACAATCTGGTTTTAACTATTCTGACTCTTTGTTTAATTGTATTTTATCGAAATTTGTGTTCGTATAATAAAGTTGTCTCTCGCATGATTGTTCGTATTTCGTTTTTGATATTTATTATATCAATCGTTTTAATTTAATTTAATAATGTTGATTCCGCATACGATCATTTTGTCTCTCCTGTTCTTAACGTCTCTCGCTTCCTATATTTTAAAGTATTCGGAATGTATAATGTGATAGTGACTTATGCTTTCTCCAGTTGGCTTGTACTTTTATTCTCTTGACCTTCTCGGCTCGGAGCTATTCAGTCTCTCTCTCTCTCTCTCTCTCTCTCTCTCTCTCTCTCTCTCTCTCTCTCTCTCTCTCCCTCTCCCTCTCCCTCTCTCTCTCTCTCTTTCTCTCTCTCTCTCTTTCTCCCGCTATACTCAGTGGGATTACTATTCTATTGCTTGTATATAATATATTTTTAGTATCTATAATCATTCTTATTGAAAATAGAAATGCGAAGAATTGAGCATTTCACAGTATACATTGTAGAAGCACGTTTGAAAAAGCGTGGTGTGGCGTCATGCGGTGACGTCAGAATCACAGAGATTTCTATGACGAAATCAATGCACTATTATGCAGTGCAAAAAGTGCTTTGAATTACAAAGAGAAAATGATTGCACTCTTGCAAACTTTGGCAGTGGATATATTTTTAAGGGTTACCAGGTAATTTAGCTGAAAGGGTGAATTACAGCAAACCAGCGGCATTAAGGGAAGTTTATGAAAAAACAATGAGATTGGAAACAAGGATAGAAGCCAAAATAATACCATATTCGAGACCCTGCAGAGGAAGAAGAAATGATTATCAAAAGGAAGGGTACAGAAATGAACCACGCGGTCGATATGACTATAACAATTATAATGCAAGGCATAAAAGATATGCAGATCAAAGTCAGGTACATACCAATTATGTAGATTACGTGGACGAAAGAAGTAATGAAGAGCCAAGGAATAACCATCAACAAAACAATTACAGAGAAGACAATAAGCAACAAGTTACGAAAAATTGCTACAATAGATGATAAAACAATTACAATAGAATATATAATAACGGGAACAGAGGAGGTGATAACTGGAATGGTTGGAAGAACAATGGTAGAAGAGGATAACAAAGAATCTTTAATCATCAGACAGGTCGCTGTGAGAATTAAGGACCACCGGAGCCCGGTTGATGCGATAACTATAACTGGAGGAACAACAATAGGGGGAATAACAACTAATATCATTAGAGAAATAATTAATTTAAACCACAATTATCAAGATCAAAAACAGAACCAATATACACCGAATTGTCTAAGTTTTAAGACAGAATCAATAAATACCAAGGAACACGGATCAACAAATTTATCAACAACAAATGCAGGAATACAACCGGAATTGGAACTCGAATCAGGGAAACCCTAACGACAATTAACAGAAAGTACCAGTGGTAGCATTCTTGACGAGACCAATGAAATTGCAAGAATGTGTTCCATGAACTGCGAGGGACTTGAGAATTATGATTGATAAGATTAAGAGGTAACTGCAGTGAGAATAAGAGTACCAGAAGGAAAACGAAAATCATGGGTAGACTTCATAATCGATAACGGAGAAACAGTGAACTTCATAAAAGTCGGACTCATAGAGGAAGAAATGCCGATTTGTTTTGACGACGCAAGGAAATTAGGCGGAATTACTGATTAAACAATACTCACACTAGACTCAGTGTACCTAGATATAAAAGAAATTCCAGTCAAATTTTATGATGGCATGTTAGGACGCAACTACCTAAAGAAGGAAGAAGCCATAATATCGTACCATCGAAACGCTCTAATGATTAGCCAAGACGTAATGCACCTGATACCTTTTATAGGACAAGAAGGGGAGCACAATCCTAGAAAAAACAAGAAGGTATACATATACCGTCAAGCAAATGAGATATCACGAGTAAAACCCTCAGAAGAAAATACAAGTGAAGAAACGAATGTAGGAACAAAAGGTGAAAAGGATCCAAAGCTTAATACAGTGAAACACACAATTAGAGCAAGAACGAGACAAGTGACAGAAATCAATTTAATCAAGAGCGATCTGAAAGAAGGTTACATACCAAAAATAGATGTAGACAACGGCAATCTGTTCCTAAAAGAAGGCATTGTGATTAACAACAACAACACCTGCAAATTCGTGGCCATCAATACCAGTGAGGAAGACGTCACTATAGAAATAGATCCAAAGGAATTGATACCGTTTAACATAGGACCAGATTTCTTAGAAGAAACGGATAGTGAATTTAATGGTGAAGTAATCTTGGATCAGACTCACCTTAATACAGAAGAATTAGACATTGTGAAACGAATAATTGAGGATTATTTAGACAGATTTTTGCTACCATTAGACAAACTCCCGTGCACAGATATGATTCAACATCATATTCACTTAGAGGATGACGTACTCATAAACACAAAGCAATATCGACATCTATCTAATCACAAACAATTAGTGAGAGACAGTGTAACCAAGAAACTAAAGGACATAATAATGAGAGAATCGAATACTCCATGCAATTCGCGTACATAGATGGTATCCAAAAAGTCAGACATTCACGGCAACGTAAGATGGCGATTAGTGATCGACTTCAGAGAACTAAACAAAAAAACTATTAGGTATTAACTAATAGTTTATAAAATTATTAGTTAAAAATCGCCACGAGTATATTTTAATTAAACTTGGCCGACGTTTCGGAGGCTTTATCCTCCCTCTTCAATGCTTCTTTATTAAAAAACACATATAAAAATCATCAACAAGATTACAGCATATCTTAAAATTAAATATGGCTAATAATTAAGAAAAACTTACAAAATTCTGTGTTTGTTATAAATATCTGTACACGTACATCGTCGTACCATAGATATTATGGTTGAATTAAAAGAGAAGATAAAAAAAATATATAAGGGTTTTTCAAAAATCGCGGAATATAATTTAGACGGACAAAGACCAAGGTGAACATGAATAAGACCTCACAATCGATAATGAAATTCATTTATTTAGCAGAATACATTAAACGCGAGCTTACATTAAGTTATATACATTATAACTGATAAAACTAGCATTCTATGGAGGTAATCCAAGTTACCTGTACATAGGTCCGGCATAAATTAACTAATAAAACTATAACGTAAAGACTAGACAAAATAATATACATTTATATTACTAATTTCGGGTAAGTTGATTGCTTTGTTTCTAGTATTGCTTTTTGAGTTATTATATTTCACTTGTAATTCTTTGCAAAAATGTAATAAGCATTAATTTTTAAACGATACTCTGACGTTTACTCACCTTACTGTTTCCGTCTTATTCTTCAGTATTATTTTTAATAGTCTATGTTGTGTAGTCTCTAATTCGCATAATACATTATTATGCTAAGAAGTAAGGCATAAAATAAAATCATGAAATTAATGATTTAACATTCATTATTTTTGAGAGTTTACTGAATATAAAAAGTAGGTACTTTGTTCAATTTACTAAATATCTAACATGATTTTCCCATCTCATTCGCGAATCAAAAATTACTCCTAAGTATTTGGTATTGTAAACTCTTTGCATTTTCATATATTTAATATAAATTCGTAGGTTAGTAAGAACACTATTGCTATAAATAATAAATGCAATATATACTGTTTTTGATACATTCAAAGACAGTTCATTTATTGCTATACAATTATTTACTTTAACCATATACTTGTTAATTTTTTCTTCAGCCTTTCTCCAGCTTTTATCACAGCTAAGGATAACCGTATCATCAGCATGAGATATAATACAATTATCTTCCGCAGTATTTATATACTCGTATATAGTAAATAATAACACCGGCACATGAAAAGTGGTCTGTTCAAGAAACCAAACATATCTATCCTTATGTATTTTGACCCACTGAATCCAAATCCAAAGCCAGTTTTGCCCGTACCGTGCACAAACGCCGTGAAAATCGTGGAAAGTTATGAAAATTCACATAAAAAAATATGGTATGAGCTGTAAATATTTTTTGAGTAAACGATATGCATGGTTTTTGAATATTTTAACGCATTGAATCCGAATTCAAGGTTTATTTTACCCGTACGCCCTTTAAAATTCGAAAATAGTGTATAACATCGTCAAAAATCGCTAAAAAATCGTGAAATTTTGTGTTTAAGTGCTGTTTAGGCCGGACATACTTAGTTCATATTTCTTTTGCATATTATTATTTTTCAGTAGAGATTCATATTTGTAAGCATAAATGCGTATATACGCATTCTAGGATTTTCCCTCAATATACTCGTTTATTGTCGGGTAAGATCTTCCAACGAATGTCCGCGGTTATTGTAAAAGACTATTTTCTATCAATACATACCTTATGTATAACTGTTTAATGATGGGAAAACCCAAGTCTATTTGCGCTCTTCGAGAAAATTTGTGTTTATATTTTTATGATTATTTTGGGGAAAACCCGGAGCCCCGGACTTATTAGTAGAAACTTATATTGACTATTTGAAAGCTTCAAATCATTATTGTACATCATAATGCTTATATATATTAGTGTAGGTCTGCCTACTCAGGTAGCACTGTAAATGTGAGTTCTAACCCTCGGTTGGGTCAAACCTACCCCACTCCTGCTGGGGCATCGCCTCTCACTGCGCGCGTATTCATTTGCAAAGACCAATCAGATTGTAGCTAGTGTTTAGTTGAGATATTCTCCGTGAGAGGGAGAAGTCTACAGGAAAGTCTACAGATAATTTTAGCGAGGAGTTAAGTTCGAACGGTCTAAGTGAGAGGTTCCCAGCGTCTCGTGTGTATACATAGTCTAAGGAAATACATACTTTGCTACAATAAACTTCAGAGTCTTATTCATTGAACTAAAAATCTAAAGGTGCGTCCGATTAATTTCGTACGCACAGTATATTAACAACATCACAAGCTGTGGTGTTTGTTCGATATACCAATACGCTACAAAACATGGTCCTTTGAGCCGGATATCGGCAAAATCTATAGTGAATAACTCTGAAGTACGATCTGCAAAGTACAGTAAATTGCTATGAATTAGACAAAGTATTCATAAGCAAAGTTCAAATCTTGTGTCCACGACATCAAACGTAATTCAGATCACCGTTCGAGCCACTCAAGTCAAATTATATAAGTGAGTCTAATTTACACACGCAATCAAAGCAAATTATACGCAAATCAAAGGGTGAAATTATACGAGATCCATGTGTGAAATCTATACGCAGATTATACGAAATCTGTAAGTGAAATCTTTATGCGAATCAATACACAAGTGGAAGCAAATCATACGAAAATCAAAAGTGTAAGTGTCCACAACCGGATCAAAGAATACACGCAAAATTCAAGAAGTTTAAGAAACCGATCAACGAGGATCAGCAACGCGCCCCATAGACAACGCAGTCATCAACTGGATTTTGAAGCAGCAAGGACGATCGTCAAGGCTACCACTCGTCATCAACGGTTTCAAGTAAGCTCGTGACAGTTTAATCTCCTCAAATCTTTCCCAATCTTTGCTTAAATTTCAACAGTGTTGATTTCAATTAACTTAGTTCAAAATGACGGACGCGGAAACGATCAAAGCTTTGAAGTCCCAAAGGGGTGTTATTAAGGGAAAATTGACAAAGTTTTCAAATTTTCTAAGAGATCCTCAAAATAGAGAAAAGAAAATCTAAGTAAAGGTACGTTTGGCAAAAATTGAACCCCTGTTAGATGAGGTGGAAAATTTTTCGAATCAAATTATTGATATCCTTTCGAAGGAAGAATCTAGCGATTATGATGAATTCGAGAAATGTTTTTATGAAATTATGAGTCAAGCACATAAATTAATGGGCGAGAGAATAGGTTCGCGGACATATTCGTTATCAAGCGTCGCTGCCGTAAACTCAGACAGTGCCTCTCCGCTTCGTCTGCCGCGAATTGAACTAGCTACGTTTAATGGTGCATTTGATGAATGGCTGTCCTTTTATAATCAGTTTCAGTAGATGGTACACGAAAATGCTAGCTTGACAAAAATTCAAAAGCTATATTATTTAGAGTCTTGTTTAAAGGAGGAAACCTAAGAAATCATCAGTTCGCTCGAATTGATTGATGAGAACTATGAAGTCGCGTTAAATTTATTGGTCGAAAGATATAATAATAAACGAGTCATTGTTTAAAAACACGTGCGCACTATGAGGGATCTACTTGCTATCAGTAAAGAGTCTGCTTCAGACCTACGCAAATTTATAGATGCAATTGTTACGTCCAGATTACAAATTTTTAATTACAAAATCTAACACATTAAAACAATTACATGAATTCCTACTTGAATTGATAATCGAACTTGGCGATACGTGAAAGTTATAATATGTTAAATAATTAAAAGAGTGAAGGATAGGAAGTCTCTTTTGGCTACCGCGAACGCGGTCATCGCCTACCGGGGAAGGGAGCCGGATACGAAGTCACTTTAAACTATACACTATTTCTTTTAAATTGATACACGTTTATTTTTATGAAAAGAGAAAAGTACCTTAATGTGTGAGTGTGCGTATGTGTTTGTATATATGTGTGAGGAGGTTCTTGAGTGTCTGCAGCTGTCAATACTCGCCGCCTTCCAGCCTAGGATCGGTGGTTCAGTTTACAGCGGTGGCTAGATGCACTTAGGTGTGACGGCTCGTCCCTTTGGTGTGCGTAGTGTAGATCGCAGGGAGTCCACTGCCTCTGTTGCTTCTTCTTTTCAGCAGGGGTGATATTTGGAGAAAATGCCGATGGATGCACTTGCTCGACTGAGCGACTAAGTCTGGTATACTTTCTACCTGTAAACGTACGAGTAGCGAGAAATGCGTGGTACTTGTTTTAAGAATGGTCTGGCGACGAGCAGAGTAACGTTCTGCGAGAGATTTCGGATATTACTGAGCGATGATAGCCCTTTGCTCCCGGGCTTTATATACTTGCATATCCCCTTGTTTTTCTCGGGCTAGCGTTTTCCACATAAGGTCGCTTCACTATTTTGTATTTTTCTCTCTCAATATTAAGAGAATCGTGGCAGGTCAAGTCATAAACATCATAGTTTATGACTACCACTTAAGAATTTGTCTCTTTTAGAACTCTCCCGCGGTCTCTCTTTTTACTGGAGATCGTACATGTGTTTCCTATGAAATTCTAGATCGACGAGTATTGTGTCTCTGTTTCTCTCTGCTCTCTAATTTTTCTCTTATTTGTGATCGTTTTTCTGCAATGATTTGTCGCCTGATTGTATAGCGTAAGGTCACCATCGAAACAGCTCCCCTCGTTCTTGTACTTCTTAATTTATGGCTTTCCGTTGAAAAATACGATCTCGCGGTTCTTTATGTATCTTAAGTTTTAATGCACTAGCCTACAAGGCTTGCAACGCGATTACCTCTCCTCAATTAGTTTTATCTACTGCCTTGATAAACGTTAAATCAAAGGATGGTAAACTCATGCAGGCTCGCGTCTTACTCGATAGTTGCGCGCAGTCAAATTTTATAACTGAATGTTTTGTTAAAACACTGCAATTACCGCTTAATCGTATAGACATTCCAGTAGAGACACTAAATTAAGTTAAAACGCGCGTAAAGTACTCGGTACAAGCCGAAATCTCTTTGCGATGCACAAATTACAAAGAGAACGTTGAATTCCTCGTATTGCCGAGTAACTGCAACCAACTACCTAATGAACATATTGACAATCGTATTATTATTATTATTATTATTATTATTATTGTTGATCTGGGTGGACCATTGGGTCCTGATGCCTAGGCTTACGCCCTTTGCATCCCCGGTAGTTAACTAGTGGTTGTACCAGACTAGTTTTGTCGTTTGAGGATCAGCATATCAGGTGGTATGCACCATTCCTATATTGCTTATTCCTCAGGGTAAGAGGTGTCAGGTGGTATGCCCCATTCCTGTGTATCTTATTCCGTTAGTGACTTGTACAGGTGTATCACCGTTCTAACGGTCAGTGCCTGGATCGCTATTGGTTAGGACGTCGTCGTCCCCAACGCCCTATGTCTCTTTTCGGCTAGGGCTAAGCAGTGGCATAATACATGTATACTGCTTTCCTCGTTTTGGTTACACCACCTGCATACTGGTGAGTTCTCTCGACCTATAGTGTGCTGGTGGTATCCCAGCGTCCCATGTCCGGTAATTAGCTGAGTGAAGATCTTTGCCTCTGCTCTGGTCAGATCTCGCATCTCTGACGCCCAGTCCTCTCTGATGCGTGATCCTATCAGTGTTTTGGCTTGTCTGCACCCGTTGCTTTCGCACCATTCTTTTAGGTGTCGCTCTCTCAGCCAGTCGTACACCGCCTCTTTGACGGTACACGCCTGAATGCCAAGGGCGGGTTCCGGTCCAAGTAAGTCTTGTCCCGCTGCTATTCCGGCTAGTTCGTCCGCAATCTCGTTTCCCCTGATTCCATGGTGTCCGGGAACCCAGTAGAGGGTGAGTCTGCGTACTTTCCCACCGAGTCTGTTTAAAGCCGTTATGCAGTCCCACACCAGTCTGGAGGAGGTGCTAGAGCCACCCAGCGCTGCTAGGGCGGCTCTGCTGTCCGTACAGATATTGATGCAGTCCTGCCTTTTTTCCTCGAGCGCGAGTTGTGCACAGAGTAGGATAGCTGTTACTTCCGCCTGGAAGACGGTGGCGTGCCTTCCGAGCGGTGTGATAAGCCTTTTTCCGGGCCTTCTCCGGAAGACTCCAGCTCCCGCCCTGCCTTTCTTCCTGGCTCCATCTGTGTACCAGGTTTCACCTGCGGATGGACCAGGGTCGTGTTCGCTCCAGTCTTCCCTTGATGGGATTTGGATGTGATATCCTTTCTCAAAGTTAAATCTACGTACTGTCTTGTCCAGTCTCATTGACAATACAGCATAGTCTTTTCCTTTGATCTGTTCTTTTGTGTGTTCCCCTTTTTCTCTCCACAGTCCATGATTTTTCAGACGGTGTGCCGCTATAAAGGCTGCCGCCTGGATTGTTCTGTGGAAGGGCTCAACGCCAGTGATGGCTCCAAGGGCTGCCGTTGGGGTGGTTCTCATAGCCCCTGTTGCCGCCCTTAGGATCCACCCCCTGAGCGTTTCGAGTTTCTTTTGTACTGTCTTCAGATCTGTCCTTTTCCACCACACTGTAGCCGCGTAGGTCAGTCTTGGTTTCAGTATATCCATAGGACTGTTTTGTAGCTCAAGCCCCAGCTCTGCCCAATGGCTCTTCTACACATCCAGAAGGCTGATGTGAATTTCTTGTACTGTTGGTCTATTTGAGGCTTCCAGCACAGTTTTTTGTCTAAAATTACGCCTAGGTATTTTGCTTGCTCCTTAATTTGTATTTCCTGTCCTCGCATCATTAGCGTTCGTGCCGGTCCTATCTTGTACTTTCTGGTGAAGACAACAACCTCCGTTTTCCGGGGATTGATAGATAGGCCTTTATCCTCGCACCATTTACTTAGGTGCCTCATTGTCGACTCGGTGATGTGCAGTAGGGTGTTCAGATGTTTGCCTCTGGTGATTATAAGTATATCGTCTGCGTTGCCGACCGCTGATACTCCCAGGTTGGTCAGCATCCTTAGTGCTCCATTTATCACCATGCCTCACAGAGTTGGGGAAAGAACCCCTCCTTGTGGGCATCCGTTGCCGACGGAGCCTTTGACGGTGGTGTTACCTCTTGTGACTGTCAGTTTCCGGTTGCTTAGCATGTTCGTGATCCACTTAATTAGCGAATCAGGTATTCCCTTATCCTTGGCTGCTTTGCAGATACTATCTGTGGTCGTGTTGTTAAAAGCCCCTTCCGCATCGAGAAAGGCTCCCACGGCGCATCCTCCGCTTTCGATCTGTTCTTCGATGAGCGAGACAGCTACGTGCAGGGCTGATTCTGTTGATCTTCCTTCTCTGTATGCATGTTGTTCGTTGCACAATGGGTTGTTCTTCAAGATATGGTCTTTTATATACCTATCCACCAGCCGCTCAAGCGTTTTGAGCATGAATGACGTCAGACAGATAGGTCTGAAATCCTTAGCGGTGTTATAGATTCCTTTGCCGGCTTTCGGGATGAAAACCACCTTAGCTGTCCTCCAGCATTTTGGCGTGTATCCGGCTGCAATGCTGGCCCGTGCAAGTCGTACCAAAGGTCCGATGATTATGTCAACTCCTTTGAGCAGAATCGGGAGGATTCCATCCTCTCCCGGTGACTTGTAGGAATCAAAGGAGCTGATGGCCCACCTCAGTTTTGCCGGCGAGACAATCAGATTAGCGAGTTCCCTGCAGCCACTGATGTGACGCGAACCCTCGCCACCGGTTTCCACCTGGTCCTCCGCCGTCTCGCATGTATCCCCCGCTATCGTGAAGCCGGGGAAGTTCGACTCCATGAGGTGCGCCAGCGTCTCCTCGTCCGATTCCGTATACTTGCCTGTTGGGAGTTTAACCGCTCCCAGCCAGGCTTCGGGATTGCGGGCTAGGATCTTGTTAAGCCTAGCCGCCTCTTTACCAGATTCCACGTTACTGCAGTACTCTCTCCAGCTTTCAGTCTGGGCTTTCCTTACTGCGTGGCGATATTCCTTCTGTTTACTTCTCCAGGTTATCCATTGCTGGTTATCGATGCTCCTAACTGCTTTCTTGAGTAGAGCTTTGGTCTCTTTCTTCAGTTTTTCCAACCGGTTATTCCACCAGGGTACCTCATATTTGCCTCTGCCTCTCACCAGTTTGCAGTTGGCTTCATATGCTTCAATGATGGCCCTCTGCAGCGATTCCGCCGCGGTGTTGAGCTCTCCTATCGTGTGGATCTCCTTTGGGAACCCTCTTTTTAGTTTTCTTTCTAGATCTTTCCTGTATTCTTCCCAGTTCGTGCGCCTGGGATCCACGTTTCCTGTTGTCGCGTTTCTCCTGTAATCATAAAACAAATTTGTGCATGGTCGGAGAGTGAGGGTTCGTCCGACACTCTCCAGTCCCTAGTATATCCCACTAGCTGCCTTGAGCAGAGTGTGATGTCAATTACCTCTCTCCTCCTTACAATCATGAAGGTTGGTTCGTTACCTCTGTTGATGATCTCCAGGTTAGTGGTGGTCAAGTACTCGAGTAGGGTCGTCCCCCGGTCGTTAGTGTTTGTGCTTCCCCACACCAGATGATGTGCGTTAGCGTCACATCCGACAACCAGGGGGAGTCCCCTTTCCTCACAGTATTCCACCAGCCTGGATACTTCCTCTGTTGGTGATTCCTTTTCGAATGGGAGATATGCCGAGGCGATAATCACCCGCTGCCTGCCCACTCCTCTTGCTACCTCCATGGCTAGAACAGCAAGGTCAGCTGTGCATAGGTCCAGTAGTGGTGTTGTCTCCAGACCCTTCGTCACGATGCACGCCCTTGTTCTTTCATTGCCTGGGCCCTTGATGACCTTGCCTGCCCCTCCAAGCCCTCTTATAGTTCCTCTGTAACACCAAGGCTCTTGTATTAGTGCTATGGCTGTGTGCACCGCTGCCAAACGCCTGGTTAATACCGCCGAGGCGTCCTTGCTGCGGTGCAAGTTGATCTGCGTTACTGGAATGTCTGTCGAAGCCATGATTGACAGCAACAGCTCCCCCAACGCTTGGTGTTCCTTACTGCGACTCGGTCAGGGAGTATTTAAAGCTCACCTTCCCGATGTCGTAGTAGGCTTTGTTGTCCATCCCCGAAAGCGTTCTAATACCACTTTCGGGGATGCCCAGTACCAATAAGGTGCCTTCGGCCTCCTCACCCGATTTCTTTTCGGCGTTGAGGATCCTCCACGCCCCTTTTTTTAGGGTGGGGTTGTACCTCTGCAGCCTCGCCAGCACCGTTACTGCCTCCTCTGGTTTCCCAGGGACCCAGACCACGGTCCTGACTACTTTCTGCAGAAGCTCAACCCCTCCCACCTTGATTTTGGCTCCCTCCCAGATGTCCAGCCTGGGGATGCAGGATGCTGCCCAGGTTCTGGCACTCTGGTCGGTCGCCACCATCACAATGGCCCCCCCCCCTTGCAGAAGGACTCCTCGAAGCGGGGTAGCGGCAGTTCGGAGGGGATTTTATCCACCTCTTCCCTCATCGCGTTCCTGAAGCGCTTGAACCTTTCATAGGTTATAAGCGCCTCAGGGTATCCCTCTTCGACGATGACCATCGTCAAGGGGTTGGTCCTCTGCGCCAGTGACAGTGTCTGCACCACAGCTTCCCTCTCCCTCGGTTTCTTGGGGGCTTTCTGCCCCTCCGGGGGGGTGTCCGCTGCGGTCTTCGGTCTTTTCTTATTCTCGACCGGGGTGTTCCCGCTTGTGCCTTCTATCGCCTTTTGGGCGTTCCAGGCCTTGCGTTCACGAGCTCCCGGTCGACGTTTCCTCTGCCGAATGGCAGTTTTGGGGGGATCTTTGGAGCCCCCTGCCGCTGGTTCCTCCGTTGCCGGATTCACCATTGCGGTTGCCTCTACCTCCATCCAATCCAGTGGGTCAGGAACCCCTGGGTTCACCTGTTTCTGAGAAACGGTTCTGCCCAGTTCGTCGTCCCCAGTCTGTGCCGGTTGGGTGTCAGCACTCCTCTTAACTTCTTTTTGATTGTGTAATTCTTCATTCATCTTGTTCCCACGAGTAGCTAGGGAATTAGAGGTCATCCGCGAGGCGAGCCCCGCTTGCAGCGGGAAGGCTTTCGTACCTCGGGAGGGCGCCTGGTATCCCGAGGGCACCGTTTGCGACCACTGGACCCCGTGGCCAACCAGTCCCCTATGCACGGTTTCTCACACAATGGGATTGGGGGTTGGATGTAATACCCATTGCGCCTCCTTCCGAACGCAATGGAGAGTTGTCCTTAGCGTCCGGAAGGTCCGCCCGACCATTCTCGAGAACCCCGAGGTCCGGACCCGACCCGGGAAGAGCCCGACGGTAAGAGCCCATTTTACCGAGATTCCGCGCCTCGGGCGCGTACTACTAATAGCTCGAAGAGGCGGCGAGCCGACGTCGTCGTATCGACCGACGACCCCCCCCCCCCCCCCGCCGCCCCAACTATCCACTTTCGTTGCACCATTACTTCCCGGCCCGGGATACGGGACGGTCGCATAGACCTCCGGACGAGCCCCCACACCGGCTCCTCTCAGAGCACGCGACAAGGTAAAAACTCCTAGTGGGGGTATTGACAATCGTAACGTTCATATACCCATCACGAAGCCGTTGGCTGAGCCTGAATTTAATAAGCCAAAGGAAGTTGACGCACTGATCGGGGTCGAATTATTTTTCCAATTGTTATTAGTCGGTCAAGAGAAAATCTCGGGATCTACAGCTCTATGGCAAAAGACTAAATTCGGCTGGATTCTCATAGGTAAACTCAACGTTCCAAATCAATCGACCAGACCGACTCAATATATATATTTCACGATTGGGCGAGTCCCGCAAAACAGCGGAAAGACAATTTTATTCTCTTGAAAAGCGATTAGCAAAGGATTCGGAATTAAAGTTGACTTACGCGTCAAGCATGCATGAAGCTGTTGAATTAGGGCATATGGTCCTCATAAAAGAAACTGAAATCGCAAAGGGTTATTGCATACTACCGTACCATATAGTTACGAAGAAAACTAGTACCACAACTAAGAATCGCGTCGTTAATAACGCTTCTGCGAAAAGGAGTGCGGGAATTTCCCTAAACGATTGCCTGATGGTCGGTACCGTAGTGCAAGACAGTAGTTTTGAAATCACATTATGATTTCGTGAGCATCAAATTGTTCTACTTGCGGATACTGAAAAAATGTATAAGCAGATTCATTTGCATCTGGTCGATGCTCAGTATCAACTAGTTCTGTGGCGAGAAAATGAGAACGAACTTCTACAAACGTACATGATCCCAGTAGTTTTGTTTGGTAGCGCGTCTGCTCCACATTCGACAACTCGCGTTCTCAACCAGCTGGCTGAGGATAGAAAATCTAGATTTCCTCTCGCCAGTAAAATCATAAAACGAGATTGTTATGTAGATGATATTATGACCGGAGCAGATACGGTGGAAAAAGCACTTAAATTACGGGACGAATTAATTAGCCTCACCAAGGCGGGCGGATTTACACTTAGGAAATGGATCTCAAATGACCCGAAGGTTGTTGAATCACTTGTTGAATCACGAAAGTTCAGAAATGAAAGCTCTAGGAATTCAATGGGACAGGGTAAACGATAAAATTACGTATAGAATTACAGAACATTTTGAAGGGAATATTACCAAGAGAACGATTCATTCCAATATTGCGCGTCTGTACGACCCCATAGGTTTGCTCGGCCCTATGATTGTAAACGCAAAATTGATCATGCAAAAGCTGTGGCAAAGTCAAGTCGAATGGGACACAGCTTGGTACAACCTGGCCGGTCAATTGCCGAATTTAAATCAGATTAGTTTTTTAAGAAAGGTCGTAATCGAAAAGGCAAAACGTATCGAGTTACATGGATTTTGCGATGCGAGCGAAAGGGCTACGGCGCTTGTTTATACATACGTTCGATTGATAATACAGGGCAAATTATGACGAAAAACTAGATCACTACCAAAATTAGAACTAAGTACCGCTCTTTTGCTCTCACGATCAATAAAAACGTTTTTAGAGTCAACAACGCTCAAAATGATGCCACTTCCAGAAGTGCGAGCAACACAATTAATTCATTTGGTAGCACAGAAAAGTGAAATATTAACAAAATATTCGACATTGAACTAATTGAAACGCGTGATACTTATATTTCAAGATATAAAAATAACGCATTAGATAAGGGGAATTGGAATTCATGGCAACCTTCAGCTACCAAATTGAAACACGCGTTACAAGCAATATTAAAAATGACACAGCGAGAAGCCTTTTCAAGCGATGTTAAAAATTTAAGTAAATCAAATACTGTAATCAAATTAATAAACTCCTCTCTTACATATACAGAAAAGCATCAGATTATTTTACTTCAATATCACCATGTTACGAAACTGATTATAAGGGAAACTCATGAGGTAAATTTGCACGGTGGAACTCAAGCCACTTTATATGCCGTGAGGTCCAAATATTGGCCGCTTAACGACAAAAATACGATTAAGGGAATTTATAAAAATTGCATGACCTGTTTTAAGGCAAAGCCTAGATTTCTGCGGTCCTTTCTATGTTAAGGAGAAGAAGTTGAGAAATCGGGGTAAAGTGAAAGTTTATGCATGCATTTTTATATGTTTTACGACTAAAGCTGTTCACATCGAACTGATCTCTGATTTAACGACTGAAGCCTTCATCATTGCTTTACGCCGATTTCTTTGCCAGATGAGGCTTATCCGCGAATCTCTATTCAGACAACGCGACAAATTTTGTTGGAGCGCGAAATGAATATGTTCAATATTATTATTTTTGGCAGATTTACTCCTATTAAGTTTTTCCTTAACATAATTCCATAGTTTTTTTATATCATTTTTGGATAATCCAAGGACTTCTGGGCACTTTTTTTTACTTTTCTTGACTTATTTGAAGCTAAAGTAATTTTTTTATTATTAGTAATGAGCAAGTCAATATCCTGTTCGGGCTCCTGTATGTTGCATATCACATCCCAGTTCACTTCATTACATTCTTTTATAATCAAAAAATGTATACTTATTAGTCTTATGATCTTCTAATTTTTTCTCAATTTTTAATGTAACAATAAATGGATAAACATCAGTAAACGATTTATAAGTTTATATGCTTTGGCGTTTAATTCGCCCGATTTCCAAAAAATGTTATCAAAACATGAGCCCAATTCACAATTTTCTATTATTTCAATTTTGATAGTTACAGTTATATTACGATTAATATAAATAATTACGCCATCAGCTTTGTTTATTTGGCTATTATTGTAACACATTTTATAGTTTTTTAGTTTGTAAAATGCAAAAGATTCTAGGATAAAATCGGGCTTATTACTGAGCATATCTACTAGCATTTCCATATTTATAAAATTTTTTTTGAAACTTCATATATTTACATATAGGATATTAAAGTCATTATTTTGCCTATTGCACTATTCAGCAAATTCACGTCTTCAAATTCTTGCTCGTTTTTAATGTAGCTGTAGTCACGATCTTCCATCGTTGAGTACGGTTGACCTTGTATTAGCTGAGTTTGCAAATTTGCACTGTTTCCTGAAATCAGTCTATCGCGGATTAGTAGCAGGGCCCGCCTATTGGTAAGAACTTTCCATGTTATTATTATTATTAGTAGGCCAGTCAAATTAAGCCCAAAAGACCGATAATATAAGAATGATAATATAAGAATGACAGCGGCTAATTTTCTAAAGTAAATTAACAATAAACAATCAAAGTGTTATTTCAGCACTTTTTTTCGTATTTACCTCTGCGGTTTGAAAAGTACTGACTTTAGCGGAAAAAGTTGTGAATAAAAGTTGTTCGTTATTAAATTATCTACAAAAAAGTCCGCGACCTCTCTAAGTGCATTAGTTTATTGGCAAATTGAGAAAAACCAAGAAAATTGTCAAAATCGAAAATTGTTAATAAATTTTGAAAAAATTAATTTTTTACATTGGTATTTTAGGGAAAGGTTGAACGTAATAGCGCAAAACAGCCTGCCAAATTTGGAGGATCTAGTAGTTATAGTTTCTAACTTAGAGGTACTGTGAAATGCTCAATTTTTCGCATTTCTATTTACAATAAGAATGATTATAGATACTAAAAGAATATTATACGCAAGCAATAGAATGACGATCCCTTTGATTTTGAATATAGCGGGACAGAGAGACAGCATTAACGACATTGAGTGAGAGTAAACACTGAATAGCTCCGAGCCGAGAAGGTCAAGAGAGTAAAAGTACAAGCCAACTCGGGAAGGCACATTATAAATTCCGAATACTTTAAAAGTTTTCACAGTACTGGTATTAGCAGAAAAATTGAACGGCTTATTTGCCGTTGCTTGAATATGATCAAGAAGAGTTAAATTTCAATTACCATTTTAAAAAACCAAAAAATTTTAATTAGAGACACTCCTGGCTGCAAAAGTTTATAAAATGCTTTATTAACATTATCCCCAGAGACAACATTTTAAGCCGATCTAAATCGAATAAAGTTCACTGAAAAGCTACTATTTTTATCAAATTTTTGAAGAAAATCTTGTCCTTTGCAAGCATTAGGAAACAAGATAAATTTTTTTTTGTAATAAACCATAGCTCCGTAAATAAACAAGATTTTGTGATTTTTCAAATTGTTAGTTGCAGTTAAAGTCTTATACATTTTAAATACATATTAGCCGCTACTCTAAAATCAATTATTAATTGTATATTCAGTGTCGAAAAAAGGCGATAGCACAACAATGGCCGATTTCTTCGTGGGAGACGGAGTGGGGGAACCGTCGGGCGCTCACGCTCGAAACTGAAAAACTTACTTCAATTCGTGGCGCTCGGAAAAAAGAATCGTAAATCGGTCAAATTTGATCGTATCTTGCTCTTTTTTTTTAATTCGGAGTAGCATGAGTAGAAATAACTCGGTTGCAATTAGATGAAACCAATTCAATTATTTAAATATTAAAAGTTTTATTATATTCTTTAATCGTGTTTTATTGATTAAAAGTCGAGTAAGTATTAGTAATTCAATAATAATATAATGTTTTGGATATTTTGAGTACGTTATGCATATTAAATTATAATAAATAAGTGTATATTATTAGGATGAATTGTGGATAAGTAGATGAAACAGAAAAAAGTACGACTTAACAATTTATATTTATTTTTATAATTCTTATTATTAATTTTAATTATTACATATATCTCAATATTCGCCTAATCTTTTGGCTTTTTCGATAATTTCGCGGAAATCTCGTCCCGTTCTTAGCGATCGTGTCAGCGTCTCCCTTCGAAGGCTTAACGAGTTTGTCGCCGAACTTATGTCCAGGGTGTCCTTAATGAGGACTAGCGGCATTTCGTCCGTATTGTGTATTAAGATGACTATGTTCAGCTCTGTTTTATTAAACAATACTGTGTAGTAATTGGCGCGTACCTCGCGAGATGCTACAAGCCGTATTGCATTGCGTGCGGTGCAACCATGCGGCAGGCGTAACATTCCGACTCCGTCTATGTCTATCGCGTCGTCCGTCGCTCGTTTGGAATTAAAAAACAGTTTTTCTTTCATGCTTGTAGAGAATACCCAGGTATTTTGGATGCTCATATGTACCCAAAAGGTGTCTTTTGACTAAATAAGTTTGATTTTTCAGTCTGAAAGGTTAAGAGGGGTCCTGCCAGTACTGATATTAATTTTCGCTCTGTATCTTTACATATGTACAGGTTGTTTAATTTTTTGCATTTATTAAGAGCATTTAGGGTGATGGCTACATATGCTCCTAGCCCTTGGTCTAGTGCGAAATACTGATTTTCTGGCCATATGTACGCGAAGGTATCTGATGTGTTTAAGTATTTTTGTTTGATCACAGAGCGGAAGCTTTATATAAATCGTAATGGTTGTAGTCTAGCAGTGTTATTCCTATGTAATAGACGAGATGCATATCTTAAAAAAGAATTGAGATATCAGATATTTTGATTAAATCTGTGATAGATATCCCTGCTTCTATGAGGGCAACCCGTGAGTCGGTTATTATCGCGAATAGTACTGTATCAGTTAAAATTTCCGTAACTGGTTTGTATTGTAGTACGTTGTCTTCCAGCAGATTTAGGGCTTCTGCGATTTCTTCTTGTCTTTGGAGGCTCGCTTGTTTAGATTGCAATTTGCTTATGGCGCCTTCCACAGTTCATATGCTTTTTCTTGCAGTATGTCGAATTCTGTGTGTAATAGCTCGGTCTGGTTCGCCAGTAATTTTGCTAGTTGCCTTGTGTCGTTGGTTGTGATGCTGATGAGTTGTCTAATTTCTTCCCCTGCTTCCTTGTCTAGGGTGCCGAATAATGTGCGGCTGATTTTTCCTATTGTCGAGAACCAGGACATTTTTCATTGCCTCTTCGATCTGCTGACACGTTTGATGTCAAATTGAAGGTCCCCAACGGAAAGCGGGGAAAAAATCTTAACAACCTTCTGTTTTTATTTTTTTTACCATTGTTAGATCAGATGTTATCATGCCGTTCCGGAACTTTTCAGACACCCTGTATATGCCAAGAATGCAACGCGATGGGGTGAAATCAGGCGCTGCTATTGATAGCTTAGGTCACGAAAAACGCATATTCGGTGCAGACAAAGCAAATAAGAGAATAATAATAATAATAATAATAATAGTAATAGTAGTAACAACGGTGATAACCATAACAATAATAATAAAAAGGTTAGCAGTTGCAGTATTAGTATAAATAATAATATTAATAAAATAAATAAAACAGGAAGTAAGGGCTTGGCGTTAAAAAAGACTGTTAATGTTAAAATTAATAATAACAATAGTAACAATAACATAAATCGTAGCAGTAATAAAATACCGCCGACTGCTATTGGGAGTATAACAAAAAATACTCCTACTATTTGCAACAGTGGTAGTAATAATAATGCTAAATTTAAAGTTAAAGATAATGCTATGACTTATAAAAGTAATAATAATAGTTTGTAACGGGGCTGTTTCTAGGCGGATAAATGCCTATGGTCACCGTACAAAAGGAGCACTTTGCTTCTGCGAGATGCTGATCCCGTTCGTGTGGTCGCTTACCTGCGACAATGCCCTGCCGCTCAGTATGCCCTACACCTCTGGGTAGTGCCCCCGGAGGCGGCGGTATTCGGCGGTTTGAATAGGAAGAGGGATCGGGACGACAATCAAATGAACACACTCCCGATTCTACTAAAAAGGCGTTTATTCAGTGAGAAATTCGTCGTCCGCGTTGCGCGTATTCGCGTCGCGAGAAGGCCGCAAAATCTACGACCGGATCATCGACTGGGACCAAATGCCTCGCCAGTCGATGCCGTGTTGCTGTGCGGTAGTAGCTGGGGTGGCTGCAGTTGCTGCTGTTGATGCTATCGTTGTTGCTATTACTGCTCTCGATGCTGCTGTTACTGCTAGGACTGACGTCTTGCCAATGCTCACGTTACAGTTTTGGCACGCGTCTTAACAATTGTTTGCGAGGGCGGTCAAAAGCTAACTGACTCGAATTTTCCTCAAATTGCGAGTTCTCTACTGGCCTTCCCGCGCTTCGGCTACCCGCGCCGACGTGTGCGTCTCGCCGCCCGTGACACCCCCCCCCCCTAAAACCAAAATATCGTCCCGAGTTTGGTTCTACCATAATGTGTGTGTCGTACTGGTAAGTAAGGAAGCACTAATTCATCGCTCTACTTTCTTTGCGCATTACTAATATTCTGTTCACTCCTCGGAGTATTTTCTTACAGCGGAAAGGACCCCCCGATTGGCTCTTATGCTGACGCTAAAAAATCACACTGTTGGTGTTTTTTTTATGAGCCTGGAGGGAATTTTCCGCGATGTACCGACAACATAACCTATAATTCTCGCCGCATCTATCGAAAGTCCAACTACGAAGAGTCCAGCACATCGGGGAAGATCAACACTGGTCTTCCAGAGGGGACTTCTGGTCAGTGGCACATCGCAGTCAACGCAACTCCTCGTTCTGCATTCATGGTTTTTTTTTGTACTGCAACTTGAGGTCAGGCCTATGTCCATATATATATATATATATATATATATATCTACCTCGCCGATAAGCGCGCGAAATCCTCGCGCCGCTGGACTCGACGTTTCATGCTTCGCTGCAAGGCGGCAACACCAGCGTCATTGGGCCCGCGCAATACGCGCTGCGCGCGTGTTTCGAATATCGGAGCTCGCGAAATTTAAGTTTTAAATTAATTTGGAATTTTAAATTTTAAATTCCAAATTGATCTAGTCACACTCTTAGTAGTGATTTGATTGCGCGTATATTATATTATTCTAGTCTAACCTATAGTATTATTTGCACTTGTTTTTATATTATTATTTTTATATTTTTATATTATTATTTTTACCAAAGATGTCGCGCACCTCATGCAAAAAGTGCAATAAAATTCTTCGGCTGAATGCCAAGATGCGCAGATGTAAGGATTGTGACTTGCCCTATCATGATTTTTGTCATGACTGGGTAACTCTGACAAGTGGCAAATTTGCGTGTCAGGAGTGTAGGACAAGAAAACTGCAAAAGAAGAAAAGCGATGTAGGTACTACTAGCATAGCTCCCATGTTGCAAAAGAAGTCCACAAATACGATCAAAGCACGCAGTCCGCTCATAAGAGGTACTATAAATAGTACTAGTAATACTAGTAATAATAGTGAATGAATACTGCTGGTGTTAGTAACATTGGTACCGTTGATCCGGATGTTATGGTTGTGAACACTCCCGATAGAGTGCCCGACATGGATACTGCGAGCTTCAATGTTTCCGCGCCGATTATTAATGTACATAGTGATGTATCTGCGAAGCTAATAGCGTCAACACCATCCTTGAGCGCCATTTCTAGGAGTGGTTCAGTTGTGGATTCTGGTGGCATTCGGTATTGCGCACTGCCATCCTCCATGCTGGACCACTTTGGTAATAGGTTTGAGTTGCTGGAGAATGTGATCGACGGTCTGAAGCTCTTCTCGTGGGGAAGCTCAGGGCCGCTAGTGTAGATTCGGCACCCTCCACAGCATTGGAGGAGTTGATCAATTGTCTGGTCGCCAGGGTTTCCTCGCTGGATGAAACGATTGCTGAGCAGTCGTCTATGGTGGAGGGACTGCGCGGTGACCGTCTGTTGCTTCTACAAGAAAACTGAATCCTTAAACAGGACATTAAAAGCCTTATGTCTAAAAAAAATCTATCGTTGATAGCGCGGATGGTGGTGGCGCTGCCGAGGGTTGCCAGAGTGGCCTCAGTGTTGCGGAAGACTCGCAAATCTTTGTCTCTCTTAGAAATCATGATAGGACCGTATGCCCGAACACGGCAGATATTAGTGTTAATAAAAATAGTAGTGTTTGTTTAATTGACGGTAACAACAATATAGATGCTGAGCAAATCTGCGATATTGCTTCTGACCTTAATGGGTCTCGATTGCGACACGACAAGCGGCGTCGGATTCGGGGTCCTCGACCCGCGAAAGTTGCCGCTCCGGATCTGAGCGGAGGCGTCTCCGTGGAGGGGACACTGGCTTGTGGTGGGGATTCAGCGGAAATAGTTATGACAAATATTAGTGATGGTTCCGATGCAATGTGTGCAGACATAGTGTTTGCTGTCCTCACCATGGTCGTCCCTTCAATAGTGAGAGGAGATGTTGTATCCACGCGTCTGCTCAGACCTGGAGCGGGGCTGAAAGGCGGCGCGACGACGCCGGATTCGACGCATCGGCGTTCACCATGGGTAGTTTGTCTCTCTCATCGTGAACTTGTGGATAAGATCATGCGTTCGAAGGGGAGATTCACAGCAATGAACACGAAGCACATCAACGTAATCTCTCTTAGTGAAAGCCTTATTCAGAGTAGGATTTTTATTTATGAATATTTAAGCAAAGAGAATTTCAGTCGTTTTAACAATCTAAAACAGATTGCGCACGGTTTGGAATTCAAATACACTTGGTATAGAGGCGGGCGATTCCTTACTAAGAGAGCACGAGTTTACGTCGGCAGCAGACCTGTATGCGTTGGCGGCTTCCTATGGGGAGATTGTTAAGACTGACGGGACTGTCGAGTCTGCAGCCAGAGAGGTTGCAAGGGCTACTGATGATGTACCCAAGCGGCCTACAGTACAAGGTCCGGCCTTGGTCCCAGCTGGTCAGGCGTGACTAGGTCAGGGTAAGAGAGAGACGAACAGGGAGGTGCTTTGAGCGGGGTTCCTCAATGCAACCTCGCTGTATGCGCATATGGGCATGTTTCAGTTTCTGGAGGGCGCTCGCCCATCATATTACTTGTTTGGCGTGGCGGAGACGCGTTTGGTTCTGAGGTTGACGACGTGTTTGTCCAGGTTGATGGGTACTCCATTATGAGACAGGATAGGAATAAGCGTGGGGGTAGAGTCGCCCTTTACATCCGTAACGACTACAAAGCCACTCTACTGTGTTCCTCGCCAACGGAGGCGGAAGGAAAGACGGGAATGGCGCGAGAGTTGAATCTCAAATTTGTTGATCTTGGCGCGACGCATCATGTAGGAGATTCTCACACTTGGATTGATGTGATCCTAACCGACGAAGACAATGTGGTGCTGAATGCGAGCAACTCACTGGCGACCTTTCCAAGTAGGCATAATGTAATTGATGTTGAGATTGATTATCACACGGTTAAACCTCCAACTCTCAACGGGGTTTGAATATAGGGATTTCAAGGGTATTAAAACGGAGGAGCTTCTGTTCCTATTAGCCGCTTGCGATTGATCGCCAGTTGGTTGCACTGGAAGTGGAGTTGACACACGACTAGAAAATCTTAGTCACATTATCATGAATGTCATTGACCAACTTGCTCCACTCAAACAATTTAGACCCAGAGGAAAAATGCTTCCTCCGTGGGTAGACTCAGACTTACGAGACTTGTACAATCGACGAGATGCAACACATAGACGGTATAAACGTACGAAACGAACACACACACGGACACGTGTGTGTGTATTAAGTTATCGGCCGTCAAATCCATTATCGAGGCTTAAGGCTTCGTAGATTTTTTCTATTTTAGTTGAGTTATCATTTACCATTTTGAATATATTAATGATTTGTGAATTTATTTTGTTGAATAACTGATTTTTAAACTCTGCCAGAACCGATTCAGGGCTACTGCTGATGTAGTTATTCGAGTATGACTCCGCGATGGGATCGTGTTTCCACGCATCTGCGTAGCTTCTGCGCATATTATGCTTGTTAAGCGGAGGATTCGCAATTGATCGTACAAAATTATTATTACGCATTGGTGTGACGTTTACATTAAATCTATGAGTCATGTTTCGGTTTTGAATGAGATTAAGTCGAGACGTACGCTTTGTGTTTACTTGAGTATTATTTACATGTTTGATTTCTTTGGCAAATTTGAATAGTGGGCATCCACGGTAAGAGTCCTGGTGCACAGTTTCTTCGCAATTTACACAGTAAAGGGTACTTTTGTTGTTGTCGCCTTTTATAATTTTACATTCACCGGGTTTCTGGTCCTCTTTACACTTTACACAGCGGTATCCTAAAAAGCAATTAGAGCTAAAATGGCCAAGCCTTTGGCAGGTAACTTTCTGGTATGCTAGAGATTTGATTTTCCTGAGTTTCTGTACGTTACTTGAGCTAGAGAGTTTGACTAGGAAATGGAAAATGTCTGGATTACTTTTGTTAAAAAATACTTTTGAGACTTTAGTAATTGTCACATTGGATAGGTTGGATTCTTCGATTTCAGATTTATTTTCGTCCTCAGTGAATGTACCGTATATACCGTTCAGTATAATATTTTTCGGTTTGAGATGTTTGGGTGTGTAAGAGTAGAATTTAACATTATTTTCTTTAAGAGTTGGTATTTTTTTTAAATGATTCCATATTGCTTGGATAGACGGTAAGATCGTCAGTATCGTGCTGACGTACATGAAATTCGGACTTAACTGAGTTTACCTGTATGAACACTGTTATTAAGGCACTAAACTCTCTTCTTAGCCTTCTTGAATAATTTTTCAAGCGCAGTAGAGCTTGGATTTCTCCCTTCCCCAGGAGTAAATCGACCCGACCGTGGGGTTATTAGAGATGTGTTAGGTGTCACCCATTGTGTTTCCTTGGGGGCTTTGCATAAATCGAACAGGGACGCGAAGCGTCACCTGCTTGATCGGACACTGTGAGTGATTAGAGGCTTTATTTTCGATTTTGACACTAGAAACTTAACACAGAGACTTTCAACTGAACTTAGCGTACATACTAAACTGATCGGTATAAGGACCGAGGAAACGCACGCTGACACGTCCGCTTGCTACGGCTGCCGCGCTCAGAATGCCGGCTTAAACCTGGGGCCCCTGGCTCCGCAAGCGGGTGCCCAGTTCGCGCTACCATAGAGCTCGCTACAGATCATTTAGTTTTTTTTATCGCTTATCTTCTTACTCCGTGCTCTGTCGGTAAGGATGGGTACTCGGTTATGCGTGTTTCGATTTCTGAGGTCTAGGATCGGGTGTTACGTGGTGTTTGGTTGCTTGATTTTAGTATCGTTATTATTATTTTTTTTCGCATTCTTTCCTTTTGTATTCCCTTTTCTTACGTTCTCTCCTTCTTTTCTGTGTTTCCTTTATACCTTCCTACCGGTTTCCTGGCGATTTGAGGGGGCGTCGTTAGGTTTGATTTTTTCTATTTGCGTGTTTTTGTGGTTCGAATTTTCGCGCTCTTGTGTCTCGCTCCTGCTTGCGCACGCGTGCGGTCGCTTAGTTCTCTGACGCAGTCACCGTCACGAGTGGTATCGTGCTGTCATTCGGCTTGAATGGGATTTCGTTAATTAGTGCGAAAATTGTTTAAATCGTTCCAAAACTCGCCATAATTAATTTTCTTATTGAGCATTTCGTTCCGGGTGACTCTTTTTTTTTGGATATAAACCCTATTTTCCGAGAAAGTTGTGTAAAACTCGTGGTCATCTTGTGACGGTTGCTTACGTATATGCATATGTTGTTTGAGTGCTATTGGGTTGTCGTCATTGTCGTTTAAATATTCAAATGTTTTTCTTCTTTTTATTGTTCTTTGTCGCCCGGTGTGTCTTTCG
Organism: Muscidifurax raptorellus; assembly: GCA_020010945.3. Taxonomy (NCBI): domain Eukaryota; kingdom Metazoa; phylum Arthropoda; class Insecta; order Hymenoptera; family Pteromalidae; genus Muscidifurax; species Muscidifurax raptorellus. The sequence continues at coordinate 438,556 of JAHUUD020000031.1, forward strand.
TAGGCGTTCTCTTCCTTTGGGGTCGCCTTGTGGAATTATTTACTAAGTTTTACACTGTACGCGTGCATTGCTTATTAATTTGTTTATTAGCGATTAATTGATTGGTTGTTTAATTTAATTTCCTGGTGAGCGAGTATATTTGTATCTGTAGGATCCGATTCTTCCCTACATTTATGTTAAAGTGACAGTATCTATAACTTCCGTTGGTTTGCAAATTGTACGCACACATTGTAACCAAATGTTTTCGAGAAGATATATATGCAGTCTGCCTCTCCGTACTCTACTTCTGATAACAAAATTCAGCGCACTTCATCTGCGTTCCCTCAATTTTCCAGATGTGGGCTACAAAGAAGTTGATATCTCAGTTGGCTTGCTGTTGTTTGTAAGTTTAATGCCTTTATTAGCGAATGAAATAAGTAGTTCTCTGGCGGATCTGTTGGTATATTTCTGTTGTGGATCACCCGTTTACATGGCTCCGTGCATGTGTCTTATTCAGAGTATACGAAAAGTCGTTGCGCTAGCTCGTCTGTATCCGCGGTGCTGTGAGATTTTGGAGATTGTTGAGATTTGGTTGGCATTTCCATACTTGCATCGGTCTTATCTATAATCGCTTGATCGATAGGGGAGTATTCCATTCCCTCTAGGGAATCAGACTTGCTACTTGTCTTTGTGGGGCTAGGTCGCTTGTAGTTGAGTTGTCGTTACTTCTGCGTTCGTCTGCATTGCTGCGGCATTGACCTTTCCACCATATTTCGTAAATATGTCCCATCCCAGAATACCATCTGTGTCTATGGGAAATTCGTCAGGAACTACGTGTACGTCGCACTCTAGTCCCTCTAAGCTCATCTCTGTTTTACCTAAACTTTGGCATTCTCCTGCCGTAACTCCATTCATTGCTACACTATATTCTTAATCAATTGACGTCCACTTTGTGACATTACTCACCTTACTTAAGGTCACATTCTTCCCTTCTTCCTTTTAACGCCTCACTCGTGAGTCCTACAATTGGTAACTTGCGTCCTGTTGTCGCAAACCTTATTGTATGCTTTTTTTTTGTTCTCCTCCTGCACGTGGCCTCTGTTCTTTAGCACCATTTGCTCTTTTAGCTTGTTGAATTAAGCCGCTATCTCCTCTATTTGTTTCCTTGCGTCTTCTTGTTTCTCCTTCCTTTTATTGCCTTGAACCTCTACCTTTCTTTCTCGTTTCTCTGTCGGTTCCTATTTTTGCTGATCGCTATTTATTGGTTGCCCGATGCCCCCAACTGGTACCGAACATTCTGGTAGTTTAAAGAATTGCTTGATTGGTTTCTGTAATTTCCGTTGTCTTGTCGACAATTATTATTATTAATTCTTGAATAATAGTTACCACCTCCATTGAATCGGTTATTATTATTATTATTATTATTATTATTATAACTATTGTTATATCTGCCATCGTCGCGTCGATTATCAAAGTCACGATCGTTGCGTCGATTATCAAAGTCGCAATCGTTGCGTCGATTATCGAGGTAGCGATCGTTGCGCCGGTTGTCAAATCCCCGGTCGTTACGTTCTTGACTTCTTTGAGAGGTGCGTTCGATGCCTCTAAAGCGGTACGATCATCGGCGTTTGGAAGCGGTAAATTTAAATCGGTGGCTTCTGCTGATGCCATTTTCGTAATATGATACGGTAATTGAGACCGCGGAATAATTTAGTTTTCGATAAAATTTTGAGTTAGAAAGATAGTGATTCTAACTGAAGGAGTTCTCACCGGTGTTAATCCCAGGGTGTATTTATTAGGTTAATTGACAATTTGTTGGACTTACCTTCAGGTGGCTGCGATGACAAGTAGATGGACGTAGTTCATCCTTCCTTCCTGTCTTGTGGGTTTAAAATAATGACACCCGAGTAATCTAGTTCTATCGCGTGGTTATAAGCGCACCCGTATATTTACCAACAAAACTCCACACTTAGCACCAGAAAATGTTACGTGTGAGGGTCGATGTTTTGTTCTTCGTGTGGTGTTAAACTCACGATTGCTGCGAAATATCGGCGCGATGAAATAAGTGCAATAGGTTATCGGTGAATGCGCTTATTTATTAATCGTCGTCAACAGTGTATGAGTTATACTAATGAGAGAAACGCGTGTTTAGGTGACTCAGAGAATTCATGGCTCTACTTATCCGATTCGGGTCTATGTCGTCTCAGAGTAAAACGTTCGGTTGAGCCGCGCGGTAGATACGTCGTCGAATAAGAGCCGGTGGGGTAAGAGAGCGAATGCCTCCGCGCATCCCCTTTTATAGTCCTCTAGGTGGTGTGATTTCCACCCCGTGCGATCGTCCGAAATTGTGAGAGGGGTACCGCGCTGAGTCGAGAGAATTGGGCTTCGAGGCGAGTCCGTGCTGTTGCCACGCGCGAATTTGGCAACTCATGCTGAATTGCATTATAATTAGCGACTCTATTAACGGATAATTTCACTTTTCATCACAGTGTATTCGTCTTATTTTTCGCCCACTATTGTAAGATTATTACGGTCCACATTTTCATTTCTAACATGAGTTGACATATTATTAAGAATTTTTTCTTGAGCTTTTCCTTTTTCCAATAATTTCACTCGTGTTATGATTTTTCTAGCTGATTCACTTAACACTTTGTCACTTTCAATTGAGGTTAGGTTCTTAACTTTTTTAAATACGTCGCACTCTGCCCCGTGAGGGGTGAGGTAACCCCTCTGGACATCTCCACCTTCGTCTCAGAGACACTGAGGAATTCATTTCATATAAGCGTCTCATATCTTTGGAATTCATTGCCCACTCCTCTTCACGACAATAGATTACTATCATTTTTCAAAAGTCAGGCAAAGCAATACTTTATTAGTCTAGAAAACACTTAAGCATTGTACAATCACTTACATCGCACAATCTCAGCATTTATTCTTTCATTCACTCATATTATCTCTCACAATTTTGCTTTTATTTTCATCTGTAAGAAAAAAAAATTATTGTATTTTCTTATTGTATTTCTGGTAATGTTTTTTTATACAACAAAATATACAGCAATAAAATTATCTAATCTAATCTAATCTAATCCCTCTCTCTCTCTCACTCTCCATAGCTGCCACTAGGATCATGGGAAGACTCAATGCACCCACCAACACCTCGGCTGTAGACAGTAGATTGCCACCAATTGCTGTCACTCTGTCTTCCCATGCCCTTGTTCGCTCCACCCTGGCAGCAAAAATTAGGAAGAGTAAGCTGCACATTACCGAGCTCAGCACGGACCTTCTGGAGGAAGCCAAGGTCCTAGCCCCAGACGACCAGGGGCTTATAAACATCAATGAGCTGCTCCCTCCAGAGGTGCATAAGCTCCGTGTCAAGGCCAGACAAGAGACCAGGAAGGCACAGGGTTGTAGGACCTACGTGAGGGACGGAAAGGAGGGAAAGGTCACAATCATCAACAGCGAAGAGAATCTAGTGAATTTTTTAACTAAGAGACCTCCTTGCAACAGCAGCAATGGACACTAAAAATCGTTCATCTCATTCCATCCACACCACCATCATCTACATCTTCATTGCCGATCACAACAACTTCAACCGTTTCTACGGTAACTCTGTCCGACGGTTTAAGGGGTCACAACACCTTTAAACCCTGCAAAAAAGAACATTATGAAATATCCAGAAATTTTAAGTACATGATTTAAAATTTTTTTATAGATATATTTAGCATAAATACCTTCAATTTCATCATGCTTAAACCTTCACAACCCCTGCTGGCCCATTGTGACACTCGGTGCAAGAATTTGTGAACTTCTCACTGTCCGTAGGATTCCAAGTGAACGAATGGTTTTTTTGGGCTCAAACTCAAGAAGGATACTTTGTACACTTGTAGTTTTGGTATGGATGCAGGAATTATAATTTGAATGTTTAGAAATGATTTGACGATGAAAAAAACCGCATTTTTTTATTTTGTTCGCTTATTCTGGCACCTTTTTATATATAAAACATTTTCTATACATTGAAATCAAAATCCCTGCATTCATACCAGAACTAAAGGTGTACAAAATATCCTCCTTGAATTTCAGCCAAAAAAAACCATGCATTCTCTTGGAATCATACGGAAAGTGGGCTGAAATCAGCAAAAACAACATTTAGATAAAATTAACTTCAAAGTTTATGCAAATTGTTTAAAGTGTAACTTAAATTCGTGCTTACCAAATCCTTTGGGACCAAGTTTTCTATCTTCCACCCGTATAGACCTTGATTCTCAGCAATTGTGAGGTGTATTCACTTACATCTCTGGGTTCTGTACGGATTTTCTTACCTGCAAACAAAAAAAGACATTTTATGAATTTTTGACAAAATTTGATAAAAGGAATATTTTATCCTTGATAATGATATTACTTTATACTTATCTTTTTTTTTGTTAGTATGTTTAACGTTTAAGTTGAAACTATTAAAAAATTACCAGTCTAATCTCCAAATGTCACCAAGCAGGTTAGTGTTACCCGGGTCAGCTGAAAACGATAAAATAAATTAATATTTGAATTTCTTAAAAATGCAATGAATCAATACAGAGAAGTATACTTATCTTTTTTCGTAGTCATCACAAAGCCTTTTACTTAAAAATACTTCAGTGCACACTGCCTAGTGTGCTCCTGCAGCGTAGCAATCCTCCTCTTGTAGCTCTCTGGCTCTCCGTCTGAGGGTTCTTGCTTCCTTGGTGCTGGCCTGGACTTGTCGCTCAGCATGAAAATTCCTCTGGGCGTCCGCAGAGTTTGCTAACTCTGCAGCAGCGTGTCCAGGTACCATGCTTGGAGGATGCTTGCAAATCGTTGCAACGATGAAAAGCCTTTTTTCTCCAGGAAACATCTCCAGAAGCATTCAGTCCAGATACTCGAGTGTCTGTAGCTGCTTTTTCTTCTATCACTGCGTTCATAGAGTCTTCATAGAGTCTTTGGCAACTTTCTCACACACTTATTGTTCATTGATTCCATCATATGCAGATTGAGTCATGGGTTCCAAGCAGTCCATCAACCCACAAAATGTTGATTGATTAGCGTGCCCAAGTACAAGAGCACGACGAGTAATCACTGCTTTTCTGTTGTTCTCCCAAGCCTGGTTCTTGACACCAAATTTTCTTAGCTCACCGCACATAATGCATTCTACTTCAATCTTGAATCCTAATCCTTGAGCTTCAGATTCGCCAAGTTTAACTTGACCATGGTATTGTTTGCAAATCAAAAGTTCCTCGAGAGCAGGAAATAGAATTTTGATATCAATCAATCTATTCCTGACCTCAGAGGTTCCTTTCGCTGCTGGAGTTTGAATTTTTCTTGCTGAACTTGAAGGTCTTATCTTGTTGGCAGGTTCATCGTCGCATGTTACTCCTAGAAATCTTCTTGGTCTCTTCTTGTCTCTTCCTTGAGAGTACTTCTTGTCAGGATGGGTACTCGCAAACCTTCCCTTGGCATCTCAACTATCATCTGCTACAACAATTGTAGCAGAAGGTCCTGCGGGTTGGTCTCGGGCAATGACGCAGGAGCTGATCCTTCTGCCAATAATTAAAGCAAGACTTCGGTGACCGGTCGAGCGTTGGTATCGTGGGGATCGGCTCCAGCTTGTCGAACATCACCCCCGCGGTCTTGACCGGGTATCTCGTATCTCGTTCACTCCCTTGACTCCAATTCCGTGCGTCTGCCGGGTGGAAGTCGAAGGACTTCCGACCGTAGTCTCGCCTCCGAAAGCCGCTTCCCTGTGCCGAGCTGCTTATCAGCGGACCGGCGGGCGAGCTCTCCCGAGAGTCCAAGTACATCGCGAAATAGTCCTCCTTGGTCAGCTGCCAACGAGGATTTGACTCTCTTTGCTTCTTCCTCCCGCCGCGGTTCCGGCTTCGACGCGGCTGCTGGCCCTCTTCCTTCCTCGGTGAGCCCCGGACTAGAGGAGCGCTCGCCTGAAGGGCGGGCGTGGAGTCCTTATCTCAATCCTCCTAACACTCCATGGGTTCCACAGCCGTATCAATCGGCAGTGCAGGTGGAGCTGAAGCCCGTCGCTTGGGCTGAGCGAGAAACGGTATTCTTACTACCTGCTGCTGTCTTACTGGACTCTTTTCTCTCCTGCTTGCGGCCGTTGAATCTGGCTGAGAAGATTCTTCTCCCAGGTAGTGATCCAAGTCCTTCCTGGTTTCTTCACATTCCTTCGCCTCCTCGCTATTATTCCCCGGGATATTCTCCTTGCCTTTAAACTCCTAGCAAGCTGCAATCTTCGCTATCGGCTGCAACTCAGCGTGAGGTCGGCGAAGTTTTCCATGTTCCTTGGGAATCGCCCCTCTGTCCTCTAGAACCAATCTCGAAGCTCCTGCGGCCTCCATCATGCGCTCTTCTCCGGGTTTTCAGGTAGCTCAAGAGGGTTCACCAGCTTGACCACGGAGACGATTTTCGGCAGCTCCTTCTCTCATGGGGCTCCTATTCTCTCCGGTTCCTTCTCGTTGCGTAGCCTCGCTTCATGCGCCTTCCTCTCTCTCCAATCATGGTGCAATGGTCTGCTCGTCTGAGTGATCTTTTGTCGCCTCGCCGATCATTTCCAAGGATCCTAAGACCGATGGCGAACGGAAGTATACTCTCTCTCTCTCTCTCTCTCTCTCTCTCTCTCTCTCTCTCTCTCTCTCTCTCTCTCTCTCTCTCTCTCTCTCTCTCTCTCTCTCTCTCTCTCTCTCTCTCTCTCTCTCTCTCTCTCTCTCTCTCTCTCTCTCTCTCTCTCTCTCTCTCTCTCTCTCTCTCTCTCCTCTCTCTCTCTCTCTCTCTCTCTCTCTCTCTCTCTCTCTCTCTCTCTCTCTCTCTCTCTCTCTCTCTCTCTCTCTCTCTCTCTCTCTCTCTCTCTCTCTCTCTCTCTCTCTCTCTCTCTCTCTCTCTCTCTCTCTCTCTCTCTCTCTCTCTCTCTCTCTCTCTCTCTCTCTCTCTCTCTCTCTCTCTCTCTCTCTCTCTCTCTCTCTCTCTCTCTCTCTCTCTCTCTCTCTCTCTCTCTCTCTCTCTCTCTCTCTCTCTCTCTCTCTCTCTCTCTCTCTCTCTCTCTCTCTCTCTCTCTCTCTCTCTCTCTCTCTCTCTCTCTCTCTCTCAAACTCCACGATAGACCAGTCTTCTTCCTCTGGATCAGTCTCTACGGGCAGTTCCTCTTTCTCCCACCCCTCTATCGTTCTCTCACACTTCATATCTGCTACAACGTTGCTGGATTCTGCGTCTGTGGACGTCTCGCACGCCTCCACCACCGATGGTGGCACGATGTTCATTCCTGGGGGCAGCAGAGATAAGCCCCCAGTCGTCTCTGCCATTCCAGCGCTCGGTTAATGGGTGATGGTCAGCATCGTGGTGACCATCTCCCGCCATTTCCACTGCTTCGGCAGCCTCCTCGATGCCGATAAGCAGTCGTTCCTCCTTCTCGTCCTCCTCGGTCTTGGACTGGCCACACAAGCCGAATTTCCACGCCATCGAGATGATCTGCAAACTAAAAAGAAAATCAGGTGTAGGTCCCGGTTTGTGGGAGTTTCGACGAGGTATCCAACGTCGCAACTCTAAAACATTTGCCATCGCTACCCTCCTACTCGCGTCCTGACCTGGTCCCAGGTCCAGTCGATACATTGTCGGCCCCAAAACTTGCTCTATCACATACGGCCCTTCGTATTTCGGCGCGAGCTTTGCCGAATATTTCTTAGACGCGTCTGATAGAGGATGAGTTTTTCGCTCTACTAGATTTCCCACAAAGAATCTCACGTCTTTTCGCCCCTTATTATACTCCCTCGCTTGTTTCTCGTGCGCATTATCTATGTGTTTCAAGAGCAGATCTCTTAACGCATCTAGACGCTTCATTCTATCGTCCAAATCTTTCGGTTCTATCCTATTCATTCGTACTTTCTCCTCGATCACCCTACGTAAACTAGCCACCGGCTTGGGGTGTCTCCCATAATTTAAGAACGCGGGTGAGACCTTAAGAGACGACTGCACATGTACGTTCCAATTACGGTGACCCTCTTTAACGAAGCTAGCTATCATCGTTTTTAGCGTACGGTTACTTTTCTATACCGGATTCGCTTCGGATGATTCGGTGGCGTAGTCACGTGTTTAACTCCGTACTCCTTCAATACCCCCTCCAGATAGTTATTATCGATCTCCTTCCCGTTATCCGACAAGAAATACTCGGGCGTCTCCCATCTAAACAATATTAAATCTTGAAAAACAATCAAGTATTTATTTTGCGACTTACTCGGGGGAAATTCTATAAAATCAGCCGCTACAATCACCCACGGCCTCTCCACGATTCGCTTTCCTAACAATCCCTGTTTTCCTGTCTGCGACACCTTATACCTCTGACGAAGTTATAGACGTCATGATAAAATCCTTTACAATAATACTCACGAGCTACTCTATCATACGTCTTCTCAACCCCTATCAACCCCTAAGTGCCCTGTGGAAGGTGTACAATGCGCTTCCTCCATAACACTCATCTCGATCAACGATTGGGTCCAGAATCGGGTCATTTCGGAATCTATACAACCGCCCGTTCTCAACTCGCCAATTTGCATATTTTCTCGGAAAATTCTCTACTTCTTCTATATATAAATAATTTTAAATATTCCTCGTCTCTGATTTCTCCAAAACCACTATTTCAAAGTCCCACTGCTGTAACTCGAGTGTCCACTTCGCCAATCGCCCCGTCGGATCTCGTAAATTCTGTAAACATTTCAGCGCGGCGTGGTCGGTAATCACGCAAAACTTATACTCCTCTAGGTACGGTTGCAGCTTCTTAACAGCCCGGGCTACCGCTAGGGCCTCCTTCTCCGTCACCGTATAATTTTTCTCGGCCGGATTTAAGAGACGACTAACATATAGGATCGGATGCTCGCCGTCCTCTCCTTTCTGTGTTAAAACAACTGCAATCGAGCTTAAACTCGCGTCGCACTGTAACGTAAATGGCTTGCTAAAATCCGGGCGTTTCGTCGCCCTTAGGAGCCCGCACTGGTGCACTCAAATAATCGCTTGCGGATCTCTTGATAATGCCGTCGCCATACAATCGTTTGATCTCCTTGATAAACCATTCCATGACGCTAGGCGATCGTCGATGCCACGGGTGCCTCACCAGGGTCGGATCTATTACGAAAATATGGTGCTCTTCCGACCACGTAGGGTAGCCGTCTACGCGTGGCACCGAAAACGCGCTATTCGAATCAAGTTGTAAAAGATCACGTTGCTTTAACCGTTGCCGCAGTTCTAGCGGATCGTTCGTTCTCGGGAGTACATCAGCCGATTCGTTCTCCTCGCGCGCTGGTTGCCATGCCTCCGTCTCGGAAGCAGGAGGAGAATCAGCTGATCGCACTCCCAAGCTAAATCGCACTACTTTCTCTCTCGTTTCACACCGTTCCACACCGTGTTGTTTTCTCACAGTAACCGAATTTTTCGAATTTTCTCTCTGATTTGACGCAACCGCCCACATTCTCCTATTTACCCGCATAATCTCACCTACTTCCTCCTTTTTATTACTCTCAACCCCTTCACAAACGCATCCGCCTCTCGAGGTGATCGCTTCGCGGGGAACAGTATTTATCGCTGTCCCCCGCTCAAGCTGTTTCCCCAGTTTACCTTGAAACATTTCGCGCAATTTGGACACGACCTCACACTCACTCCAGGCTTCTCGTAAAACTTCCGGACATTCTGATGAACGGTGACCGACGGCTTGACACGTATAACAAGCTCTCAGGAATTCTCCTCTTTGCGCAGGTCGCAACGCGCCTCGGTTATCGCGATTTGGCAGATTTCTGCCCGGCGACGCCACCGGAGAGTTCGGGTGCCAAAATTCACCCTTTCTCATATCCTGCGCAGCCACCGCTGCGAAAGTGAAACCAGGCCTAACCTCTCTCGTTATTTCGAGATTTGTTTACCCCCTTGCTCTTACCCCTACTTTTTCCGCCATTCTTAACGACCTCTACATCTTTGACCCCCGCGGCTTCCGTTTCATCCTCCTCCTGTACAGCAACTACCTTAGACTTTCGCGACTCCGTGTAGGCTGCCTCCGGTACACGCATCTTATCCGCCGACGGAGGCGGAAGATAGCGCGAGTCAAGATCCCTCTGGCGCTCGTAAAGTAGGCCGTAGCATTCTATGTCATCGATCGACTCGATCACCTTGTCACCAATTGCGTGGCGGTATTTCGGATGTATTTTCCGGTATGCCAGCTCCAACTACTCCCTTTTCGACGAAGGGTGTCTAAACCACGAGATTATATATTTGAAACTCACGAGGTAACTGGTGATCTTTTCGCCGTCTGCTTGCGTACGTCGCTGCAAATCGTCCATGAGGTCCTCCCGATTATAAAACGCATCGCGACTAGGAATGCCTCGCACAGCACGGAATCGCGACAAGCAATGCCTCGCCCGACAACCCAGAGCCATCGCGACACTCCTCAATTTGCTCGAGAAACTCCTCTGGATCATCCACTTTCTCATCTCTTGCAAACTGTGCGATACCCCAACCCTTTAGCATTTTCACGGTTTCTAATTTCCGATTACTTTCCCGAGCACTGTCTCTCTCGAAGTCTTCGCGTTTTATCTGGCGTCCGACTTCGCCTCGACGTGCTGGCTTAACCTCCCCCCTCTCTGTACCTACTGCTCGTTTCGAATTTCTCTTTCGATTTTTCCGACTGCCAAAAGAACCTACTTCGATTTCCGATGGATCACTCCCCTCATCGCTCGAGATATACACGCGTCTTCCTACCTCCCTTTTCCCTCGTCTCCAACTCTCTCCAACACTCACATTTTCATGTGCGCGATTACCGCGGCGTCTCATGTTCGCCCGATTAATTGGCATGTACTCGCTCTCGCTCTCCGATGAATATTCCAAATTTCGGCCCGCTCTCGGGGACGGTGGCGCGTTTGACTGGCGACCGCCTCGCGCTGCGCCTCCTCAAAAATCTCTCTACCATCCTCGCTCTCGAGAACCCGCCGCGAACGTCCACTATGCTTTGAAGACAGATCTGTGTCCGGTGTAACGTTCCGAATTTCATTCAGATCTTCCGCTGGCGTGAACCATCGCGTATTGATATCTCGTGACGCAGATATCGAATTTGGCGGGGTCGTTAATCCGAATCTCTTTCCTCTCATCTCACTTAGCTGCACGCTCTGTAGCCTCCTCGGCGCTTCGACCAAGCCTCGATCGCCACGCGCGTTTCCACGTATCACCATATGCGCTGAATAATGGAAATACTGCGCGGAAGTCATCTCGAATCGCGACAAAGTCTCCCGGACAGCCACACGCGGCACCCCGAATATTTGCGTGCTCAGTCGCGGTGTAAACTCGTGTGAGGATCCGCTATTCTCTGAGGCTACAACCACGGGTGCAGACGACCTCGCGTCGTAATTATCGACGTAGTCATAGTTGCTGGCACGCGCGTACTGATCATCACTCGTCTCACGCTATTACTCAGATTTCCGCGATCGTCGCGATGCTCCTCGATCCAGGGAGACGAAATCATGGACGCGTTTCCGTCGCTCGAGTCCTCCGACTCTGGCAACGCCGCTCGGCAGCGTCTCGTGCACGTTGAGCTGCAACAGCTGACTTACCAGCGGCGGCTCAGCCTCGTCCTCCGCGTACCACGGAACGCGAACATCCATCGAATGGCTCTCCCGAATTATAGCACGCACTAATCTGTCGCACATGGTCTCAATTAGCCCCGCGGTGCTACAACGTCTCTCCGATAACTCTCCTATCAAAACGGCAGGCGGTAGTTTCGCTACATTGTACTTAATTGTCCCATTTCGCCTCTCTTTCAGGCTCTCTCTCATTGCGCTATCGCGTCTCACCATGATTCCTGAAATTTTTCCCACTCTTTACCTCTATTACTCAGAAGCATCGCACAGCTTCTATCTATCGCCGTACTTCACTAGCCTCTTACCACCCGCTCTATTTCACGATACTCTTCGCGCAATAAGGAGTCTCTATGAAAACACAATATATATATTTCAAAAATAATATTCTCAGTATACTTACTCTAAACTGTCCTCTACGCTTCACATAACTGCTCACTGTTTATTCTCCGCGACTCACTCACACAAAGCTCTCACTCTCAACACCCGGGGGCAGACTTTTGCATCGGTAAACGAAGTTATTGAATTCTTTGAAAACATTTACAGTTCAGCAGAAACTTATCACGATTGGTCTGGCGACCTAGCAAAAATGAAACAGAAAAGTAATGAATTAGTGATTGTGTTTCTAAATAAAATTCGGGAAATTGAAATAGTAGTTTTCGATACAAGTGCGTAAAAGTTGATTCTACACGAGTGAGAGGTTTGTCGCCCGAGCGAAGCCAGGGTGATAAACTGACGAGTGTAGGATTAATTTTCGCACATGTATCGAACAATATTTTTTGATACAGGGAGCGTAAATGCGATTTTAAAAAGTTGCAAAGTACGTAAAATCGTACTTTACGCACACTGTATCAAAAAAGAAATTACAGCCACAGCTCAGCGAGAGGGCCGAATAAGTAATTAACAAATATTTCAAAGTGACCTCGAAAAAGATTACATCAAATTTTTTAAAAGGGTACTACCGGGGGCGCATGGGTACGCCTACCACATTAAAAGAGGCTCGCGAGCAGGCCATTAAGATAGACCGTGAATATGCGGGTTGCGCGATCGACGACGATGAGTTGCCGGACACAAAATCTAAAAGTAGAGACACGCGAAAAGTGCATTTAGTCGATTTTGATCAAAGTTCAATAAAGTGTCGTTTTTTTGGAAAAGTCGGGCACGTGACACTTAACTGCAGACAGCTCGCTCTACAGCATCTACAGAAACAGAACGACTCACGTGACCACCAACGAGACCGAGGACCCCCACCGCGCGGCAATCAAAATTTTCGAAACGAAACACGACCTAATAATACCCATTTCGGAGGATGGAATGCCGAAAATAGGCAGCGTAAAGGATTCTTTCCCAATCAACAAAATAACAAACACAATAATAATTTTAATCGAGGAATTACGGAAAATCCGTGATATAATAATATTGAAAATTTAAGATCTTCAAATAATCCAAATCGTAACAATACTAACAATCAAAATACATTTAGACTGACGTGTTATTATTGCGGTATTCAAGGGCATACGCGTAATGCCTGATTTAAGTTGCAACGGGACATGCGCTCGGGTTACGTCGCGCAGGAAAACGCCGAGTTTCTTTCTCAGGAGGGCGCGTGGAGAGAGATGACATCTGGCACGCACCCTATCGATTCCAACGAGAGAAATACTCCCACGTCCGTACCGAAACAATAAATTTGAGTCGCGCAAGCACGGTGCCCACCATAAGAGTAGACATCGGAGAGTTTAACAAACCATTAGAATTAATGCTTGATACCAAAGCTTCTGTTAGTTTAGTGCGTAAATTGGAGGTATCGCCCTATACTAACATAAAAACAGACAAGATTATAAGATTAAAAGGCATAACGACGCAATATATTTCAACTCTTGGCAAGGTGATGGTAGATTTTAATAATGTATCGACAGGCTTTTATTTAGTTGACGATGATTTTCCCATAGTGGAAGCCGGCATATTAGGTAATGATTTCTTTCGTAAAAACGAAGCGACAATTAATTATTTTGAAAATTATATTGAAGTTAATGGACAAATAATTCCTTTTGGAAAGTATCCTGCGGAAAGAGAACCGATAGATACGAAACCAAAAAAGAGTGTAAAAGGTGAATCTAAAAATACGCGAATAAGAAACGATCTGAGTGAAGAAGCGGAGACAGCCCGCGGTTATAATGATTCTTATATTGTTGATAAACGAGATACATTTGATCAAAGAAATAATAAATTAATTGAAGAAAATAATGAATTAATTGAAGAAAATTGTGAATTTATTAATGAAAAAGATAATGAAAATTTTTATGTACGGGATGAAAGTATTTATGTTAACCAAAATCCCGAAAATATTTATGTGCATTTCGACACCAATGATAGTGACGTTATGGAAAATGACGAGTTTAATATTCGAGAAATAAATGACGAATCAAGTGACAATATATATACAATTGAATATGTTGAGAATTTATTTTAAAAAATTGACCGTTTAAAGAAACTTTTAGAAGCCAACATTTCTCAAGGCAACGAGAGTGAGCGAACTCCAGAAAAATACAGGCGAAAAGCTGATTGAATCAAATATTTGATCGAAGTAATATTATTATAAAAAAATTAATCCAAAAGAATTTGAAATCAGAGATACGGTTTGGTTATTAAAGGGCGGTAAGCAATATAAATTGGCAGACCAATACGAAGAACCGTATACTGTTATCAATGTTTTTAATCATCAACGAAACGTTCAAATCCGAATGAAAAATGGGAGAATTAAGACCGTAAATGCAAATAGACTTAGAGTCTCGTACATAGAGCCTGAGAGGGAAGCAATAAAAATTCGAAATTAACAAAAAGCATGATGAGAACTCCTACACTCTCACTGCGAGGAATGTTCTTCATGTTTAACATTCTTTGTCAGGCGGGGTGGGGCTTTATTGCATAAAATTGAATTGAAGAGACATATACAAATTTATAGAAAGAGAAAAGTATTCTTTAAACATTACTGTAACCCAAAATATCCTCATACACTAATCAACATTTTTATGTAACAGTTAGAAACTATCATGAAAATTCAAAAAATCTGTATACCAATTGCCCTATCCTTATCATGTTACAGAAAATTTTTTTCCCTCTCACATATACATTGTACGAAAAGCGAAGTAATACATTAAAACAATCTCATATATGTAAAATACTTAAATATCCATTGTTGTAAAATAAAGAAAAAGAATATGTATATACATCTCAATTACCAAAGAGAGAAATTGTATCCTAGAAACTAAGAAACAATGAAAAGAAAAAAACGATTATATTTAACAAATAAGAGAAAAATATTGAACAAATCTATGTACCACTAAAAGTACCTTACAAACTATGTAAATAGATAACGATGTGCGGAGAATGATATACCCATCATTATTTATCAAGAATAAACATATACACACACAGTACACAAACATACAAATATTTTACGAACGCCGAGTTTCACTCGTTCGTTCTTTTTCGGGCGGGGAGGTGTAATGGAATCCTCAATTCCATTACGCATTAACTAAGTATAAAAATATTATACATACACACACGCACATACATACACACACATAGCTTCATCAAAAATGCCACCATCGCAGCTGTCGCCCGCCGAGAAAAAGAGCAGTACTATTTCGAAATAGACACCAAGTCAGAGTCAGTGCGTATTTACGTCAACTTCCGCAAGAATAGTAACTTCTAGGAAACGAAACCGATATTAGAACGGAAAAGTCAATCAATAAAACAAACCAGATACAAATCACACTTGTCAACGACGAGAATTAATAAAAATGAAATACGCCGCAACATACTAAAAAGAGAAGATTAATGATTCACGCGCAAATGATTGAACGAGAGGAATCCAAATCGAAACAATCTGGAAAATCTCACGCGCACAACGAGAGAGAGCAACCAAAGAAGAACAGCGCGAGAGCTAGTCACGAAGTCGATTCTTCATATTTGGGAGTAATAAAACTAAGATTTCATGATTTGACCTGTCATGGCTCTATTAAAGCTAGATATTAAAAGAATATTTTAAATTATCCACTCCAAATATGGAATGAGGAAGAGTAGGTGAAACTAGTATATAAAGCCCGGAAGCAAAGGGCATGCATTCAGTTAAGTAAAACGAGCAGTCCAGAAGCAGTAGTCGAAAAAGTTCAGTCAACCGGCAGTACAGTTCAGTTCAATTCAGTATACAGTCAGTCGTCAATAGTCAGTCATAGTCAGTCGTCAAGTCGCCAAACCAGACTAAGAGAACGTTACTCTGCCCGTTCATAAGACCAGTCTAGTTGACTACAGTTTATTTTCGAAGTGTAAAATCGAATTTAGTCGATACACCGGACTCCACTCGCTGACACTCTGGAAGAAAACCAGTCGCACGCAGCGTCTAACTGTCTGCACCTGACCCACGAGAAGAAACGAGCCGCTGCTCCCCAACGCATCCACAGCCTGCTTCAGTGAACCACCGACACACGGCTTGGAGGCGCTAAGGACCGAAAGCTGTCATCAAGGAGAGGATCAACGGATATATACGCATTTACACGCACACACCCTCACATATACACCCTACTAGGTACTCTTCTTTTTCTATAGTGAGTGAAATACATTATAGTAGTTGTTTTAAAACTTAACTCCGTCTAAGTGATTTCGTTATACGGCTCCCTTTCACGGAAGGCAGTGACCGCATCTGCGCTAGCCAAAAGGGATTTTCTTGTAAATCCAAATAAATAATAACAGAAGATAGGAACTCGAATAAAAGTAAGTATATTGGTGGGTAGCGCTCATTCGGACGTAACACCAACAAGGTGCGTGGCTGAAATATGTCCTCACCGGAAAAGCCTTCCAGGGAGGTATAAATATAGAAAAAAGGAATAAGACTGGATAAGAAATGAGGATGGGATTGGGCTCAACTTCCTCACATAAATGGTGGAAGGACCCCGGCAGCTGGGCCGAAAGGCTGCGCCGGTAAGGGAATAATAAAATATTACTATTGTTTTTGTTGTTATTGCAAGTACTGTGATATTTTATTGAGTCTATTGATGTTTTGTAAATGTTCACCACAAAATTAGTATCTTGTGTTACATTGATTGTGTGGTTGTGGAGGTGTATGTACAGCATTTCTTTGAAACGAAGAGTAAACGTACTGTTTACTTTCTCTAGTATATGTGTATCTTTGATATCGAAATCGTGGCCAGTCTAAATAGTGTGCA
This sequence comes from Muscidifurax raptorellus, assembly GCA_020010945.3. NCBI lineage: Eukaryota > Metazoa > Arthropoda > Insecta > Hymenoptera > Pteromalidae > Muscidifurax > Muscidifurax raptorellus. The sequence goes on from JAHUUD020000031.1 coordinate 455,384, forward strand.
GGGTGAGAAGTAATTAATAATTGATCTTTCATCTTGTCTTCTTTTCCAGAATTTTAACTCTTTCGTCGTCATGTCTGTATATGTTGCTTCACAGTCATTGCAGTCTATTTCCTAAATGTTGTTGTGTGTATCATCAACATACACAGTTTATTTTCTTAATTTCAGGGGGCGTTAAACTCATTCCTGCAACTGTATCGACCTGGCGTTGATAGTACAATAAGATAGTACAATAAGAGTAAATGAATACTTTTTTTTGTAACTATGTTCAGACTTCATTCGTTTCGGCATAATTTATGACAACATTCTTGCATTCATTCGTGGGACCGATAACACGTTTATCTTAATTGATTTCTACAAATATTTTCACCTCTTTCTCTCGATCTGGTGGTGTCTCGTATCCTACAAAACTCCGCCAAATACATTAAATCGGAAATGATACGGAGTCAGCGTCCAAACTATTGGCTGTCCGGCATATTATTGGGCAAGTCGAGATCGCGACACTAGCATCTAAGGCCCGTACTTATACAAAAATAACGTATGCATAAATCGAAGAAGGAACCAGAATTTATCGAATAGAACTTATAGAAGCCGAGCCAACGCAGACTATGAGAGAAACGATCGTGATATACTTAGTATAATCGGAAGAAGATTCATTATCAAGTAACATAAAGTCGCATTATCTTAAGACACAGTTCAGCTAGCAGCCGAAAAATTATTTACCGCCGAGAAAAAGGAATTGCAAGAGTCTAGCAAAGACCAGTCTTAAATAAATTTAGATTCTTTGTAGATGTTTAACTCGGCTGAGTACCATATAGAGCACCTTTTGACCTTGGAGGCGTGATTACTCAAATAGGGCCAAAAATAACAGGACGCTTCAAAGAGCGACTAGCATCTGCCAGAGCTTTTATTCAAACAGGCAAAGGAGGAATATCACTAGTATTGGGATGCTTAGAAATAGGATTCGAGCTACAGCTCGACGATTATTTTCAGTAGTGAATCACACTCGTCAGTTCGCCTTCTTGCTGCGCATGGTGCATACGATACTTTTTTGGTATTGGCTTCTATAAGTTCTATTGCTTCGATAAATTCTGGTTCCTTCTTCGATTTATGCATACGTTATTTTTGAATAAGTATGGGCCTTAGATGCTAGTGTCGCGATCTCGACTTGCCCAATAATACGCCGGACAGCCAATTGTTTGGACGCTGACTCCGTATCATTTCCGATTTAATGTATTTGGCGGAGTTTTGTAGGATACGAGACACCACCAGATCGAGAGAAAGAGGTGAAAATATTTGTAGAAATCAATTAAGATAAACGTGTTATCGGTCATCGGTCAAATGTTTTCATAAATTATGCCGAAACGAATGAAGTCTGAACATAGTTACTAAAAAACGTATTCATGTACTCTTATTGTACTATCAACGCCAGGTCGATACAGTTGCAGGAATGAGTTTAACGCCCCCTGAAATTAAGAAAATAAACTGTGTATGTTGATGATACACACAACAACATTTAGGAAATAGACTGCAATGACTGTGAAGCAACATATACAGACATGACGACGAAAGAGTTAAAATTCTGGAAAAGAAGACAAGATGAAAGATCAATTATTAATTACTTCTCACCCTGCACACTATTTAGACTGGCCACGATTTCGATATCAAAGATACACATATACTAGAGAAAGTAAACAGTACGTTTACTCTTCGTTTCAAAGAAATGCTGTACATACACCTCCACAACCACACAATCAATGTAACACAAGATACTAATTTTGTGATGAACATTTATAAAACATCAATAGACTCAATAAAATATCACAGTACTTGCAATAACAACAAAAACAATAGTAAAATTGATATAAGCGGGCCTGTTGGGGTGGGCGAAAGCGGAGGAGAGCGAGAGCGTCTCTCGGCAAACGCCTGAAGTCTTGCTAATCGGTGGACGCCACTCGACATAGGGGGCCTGTAAGGGAGCGAGGAGAGTGGGCTCTGGCGAGCGCGAAGAGATCGGCGGAGCACCCTGAGGAGCGCTCAATGCGAAGGTGTCGGGCCGTCTGTCAGAGAGCACGAGTGCTGGCAGCTGACGGTGCCTGTGGTGATGCCTCTGGAGCTGCTGTCAAGGCTTCTACGTTGCCTAGAGAGCGGACACAGCAAGGACCTCTCTAGGTCGACTCTGGAAGCAGGGCAAGCTGGTATGTCCACCAATTCTAGGTGTCCCGGCCACTCGGCGCTGAGGACGTCGCACTATGAGCTATTTCGACTTTTCGTGAATCAAAATCAAATAACTCTGTATCCAGTCAGTCAATCAAAATGAAAATTTTTATAAATGATGTTTGAACTATTAGGAATTGCAGAAAAATAAGCAGAAGGGTTGCTGTTGAGCGTATGGTGTAGGAAAAATCGGTAAAGTTGACGATTTTTGCAAAAAAAAATACAAAAGTCACTATAGGTCAATGAAATTTTTTTTTTAATGCCTGTAAATACTATTTTATATGTATTTTTGCACGCTGAATTCAAATCTTTCCGTTAAAAATTTTTATGATTTTTTTTCATCCATAAAATGGGAAAAACGTGTAGAATCGCCAAAATTTAGACTTCTATGACTCCGTAGAATTTGTTCTCATTCTATACAGCTATAAAACTCCATCATTTTATGTTTTTTTCATTACTGATGGTAAATATATGTGCACGCATAGATATCATTTTGTATATGCATATCTATGCGTTTATAATATAAATACATTTAAAACATATGCACATATGGCTAGTGCGCCATTTTTGTGCGCGAGTGGATGCTTCGGAATCAAATTTTCGAAGTCGTTTACTTTTGTTTTACTATATTTAAATAACTTTAAGTTTATATAAAACGTAGTGTACAATAAACAAACTATTGTATTACACACACACATACGCACCCATATATATATATATATATACATAATAAACAAACTATTATATTACTCACACACACATATATATATATGTGTGTGTGTGTGTGTGTGTGTAATGTAATAGTTTGTTTATTGTACACTACGTTTTATATAAACTTAAAGTTATTTAAATATAGTAAAAGAAAAGTCAACGACTTCGAAAATTTGATTCCGAAGCATCCACTCGCGCACAAAAATGGCGCACTAGCCATATATGTGCATATTTTTTAAATGTATTTATATTATAAACGCATAGATATGCATATACAAATATATATCTATGCGTGCACATATATTTACCATCAGTAATGAAAAAAACATAAAATGATAGAGTTTTATAGCTGTATAGAATGAGAACAAATTCTACGGAGTCATGGAAGTCTAAATTTCGGCGATTCTACACGTTTTTCCTATTTTATGGATGAAAAAAAAATCATAAAAATTTTTAACGGAAAAATTTAAATTCAGCGTGCAAAAATACATAGAAAATAGTATTTACAGGCATTAAAAAAAAATTTCATTGATCTATAGTGACTTTTGTATTTTTTTTTGCAAAAATCGTCAACTTTACCGATTTTTCCTACACCATACGCTCAACATCAACCTTTCTGCTTACTTTTCTGCAATTTCTAATAGTTCAAACATCATTTATAAAAATTTTCATGTTGATCGACTGACTGGATACGGAGTTATTTGATTTTGATTCACAAAAAGTTGAAATAGCCCATAGTGCATCGGCGATGAACTTCCTTTACATTTCGGTCAATGTGCTGCATAAAACTGCGACAATGAACTGTCACTTCACTGTCGCAAATTCCCTGAGCGTGGAGAGTCCCTTATGGTCGTACAGGTGATTGTTCCCTTCTGTAAAAAGCATAGGTGAGAAGGTCAGAAGTAATCATAAATACAATATGGCAGCGTTAAGCAGCAGGTATATCGTGTTTCCCGGCGGTGAATCAAGGCAGTGAAGACCGCCCTATGATCGTTTCACTTCCCCCGAGCTGTACTAGTTTACTCCGTGTATCAGCTACTTATATATGAACATGGAAGTATACTAGTGTTAAATACTGTACAACACTGTGCGATACTCTGATAACGTATGTCAAGCAAAGCCATACTATGATAAACTTAGGTAAGATCTGCAGTGCTATGATAAACTGTACCGATGCATACCAACCTATGCTAAAATGAGAACTATAGATGAGAAAAATATATTTATATTTTCTGCCGTAACTGTATCAAACAGTGTCATACTATCATCAAATATTCAAACTGATCTATATAGCTTCATACGGCAAATTGGCAAAGTCTGACACAGTTAGGCACAATTTTCATTTTCACTAGCGATTCATATAACATTATGTATCTATCTTCGATATCTAGACAAATTTGCCTATATTTTTATCTGCTTAAATGAAAATATTTTTATGGAAATCATAGTGGACAGCATGCTATATTTATATAATCTAATAATATTAACAACTAAGTAATACAATAAGTTTAATAATTATTAAATTTTTGTTTCTTTGCAGAGTTACAACGAAATATTAACTGCTGATTTTGGGATTGTTAAAATACCACAATTGCAAACCCATGTACATGTACAGCAGCCATGCACCAATCCCTTCCACCAACATAATTACGATTGGTAACGATGACAAACACATAATCATGTTTTTGTTATGGTGTACAATAAGAAGTATTCGAACAGCAAATGCTTGTTATTAATCTGTACTATTCCAGAGCAGAGATTTATTGAAAAAAAAAATAATTATAATACAAAAAGACATTTTTTAATTCTCTAATAATAACAAAGAGTTATAACATTTATCACAGTTTCATTAAAAAAATTAATAATAAACTTAGCAAAATTAAATTTTGGTAAGTTCCTACCTTACTATTTGTGTATGCTGTCATGAATGCCGTCACATGGATAGTAAAAAATCGTTTTTACACGCATTTTGTTTAAAACTTGTTATAAATATTAACATTGTATACTTTTTTTAAATCAAATTTTCACACTTATGTTAATACTAAACCTGCAATCAATATATTCAAATATATTTTTTTGAATTCCGTACATTATATTTTTTCAGACATAAAAAATTTGATGGATTTTTTAGGTTATAAAATGATTGAGATGCATTATAAAAGTTATAAAGATTATTTTGTACTAAGAAAAGCAATCTCCATGAATTTTTTTTTTGACTATGTCCGGGTCAAACTTTCCCATATCTACATTGTAAGATTTGCATTGAAAGTAGGTCAGTTAACCTTTAGACGGCCGGAATACGCCTCTAGGCGTAAGGGGTCTGACTCACCAACATCCCAACTTAGTTTGGCTCTAACTCAGGGACCTTAGACCATATTCCTATAGAAAAATGCGATTTTCAAATTTTTCAAAACTCCGGCCCTCTAAAGGTTAAAGCATATATATAATACTTAGTGGTAGTTGATTCTGAAAGAACGTTTTTAAAATGACGCATCCTCATTGAATAGTTTTTTGAGCCATGCACTCTGATTGAAGCATTTAAAAAAACATGCCACCAGAATCAACTACCACCGATTATATATATATAAAAAATCAGAAAAATTTACAACAAAATGTATCTATATGTTTTTAGTAAAAAATGCTTCTCTCAGGAGTTACACATTAATTAGAATAACGAAAAAATGCAGAAAGTGCCTTTATGGCCAAGCTTTGTAGCTCATAGAATATACATTAATATATCTGAAAAAATTCAAGGAAACATTTCAAAAACTTCAAAATATATTCCAAGAGTTATAGCTATATTCAGTTCTTGAGTACTTGAGTTTACAAAAACCACCCATATATATATATATATATATATATATATATATATATATATATATATTATCCCTACTAACAAATCTCACGAGAGATCTCACTTAGCACCTAATTTAACATTTCGGGGCAAAACCTTACCTAAGATTATTTTTTTTTTTAGTAATCTGATCAGTCTTATTTACTAACCAGCACAAAGAATTAGCGCTTGCGAGAAGAAGAAACCGAACGCCACTTAGGGATGGGTTTGCAAACATCATTATTTTTCTTAGTATACTATTGTATATTTTCATACGTTTACCTTTGCTTGCTTACATCTGCGAACGATAGCATTCGAATTGTAACTAAAACGTACGCTAACATCGTCAACGTGCGAAAATTTACAGTAGCCTACTGTAATGCAACTAAAACGTATGATTTCAATTCTATTTGCGTTTGGACTCTCATTTTATATTTATCACAATCTCTTATCTTTCTGAATTTTATATCTATGTCTCTGACTTCATCAAATTGATCAATGTATATACCTTGCTATCAATACCCTATTGAAAATAATGACATAATTTTATGACGTCATTTAATGACGTTATTAGATCCATTTAGATGTCAGTATTAAACGATATTATTTTAAGCTAAAAAGTGGAAAATTTAGCTACACCAATGTTAAGGGAGTACTCTCTCAATGTTCAAGAGCGAAAAGTCACTGAAATTGAATCATATCACTCTTTTGTGATAATCAACATTTTTCATGCGTGATTCATATCACTCCAAGCTTTTAAGTAATAATGTGATCTAAATTCTTGAATGAAATGATACTCTCACAATGCTATGTAATCTAAAATTATATGACTCAACTCAATGAGTGAAAGGATATTTTTAAATGCTATGAACCTAAAAAATAAAAAGCAATTATCATTATTTTATTTTATTAAGAAAAGAAATTATAAATGTTAAAAACCTGATGTATGAATCATTAGTATACATAGAGAGTTTTGGAACATGAAAGCAGTCTTGTTTCTCCCTTAATAAAACTGATTGGTACTTTAAGAGTTATGTTAAAATTATTTATCATTATCACCAGCATCGACATAAACATAATTTGATCCGGCTTGATCATTTCTGAAGAATATTAAAAACATAAAGATACAATTACTCAAACTTATCTATATATATATTTAAGATTTTGAAAAAATATACTCACTCAATGGTTGGTTCATTTAAATAAACTAAAGTTTTATCAAAATGATTGCAATAAAATCTACTTGTGACATTTAGACTCAAAACTTTAGATACTATAAAGTTATAAAATATTTCAGATCAGATGCGAACCGAAAGTCAAACACGTGTATTTTGATATTTGATATTTTTGCCAAATGAAAATAAATTATTAAAGGAAATATTATAAATCTAAGTAAATAGCTTCTTATTAAAGCTAAATTTTTATCAACTTGTTTCAGTACATTTTAAATTTATAGTTTTTTTTAACATTTAATGTGTTTTAAATTAATTCAAAAATTTAGTTTATGAACTTTAAATTACTACAGTAGAATAATCTTATTCAAAAACCATTTAAAAATATTACTAATTATCTATTTACCAACCTTTCTTTCATATATATCTTGGTATCATTAATCAATTCTAATTTATGTTTCTTTGTGCGATCATTAATATTTATAAGAGAAATTTTTGGATCGTTTAAATATGTCATACGTTGAAATACGTCAATAATTCGGAATTTACGACTACTTTGACGTGCATGCTGAATCATGTATTTCCTAAAAAATGTATGGCTTGTTTCTAGAGCATCTTCGGCATAGTATGCTACTGGTAAAAGACATTGCTTTATAATGTCGCATCCATGCACAAGTGCTTTGTGTACAGTGGGGCTCATGCGCGCCCATGGATACAAATTAAAATAAATTCTTATTGTATCATTACATAATATATCAACAAAACTTAGATTTAACGATTCTTTGCATCGATACAAGGATATTATAGTTACTAAGTTACAAACCAATCTTTCATTAAGTTCTAGATAATTTGCAAATTCTCTTGGATAATTTAAACACTTTCGAGCTAGATTACCCGTATTAGTTGTGCCATGCCCTTCAAGAACTTGATTAACTCTGATACCAAACTTCAGTTTAATTTTTACTTGTACTTCTTTTTTACGAACTTCGAATTCATCTACAATATGAACAGATTATATTAAGATTTTATTGTAATATAATGAGGAAAAATAGTAGGATAGTACTATGCTGCAACGGGAGGAAAAGTTTTTTTCCTCCCGCTGCTCAAAAGTTCGAAAATTATCAAAAATTTTAGTTTTAACAATTTTAAAAACTTTGGAAATATTGAAAGTTTTTGAAAAAGAAATTAAAAAAAAAATTTTTAATAGTTATATAGTTCTTAATTTTCTACTTGTCTCCAAAGAAAATTCTTTCGTTAAACCTTACATCTCGGCTTTCGTACAGCTTTCCATCTTCACCCAGATAACATTGGATCGGCACCGTAACAGCACCTGGACGTTATCCGTGCGACACGCGAGTCAGTACCTAAACGGGGTGCTACCCCACTTCTGCAACAGCACAGCGCAAGTCCGCGTGCATTACACGCGAACCGTCCATGCGACGTCACTGTCCCAAGTCAAGTGTGTGGCGCGCTAATAGATGCAGCCATTTGGTAATGGTACAGTCACATCACAGAGCGGTCACAACGTGCTGGCACATCGTGGCGCGCCGATGCTGTGCATGCAGCGATAAATATTTAAATTTAAATTAATTTTAAATTAATAAAAATACTATATTTTTTAATAAATATATTTATTTGTATTATATTTAAATAAACTATTCTAAAATAATGATGATTTTTTGTTTAAAAAATACATTTTATAAATGATTAAAATTATTCATTTCTCTAATCCCTTTAAGAAATTATATACTTCTGGGCATTCAATAAATTCCATATCTGTGTATTCTGATTCCAGACCCAGCTCATCATCGTTCTGCTCAGCGATTACTCTTTCTTCTTCCCCGGCCAGCTGGCCCTCGTTCTCTAGTGGCAATTCTGCGTTGTCGTCTTCTAGAACAATATTGCTCCTGACGTCCTGCACCTGGTCCTCAATCCTCTCGACCCCGTCGTACTCTATCTCGTCCTCGATGCCTTCTTTATTATCGTTTTGATGCAAATTAAAATGAATTTTTTTATAATTTAATTTCAAATTTTTTAGATATTTTTATATATATATAGTGCAGCTGTGTCGTCTGCTATTCAAGTGACTATAGTGCGGTGATCATTATGGAAATATCAGTCTGCTGTTATAAGGTGTCATTGGTGTTGGTATAAAAAACCAAAAAGAGTATGAGATAAGTATAATGATCTACTTTATTAATTTCATCTATAATGAGAATTGTTGCTTTGTGTTTTTATCTTTTGATTTTAGGTTTACGTATTGCAAGATTTTTATTTTCTGTGTACTTGTGTGTTCTCAAGATGTCTATTTTGAGGTTAATAATATTAAATAGCCATATAAATTACAATCATTGATACGTTTATTGGGAATTAGTATACCGATAACTCATATATCATTTTTAACTTGAAGACATGATTATCTGTGGATATACTGTACCCGGCTCACTAGAAATAGTGTATTTCAACTTTATAATATAATAAAATCACCTTAGATAGTCCAGGTAAGCGTTACTGAGTCTGATGATTTTTATAAAATCACCTTAGGTAGTTCAGGTAAGCATTATTGGGTCTAATGATTTTCATTCAAGCTATTTCTGATGAGCGGGGTACAGCACATCCATGGATAATCATGTCTTGAAGTCAAAAATCAAATATGAGTAATCGGTGTACCAATTCACAATAAACATCAATGATTATAATTTACAGTGCTATTTAATATTATTAACTGTAATATAGGCAACTTGAAAATACACAAGTGCACAGCAAATTAACCTCTTGTAATACGTGAACCTAAAATCAAAAGATAAAAATCCAAAGCAACAATTCTTATTATAAATAAAATGATTAAAGAAGATTATTATATTTATCTCATACTCTTTTTGGTTGTTTACACCAACATCAATAATACATTAATTTTAAAGTTTTTTCTTTATTTGTATAAGTTTGTATTTTTATGATTTTAGGTACTTTGCCACAGGATATCTCAGAATCTGGATGATCAATCGATTTGAAATTTTAGATGGAGCTTTAAGAAACATGTCCCTTCATACCAAGTGGAGCAAAATTGACAAAATTTAGCTGTAAGTTATGTCACTTATGTATTCACATATGATATTCATGGTAAGTACCAATATTATCAACATATTTCTTGTTAATTATTTCAAATTGTTATTTTTTGGAAATGTCTCTTACTTAGTCCGGATAAGTACATATACAGAAGATTATATCAAAATTTCAAGTCATTTGATCATCCTGATGCTTAGATATCCTGCGGCAAGTGAACAAAAATCCTTAAAATCAGGAATTCATTAGTTGTTTGGTAAGTATGGGGGGGGGGGGGGGGGGGGTTGATTTATTATATATATTTTTCATTGGTGAAAATGATATATAATATATATAATTGAAGGAGAAAAGAGTTTTTTAAAGATATAATGAATAAAAAGATTTGAACATAATAATAACTTTTATCAGGTTTTATTAATACCCAACTTTATGTTGATCTTTGAAAAAATAATTCAGATTTCGCCTGTTATAAATATGATAAATTAATCCTAAAAGTATTTAGAAAAATCATGTCTGTTTTTTATCATCAAGAAAATACTCACATTAAGGTATTATCAAGAGGTATCTCCTCTTCATCAGGAATGTTCAAAAGCTTCCGTTTTTTCTGAGTGCTTGCCTCCAAGGGATATGGGAGATTGTCCTCATCTGGAGAGACAGACCGTCGATTTGGAAGCTGCCTTTTGGTTGCTTGCGATGATGTTTCCTGACGTCGCAAGCACTGTTTTAGAGCTTTTAGAGCTTTCGTCATCGCGTCTGCAAATTGCGTCTGATTCGGCTGCTTTAAGATCAGGCCATTACCGGAAATCGCTTCTGCAACAAAATATCAATTTGAAATTCACATAAATTGTATATACAATAAATATGCTATTATAAAAAAAATAATAATATATCGATAAAATAAAAAAAAATTACGTTCACAAGCTGCTGTGAAACGTGTGTCAGCCAACTTGACAATGCCCTTTTTTTCTTGGCCGAACCACGTCACCTTGCTTAAAAGTTCAGCGGTTATTGCAAAACAATTTTTCAAATATATGGCTGCGCAATCGTCCTCACTTTTTCCACCCAAATACGTGAGATAGTCGACCTGAAAATAAAATATACATTGAACGAATTTTATATAATCTTCTCTACTGAAAAAGCTCACGTCAAAATCAAACAATTATTACCCTATCTTTTAGAATAGGGTTTTATGTTAGAAATTCACACATACATACAGGTTGCGCGGGAAAACCAACAGTTGGGAAAACCAATCAGAGAACAGATAAAATCTGATTGGTCGTTCGTGTGGTCAAACAGATCAGTTCTATAGCCAGTATTTCTGAATATAAATTTAATATAAATTTCTAAACTCAAAAAGTAAAAATTGAGAAAGACTATTATATAATTATGTAAAAAAATCATGGTAATCATATCATTTTTTTCTTTAATTGGCTATTTATATTCGAGCGTGATCTCTACATAAGTATGAATTTCTAATCTCAAAATGTTAAAATTGAATAAATATGATGTAATAAAGAGAACGCGCGAAGTGCGTCTGAAATCGTTAGTAGATGAAGAGATAGCAGTAAATACGCTAATTTTAGCAACATCTATTTTATTTTATTTTCTACTTACAACATCATTGTATGTTTCTTCATCAACATTATCAAATGCTATGAGGTCGTCTCGCGTTTTGAAAGGGAGACAGCTTGGAAGATCTTTCTTTGCTATTTTCTTTCTCTTCGTTAAACTTTTCAGCATTTTGTTGTTTTCCCTGAAAAGAAAAAAAATTTGAAGACCAATTGATCATTAAGAGTCTAAATCCTGATAGAAATTCGTTCAACTTCATCGTTGTTATGGATAATAACAAAAAATATCTTAGTACGTTGACCTGTTATTAAATAAGTGAAAAATTTCTACCTGGATATTTCTACTCTCTCTCTCTCTCTTTCTCTCTCTCTCTCTCTCTCTCTCTCTCTCTCTCTCTCTCTCTCTCTCCCACTCTCTACCATTCAAAATAATACATTGACTTACTCAATAGATTTCTTACAGACAGACAGCCTCGTAGAGATATTACTGCGATTTTAATAAAATGAAGATATTAGTATCATCATTATTATTATTGATGTGGATTTGCCATTACGTACCTTAACTTTTCGAGAACCAGATTTTGAAATTCTCCTTCTGTGAGCGTACCAACTGATGTTGAGACTGTTTAACATAATTAATAAGTTAAAGGGGTTAATATAAATTCTTTTTTGCGCTATAATATCAACAACGATAAAACATTCTATGTGAATTAATTAACAACTTCAGAAAATAATACAAAAGAACTGAAACTTCATATTCAATAATATCATTTTTACATTATATTAAAAATTAAAATTTGTATTATAAATAATTTATTAAATTTGATTTTAATCAGAATAGTATCTAAAGTGAGCAGTGGTTTTTGAAATTACCTTCATAATTTCTCTTTTGCAGTTCGCTGGACATTTGTGTGTCTGATCTGTTCAGTTGGTTTTCAAAAGGTTGTTTATTGAATGTATATGTCCTGTCAACAGTGCTCGCCTGTTGTAATGTCCGTTGTGAATTGTTCAAGTTGGGGTTGTTCAATTTGTGTCTTTTGTCAACATTGTACGATGCATTCTCCTTGTCAGCTGTGCGTTTACCGTCATTCGTAACTGTATGGTTAAGTGTGCGTGTTCTGTCAACTGTGTTCGTCTTTTGTAATATATGTTGTGGATTGTTTGCATTGGAGTTATTCAGTGAGTATCTATTGTTAAGATTCTGAAGTGTAATCTGTTTGCCAAGTGTGAGTTTTCCGTTATTCGTAACAGTATGGTTAAGTGTCCGTGTCCTGTCAACTGTGTTCGTCTTTTGCAATGTCCGCTGTGAATTGTCTGCGTTGTAGTTGTTAAGTGTGTGTCTATTGTCAACATTGCAAAATGCCTGCTTATCTGCTCTCTTCTTCAATGACGGATCATTAGCCTTAGAAATATTTGCCTGCATCTTTTTCAGATCAGTAAGAAGGTTGTTCACAGCAGCCTTAGGAGGAAGCCCCTCCTGATTTTTTACTCCACGAGACATGTGCAAAATTACCAATTCGCTTTAAAAATATGAAAATTTCTTTATTCATGACTGAACTATAATGGCCACATTATTCCCTGAAAAGCGGGACTAAAGTGGCATTTGATTCTCTAGTATTTTTCCCGCATTTGCGGGAATGAAGCTCCCCCAAATAAGGGAGTTAAGTGACTTTATTCCCGCAAATAAGAGAATAACGTTACGAAACTTCAAAATTTTGAAAATTTTATTTGTATTGACGTAACGCCCACTTCTCAATGGAACAAAGTGGCTTATACAGTTGAGTCGTGAATAAAATTCTATATGCAACACGGGACTCAAGTCGATTATTTTCTCGGGTGATTACTGCCCACCGTGGGAGTAATCTACGACTTTAGATCCTTGTTGCATAATGTACTATTTTAAATCTTGCATGCTTAAAATAGACCACTTTCAATATTAAGTAAGTAAAGCAAAAACCAAATCTTCCGAGTCTTAAAAATAAAGTTACGAAAATACTCATCTTCGCACTTTATTCCATTAAATAGATAAAATTCTGTGCATTGGAAAATTTAAAAAATTTTGAAAATTACGATAATTTTATAATACAAAAGTGGCCTTTCTATAGCGCGTATTATAAAAACTATCTTCTTTATTCTAATGAAATATAGAGATGACATCTTCAATTAAATTTCAGGTAGGTTAACAAGCTCACAAATATCAATGAAATCTCAGGGGATAGTTCAATTTGTCGATAAAGTCTCAGGTAGGTTAGAATCTCAAAACTATAACGCATATACATGTAAACCAAAATTGAGCATTTACAGTGACTAACTCGTTACACGTGACAATATTACAATTTTTGTTATAAGATACATTTAAAAAAAGAGTAATAATAAATTAAAAATTACAGTAAATAATAAAGTTAAAGGAAAAACGATGCCAATGTAGTAATAGTAATTTTTTTTAAACTATTGGTACTGATTAAAATGAACTTGATAAGGAAAAATTAATTATAATTTTCTTTTAAATTAAATTATTACGCGGTTTTTACCTAAATGTTAGCGGATATCATGGTTTTCTTAGTAAGAAAGCTTGAAAAACTAGATTACTAAGACAAAAATATTGCCAATGTAGTAATAGTAATTTTTGTTTAAACAATTGGTACTGACTAAAATGAACTTGATAAGAAAAAAATCAATTATAATTATCTTTTAAAATTAAAAAAGATTTAACAAATTTTGAAAATTTCGATAATTTTGTAATACAAAAGTGGTCTTACTATAGCACGTATTACAAAAACTATCTTTTATTATTCTAATGAAATATAGAGATGACATCTTCAATTAAATCTCAGGTAGGTTAACAAGCTCACAAATATCAATGAAAACTCAGGGGATAGTTCAATTTGTCGATAAAGTCTCAGGTAGGTTAGAATCTCAAAACTATAACGCATATACATGTAAACCGAAATTGAGCATTTACAGTGACTAACTCGTCACACGTGACAATATTACAATTTTTGTTATAAGATACATTTGAAAAAAGAGTAATAATAAATTAAAAATTACAGTAAATAATAAAGTTAAAGGAAAAACGATGCCAATGTAGTAATAGTAATTTTTTTTAAACTATTGGTACTGATTAAAATGAACTTGATAAGGAAAAATTAATTATAATTTTCTTTTAAATTAAATTATTACGCGGTTTTTACCTAAATGTTAGCGGATATCATGGTTTTTTTAGTAAGAAAGCTTGAAAAACTAGATTACTAAGACGAAAATATTGAGTGGATTCTACTACGTACAAAAGAATTTTGTCAAAATATTATAAATAATTTTTACAATAAATAGTACATATTTTTATTTAAGATTAGCTGCAAAAATAATTTTAGATTTATTTATATTTCACATTGTCTAAATTTTTGTAAAATAAGAATGTAAATACAGTTAAAAAAAGAAATGTTTTAGTTTTGAAATTAAATCAAATCGATTTTTACACTACAGCACGATGTGACGATAAAATTTTAGTGACAATAAATTGTTCTGGGGTAGGATCTTTTGTCGGGAGTTCAGGCCAGTAGGGCATTTTAAAACATTTACTTTCTATTTCATCAAATTTTATAAAAGACAATTCTATAGATAGCGAAGAGCAATGGAAAACATCAATAGAAGTTGAAAGACAAGGAAAATCATAAGCACTTTGCACTGTTCTAAAATGTTTAACGAGAAGATACAAATCCATGTTAGGAAATAGAATAATATTTTGGACAACGCAAATAGATTTATCTCGAAGGATGAATGTATTATCAGATTCGAAGACTGATAACACCTGCGATTCTCCATAAACAACTTTTTTATATTGTCTATATGTGGAATAATTGATTGTTGGTTCTGGGCCATCAAAATGTGTGCCGATAAATTTAAAAGACTTGTTATCTACATACTTACTAACGTTAACACGACAATTTTCAGCACGCCTTTTAGAAATTTGTTGCAAATGTTGATTAGGTTTTCTGCACAATTTTCTGAAATACGTCATATTGTTTTCGTATGGGAATGCAGAAAAAGAATCTAAAGCCCCAAACGATCTCACATCATCAGCAAGATGTAACAAACCATGAGTATTATACGAAAGAAATTCAATACCGTAAACATCTGCTGCTCTGTCAACAAATATTTTTATAAATTGATCTGCCATGTTGATAAATTCACTGGAGATTAATGGGTTCGCAAATATTCTCATAGATGCATGAAGAAGAAGATAATGCGTAAATACGGCCGGATTCATCAAACCATAAAACATTGCAGGACCAGTATAAAACAGTATTTGCCTTTGCTCAGTAGCTTTAAATTTACCATGTTTTTCTGGATTGACAGGCTTTCGAGCAAATTCTGTGGGACAGTAAAACTTTATTTGTTCCATACGATCATTTAAAATTCTTTTTTGTGCTGCGGACAACTTAACTGATTTGATAAACCTACCATCAATTATTCCTTGAAAAATTTTCTCCATAACTCCAAGACATACTAAGTGCATGTAGTCAAATACAGTATTTGAAACTACATTAAAATTCAGTTCGCCTATAGGGCATTTTTCTTTATGATGATCAACATCGACTTCCATAGTATATTCGTTATGTGTACGTAAATCGTGACTAGAACCACGATACACCATCACCCCCGGTCGAATAAATTCCCCTCTAACCCAGCATCTGGAACAAGGAGCTGTAGAATTATGCCCAGAATGACCTAATGCGAAAGCTCGAGCAGGTGCATCAGCAATAAAATATCTCAATTGCACTCATTTATTTTCACCCTGAAACTCAACCCCACTTTCTAACACTCTGTTTAATTCGTCGACAAATAATTGGAAAAAGTCTTTAGCACTTGTTGGTTTTTTCTCACCTTTAAAAACACCAACAATTTCTGGAGCACTTTTAGGAATGTTTGCTATTCTTACTTGAATAGGCCACATAATAATACTACTAGCTTTATCTAGCGACGCCTCATCAGTATTAATATCCACTAGTAAAGAATCCGGAATCACTTCTGGAAGAGTCGCTTGCAAAATGCGGCGAAGACCCTGCTCAACACCTAAATGAAGATACTCTCCTCCAGCAATTTTTAAAATAGGAGTAGAGAAATTAGGAGTCTTTATAATTGTCCTAGGGTCTTGATGTAAATTAGAAAAACATTCATGCGTTTTAATAGCCTTCAACACGATCCTGATTTGTTGGTGATTCATGTTGGCTTCTGTGAAAGCTGTGGCAAAGCAAGATTCAAAAGCTTCTAAATTGTCTGCTACTTCATATCTTGGATTCGATCCTGCATCAGAAACACTTGATGAACGAGAAGATCCTATTGTCGATGCATGGACTGATGAATTGTCGAGTTGCAATCTGTCACTACCCTGCTCTTCATCACTTGTGAAAACCATATTATCATCGACATAACCATCGCTACTTATATTATGCACTAAATCATTGTCATTATGGATAATAGAATTATCACTTACAACTTCTTTAGATTCGGTATCAACAATAGGTTGAAGATAATCTTGACGCGCTCTCTCAACTAAACGATTGATACGTTCCCTATGATCTCGACTACAGAGCGCAAGAGGCTTACGAGTACGCATAGACTTTAATCTATGCATGATTAAAATAATTTAATATAATAAAAGTTATATTATTTAATTAGAAAAAATGTATTATTACCAATTTTAAAATGTTTTAATATAATATTGCCAGAAATTTAAATTTTTTTATCCTTTTGACATTATTAAAAAAATGATTGTTTGATTTATAATTATTTTATTGTTTATTACTATTATTTTTTATACCTCTAGAATTAGAATGAAATTTGATATATGTTATTTTGAATAATACCTATGCTTTCGAGAAATAATTGAATAATACCAATGCTTTTAAGAAAAATATTAATCATGTAAGGATATGTATACATGCATGGTAAAATAATCTTTCTGTCTATATGACGAGCAGAGCGTATATAGAATAGACGCTCGCGAAATGATACGTGAAAAATCCCAATTCTGAAATCCTCCTCACGTTGCGTACCCTTCAGCGCACCGATCAATTCCGGGAAAAATCTTTGCCTACGCGACGAAACGAAAGGTCTACACTATCGCGCATGCATAAGAAAAAAACAGCGAATGCGAAATGTCGTGTACGCGCCCAAAATTCGCGTAGGGTGTACACTAAAAAAGAATTTGCGTACAAAAAAAGAATTTAGCAGAAGCACGTTAATAAATTCGTATACCGAATAGAATTTTCATCACCCCCAAAAATATTAATCATGTAAGGATATGTATACATGTATAGTAAAATAATCTTTCTGTCTATATGACGAGCAGAGCGTATATAGAATAGACGCTCGCGAAATGATACGTGAAAAATCCCAACTCTGAAATCCTTCTCACGTTGCGTACCCTTCAGCGCACCGATGAATTCCGAGAAAAATCTTTGCCTACGCGACGAAACGAAAGGTCTACACTATCGCGCATGCATAAGAAAAAAACAGCGAATGCAAAATGTCGTGTACGCGACGAAAAATCGCGTAGGGTGTACTCTAAAAAAGAATTTGCGTACAAAAAAAGAATTTAGCGGAAGCACGTTAATAAATTGGTATAATACCTAATGGAATTTTCATCACCCGCGGAAAAATGAAGTTATTACAGATGCAGTTCTGAGAATACTACGGACGTAAGAAATGTAATAAATATATAAACATTACGTTTTTAGGGTGGTTGTTATCGGTTTTGATTATCTGCACTGCTCACAATCCACTCTGCAAATTGCTGCGAGGATGAATAATTATTTTGGTTCCAATACACAAACACACAACTATGCCTTGCAACGGTCAGTCAGCGAATGGCGCCTAAACGTTATAACGCACGCATCATCGATGTATTATGACAAAATTACCGGTAAGTGAACTTTACTGATCATGCATATACATATTATAATAAAATTGTCTAAACAATATAATCCTAACTTATTTCTTAATTTATTTTATTTTAATTTTAACATCAATAAACGCGTTTTGAGGTCCAGCACGTTGTGCCTTCTATGTACTTTCCCAGTGCTGCTACGGTTTGTCGAGTTCGCGCTAAAACACTAGGTCAACACAGTACGGTGACGTCGTGCTCTTGGCCTGACGGAATTTTGTGACGGTACGTGAACGGCACAGAAAAGTTACGGAATGCTGGCACATAGTACTCGCCACGGGCTGCTATCTGGGTGCCCAGATAGCAGTCCGTGGCGAGTACTGTGTGCCAGCACTCCGTAAATTTTGGGTGCCCAGATAGCAGCCCGTGGCGAGTACTGTGTGCCAGCACTCCATAAATTTTCTGTGCCGTTCACGTACCGTCACAAAATTCCGTCAGGCCAAGAGCACGACGTCACCGCCCTGTGTTGACCTAGTGTTTTAGCGCGAACTCGACAAACCGTAGCAGCACTGGGAAAGCACATAAAAGGCACAACGTGCTGGACCTCAAAACGCGTTTATTGATGTTAAAATTAAAATAAAATAAATTAAGAAATAAGTTAGGATTATATTGTTTAGACAATTTTATTATAATATGTATATGCATGATCAGTAAAGTTCACTTACCGGTAATTTTGTCATAATACATCGATGATGCGTGCGTTATAACGTTTAGGCGCCATTCGCTGACTGACCGTTGCAAGGCATAGTTGTGTGTTTGTGTATTGGAACAAAAATAATTATTCATCCTCGCAGCAATTTGCAGAGTGGATTGTGAGCAGTGCAGATAATCAAAACCGATAACAACCACCCTAAAAACGTAATGTTTATATATTTATTATATTTCTTGCGTACGTAGTATTCTCAGAACTGCATCTGTAATAACTTCATTTTTTCTGTAATAACTTTATTTTTAATAATTTATAAAATGTATGATACATATAAATATATTTATTAAAAAATATAGTATTTTTATTAATTTAAAATTAATTTAAATTTAAATATTTATCGCTGCATGCACAGCAGCGGCGCGCCACGATGTGCCAACACGTTGTGACCGCTCTGTGATGTGACTGTACCATTACCAAATGGCTGCATCTATTAGCGCGCCACACACTTGACTTGGGACAGTGACGGCGCATGGACGGTTTGCGTGTAATGCACGAGGACTTGCGCGTGTCGCACGGATAACGTCCAGGTGCTGTTACGGTGCCGATCCAATGTTATCTGGGCAGGTTTCAACAACAAGTAGCCTGTGTCTTTATATCCTACTAAGATTGTCCTAAATCCTAAAAAACTAAACTTTGGACCTGTCTTTCGTTGAACTTTCGTATAAGCCAAATATCCAAAACGCTTTATTTGTGTTAAATCGAATTTCATATTTGGATTAAATTTTTCCAAAGGAGAAATCATTTCATTACAGACATGTGGCGTTCGATTATAGGCATACACTGTCGCGCTTAAAGCCAAATCCCACATGTTCTCTGGCAATTTCGCATCGTACATTAACGTTCTAATCTTCCGTTGTATTGTTTGGTTAAATCTTTCGGACGTGCCATTATGTTGAGGAGTATCTGGACAAGCCAGTTGTTGTTCTGCTCCCAACTTATGTAAAACTTGTATGGTGTATCCACCAGTGTACTCTGTGCTTTGATCCGTTCGTAAATAACATACTTTCGCATCCTTTCCTAATAAATTTCGAGCACTTTTAACAAATGATTCAAAGCAATATCCAGTTTCATCTTTCGTTTTCATGGCATAGGCCATAGCCAGTCTTGAATAATCGTCGATAAACACAGATATGTATTTATATCCTTTAGGATAAGACGAAGGACTTATTTTTCCCATAACGTCCGAATGAATGATCTGTAATGGCTCTTGCGCTCTGGCACGTGGCGTTCGAAATCTATTTAATTTTGAAATCAAACAGACTTCACACTTTCTAATACTTTCGTCGAATTTACATTCTTTCAAACTTTTAATTTCGGGATGTTTAGATTGTAATTTCTTTAAATATTCAACAGATGCATGACCCATTCGAGCATGCCACAGCATGGCTTGATCAACAATTTGCTTGTTATTACCACTTTCGAATTCTAAATCGCAACACGGAACTTCCTCCAATAAATTTTGATCTATTGGTACAATATTCCTATCTCTAATCGTGACATGAAAATCCGAACAGTTTACTAAGCTTGTATTTACAATTTTGTTTTCAACTTCACTTTCGAGTTCATTCCCTTTATCGATTACAGGTTCTATTCTTTCATTCATTACTTTCATTTTTTCACTTGTACTTTCGATATCCAAAGAACATTCCTTTTCTTTAGCCATACTTCGCGTTGTTACATACGCTTTGACATTATTGGGTATATAATTTGTGCAATTCAAGTTATTAACTTCAAACTCTATGATCCAGAATGGTCTTTCGTAAATACCGGTCAACAATGATTCTTTCGATTTTGGATCATATATGTCTATGCGTTGATTATCTAAATAAACGCTTAAACCCTGATCTACAAACTTTCGCAAGGATATTAGGTTTTTCGACAGGTTTTCAGCCCATATAACATTATCTAAGCATATCGTTCTATTTTCTTTCGTTCTACAAATAATATCGCCAACTCCCTCCGTTCTTAATATTCCTTCTTTCGAGTTATTAGCACATTTAATTTCATCAATTCTTTCGCTTTAAAGTTTTAAAAATAATTCGAGAATTTGTGAGATGTTCGGTTGCACCAGAATCAGCCAAAAATCTGGCTAACAATTTACCCTTTTCACTGATCACGTTCGTTCTTTTGTTATGAATAGTATCTATTTCTGCGCACTCACCGTTCACGTTCAATGCAGTTTTGTCTTGCTGATTACTGCTGTTAGATTGCTATCCTCCACGATTGTTTTGATTCATATATCCTCTTCCTCGATTATTGCCAAATTTGCCTCTTTTTGCGTTCGAATAATTTTGACTTTCGTTTAGTCTTTTGTTATTTCCACGATAGTTATTACCGCCTCTACCTCGTTTATTACCACGACCACCTCTGTAACTATAATTTTTGTTATCATACCTTTTGTTTTTCGAACTTGCCAATCGCTGTGGACATTGAGCAGTTCGATGTGTCACGAATTTCCTGCATTCATAGCACATCTTAAGATTTGTGCCTTGCCGTGGGCAATCACGTTCCAAGTGCCCGAACTCACCACAGTTGAAGCACTTGATGGTGGCGGACATGGCACTTCCAGACATAGATGTTCTTCCGGACTCACTTTCCTCCTGTATTATAAAATTTTTCAGACTTTCATACGATAAGGGTTTGCCTGAATGAGACATGTTTAGAAAATTCGGACATTTAATATCTGGCAAGGCTTTCGAAATTGCATTATAAAACGCGTCTCGTATTTCGTCTTCAGTTAAAGATTTTACTTCCGGCAGAACATTATACGTTTGAACTATATCTTCGAATCTATTCCAGAATACCGAAGATTTTCCTTTCGATGGATTATATTTTGTACTATATAATTTTTCCCGCAAATTCATAGTAGTCAAATTTGCTTCACTTGCTTTTATTGCTTTAAGCTTTTCTAGTATTTCTTTCGGATTTTGAATCTCACAAACTTTCAAATAATAATTCATATCCAAACGTCCGATTAATCTTTCGCGAACATCATATTTTTGTTGCTGTAGTACATTTTCGTTAACATTTAAATCCAAACTTTCGTTTTCTTCGTTTTCATCGATAATGTGCAACAAGTTTAGTGAACGTAATTCTGATTTGAAAAAGTATAAGAAATATTCAAATCGCGTGTGCGCATTCAATTTGTAGTCTCTATACAATTTGGTATTTCTCGACTCTAGAAGATCTTTCGCCGTACTTTCGCGTTCTTTAAACCGTTTATCAATTTCTTTCAAAATCAAAGAGTTTACATTTATCGACTTCCATTGGACATTCAAACTTAGTTTCATTATTAGTTTCTTTCGAGTTTATCTTACTTACAGGTTTTGATCTTTCGGACATATCAGGCAAAGATTTCATTCGGACATCTTTCGTTTTGACTTCCAGCAGCTTATCCCGTATAAATGTCTTAGTGGAGTTCCCATATACAACCAAATTTTCAAATTCTCTACGTGTTAAATTTAAGATTTTTTCCATCTCTGCTTTCGATCTTTGCTCAACCACTTTCAATCTTTCCTCATAACTTTCGGCCATCACTTACATTTTATCTTAAAATTCTGTGGAGTTTAAATATTGATTATTTTGATGTAGAGTATCAAAAATATCATTTTTCCTAGTGCTATTCAGAAAATCTCTATTAACATAAAAATTTCGAGGTTCTAAGGTCGTTATGTTGGTAATTTTAGGAGTACCTTTCATTAGATCGTTCAACGTATCTCTAAAAACTATTTTTTTTTCTTTCGGACTTTCTAGCTTTGTGGAGTCTTCCGTTTTGCTTTCGTCATCACTACTTGCCAATGCTTCCTCCTCCTGGCAGTATGGAACAAGGAATCCTTTTCTAATACTTCACATTCGGCCAATTCTTCCGTCAGAATTCTGAGCTCCAGCTCAGATACCTCGGATTTTCCTGCAATTTATTAAATAATTTACAAATTCTATCTCAGAAAACACAAATTCAACACTAGAGTTAAATAATTGAATCAGCATCTTTCAAACAAAATTTATCATTCAAAAATTGTTTCAAGACAGCTATTGTTTTATTCTTTTGACCGAACACAAGTCAATTAAATAAAACAAGTTAGTACCATGGCATCCGAACACAAGATAACCATAATACTCTCTCAGACTCATGTAGCTGATTACCCTCTTAACCGAACACAAGTCAAAAGAGCAACAGCGAGTACTTGCTGTATATTTTGAGAAAGAAATAATAGCAAAAGGAATAATACCAATTTCCTTCTTAAAACCACTTTCACTGGTGAAACAGATGTTATTATGCTTCAGGTGCACCTTCACCTTCTCATTTGGGAAATATTCCCTGAATCCCAGTATCTCTTCCTGGGTTTTTAGGAAGAGTAAGGGAGTGGATTGATCTAGAATGAGTAAGATGTATATTAATTTAAGTCTTTCCTTTCAACTTGCCTTTCTTAAATTTCGTCATTCAACACTTTCTTCATTCGAAATTCTTTCTTAAAAATTTTACTTCCGTTCAAATATTCGTTCAACTTTCAAGTTTAACTTCCCGTTCAAAAATTCGTTCAACTTTCAAATTTAACTTTCCGTTCAAAAATTAACCTTTCGAAATTTTTTTCGTTCAATTTTTAAAATTTTCAATTTTGTTTATTTAATTGTTTAATTGAATTCAATTTTAACTAATTAGACATGCATGCATTTTCAAGTATATATACACACATATATATATATATATATATATCCGCACTCGTATATGCGTCCATATACGTGCACAGACATATTGCCGCAAAGTGATTTGCGTTCAACCACACACATGCATACGCATACGTATGCTCGGCATACTGATCTTTTCTTTCCAATATATTTCGTTTGGATTTAACATTCATTACTTTCTTAGCCTTTCGAAATTATAGCATGCATATATCCATAAATACAAACACTCAACGTATACTCGCGTTCACGAGTTTCGTTGCTGTCAACAGCGCAACTCCATATACATATACATGCATATATATATATATATATATATATATATATATATATATATATACACGCGCTCGCATCTACCGGCCGTGCTGCGCGTTTGTTTTCATTCTATCTCTCAACCTCTCGCACGGCTGCATGCTTCAAGCGCACGCGCTCGCTCAAGCCTGTTCCGACTGGCGCCCGATTTCCGAGAACAAAGCACGCTAGACTTTTTTTTGACGTCCGATTTTTCAATGTCTACACTTTATGATCTTTCGATATCTTTCTACACGAATTTTTCAGCTTTTTCATTATTTCAACGTTCGATTTTTCTTTTTGCGACGCCATTCTAGGATTTGTTCATTTTTCGATTTTTCGTTCTCGCGCAGTTTTTCTTTTCTTTCTTTCGTTGTTATGACAATTAATACGTTTTACTTTCGATTTTAATCTTTCTACCAGCGTCGAATATTGATAAATTTATTAACATCGAATCTATTTTACGATGAGCTTTCAGTGCTGATTGTGAAAAAACCGTCGCGTGCAAAACAAGAAACACGTGCTATATCTTTTGATCGTTTGTCTTCCGAAAACCTTTATATACTCACTTGCTCTTCCGGACACGTTCGAGATCACGTTCGTCGTCTCCTCGTTCGGACCTTATTCAGGAACGTCCTGCGCAGTGGTGGCTTGCTGGGGCTCCATAACCTATTAAAGTTGATGGGAGGCACAGGATGACGATGAGGAGAATAAATAATAACACCATCGCTTCTTTCTTATTAAGAAAACACTTTCGATCTTTTTATTATAATTTATCAGCACAACACGTCCTTGCGGTTCGGGCTACCAAAAACCAGTGAGTACGAGCGACCGCCCCTACCCCAGCCTATAAAAGTATATTTTTAAAAAAAATAAAAATACTGACCGATGTATTTTAATTAGCTAGATCCAAAAACATCGCCATATTAAACTGCTCCACCTTATATTTCTAATAAAAAATCAATAAAGATTTGGGAAAAAAAAATTAATTATCTTGATTTTGATACTGCTATATCTTTTTAAATAAACAATATTTTAAACTGCTCCAAACTGCTCTACATCCATATAATACTGCTCCATAGTAATTTTTATCGGCTCCGCTATAGTTAACTGCAAAATAAATAAAATTCATTTTCTCAGAAATGAGCTGACTGAAGCGCGTAGCGCGCAGGCGCGGCTCTCATTCATTGCCGAGATAAAGTTTAAATTACATGCCAATGGTGTTTAAAAACTTATTTTATTTTCGATTCTGCCTTAGGTGCCACTGTATTAACTATTAGAAGGAGATTTTCAGTCAAATAATATGTGATAATCTAAGAAACAGCGATGGTATTTTGATAATACTAAAAGGTAGCGATGGTAGTTTTATAATACTAAGGTCGCCAGTCAAACGAGTGGGAGAGTTATGTTTTGCACGTGCATCAAATATTGTTTTTCAATTCAGGATGTGTAAACTGCGACTGAAAATTCGTATAACACGTAAAGCGGCACTTGACACACGCTGCATCGAAAAGTATATATTTTCAAGTTTACTAATATCAATACAGTAAATGAAATTTATTCAACTTCAAATTTCTATAACTTAGAGAAGATCGCGATCCTGATCTAATTATTCGCGCGAATCACTCCAAAAATAAAAACACTTTAGCACCGGGATATCCTCGCAGGATGTGTACACGTCACTTTTGGAGTCCTGGATTCGGCGTTCATTCAAATGTAAACTTTACGGGAACACGCGTAAAACCAAGAGACGAACTATTTTCTCGAAGAAAGACAAAACAGCGTGTAGCTTATGTAAGGGGCTGATTATGAGTCGGCTCATTGCGACGCTATATGAAGCATGCGCGAATCAGCAGGGAATCTCGATCAGGATACGAATCGTTTCTGGAATCCCTACAGCCTTGTTTTTTTTCTTCCTCTAATTTTGGATTTTCCTGCATCTCGAGAAACTCGCCGGATGAGCAGATGCGCGAAAGATTAATTAATGAAACGATGCGAACGACGCTATGTGGATTTGCTTATAAGTTGTCCCGTCGCGCTTCGGAATATGGGTCACATACTGCGAGAAACGTACAAAAAGCTTTTTGCCGCGTGTTTGTAACTTTGAAAACGGCAATTTGCTTGTTGTAAGCCTCAACGAACTATAGGAAGATACAGACATTTGGAGCAGTCGATAATGAAAACTCTTTGCATTTATAGTTTATGTGATAAATGGTTTTAGATTTTTCTTTTATTTTACAATAAAATTTACAAACTTATGAACAAAAATTTCATGATAAGATCCACTGACTTCGAACTCATATCGTATAATATTATAACACGCATCGGTCTTATAATATGGGCCTATTTATACTATTTAATAATTTAATACTCGTTCTAGTAATGATTATATATTCTGTAAACACGGTTGAGCCCCTCACTTCATTGAATCTTTAAGCATATGAGAGCCGCACCTGCGCGCTACGCGCTTCAGTCAGCTCATTTCTGAGAAAATGAATTTTATTTATTTTGCAGTTAACTATAGCGGAGCCGATAAAAATTACTATGGAGCAGTATTATATGGATGTAGAGCAGTTTGGAGCAGTTTGGAGCAGTTTAAAATATTATTTATTTAAAAAGATATAGCAGTATCAAAATCAAGATAATTAATTTTTTTTCCCAAATCTTTATTGATTTTTTATCAGAAATATAAGGTGGAGCAGTTTAAGATGTTTTTGGATAGAGCTAATTAAAATACATCGGTCAGTATTTTTATTTTTTTAAAGTGACGTGTACACCTCCTGCGAGGATATCCCGGTGCTAAAGTGTTTTTATTTTTGGAGTGATTCGCGCGAATAATTAGATCAGGATCGCGATCTTCTCTAAGTTATAAAAATTTGAAGTTGAATAAATTTCATTTACTGTATTGATATTAGTAAACTTGAAAATATATACTTTTCGATGCAGCGTGTGTCAAGTGCCGCTTTACGTGTTATACGAATTTTCAGTCGCAGTTTACACATCCTGAATTGAAAAACAATATTTGATGCACGTGCAAAACATAACTCTCCCACTCGTTTGACTGGCGACCTTAGTATTATAAAACTACCATCGCTACCTTTTAGTATTATCAAAATACCATCGCTGTTTCTTAGATTATCACATATTATTTGACTGAAAATCTCCTTCTAATAGTTAATACAGTGGCACCTAAGGCAGAATCGAAAATAAAATAAGTTTTTAAACACCATTGGCATGTAATTTAAACTTTATCTCGGCAATGAATGAGAGCCGCGCCTGCGCGCTACGCGCTTCAGTCAGCTCATTTCTGAGAAAATGAATTTTATTTATTTTGCAGTTAACTATGGCGGAGCCGATAAAAATTACTATGGAGCAGTATTATATGGATGTAGCGCAGTTTGGAGCAGTTTGGAGCAGTTTAAAATATTGTTTATTTAAAAAGATATAGCAGTATCAAAATCAAGATAATTAATTTTTTTTCCCAAATCTTTATTGATTTTTTATTAGAAATATAAGGTGGAGCAGTTTAATATGGCGATGTTTTTGGATCGAGCTAATTAAAATACATCGGTCAGTATTTTTATTTTTTTTAAAAATATACTTTTATAGGCTGGGGTAGGGGCGGTGTACGAGCGCGCACTCGCACACATACATAAATGGCCACGGGGCCAGAGGGCGAAAGATGATAGTGGTGTCGCGTCACTTCAACACTTACATTTTTAGATAGTTAAACAATCATATTTTCTGATGAAACAAAAAAATATGATTGACACAATTAATTACATATACCCAGGCGAAAATTCATTTATCTAAAAACAGCTAATAAAAGCTCAGACATTTTATAATAAATTTATAATATATGGATTCTAATAATAATTAATAATAGTTTAAAGCTTTTATTAGATTTTCTTAGGTTTTATTACTTTTCGATATTCCAGAACAAAATGCAAATAAATGCGCCATCTCCAAAATAGCTAATAACTATTTATAAATTTAAAAAAATATTTACACATAAGGATTTAGATTTACAGGTATTTGTAATGCTTTTGATTAATTAGTAATATAGTAAAACATTTTTAAAAATCTTATAACTGTTAAGAACTATTATAAAATAAATTTTAATTTCTCTCCTTAAGTCATGATTTGAACTTAAGTTTATAATCACCTGTTTTCGTCATTTTTAGAAATGTTTGAAAATAGTAAAAAAGTTTAAAAAATTTAGTAACATTTAATAATAGTTAGTTTATACAATTTTCAAAATGCTAATTTATGCTCACAGACATTATAAAATGTTATAAACCATCATAACATTCCAAATTCCACACTTTATAAACTATTATTAAAATCTAATAAAAGCTAATAAGTTTTGATAAGTTTCAATAAGTTTTATACGCATAGGATTTTTTTCGCCTGGGTAGTTTTATGAAATATTTATTTATATCAAATCTTGATAATATTAAATAGAATAAAATATTTTATGGAAACTATATGTAGAATAAAAATTTAATTAAGTTTCATAAAGTTTCATCAAGTTTGAATAATGAGTTTAAATTTTATATCCTACACCTTAAAATAGTTTAACAATCGTTTTTCATGATATAAAAGATTTTTAATATACTCAATTAATTATACAAAGATTACAAGAACATATAGATTTATATCGAAGCTAATTTTTGGAAACTGTATTCACGAAATATGTTTAATGAAACATTTTTCATTTATTATAATAAATGTTGAATTAATATTAATAGCAGTTTTTTGTAGCATTGATAAGTGTATATATATATATATATATATATACATCGACATTTAATTTTATAAATTTCGCGACTTAAAAACTTATCTATTAAAAACACTTTTTAAATCCATTTATTCACATGGTAATTATATATATATATGTCTGTGTGTATGTATGTATATAGTTAATTCTATCAATATTCCGATTCTATATGCAATATATCGCATCTGCAAGCCGAAAATATCGAATTTTCCAAAAATTACGTATATTACGATTTCTCCTGGGCCAGCGACAATTGCTAATTTAATTTCTATATTTTCCTCGTATTCTGTAGAGTATAACCTGCAGAATAAAGAAAAAATTGTTCAATTTGGTCAATACTGGAAGGAGATATTATTTTGAAAAAAAATTTCCAAAATGTCCCATAGTGCGGCGTTTTGCTGTTCGTTTCCGAACTCTCGAAATGTTACGTTTCCGACTGCGCTGAGAGGTGCTTCTCCTGGTGCCATCTTTCGTAATTTAATACGGTAATTGAAACCGCGGAATACTTAAGTTTTCAAGAGAATTTTGAGTTAGATAGTTAGTGATACGAACCGAAGGAGTTCTCAATTTTATAAACAATTTAATAAACTTACCTTGAGGTGGCTGCGATGACAAGATGATAGACATAGTTCATCCTTCCTTCCATTCTCGTGGATTTAAATAATGACACCCGAACAACCTATTTCTATCGCGTTGTTATAAGTGCACCCGTATATTTTGCAAACAAAACCCCACACCTAGCATCAGAGAATACGTGGCTCTACTTATCCGATTCTGGTCTATGTCGTCCCTGAGTCAAACGTCGGTTGAGCCGCGTGGTAGTTACGTCATTGAATAAGAGCTGCTGGGGTAAGAGAGAGAGAGCGCCTCCGCGCATCCCTTTTTATAGTCTCCAAGGTGGTGTGATTTCCTCCCCGTACAATCGTCCGAAAACGTGAGAGGGGTGACGCGCTGAGTCGGGAGCCACGCACGGATTTGGCGACTCATGCTCGATTGCATTATAACTAGCAACGCTGTATATGTGGGACTCGTCACACGTGACAATATATATATGTATATATATATATATATATATATATATATATATTACCTACGTTTCTTTATTCAAAAAAATATTGTTAAAATAATTGAGGACAGAGAGAGAGAGTGGAATTATTATTAAACAAATGTTAATTTAGAATAGCGGCTTTGTCTTACACGTTGTGCACACCATGAATCCAAGAGAGAGAGCCGCAAGATCGCTACGCAGTTTTCGGCGCCTCTCAGCAGTCGCGCAATACTCATATACGTACCGCGGAGAGGGAAGGCTTACATACGGAAGCCGGGTGACGACATCGGCGCACACACACTGTGTGCGCGTGCATCGATGCTCCGAAAACGATAAAAAAGGCTTAAACTCATGTATCGGCCGACGTGCTAGTGCGACTGTGAACTATGATGTGCGAAGAATAATTTTGGACAGGATTAACAAAGATATACAATAATTATTTATAATTAATAAAATAATTATTTCATTTGTTGTATATTTAAATGAACGATTGAGAGTTCGAAATTTTTAATTGCTGTTTGAGTACTGTGTGTCATTTTCTAACCTCAATTCGTGATTTCTATAAATGATTCTGCAACTTAATTTTATCATAAAGGTATCATTTGTAATATAGTGGAATTTCGTTTTTTATCTAAATTAAATTTTTTATTATATATTTGTCAGCTTATTTTTTTCACACGTATACAAAAGGATTGAACATTTAAAATCTTTAAGTTAGCTCTATGGAATCCAGAGAAGAATGTATTAACTATTATTTTCAAAGAGGATATACATACAAAGAAATTGTTGGTTTGCTGAGAAATCATAATATAAACATAACAGTCCGTCACCTACAGAGAATCTTGAGGAATCTTGGATTAAGAAGAAAAGGTATCATCGCAAGTGACCTAGAAGAAGTTTGTAGTGCTATTATTAGTGAACTAGACAGTAGTGGATCAGATTTAGGTTACAAGACTTTGTGGCGATAATTTCTTATTACTATCTAAAAACTGTGCAAAAATTCGATTTGCTTCCAACTTTGGTAAGATCTGATAAGGGTACTGAAAATTGTATAGTTGAATCTCTTCAACAGGCTTTACGATATAATCATGAAGATTCTTTATCTGGAGCACATAGTTTCATCAAAGGAAGAAGTACGTCCAATCAAAGAATAGAAGCTTACTGGTCTCAAATGAGACGGGAAGGTGTTAATTTTTGGATTAACTTCTTTAAAGATTTAAGAGATACTAATCTGTTGAATGATTCTGACGTAATTGAAATAGAATTTTTAAGATATTGTTTTGGGCCTTTACTTAAGTACGACTTAGAAGTTATCCGTAAAGAGTGGAACTCTCATAAAATACGAACACAGAGACGTCAGGAGACTGTATCGGGTAAACCAAATTGTTTATTTTACAACCCAGAAAATTATGATGCTACAGACTATAAGAAAAAAGCTGATCAAGATCATATTAAAATATGTTTGGAACAATTTAGTATAGAACCTAAAGTTTTTGATTCCTATGCTGTAGACTTAGTGCAACTTTTAAAACCTGATGTAACCACACCAACTACCATAGAAGAGGCTTTAAATCTCTTCATAGAGCTGAAAGAGCTTAAAAGCAATTATGAAGACGTAGAAAATTAAACTTAAAGAAAATCATGTCATTCGACTTTTCACTTTTTTATAAATAAGTATCCTTTTGAAAAAAAAATTAATAATTTAATTTATAACAGTCTTTTTTTAAAACACTTAATTGTCTAGAAACACTTATTACTTTATTATTTTCCTTAACGCACTGTATACCATTTCACAAATTTTCAGAAATTCATGGTTGCCAATTCAGCAGTAAGATCATTTCATGATAAATTCAACAGTTTTACCATTCAGATCGACAGATTCGGAATATCCTGGTTCAGGTACGCTTCAGATCCTCTTCGACATATGCTACTCCAATGCTGGTTAAATACTCTTTAGGGTTTGCCAGATTTTCTTAAATCTTTTTTTTTCCATCGTTTACGTGCATTTTTCAGAAACATAGTGGATAAGAATAGCAAATTAGCTAATCCTTGCTGCATGATTTTATCAAATATAACACGACCACAGATGTTTTCTGACAGAATCATTATTTTAGCAGCAAAAAACAGGGATAGTATGGACTGCATTATTAAATTCATTTACAACCAATAATTATAATACTACAGGAGAAAAACTACATTATTTAGGACCAGTTTTTAGTAATCTCAGATAAACAAAGAAAATGCAAAAGTATGTATTCATTCTATTACAAGTCTCAGATTGATTTATCCAAGTATTTTTAAAGAAAACAAGTTGAGTTATGTTTTAGATATTTGTTGGACAAAGATCAATTTGTATTTCAACGATTACTCTAATGCATGACCTAACATTGATTTCAGTAGTCAGAAAACTTGAAGAATTTGTTTTTTTAGGCAAAACTTATAAAAAATTATGGATTTTCCAACATGAACCCCTATGTTGGTAAATCCATAATTTGCGAGTTGGTCACATAATTTATGAAACACACACAGACAGGAAAGGTGGAAAAAATCCACACGGGAACAAAGTCATTCAACTGAAAGAACAAGAAGAATCATAAATATCCATTCTTGTACCCATTGAAAGAGGAAATATGTTGATTAATTGTTTTAAAATTTAGCTTCCTACCTCCTGGAGTCAACAAAATATACGTAGAAATTTATGATGAACGTTCTTTCACAATGGATGAATTGATAGTATGGGGTCACATAGACATTCCAAGTCAAGTCATTGAGAGCTAGCACTTGTTGCTCTCGGAGCAGATATCGGTGTCACACGAACATGGCATCGCCATTGGCGCTCGAGGTGCTGCCATGGAGTTCGAGCCTTGCGGACTTTTCCGGGATAGCGAGCAGTAGCACTTATCCGCCGAGACGCAGGTGCAGGACTCGGACTCGTAGCTGCACTCAGGAAGCAATCTTGAGATACATAAAATAAAAAATGTAAATTTCTGCGAAGAAGTAGGATGTATAGTTATAAAATACTTATAATACATTACCAAAAAATTCTTGTTTTTTTGACGATTTGAGTAGTGAAGATATTTATTTCAACTGAAGCATTGGATCATATTTATTAGTAGCATGTGGTCACTATTCAATGATAATGACCTCTTTTATTTAAGTTTTATTTTTCAACTATTTTTGATCGAATAAATAGAATCAATTATTCATAAATCTTTATTTAATGAATAAATTAAAGTATTACATATTGCTATATGCAACGAACACAAAATTTTCATATATTATTACAAATAAAAAAATATTAATCATACAATGGTCTTTTATCGAACATAAAAAAAACGTTTTCATATATTTTTGTTATTAAGCTTAACTAAGCATTGGCGTCTAAAACATTCAACTAAATTTTCCATTTTTTATAATTAATCATTGGTTTCTTTCTTGAAATCATTATTAAATTAGATAATTATAATGACTTTAACGCTAAGTTTGCGCATTTTTTTCTTATAAATATTTAGAATATTATTAAATAAATAAATATTTAGAATATTTTAGGTTCACAGCTCTCATTCTTAGAATACTTAGGAACTTGTCAAATATCTCATAAAATACTATAAACATCACAAAAATTTATGCAAATTTTTTCACATAAAAAAAATTGAACTATGTAATAGTCCATGCGTCTTTTATCAAAAACTAAAATAAATTACTGTATTTTTTACTTAAGGTGACTCTGGTCAAAGTTTACTTTCTTAAAAATATATAGTTAAATAACATTTGGAATATTAAAAAAAATACTATTAGCTCTCATTCTTAGAAAGCTTAATTAACTGAGCTAAGCTCAGCTTAACTTAGAAATTTGTACGGTATCTTATAAACTACTCAATCAATCACAAAAACGTGAACTCCAAAATGTAAACACGATAGTTAACGATTCATACGTATAAAATGTCACTAAAAGTCACTTAATTGCCATGTGCGTGATTGCAAATTATTTCACAAGACCATCCAGCTCCATCGTTGGTTGTTAATTGAGCATCATCATGCCAGTATAAAAATTTACCAGTAGTAAGTAAGCCGGTATGGAGAGACATAACAAATGACGTCATCACTGGCGCCATGTTATCTTATCAATGTAAACAAACCATTAAGATAAGATAAGGTATCATGTTTGTTTATACAAACAAGTAATTAACATTATCTTTATTACTTGTAAACAAATAATAAATATTATTTATTATTTGTTTACAAGTAATAAAGATAATGTTAATTACTTGTTTGTATAAACAAACATGATACCTTATCTTTATTACTTGTCAAGATAAGGATACGACAGTGATGAGGTCGATTGTTGGATTCTCCCCATATTGGCTAAATAAAAAAATGTTTACATTTAACTTAATCAAAATTTTTTATTTACTTATTTGTTATTAAAATTACAATAATTAATCTATGGTACATTCACACCTGTGTACACATACGTACACGTGCACACACACACACACACACACACACACACACACACACACACACACACACAGATTTGCGATGTACACAACAGTACGTCATCGCTCGCTCGCTTCTCTCTCTCTCTCTCTCTCTCTCTCTCTCTCTCTCTCTCTCTCTCTCACACTATACTCTCTCTCACACTATACTCTCTCGCATGCGTACGCTGTCCGTATCCCCTCTTCTCTCATACACATGCTCTCACTATACTTTCTCACCGCTTATGCTCTCTCTCGCTCCCGCTCTCTGTCTCGCTCTCTCCCTCTTTCGCTCTCTCTCGCTCCCGCTCTCTGTCTCTCTCTCTCTCTCTCTCTCTCTCTCTCTCTCTCTCTCTCTCTCACGTGCACGCTCTCTCTTGAACACGCTCTCGCATCACACCTTACTCTTAATTTAACACACACACACACACACACACACACACACACACACACACACACACACGCACGCACGCACGCACGCACGCACGCACGCACGCACGCACTCACACACACACACACACACACGCACGCACGCACACACGCACACACACACGCACACACGCACATACACACACGCACGCACGGACGCATGCACGCACGCACGCACGCACACGCACACACACACACACACACGCACGCACGCACGCACGCACACACACACACACACACGCACGCACGCACACACGCACACACACACGCACACACGCACACACACACGCACACACGCACATACACACACGCACGCACGGACGCATGCACGCACGCACGCACGCACACGCACACACACACACACACACACACGCACGCACGCACACTCACACTCAACCATACGCACGCGCACGTACGCACGCACACACACACACACACACACACGTGCACGCACACACACACACACACGTGCACGTACGCATGCACGCACACACACACACACGTGCACGCATGCACACACACACACACACGCACACACACACGCACACACACTAAAACTTCACGCGTTCACTATTCACTATTCACTAATCACTACTTTCTATGCACAGAAAATCCTACGACACTACGTCAACTGTTTCGTCTTCCTCACATGCCTCGATTTTCACAATAGATTGATGAACGGGAGATGGAGATGCAGGAGAATCAAATTGTAAAAATTCCTCGCCTATATCTATCTTCACATCATCCGTCTCCTCTTGATCACTCTCTGTACCCTCATGTTCCTCGGCATGCACTTCCTGTAAAAAGATACATATAATTATTATATTGTATCAAATATATAATATTTACCTTAAGAATAACTTACCTGCTGCATCTCCTCCTCGACCTCCTCCGTAGCCGCATCCCGTCTCGTCTCTTTCACGCTGCAGCACCACAACTCCCTTTTGCTGCACAATGTGCAGCGTCGCACCCTGCACTCCGTGCAGAATGACCAATGGGTGCGTATGGTCATTCGCTTCATTTCGCGGCCGCACATGTCACATGTATCACCTACCCTCGGGATGTAGTTATTTACAGGCCCGAGAGAAGGTGAACTAACCATGGTTTGGAGCTTGCGTTTCAGCTCCTCTCTCTCCTCATACATAGCATCATACGCATCGCGATGCTGCTGTATGAATCGCGACGCACGCTCCATTCTAGCTTTTAGAAGAGAGCATTTCTCTTCTAACTGCTTCAATACTACACTTTTCATGGACATGTTGCTGCAACTACGATTGACTTGGTACTGACGTCTGTAGTCCAAGCAGTCATCTGTAGGGCCTAGGAGGAGAAGGAGGGTCGAAGGAAGAAAAATTTAGACTTGTGTTGGTTATTGTTCGATAGCGCACGTGTATTTGTACACCCGATACCCGAACTAGCTGGCTTACGTGTTGTGCAGCGAAATGCTCGACGGACACGGGATACTTTTTACGAGCGCGAGAAAGCATAACCTTTGACTCTCAAGTGCTCTTCGCAGGAAGTTGATATTTTTTAGTATCCACTTATCGCCATGAGCCTTAGCAGGCGATACATATACAGCGGAGATGAATTAGTGCGACAAAACAACTCCACGTGTTTGATACTGTGTGCTGTTCGAGGAATACGGGATAATCTTTAACGATTGCAAGCGAGAACGTGATCTTTGACTCTCTATGCGTGAACTTGATATTTTACGTATCTACGCTGTGTCATGAGTCTTTGCAGCCGATACCTATGCGAGGAAAAAATGGATCAGTGTGACAAAACAACGGATCAGAGTAATCTTAAAAAGTAATTAACACGTGGATTCTCGGAGCCGTACACATGATGCTGCTTGTGTGAGAATCGGTATGGTCATCGCTTACACAGGATGTCGAATGCTATTAAATATGCTTTTATTCAGCCGCTTGAGATAGAGCATTGATTTTAGCCGCCTTGTATTCTGCGAAAATCGTCGACGGTATCATTATTTCCGATTGTTATGCATCTTGGACCCGTGAGGTGTAGGTAATATAATACCTATGAATTAGTCGATCCTCTTGGTATGTAAAAGACGTTCGACGTGATTTTGATACTCGTCAATGATAAAGCTGAGCCAAAACTTATCACAGGATGTTATTTTTTGCGCTTTATACTGCTACACGAATCCACATATCCCCCACCCACTAGCAAGACATTTTTTATACTATATAAACCCTACGTCGACCTCAGGAGCTCAGTAGTCATGAGAGCAGTAGTTGCAACAAAACAAGAGCTCGTAAGCATGTATAACGAAGTCGAGGAGTCTTTTCGCACTGTAGTGCTTCGCATCGCGGATAATCTTCAAGCGAATAGTGTTGTTAAACGCAGGTGTACAAGAAGCTGGCGTCTACGTGTGAAACGCATGGTCGCGTGTCAATTATGCCGCGAGTTTTCAAGACTTTTACGATGCTGTGGGCCACGGAAAATCGCACAACTTCATTTACTCATTTTTAAAAAATGTAATTTAGCTGTGCGATGTGCAGCAGAATTTTGTATGCAGCAGAATTTTGCGCATTTTCCTGTGTTGACGCGGCTAATGACAGCATTCGAGGAGAATAATGGTAAGTACATTTTTATTGATTGCAATTTTTCTGCACTATATCACGTTGTCATTAATAACAACGCTTGTACTTGACAACGAAATAAGCAGTGCTACAGCTGATAGCGTCGTCTGCTGCTACAAGCTCTGTTTCATTCACTCATGCGCCCGCGCGCTCGCACACATACGCACATACATTCGTAGCGCAGTGTCGTCTGCTCCTGACACAGAACGCGTCGACTGCTACGCATGACGCCTGGTGTTTTAATTCGTCTGCTTCAGCATTCACACACGTGTCCGCGCGCTCGCGAGCGCACATACGCATACACACACACACACACACACAGACACACACACACACACACACACACATACATTTGTAGCGCAGTGTCGTCTGCTCCTCTCGCAGAACGCATCGACTGCTACACATGGTGCCTAGTGTTTTTAAGTCGACTGCTTCAGAGCTAGAGATATTAACTTCTTACACCGGTCGTATTATATTATTACATAGCAACCGATGCGTATCTCTATATTGTCGCATAACGTATAATTGTAAAATCAAAGAATATACATCCGCTTTATTCTATGACCGTGAAAATTCTTTTGAAACAACTATTTTTCTAGCTGTACTTGCTTTGTGCTGTATTTTTAACATACATTGTTTTTACATTTCAGCGTTAGAAAATTTATTAGCCGACTTAACCTCTGGTGAAGATGATGATGATGATGATATTACGGAGTATTCATCGAGACGTAATGTTGAAACTACGTCATCGGATGAAGGCGAAGAGGAGGAGGAGGAGGAGGAGGAGGAGGAGGAGGAGGCGCTGGAAGAAGAAAGAGAGACAAGGGAGTCGGAGGAAAACATAGCACAAGCGGGACATGCTGTAGTCGATGTACAGTTTGTGTCGGCTGGCGCTGACGATACGCACGAAGAAGAGCTGCAGGAGGAAAGGAACGAAGCCGAAAGGAGAGAAGCAGCGGAGAGGGGGCAAGCAGCAGTAGCGGCGGCTGCGGTGCCTGCAGCGGTGCATCTTCAGGTGAATGAGGCGATGGAGGAGGAGGAGGGGGGAGACGTAGCAGAAGAGAGAGTACCGAATGCTAGAGCGCAAGAGGTCGAAGATCCACCTGTCAATGGTGATTCTCATCGTATGACCAATGTTGAGCACCTCCTTGCCACATGTAAAGAACCAATAGATGCTGCTAATAATATTCTACAACGTTTGATGGAGCGTGCAGCTGATGA
Organism: Muscidifurax raptorellus; assembly: GCA_020010945.3. Lineage (NCBI taxonomy): Eukaryota > Metazoa > Arthropoda > Insecta > Hymenoptera > Pteromalidae > Muscidifurax > Muscidifurax raptorellus. The sequence continues at coordinate 494,133 of JAHUUD020000031.1, forward strand.
AAGCAAAAATATGATTGAGTATTCGCAGCATCCATGTGTCAAAAAACGGCAGCAAATCCTCGACTTTCTGTCCCGTCCGGTAGAACCCGAAGAAATGCGGTACACAAGAAGAAGCGCTGGTGGATTGGTCACAGAGCATTTTTTTAACCAGGGAAATCCGAGAGATCGTCAAATTAATGAACGTAAGTATAATGCTGTATTTAAATATACATTTTTCTTCAAAATAAAATCTTATTTTTAAATATTACTTAAGTTATTCGACGTGGTCTCGAAGGAATCGAAAAGTACCCTAGGGCATTGAAACAAGACATTATGCGAATCATGTATGTTCGAAGAGCCCGAGAAATACGATGGTTTTTCAATGCTTGTAAAGATAACGAAAAATCAATACTGTTAAGTACTGACAATTTGCCTGAACTGTTTAAGCGCTTGGGTGAGAGTTTTTCAGGACCACCAGAAGAATAATTTTTAAAAATAAGAAAGTGTAAAAGCTATCCAAATATTTTGTATTTAATAAATTTTTTCAGAACATAATCACTCTGACGATTCATCTTGTTCTTCCTCTACATCCATTTTTCCCTTATCTACAACATCTTCGAACACCAATTCTTCTGTAGAATCGCAGGATTACGAGGCCGATGAAAGTGATTTTTCTATTCAAGTTGGTAGAGGGCAAAGCAGAATGGAAAATTCAAGCAGTAATAGTGATGATGATGATGATGATGATGATGACTACGAAAATGAGGATAATCAACCCAGTGAGGAGGAGGAGGAGAAGGAGGAGGAGGAGGAGGAGGAGAGAAGCGAAACAGACGATAATATGAATTATCAAGGAGTCGATGAGGAAGGAGATGAGGATATCCAGCCTCCTGGTAATCGTTTTGATATTTTCCAACAAAATTCACATTATATATCTAAGTATAAAATAGAAGGTAGACGTATTGTGTTAAAAATAAGATCTCCACCGGAGAATGGTTCTATAAATCCGATAGTTTGGTTGGAATTAGCCATTCGCGATATTTATTCATATATAATTTCATTATGTAATGAAAACGACATGATTGGTGTCTCCGTTAGAAGTTTAAATTTTGCACGAGGCCCGGGTGGGTTATCTTTACGATTAGTAAATAATTTTTTGTACAATGATTTATGGAGTTTAATAAGCGGATTAGCTCAGAGTAATGAGGATTTTCAATTAGATGAGAGTTTTATTTTAACTTTAACACTTGTTAATATACCTAATGGTGGCCGAGGTGGTAGTAGAAGGAGGATAAATGTTGATAGCTTAGCTCAGAGATCGGTTGTATCTATAAAAAATAACGATAATTTATGTTTGCCGAGAGCTTTAATTGTCGGTGAGGCTTTTATAGCGTATAAAAAAATCTTTTCAAACGAAGCCATTGATACTTGGAATATTATCAGAGATAGCAGACGTTGTATGCAAAAAGAGCGCGCAAATCTACTTACTATTAACGCAAACGTGGTAATTCCTGCATACGGTTGTGGTATGCAAGAAATAGAGACGTATCAGCGGTATTATGTTGCAAAAAATATCGCTATTGTAATATACGATAGTTTATCCTTTGGAAGTGGGGAACCGCCGTTTTACGATGGAAGACCTCTGTTAAATTCAGATTCTTTTGACGTTATAAATCTTTTGTACGATGCGCAAAGACGACATTTCGATACAATATTAAATTTAACCGGTGCTGCACGCAATCGTTTTTTCTGCGAACATTGCAATAAAAGTTATAGATACGTAGATGAGCATAGGTGCACTGCCAAATGTGACAGGTGTTTTTGTGCACCATCATGTAATTCTAATATAGATATTATAAAGTGTGTTGAATGTAACAGAGAATTTTACGGACAAACATGTTTCGATCGTCACAAAATAGATGGGTCATATAAAAAAAATAATAAAAAAATATGCGATGTAGTGAAAGTTTGTAATATGTGTTGCAAACGAATTAATATTTACAAGTCGAAGCACGAGTGTGGAATCAATTGGTGTAATTTATGTCGCGAAAAACATGATGTAAATCAGCTCTGTTATATTCAGCCCATTGGCCGTAATGTTAACGCTCAGATTAATCGTAAATCCCCAAACAAAAAAAACTTATTTATTTTCTATGACTTTGAGACGCGTCAAGATTCTGCTTATCGCAAACATGCAGAGATAAAAATACATATTCCAAATCTATGTGTTGTACAACAGGTTTGCGATGATTGTATGGATAATGAAAATATAAATATACTATGCCATACGTGCGGTGTGAGAGAGCATATATTTCGCGACGATCCAGTTAGACAATTAATCGGTTTGACAGTACGCGAGAAAACTTCATTCGGTCAAATAATTTGTATTGCTCATAACTCTCGTGGATTTGATGCGCAATTTATTTTGAGAGAAATCGTTGAAAATACCTCAATAGTACCTAACGTAATATTGAATGGGCAAAATATAATTATGCTTCAATGCGGACGAACAAAATTTATTGATAGCTTAAACTATTTTCACATGAAGTTAAGTGCTTTACCGCAAACCTTTTCTATGCCGCCAGCTAGCAAAAAGGGATATTTTCCTCATTTATTTAATACTTTAGAAAATCAAAATTATGTTGGACCTTTACCCGAAGCATCGTTTTACGCACCTAATGCCATGTCGACGTCTGAAAGGCAAAATTTTATTGTATGGTATGAGGAGAACCGAAATACTTATGAGTTTGATTTTCAACGTGAAATACTCGATTATTGCCGTATGGATGTAGAAATTTTAAGGCTTGCATGCATGGCTTTTCGGAAAATTTTCATTAAGTGCGGAAATACTTGTCCGTTTACAGAGGCAACGACCATAGCTTCTGCATGCTCCATTGTGTATAGAAAAAATTTCTTATGCGAAAAAACTATCGGTATCATACCGGCAGGTGGCTATCGTCGTGCTGATAATCATTCGCAAAAGTCAATACAATGGCTGTTACAGTGTGAACGTGAGATCGGTCGGGAAATCATACACGCGGGTAGAGCACGTGAATTTATGCTTCCAGAAGGGTTTCGTGTAGATGGCTATTTACCTCCGGAAAATGATAATGCTAAAGGTGTTGTCTTTGAATATCAAGGATGTTACACACACGGTTGTCCCATTTGCTTTGATAAAAGACGAGATAAAATAATGTCATACGGTAGAACTATGGATGAGTCGTACGAAAATACTTTTCGGAAAATTAAAAAAATAAAAGCCCTGGGTTACGAAGTTCGAGAGATATGGGAATGTACTTTTGATCGGATAAAAGCAGAGAATCGCGAGATCTACGAATATGTTACACAGCATCCTCTTATGAGTCGTATAACGTTGAATCCACGCGATGCTTTTTTTGGAGGTAGAACAGAAAATATAGTTACTGAGTACACGATCGGAAATAACGAAAAAATTCAATATACAGATATATGCTCTCTTTATCCGTACGTGTGTAAAAGAGGTCAATTTCCCGTAGGACATCCGCGAATTTTAATTGGTGAAGAGTGCAATGAATTAACCCATGGAAATAACAATAATCTCAACAATATTGAAGGATTAGTTAAATGTAGTATCTTACCACCACGCGACTTGCATATACCACTCTTACCAATTAAAATGCACGGACGTCTTCTTTTTGCTCTTTGCCGCTCATGTTGCGAGGAAATGCAGCAGTGTGACTGCAATCACGAAGACCCGAAAATGCGTGAATTCACGGGCACCTGGGTTGCTGATGAGTTGCGTAAAGCTGTTGAACTCGGTTACAGTATTACGAAAATTTATATTATTTGGCAATATGAGATGACCCGGTATAATCAAACTGTTGGTAGCGGAGGTCTTTTTGCCGAATACGTAAATACTTTCTTAAAAATCAAGCAAGAGGCTAGCGGATGGCCCTCATGGTGTACTGACGAAGCAACTAAATTACAATACATTGAACAGTATAGACTCGATGAGGGTATAACTTTAGATAAAAATAATATCGAAAAAAATTCAGGGTTACGAGCTGTTGCTAAGCTATGCTTAAATTCTTTTTGGGGCAAGTTTGGTCAACGGAGTAATTTGAAACAAACTGAAGTTGTAAAATCACGTGAATCTCTTTTAAAACTTCTTACTTGTCCGGAAAGAGATGTTAATGATATACTAGCAATTAATGATAAGATACTGTACGTAAATTGGCAATACAAGGATGAGGCTGTCACTCCTGCCCCGCATACGAGTGTCGTGATTGCGGCTTACACCACTGCTCAAGCACGTTTAGAACTATATGATTACTTGAGAAGGTTAGGCGATCGTGTTCTTTATTATGACACAGATTCTTGTATATTTGTTTCGCATGACGATGTTCCGGGTGAATATAAACCTTTTATTGGCTCTAAACTAGGCGATATGACAGATGAACTTTGTGGTTATGGTGAGAATACGTATATAGATAATTTTGTCTCGGGAGGACCAAAGTTTTACGCTTACACAGCTGTAACACCCAATAAAAATGATAAAATTGAATGTTGTAAAGTAAAAGGTATCTCATTAAACTTCTCAAACGGTGTAAAAATTAATTTTGATAGCATTAAGAATTTGATTAACGATGCCTTTGCAAACGAAGATGACGAATCTGAAAAAATGAACGATGAATGTAGTAAAATACGCTTAAAATTCAAAGCTATCAGACGAACTAAAATGCATGAAGTTGTAACGCGCGAAGAATCGAAAACATGTTGTGTAGTATTGAAAAAACGACGATACCTTACGTCACGTAAGTCTCTACCATTTGGATATAAGAATAATTAACTTTTTTGGATGTATCTATTGTAAATAAAAATAAAACAAAAATTTTTATATAATTTTCTTATTTTTCCATTTATAAGAGCCCTCACACATTTTTATATCCTCAGTATATCTTCTGTCATCGAAGAGAACGCTTCTTATAGAAATTTATCTCATTTTTTAACGCATAATTCAGCTTACGCAAGGCGTTATTTAGCTTATTGGACAAGATTATCAGCTTGAATAGCGGCAATAATAGCTTGTGATTCAGCACACGTAAAATAAGCTTATTTTTACGTGTGCCGCGCCGCGCCGCGCCGCCGCCGCCGCCGCCACCCGCGTGCTATAAGCTTATTTTAAGGTAAATCTCGCGCGCGCGCGCGTGTGTGTGTGTGTGTGTGTGTGTGTGTGTGTGTGTACTCGGTAAAATGGATATGCGATTCAAACATCCATTTACGTGTATCGTTAGCGGACCCACGGGATGTGGTAAAACAGTTTTTGTCAAAAAGTTTCTTCGACATCTTCCACTCATGTGCAGTGTAACTTTTGATCGGATATTACTCTATTATGCCGAGTGGCAGTCTACGTATGAGACAGACTTTGTTCCAGGAGGCATAAGTAGTAGTAGTAGGGAGAGTAGAAAAAAAATTGTTGAATTTCACGAGGGATTACCTCAGCCTTCAGATTATTCTCAAGACAATGAAAAGAAAAAATTATTAATTATCGATGATTTAATGAGAGAATCTTCGAATAACATTATTCTCGATTTATTTACCAAGGGAAGTCATCATAAGAATTTAAGTGTGATTTTTATTACACAAAATCTTTTTCACAAAGGAGCTGGTCAACGCGATATCTCGTTAAATGCAAATTACCTCGTTATTTTTAAAAATCCACGTGATCGTTCGCAAATACAATATCTAGCGCGTCAAGTCTATCCCGAAGACCCAAAATTTTTACAAGAAGCGTATCTCGATAGTACGTCAACTTCTCATGGCTATCTTTTGTTGGATTTGAAACAGTCGACCGAGGATGAATTTCGTTTCCGTACCTCTATTTTTCCCGATGATAAATTGAGTTACGCATATATACCGAAGAAGAGTAAAAAAAAATTCCGATAAAAGTAGAGGATTCTATGATTAAAGCTTCAGTCTGATTGAAACAATGGCAGGTGGAGGAGCATCTGCGAGAACCGATAGTCGTAGACGTCGTAGAAGACAGCGCGGAGGTGGTGGTGGTGATGGTGCTGCTGCTGCTGCTCATACTGAGGAAGAAGAAGATACAAGGTGTGGATGCCTACCAAAGCATTTTACAAAAAAGTGTGTTGCAGTATTGAATGCTCTTTGTCATGCAGATAGTCAACAGCGCTTAGCACTGTTACGTGTTGCTGATAAAAAACTCATTAAAAACATATGCGAGTGCGTGTTAAATGTATTGCACGGCGTCGTTAAAATAAAAAACTCTCACAAGTCAAAGTTAAAAAAACATAAAACTGTTTTGAGAAAATTATTAAATAAATCCAGTAGTAATAACAGTGAAAAAGAGTGGAAAAAAAAGAAACGGGTCATTATTCAAAACGGTGGTGCTTTTTTACCAATGTTACTTGCACCAATTATAGGTGCACTTGTGTCAAAAATATTTGGTGTCTCTGGAAATTAAAATATGGAGCACGCCCGTAAAATGGTCATTGTACCAGAGGAATCATACGAGAGAGTAACGAAGCGCCAGCAACAACAACAACAACATCATATAGCAGAAGAAGAAGAAGAGCCAACGATACAGACAAAGGGTGATAATTTAAGTCGGTTAGATGCTGAGATGCACGATATCCTTTTTTCAAAAAGTATCACCGATGAACGTGAAAAATGTCAAAAATATTTACAAATTTTAAGAAGATATCTTCATTTTAAAAATTTGGAACGTCAGGAACTTTTATCAGATGCAAATATACTTGATGTAGAGCATGAAAATGAAGATATATCGAGACCCTTGTCCGATGAAGCGATACTTGCAAGCGTTTCCAAGGGTTATGTGAGAAAAGCACGTTTATTGCTTCAACATTGGAAATCATCAGCAGCATCGCATCGTATTAAATGGGATAATTCAGGAACAGTTAGCATTGATGATAAAGCTATACCACACTCAAATATTATAGATTTACTAGAAGACGTAGTGCGGAGTAGGTCTGTTGAGGAACCTGTAGGAAGATTTCAATTAGCTAATTTTATAGCAACAACTGATACTCCATCCAAATTAATAAGTAATCCTGAGGTGATTAAAATTAGTGAAAGTTTGAAACGTGCATTAAACAAAATTCCTTCAAGCAAGAGATATAATTCCGAGAGCGTTGAGACTTTAGAACAAGGTACTAGACTTGCGGCCACGCAGCGCTATAGTACACGTTTGAATAAGAAAAAATCTACACCACGAAAAGCAGATGACAAGTGGCTGACTTATAGTATTTAACATGTCTTATGAAAATCAATACTTTGACACTAGACACGAGGCTGGATACGCTGGTGCACGTAATCTGTTACGAGTCAATGGTAAAAATAAGAAGAAGAAGAAGAAAAGTGAGATAAATGAGTGGTTAAGCAATCAAGATGCATACACACTACACAAACCCATTAGACGAAAATTTCCTAGATTGATGTACAATGTCACTAATGTGGATGATTGTTGGGAAATGGATTTGTGTGACATGCAATCTCTCAAAACGTATAACGATAATTTTGCATATTTACTTGTAGTTATAGACGTTCTCAGTAAATATGCTTGGGTCGAACCTTTACGTGACAAGAGTACAAAATGTGTTGTAGCTGCTTTCGACAAAATCTTAAAAAGAGCCGATGGGCGACGCCCAATTCTTGTACAAACTGATCGAGGCAAAGAGTTTGTAGGATCAAATTTTCAAAATTATTTAAAACAACACAAGATTAATTTTAGAGTGGCACGTAATCCCGATGTTAAAGCAGCTGTCGTCGAGCGTCTAAATCGCACGCTCAAAGAACGTATGTTCAGATATTTTACTCACAAAAATACCCATAGGTATATCGATGTTATTGAAAATATCGTTTACGCGTATAATCACACTATACATAGTGGTACTAAAATGGTTCCGGCAATGATAAATATTCGTAATGCAGCTGTAGCAAGACAAAATTTGGAAAAAAGAGCTCTTAGTCAGAGAAGAAAGTCTAGAGCACATATATACAGTGTGGGTGACCATGTTCGCATCAGTCGGTTGAAAGGAACCTTCGATAAAGGTTACGAAAAGAATTACAGTGAAGAGATCTTTAAGATTAGCCGTGTCTCACGTCGCCAAAATCTCTTTACCTACGAATTGACTGATTTAGAAGGGGAGATAATCGACGGATTTTTTTATCCCGAAGAACTAGCTCTAGTTGGCAATGATCGTTTGTCACAGAATAAGGAATTCAAAGTGGAACGTGTGATAAAAAGTAAGGGACGTGGTGTTCAAAAACAAGTTTTCGTAAAGTGGCTTGGCTATTCTGATAAATTTAATTCATGGATTAAAGCAAGCGAAATCGTTACACTTTAAACATGGCCGAGGACGAATTTTATTTGATATTACCGAGCAACAGTAGTATGAAATATTTTTCTGATAATACAACATCTTGCTTTACCACACACTTATCGCACGAAGTACGTCTGCATGGTAAGTGGAGTGTTGCTCTCACGGAAATCAGCATACCATGCACGATGATGCATATTCAGAAACATGAATGTAATATAAAGTTTGTTAACGGACGTAGAATAGCAATTGCAAGAAAGAGAGACATAGCTGAATATTTACCGGATTGGACAAACGACAAACAAAACGATGGTGTATTCCCACCAGGTGTTTACGAGAATCTAAACAATCTCACAGAAGCTATAAACAATATAACTGAATCTCATTTACGTATTGAACCGACAAAGAAAAAAAGTGGTTATTACAATTTACATAAAAAGTGTGAATGTAAGGAAATTCATTTTTTCAGCTTGAGCGAAAAGGTCAAACGTATATTTGGCTTTGAGAATGAAAAATATAAAAATAAGGAATTTATACCCTTGATTCCATCTGCAGAGTCGAAAACAAATGCAACATTGGTAGGAAACAGACCTGCTTGTTTGGCAAGAGCGATAGCTGATCAATTTTTCGTTTACTCAGATATTTGTATTCCGTACACAGTCGGCGACGTTCAAGCATCCCTTCTGCGTATAGTAACACTCGATAATTCAAAATATAAATTTGGTGCGAGAGTGGTCAAACAATTTGCACCGGGAATTTATCTACCTTTGCTAAATAACACATTTCAGAATATAATAATAGATATAAGGGATGAAAATGGGAATCATATACCATTCGAGTACGGGACATTGAGCGTCACACTACATTTCAAGCGCATTCTCTGAGAAAATAATGGCTTACTACGCAGAATACTATGCCGATCAAATTGGCTATGGAGGCGGAGGAGGAGGAGGAGGAGGAGGAGTACGTCGAGTGTTTGCAGGTTCAACTTATCAGCGAGGTCATGGTGGAATCGGCAGCTTTTTGAGTGGATTATTTCGAAGAGTTTTACCCTACATTACGAGTGGTGCTAAAGCCGTTGGAAAAGAAGCTATCAGAGCAGGAATGCATGTACTAGATGATGTAGGGAATCACGGAATCAATTTGAAACAAGCTGTAAATACACGCATGCGTGAGTCCGGTAAAAATCTTAAGCATAAAGCCGCTGATAAAATTGCCTCTATGATGAAGGGGTCAGGATATAAGATACGCGCTAAAAAGCGGAAGCGTCAATCGTCCAAGAGCAGTTCAGCTGTACGCATCAGCAGTAAAAGTGGTCGTGTAAAGAAGAAGAAGAAAAAGAAGAAGAAGAGTCGTGTCAGTGTTGGAAAATCTACAAAAAAGAAAGCGGTTAAGAATAAGCCAAGGAAGAAGAGAAAACAACGCAGTGTGAACGATATTTTTGGATCTACATAGATATTATTTAATATGGCTTTTCTACACTCAAACTCATGCGAATGCATGAAATCAGAATTAGATTTATTTACATTACCACCTACACAGACTTCGGTGGAAAGCTCTCAATTTATACATTATAAACCAGTTTCTTCGTTAACAGACGATGGACCGTTGGAATTCGTCGTTCCAGCTGGTAGTGATTATCTCGATCTTGCACACACAATGCTAAGCATTCGTATGCATATAGAGCCAAACGTTGAAATTGCAGAAGCAGCTAAAGCTACAGAGTATCCGAAGGTAGCACCAATAAATAACACGTTACACTCGTTATTTAATCAAATAGACGTTTTCTTCAATCAAAAATTGGTTTCACCACCAAACAATGCTTATCCTTACCGAGCATACATCGAAACACTGTTAAATTATTCAAAGGCCACTATGGAATCACATCTTTCGAGTGGACTCTGGTTTGCGGATACCCCTGGAAAATGGACAGCACCTCCCAATACCATGCGTAATGATGTAAATGCAAATCTTGGTCAGAGTAATCGTCAGTATTTTACCATAAATGGTAAAACTGTCGATTTACTGGGACATTTACATTGCGATGTTTTTAATCAAAATAAATTTCTGTTAAACGGTGTTGAACTGCGATTACGATTGGTTAGAAGTAAGGATGCTTTTTGTTTGATGGATTATACAGATGACGAAAAATTTACTATACGTATTAAGGAAGCTTCACTCATTGTACGTCGAGTTAAAATAAGTCCAGGTGTTATGCTAGCTCATGCTAATGCACTTACAAAAGCCACTGCTAAATATCCAATCAATCGTGTGGAGGTGAAGGCATTTACAATGCATAGAGGTATTCATGGTGATACACTGGACAACGTTATTCTTGGTCAAATACCCAAAAGAATAATCATTGGATTTGTGGATAACAAAGCATTCAATGGAAATAGAAAGTTTAATCCATTTAATTTCCAACATTTTAATATAAACTATATTTCTCTTTATGTGGATGGGGTCCAGATCCCCAGCAAACCATTGCAGCCTCAATTTACGGGTGAAAGTCCACTATTTCTCGACGCGTTTCATACATTATATTCTGGAACTGGGATTCATTTTCTAAACGAATCATTAATTATATCACGAGCGGACTACAATGGAGGGTATACATTTTTTGCTTTTGATCTAACACCTGATTTATCGGCAAATTCAGTGTCTCATTGGAATTTAATCAAGCACGGTAGTGTACGTGTAGAGGTAAAATTTGAGAAAGCACTTGAATCTACAATTAATTGTGTAATTTACGCCGAATACGATAATGTCTTGGAAATAGATTCAAGTAGGCAAATAATAACGGATTTTAATGCGTAATACCGTTGAAGAGATGGAAAAGTAAGGTGAGAAGGAGAAGAGGGAGGGGGGTAAAAGAAGCAACAGCAGCGCCTCTACGATACATATGAGAAAAAACTGCAAATCGTACGCTCAGTGTTGTTTGAGAAGTGAGCGTGTTTGGATCGACTGTGTGGGTGTGTGTGAATTGTTTATAGTATCATGGATTACGTTATCAATATTCAGGGTTTGAGAGACCGTAACAACAAGTATATACCTAAAGAAGTTGGTGTACTTGGTTTAGAGCACAGAATCGTCCAACATTGGATAGTTAAGGAACCCCATAGATTTGAAGAACTTGCAACTGGACTTAAAAGAACTAACGACTACATCTCTAATCATTTTCATGGAATTCGTTGGCATGAAGGTGACATCACCATTGAACAACTACAGTATCATTTACAACAAATAGCCAAAGTGGCTATACGTATTTTTACACGCGGTCATGACAATTGGAGATTCTTGGAGACTGTAATGTGTCGTGAAGTTGTGAACGTTGAAGAAATGTATGCACCGAGATTTGACGAGTTGAGAAAAAATTATTCAGGTAACTTCATGTGTTTAAATCATGGCATTCAAGGAATAAACTCCAGTCGTGATTGTGCTCTCAATCATGCATATGTGCTAAGAAAGTGGTTACACTCTATAGCTGAAGATATAACGAGAGATTCTGCACAGAAATTCAGTGATGCATTGTACAGCAAACTGCACTCACGGATACGTACAGCTACTTCTTCGTCTATTTACGCGACATGCGCAGACGACGAAGTCGATCATTGCTGAAATAATAATGAATACACGCGAATTACTAAAAGCTCTTGAGCCGTTAACCGTCAAGACAGTTGGTGTTTATGCTGCGGATAGAATTCCAAACGTTTTGGAATACCCCGCGGCTATCATAGCTAATACAGATGATCACACGAAGAAAGGAACACATTGGATTGCTATCTACATAGACTCAAACGGTTATGGAACATACTTTGACAGTTACGGAGTACCACCAATGTCCCAACATCATCTTAAACGACTCAAAAGAAATTGCAAGCGGTATCAGTGGAATAAAAAAAAGTTGCAAAGCTTTGATTCACAGGTGTGTGGCCAGTATTGTGTTATGTTCCTTTACCATATGGTTAGGGTACCTAACTTACGTACGTTTTGTCATAAGTTCTCGCGAGATTCACGAAAAAACGATGCCCTAGTTGTATCGTTTTATAAAAAGCTGTTACGAAATAATAATAATCATCGTGTACGCTCGAGAGATGTTAGGAGGTTTGGACATGAAGCTTCGCAGGGCTCCGGATTTTGTAATCAAACATGTACTTCGAGAATATATGTAAATTAATAATAATAATAATTGTCAGATATCATGTAGTGAAAAATATGAATAAAGTGTAATCTTTTATAATATAAAAAAATGTTTTCATTTATAGAGCCTTACTCATTCCTTTAATTCCATACTGTAGTAATATGATATATTTTTTCCTGTTGCATGACACCTCACTTTATAGTATTTCAATCTTTATCTGTAAGAGAGAGATACTGATAAAACTGGTAGTTGTAGTAGTAGTAGACTAAACATCCTGTTCTTAAAACTCGGAGAAGTGTAACCGTAACCTTTGACGGTTAACGAATATGATACTTCCTTTGTGAAGTTCTGAGAATACACGCGTAGAAATATGTCCCCACTGCTTACTATCATTTTAGTTTGAGGTAGTGGGAGAAAATGTATAAAAGAGCTCATAGAGTGAGGAACTCCATCAGTTCTTTCGTGAAAGTTTGAGAGATCGTTTGCTAAGTGTACCTCTGTATATTGTGCTCCTTGTTTCGCGTACCATGGCTCAATCAAGGGCTGTCAGTGCCTCATCACGTGTGCAGAACGTTCTACCAAATATGCTGCTCTCCACGTCCTACGCTATTAATAAGTCAAACTCGAAGCGAGTTACTATTGGCTTAGAAAGTTACCAGGGAAGCTATCGGCCTGTGGTGAAACTCTCAACGTCTACAACATGTTTTAAATCCGTCAAATTTGATGCGTCTGGCTGGAAGGTTTTCAAGAATTACTTTGATCTTATAAATTGTTATTTCCAAGATGCGTACAGATTCCAAAGCGATTACGCTCGACCAACGAAGGTGTTCATGGAAAATCATGATATGATGTTTACATCTTCATACAACACAAAATCCATATTGATAGAAGAAAGACCTCTCGGTACATCCATCTTTCCAAATCTTTTGATTGACGAAGAAGAAGAAAACGATGATATAGTGCATACCATTAGTGCTTCTGCTGCTGAGAATGTGCGTCATCAACCACCACGAGAAAAGAAACAAAAAACATCTTATCCTCAACCATCGATATGCATGCAGCAAGTCACTTTTGACGGATTGAAGATTGTCTCACAGTGTATTGACGAACGTATGAGTAAACTGGAAGAGTGTGCTGATAAAGTGAATGAAATTGTTGCTCATATTAAGAAGTTTATAATTGATTGTATTAAAAACGATAGTATTGAGAAAGACCCTAATTCTATACTAAGGACATATGAGTTGTTTCATCAATATTATACTTTATATACTGAAAATATTAAAATTATAATTCACGACAAATTTAAAGATACTATTGAGGAAATAATTTTAAATATAATCTTATGTGAAATAGCTGCTTTTCAATTGTTTGATATATATAAAGACATTTATACTACCATAATCAAAGCATAAATATACATCATGCTATTTCTTGTCATTACGCTTTGTACATATGTCTTCCTATCTTGTAATAAAACCAGAAAATATTAAAATATTCATTTTTTGTTACATCATTCAAACCTCCCACCCTGCCGCCACTCCTTACGGTGCCTATAAATATCAACTTTGCATAAATATGTTCTCATTGCTTCGCGTACACTTGACCAGTCATATACGTAATATGGATAAGAAGAAGAAGGAAGGTCGAGAGGAGGTGCGATATAAACCCGCTTCCGGATTCCAAAAGTATCTACCTCAATATTCTTCCAATACTGGATCATTCCCGAAAAAAGAAGGATATATAGGTTATTGCGCTGACAAGGAATCAAATAAAGATTCCAAACATCAAGGACACAACAATTGGAAATACCAATAATAATAAAGCCTTATCACAAGGCTTTTATTTATAAATTAAAATCGGTCCTTTTTAGGACCACAATATTTGTATAAACGTAGTACAAACTCATCATCATACACAAAAATCTCATATACTTGAGACGTTGACGATATCTTTATTACTTGTTTTCATAATAAACTACTTGTCTTTTATAAACAAACATGATACCTTATCTTAATGGTTTGTTTACATTGATAAGATTGGGTGGCGTCTGTGATGACGCAAGATACTTTGATGACTTGGCTTTATGTATAAACAAACATGATATCTTATCTTTATTATTTGTTTACAAGTAATAAAGATAATGTTAATTACTTGTTTGTTTATACAAACATGATACCTTATCTTATCTTTATTACTTGTATACATGATACCTTATCTTATCTTTATTACTTGTATACATGATACCTTATCTTATCTTAATGGTTTGTTTACATTGATAAGATAACGTGGCGCCAGTGATGACGTCATTTGTTATGTCTCTCCATACCGGCTTACTTACTACTTTTACCTTTCTTCATCGTTTTTTCGTTCCTTTTCCAACAAAAAATTGGCTGGCAGTCATCATTGCAATATGGAATAATTCCAAGGCCATAGTTTTTTTCACAGAATCCATTGAGCACACTGTAATGATGTAAAATGGTATACTTAGCTTGGAAGTTCAAATCTACAGCAGGGAACTCGTATGATTTTGTGAGGTCATCGTTTACTGAGATTTGCAATAAAACTTTACCATCCATTGTTATACGGCTAATGAAAAATCCAAAATCTAAAGGATCAAATTCTTTCTTGTTTATGATTGTTCCTCTCATCTCGATTTTCAGATGACGATAACAATCTTTTTTGCTGAGTTCAATCACAGATGGCAATTTACTGTACTTCGAAACAGTAACTCTGTGATACAACACTTCTATTGAATTGGCTACTGCCTCTTCGTCATCAGTCTCACTATCTTCATTCATTTCCAACATTTCATTAAACATTTCTTCTGACATGTAGAATGATGACATTTCCTCATCTGGATCGTCTAGCCATGGCACTTTTTCATCTTCTGTCATTTTTAAGTCTGCCGCTTCAAAGTCCTTTAGATTTTCCAATTTTTCATCTGATTTTTCACATTCCTGCACATGATCATTTTCTTTATGCCCATTATCTGTTTTCTCATTTTTCTGTACATCAGCCCTTTGTTCAGTTTCCTGTTTATCATAGGTTTCTTTGTGTTTCTGAACATCTGTTCCTGTTGCTTTGTTGAAGGTTGATAATAAATACAACTTTAGTCGGTACAACGATTTACTCTGACTTGCACAGTACTTCCAAATGTCGCATGCGTTGCCATCTTTATCCAAAAAATGTGGTAGTGGCGTACCATTAAATAATCCTAACTCCAGGCGACAAACTTTGAATAAATCTTGCGTAAAGCTATTTTTTTCCATAAACTTAACTGTGGTCAAATCTAAAATATCGGTTGCAGTGTACGTGCTTCTGTCATTTAGAATCAAGGTTCTCATCCCACCCATGGGAGCTTTTATTTGTATAAATATATCTCCTTCAGATTCTTTATGCATCCATCCAACTTTATAAAATTTTATATTTTTTTTCTTGCATAAAGGTATTGAAGCTATGCAATTTAATAATTTTACCTTCGCTTTTTTAGGTGGTGGACAACTTGCTTGCTCATTACTCTTTGTTTCTTGAGCCCCTGTTCCTCGAGTTTTACCAGATGGCTTGTTCCAGAATTGCAAAAAGCAATGACATTATAATTATCAACTTCCTTGTCCAGTATGAATACGGCAGATACTATTGTTGAGGCATATTCTTGTTTATCCTTTTCATATGTTAAGCCCTGGGCATTTGGAAAATATATCCGTACTAACGGTAATGGTAAATCGCCTTCATTGTTTGTTTGAAGCTTGAGTGTTTTGCCTTCACAGGTGACGTTGAGGTAACGCTTGTTAACAGACATAGTACCTAAATAATAAAAATTATACATAATTAATTAATCTATATTTTATATCAAATGCAATGATGTCCATGCTGTGTATTTTCCAACCTAACCTATTATTCACAATCCCTAAATAAAATTACCATCGGCTATCATAACTAATTTAAATCATCATTAAATAAAAAAATAAAATATTTGAACGCAAATTATATGTATATTTAACGTAGAAAAAATATATTTGAAGTATATTTTGATATTTTAATTGACATTCCTTACCGCTGTATTGTTAACACGTTGAAAAGCCTCATTAAAAAGGAAGTATCCCGTAGGAGTCGAAGGAATATCCGGTAGTTATAACGCACACCCACAGTGTGTCCGACAGATGTCCGTACTGCATACTACGCGCACACAGTGTGTGAGCGCCGATGTCGTCACCCGGCTTCCGTACTTACATGCGTGCATCCCCTCACACACTCATTACCGCGCTCACTCATTCCAGCGCGCATACTATATTGTATGTTCTGAACTTGGCAGTATACATTATAAATGTACCATATATTTTAACACGCCTCCTTACATTATAATGTACGTAATGTTTTTACATTAAACAATTTGCAATCTTGAGTCTTCGTTTTGTTTAATTTTGATCAATTATTTTAGTTATTGTTATAACTGTAAAACTTTTCTAAATATTTCAAATTTGATTCGACCTAATGACTTAGTAAATATGTCTGCAGGGTTTTCATCTGAATTTATTTTAACTACATCAACAGTTCTTTCTAAATAATCTTCATTTACAAAATAATAATGTGTTTATATATTTTTTGAATTTTTTGTTAAATTTCCATGTTTACTTATACTAATTGCACCTGCATTATCTTCATAAATACTTATTGGATCGTTAATTTCTACTTAAAAATCTTTCAGTAACTCTTTTATTAACTTTACCTCGCTTACACATATTGATAATTCAACATACTCGGCTTCAGTCGATGACTTTGTTACAATATTTTGCTTTTTCGATTTCGAATATATACTATTTCCATTCATTTTAATTATATAACCGGTCGTGGATTTTCTATCAACTACATCTCCTGCCCAGTCAGCATTAACATAACACTCGCAGGTGTTCGCGTTTAAACTTGTCTTATATGTCAATTTTAAGTCTTTTGTGTAATACAAATGTTTAAGTATTCTTGGAGCATATTTATAATGACTCTTAAGTAATTTACAGAGTAGCAAATGTCTGGTCTAGTACTCGAGTTTAAATATAATAATGCTGCAATTAAATGTCTATCTTTGATTTCGTTCGTTGCTGATAAGGCAGGTTCACATTTTAAGTTTTGGTCCATCGGAGTGGCGTATAATTTTACATTTTCAATTTCATATTTTCTTGCTAATGATTCAATATAGTCCGTTTGATCTAAAGTCACAACATTCTTATTATTGTCATGATCAATATTTATTCCTAAATAAATTTTAATTTGACCCATATCTTTCATTTTGAATTTTACTGAAAGTTTCATTTTGATATAGTCTATCACCTTTTTTCCATAAATTAATAAATCATCAACGAAAATAATTAGATAAATTTTCGCATTCTTAATTCTAGTGAAATATAAACAATAATCGATTTTACTTTTTTCAAAACCTAATTCAAATAAATATTTGTCTAAACATTCATATTATGCACGTGGACTTTCACGGAGTCCGTACAGAGCCTTTTCTAATTTGTACACTCTACCTGAATTATCATCATAACCTTAAGGTTGTTTAACATAAACTTCTGATTTTACTTTTCCATTAAGGAACGCTGATACTACATTCATTTGATCAATTTTAAATTCATTTTGTACACAGTAATTTAATAAAATTTTTAATGTTTCATTTTCGCAGCTGGTGAATAGATATCTTCAATTATTTCTTTTTGCTGGTAACCTCTTACTACAATTCTAGCTTTAAATTTACTTTCTCCGTCTTTTGTACAAACCCACTTTAAATCTAACACCCTTTATCTTTTGTTTTTTTAACTAAATTCCATATTTATCGCTTCGCTATAGTATTCGGGATTATCCACGCTTACAATACTTACATAAATATAATTTGTTACTGAATTCCCATATCTGTTTACAGGACTTTTCTTCCTTTGAGATCTTCCTGGTTCTGATAAATTTTCTTTACTATTACTAGGTACGTTATTCTTATAATCATTATTTTCAATATTTTCATTTTCACTCATTTCATTGTTTTTATTTTCTTCATTTTCATACTGATTTATTCAATCAGATTTTCTTCCCCTACTCTCTTCGAGAAGCGAGTATAGAGTCATTATCGGTTTCTTTTGTTTCATCAATATCATTAACTCCAAGAAACTTAACATTTTCTTCAATTATGTCTACATGCTTAGCTACTATTGCCTTATTATTTACTAAGACTCTATAACCTATACTGTCGTATCCAACTAATACGCCTAAATCTGCTTCCCTATCCCATTTACTTTTTCTCTTTACTTCTGAGACTTGAACAAAAACTCTACTACCATATAATTTTAGATTTTCTGAAGAATTTGCTAATGTTCTATTTTTCAAATAAGCTGCTGTTTGAACCATTTCCGGCCAAAATCTATTATGAATTTTTGCGTCTGCTAGTAAGCATCTCGCCGTTTCCATTACCGACCTATTGTAACGTTCAGCAGTCCCGTTCAATTCATGTACATATAGAGGACATGGTTCAATATAAAAACCCTTTTCCCTTGCAAAATTGTAAATATACTTATTTATGAGTTCTGTACCGTTATCACACCTTAATTTTTTTATTTTTTCTCCTGTTAAATTTTCAAATAAATTTACATAACTCAGGATGCAGTCAAAAACTTTATTTTTTATATACATTCACTAAAACTGAAAAATATTTTTCTCTAAATCCTATAGTACTATACGGTTTATTTACGTCCGCGTGGATAATTTCTCCCGTATCTTTGGCCCTATGCTTAACATTTTCAAATTTAGTATTTGTCATTTTATTTTGTATGCATTTACCACATTTCAAATGTTCATTTCCTAAATTATTTGGTAAATCTTCAACTAAATTATTTTTACTTAAAATATTCAAATAACCGAAATTTACATGTCCAAGCATCCTATGATATTTTTCTTTTAATGTCATTCCATTATCTATACATTCAGTTACATAATTTTGGATATTTCCAAACACAGTATTTATTTTATACAAATTATTTATTTTATTTGCAACTCCTATTAACTTAGTTTCTCTATTATAAATTTTTAATGTATTTTGTGTAGACACAAATTTTGCATTTTTAACAACTCTTACGAAATTCATTAAATTCTTGAGGTAGCGAAATAATCTCTACGAGTAGTCTCTTGGTTGATTCATTAAAATTTATTGATAAAATATTTACATAAAGCACACTGTTATACACGGACTTCATTTAAAAACTTACGTTGCATATGTCAGATAATAAAGAAAGGATGTAATTGTCAATTAGTAAAAGTTGTGATTGTCAAGTTAAGTAAAATATCCAGAGAAGGTTTTTATTGTCAGCTCTGATGTTGTTGAGCTGATAGGAGATATGATACTGAAGGGATTTTGGTACTATTGCGAAATGGATAGAGTGTGTGAATGTGTGTAGTGTGTGATTGTGTGTGGTTCTCCACATACACCAGAAGAAATGAATAAACTTCGAGACAAATGGATAGTTAACCGCAGCGATAAAAACATTCCAGAGTACGTAAAAAATACTCTATCGCTGGGTGATAGGTTTAATTTTTCTGTACAGTTTGTTCACAAGCAAGCCTTCGAATTTTTTAAAAACATTGAATCACATATGTACTTTTCAAAACAAAACAACCTATCAATCAGAGACAACATCACAAAATCGTTAATTCGCGTATAACAAACACTCCACACATATCTGCAATAGACAAAGCAATAGAACACGACATCAATAAAACGAAGAAAGTTATCAAAGAAAACAAAGATATCCTTTTTACTAAAGATGACAAGGGCAATACCACATTAATAATCGACAGAGAAAACTACACCAATAAAGTTGAAGAAGCCCTGTCAGATAACAAATATTACACTCCACTTAAGGTGAATCTTCTTAACGGTATAAAATAAAAAATGATTAAGCTTATCAAGGAATGGAAGGATTTCGGAGTGTTTGAGTGTGATATTGCCTTCAAAGATGTAAGTAGTAAATTGGATAATACAACAGTCCCTAGAGCATACGCTCTCATAAAAATACATAAACGAAACTTTCCAATACGTATAATAGTCTCAGCCATCAATAGTCCCACATACATTTTCGATAAAAGCATTTGCATTTTTTTTAACAGACACATCCCTATGCACTAGCCCTTGGTTTGCAGACCTGGTATTAGAAAAATTAGAAACCTCTTGCTTTAACTCAATGTTAAAGCAACACAAGCATCTCACTTGTTGTTCGAATCGCTATCCAACCGCTGGCGCTCGGTGTAGTGTGCGCAAGGATGGCTCGAAGGTTCGCGACTGCTGCATGTTTTATTTTTTCTTATCGAACGCGGCTCGTAGCAGCTGTTATCCCTCCTGACTACGCGGGGTCTGTAACTCTCGCGCGCGGTGGCGCGAGACGAGCACTCAGCGCATCCCTCATCTACTGGGTGTCTCGCTAGGACCGATTTGCCTTTATTCCGATTCAAATTGTTTTTGCTTCCAACTTTGTTGTTACGGTGATTGTTGGCGCCTGCACTATTATGTAGTGACGTACTCGCGACGCTTCCGGACGTTCTACCGGTCCTTCCTTCCGAACAACAATTTTTGCCGCGTGAGTGCGCTTTTCCTGCGTGGCCGCTCCTATGTGTCGAGCAGCTTTCGACTCCCGAGCTTGAGCTGCTAACCGGGCTGCTATCAAGCGCTCATCTGCTGCGACGATGGCTTTCGCAGCATTGCCGGTGCGTGCAGCATGGAGCTTCCGCGCGATCTACTTTCCCGTTATGCGCGTTTCCTGCGTACAGTTTTTCCCCGAAAACTACAAATGACGCATTTCTATCCGATTTTCCCTTGCCGTGGTCAGAGGCAGTTCTCTGGCTGATACCGCATATAATGTTATATTTTTTGGTTCGGAAACTGGAATAGCGAGATACTGCTGATCGAATGTCTCCGATTACTCGATCTGCTGTGTTCTCCCAAAGCTTCCCTTGTCCAGGCTTTAGCCCTGGCTTCGCTGATAAACCCTTCGACAATAGCGGGGAAATCATTGTTTGTATTTATATTTTGTCGGGTTTCTGCGACGACTGGGATTACGTTCGCGATCAGATCAATACCGTGATTCACTTGCGCTGCGAATTCTGATGTGTGCTCACCTGAAGCGCGGGATCTTCGATATCCGCGTTCGCCGACTTTGGAGTTTACCGCACGATCCCTGCTATATTTAATAAATTCGACACACTCGTCTGACACCTCGCGTCAATTTCTACGCGTTCTGGGATATTTAACGGCAACCCGACTCTTTGCTATAATTTTCCAGCAACTTTTTCTGAGTCTTCTCCCAGTTTTGCGCCATTCGAGTTGCCCGGGAGCGACCTTCACTGGAGCTACTCGAAACTAATTTTGGCGGACAGAGTGTTCGTACGACAGCTCTGCGAGACCGCGGTATCATTTTTCCCTGCAACTTAAATACGTCCAGAGTCTTCTTTTCTGCTTTAGCAGCCCTCTCTGAGTCGCTTCCTGTACCATTCAACTTTTTTTTAGACCATGCACCGCCTTTGCCCGTACCGAAAATTCCAGCTTGCAACATTTTGGTTCCCTACTTCTTACTATTATTTCTTTTTACTTACTGACTCTAACACTGAAACGATGACGAACGAAAACAGTTGAGCGCTAACGTGGTATGCTCTGCGCGACCGGAAGTCAAGCTCGATAGACAGCAAAAAGGGGACTTACAGTATGAAGATCTTGATGAAGTTGGCGAAGTTCTGGTCGATGCCAATGTGCGGATGTGCAGGAGGTTCGAGGTAACACACGCTGTTTGGTGATAGACAATTTATTCAATATCTAGAAGCTCCGTTCACTAAGCCAGTCAACGGTGATCTGTCCGCTTCTCCGTCGATTTGGCGCAACGACGGAGAGCGGTGTCACGCTCAAAAGTGCATAGGCTGCACTTTTGCGCGTGTGAACCGTTGGGCCCGGCGCTCGCTGACGGTTCGCGGAACCCACCGTCAGCTGGCCTCGCGTCGCCATCGGATAGTTTATGGCTCCGTGACACGACACAAGGTACTATTCTCTTCCTTTTCAAGTAAATAAACGTAGTAGTTATTATAATTCTAACCCCGTGTAGAGTAAAGTGATTTCGTGACGACCGCGTCTGCGGTAGCCAAAAGGGATTCCGTTCTTAAAAAATCAATAATAGTAATAATAATATTATTAAATACTGGGGATAAGAACTTTGTGCACCGTAAGTATATTGGTGGGTTGCGCTCACTCGGGCATAACAAAGGTAAAAAGTGTACGCAGTGCAAGTGCTACTTTCGGAGTTCCGCGATCAACTTTGGGTAATATTATTCATGGCAAGATACCTGAAAGAAGTCTTCCAATGTGTCCAAATACTAACAAAGTAATTGGACCAAAAAATTATAAAAATATTTATGAAGTTAATGGGGAATGAGAAAGAGACGATAAAAGTATTACCATTTTTTTCTACCAGTGAGGATATTGCAACCCCCTTAATTGTATACTTAAGATTTGTCCCTTACTTAAGATTGCCTCCAGAATTGGTGAAGAGCGTTCCAGAAACTTGGGCCATAGGCAGGTCTCAGAGGGGCTGGATGAAGAGTGATGTATTCTATGAATACATTGCTAATGATTTCAATAAGTGGCTTGAGTAATATTGTGGGATGAACCCTTTAACGGGCATATTTGTTGTTGTTTTTTCCTACTCCTACATTAAGTAGTAATCACCGCCCACTTAAAGAAAAACCACCTAGTTTTATTTCTGCTCGTGCTTGGCAAGCTTTCTATAATAAGAATGAAGAAGAGAAAGCATGTCTTGCAAAAGCTAAAGAGCAAAGAAAAGAAGAAACATAAAAAGAAAGGAAGAAAAAGTTGATCTCAAAAAAGAAAAACAGAAACAGAAAAAGAGAAAAAAAAGAATGTACAATACAAAAAATTAACAAAGAATTACCAACTGCAGTAAGAAGAACACAACGAGTTGTAAAATCTGCAGTTAAAAATAACGATTTTATACATTATACCGAGAACGAGGATTAAATATGTCAATTAAATGACATTTATTGTTATATAAATAAATTTTAATAAAAGTTACCTTCATTTAATATTTTAATTTATAAACAAAAATTTATCCTTAATAATAATTTTGATTTTTATTTAACTCATAAACAACCTTATTTTCAGTTCAAAATACTGGCGGCTAAAAACTAGTGCAAAGATGGGCCGACTACTGAAATAAACAGCCAACTACTAGCGAAATGTAGATTTTTTACAAACTTTTATTATATTTTTTCTATACTGGGTAGATGTACAAATGAAATTTTAATTTAAAGATAAATACATTTTTTTATAAATCACGACCCTTTTGTTTTTGTTTTAATCAATTCAAACAATATTTATTATTAATTGAAAGTCAAAATCGGCCTTGAGTTGCCCACTACTGGTGCCTCTACCCTACAAAAAATCTAAGAAACTTGCACAAACATAAACCTGGACGCAGTCTAAGCACGTTTAAACGTGACCCGATCTTGAGCTTATTTGCCGAGAATTAGAGAACATTCGTCGACATGAAAACGGCCCACTACTACAGTCCTGACATGTCGATAAAACAGAACTGCCTTCCATTTTCCGTGGTACCCTTTTAACCCGCAAGACATTTGGCGCTACGGTCAATTCTGACTTCCGGACCGGAATAAAGGTTAAGCATTCTTAATTCTAATGATACAAACAACATGGAATAAGTACATGGCTTCAAGTCGATAACTCTTATTGGGAAGAAAAAACCCAGAGAACATGAATTATTTTTAAGTATTGCATACCGTTTACGTATCATTCTTGCCAAAATCTATAGTGGGACAATGGTTAATGAATCTTAAATTCATATCTAATACTTACAATTTGAATTATTCTTAAGTAATAATGGTCTAATTCGAAATCAGAATTTAAAACCTTACACTGTAGAAATAACACTTGTTTTTATTATGTTCATATCACGCCATCATTCTATTCATTCGCTTATTTTATAATCACATATTTTATAAATTTTTTGTACACGCTTAACTCTGTACGTAATTCTCATTTGTATTTTAATAATGTATACTTAAATAATAAATATTTATACTTTATACCGATTTGTGAAAATAGCACTATTTAATAAAACATTTGATTAAAGATAAAAGATTCTGTTCTGTTTAATTTGTTACTTTATATATAGTTCTTGTTAACATAATTTAATATATACATGAAATATTGATTGTAAGTATAATTATTTATTAGTGTTATAAAAAAATATTTATGCATAAACATTAACCTTGTGAACATTTATTATTGTAATTGTTATCTGCATAAAATAGTTTTATTTTTAATTAAAATAAATTTTACAAGTTTAGTAAATATAATTATTTTAATTCATAATATTTTGTCGACAGACAAAGAGACAACTGACACAGTGAGATGAGTTCACCTTCTTTTTATGTAATGCATTATTTGTGTTATCATAGGGCGTTAAAAAGATGCTAATTTGGAGCAAAGTTCAAGAAGATGTTAACTTGACACTTACTTTAAAATAACGCTGCATCTATTTGCATTACAAATCCATGTATTCACATAATTCAGTGTTTCTAAAACCTGAGTTCATGACTATTTTCATGAAAAATTTAGATAAATGCAATTTCCCGAAATAAAGTGCTCAACTATACATTTTCCAATGTCTATATAAAAAAGGTAGATTTTCGATTGTGGTTTTAATAAAGAAAGAAAGAAATTTTTAAGAAACATAATTTATCAAAATGTTAGAACTACAGAAATTTTATATACATAGCACGCTAAACTCACTTTAAATGAAATTGCTTTAAACAATAATTGCTTATTTATTTATTTTACTTTAACTAAGACTTGAACAGTAAAAGTAAAATCCCTCACCTATGTTACTTTAAATATAAATAATTGGAGTTAAATTCACCTTGTTAAAATTTAGGGTATTATTTATCAAATTTAAAAAAAGTTTCAAAAAATTATTCCATGTAAACTAGATTTACAAAAAGAATTTAAAAAAAGTTTCAAAAAATTATTCCATGTAAACTAGAGAAATATCTTAATATTTTTAATTAAATCCTTAACTGTACCATTATACCAAAATACTCCATGCATGCTGGTTTAATAAAGAAATCATTTTATCTTCAACCAAAGTTGTTAAATCCAACTGCACTTCGTAAAAATGGCAATTGCATAAAATCCTTTAGTTTTTGAGTCTTTAATTGTTAAAACAAAATACTCTTCTACATTATACCACTAAAATAAATAATATTTGCTTGAACTAAAACTTGAACAGTTAATGTAGAATATGAGACCTCACATGTGATCTTGTGCCTTTAATTCATGATAAGATCTTATATAGATCTCAATGAAATCTCATAGACCCAATTGAGATGTAATTAAGTTCTCATATGGGATTCATACAGTACCCACATAGGCAACCATCTTATCAGTTTTAAAGTATTTAAGAGTATACATTTTTAAAAGTACACACTGTTAAAAATTATGAGGTTACAAAATAAAGTTATTTTTGGTGCAAATTTATGACACGTACAGTAATATTATTTAATAACGCTATGTAATAGCGTCATTTAATGATAAATAATGACTATGTAATACTTCTTATATGCATAAATTGTTTCTCCAAAAAAATAAAAACGTCAAAAAGAATTTGTTAACAACATTTAAATACTTTTAATTTCTTTTGTTAATTTTCAGAGAAACAATTTATTTCAAGTATATTTCACACATATTTTAAGTTAGCATCTTCTTGCAGTGTGTAATAATTGTTCTCTGTAGGTGAATATAAAATTTACATAATGAAGTACCAAAATATACTTTACCAGCAAATTCGCAGAGATAAACATAGGTACCTGCTGGCAGTATTGGATACCTTTTTAAGAATTCAGTTTCAAGTTTTTAATAAAAAATGTTCAGCTGTCTTAAATGTCACTATTAAAATCCACCTAAGGCTTTGTAAGGACTCGTAATTGACAAAATTACCCCAGAGGTGGGGCAATTTTGTTACTATTTTGGGGCAATTTTATCAACATTGGATTATAAGTAGAAAATAGGGTTTAAAAAATATTAAAACATTTTCTACTTAATTTTTCACAGTCTATTTTTCAATTTTGGCACCTAGTATACTAGAGATGAAGCTTTTTGATATCATATTAGCGACTCAGTCTCTTTTAGAGAAATCTCTGATAAACAGCTTTCTCATTGCTTCTGACACCTTTATTTAATTGTATGGAATTTTTTCTGATTTTTCCTCGCATTTTTGAGCCACTTTAAGCTGTTTATAATGTACAACAGATGTGTTTATTGTAAATTAATTTTTAGCTCAATTGTCCGCTATGTTAATTTAATTGTTTAGCAGTATATAAAAAAAAATATCGAATTGCTAGCGCCAAGTGCATATCGACCCCTTTCGGAGCAGTTCTACTTTCAAGATGTTTATTTGTCGCATATAAATTAGTCCCGCAGTCAGTTGCGATGTATTCGGAAGATAGTGAAGAATAACAGTGTACCAATATAGCCCCATTCTGTCCTAAACATAATAGGTTAGTCGAATTAGCCTCTGGAGACCTCTTTTTTTGCAAAAATTCCTGATAGCAATTTTATTGTTGGAAATGGTCAGGAACGGTATGTAGAACAATAATATCTAATTTAAAAAAAAAGTCGTTTGTTTGCGACGATTAGGAGCAAAGTTACATTTTTTTATAGCAAGCTATTAAATAAAAAATGAATAAAAAAGATATCCTCATGTTTGAAATCTGAAAATGCAGTTAATCATTTGTAGTTTATGCATAATTATTAGTTGTTACTCTCATGTGGATTTTCAATTGTCAAAACTGTAATGGAAAAACGTGATCGGACAATTACACCAAACAGCGCCGTGGGGGTAGGCTCGCGCGCTCACAGCTCGAAACTGAAAAGTAAGTTTTAAATAAGGACGTTCGGAAAAAAATGACGTAATTTAGCTAAAAATGATTCTTTTTTCATCTTTCTTTTTTTAATTTGGGGTAGCGGAACAAAAAATAACTATAGCGCCGTTAGATATAAGATTTGAATTTATTTAAATAATAAAAAGCTTTTTCCAATTTTTCATGTTTGCATGTATTTTTTTTCATTTTAATATACTTATTACATTTATACTGGCTAAAGGTAAATACTTTTAATAAAAAATGTTTTATTTAAAAACTTACATGTATTTTAATATAATAAATAATTATATACAAAATCTTAATTATATAACTAACATAGTTGCTGTCTTTTTGAACATATTTCGTCGTTATTCTCGCCATTCGCATCATTACAATCACCGTTTTCATTTACATCGTCATTTAACATATATTTTAAACTATCCGTCTCTATTAAAATTTGTTCGATATTGTAAGAGCATTACTACCCATGGCAGTTATGACAAATATCTGAACATCGAAGGCCGTACTTCTTACAACTGGAATTCATTGTGTTGCAACCCGTTGTGCATCTGCATGAAATATACTGTAATAAATTTTGTGGAATAAGATCATCGGTTGTATAAACTGGTTGAAGGCCCTTTGTTGTTGGTTTCCATCTCCATTTCGTAGGTTCTTTATGGTAATACTTCGAGTTTAAGAGATGTTTTTATCGGTGATTTTTTAAACAATAAATACCTTAATGAATTCAATGACATTAGTAGGTAAACAAAGCGGGTTCTAGCTCACTACAGTTCTAGCTCACTACAGTTCTGGCTCACTATAGTTCTGGCTCACGAGAGTTCTGTCTCACGAGAGTTCTGACTCACGGCAGTTCTGGCTCACTAGAGTTCTGGCTCACGGCAGTTCTGTATCACTGAGCCAGAACTGTCCTAGGGGGTTTAAGAGCTTATTGTCCCTAGAGCTTTCATAGGGTTCTACGGTGAGCCAGAACTCTCCCCATGATTTAAAGAGCCGCGCGAGAACCCGCCTTTACGATGCTGTGAAACTTGCCACGGCGTCAGAACCCCGATCCCCGATCGTCAGCAGAGCCGCCTAGCGAGCGAGCAGGAAAATAAAAAAACATCTCATGGCTTGCTGGGGATTTGAACCGGGAACCTTGCGGTCGCCGGCGGGGTGTCTTACTGACTTACCCGTTACGGGAGGGATAACCTTAAACTATTTATCATTCTTTATCGACAGATCGATCTAGCACATCTCTGTCGATCTTGCCTTATTTTGTTTCTCTCTTCTGCGTAGAACTCTAGTCGTTTAGGAGTGAGAATGGCTCTACTCTTCGCATCTGCATATGTCACATGCATTTTTCTTCGAAGATGTTGAGATCTGTCTCCCAAGCGAATAATCTCTCCGATGGCTAGCTGCAAACGGACTCTAACCGTGAACTGCTCTTTTATCTTTTGCTGCGGTTGTGGTTCCTGATCTCTTCGAATCAATCGCTCTCTTTGTTCAACCTTCTCTCGTTTCTCTCGCTCTAGACCTTTGGCATTCAGATATTTAATAATACTCCATTCTTCATAACGAGAGTACGTGGTGTCTGGTAGTAACTCCATTTTACATTGAGGTTAGAATGACGATAACTACCTCTCTTAAGCATCATCACCAAACTAATGAACTGACTGAGTCCGAGACATTTACTTATACAGATACCCCCACTCCATTTTAATGCTTAGGAAGGGCGAGGGCTACAACCACCGCCCTCACCTGTGAGGTACAATCTATTACCTGGCTACCTCTCCATTAAAGTTCCTTCTACTCCCACTCCATGATGGAAGTCTCATATGCGCTCTTCAGTGGAATATAACTCTCCTTCAAAAACTTTTTCATTAATCTAACGTTGTGAGATCAATAAGTGTCTTCTGCGGAAACTATAGCTAGCTCTTTGAGAATGAAATCATTGCCGGACTGCTTGAAGCCCTGCATGTCTACTGTGTACTCCATCTCGAAGAGGAATAATTCTTTGATTATTCGTAGACGTTCCTTTATACTGATATCCCCACCACCGCCACCACCACCACCACCACCACCACTACCACCTTGACAAGTTTAAGCGAGTTTAAACAAGTTTAAGCGAGTTTAAACAAGTTTAAACAAGTTTAAACAAGTTCAAATAAGTATAAAGTAGTTTCTTCACATCACCATTCATAGGATTGTTTTGAACAACCCGATCATGTAGAATTAAGCAATAAGCAGATGTTCCAACAGGAATTAAATCTCTCGATTCGAATTCTAGTCGAACATCTACTGGTGCATTCTTCAAAGACTCGTTTTGTTTTGAGCAATCGATACCAACCAGTGGTAGGTGAGTGATGAAGTACGACTTTTTCAGCATAGGCTCAATACTTTTTCCATAGTATGCACTCTGAAAGTTCGCATACATATCGTAAAGCATAGCACACTGATTACGATCAATATCGAGATTGAGATTGCCGTAAGGATAGTACTGTGAGTTCAGGAAGAGTTTGACATTACTCAAGTTGCAATGATCGAAACGACTAGCATTGACAGTTTTCTGATTCTTTCGATTTGTTTGGAATCCCAATATAATGATACGAGGCTTCTTCAACTGATTTGATGTTTTGACTGTCCAAACATGTATCGAAGTAGCTGGAACCAGAGGATACTCGTACAACTCCCAACTTCGGAAACTCATATCTATCGATCTACCTTTCTGAATATAATTCAACATTCGAATTTTGTGGGGGTTAGATAACATGACGAATGGCATGAGCCATTCAATTTTCGTCAATTGAATCTTAAACTCTTCGTATTCTGCTGGGGTAGTGCAGTTACAGCTCTCGTAGATGTCTGTATAACAGCATTCAAATCGTTTCTCGCTCTAGTAGGTATGAGTTCATGCTTGACATTGACTAAAATTTTACGATAGTCTTCAGCAAAACCGAGAATTATACTCAGAGGTATGGAAATATCAAAGTAGCCATCGTTGTTTGTCAACGCAGCTGACTCTTCAATGTCGAGCCATCCAGCATTTTCAATAATCAAACTTTGACTAGGATTGATGGATGCCCATCCTTTCATGAGAGTAGTCAAATTGACATTTTTAGATTTATCGATCTCTATAGCGTTTATCTCATATCTGATTTCATCAAACATATGACAGATGGCATTATTGACTAGCTTGTATGTGCGAGAGGTGAATTATCTGCTTTTGAGAGTCTGCCACATATATGAAGCGAACTGCGAGATGGTAAAAGACATAAGTCTTGATGTTGAATAGTAATACGAATTTCATCACTATTGTTGTATGATGAAGCGTTGTAAGGTTGATGAGCATGTATCTCATAATGAGCTACAGACTCATCGTAAGTTACAGCTGACTGTATGTTTAGAATCTCTTCCATTCTTTTGAAAACAACAGAAGAAAATGCAAGTTACTTTCCACCAGGGGGTACGACTTTTAGGCCGTAGCTTTTTAGAAACTGAATGTTTTGTCGTGTTAGCGCTCTTAATGCTCGCTGCCGACTGATGACTGTTCGACATTTTGGGTTTCTTATATACCCTCTGCTACTACTACCACCACCACCACCATCATAGACCACACCCATCACGGTTGCTTCAGATGTAGTCTAATCGTAATTTCTTCTTCACGAAAATTAACTAGATTTCCGTCCTGGTCGACTATGCGCAGTTGTAAGTAATCTATTCTCTTGACTGTTATTGGTAGATAAATAACCTCTCTTGGAATTTCAATGATCTTATATCCTGGTTCTACTGCCGGGAAGAACTCGTGTATTGTATGCATAAGCTGACCATTTACATAGGTACCAGTAGTGATACTACACCCGACTCGTAAAGCGTTAACTTTGAGAATAGCTACAGGTAGATCAGAACTATGAGTGATGTTTGCTGGAAGAAGTTTTTCAGTAAAACCCAACAATTCACCAATGGAATCGTGAGGTCTGAAATCAATGCTATGACTGCACTTTATCACACTACGAAGTGTATTATTGTTAGGTTTGAGACTTATCGATACACCTTTTGAATTTAGCGAATCGTAAAGGTAGTTTTCTATATCTTCGATCTCGTAACTACCTGTCGGTAGAATGACTTCCTCCTCCTTACCAACGTAAAACTTGGTTTTACCTTTATCGATATTTGGAATCGAATTGAAAGTTAAAAGTTCAACTAAACCAAGAACGTAGTTCTTATGTGGTGAAAGTTCGATAGCTGGGAAATATTGAGCTTCGAGTACAGATGATTTACCGGAAAGAGTCAAGGTAAATGAGTCAGCCATGATAGTTTAACTTGTAATGACTTGACTCTGAGCAGTCAACGTCCTTATATAGTCTGGAGAGTTCTACTCAAGAATTTCAGACATAGATGACCACAGTTGAATATGTCAAAGTCTTGATATCTTTCATGGTTGTATTTTATCTGACCGACTCCTGAATAGATCATCAGCTCAATAGGTGGTTGAAGATCGCCAAAACTATCAAAATAAACTACATCATTAACACGCTTACGATATTACCGCTTACCCAATGTGTTCCAGGTCGCTCGGGAATTTGAAATATTTAAAATTTTAGCATACTTTATTAGATCAACATCTGAGAGGGCTCTTTGAGGTAATCTTACTTTGAGGATCTTTTTTTTTTAGACCACCTCTGTAAGGCTTTAGACGAAGACCGAACCCTGTTTTATGTGGTTTCAAGTAGAGACCTTTACCCAGAGCTATTTCTTCCATCTTTCTATTATGTTTATTACTCTCCTCCAATTGTCGCTTTGCAGCACTCGCATCGTTAACAGCTTTTGCTATTCCTGCAGCGCCACCTGCTACAGCTCCTGCAGCACTCAAACCAGCGAATATTGGTACAAGGAATGGTAAGAAACCTCCTACTTTTGATGGTACTGGTAGAACGCGTGGTATTATCACGTTTCGTTTACCACCAGCTTTTTTAAAAGCCTCTCGAGCACCTTTCAATGCCGAAATAATGACTTCACGAGCATTCTGACTAGGAATAATCGACTTGGAAGCAGCCTTCACTATCTGATTGAGAATAGTACGAGACTTCTTTAAGCCCCTTCCGCATTTTGACTTTCTACTCTTCCTCCTGCTTTTTCTCTTAACACCCATTCCAAAGCGGGACTTTAACTTCATAGCTTTAGATACTGCGTAAGCGGCTACTTTTTCACCGATTTTAGCGTCTTTGGCTGAAACTCTCTGTGAAGCTTTATGAGTTGAAACTTTATCAGCAGCGTTTCTGAAAGCAACGTTTTCACGATTCTGCGACTAAGCTATATCGTGCTCTTTACAGGCCACGTCAAGAGGATTGATTCCTGGATCACCACGAGCTAGTCGTTTAGCTAATTTAGTACCTGGTCCACAGTACTGATATCCCGGTAAGTGAAGTTCAACTGGTAGCTTATTGATTAATTTGTTAATAAACCCGCGTCCTTGTCGACGTTTGTAAATGATCATTACACTTTGAAGGTCAAATGATAACTGTTACAGTGCAGCTATATAAGCGTTCTATTTATACTCTCGCTGACAGTTGTAATTCTGATCTCGTTCTGTGAACATGAATTTCAAGAAGCAGTCTGTAAAGCTACCAATAGCAAACTTCGATACTATTGTCGAGCAAGGGATGAATTGTGGTAAAATAAACAGTCTACTTGCGCTTATAACGCACCCCAATGGACTTAGATTTGAGAATGTATATGTCTACTCCAAATCACTCAATCAGTCAAAATATAAGTTTCTGAAAGATGTTTTGTTGCCTTCAAATGGTATCCAATATTTTCCATTCTGCGAACACGATGATGTGGTTGCTCCTGATCAAGCACTTTCTATTTCTTTCATGATATTCGATGATGTAGCGTGTGAAAAGCAAAACAACATGAGAGCATTCTACTGCATGGGAAGACATAAGAAAGTCGACTGTTTCTATCTCTGCCAGTCATATGCTCAAGTCCCAAAACATCTTGTGAGAGACAACGTCAACTTGATGGTTATTTTTCGACAAGACGATTTATATCTGAAATACTTGTACGATGATCATGTCAATTCCGATATGACTTATGCACAATTCAAGGATTTATGTTCAAAATGCTGGAATGACGATAAGTATGGATTTCTGATGATAGATAAAGATAGCACTATAAACAGTGGTAGATATCGAAAGGGCTTTGACTGTTTTGCTATATATATAGCTCGATCATAGCAGTAATCAACAGTTTATGTTTGATTGTCAAAGTATCAACATGGATGATGATATTCAGCGAAAGAAGAATATACTACATCAGCTTGTGAAAGCGCAAAATGCAGTTATACTTGCGCAAAGTGCAAGTATCGCGTATTGAAATTTGGAAAATATAACTTTGAGCAAGCAATGGGGGAGACTTTCAAACCCATTGTTAATCTTCTCCAGAAACTCGTTACTAGCAGTGAGAAATCTAGTAGTTCTAACAAACATGAGACTCGTAGACGAAATCAAAAATCAAAAGTAAATAAGATTTTCGGAAACGTAGATTCAAATTTTAATGAAACTCTGGATGAACTGTTATTCCCAATGATCGTGATGATGATGATGATGATGGTGATCAAACTTTGGAGAATGAATTTAAAACAGCAGATGAAGAAGAAGAAGAAGAAGATGATTTCTCTAACAAACATATGGTATTGTTTAGTAAAAATAAGAACTTGGATAAAATCTATGGAGTGCGTAAAGAAAATAAAAAATTCATGCTTGGTGATTCACAAATATACTTTGAAAATGACAATATCAAAGTAGGAGATATGAGCTATCCTAAGTCTTCTGGATTGATGGAACTAATCATCGCGAAAAATCCTAATCGAGACCATGTACACCAAAATGATCTAGTTAATTATCGCAACATTCTTGAGCTAACAAGTACTCACAAGAAACGATATAGGAGTGATGAATCGATTCGTGTGCACAATAGTAAAAAGTACAATGACATTATCTCTCCGTTGTTCAAGGAGAAGAAGACACCTAAAAAAAAGACTGGTTCTGGATTACCTAACTATAAGATCGCTAGAAAAAATACTAGAATGGATTATGTATACCGGGATGATCCCAACGAACTTGTCGATCGTTTGCGACTGCTCGTAGCTGAACAATCTGCAGGTAATTCAAGTCATATCAATAAGATTCATTCAATCATCGAGGAGCTTCGCGAGGGAGGGTATATATATTGAGGTGAATCTATACAACTTGAATCATTTTCAAGATGAGTGTCGACGTTTTCGGACGTACTTTGAAAGAGAATAAGGGTAGTCGAGGTCCTCCAGGATTCAAACCCACAAACGACAATCAGTATGACATAGACAACAAAAGATTATGTAATCTTGCAGCACCTCAGCAGCTGAATGAAGCTGTGAATCTAGATACTCTTGAACGTAGAATACGAATAGAAATTCTAAAAGTATCGGAGATTATAACTGGATTGAGAAGTGATTGTAAAAATTTGGACATCATCTTAGAAGCATACAGAGATGAAATTGATCAGAAATTGTTGCATCACGGGGTCGAGATTGAACGTATAGAAGAGAGAATGTTACAGAGCTCACAAAACAGTCAGTCAACAGACGTCAAAGTGCTTACATCGAAGAAGAAGAACAAGAACAAGAAGAATGGAGAATAAGAGAATAGTAGTAGAGGAGCTTCGTAAGCCTGCTCGACGAAACTATATACGACGAAACTTTGATATGCGAGGATTGGATGAGACTTGGCAAGCTGATCTTGTAGAGATGCAACCTTATGCTCAAGCGAACAAAGGCTACAGATACATGCTCACAGTTATATATGTATTTTCCAAGTTTGCGTGGGCTGTTCCTGTAAAGAAAAAGGCTAACTCGTCCCTCTAAGCTCGTCGCTGGAAGGTCAAAGTTGTCATGAAGATGGGAACCTTCTCTCTCTCTTAAAACAATCAACCCTTTTCAGGGCTAACGATTACTTGAAAAACAATCAGTCCTTTTCGGGACTATCAATTTTGTAATCAATCATAATTTTGTAGATCACTCAACCTCATATTTTGAGAATACAACAAATTTTGTATAATTGATAGGAATGAGTTTTATATAAGGACACTCTTCTCTCAAACTATGAGGTTGAGTGATCTACAAAATCATATGTATGTTTTGTTTTCATATAATAGAGAAGAAAAAGTTGTTATAGATTCTCTAAGGAACTTTATTCTTTCAACAAAGCTATGAATATGTGTTTCCACCCTCAAAATTCCAAAAGTGCTCGAAGCGGAGGCTGTTTTTAGACAATGCTATAACTTGAGTTCTAACCAAGATATTCAGTTGAAATTGGATATGTAGCTTTGTTATACCTCAAGAAAGATAAAGCAACTCTTATAAACATGATTATATATGATCTTTACTAACCGAAGCATAGACTACATCATGATTTTTATAGTCCATGCTTCGGTTATTAAAAAATTATATCTAATCGTGATTATAAGAAGTGCTTTATCTTTCTTGAGGTATAACAAAGCTATACACCAAATGTCAGCATAGTACCTTGATTAGAAGTAGAATTAGAACATCTTTTGTAAAAAGGTTCCGTAACAAAGAAGAGATTTTTGGATTTATAAGTTGGAAGAATAAAGATGATTAGGGATTCAGTAGTCACTTTTTCCTTCTGCATTATATATATATATGATTTATAGGTTAGTACTTCTCCTAGTTTGAGAGAAAAAGGCTCTGCATCGAAGATATTTATGGATTTAGAGGTTAAAAAAAATAAGCATATGTATTTATAAATATGTAGTTTTTATATAAAAAAATGTTTACTATAGATATATATAAAAAATAAGCACATTTATCTATGATAAAGACTAATAAATGGTAGTTTATAATGGAAGTTTAATTAATGAATGTATATGCTAAAAAAGAAATATGGACAGATTTACATAATGAAAGAATGATTAAATTAAAAATGTATATAAAGTATAAATTAGAAAGTACTATGGAATATAACGTACTAAACGCGCGCTCTCAACTCCGAGCTTTTTGGCAGGTTTTATCCTGCTCGCTCGCTCGCTAGGCGGCTCCACTGACGATCGGGGATCGGGGATCTGACGCCGTGGCAAGTTTCACAGCATCGTAAAGGCCGGTTCTCGCGCGGCTCTTTAAATCATGGGGAGAGTCCTGGCTCACCGTAGAACCCTATGAAAGCTCTAGGGATAATACGCTCTTAAACCCCCTAGGACAGTTCTGGCGCAAGGTGGTCTAAAACCCCTAGGACAGTTCTGGCTCAGTGATACAGAACTGCCGTGAACCAGAACTGTCGTGAGCCAGAACTCTCGTGAGCCAGAACTGTAGTGAGCCAGAACTGTAGTGAGCTAGAACTGTAGTGAGCTAGAACTGTAGTGAGCTAGAACCCGCTTTGTTTACCTACTGACATTTCTTGATTATTATTGTAAAGTAACCTAATTATTTGAATGGGTAGTAATGCTCTTACAATATCAAACAAATTTTAATAGAGACGAATAGTTTGGAATATATGTTAAATGACGATGTAAATGAAAACGGTGATTGTAATGATGCAAATGGCGAGAATAATAACGAAATATGTTCAAAAAGACAGCGACTGTGTTAGTTATATAAATAAGATTTTGTATATAATTATTCATTATATTAAAATACATTTAAATTTTTAAATAAAACGTTTTTTATTAAAATGCTTACCTCCAGACAGTATAAATGTAATAAGTATATTAAAATGAAAAAAATACATGCAAACATGAAAAATTGGAAAAAGCTTTTTATTATTTAAATTCAAATCTTATATTTGACGGCGCTATAGTTATTTTTTGTTCCGCTACCCCAAATTGAAAAAAGAAAGATGAAAAAAGTATCATTTTTGGCTAAATTGCGTAATTTTTTCCGAGCGTCCTTACTTGAAACTTACTTTTCAGTTTCGAGCTGTGAGCGCGCGAGCCTACCCCTACTCCGTTTCCCACGATCACGTTTTTCCATTACAGTTTTGACAATTGAAAATCCACATGAGAGCAACAACTAATAATTATGCATAAACTACAAATCATTAACTGCATTTTCAGATTTCAAAAATGACGATATCTTTTTTATTCATTTTTTATTCAATAGCTTGCTATAAAAAAACGTAACTTTGCTCCTAATGGTCGCAAACAAACGACTTTTTTTTTAAATTAGATAAAAATCAGTGCTTTCTAATGGACTTTTACTTTAAACTTTTTGCTCTAAAATCAATACTTTTCGAACCGCCGACGAAAATGTGAAAAAAGTGCCGAAATCAAACTTTAATTGTTTATAAAAAAGTTAGCGTACAAAATTGGTGGCTTTCTGCCAGATATTATTGTTCTACATACCGTTCCTGATCATTTCCAACAATAAAATTGCTATCAGGAATTTTTGTAACGAAAAAATTTAATTTGACTGGCTTATAAGTTTTTGTCGTCGTTTGGACAAATTTTAAATAAATTATGACGATTTTTCATTGTCTCGTCATATTATTTTTACATTTTCTATTTTATTATGTGTCTAGGGGCCGTAAATATCGACGGTGAACGGTAGAAAGTTCAAAATTCGGTTTCTACCGTCGACCGTCTACCGTTCGCCGTGGATATTTACGGCCCCTAGACACTATCTTTTCATAATGCACATAAAAGATATATTTAACATCTATAATCGCAGAAAATATGGATGGCTGAGGAGAATAACATCCTATCTCGGATTCCGATTCGAGAATGTCCTACTCCAGCGTCCGCTTCGAGAATGCCATATTACTGAGCAAGCTTATTTTAAAACTTTTTTACATCATTTCTATTCTAGATGCGATTGATTTTCTGCAATTTTGTTACGCTAGTCCTGTACACTTTGTTATAGGACACAGGACTACTATAACAAAACAGCAGAAAATTTATCGCAACTGGAATAGAAATGATGTAGAAAAGTCTTAAATACAAGCTTGCTCCGAGATAGGGCATTCTCAAAACGGATCTCAAGATAGGGCGTTCTCAAAGCGAATCCCGAAATAGGATGTTCCCGAACCGGAATCCGAGATAAGTTATTTTCCTCAGCCGTCGATATATAATAGTTTTCTTATTCGATTGAAAAACTTCTGCACCCAATTGAAAATCTAAACGCCCTATTATAAATGTACAATTATATGTACAGTATTATATATATTAAGTGTTATGTGTGAGGGTCGATATTTTGTTCTTCGTGAGGTGTTAAGCTGACGATAGCTGCGAAATCTCGGGGCGATGAAATAAATATAATAGATTATCGGTGAATGCCTTTGTTTATTAATCGTAGTTCACAATGTATGAGTTATACTAAAGAGAGAAACGCGTGGTTAGGTGACTCAGAATACGTGGCTCTACTTATCCGATTCGGGTCTATGTCGTCTCTGAGTCAAACGTCGGTTGAGCCGCGTGGTAGTTACGTCGTTGAATAAGAGCCGCCGGGGTAAGAGAGCAAACGCTTCCGTGCATCCTCTTTTAAAGTTTCCTACGTGGTGTGATTTCAAAAAAATTTTTTAAATTCTCTCGTATCACTCTTTCCTGTCGTGTTGCCGTAATATCCCTACAATATTTATTAACGCATCCCGATTCAAGATAGAGGTAAGTGTTTTTATTGTAATTAACCCGCCGTAGTCTGGTCGTTAAATACTTTATTACGCGGTTTCTCTGTCTAACGCAAAAGAACTTGTTTCGAGTTGTTACGCGTTTCCTCTGGTCTCCAAAAATTTGCTAGTATCGGTCGAGCGGTTCTGTAACTGTGTAACGTTTTTTTCTTAGGTTCTGATTGTCTGCGTTATCCCAGATTCCCATCCTTTGCGCAGTTAGCATGGAACCCCTCGGTATCAGGGCTGGCTGGACAGCTAGTCAACTGACTCCGGTTAGCTGCTGGAAGTTTGGGAGGTTGAGACTGGTTGACGACAGCGGGAGATAGTAAGGGATGGCCTGGCTTACTATCTCTGGTCGTCTTGTCTCGTGTATCTACGTGGGTGCCACGCAAGCTAGTGCGTGCATTTTCTTATTTCTTGAAATCAGTCTATCGCGGATTAGTAGCGGGGCCCTCTTTTTGGTGAGATCTTTCCATATTTTTATTATGAGTGTGTGTCACAGACGCAGTGTCTGCAACGCGAGCGCAGCGATATGATAAGAGTCGAGCAGCGGAGTCGTACTGCGATGCATAGCGCCTACTTGCATCGTAGACGTTAGCTCCGTGGTTAGAGCACAGGCCTCTGGCTCTCGGGTCCGCGAGTTCGAGTCCCGTCGTCTACTCTTTTCGCTCCTCGCCCTTTTTATCCGTAACAGTGTGATCGTACCGTTCACTGAATAAGCTACCGTCGATTGTAGGGTTGAGAATTTACCGTAAATATCTCTATATTCGCCTAAGCTTTTGGCTTTCTCAACAATTTCGCGGAAACTTCGTCCCGTTCTTAGCGATCGCGTAAGCGTCTCCCTTTGAAGGCTTAACGAGTTTGTCACTGAACCTATGTCCAGGGTATCCTTAATGAGGACTAGTGACATATCGTCTGTATTGTTTATTGAAACGGCTATGTTTAGTTCTATTTCATTAAACAACACGGTGCAGTAATTAACGCGTTCCTTGCGTGATCCTACGAGTCGTATCGTATTGGTGCGTTCGGTGCAACCATGCGACAGGTGTAACATGCCGACTCCGTCTATGTCCATCGCGCCGTCCGTCGCTCGTTTACAATTAAAAAATAATTTATCCTTCTTGTTTGCAGAGAATACCCAGGTGTTTTGGGTGCTCATACGCATCCTAAAGGTGTCTCTTGACTTTATAAGTTTGATTTTGCAGTTTGAGAGGTTAAGAGGGGTCCTGCCAGTACTAATTTTTGCATTTATTCAGTGCATCTAGGGTGATGGCTATGTATGCTCCTAGTCCTTGGTCTAGTGCGAAATACTGCTTTTCTGGCCATATTTACGCGAAAGTATCTGACGTATTTAAGTATTTTTGTTCGATCGGCAGAACGGAAGCTTTATATAAATCGTAGTAGTTGTAGTCTAGTAGTGTTATTTCTATGTAATAGACGAGATGCATATCTTGAAAAAGAATTGAGATATCAGATATTTTGATTAAATCTGTGATAGATATCCCGGCTTCTATGAGGGGAAATCGTGAGTCGGGTATTGTCTCCTTCGCGAGGGCTTCTGATTTTTTGATTTGCTCTGGTGTTACGAATCGGAGATATACTATCCCTTGATATTGAGTCGCGAATAGTACTGTGTCAGTTAAAATTGCCGTATCTAGTTTGTCCTGTAGTACATTGTCTACCAGCAGGTTTAGGGCTTCTGCAATTTCTTCTTGTCTTCGGCAGCTCATTTGTTTAGACTGCAGTTTGCCTATGGCGCCTTCCAGTTTATATGTTTTTCAAGTCGATATAATTCAGTATATCACATCCCTACAACAAGCTAACGCTTCCATTTCTGTCTATCCTCACGCTTCGAAGCAGGAAGATCGGTAAATAAGAGAAATTCAAATTCAAGAGTGGATAATCCCTCGCATTCAGATGTACTCACGGAGATGATGTTCTGAGTATTTCTGTACTCACCGTCACGTGTGCTCACGAGACGTTTGGTTCATGGTTTTGTTCTAGCTGAACTCTATCCACAATGTTGTGTGCGCATAGCACTGCGTAGATCGAAGCTCTAGTTTAGCTCTCGTCATTGCCTGTTGCTATACGTTGGTGTGTCGGAAGTAGAGCCGCTCCCGTCTCTCGGTGAGTGCGCGTGCGATTTCTTCCGCATTGACGTGTTTTGTCGGTGTTAATCGATGTTATGATCGTGTATTTCGTTAGCATGTCCTGTGCGGACAAGATATATTTGTAGTCGCGTCTCGTTATCTAGAGTGGACCGTAAAAATCTAGAGCTATTTGCGTAAAAGGGGTGGACGGAGTATTATTAATCATTAGCGGAAGGCACGTCTTTATCCGAATGAATTTGTTGCTCTTGCACGTGGTCCATTTGTTTTTCAGGGTCTTCCGTGATAATTGTGTTCTGAGAGTATTTTCCATGAAAAGGGTGCCTTGAATAGATGAACAATAGAATCGCTACTTTGGTTGAGAGGAGTGGTTGCTATTTCCTTTAGAACGTAATCACCTCCTGTTTGCTAGAAACCAATCAAGTCTACTGCTTACACCGTCTCGGAATAAATCATTTTTACGAGAGAGTGTGAAGGATAATACTCGTATAGTATTTAGAAAAGCTTCTTGACATCTACACTAATAGGATTGTACTGAACGATGCGATCGTATAAGATCAAGCAGTAAGCTGAAGTGTTAGCTGGAAAATCTTGTTTACCCTTAAACTCTAGATGTACATCGACAAGGGCGTTCTTGAGAGATTCGTTTTGTCGTGAACAGTCAATAACTACGAGTGGTGCGAAGCTGAGAAACAAAGACTTTGTTAGCAGCCGTTGCGGATCTGTTCCATAGTAGGATTTTTGAAAATTAACGTATATATCATAGAGAATGGCCAACTGATTTTTACATATGTCAAGATCAAGAAAAGTTGCACATTACTAATGTCACAATGATCAAATAATTCTCTTTGTTTGTAGTCCAAGAATCACAAAATGAGGGTTTCCAAATGAATTGATGTTATTACTGTCCAGACGTCTTTATTCGTGCTCGGAATAAAAGGATATTTAAATAACTTCCATCAACAAAAACACATAGAGATGAGATTATCTTTGCCAATGAAATTCAATAGCTGGATTTTTTTGTTTATCAGATGCAATGACATATGGCATTAACCACTCACTTTTTGATATTGACACATCATATCCTTCATAAAAAGATGTATTATCTCTTGTAATATCTCTAGTAATATTATTTCTTGAGTATTGCATTCTTTCCAGTTCTCGATCTTGTGAGAATGAGTTCATGCTTCATATTAACAACAATTCTTTTTATAATCTTCTGCAAAGCCTAAAAGAATACTAAGAGGAATGGTTACCCTGAGCATCAACAAAAGTTCAGACTAACATTTTTATTTTATCAATCTCCACACCATTAATCTCATAATGAAATTTATTAAACATATAAAAAATGCCATTGTTGAAAAATGTATTTTGTTTAGTGGTCCTCTTGCATCATCTTTTTGTAATTTTCCACATATATGAATATAACTAAGTGATGGAAAGAGACATAGATCTTGATATTAGGTAGAAATGCGAATTTAATCGTTATTATAAAAGTTTAATAATGAGTATTGTTGATGTACGCGAACCTCATAATGAGCAATAGACTCATCGAATTGGACACCTGATTGAATGCTTAGAATTTAGTCCATTTTTTTGGATACAGCAAAGAATTATACACATGAATTTTTTTCACGAACTTTATCCACGAATTTTGTCCTAGGCTTTTCAGAAACTTAATGCACTGGCGTGTTAACGGTTTAAGTTCCCTTGCTCGACAGATGCCTACTTATATTAGGCTGATATTATTATGGCTGACTGACTAATTATTATTATGGCTGACTGCCTAATTATTATCATGGCTGACATATATACTGTAGAATTGAAAACGATGCCGATTATACAGATTTGATGTGAAGTCTAATCGTAATTTCTTCTCCTCGAAAGTAAACTAAATTTCCATCCTGATCTACGATTTGGATTTGAAGATGATCTATACACTTAACACTGACTCATAGATATATGACATGAGACGGCCCTTAAGATTTTATATCCTGGAGGCACTCTGAGAAAGAACTCATGGATTGTGTGAGTTTTTTTGTTATTAATGTAAATCCCGCTCTGATGGCTTTTATGGCTTGACCATATAAGTGGTTAGGGTTTGGTAGCGAACGTAATAGTCGAATAAATGGAAATGAGATTCTTTAAATTAACTAGGATGTAAGTCAAATAATATTGAATTTTTCTATTATATTTATAATAAATGAAGGTTGCAATCAATAAAAAATAAAAGTATTAAAGCTTATCAATGTATTTATTCCTGACCATTATCAATATTATGTACAAGTTTCAATATGAAGAAAATAAATAGCTTGAAAGAAACATTATGTGTATTTCCATTATTATCAGCAAGACTCTTAAAAGATGTTCCACCGTTGTATGCTACATATAAACTCAGTTTATTAGCAGTTTAGGAGAGTGTGTTGAAAAACTCGTGATCTCTCAGGATGGCTGAAATCTAACGAAATCTTCTCGGGCAGGAAGATTTGAAAGCTTTCATCGAGTTCGGCTACCACCTTCGCATCGTATCTTTTCTTCACCTCTTTCAATGCTGTCACCATATACTTGTGACCTTTCTCTAAGTCTGTTACTTCCTTTTTGGTATAATGTCATGCTCAGCAGTTTTATTGAGTGCAGATAGATCCATCCTGAAAAATGAGAATTAATGTTGGAGAAAATTTCTTAATGACGAGATATAAGAGAGAAATGAGAACTAGAACTTATTTATAAGTAAGTTCTAGTTCTCATTTCTCTCTCTTCGATTGTTCGAATGTGCTCCTCGTCAAGCTTCGTCCATTGATTATTAATTACATAGCCTCTTGTAATATATCCCTTCTCGATCTCTCCCTGGTCAGAACGCATCTTATTCAATGACGGATTCCAGTCGTGCATGAACTCCCTTATCATATCATATTCGATCCTGATTTGTTTACCTTCGTTTTCAGAAAGTGTCATCTCACTTGCGCTATACTATTTTCATTGATTATTTCAGTTCTCCTGTCGACTACCTCATCTCTTTCGTATTCTGTAGCATCCATCCCACTTACATAGCTTTATTCTCATTAGATATTTCATTCCCTCTCTCCACTTCCATCCTCACTTCTGTGTCATAATTTTTAGCCTCTCCCTCTACTTGAACTTCTGCTTGTCTGTAATTCTATAATGTCCCCAAAGTAAAGTATCTGTACTACGAGGCAATAAGAATCTTTTATCATCGTTAGTATGTGCAATTTTGAGTGAATGTTACACTGCTCACGTTTTACAATAATCAGATCCTGAAGACATCTTCGGTAATACTCAAAAGTGTTCGATTTCTCAGCAACGTTGGATTTTATACCCTTGGCATTTTTTGTCTCTTCTCCATCAGTCAAAATGCTATACATTTTATTCCGTAAACCTATGAATTCAGTCATCACCTTGCCACAGCATTCTTCTTTC
The DNA here is from genome assembly GCA_020010945.3 of Muscidifurax raptorellus. Taxonomy (NCBI): domain Eukaryota; kingdom Metazoa; phylum Arthropoda; class Insecta; order Hymenoptera; family Pteromalidae; genus Muscidifurax; species Muscidifurax raptorellus. The sequence continues at coordinate 538,762 of JAHUUD020000031.1, forward strand.
ATCAATCTCAGAACTTTTTGCCAACACGTGGACTTCTAAACTGATTATTTTCATCGTAATCAAAAGTATCAATCCTATGAATATCCTCTTTCATTATTTTGTACATATCAATATCTTCAACCTCATACGAGATTAAGTTATCAGTATCTGTGTGAAGAAATTTGCATCTTTCTCCTACTCGCTGTTTCATATATGAATAATGGTAAACTAACGTCTTAGACAAATCGAGGATGCAAAGACCAACATAAATCGATTTCTTAATGGTGATACTTGTTCTCTTGAGCTGAATGCGCGTCTCTGCTCCATATCTGGTAGTGAATTTATTTACTAAACGAACATCAACACGAGATCTTTTATACTCAATGCTCTTTCCATAGACTGCTTTAATTAACAATTTGTAGAAGAGTTTTTCACACTTGAGCTCAACATATGGTTTAAGCCAGGCCTTCTGTTTAAATCTTAAAATTTTGTGCACCTTTTTTAATTGGAGTCCACTATCTTTCGCCTGTTTAAGTGCTCAATAATGAATGACATACTACCTTGTGATCTAGAGTAGTAAGAAGTTTTTTGCTCTGCACAAAAAGGGAAATCACGATGATCATCATGTATTTCTTAAGGATACTCCAAGTCTTCTTTGGCAAAGTAACCTGTATGGGGATCTGGTGGTGCATTGAAAAAGTTTGTATTTGACTCATGACTGCTTCACAAATATTGGAATCAGATTCGTCAATCACAAGGAAAAATTCAAAAAACTGCTGCCACAGATCTTATGAATTTGGCAAACGTTTAAGTGCCGGTGGAAGGCTGTAGACTAGCAGAAATCCGTAAATTTCAAGATTTCTTCGCTACTAGCGGTACGGCAATCGTTTTTTATAATTTTTCATCGTTTCCTCGTGGAAATCCACCAATCTATGACGGCACACGATATGTCAGTGAAAATCACGGTGATGTTGCACACGTATTACGCATAATGTATTACGACCGGACATATCATTATCAACCAATATTAAATCTTGTTGGAGCAAGCGGTAGCAAGGGCTACTGTATACCATTCAATATAAGTTATTGGCGAGCCGAGGAAAATAGATGTTCAAACAAGTCCGTACCACCGTCTAATATAGCGGACAAACCGAAAAAATTGTAATGCTTGTTTAAGATTATTTTTTGGTAATGTTTGCTTGCAAAATCATCTTAAAATAGAATCATATAATAAAAGCAGTAATGTATGCAGTAAAGTAAGACTCTGTCAAATTTGTTTTAAAATAGTTCAAGTAAATAAAAGTCAGCCGCATGAGTGTAATGTATCTTTTTGTAAAACGTGTAAATCAATATTACCTATTAGACACCTGTGTTACGTACAACCGATCTAACAGACACAGCGTGTAAGACCAGTGTTATTTTTGTTTTACGACTTTGAAACCCAACAATCTCTTCGGGTACTGGGCGACGATGAGAAAGAAGATATTTCAATTAGATGCGAGATGTGCGGTATTCGGGAATACATGTTTAATGGCGACCCGGTAAAGCAGCTTGTTGATCTGGCATTGGCACCAAGAAGACAATTTCAGCAGGTTATATGCATAGCACATAATGCCCAAGGATTCGATGCACACTTCATATTTAAGTACGTTGTGGAAAAATTCAATCAAGATTGAGTTGTGCCATCGGTAGTGATGAATGGTTCAAAAATAATTTTAATGGAGGTTCTACATGCAAAGTTTATTAATAGTTTAAATTACTTTCACATGCCTTCGAGTAGTTTACCAAAAGCGTATGGATTATCCGAAATGGAGAAAGGTGCTTTTCCGCAATTATTCAATACGATGGAAAATCAGAATTACGAAGGTCCTCTACCACCTCTTGATTCATATTCACCAGACTTGATGGCCATCAAGGAGCGAGAGAAATTTTTGAAATGGTACGACGAACAAGTAGAAAATGGCTACGTATTCAATTTTTAACGAGAAATTGTGAAATACTGTAAGCAAGACGTGACAATTTTGAGATTAGCATGTTTAGCATTCCGCAAAACATTCATGATATTTGGTGTGGGCCCTTTCGTCGAAGCTACAACTATTGCATAATCTTGTATGCAAGTGTTTAGAAAAAGTTTTTAAAAAAGTCGCAAATAGGTATTATACCACCTCGTGGTTACAGAATGGTAGACAATCAGTCTGAAATTGCCCTACACTGGCTCTCTTGGATGGAACAACGAGTTCTTCATCGCCAGATCGAGCATGCAGGACGAGGTCAGGAAAAAAGACTACTAGAGAATATCTCGGTCGATGGTTACAGTGCACCCCAAGACGGTGAGAACCACAACGGTATTGTGCTTCAGTTTCAAGGCTGTTTTTGGCACGGGAGCCCCCGATGTTACAGGATAAACAGAGATATAGATTTGAAAAGTGGTGAATCGATGGATGCCAGATACGAAAGAACATTGGCCATTAGCTATAGGCTAAAGATGGCAAATTACCAGTTCATTAAAAATTTGTTCGAGAATTGTGGTGAATGTAAAAAGAAAAGTACTTGATTTACGTGATGCTGTGACGACGGCCAATTTTCGGCCAAACATTTTTGAACCACAAACAAAGGCAAAGATTGATAAATCAACAACAGCCGGTACATCGACTACAGTCGGTAACTTACCTACAGTAGAGAATCCGCCTACCGTCGGTACATTATCAACGGACTCGGTCGGTAACATATCATCGGCGCATGGTAACTCGTACTTACCCGCTGCTCATTACCATAGAGGTACTTCCCGTATGCCGGTAGATTACCGTCCTTTAAATAAATAAAATGTTTAAACAAGTCAAGTGGTTATTCATGCGAAGGCACACTTGCCTTGCACAATATATATATATACACATTTACACCAACACTGCGTATACACACACAACACTCTATTCATACACACATATTAGTAATATGTTATAAATACATCTATATCTATTTTGTTAATTTAACTTTGTAAGACAATATGAGGCTCTTTATACAGGGTGTCCCATTTTAATTTATCACCCCCTAAAACTGATTAATAATTTGCTCTGAGAAAAAAATGTTTCAAATAAAATTTGTTGGGTTCGAAGGGGGGCATCTTTTGGCTATTCCAGCTGTGACCTTGAACATGACCTTCAAGGTCATTTGAATAAGATTTATCACAGATTCGGGTTCTACTAAAAAAGTAACACTTTTTGTCTTAACCATTTTTTGATCATCAATAGGTAGCTCTCCCTTTAACTTAAAAGAGAATTTGTCCTAGAAATAAGCTGTTTTAGATGAATGTTACTAGCTTCAAACAAAGACAGAGGTATCCTTTGGATCACTTAAAGCAAGACCTTCACGTCCAGCCACTTAAGGCAAGACCCCGTCCAACCACTTAAGGCAAGACCCTATCCAGCCACTTAAGGCAAGACCTTCACGTCCAGCCAAGGCAAGACCCCTTCGTTCAGCTAGTCATGGAAATTTCAACGTCTCAAGTGCTCTATCAATTGCCCATTTTGTTGAATGCACATTTGTATTCCCTGCCGAAAACTTCTTTGGACATCTATTAATGTTTGTGGGGTGAACGCCCGGAATGCTGCAACAATTCTCTCCATCATATTTTGTGCCGTCGTCGGGGCTTCCGCGTAAACTCTCTGCTTCACGGCCCCCCACAGAAAGAAGTCCAATGGGGTCAAATCCGGCGATCGCGCAGGGAATTCACAGATTGGACTACCAATTCCAATCCAACTATTTGGGTATGTCGCGTTCAGAAATCTCCTGACAAGTAGTCTACGATGAGCGGGAGCACCATCTTGCTGGAACCACATGTCTCGCCTTATTTCTAGCGGAATGTTTTCTAGAAGAGGTGGAATTTTGTTCTCGAGAATATCTAAATAAAGCTCGCCGTTTAAATTACGGTCATAAAAAATTGGACCCACAACGTATTCCCCAACTATGCCCGCCCAAACATTAATTGACCACCGTCTTTGTGTACGGTGATCTCGCTGCCAATGTGGATTTTCTTCTGCATAATAATGCGCGTTATGAAGATTAACTCCTCCCATATTGTCGAACTTTGCCTCGTCTGTAAAGAGAGTCCGATCAAAGAAAAATCGATCTATGCGCATTCGTGTTTCCGCCCATTGACAGAATCTAAGTCGCCTGGCAGGATCACCAGGCTCAATGGCATATGTAAGGTGCAAGTGATATGGATGAAATCTAAAATGATGCAATACACGGGAAACTGTTGATCTGGGTACTCCATGCATTCGCTGAATTTGTCGCGTCGAAATATGAGGATCCTCGGCAATTACAGCACGAACCCCAAGCGCAATATGCTCTCTTGGGCCCGTCCGTCGCCTCTTCCTTCTTAAGTTACCTCCTTGAGCTCTTATCGTTAGAAGTTTAATATTCCTCCTACTAGGATGACGAGCGTCCAGATACCTTTCAGCGTATAGCCTCGCTGCAGCCTTGTAATTGTCGTGACATTCTCCCAGAATCTTGATCATGTTGACTATCTCTACTGGCGTGTAGTCAGCCATTATCTGTTGTAGGTAGATCTTTTAGGGAATATTTAATCTTACTAGAAATAATTTATTATAAGTATTTTTCTGCTCTGAAATTCAGAAAGTCAATAAAAACCTAATGATGAGAAGCTTTGAGGAGCTGTAAGAATTTACAAGCTTTACCAATAGAACGATAACGAAGCAAAAAAAATGTCTTTTAGCGAGAAATAAAGCATTTACGAGAAAAATATTTCTTAAAAAGATGCGTACTTTATCAGAGAATCTGAATTTGATTTAAAATATGTACAATTTTACTTTATAAGAGAATCTGAATATGATTTAAAATATGTACAATTTTCATTAAAAAAACTAAGCTTGATTTTGATTCTCAGTTGAAAACATGCCCCTTACTGCTCAAACTTGCCCCAGATGATGTCAAACTTGTCCCAGTTGTGACCGTAAACTTGCCCCAGATGATGTCAAATTTTCCGCAGATGACGTAAAACTTGCCCCAGAGAATGTCAAACATACCCCGAAGATTGCAAACTTCCCCCATGTTATAAAAAATGAATCAGATTAGCGTTCTAATGAACTTTGGTTCTGTTGATAAATTTTTTGGTAATTTCATTTCTTTGAAAAAGAGAGTATTTTCCATTAAAGTGATGGTTCTTTCTTAAAATGAATTTAAGGTTCGAGCTCAAGGTCATAGCCAAGCTTCAATTGCCGGAATAAAAATCGAGGATTACCGTTAAATAAATTGACTGACCTTCGAATGACCTTGTTGGTTAAGGACAAGTTCATGGCTAAGGTCATACTTGGACTTAAATTTGTAAAATTATGTACGTTTCTAATTCCTCGGATAAAATGTAAAATTTTTAACTTCTTTTAAAGGGTGGGGCAATAAGAGATATCTAGTGATTTTTTCAACTTTTTTAAAGCCGTTTACAACAAAAATTTGGGATTTTTTCAAAAAATGATTCGAACAAAAAGTTTTTCTCTTTTTTAGTAGAATCCAAATCCGCCATAAAAATATGCACATTTCATATGAAAATTTGGTCTTGACTTTCAAATGACCTTGAATGTCATGTTCAAGGTCGCAGCTAAAATAGCCAAAAGATGCCCCCCTTCGAACCCAACAAATTTTATTTGAAACATTTTTTTCTCAGAGCAAATTATTAACCAGTTTTAGGGGGTGGTAAATTAAAATGGGACACCCTGTATATATATATATATATAAAATTGGTTATAATATCCAAACTTTAAAAAACAAAAAAACATTATTTCACTCATTGTGACTGTTTAGTAAGTCGACAATTGCATCGAGGTGCTGTGACGCAAGCTGATAAAATACATCGGCAATATCATTTCGGCTAAACGGAATTTGGTCTTTCAATGTTCTCGTACGCGTTTGCACACTGGCTGTAATAATATCGAACCATTTATCATCAATCAGATTAATAATTTGTTTGACAAAAGTCGTTGTATACACACTAGTATTCATGAGTGGTATATTGTCTAGATCAACACTCTTAATGTATTCTACAGTCTCTCTGGCAACACAACTTACACTGCCCGCTACAAGCTTGAGATATTCTAGGCGTGCATCAATTCATTTCACAATATACTTATTCAAATGAAGAAACTTAACTTTATTCATAATAATAGTTGCACAATAGCGTTTGCTGAGAACTCCAAGTGTCCTAGGAGGAGTATTATCCTCAATTTTGATACCCCTGTCTTTCCCACTGTGTGTAAATTTTGCTATCCATCCTGTACCGCAAATCTGTTGACCGGTCATGTCTTCGCTACTGTGTCCACAAAGGTACTTGAAAAATTCGTTGAAGCAGTCTCTGAGTTGCAGCCATCCATCGTAGGTAAAAGCGATTCCATTGGAGTCGTCGCCCAATAGGCGTACCACAGGCTCGTAGTACTCGTCTCTGAAGCTGGTGCATTCCAGGCCGACAATGATCTCCGTTGCGTACGACTTGTCTAAACTGTATAGAGTATTCAGTAGCTGAAACCGGTCTTCCTTTTGGTGTGCCATGTCGTTGCTGTCACATCTACCACTACTTTGAAACGACTAAACTACCCCGAGCGCTTGGTATGTAGTATAGGCAATGGTGGAGATGGTGGCTGTGGAGGTGGTGACCGCCACGTATGCGACACTCATCGGAGGGGGAACAAAGAGATTGAGCAGCAAACATTCGAAGAAAAAAAACGCTGTCTCTCACAGTATTATCTTGCGATACAACAATGAGATCTTAGAACTGCAGCTTTGCAAGCATCTGACAATGCAACCACGGCTTCCGATAAAATTTTTGTCAGCGTTTTTTCTTTCTTTACAGTCTACATATCGCCTGACTACATCATCGTTTTTTCGCAGATTATCAGAGAAACTCTCGAGAAATTTATTGTAACCCAGACCCGCGCTCATATAATGCAGAAACATAATACAATACTGACCACACACTTTGGAAGAGTCGCTCTGTAGTCAAATATTATTACAGCGAAATTGTTTACAATTTTTTCGCAACCGATTTATATGATCGGGTATGAATGGAGGGAGACCAAAACTATCAAAATAAAGTGCACTGCAAGATTTGTCAGCGTACAGGGCAACCCAATGCATACCCAATTTCGTATGATCATCCGTGTTTACAACACTTTCGGTATCTGATCGGCTGGGAATACACCGACAGTGTGCAAGCGAATTTTCGACAGGTTTTTCAATACTTGAAGACTGTCCATGATTACAAATGTCTTCAAAAGCACTGCTCGAATTTTTAATCGTACCTGTGAGTAGCCACGATTTTAGCCTACAAGCCTGATTTAGTGCACAACGATCATTTTTGTAGCAAGGTTTGACAGCGTGATGCATGCAGTATACATCGGACGATAATTTATCGAAAGACGGGCAATCCTGATCGTACTCTAGATTATAAATTTGACGAGGTATTATTTTATGTAACACTAACCATTTATCATTACCCCTAACGTACATTTTCCGCAGACTTTTCGAAAGTTCTCTTAAAATATTTTTCACCGTTTTTAAAGACACCTCACCGTCAAAGTAGTTGAGCCCGTGATGGTACTGGGTGAGCCAATCGTTTTGACTTCGTATATCTTCATTCAGATGACGAAGCACTATTGCCGGTGTTACCAGCCAATGACTACTAAAATTACTGTTCACAGCCACTACGGCTACTTCTTTTGGTAGATTTCGATGCCTGGTGCCTTTAAAGAACTGAATGTCAATGATCACGTCCCTGCTTGGATGAAGTGTATAAGAACAGTGTTAGAGAGAGACTGAATTTGCAAAGTAACTCGCTAGATGTATATATGTACAGTAATAGAGAGTAGCGACGTCTTTGAGGTGAACGTTTTAACTGCTGAAATCGACGATTACTTGACGTGAGGCATCAATTACCAAAATATTATCATACTCTGCGTATGATAATATTTTGGTAATTGATGCCTCACGTCAAGTAATCGTCGATTTCAGCAGCGGCACATATAGATTTCTCGCTCCAAAGTCTGGTTGCAGTGGTTTCGAAGGCACCTGTACCCCGTCAACGTACAAACATAGAAAGTTTATATTAAAATGCTAGAAATTAAAGGGATTGAGCAGCCGATCGCCATTAAAAGCTTTATTATTGACAAAATCCAGGATAATTCTCTTCGGCAGCTGACCCAATATTATATTGTCCAATGTTTCAACGTGTACACCACTGTGCATAGTCATTGCTTTGACTTCCACCCTCGTCAAAGGGTATTTAGCCGTTGTTTTCGAGTGATTGAACGTGTGCTAGCAATATGCCCGAACTAATTTTTACACGTCTGACTAGAAGGTTCGCCTCCTGGATGTGTATGGAATAAGAGCCTGCATGATCATCAGGCAAAAGTTATCGCGAGATTTCACTAAGCGTACTCTCACTTCAACTTCATTGATCAGCAGCTTCTCCTGATTAAACACATCAGCGTGAAGGTGGCCAATAAGATCAACAGATTTATCCGCAGTAAGCAATTTTCGTCTCTCAACTAACCCCTGGTTCTGATTTTCTGTGTCGTTTATTTTTCCAGCCGTATCCTCACACACAAGACAGTCGACAAGTGGGAGGATTTTGCGGCAGGTCCGTAATTCAGCAATGTTTCGATGTACGATCTGTAGGCATAGGCGTTGGTAGGTGGTGACACGGGCTTCTGATTGAAAGACACATCCACTTGATTGAACGGTGAATGCATCAAATTATTGATTGGTCCTACTCGGGCATGTAAAAGTCTAAAAGCTGGTCGATTTGCCTCAGATATATCTTCGTCGGATGTGGTAGATCTCAAATTTATATAACTGTAGCCCTCGTTGTAAGTTTTCAAGGATCTCAAATCCATGAGATCAACCTCCCACACATCATCCAAATTTCGCACATTATAAGTACGTCGCGGAAATCGATGTCTGATCGGTCGATGTAGATTATACGCATCTTGACTGTCGAGCCACTCTACAACACCCTCACGATTAACTTTTTCTTTTTTATTACTGTTTTTACCTCTCTCACGCGTAGCTTGAAAAAGTTTATCAATACCAGCGTACGCTGCCGGATGTGGAGGCGCGTAATAAATGTTCTCGAATCTTCTTCTTTCTCTACTCATCATGCATCGGTTGTTTATTCCCTTTATTTTTTATTTTAGACCCCTTACGTTATTTTTGTTGTTTGCTAATCCTCTTTTTCACAGATTTATCAACTTTGCTGTTACTACTATTACTATCTTTGGATTTCTTTTGTACTTTTCTCTTATTCCTCTTCAGTACTTTCTTAATTCTTGAAAAAAACTTATCAAAGGTTATCTTGCTCACCATGCAGGAGGCTGTCATCATAGCCAGTTTTCGCCCGTCTCCATCTGTTTCATCCGCGAGCATTCGTGAAAATGCGTATTCAGCTCGATCAGCCTTGTGCCGGTTGCCTTGTTTGTCACCGTAGACTAGATCATGCTGACGACACGCCTCATCCAATGGATTGATACCGACTTCACCACGTTCAATACGTTCCGCTAGTTTTGTACCTGGGCCGCAAAATCTATATCCGGGTACGTGCATTTTAAACGGTAGCAAAGCGATCAATTCATCTAGTGCGCTATTTTTCACGTTCACTCGTTATTGCTCTTCTTTTTCTTCTTGGTCGGTGATTTCAATCTTCTGTCCTGGTCGAACCTCCCGCTCAATCGTCGAGATGATGTAATTTCAGAACTGCCAGCAACAACTTTTTTCCTCGACTGTTTTGCACTTCCCTGACCAGTTGCTGCTGCTACTGCTGCTGGTTTTTTCCGTTTATATACTCGCGCTGTCAGAGCTACTGGTCTCGAAAGCAGCCTGGTGTGGCGTTTGAAATAGACGACCAACGCTACTTGGTGATAATTTCTGGCGTGGAGTGGCACCAGTGGCACCACCTGGTGGTAGTGGTATATTTCCAGACGGGATAGCCCGACCTGATGTACTGGCTACTATGGTATTCCAAACACAATTATTACCGATGTATTCGCGTGGTATAAACGATTCTCGAAGAGCAACGGCAAATTGCGTATACCCAGGTGGCGGAGAACCTTTTCTATTTCTCATAGCATCATTTACCAGGTCAATCATGTTGGCTCCGTGTATACGCACAACACCTATTGTCACGGTACCATTCGCATCCCAGGCGATATTCCCACCAACACGTAATTTACGCAATAATTGTCCAGCCTGTCGCCTGTACTTTGTAGGCACGCTCCCGATGATGCTCGCATCAATCCGATCCTCTTCCTCGAGCTACTATGCCTCGTCATTATAATTGTCGTCGTTTTCATCATCACCATCATCATCATCATGGTTGTTGTTTTGCATTTGATGCCAATCTTTGTTATCTCTTTCCTCCCTTTTTTCTAATCTTATCATAGTTATCGACATCCTTAAGTTGGAGATAACGCTGCAGCACAGAACGATATTGTGTCCATTGTTCCCGCTCACTTTTGCAAGTAGATGAATTCAGTATGTTGTTCATTTCAGCATCTAGTCTAGTCATCAAGGTTCCGTGTGTTATAACAGTCTTTAATATATTAGCAGCATTATTGCACCCGCTTTTTGCTAGCACACTCTGGAGACGTTCAACATTCTCAGGCGGCACAGCACCATCTTTTTAGCGTGTTCCATGTCGTCTACTTACTAATGATACTAGCGCACAGTGTACCAATAATAGGAGCTAATAATGCTGGTAAGAAACCACCACGTTGTACAATGATTTTTTTCTTTTTCGACAGACTCACACAAGGTTCGGCTAACTTCCGCAGTGTTTTTGCATGCCTGCGTAAGCGTGATTTGTGAGACTTCTCCAGCGGCACGTTACCGATCAACACATTCAAAGCACACTCAAAAATATGACGCACTAATTTCGAATCAGCCGTCTGCAAGAGAGACTTTCGCTGTTTATCGTTCAAATAGAACAGCGCTTTTAAAATGACAGCGTCCTTACGCGCAAAGGGATGTCGTCTCTTAGACACACCCATCACAAGGAGACGATTGGTACCAGATTCAACGTGTCGCCACTATTCATCTTCTTATTCCGTGACACGTAGACATAGTGCACTTCGTCGTCCGGAAAAATACAGGTGCGAAATCGGCAGTTGTCTGGTGTAGTCTGTTTTAAATCCAGCAGAAGGTATCCGTATGGTCTCGATGTGGCGTCCCACTAAGCCTCTTGCAAAAATCGTGGATCCTCGGGACAGAGTTGACGCGACAGATGCTGTATCTGAGATTTATCTCCCAAATTTCTAAACACGACAATGTATTGTGCGTTTAGAGATATGTCACGCTGTCCTCTACCCTGATGAAAGACGTTCTGTGTGATGAATATCACCGAGAGCGAGTGATGGTGGGAGGCCTTCGAAAAAATGTCGACTATACTGCCGTTCGACGACGATTCTCGCATCAAGTCGTCAATGATCACGAGTTTCGCTATGGAATCACTGGTCCAGTCACTAGTCTGCGGTAAATCCTCGCGAAATTCAACCTTCTTGCTTTGAAGATCCTTGTAGCTCTGCTGCCACTCTGCGTAATAGATAATGACACGTTCGATTTGGGTATCGCACAGATGATCAAGATCCTTTAGGAACTTCTTCACAAATACCGTTTTACCACATCCTGTAGGACCACACAGCATGGAGGTAAACGGACGTTTCCATCGCGTATCCATAACTGCTACTGAGACAATCATGTAACCAACACTTCACTTTAACCTTCACATATAAGGCAACCAACCAACCAATCAGGTTAGCGATGGAGTGATGACCGACCAATCACCTTCCACCTAACACAGTGCCATCTATAGTTACACGATAGAAGTTTCTTTTTCATCCACATGCATAAGAATTAGGTATGGTATAAGGGATTAACAAATTTGAAGAAACAATGAAAGTAAAAAATACATTTCTTTAGGAAAAAATTATAAGTGCAAACAATTTCTTATTTAATAGACAGTTTTTTGAGTTTCCTTAAAAGTACAGCAGTAATAATGCTATTAGTTCTTAAAACCCTCATTCAAAAATGCTCTCGATCACGGGCTATTTGTCTCCACTCTCCACGACGTGCTTTTTTATATGCATACACCCACATGCATACACACATTGAATGAACCACTGATTTCTCTTGAAATCGTAACCGTTTTTCCATTTTTACAGTTTTATTCCCAAAAGAGTTGTTACCCTTATAATCTAAGAAAATTTGTAATTTGTTGGCTTGGGCACTCAGCTTATCGAACAAGTTAGTATCCTTCGTCAGTGCAGAAGATACCTGAGAAGGAAGAAAAATTTGGAATTCTTCATCGAGAACTGCCACAATCTTCGAGCCAAAACGTGTCTTGTCTTCTCTTAGTGCCGTTACCATGTGTTGACGATCAACCTCCAGCTCCGATACCTTCTTCGTTGGAAGGTAACCTCCACTAGCAATCTTGTTCAGACCCTCTAAATCCATCTAAAAATATAATGTACATCATTTTATTATTATATTATTTAAATAATAATAATAATTATAATTGATATATATACTTTTTCTTTTAAAATAGATGAAAAAAAATCGTGTAGTTCCTCTTTAAAGCTATACCGTGTAGCTGGTCAAATACTGGTAATTTTCAGTGTGAACACGTTGACTTAAATATAGACCCCCCCACGACTAGCGCTATCATTGTGACCGCCCACCACCACCACCACCACCAGCTACATTAGTGCAAACAGCCAATCAGCTCGACGGCAACGTACCTTGTCCAATCAGGTTGATGGTGGTGTGTCGTGGCCAATCAGCACGCTGTCAGCACAATTCTCAGCCAATAAATAGTTTTTTCTTTTGTAGTGTCGTCTATACACAAGTTTTCGCCACATGTAACTACAGGCTGTCAGTTACCGATATCTTATAGCCATACGGGTAACTTTTGTCTAACTCTGTAAATCTTCGTTTGCTATATATAGGTTTGCATGTCTTTGTCTCATTCTGAGATATCACGTCGTGAAATGCCGTTCTACGTATAGCGGAATTCGTCAATACTATGTCCAGGTGTGGAGAAACGATCATCTCTCGAATCGAATCAAAATTGACTTGTTCACTGTTCGTATAGTTCAACCGAATCCCTTTAACCTTGCATATACACTCTTCTTCACCATCCGATTTTTTACATTTATACGCGTAAAACTTTGGACCACCTGACAAAAAGGTCGTTATATATGCACCAGGGCCCTTGTCGCCTAGTTCATTTGTCAGACTGCCCAGCGACGAACCGATTGACAACTCGTATTCACCGATTTCACCTCTGCTAACGTAAAATACCGAATCAGTGTCGTAGTGGACCCAAGGCATGCAGATATTGGAACAGTTTTAGACGCGCATATGCTGTTGTAAAAGCAGCGAGGACCACGTTTGTCATTCATGAAAATACTGATGATGACAGAGCCTCGTCTCTGTAGCACCAATTGACGTCGAGTGTATCGTCATTCACTGGTAGAATGCCGTTAACTTCAACCTCTGCACTGGTAAGTAAATTCATAAGATTCTCTGGATTCTTCACCACGATTGTTTTTGTTAAATTCTCGCGTTGAACAAACTTTCCCCATAGAGAATTTAGACACAGCTTAGCCACATATCGTAATCCAGCATTGAAACGTATATCATCCTTGTTCAATTTTATACCCTCGTCGTGTTCCAACTGTCTCACGTAGCGATCCTTATCCTCATCTGTGATGCAGTGTGGTGGGTATCCTGACGCCGCGACCTTTTGAGCAAAAAATTCGTTGATGTATCCCGCAAATACGCCACCTTTCCTCTCTTCTTGACTGTACTGCGTCATTTCGTACTACCAAATTTCATAGACAGTCTTGACAATGTATCCCAACGTGACAGCAGCCTTCACCTCCTCTGAAACCCAAGTTCCTCGCAGTATACGCTCTTCAGGATCTTCATAAAGGCAGTCTTCTTGAATTAATTGCTCGCAGCATGTCCGACATAGAGGAAATATCAATTTACCATGCATTTTTACTGGCAATAATGGGTGATATAGATTTTGTGGTGGTAGTATATCGCACGCGATCAACCCGTTCACTTGTGAAATATCGTTACTCAGCCTTATCAGCTGTCCACCCTCTTCTTGACCGATATACATTTTCGGGTGACCAATGGGATACTTGCCACGTTTACAAATGAACGGATACAGTAAGCAACGTCAACACACCTGATCTTCTGTGCGTCTACCGAAAAATGCATTGTCACGTCCCGTGCGTGTAATAGTTATTTTTATTTTTAGAAATGCACTATACTTATCTTTTTAGATGTTCTCCATAGGGACACGACGATGAACGGTCTGAGGCGGCTTCTAGCTCGTCCTGCAAAGGGCTGGTAAGGTATTAAAGATGAATTGGCTGCTGGGCTGCTGTCACCACTCCCTGTTGTCAGGCCGGGAGTCCCGTCTTCTGCTTCCTAGGCTGCAAGGATGGGTCCTGATGGTGAGGTGGAGAAGTCCTCTCCTAGACTTCCTCTCGTACTGACTTTATTTAAGAGCAATGCTCATGTATTTGAGAAAATAAGGGTTTGTATGTTCACGAAGTAAATGCACTGACTGCTCTGCCTCGTTGACTGCGCTCGGTTCTGCTGGAGAGTGGGCGTGGCTTGTTCCCCCTCCACGCGCTCGGTCCTGCTATTGGCTGTTGCCATGGTGACGTCAATGCGTTGTCATGGTGACGACTGCTGTAGGTGGAGTCAGTGGTGGTGGGAGTAGGCTGTTGTTGATGTCGTCAGCGTTGAGTCATCAACGCAGGCTCGATCTTGCTGACAGTTGTTTACTATAACAACTTCGTCATCGGCTTATTTCAAAGGCGACGTAGACAGTATATTGAAGCTTTTACTTATACAGATGACAATAATTGTTTATTTAATATTCTTCGCCGTCGACTCGCTATTGACTCGGAGCGGATGAAATTCTAATATTACATGGTTAATATAAAGGAGATACATACCTCTTTCAAGCGTATTATACATTCCTACCAGGATATATATATATGTGTGTGTCCTGGTAGGAATAATGATGGGTTTATCTATAGAAAGTACCCAGATTTGACCATTATCGGTTGATTCTGAGTTACGGATCTACCTGGAAATCCTATGGGTCGTCACACTCATTTTCATTGGCGTTCTTGGTAGATTCTAGAGAAGAACTAAAACTAATTACTAACCCATTAAAGCCATGCTAAGACTGGTTGAGATAGCGATAAACAAACTGTGCTATCCTTTGCATAAGTGAAAAATCAAATATACGTATTTTTTCTTATGTCATTTGCAATTATTTATAACAAATTATTTAAACAAATGACAACAAAATTCATAATTTTTAAAATCTGAATGCGGGAATCGATTCTGGAGGTAAAATTGAGACAAAAACATATTTAACACTTTTTTGTTAGAGTTCAGTTTGTTAGTGTAATGTAGGAATAAACAATTGCATCTTGGGGCGAAAAAGTGACCATGTCAAGTCCCAAGCAAAATCTATCTGGAATAGCAAAAAACAAACTGTGTCATCCTTTGCATAGCTGAAAAATAAAATACACGTATTTTTTCTTATGTCATTTGCAATTGTTCTTAACAAATTATTTAAAAAATTACAAAAAAATTCATAATTTTCAAAATCTGAATGCGGAAATCGATTCTAGGGGGTAAATTGAGACGAACACCTATATAACACTTTTCTGTCAGAGGCCAATTAGTTATTGAAATGTAGGAAGAAACATCCGGCCTCCTGAGAGTGTTTCGAAAAATCGTATAGAATGAAGCTAATTATCCATCAATAATCATATGAATTATTGTAAATATGTTCGGTGGGATTGAATTATTGTTCATTGCCGTGTCCTACTTTATGACTTTTGCAAACAGGTATAGAACATTTCTCACAATATCATTCCGTTCTTGTCCGACATGTTGAAATTCGATATGTTGACCTTCATCACTATCAGAATCTTTAACTAAATCTGGTAGATCTCTAATTCTCCGTCTCGGCATTATCAGTGACGTTACCAATTAAGAACAAAATAAAATCTAAAAGTTTTCCGAAATTATTATTTCAAAGAATAGATCCAATGTATGAATGTTTTCAACCGTTAGCCCGCCACTCAAACGTTATCTCTAACACGGAAAGATTTGCGAAATGAAATAAACTTATCTAATTACAGTATAAGATCTCAAAATATATCAGTAAAAAATACTGATATGATTCCACATACCATGCAAGAGAATAAAAGCACTTATTTGTCAATAGTTTTTTTCTACATAAAGATAACAAATTGAACTCTGAAAAAAAAGTGTTATATAGGTTTTCGTCTCAATTTTACCTCCAGAATCGATTCCCGCATTCAGATATTGAAAATTATGAATTTTTTGGACATTTGTTTAAATAATTTGTTATAAATAATTGCAAATGACATAAGAAAAAATACGTATATTTGATTTTTCAGCTATGCATAGGATGGCACAGTTTGTTTGTCGCTATCTCAACCAGTCTTAGCATGGGCTTTAATGGGTTAATTACTACCATTTGCGCGCAATACATGAGAAGTTATTTTACAATAATCCACGGTCACGCTGCGAATCCTGCAGAGAAAAATAATATTCCCTGTTCGCAGAACTGAATTAACACTTATGTACTAATAACACTCACACACTCTCATACATAAACAGCAGCGATGGAACAATTCTGCGTCGGACTTCCAGACGCAGCAAGCACCATCACTGCCTCCCCATTCATACGTAGCTAGGTTTGGAGCTTATTTTACTCTACAAAATCCAACCACTTAGAACATAATTATAAAATTTGTAAGCTTCAACAATTTAATACAATCTCGCTTTTTACAGTAATACCCTATTTATAAAGTTATCTATGACTCTTAATTCTACGATTCTAAATTGTTTGCTATTTTTAATACCTATTTGAGATTATATTGCAAGTGTATAAGATTCTATTATTTGTTTGGCCGATTTTTGTGTTTTATTTAATATATATTGATATAAAATTGATCACCATAACCTCACTAGCATTGATCTAGCAGTTGTGAAAGCTTCAAAAGTTGCATTTCTGTCTCTAGCATATAGTTTTCTTTCCATACTACTGAGTCTGGCAGGACATGTTAGTCCGACTGCACAAGTAACTCTATAGTGGGGAAACATTTTTTGATGTTGTTGCTGAGTCACACTTGTAATCTGATGTAAATACTATATCGTCTATCACTACAATATCTTTGTGTGCAGGTTGTTTTTTAATTGAGTTCATCGAGTTCGTAAAATTCTAAATTCCTCTGAGGCCTCTATTGAAGTAGAAGATCGCTTTATTTGAACCTAGGTAATTTATATCTCCGTACGTCATTCTGTGCTTGTTCAATTGATGTATTTTATTTCCAGGGGCCTCGGGAGGTTCTTTACATTTTGCTTTAACACTGTTCATTTCTGTCATTTTGTCTATCTTGTCGAAAACCGTTTCGATGTATTTATATCTTTCTTGGTACTGTTGTAATGTCTTGGTCACTTGAGATTTATTTAACAAAATTTGAGATTAATAATTTTGGTTTTGTTTTTTTCGTTTCTTGAATGCAGAGATAGATCAATTCTTGCGTTATGTTATCTATCTTAATATTTATCTTCGTGAATGCAGTAATCATTTTATTGTAGTTATATTGACAAGCATTTTCCATTTGCGCATATGTAAGTTCTCAGATCGAGTATCACATTATCTAATTTTGCCTCATTCGTAAGGTATGAATAGTTGTTTAGAGCTATTTTACTTAGTAAGTCATTCACATAAATGATAAAAAGTAGAAGTCCAAGTATAGTTCCTTACGGAACTCTAATATTTATAACTTCAAAATCGCTTACACTCGTACCAACTCTTACCCTTTGCTTCCTGTTACTTAAATAACTTTGCAGCAGTTTATAACAATTTTTTCTTAACCCATAAGTATAAAGCCTGTCCAACAGTATTCTGTGATGGACTGTGTCGAAAGCTTTCGCTAGATCCAGGAAAATTCTAGCAATAGGCTTACTTTGATCCATGTTTTCAAAAAATGGTTTTGGATATGTGATTGAGTGCATCTTTGGTTCCGATGTTCTTCCTAAAACCAAATTGTTGCTTACTAAGTATACCGCATATACTAACGAATTCTATTTTAACAAATATTGAAAATTAGCGATATCGGTCTATAATTGCTCATATCAGTTTTCTTTCCTGCTTTATATATTGGGATAACTTCTGCTGCTTTAAGCGTATCAGGCCAAATTGATTCTTGAATACAGAAGTTGAGAGCATTGGATAGCACATCCGAGATAACCGTTGATATTACTTTTAGCGTTTTAGCATTAATCATGTCTATTCCACCTTTTTTGAATTTGAAATAGTTAATTTTTTTTATTATTTCTTCTTGATTTGTATGTTTAATGAACATAGTCTTTGGATTGCTTATTGGTAGTTCCAATTTTGTATTATTTGGTGATCCGATTCTATTGCTCAGTGTTTCTCCTAGTTTACAGTAGTATTTATTTAGTCTACTAGCAATCTCCGTCTCATCATTTATAGTTAAATTACCTTCTAGCTGTATTTGTTTTATAGAATTATTTTGCTTGTCCACACTTCTACCAATTTTGTTGTTAATACAAGCCCATAATTTTCTTGGATTATTTTTATTTTCTTCTATAAGTTTTCTATTATGATTAATTTTTGCTTCTTTAATGATTTTATCCAAGGTCTTACTATAGTTTAGATTGTCAAACATGTCATTAGAATCTTTAATAATTTTATATCTGGACCAATCTATTTATTTAGTCGTTTCTAGCATGACTTTATAATTATAATAATAACAGTTTTGTTTCGATTTCATTGCGTTATAATTGACTTTTCGATTTTTCATTTCCAAAAATAATGGATAATGATCGGTTATAGGAAATTGTAGTGTTAGCCCTTTTACTATGAGAAAATCAGTCTTAATAAAAAAAAGTGATCTATACATGATCCTGTCTCCATGGCTGTACTAGATGGTCTTGTAGTATTCGTAAACGTTGGTAGGTAGCCTTTTTCAAGAAAATTATTTAAAAAATTTAGGCTTATAGCTCAACAATTATGAATGTTAATGTTAAAATCTCCTACTATTATATGATTCGATACATTTCCCTTTGTTTGTAAGTACTCCTTAAGATTAAAATTGAATTCCGCACAACTGAGGTCATGAGATCTATACAACGAAGATATCTCTAATATTCTTTTGTTACTTAGAGTAATTACTACATTTAAAATTTTTAATTTACCAATGGTTATTGTGTCACAATAATGTGTAATATTATCCCTTATATAGACCACAACGCCGTCATTTTTGTTAATATTTCCGCAGTTATAATCAATTTTATATCCTTTAATTTTATAATACTAATAATGTACTAAATTCCAAACCTCAGTACAGACAATGACGTTCGGTTTAATCCTGAGATCTCCAATAAGTATTTGAAGTTTTTCGAAATTAGCATTCAAGCTTCTAATATTTAGATACAATATATACAATACTGTAGTTGTTTTGTCTCTCCTTATTAAAAGTCTGAAGATCATTGTACACGCGTTCACGCTGTTGTAAGCTATTCTGGATATCTTCAATTATATGATTTTGATGATCCATCATTTGCTCCTGTAGTCGCATTTCTTGCTGATACTGCTCTTTGTGTATTTTCTCGTTGCGTAGTAGTAGAAGTAACTGCATTTGTCAGCTCTTTTGCAATGCTTTTAACTGTATGTGATTTCCTTCGGCAAAGAATTTTATTTAATTGCATATTATAAATCATTACATCGCCTCTGCTTCATCACAGGTTGGTAAAACAGGTGCAACTGGATAATCTAATGTATCAATATGCTTCTTTACTATTTTTCTTAGTATAGTGCATTTAATTCTATCCGTAGACAAATGGTTAGTTTCTAGATTAGTTTTGAACTTATTGTATTGAAAATACAATTTGCACACTCAATTTTGTTATTTTTGCCCTCGTTTATATTATGATTTTCTGAACACTTAATACACAGAGTAATTATTACACTTCGATGAACTATGTCCATATCTGGCATAGTTATAACAAGGTGTGACGTTTATTAGATCATAGGCTTTGCAGCACTGATGACCCACGAAAATCTTGCTGTTGTTCTCGCGTATATATTTGTACATTTCCGGAGTAACTTCCAACAAAACTGTTTGTGTTTTATTTCTTTTATTGGTGTACATATATAAAATTTTGGCAGTTTTTTGGAATTTATTAAAATTTCTTGTATTAATGTCGTTTTCAATTTCGTCTTCATACATATTTGTTGCATTGTTTATACCTACTACTATTTTAATTTTCGTGTTTTCCTGCTTTTCTATCTCAAGTTAACAATTTTTTAGTTTTCCAGAAATAGTTTTTTGTGCTGCTTAAAAGCTCGTAGAGTTAAAACAACTAATCTCAATTACTTTGTCGCTCTTCTTTCCTGGAGGGAACGAGCTGGGAGCTGGAGGAGACCGCAAATCAGGACACAAAAAAAATCATCTTTGCGGCAGAAGAGGAAATGGAGGAGATATGGAAGAGGAGAGAGGAGATTAATGAAGGGGGAAAGGTGAGGGTGGAGCAGTGGATGAGTTGGGAGGAGAGAAGGGCAAAGAAAGAAGCCATGGGGATAAGAGAGAGAAGAAGAGAGGAAGCGAAAAAGAATGGGGAGCTGCTAAGGAACGGGAACTTCAAGGTGAGAGTGGACGGAATCCTGTACGAGTGGAAGGAGGAGGAGGGAAGGATTAGAAGGGTAAGAGAGGAAAGGAGGAAGAAGGAAGAGTAGTAGGACAGATAAAATAAAAACGAGAAGAAAAGAAAAAAAAAAAAAAAAGAGGCGTATTAAGCACACACATGTAAATATATGTAAAGAAAGCATTGTAAAATACTCATGCATAAATACAATAATGATTATTATTATTATTATTATTACTTTGTCGCTCTTCTTTCGAATAAACTTAGTCTGAATTATTTTTTCGCTTACTAAGCACTTCGTGAGCTTTTCCAGTGTATCTTTTTGGTTAGGATCCATAGTTTTTACTGTTAATATTGACACATTTTTAAGTATATTTTTTATTGTTGTTATAACTTCGGAATACGTTTTTTTAATAGGCTGAATTTCACTACACTTTTGCCTTTGTAATTCAATTAGTTCTTTTTGCACTTGATTTTTATCCTGTAATTCTGCTACTAGTTTTTGTAGCAAGTTATTTTCTGCTACTTGTAGTTCCAACTCACTACTACTATCATCACTTATTGTCTGGTTTTGCTTCTCTATTGTTTTATCCTGGATTTCTTTTTGAAGATCTTGTCTAATTTCATCTGTCTGCATTAATTTTATGCCAGCTATCACTTTGTTTGCCATATCGCTTAATATATACTCGTCTTCATTTGAGGTTATTTCACTCGATGCATGTTACGGACAAATTATCAGATTTTCCCCAGCATATCTTTTGCTTTTTGTTTTCTCGTAGTTAATCCTATAGTAAGCACTTTCACAAATTATGCATATCACAGTTCAAACTTGCTGTCTTGGATGGCACTTGTAGTATTTTACCGAGAGCTTATCCGGCGGCTGCTTCTTGTTCGACGCCATGTTGGATATTGCGATTAATATGCGAAGAATTAAACTGAAAATTCGATGATTATAAGGTTCCCGTCTTGATCGGTAACTGAGTTCATTTGTTATCGATAGAGAGTTTTGACTGGTCACTAAGTTGAAGTGAATAATGTATATTTCTACTCAAGTTCCAGATTGGCAGACTTCACCAGATTTTTAATTAATATTGTTAGGTGATTATTAGTCACCTACCAATGTAAATCAAGTTTTGCGTGAGTTTATCTCGCGCACGCAACTATACAGTTACGGAAGAGACTCCACTCTTCGAATCTCTCCTGGCTGTCAGCTGGATTTTCCCTTTGTTACCAACGCGGATTTATTTCATAATAAATTTGCTTATCTTACGCGCTGTCTTGTTTTCCAGGAGTCAATCTCAACAATCTGTGCTTTATATCCTTCCGGTTAAAGGAAAGGGCCAAATATATATATGTGTGTGGCTGGGTGAATTAAATGAAATGTTTGTAACGAGTCCCTTTTTAGATGAAAGCTTCTGGCTTTTCTTGGCCTATCTTTATTTTTAATTGAACCTTGTGTTTACAAAATATATATGTATATATATGTATATATGTGTATATATGTATATGTGCGCAAGCTTTAAGAAAACTGAAGAAAATATAACATAATAAACTGAATTTTAAACAAACTAAAACAAAGTATAAAATGAACCAAAAAGAAAACTACTAAAAAATGGTCGTTCGCACGGCAGCTCGGCTCGAGTCGGAGTGCCTGAGGTAGCGTGGCTTGGGGACGCTTCGGAAGTATATCCGGATCTCCCACGCGTCTCCAAGCTCCACTTCTCCATGCTGACGTCAGTGCGTCGCACTCGTCGCACTCATTAGGCCTTACGGGACCTGTCGATGGTGCAAAGTTCAAGACTGCAGCGTGGCTTCGCACGTGCGGTCTTGCGCAGTGGAGGGGAAACTGTTTAGGTCAGCGAGATTCTTGGCTACCTGATACTTTTGTGGCCTTGAGTCTCGCTGTACCTTTTATGTGTAGAACTTTCTCGATTTCATATTCGAAATAATTGTTCGAACATGAATATCGTAAAGTTGTCACATAACATCCTCCCCCCCTTGAAAACGTTTGTCGTCCTCGACAAACTTCGCGGGTCCTAAGGGTAGTGTGGTTCAGTTGGTGGTCCATGACAAGTAAGTTTAAGACAGTTAATGAAAAAAACTTAAGTCTCAAATCAAGGACAAGGGCGAACATGTTACAGGGATGATTTGTTAGTGTGCATTTTGCTTTTGTAGATATGGAGCAAGTTTTTATGACACGTAAGCGTGATGGTTCTACCAATCATTTGTTTAGTTTGAGGTGTGCCGTCATACCCTACACAAGATCTATATGTTTTTTATCTTGTTAGTTTATGCGTTTTCCCTTCTTGCTCTTTTTTTTTACATGTGCTTTACATTCATTGGTCCTTTGCTCAGTTTGGCACAGTGTGTCCCGCACATGATCTATGTGATGTTTATCATGTGCGCGGCATGTGACCTTTCGAATGAATTTCATTCTTTTATTTGCACGATGGGATGGGTTTGGTGGATGGGTCATCTCTTTCATGTCCTTGATTTGGCGTTGAATAAAAAGAAGATGAGGAAAGTTTATCGAACTTAATTCTGGCAGTTGCCACTTACTTGTTGTTGGATTATTTGGTCCCAGGGTCCTTTACAATCTATCTTAGTTCCTGTTTCGTTAGTATGGTTAGTTTCCTGTGCTTAATGTATTGCTTATTTTCTATTGTATAAATTGTATAATATTGTCATTTGTTAGTACTTATTTCTAAGGTTATTATATCTTATCTTAAAATTTAACAATATATTTTATCTCGTGATGTGGTAGGTGGGGTTAGAGTTAAATGGTCCGGGTCTCATTATAAAAGTACAAAATATAATTTATTATGAAGGAATTTTACATGAAGATGAATATTGAAAGACAATAATTTGGTCCCATTGTTTTTTTTTCTTTTTTTTTTTTTTCTTTTATGGGAATTAAAACGGTGGACTCTTCTTCTTCGTCTCGTATGCTCTGATCGAGCAGGGTCTTCGTGGGTACCTCTGTGGTGCCGGCCTCTCCGATTTCTAGCAGGAGCTGCTCCCACGGATCAAAAGATATAAGATCCGGTTGATCCTGTTGTTGGACCAAAGTGATGGGGTCCATTGGATATTTTTGTTGGTCCAAATCGATGAGTTGCAGCTGATCATTTCGTTGGTCCAACGTGATGAGGTCCGGTTGATCGTTTGCCTTAGTTGCTTTCTTTGGACTGGCTGTTTTGTATTACAGCATGTGGTTGGTCCAATCCTTATATGGTACCTCCATTCCACATGCCGAATGTTTTTGTAGGACCTCAGGATTCTGCATGCTGCAGATCCTCACATGATCCTTTTGGTTTCTAATATCTGCCATTTGTCCGCAGATTTTATGTTTCTTTCTATATATACGTAGGCCTTTTGGTAAGTGTCGCCTACTTGCCCACCTAGGTTTGTAGGCTTGGTTGGACTGGTCCATTGCTGCAACCGTGTCTTCATGTTTAAAGAACTGGACGAAACTCATTTTCCTTTTTATACCAGTGTCTTTCTCTTGGTCCTTCATGACCACTTCGTATATGTGATCAATTGGACCAAACCGTATAAATTCCTTTAGGAGTTCCTCGGTCGAATATCCTAATGGCACTAAAACGCAGAAGCGTAGTCCTTCAGTATCGTCCAGCTCTCCCGTTATTATTGCTGGTACCGGGATCGGTTTTTGGCTGGGCCTCAGTTCTAGAGCTGGTAGTGGTTCCTTTATCTGTGGTCCTGCTTCCTGCTTCTGTTTTTCCTCTCTGGTGCTGGTTGGTTCCGCGTTGAAGGTTATTGCGGCGGCTACCGCGTCTTCTTCTTCACTGTATTGTACCCTTACTGTGTGTGTTTTCGTGGACTTGTGGTACCTAAAGTGCATCACACACATGCCAAAGGTTCTCAACATTTTCGTGATGTCGTCAGGGTTCCCAATGAACTCTATTAGAGCCTGTTTTGGTCCTCGCCTCTCCACTTTGAGAACCTTGGTTTGGTTGTCTAGTTCTTCTAGTTGGAAATCCATTTCTGAAAGATAGGAAATAAGAAGAAAATTTGTTTACTATACATGTTTGGATACGGGTATTTATTATAGTTCCTATTTCATTTCATGCTTGGTCATGCAACATGTATTGGGTCCCTAGTGCATGCAATTTGGGTTGCCTTTTGATGATGTATTTTCTCTTATGTTATGTTATGATTATGTGAATGCGTTGAATATGCATTTGGGAATGGGGTTACAATGTTGTTTTATATTATGGATATATATTTTGATTCGGGATGGAACGAAATTATTGGGTATAAGGTGGGGTATGCTATAACTTATTTTGGAGTCCTAAATTTCATTCGTCCACATTCATCCGTTCACATACACTCTCATTTTCGCTTTTTATTTTAGTCGTTGGTAGGGGTTGGGTTTGAGGTTCCATTAGTCGGTCGATTTTTCTTCCTCCCAGGCTTTCTAAATACGCTAAGGTCTTCTTCAGTTCGTCCAGGGTTGGTGTTCGATTGCTTTGCGATGACTGATCCGGATCTCTGAAAGTGGTCCACATGGTCTGTTTTTTGCAAGTTATTTCGTGTAAATTGTAGAGGTTTAGGTCTATTTCCTTTTTGCAAAATGAATGGAATTTGGTTTCCATTTCAGTTTTGCTTCGTGTCTGTTTCCTTGGTTCTGCAAAAGTTGCTTTGTAAATAGGATTGCTTTTCGTTCTTGCTTCTTCAGCATTTCGGTCTTTGAAGTATTGAACGTATCCGTAGGATAGGCGTCCCTTTTTATCTCGTACGGTCTCATAGTATACCATTGGTCCGAATTGAGCGAAGTGTCTGAAGAATGTTTCATCCTTTTCCTTGTCTTTGCCTTCCCAGGGTAATAGGAAAAATAGTCTGTTTTTGCTGAGTTCTTTGTTGTGCTGTATGTTGGTTACTACATGCACTTCTCACTTCATGTTGGTTTTTCTTCTCTTTGAAGTTGGTATGCCTTCCCTTGATAATGGTTCGGACATCAGTTTGGTACGTCGTCTAAGTTTATTTTGTTTTATCAATGATGTTTTTAACTCGTTGGCCTTTGTTGCTTGTTTTTCTGTGTCAAAACATAGTGTGACTCTTTTACTTTTCGGGTCCGTTCGGTGGTCTTCTACATATACGGCATGTGGTGTGCCTAAATATTCAAATTCCTTCACTATGCTCCATAGACGTATGCTGACGTCACAGAAAATGGATGTATTGGTTTTTGTATTCATGTTGTCCTGGTCTGTAAATAAACATTATTTTTAAAGAATATTAGGCTAAATAGTCTATTGTATGAGGGTTTGAGTGTCCGTGCGATCATTTGCTCAATGGTCGCCTTCAGCACGGTTCTAAAAATTATTTCGAGGTACTTTCGGTGTTGGTGGTTTTGGGTCACTTATGAGAATTGTTTCTGTTTCTGGGTTGATAGAGTCTTTATTGGTATTTACAGCTGGGTGTTCTACCAGGTAGATGTTGCCTTTTGACTTTGATTTTGCTCTAGGCATCGTTATTCTACGTTTCATCCCTATTACCATTATTATAATTATTATGATGACCACTAGCTGGAAGGTTACGCTACTATACAACAAATTATTTGTATGGTAATCCCGTCTTTTGTGACCTTTAATCTCATTTAATTCATTGATTATTTGTCCTAAAGGTTTCGCTTGGTTAAACCCTGATTTGGGTCCGAGTATTTCGATGGTTGCTGGTAGGTCATTGTCAAGGTCCGTGGCTTCAGGATCTAGGGATGGATACATATTTTGTATTTTTAGGTCAATTTCTGGTTTGTACAGATACGTTATTTGGCTTGATTTGGTTTCTTGTCCGATTATTAAGGTGTCTGCCGTTCTGCCCACGCATGCTGGTGAGATATGTATGATACCGGCTCCCGTTAAGGTTATTTTCGCGTCTTCTTGATTCGGACATGAGAACAGCAGCTGGTCAGGATCTGTCGTGGAGAATAGCCACGATTGATTATTCTCTAGGTATTTCCATTGTGTCTTGGTACCTGTTTTGTATTTTATGTTACAGTTTTTCAATGTTTGAGAACTAAGATGTAGTAACATTGTTGCTTCGCAGTCTTAGGCGTTTGGAGCACTCTGTAGAGGTCCTAACACTGGGCAAATTGATGTGTAATGGGTTATAATGCACTTGGTTGCATGGTTGTCATCGAATTTTATATATTTTTCTTCATATTGCAAAATCCAAACTACCGCTCGTTTTCTTCACGTCCGTCATTATCTGATGTATCATGTTGGTTGTTAAGAGTTCAGGGTGTATTTTTCCTTCTTTCAAGTATCTTAGTACCTTTAGCACTTTTTCATTGCTCCTTACTAAATGATCTAGTGTTGATTCCAGACGTCTTACATATACTGTCATTTCCACTAGATGTTTCAATTCTTCTTCTTGTTTAACCACAATGTTCACTGTTTTGATCAGAACTGCTTCAAAATTTTATAGTACCTTTTGATGGTTTTGAGTGATATTGTGTAACTCTTCAAATTGGGATGAGACTATATGTGCATTCTTGTCTATGATTTGTACCATTTTGGTTTGGTCTTGAAATAGATTATCAATGTTTTTATTGATGTCGTCCACGTCGTCTGTAGTGACTAAACCAAATAGGCTTTTGCTTAGAGTGCCGACTATGCCTAGTGGGGCTAACCTCTTGGTGCGAATACTTCTGGGGTTTCTTGTGATTGGGTGGTTATAATGTCCCATGGTCTTGATTGTTTCGTTTATCTCTTTTTGTATGCTACGTAAGGTCTGGTGTTTGAGTTCTATGAGGTCCAAACCTAAAGCATCTTTGCACTTATTTTCTTCTATTCTTGCTATGCAGTTATTGTAAACAGTTTGATAAGAGTCCAGTGGCTTGTGTATTTGCATGAAGTCGTCGACATTGATGTAGATTATTTGTATCTTCCAATCGGCCTTCTTAATTTTCATGGGATCCATTTTTTCGTAATATATGCCGGGATTCGGGTCTAGGGGGTCCAGTTGATACTGTGGTATTCCTCGGGTCATCATACTTATGCTTAAAATTATTATAATGTTTATATTCGGGTGTCTCATCCTGTAAAAATATGGCCATTAGTTTACATGCATAAATGATATTGTCCCTTTTATTATTCTCTTTATTCATGTGATTTAGTCAGAATTCAGGTCAGAATCCATCTCGACATCCTTTAGTTTGTCAATGTGCTTTCTGACCCTCTTTCCGTTGGGGTATTCTAGAATTACATTTTTCCGACCTACGAATTCTATGATTTTTAGTGGTTTATTTCTATACGAATCGAATTTATGGACGCGGGGTTCTTTAATTAATCTAGCATATCCGCCGACTTTTCCCTTGAAAGTTCTGACCTTTTTGTCATACCTTTCTTTAGTCCTAATTTTGTTGGTTATTTGAGTTTGTCTTGCTAAAAGTTTCATTTCTTCTAGTCTTAGTACTAGGTCTCGCATATAAACGCTATATCTTTTTAATTTTTCATCGGAGGGTATTCTCAAAGGGAAACGTGCTATCTTTCCATAGACCAATTCAAAAGGTGTAAAGTTCATGGCTGCGTGTACACTGGTATTATATGTAAAGGTTGCAAAGGGGGTTAGGTGGTCCCAATCATCGTATCTTATTTCTTGGCGTACTGTTGGCGGTAGGGTGGTCACTTTTTATTGTAGGTGTGACTGATAATGTCTTTCTCACTGGTGGCAGTATTATGTCAGTTATGCTTTCGACATCTGACTCATTTCCTGTGTCCTCTTGACCAGATGCTTCTTGTAGCTTCTGCCGTGCTCGTTTTATAAGGGTTTGAACACTTTTTCCCCAGACATTGTCTACGTCGGTTTCTTTCTCAAATCTTGGATCAGATGTGTAGATTGCTTCACGCACATCATCGGGTACATTGTCATCGTCAGAGAAGTGTGAGGGTAAGTCCAGTTGGGTATCTATGTCCGTTGTTGATTCGTCGATATCAGCTTGTTTATCCATTTCATATTTTCTCATGCTTTCTTCAAATTTTCTGCTAGCTTCTTCTACTTCTTGTTTCGTTAGGGTGGTTCTGACTGATAGATTTTCTATAGATTCTTCATCTGCATTATCTTCATCTTGAGAATCTTCTACTGCAGTCATGTCTATTGCGATATTGCTTATAGTTTATTCTGACTATCTTCTGAAGAAGATGTCTCGTTCTCGGATACTTCTTGGGCTTCTTCTTCTGTAGTCTCTGAGTCTGGTTGTCGTAATCCGCTGTATCTGGGGTCTGGTATAGGCGGTTTATCTAGATCGCTCTCTTCGTTAGCCGTTGACGATAGCCATGATCTCCTGGATGGGTTGACTGTCATTGAATCATCCGAATCTGTATCAGACGAATTTCCTGGCACTTCTCGTGGTTTGATGGAAGTTGTCTCTGTTATTGCTGTTTGAGTTTTTGATGGCGTTTCTGTATGCGTAGTTTTCTTTGTAGCAATGGGTTTGGATGTTTTGCTGGGTCCTCCTTGTTTGATGTATTGTCCTACTGGGCTTTCTACCTGAGCACGTTTTGCTCTTGTCCTCTGCGCTACTACACTATGTTCCAGTTTGGGCGTTTCTTTATTTGTTTTCGCTCCTATGGGTCTACCTCTGCCTCTGGGTACTGTAGTCTTCTCCGATGCTCAGTGTGCTCTGTTGCGAAAACTAGTCTTCTGTGATGGTACTTTGCTTTTAGCCTTTTCTTGTTCTTGTTTCGTTTTTTTTTCTATTATCATCACCTTGATCCTAGGTAAATTTTTGTTTATTTCCTCTTCGTTGGCTCTGGAGGGTTTCTTGAAAGCGCATCAGCATTTTTGTTTAGTTTTCCTGGTTTGTATTTGAAGGTATATTCATAGCCTGTGAACCTAAACATCCATCACATTAATCTTTGTCCAGGATCTTTTCTGCTATGCATCCAATTTAATGGTTCGTGGTCAGACACTAAAGTGAACTTGCGACACAGTAAGTATGGTCTAAACTGATGTACAGCATATAGTACCGCTAAGCACTCTTTTTCAGTGGTGGAGTAATTCCTTTCAGCTTTATTTAAAGTTCTAGACAAGTATTGGACTGGATGATCAATTCCATCCTTTTCTTGACTCAGGACTGCTCCGATCGCGTAGTCTGATGCATCTGTGGTTAAGGTGAATTCCTTATCAAAATCCAGGAATTGTAAGATGGGTTCTTCCATTAGGCATTGCTTGAGTTTTTGAAAGCTCTCGTCACATCGAGGGGTCCATTCAAACTTCACGTTTTTCTTTAGTAAATCATTCAATAGTTTCGCTATTTTAGCAAAGTCTTTAATATACTTTCGGTAATATCCAAACATTCCTAGTACTTCTCTTATATTCTTGGCACTCTTTGGTGTGGCTAGTTTGGCTATTGCCGAAACCTTTTCTGGATTGGGTTCAACTCCTTTTGCGCTAATTATGTGTCCTAAAAATCCAACTTCTTTTCTAAAGAATTCAATCTTTTCAGGTTGCAAGACTAATTTTGCTTCTCTCAACCTTTCCATAAGATTTTGTATTCTCCTTTCATGGTCTTTTAAATTTTTACTGTACACTATGATATCATCCAAGTATACTAACATTTCAATATTCTGTAGTCCTCTGAGAACCTTTTCCATGAGACGTTGAAAATTCGCCGTAGCATTCTTCAATCCTTCAGCCATTCTTGTGTACTCATAGTGTCCATTTATCGTTGTGAATGCTGTTTTATAACAATCTTCAGGAGCCATCGGTATTTGTTGGAAACCACTGGCCAAGTCAAATATCGAAAAATAGGTTGCTCCTCCCAGTTGATCCATTATGTCCGCAATGTTGGGTAACGGGTGTGCATCTCTGATAGTTTTCTTATTTAGCTCTCTAAAGTCAATTACCATGCGCCATCTTGGGTTGCCATGACTATCTGGTTTCTTGGGTACTATCCAGATGGGTGAATTGCAGGGAGAATTGGATTCTCTTATGATTCTGTCTTTGAGTTTTTTTGGCTACGCTTTCTCTTACAACTTGTTTATGTTGAGGAGGATGTCTGTATTGTTTGGTGTTTATAGGTACGCTATTTTCTAAATAAATATGATGCTCGATCATATCGGCGCACGGCAGTCTGTCTCCTGGCAATAGAAATCGATCCAGAAAATCTTCTATTATGTGGTCCACAATTTCTAGTTCCTCTTTATTCAAATGATTTCTTCTGATCGATGCCTTCACTCGTTCTAATCTTTTAATCTGGTCAACAATTGCATCTCCATCAAAATCACTGTCTGTTTCTTGTAGAAAGTCTGGTCCGGTATCGAAAGGTATTAATTCTTTTGGATCTACCTCTATCATTACGTCTTGTTCAATGTATTTATGGCCATCATTTTGCAGGTATTGTTTGCATTGTAGACTACGCCTTCACCTAGAAATACATTGTTATTTCCTACATGTATCCTAGGAATGTAGCCTTCCTTCAGGTCACTTTTGATTAGGTTAATTTAGACTCCTTGTCTAGTCCTAGCTTTTATTATGTATTTTACGTTGTCCGTGGTAACATTTTCTTGGCTCTCCATATTTTGTTGCATGCATTTGCTCTCGTCATCAATTTTCGTTTCCACTTTCAGTACTTCATTTGCTTGTTTGCATGTATAACCTCTTCTTAGATTCCTTGGGTTATGTTCCTCTTCATGTCCTATGAACTGTATGGGATGCTTTACATCACCACTTACCATGAGAGCATTCTTATGGTAGGAGATTACTGCTTCTTCCTTCTGTAGGTAATTCCTTCCTAGCATGCCATCTTGTTTAATGGGAAAATCATCCTGTATTATTTGAAATTTTACTGGGGTTCCTCTTATATCCAAGTACACTGAACCTGCTGTCCACACTGTTTGGTCTGTGATGCCTCCTAATTCTCTGGCATCTTCAATGCTTATTGGTAAGTCGTCGTGTAGGGCTCTGATTTTTATTAGGTTAACAATTGCGCCATTGTTTATCATGAAGTCCAAATACGGTCGCTGTGTTCCTTCGGGTATCCTTATTCTTACAGCTGTTGCCTCTCCATCTTCCCAATTATAGTTTTCAGGTCCTTTACAGTTCGTGGAACACATTCTCGCGATTTCTCGGTTTTGGTTAGTGCTTTTACTAGGGCTTTACGTAATTGCCATTACTAGGGCTTTCGACTGATTTTCTTGCAGGTTTCTGGGATTCAAATCTTGATTTTGGTTATATTCCTGCATCTGCCTCTGATAATTTGCTTGGTCCATATTCCTTGGTGTTTGTTGATCGTTTTGTCTCGAGTACTTTTGATTTTGGCTCGTCATCTTGGGTTCGTGACGAGCCTGCTGGTAGTTTAAATTGTCCCTATCATTTTGGTTGTCATATCTGGGATTTTCATTGCGCCAATTGCTGGCATTCCGCCTGTCAGGTCGGTTCTGCGTGCTTTCATATCTTCCTGTTTGAGGGTTGAATATTCGTTGATTGGCTCTGTAGGATTGGTTATTACTTTCACGCCAACGATAACTCTCTTGTCGGTTG
The DNA here is from genome assembly GCA_020010945.3 of Muscidifurax raptorellus. NCBI lineage: Eukaryota > Metazoa > Arthropoda > Insecta > Hymenoptera > Pteromalidae > Muscidifurax > Muscidifurax raptorellus. The sequence goes on from JAHUUD020000031.1 coordinate 571,048, forward strand.
TCATTGTAGTTTTGGTTCTGGCGAAATCCGTTTCCATAATTTGTATTATTGTAGCGATTTACGTGGTCCGGATTTCTGTAAGTTTTTTCTTGGTAATGGTTTTATTGATAACCATTTGTTTGGCGGCGGTTGGTGGAATATCCATCACGTGGTGCATTTCTCGATCGATCTTGTACATAGGCAACGTATTCGGATTTTTCACATTCATAACGCTCCTCCATGTAACCTTGAAACGGACCAGGTTGATCCGCAGAAGAATCGCGAGATCGCGAACTGAAACGGCAGCACAAACAAAGAGACCTCGCGCGCACCCAAACAACCGACGCTGGAGCGGCAACAAGGAGCGGCGCACCCAAACAACCGACGCTGGAGAACCAACATAAACAACAACATATGGGACGGCGCCGACTATATAAGGCCAGCACGCACAGCACCAGAAGACTCAGATTTGTCGCGAATGATATTCTGTTCAGCTCTCCGGACTGAACAGACTATCATTATCAGGGGCTCTCACATACGTGTATCTACGTGTGACGAGACACCCCACCCATTGTACTTCACGTTATTCTAATAAATCTGCAATATATTATATTTCTATATACACTAATTCTTTCATTTAACTGAGTCATATCCCGGGGCATTCTACGTGGCGTCGAGCTATTGCATCTCCACACTACGCTAAGATACCCCCTACCTCCGTGTTGACGATCCGTGCTCACCCTCCATCAGTGCGGGTGATCGCGTATCCGAGGTTACCTCAAGTGCATCCTATCCTAATCTATTCCACGCTCCGAGTCTCGATACGAACGCGATCTCGCGATTCTTCTGCGGATCAACCTGGTCCGTTTCATTGGCGCCCGAACAGGGACTCGGAGCGCGGAAGGGATTCACTCCCGATTCAGTTAACATATCTCTTCTGCTTGCCCCTAGAATTCACAAATTCTCAATCTTTGAATGATACCTGAAATTAATGGCTCGTTCAGCGAGCAACAAATTCACAATCGGTTGACTTATCTGGACAACTTAGTACGGCAAGTTCTCAAACGCGATGCACATCAAAGAAAGCAAATTACAGAGCTTAAGAAAACAATTGAGACATTACAACATAAAGAAAAGAACATTATCGAACAAGTGAAAATAGCTCAATTAAATGTGCAACGCTGTCATGAGAACGTGCTCGAATGTTGGAAGGATTTAGGGGCAACGCAGAAGGATTACGAAGTAACATCAGAAAAGATCACTAATATTTACGACCTTCTCCTGGCTTACAACAAGAGGCAAGAGAATCATAAAAAACAATTAAATTCGCTGCATAACAATGTTATCGAGTGCCACAATTCGATGAAGATATGTCACAGAGCCTCAAATGAGAAAATCGAAAGCCTGGAGAGGTCCGTAACGGAGGTGAAAAATCTTAAAGAGGATGCAGACCTAACTCGTGAGATCGCTACAGATTTATTAAGAGTAACTAAAACCCGTTTAAGAAGGGTAGAGATTAAAGTGCAAGCTTTAGAAGAGCACATAAGCGATATCACGAGGGGTATGCAAAATCTGAAAATTTAAGGCCAGTCGCGTAGCACCCACCTATCATCATCTAAGTATCCAATGTTAACATTTCATTAACCATTAAATTTATTCAAAAGTCAATTCAGTAATTTCACATTTTCAAAATGGCCAATAAAACGGGCAAAAGGCGCTCCGAGATCCTCTTGGAGGAAATTGAAAGTGATGAAAACATTGTAATGGATAGAAATTTGGAATGGCAGAAAGCCGTAGTCTTGGAATTGATAACATTGGATAAGAAACAGAATGCACTTGAGAGTCGCGTTGACGAATTGGAGGGCAACGAAGATGAAGATGTTGCCTCCCCACGTATAAAATTAAGAAAGGACAAACTTGAAGGGGGCGTGGACGATACAAATGCCCGTATCGAAGCGCTCGCTTCATCTATGGAAAAAATAAAAGAACGCCTTAATTTACTCGAGACAGAAAACGATTCACTCATCTCACGAAATCAAAATTTACGCTCAGATCTCGACAAGATTAAAGAAACAATAGAATCAACCGTATCGATCACACAACTCCGGGAGGAAATTGCTAAAATTTACGAATCGAGCTCTATAGAATCGACTAGACTCGAAAAGATAATTCAAACACGCAATCTGAACGGAAATTCGACGACCGACAGGTCTCGACGTATAAAAATTGATATTCCGAAATTTAGAGGCTTAACTAGCGAAAGACCAATGAAATTCTTACGGGATTTTGAAAACTATTTTTCTCTTGTAAAGCCGGAAGATTATGAATTTAAATGCATTGTGTCGCAAGCACTTGAAGGGGATGCCCACAATTGGTGGTATCTTGTACAAGGCGAAGTCAAAAATTATAGTGAATTTTATGATCAATTTAAAGAAAGATTCTGGAATAAAAATATTCAAAGAACTAACGCCAGAAAAGTAGAGTTCGGTCAATACATGCCCGGGCAGAGAAGTAGAGTCAATTACGCCACATATATGTTTGGATTAGCCCGCGAGCTAAACATGGCCATAGACGAGCACGAGCTTGTAAGGAAAATCGCGGAGCATTTCGAACGGGAAATTAGACGCACAGTCACTAATCATAAAATCCAATCCATCAACACCTTCCTAGAAACACTTGCCGATTTTGACAGTGACGACGCATCCAAAAGAAATACCAATGCAGACAGAACCCAAAGACCAAGTCACGAAGCCAAACAAAATCCCACCCACCCTCCCACTGAGAATATACCAGCAAAAAACACTTTAAATTCCAAAACGACGAGCAATCAGCCATGGCAAAAAACAAAAACGTGGACAGACCAAAGAGTACACGCCATACAGACAGACAACAAGAAAACTGACAACAAAAACACCGGGAGACACAATAGCCAAAAGGGGACTAAAACAAACGAGACCCTTAACTTTGACTATTTCGACTGCAACGGAAAAGAGGAGCACAAGTCGGGAAACGGAAAGTAGTTGTGCCTGCTAAGGATGCACTTCCCGTTCAACGGAAGAAAGACACAACTACTAAAATCGCGTCCCTTATGGAAAATCCGCGTGATGAATTATTACACGATATCAATCCGGATGGTCGCGAAATTGAAATTTCTCATTGCCCAGAAATAAGAATCTCACTAGAAAACATCACTGTAGATGCACTCGTAGACACGGGTAGTGAAGTCACCGCTATATCAGAAGAATTTTATTATCAAAATCATAACATGCTGAAGCATTGCCCTACGTTGCCAATAAGCGGAAAAATTATCAAATGCGCTACCGGTAGCAAGTCTGCGCGGATAAAAAGACAAGTTCGTCTCAATACTAAGTTCGAAAATATATCTGAAAAAATAATTTTCATAGTAATACCCAAACTGATTAGATCATGCATCATCGGTTTTGATACTATAAAATCGTTGAAAATGCTAATTAACACGGTCCAGGAAGAAATCTTGTTTACCGTAAATAACGTCGACGGTGTAATACCATACGTGGACAGAAAAATGCCGCGGAATGAATTCACGTCACTAGCAATTACAGATTCGCGTAGGTTCACCGAAAAAGGGAATCTAGCAGATCTAGATGGTCTCTACGAAGACTATGAAGAAAATTATGAAAATCCATACGAGCTCACTTTAGAGGAGATCGAGGGAAAACTAGAAACTTGTGACACTCTTGACGAGACACAAAAACAAAAACTAAGAAACCTTCTTATAAAACGAAAAGAAGTATTCGAAAAAAAACCGGGATTACTAACAACTTACGAACACGAACTAATACTAACTAACACAACACCTTGGTTTTGTAAACCTTATCCTATACCTCTCGCAGACAGAAAGGACGCAACAGATGAAATCAAACGCATGTTACAGTTAGACATAATACGACGCTCAAGCAGCGTATATATAAATCCAATTAAAATCGTAAGAAAACGAGATGGATCGGTGAGACCATGCCTCGATGCACAAATGCTTAATAAAGTTCTTCAAAACAACTTTGAGGGACCTCCCGGAATCGATGAGGTTCTTCAAAGGTGCACAGATAAACCAATAACTAGTATATCAGATTTCACGTCTAGTTACTGGCAAATAAAATTAGCTGAAAATTCACGTAAATACACGGCTTTCAAAATAGACTCACATGTCTACGAATTTAACGTCGTCCCATTCGGCATAAAAACAAGCGGTTCGGCGCTGATACGCGGGCTTGCGGAAGCCACATGGGACTTAGACGAATTTCTTGTCTTATTTGTGGATGACCTTATGATACGATCACAAAATTTTGATGAACACTTAGAGCACCTAGATAAGTTATATGAGAGATTAATAAAACATAATCTGAGACTAAATTTCAAAAAATCAAAATTCGTTTGTAAGGAAATAGAATTTTTGGGCCATTATATTTCCGCTACAGGAATACGGCCAGATCCGGAAAAGATCCGTAATATTAAAGACTTCAAACGTCCGCGAAATTTGAAACAATTACAAAGTTTCATTGGCTTCGTGAATTTTTATTCAAAATTCACTAAGAAATTCGCGGAATCTTTAGTCCCATTGTTGAATTTAATGAGAAAAAATGTCGTATTTCTATGGACTGACGTACATCAAGCAGCGTTTGAGAAAATCAAATCATTGTTCGACGAAAATATGTTTTTAAAATACGCAGATCCAAAGAAAGCCTACATTTTAACAATGGATAGCTCAGACTATGCATGCGCAGCGGCTCTTTCTCAATTAAATGAGGAAGGAGATGAGGAAATTATCTGTTTTGTGAGTAGAACCCTCAAGGGGAGCGAATGCTCATACTTCACTACAGAAAAAGAAATGCTTGCCCTTGTGTGGTCGCTCAACAAGTTGGATACCTTCTTAAGGGGGGCAGTTGAAATTATAGTCCGAACGGACCACGAGGCCCTTACATTTCTACGCACATGTAAATTTAACAATCAACGATTGCAAAGATGGAACCTCGCCATCCAGGACTATAATTTGAACCCGGAATACATACCTGGGAAACTAAACGCAGTAGCGGACTATTTAAGTCGGATGAATAAAGATGGTCAAACAAAAGCAGAGAATAAAACAGAAATAATTATAACTGCTATTGTTCAACCAAAGTCACATCACGAACTAAGAAATATTTGTAAAAATATTGAGAGAGAGCAGAGAAATGATCCACAAATCCAAAAAATAATCAATAAATTAGGAAATAAGGAGAAAAAGACTTGTACACGCTACGAGATAATCGAAAATATTGTATATAAAAAAGCGAAAGAGAGATCTAAAATTGTTATACCGGTAAACATTTTAAAAAATTTTGTAAACGAAGTCCACACCGAGTATGGGCATATAGGGGGGCGAAAAGTAAATAAAATGTTATCAGAACATTTTTTTGCGCCAGGCTTACGCAGAAAGATTGCTGAAATTTTGAAAACTTGTGACAATTGTCAAAAAACAAAATACTTAACTCGAAAATACAGAGAATTGTCACAACCAATCTTAACGCGAAAGCCTGGAGAATTATTATCTATAGATTTCTATGGGCCATTACCGACCTCAGCGGGAGGCGTAAAATATATTTTAACTACAATCGATGCATTTAGTAAATACGTAGTATTTTATCCTCTCCGTAGAGCCACCACCAAGGCAGTTATTAAAAAGCTAATGGAAGACTATATACCAACTTACGGTAAGCCAAAGGCAATAATAAGTGATCATGGTACACAATTTACAAATGAAAAATATATAAAAGCTATAGAAAACGAAAATATTAAAGTTATATACTCTTCCATTAGGCATCCGCAAAGTAATATAGTTGAACGCGTACACAGAGAACTAGGCCGATTCTTCCGAACATTTATAAGTGAAAAGCACAAAGGGTGGTCTAGATTTGTAAAAATTATTCAAAATATCATAAATGAAACACACCACGAATCAACAAACTTCACGCCGACAGAATTACATTTCGGAAGAAAACCGACGCGTATCTGGGAAAAATATTTAAATATCCCACGTGAAAATGCGAAAATAACGCAAGAAAAGCGAATCTCACTAGCTTACGAACGACTATGTAAAATCGCAACAGAACGAGCGGCTAAGAAAAATGCGAAAGCGGAACATTATGTATTCAAAAGTGGCGATGAAGTATTAGTAAAAGCGTTAAATATATCAGATACGGAAGCCGGAAAAATCGCGAAATTTTTCGACATATACGAAGGCCCATATGAAATTCGAAAAAATGTCGGAATAGATACCTATTTATTAATTAATGAAACAAACGGAAAAGAGAGAGGCAAGTTTCATATAAACAATTTAAAGCCTTATTTTGAAGAAGCGGGAATATCATTAATGAAATATATAGAAGCAAATGAGGAGAAGTAAGAAGGGAAGGGATATATAAACAAACAAGAGAGAGAAGACAATAAACATAAGCATCACACACTACGAGGCCCTAAAGCCAGGCTACCAACAAGAATACAGGGCAAATTGGGAATCAGTATAAATCTAAGCACCAGGATGAACGGACAAGTCAAGCCGAGAAGTGCCAAATCCCCGAGGGAGACCAGCACCCAAACAGAGCCGGTAGCCGTCTGCCACCAGGCTACCCAGGTGAACGATCTGCTAATCGCGAAATGTGCAGCGCGATGCTGGACAACGCCGATACAAGTGCAGTGCCAACGAGTCATCAAGGCAAAAGCAGACCGCTTCCATGGGGAAACCGGCCTGTACGACAGGGGTTTGGCCACGCAAACTAAGAGGGGGACCGGAAAGGCCAACAAGATGATACAAACGGCAAGACAAGCACCATCACCAGCCACCGCCGCCCATACCATCTGGCCGACCAACCCGACCCCCCCTACCATCCAAAGGCAGCCGGACATCCTGGTACGCCTGCCACCAACAACGGCACCAGCGGGCAAAAGAAGGACACCACCACCACCGCTAGGCCCACCAAAACGCCGGCGCACAGCTCCAGCAGCAGAGGAGGAGTATATCCCGCTAACCCTCGAAGAATCGCAAGCTGCTAAAGCTGTCTGGGAGGGAAAAGTCCGAGCACATCGATTACTACAAGAGGTAGTAACGGAGCTCGGACAAATACCCGAGCAGACGCAATGGCAGCTAGACGAGTTCGAGGATTTTGCGAAGAAGCCATAAAAACAAACTCTCTCGTAAAGTAATTCTTCTTTTCTCTATCTTTTTCTCTTTTAACTGCTTTCAACATATTTGCGTAAAAAATTTTTTTTTTCTCTCTCTCTTTCCTATTGTTACATTAAAACAAAAATTTTGTTGTTGTCTTTGCGCGCGCAGTCCTCTCTTCGCCGGCTGTCGCAGGGGAAAATAAAATTCCATGCAAGCTGCAAATTTTATTTTGGGGGGCACTGAAACGGCAGCACAAACAAAGAGACCTCGCGCGCACCCAAACAACCGACGCTGGAGCGGCAACAAGGAGCGGCGCACCCAAACAACCGACGCTGGAGAACCAACATAAACAACAACATATGGGACGGCGCCGACTATATAAGGCCAGCACGCACAGCACCAGAAGACTCAGATTTGTCGCGAATGCTATTCTGTTCAGCTCTCCGGACTGAACAGACTATCATTATCAGGGGCTCTCACATACGTGTATCTACGTGTGACGAGACACCCCACCCATTGTACTTCACGTTATTCTAATAAATCTGCAATATATTATATTTCTATATACACTAATTTTTTCATTTAACTGAGTCATATCCCGGGGCATTCTACGTGGCGTCGAGCTATTGCATCTCCACACTACGCTAAGATACCCCCTACCTCCGTGTTGACGATCCGTGCTCACCCTCCATCAGTGCGGGTGATCGCGTATCCGAGGTTACCTCATGTGCATCCTATCCTAATCTATTCCACGCTCCGAGTCTCGATACGAACGCGATCTCGCGATTCTTCTGCGGATCAACCTGGTCCGTTTCAACCTATATACTGAGGTTCCCTATGCTGACTATTCCTGTATTGGTCTTCGTCATTGTATCTTCTGTTATTTCTATAACTTATTCCAGTCCGTGGTTCACTATATAATCTGGGATTGTTGTAGCTATAAGTCCTGCCACGGTATGGTCTGGAGTCTGGGATTATTTTGGCCTCCATTCGCGTCTCTATGCGTACAGCTTCTTCATAGGCTTCACGTAGTGTTGCCGGTTTGCTATAGTCAACTCTTTCCGCTAAATTGGCAGGTAGACCTTTTATAAATATATCCACTGCAAGTGATTTCAACGGGTCCATCATTTCTTTTTTATAACTATTGCCTTTTTCTTCTTGGATTGCTGTTTTTGCACTGCCAAGCAAAACGTTGATTTCATTATAGAAATCACCAACGGCGTCATGTTCTCTCATTCGAACATTCTGAATTTTGTTATTAAAATAGCTGAAATTCCTTCCTGGTCCAAATCTCTGCTTTAGATGTGCTATGAGTTCTTCAACTGTAGTAATTTGTTTATTGATTAAACTTCTCTTTGCTGGTCCAGTAATTTTGTGCAATGCATTTTGTAAAAACTGTGGTTGTATGTCTTCACTCATTAGAGATGCTGCATTTCTTAAGTCCTGTATGTATTCTCTGAGACTTCTCTTGCTGTCAAAAGTTGGGATACCGCTTATGCAGTTCATGAGCGCGAAGGTGTTTGCCATGCATTCATCAGCATGAAATCGGAATCGGATGCAGTTGCATTTGTTGCTCTGGTACCTCTGGCATTCGTTTCGTCGCCTAGATTCATTTTAAATGCTGTTTTGAATATTTTTTTTTTGTGAAAATTCTTCTTCTTCTTTTTTTAAAGGAAAAATAGTTTACAATCGATTTAGATGTTGGGATTGTTATAGCGGGTTATGGGTCGCTAAGTGTGGGTTTAGGGTCACCAGGAAATACTTCAAACTGGTTCAAGGGCAACTAGATGTGGTTTTTTGTCAAAAAGAAAATTAATTAATTGACTTCTCGTTTATTTGTTTCCTTTAAAGCGAACTCCAAAAGTTCATTAAACTTTTTGCTTACTTCAGATTGAAATTTTAAATTATTCTCAAAAACTTTATTATGATTCGCGTTTATTCTATTGTCTTCCCGGTAATAATTGTGCAATTGATTATTTATTTCTTTGAGCCTTTTCTCTAATGCTTTCTTTTCAAACAATAATTTTTGCAAGAAATATTTTTTTCCTGATCTTCTCTTGTTAAATAATTTTTCTCTGCCTAAGAAATTTTCTTCCTTCATGGGTTGTGTCTTATTGGATACAATGACCGCTGTTAAGCTGGTCCAAGGAGAGCCGCTACTCAGGATTCACAAGAGTAGTCGCTGCTAAGCAGACCAAAGGATCAGGTTGCTACTGAGCAAACCTTAGGATGTAGAGTGACCGCTATTGAGCAGATCCAAGGAAAAGCCGCTGTCAAGCAGACTTACGAGGTTTATGATGAATAGACGCTTTTGTAAGCAAACTAAGGGGAAAGGTAGAAAATTCGTCAGCCAATGAAGAATTCTTTTTAAAAAAAATGAAATAAAATACATAGGGTTAAAAGTATCTTGACAAATGCTCAGAAACTTCAATGAAAATTACTGTCACGCTTTTGGTTTGAAACAAATGAAAAATTTTTGCACTTTCGAATTGAAATAATTAAACTAAATAGAAATGATCAAAAAGTTAATTTATTATTTAAAATATTCACGTGAATATTAATGCATAAATATTCACTGCATGGACGCATTAGAGTGGTGCCGCAATCGGGAATGATATTGTAAAAATCCTCAATGCGTAAAAAAAACAAGAAAACAATAGAATTAATGTTATACTATATAATATTTTATGGTGTCCGGATCTCACTCTAATTGTTTGAATAATTGATCTTTATTTCAATACTCTGTGAAAAACCTCAATTATGAGCAAATAAAACCAAAAAGTTGTAAAATTCCCTGAGAAAATTTTATTACGAAAAAAAAATTATTTTTTTATTTAAATCGGCACTTTAATAATTTATAATAATTAATTAATTTTCATTGTCAAATATCATCTATCTATCAGCTTTACATGTATTGTAGTTTAAATCTCGCGCGCGTTTTATACTCTTCCAAAATGGCCGCTGTAGAGGTGCCAAGTCACTAGACCTACACCACTATAGTCTCCCTAGTGCTGCGCCTAGTTCCACGCCTGCGCTGGTGTTTGCTCTGAACAAACACGAGGCGTCGGCTGCTACACGCTGTATGTTGCGTGTTTAACCTTCTCGCGCGTCACGTATTTTTCTCATCAAAGTATTTTGCGTAAAACGCGTTATTTATCACTGAAACCCATAATCTGTGGATTCGCGAGTGTGTCCTCTACTCGTGTGTGTGTGTTTCTGGTTGTTCGGTTGATTAGGACCAAAGTTGTGAATGAAAGTGTTTATGGATCCAACACGATGTATCACAAGTAGTGTAACCTGTTGCTGCTTGTCAGATAAGTGTTTTTATTTATAATTTCTTGATTGAATTATCATCAACTGAGCACAAGAGCAACTTGCTTTGGGTAAATTGTACGTCTCTTTTACAGGTGGTATGAATTTTCATACACCAGGCAAACGCATCTGAGAACTTTTGTTCATCTACGAGCGCTACTTCATAGGTACGTAACCTTTAAGTTATTTCTTCAAATATGAATAAAGGACAATTATTTTGAATGGTCTTACCTTTTTGTTGTCGACCATTCGATAGAATTATATTATATATTTTAATAAATATATGTATATATGGGCTTAGAGGTCAATCACGCTCTGCGAGGTCTATCACCTCTATCGAGCACCTGCATACTACGCACCTGCATACTACTATAGCTACGCCCTGGTTCGACTGTGGCAGAAATGTGCCAATTCAGCTACTTCTTGCTGGTCGACCAGATTTTGGTGAGTTTTTTTTTTATATATAAATTCTTGTATATTCATTGCCTATATATATAAGAAAATTTTGATACCTTTATTTTGAATGGGCCCTTCCCTTCTTAATTGTATTGTAATGCTGCTCGCACATACTTTCAATTTCTAGATGTGGTTGAATTTCACCTTGGTTATCGCAAACAATCCTTTCGTTATATTTATCTCTAACTTTCTTATTTTTGAATTAAACAACAATTAGAATCATTTACATCCTTTTTTTTTCTTACGTTAAGACATTCCCATTTCTATTTTAAACAATGATTTTGTTATAATTTTATTGAACCGTACATAAAAAAAAAGACTAATATAATGCTCAATTAAATATTCACAGCAATTCAAACTCTTTTGTATTTTCTAGCTACTTGATGCTGTATCTTTGTATAAAAGCTCGATTGTGACGTCACCGCACGACGCCACGCTATGCTTCTACTCGTCTGCTATTGCCGATAGCACGCGGCCAGGTAATGCGATCCTTTTCTAATTCCTTTGTATTTCTCGTCACTTTATTTATTATTATTGTTATTCTTATCATTTCTCTTCGCGTTTCTATTATTCATTAATTCGCGCACTTTTATTATATTTTATTTGATTTATTAATCTTTTTAATGTATATATTTTAATATATGCTTTTCTTTTTAGGCACTCAAGATTTCTATATTCATGCAACAAAAAAAAGGGAAAATTAGCTGCCAGTTATGCACGATATCTCGGTGGGACCTCCAATTTTTGTTAGGTGATTATTAGTCACCTACCAATGTAAATCAAGTTTTGCGTGAGTTTATCTCGCGCACGCAACTATACAGTTACGGGAGAGACTCCACTCTTCGAATCTCTCCTGGCTGTCAGCTGGATTTTCCCTTTGTTACCAACGCGGATTTATTTCATAATAAATTTGCTTACCTTACGCGCTTTCTTGTTTTCCAGGAGTCAATCTCAACAATCTGTGCTTTATATCCTTCCGGTTGAAGGAAAGGTCCAAATATATTGTTACGTCCAGATGATAAATTTAAATTACCAAAATCTAACACATTAATACATTTACATGAATTCCTACCTGATTTAATAGTCGAACTTCACGATACGTGAAAGTTATAATAATTTAAATGATTAAATGAATGTATGATAGGAAATCCCTTTTGGCTACCGCGGACGCGGTCACTGCCTACCGGGGAAGGGAGCCGGATACGAAGTCACTTAAACTATACATTATTTCTTTTAAAATCGACACACGTTTATTTCTATGAAAAGAGAAAAGTACCTTAATGTGTGAGTGTGCGTGGCTGTTTGTATATATGTGTGAAGAGATTCTTGAGTGTCTGCAGCTGTCAATCCTTGGCGCCTTCCAGCCTAGGCTCGGTGGTTCAGGTTACAGCGGTGGCTAGATGCACTAGAGGTGACGGCTCGTCCTTTTGATGTGCGTAGTGTAGATCGTAGGGAGTCAACTGCCTCTGTTGCTTCTTCTTTTCAGCAGGGGGTGGTCTTCGGAAAAGATGCCGATGGATGCACTCGCTCGACTGAGCGACTAAGTCCGATACTCTTATTTTCGCAACGTACAAGTAGCGTATACTGCGTGGTGCTGATTTTTATATGAGTGGTCTGGCGACAAGCAGAGTAACGTTCTGCGAGAGATTACTGACTGATCTGGCCACAAGCAGAGTAACGTTCTGCGAGAGATTACTGACTGATCTGGCGACTAGCAGAGCAACGTTCTGCGAGAGATTACTGACTGATCTGGCGACAAGCAGAGTAACGTTCTGCGAGAGATTACTGACTGATCTGGCGACTAGCAGAGCAACGTTCTGCGAGAGATTACTGACTGATCTGGCGACGATTACCCTTTGCTCCCGGGCTTTATATACTCGCATACCCCTTGTTTTTCTCGGGCTAGGGATTTCCATATTGGGTCACCTTGCTATTTTCCTCTCTCAACATGAAGGGGATCGTGGCAGGTCAAGTCATAAACATCATAGTTTATGACTACCACTTGAGAATTTGTCTCTTTTAGAACTCTCCCGCGGTCTCTTTTTCCCTACTGGAGATCGTACACGTGTTTCCAATGGATTTCCAGATTGCCGAATATTGCGCTTCGGTTTCTCTCCTCGCTAGTTTTTTTCTCATAGTTATGCTTATCTCCCCGCGGTGGTTTGCCGTCGTATTACGTGGAAACGGCCACGTTGTTCTCGTGTTTAAAAATACGAATACGCGGCTCTTATGAAGCTCTCATTGAATCTAAAATATCTCCTAGCGCTCTTTTGACCCCTTTGAATTTATTGCTTGGTTCGTTGGAATATAGCCTATTTTCGTGAAGGTGCCGCTCGTACGTATGAGTAGATTTTTCTCTCTCCTGGTTTTTGCACGTACATTTCTTATGTGCCGCTTGCTCTTATAAGTGAATCTCTCTCTCTTTCTCGTTCTTGTCTTCTTAGGTGCCGCTTGTACGTATGAGTAGATTTTTGCACATACACTTCTTATGTGCCGCTTGCTCTTACAAGTGAGTCTCTTTCTCTTTCTCGTTCTTTTCTTCTTAGGTGCCGCTTGTACGTATGAGTAGATTTTGCACATCCACTTCTTATGTGCTGCGATGACGTACTAGTAAGTAAGTGTGTGTGTGTGTGTGTGTGTGTAGATATGATATGTATAGTAATAGTAGGGTTTTGGATGCGTAATGGAATCGGTGATTACATTACACCTCCCGGCCCGAAAAAGAACGGACGAGTGAAACTCGACGTTCGCTAAAGATTTGTATACGTGTATTATTGTATGTATTTCTTATAAACAATGATGGGTATTACAATTCTCCGCACATCATTATCTATTTACAATATGATTTATAAGGTACTTTTCGTTGTTACAATTTTTTTGTTTATATAATTTTCTTTGTTTACGATCATACATTCAGTTTTTACATACTAGATTACATATAATTTTATTTAAATTTATTATTAATATCGATATAAAATGAAAGAAGCAAAAAAATTTTTTCAAGAATATGTGACATGTGTATATGACCTGTGTTGAGTCGGCTGTAACATAGAATTTCTGTTAGTATATTGATAATTTTTTTATTACCGATGTGTAATTTTATTCAAGCTACTTTTCTCTTTATGTCTTTTTACTCTTTATCTTTCGTGTGGGTTGTTGCTTTTTATATAAAATTCCACCCCACCTGAAAAAAAAGAATGTTGAACATGGAATTTCAACATTCTTCTCTTATAGCGAGAAGTATGTGAATATTTTCCGTTTTGAGTTAAAAAGATTTTGTATTATTTTATTTCCCATGACCATTTCTACTTTAGGACACACGTGTTTTCTCTTTTTGTTTTTATACTTGTTCAGGTTCTATATATGAAACTCTAAGTCTATTAGCATTAACAGTTTTAATTTTCTTATTTTTCATTCTAATTTTTATATTTCGCTGATTGTTAAATACATCTACAACAGTGTATGGTCCTTCATATTGATCGGCTAGTTTATACTGCTTCCCTCCTTTTAACAACCAAACTGTATCCCCTATTTTAAATTCCTTTGGATTAATTTTTTTATCATAATAATATTTTGATCGAATTTTTGACTCGATTAATTTTTCCCGTGCAATTCTCTGAAGTTCATTTAATCTTTTACTAAGATTAATTACATAATCGTTATAAGTGGGGATCAGATCTTCGGGCTCAAGTGGCTCGTTTGAAGGAACACGTGCTAGTCGTCCAAAGACTAACTCATAGGGTGTAAACTGATGCCCTTCATGTGGCACCGTGTTGTAACAAAATGTAGCTAATTCCAAACATTCGTCCCAAGTTTCGTTATCTAAGGCCGTTTTAATATATTCGGTTAGCGAATGATGTGATCTTTCTAAAGAACCGTTAGATTGCGGATGATAGGCAGTAGTTTTTACTTGTTTGATGCGAAATTTCTTGGCCACTCTTCTCATTAAACTTGACATAAAATTACTACCTTGGTCTGTGAGGATTGTAAGAGGTGCTCCAAAAATACAAATAAAACGTTTTATTAACGCGTCTGCTACTGACTCCGCTGTGGAATCTTTTATAGGTATTGCTAAGCAATATTTCGAAAAATTGCATTGAATTGTTAGTATATTATTATAACCATTTTTAGATTCAGGAAAGGGTCCAACTATATCGAGACTAATCTTTTCCATCGGTGATTGAGGTGTGTCAGTAATTTGCATAGGTTGTTTGGTCTTGATTCGAACTAATTTTTTTAACTGACATGTGAGACATTTACGTATAAAATTTTGTACATCTTCTTTAATGTTTTCCCAGTAATATCTTTGTTTAATGCGTTTATAAGTTTTAGTTACTCCTTTATGACCTCCTATAGCTGTATTATGTAACTCTTCCATAATTCGGACTCTATCTTTTTCAGCAATGTACTTTATTAAATTCAAACAAATTATGATTTTCACTGGTACTCCCTTTAATATTTGTCTTAATTTAACTAATATGTCGTCCCATAATACGTTTTCAATATCTTTGCTCTTAGCCATGCTAATAGAGCGTATATTCTCTTTTATGATGAGTGATTTCAAAACTTTAAACGCGGCAATCATATTATTTAGAATTTCAGTAGTACTTAAGGATTGTGTCCCTCTTGTAACAATGGCAAAGTGTAATTTATTACTTCGATTCGTGATTTTAATTTCTCCTGCTTCTAAACCAGAGAATCTAGGCAATTCGTTGCGCGTATATAGCTGTTGAGCCCCTTCGTCACATGGCGTACCATCCGAAGTTATAAAATATATATAATTATCTTTTCGCATAAATAATTGTTCTTTACATTCAACAAATAGTTTTCCAAATCTTCTTTCTCTATTTATAATAGGCTCAACATTATTATCTTCCGTTGACTCTACGGGTATTTCTAATTGATTATTATGCAAATTTGTTACATCATTGTTCCGTTCTTCGGTAACCTCGACATTTTCCGCATTATCATTTTCAGATTGATTGTTGTTTTGGTTTTTATTACGTGAATTATTAGCGCGTTTTGGTCTTTTTTCTCGATAATTGGGAATTTGTATTTTTCCGGCTCTGGCTCGTGTCTCTATTGCTAGTACGGGTTCTTCCGTCTGCCCCTCTCCGGACCGCTCGACGGGGTTCCTCGAGAGTGCATCTGCGTTCACGTTAGCTTTTCCACATTTATAGACGATATCGTAGTCGTATGCATTTAATTTAATTCTCCATCTACTTACTTTCGACGTTAAATCTGTTGAATTTTTGAACCAAATTAAAGGTTTGCAATCAGTAACAATCGTGAAATGTCTGCCAAGTAAATATGGTCTAAATTGTGACACAGAATATAATATTGCCAAGGCTTCTCGTGAGTATGAATCATATCGGCTTTCTGTGTCGGAAAGTACTCGAGATACGTACCCTATTGGTCTGTCTTTACCTATTTCCCCTTGACTTAAAATACCTCCAATAGCGTGTAAACTAGCATCGCACGTTACTATGAACGGCTTGGAAAAATCTGCAATTTGTAAAACTGGTTTGCTACAAAGTTTTTCTTTTAATACGTCGAATGCTTCTTGTGTCTGCTCATTCCATATAAGTTGCACGTCTTTCTTTAATAAGTTACTTAATGGTTTCGCAATTCCCGAAAAATTGTGTACAAATCGACGATAATATCCGGCTAATCCCAAAAATTCACGAATATTTTTCTGAGTTCGAGGTAATGGAAAATTTCGTACAGCTTCTAATTTTTTTGGATCCGGTTTAACGCCTTCTTTACTTAACAAATGTCCCAAATAAATAACTTCTTTCTTTAAAAATTCACATTTATCTGGCTGTAATTTTAAATTAGCTTCGCGTAATCGTTTCAAAAATTTCTCGAATTTAATATTATGTTCCTCAATAGTTTTTCCATAGATAACCGCATCATCCAAAAATAAGAAGATTTCTTTGCCTTGCATATCTTTAAAAATCTTATCAACACAACGTTGAAAGGTAGCAGGTGAGTTTGAAAGACCCATTGGCATTTTAGTGAATTCGTATAAACCGTTCGAAGAACAAAAAGCTGTTTTATGTCTATCGGCTTCGTGTAAGGGAATTTGAAAGAACCCTTGAGCGAGATCAAATACAGAAAAATATTCAGCTCCGCCTACTTGATCGATTATATCTAATATATTTGGCAATGGATATTTATCTTTTATAGTTATATCGTTTAATTTGCGAAAATCAACAACTACTCGATATCGTTTATTACCTTTACTATCCGGAGATTTTGCCACTAAAAATACAGGTGAAGAGTAATTAGAATTAGAAGGCTGGATTACACCTCCATCAAGCATTTCTTTTATTTGACGATCGAGTTCTTCTTTAAGAGCGTGAGGAAATCGGTAAGGCTTAGTACAGATAGGCACATCGCTAACGGTTAATATTCTATGTTTAATAAAATGAGTAGTCCCCAACTTTTCCCCTTTTAAATGAAAGCAATCGGCATATTCTTCTATAAGGCGCTCGATTGGCTGTCGCAATTCGGTTTCTAAATGAGCATATCTTAGTAATGGTTTCAAACGATCTATTCTTGGCGTTTCGGCATTGTCAGCTTCCGTGACTTGAAAGATGGGAATTGCGTTATCTGGCATTCCGTTGACAAAATAATCTTTATCTGAAATTTCCATATAATTGTAACATAAGTCATCCATTTGACTATTCTCAATATAATTTTTAACAAAATGACAATTATTCGTTTTACGTTCTTGTTTATCCCCGTATAAATTTTCAAAGGTTTCCGCATTTACAGATCCTTCTTCTAGCAAACAATTCTCAAGTCCTTCGTCGAGTTCATAATCAGTAGCATTATTAGCAACTATCTCGTAATTATCGTTATTTTTATTCTCCTCAAATATATTCTCCGTATTCTCATCAACAAATACATTTTTCGTATCAACATCATCATTAATCATTTCATCATTAATAACTTCAACAACATTAACTTCATTTTTCATCTCATCATATTCCGCACTGGAATCAATTTTATTCATAACGACATTTTTCTCAATATTCACATAATTTGTATGCTCACTCTCGTTGCCTCGAGAAATGTTGGCTTGCAAAAGCTTCTTTAAACGCTCAATTTCTTTAAATAAATTCTCAACATATTCAGTTGTATATATATTCTCACTTGATTCGTCTTTTATTTCTCGAATATTATACTCGTCATTTTCTATAACGTCACGATCATTAGTGTCGAAATGCACATAAATGTTTTCCGGATTTCGATTAACATAAATACTTTCATTCCGTACATAATATTTTTCATTATTTTTTTCATCAATAAATTCACAACTTTCTTCAATTAATTCATTATTTTCCTCAATTAATTTATCATTTCCTTGATCAAAAGTATTTCGTTTATCATTAACATAAGAATCATTATATTCATGATCTGTTTCCCCTTCTTCCCTCAGATCGCTTCTGATTCGGGTATTTTTAGATTCATTTTTTTCTCTCTTTTCTCGTTTCGTACCTGTCGGTTCTGTTTCCGTAGGATACTTTTCAAAAGGAATTATTTGTCCATTAACTTCAATATAATTTTCAAAATAATTAATCGTTGCTTCGTTTTTACGAAAGAAATCATTACCTAATATGCCAGCTTCCGCTATGGGAAAATCATCGTCAACTAAATGAAAATCTGTTAACACATTATTAAAATCTACCGTCACTTTGCCAAGAGTTGAAATATGTTGTGTTGTTATGCCTTTTAATCTTATAATTTCGTCTGTTTTTATGTTAGTATAGGGCGATACCTCCGATTTACGCACTAAACTAACAGAAGCTCCGGTGTCAAGCATAAATTCTAATGGCTTGTTAAACTCTCCGATGTCTACTCTTATAGTGGGCACCGTGCTTGCGCGACTCAAATTTATTGTTTCGGTACGGATGTGGGAGTATCCCTCTCGTTGGAATCGTTCGGGCGCGTGCCAGCTGTCATCTCTCTCCGTGCGCCCTCCTGAGAGAGAGACTCGGCGTTTCCCTGCGCTGTATTTCCCGCGCGCGTCTCTCGCTGTAGTCTAAAACACTCGCGTTGCGTGTGGCCTCTTTTTCCGCAATAATAACATGTAGGTACGAATGAGCTTTGATTATTCGAAGGATTGTTGCGATTATAATTGTTATAATTGTTAGATCTTGAATTATTTTCACTGTCAGGTTGTCTCCGATTTTCAAAACTCCTTTGATTGTAATTATTATTACGACTATCGCGATTGTACTCATTGTTACGATTCGGTAAAAATTCTACACGTCGTCTATTATCAGCGTTCCATCCTCCGAAGTTCGCATTATTTGGCCGATTGTCACTTCGAAAATTTTGATTATTGCGCGGTGGGGGTCCTCGGTCTCGTTGATGGTCGCGTGAGTCGTTTTGTCGCTGTAGATGCTGTAGAGCGAACTGTCGGCAGTTAAGTGTCACGTGCCCGACTTTTCCACAAAAACCACATTTTATTAAACTTTGGTCAAAATCGACTAAATGCACTTTTCGCGTGTCTCTACTTTTAAATTTTGCGTCCGGCAACTCATCGTCGTCGATCGCGCAACCCGCATATTCGCGTTCTATCTCAATGGCTTGTTCTCGAGCCTCTTTTAACGTAGTAGGCGTACCCATGCGCCCTCGGATCTCCCAGCGTAGTCCCCTTTTAAAGAATTTGATGCAATCTTTTTCGAGGTCACTTTGAAATGTTTGTTTATTACTTATTCGGCCCTCCCGCTGAGCTGCGGCTGTAATTTCTTTTTCGATTTCCCGAATTCTATTTAGAAATACAATCACTGATTCATTACTTTTCTGTTTCATTTTCGCTAGGTCGCCAGACCAATCATGATAAGTTTTTGCTGAACCGTAAATATTTTCAAAAAATTCCATAACTTCGTTTACCGATGCAAAAGTCTGCCCGCGAGTGCTATTTAGTGCATCTCCATATAGGCGCATTCGGATAAATTTGGCTAATTCTCCTTCGAGTGTACTGGGTATCAATTCTTTAGCTTCTCTGCACCCATCGAGAAAAAGTGATAGCGATACATTTTGTCCATTAAATCGCGGAATTAAATCCAATACGTTGGTTATGGACATTCCGCGAACTTGAATTGTTTCTGCCATTTTGATTGGTTTTTTATTTATAATAGATGTATTGCGCGATGATTCGATTTTTGGCACGTTTAGGCTTTTATCAAAGGAGAGGTAGAGTTCGCTTTTCTCGTCGGTCGAATTGCTGTCACTTGGAGATATTTCTATTTTTATATCCTGTGGATAGGATATTGCTGCTCCCGCTGCGAAGGTGCTGAGTCTATCTCTCACGAGTTTAATCGCTTGGAAAAACCCGAATCCTTGATTGTTTAAAGTTTTATTAATTTCGGTCGCGTTATCCTCGTTTTCAAAAAATGCGTCTAATACTTCCGGTTGTATTTCAATGCTTAATTGTTGTTTAATTTTCTCGATCGCTGGTTTATAAATAGGCGTTTCGTCGCGTATTTCTAAGTTCTCAAAAATAGCCGTTAAATTTTCTTTGGGAAGAGGTCTATGTACTATAGGTGTACTAGTATCGATGTGGTCCGAAAAATTTTCACTTTTTTTATCGCGATTTAGATTAAAGACAGGGGGTTTGAGTGTTACTTTCCGAGGTAGTTTTTTTTATTGTATCATTAAGGTCCTCATCCACTTCGATTATAGGAAAATCTTTATCACTGTTATCTTTAAAGGGATCTTGGTTAGTGCACGAACGATATTTATAAAATTCAATTTTATTTTTCGGAAGTTCTTGTTTCCTATCTAAGTCAAGGTTAAATTTTTGGGATGATTTGTTAACTTCTTTAGTTAAGTCACTTACTTCGTTAATTAATTTTGTTACTTCAGGACTATTTTTTTCAATTGCAGTTTTTAATTCACACTCTTTGTCTTTTAGTTGTGTTAGAAGCGAATCGTTAGTTTCAAACGAAAAATTTGTTTTTCGGTTTGTATTCACATACTCATCACGCGACATGGTAGGGAATTCATGGCAAGTGACTTCGTTTCCGCGTTTCCCGGCCGCTATGCACCATTTTTATATATTATAAAAATATATTGATGTGTTACGTCCAGATGATAAATTTAAATTACCAAAATCTAACACATTAATACATTTACATGAATTCCTACCTGATTTAATAGTCGAACTTCACGATACGTGAAAGTTATAATAATTTAAATGATTAAATGAATGTATGATAGGAAATCCCTTTTGGCTACCGCGGACGCGGTCACTGCCTACCGGGGAAGGGAGCCGGATACGAAGTCACTTAAACTATACATTATTTCTTTTAAAATCGACACACGTTTATTTCTATGAAAAGAGAAAAGTACCTTAATGTGTGAGTGTGCGTGGCTGTTTGTATATATGTGTGAAGAGATTCTTGAGTGTCTGCAGCTGTCAATCCTTGGCGCCTTCCAGCCTAGGCTCGGTGGTTCAGGTTACAGCGGTGGCTAGATGCACTAGAGGTGACGGCTCGTCCTTTTGATGTGCGTAGTGTAGATCGTAGGGAGTCAACTGCCTCTGTTGCTTCTTCTTTTCAGCAGGGGGTGGTCTTCGGAAAAGATGCCGATGGATGCACTCGCTCGACTGAGCGACTAAGTCCGATACTCTTATTTTCGCAACGTACAAGTAGCGTATACTGCGTGGTGCTGATTTTTATATGAGTGGTCTGGCGACAAGCAGAGTAACGTTCTGCGAGAGATTACTGACTGATCTGGCCACAAGCAGAGTAACGTTCTGCGAGAGATTACTGACTGATCTGGCGACTAGCAGAGCAACGTTCTGCGAGAGATTACTGACTGATCTGGCGACAAGCAGAGTAACGTTCTGCGAGAGATTACTGACTGATCTGGCGACTAGCAGAGCAACGTTCTGCGAGAGATTACTGACTGATCTGGCGACGATTACCCTTTGCTCCCGGGCTTTATATACTCGCATACCCCTTGTTTTTCTCGGGCTAGGGATTTCCATATTGGGTCACCTTGCTATTTTCCTCTCTCAACATGAAGGGGATCGTGGCAGGTCAAGTCATAAACATCATAGTTTATGACTACCACTTGAGAATTTGTCTCTTTTAGAACTCTCCCGCGGTCTCTTTTTCCCTACTGGAGATCGTACACGTGTTTCCAATGGATTTCCAGATTGCCGAATATTGCGCTTCGGTTTCTCTCCTCGCTAGTTTTTTTCTCATAGTTATGCTTATCTCCCCGCGGTGGTTTGCCGTCGTATTACGTGGAAACGGCCACGTTGTTCTCGTGTTTAAAAATACGAATACGCGGCTCTTATGAAGCTCTCATTGAATCTAAAATATCTCCTAGCGCTCTTTTGACCCCTTTGAATTTATTGCTTGGTTCGTTGGAATATAGCCTATTTTCGTGAAGGTGCCGCTCGTACGTATGAGTAGATTTTTCTCTCTCCTGGTTTTTGCACGTACATTTCTTATGTGCCGCTTGCTCTTATAAGTGAATCTCTCTCTCTTTCTCGTTCTTGTCTTCTTAGGTGCCGCTTGTACGTATGAGTAGATTTTTGCACATACACTTCTTATGTGCCGCTTGCTCTTACAAGTGAGTCTCTTTCTCTTTCTCGTTCTTTTCTTCTTAGGTGCCGCTTGTACGTATGAGTAGATTTTGCACATCCACTTCTTATGTGCTGCGATGACGTACTAGTAAGTAAGTGTGTGTGTGTGTGTGTGTGTGTAGATATGATATGTATAGTAATAGTAGGGTTTTGGATGCGTAATGGAATCGGTGATTACATTACAATATATATATATGTGTGTGGCTGGGTGAATTAAATGAAATGTTTGTAACGAGTCCCTTTTTAGATGAAAGCTTCTGGCTTTTCTTGGCCTATCTTTATTTGTAATTGAACCTTGTGTTTATAAAATATATATGTGTATATATGTATATATGTGTATATATGTATATGTGCGCAAGCTTTAAGAAACCTGAAGAAAATATAACACAATAAACTGAATTTTAAACAAACTAAAACAAAGTATAAAATGAACCAAAAAGAAAACTACTAAAAAATGGTCGTCCGCGCGGCAGCTCGGCTCGAGTTGGAGTGCCTCAGGTAGCGTGGCTTGGGAACGCTTCGGAAGTATATCCGGACCTACCACGCGTCTCCAAGCTCCACTTTCCCATGTTGACGTCAGTGCGTCTGCACTCGTCGCACTCATTAGGCCTTACGGGACCTGTCGATGGTGCAAAGTTCAAGACTGCAGCGTGGCTTCGCACGTGCGGTCTTGCGCAGTGGAGGGGAAACTGTTTAGGTCAGCGAGATTCTTGGCTACCTGATACTTTTGTGGCCTTGAGTCTCGCTGTACCTTTTATGTGTAGAACTTTCTCGATTTCATATTCGAAATAATTGTTCGAACATGAATATCGTAATGTTGTCACATAACAAATATTCACCAGTGTTGTAAATAATTTAAAAAAATATTTTTGTACATCTTTTAGTTTTCTTTGTAGAGTCCCATGATTCTCGTAAATGTATATATATATATATATATATATATATATATATATATATATATATTATGATGTGTGAAGAGTCCCACATATATAGCATTACTAGTTATAATACAATCGAGCATGAGTCGCTAAATCCACCCCAAAGCCCGATTCTACCGACACTGCCCGACACCCCTGTCACGATTTCGGACGATCGCACGGGGAGAAAATAATACCAACTAGGAGACTATAAAAGGGCATACGCGGAGGCGCTCGCGCTCTTACCCCAGTAGCTCTTATTCGACCAGCTCGCCTATTAGGACTGCAATTTTAACCTGGATGATAAAATGTTTGTCATCGACGGAGCGCTCAATCCATCGCGGCATAGTACACTCCTTAATGAACACCCAACCGCGTTCGCGTTCACAGAACCGACGATTCGGGACGCACCATTCGATTTTGAAGGCTGTCCCTTGCCAGGAGTAGGGAACTACTTCGACAGTCCTATAAATCAGCAACACAGGCCACCAGCGCAAGACACGGATTTTGGGGAACGGTATGAGCAATTAAAAAATCGTATGCAGGATGAGATTGATGAAGGACTCAACATGAGCCTAAACCCATACCCAACAAAAAATCCAAACCCAAATTCGACAATTGGACGCATACAGACCGAATAGCCACGCAGACACCGTTTAACAGACGGGGGCTGGATGGTTTCGCTGTACCAAGCACTGAATACGATTCCACCTTATGACGGAAATCCAGACATGCTCGCGTTATTTTATCGCGCCGTCCGCGACGTAATCCATGAGTTAGGGCCGTCAGCCGAGCGCTGGGTACTCGACTCGCTGGCGTCGAAATTCCGAGGACGGGCGACCGATGGCTATACTGCGCGGTTGACGCAATATGTCACCGTCGGGCGGATGCTAGCCCATCTAACTACGCAGTTCAGCAGCGTGGGCGGTATGGATAAAGTTTTAGCTGCTCTAAAAGTAATTCGCCAATACGGCTGTGAAAGCGTAGGCGACTATGGACTACGTGTTCAAACACTACACAATTGAATATCTAAGACTCAAGCCGCAAGATGTGCGATTAGGAAAGGGACACGTATAAGAATAACACCGACAAGGAGGCACTCGAACAATTTTTGTTTGTTCTCAATAGAGAATTGCAACATCAAGTACGTTCAAAGAATCTGGGTGGCTTTCGAGAAGCCATTACAGAGGCAGTCGCTTTCGAATATCGCACCAGCGTACGCAGCGCATACGGCCCGCAACCAGATGCACCTCCGGCAGATAACACGAAAATTTAGTCATGGGCCTCGGACCTTGTGAATTTAGCCAAAATCGCACTAGAATCAAAGGCACACGCCAACGCGCAGGCGGTGCCAACCGCCGCGGAAACCGTTAGATACACCACGGGCCTGAATGTCTGCAATTACTGCCGTAAGCCGGGACATCTGAAAGAGGTATGCAAAAATAAAAATTTTGACACGAAGAAGTGCGAGTATTGTAGCCTCGCGGGCCACGTCTACGCCAAATGCTTTTCACTAAAAAACGCGATAACTAATGGGACACTCAGTAGGGAGAAACTCGAGAAGCTAGCGTCAACACCTCTCGGTGGCGCGCCTCCACTGGTCTACACCCCGTTCCCTACACAGCGGCCCCGATACCAGTGCCGTACGTCGTACCTGCAACGCAGGCAAGTAAATCGGAAGCGGCAGAGAAACGAAAGAAAAAGGCCGAGGGGCAGGACAATAAAAGGAAGAAGAAACCAGAAGTCGCAAGGAAACAAAAAGAAGATAGCGGCGCAATTTCATAAAATAAAGGAGCAAAAGGTGCTAGAGAGGAGATGCCACGTGCAGGACGAGAACGAGAATACACAGATGGTATTCTGGGATGGATCGTATTTACGAAATATCGTTTGAAGGTCACTGCCACAGACAGATGTATGGAATTTGGTCAAACCATAATACCTTTTACTCAAGATGGCCAATTTATTATACCCGCACGAACGAGACAAGTAATTTATGCAAGAGACTGATCGGAGGAAGTAGGGTTTGCCCCTCTACAGAATTTAGGAGAAGGAATATACTTTGGGAATATTATCGCCACCAATCAGAAGGGAATAATACACGCGTTATGTGTCAATACAACAGAGAAAGAAATAGAGATAAACCCACTGGAGGTAACACTGGAATTAGGCGAAGCAATAAGGGAAGGTAGAGAAGATATTAATTCAGAGAAAGAGAAACCTAGCGAACCTGTCAACATATGCAACAATATTCTCAAACAAAAACAAGGACAGAGTTCAGAAAATTTTTGAACTTCTCGATCCGGAAACATTAAAGGTTCTATCGGCGGAGGAAATTGATCACATTAAGTAGATAATTCGGGAAAGACCACATGTTTTCGGGTTACCTGGCAAGAAACTCAAAGTGACAACACTGGTGTCTTATAAGATACCTATTAGTACGCATATCCCCGTCCTCACTAAGGCATACAGACCGATAAGTAGGAGGGGGACGAGTTAGCGCGCCAAATAAAATAATTACTGAAGGATGACGTAATCAGACCAACGTATTCGCCGTACAGCTCTCCTACATAGTGATACCCAAGAAGCCCGCAGCGGACGGAACAAAGAGATGGTGACTGGTAACAGATTTTAGGAAACTAAACGAAGTAACCGTGGGAAACAGCTAGCCAATACCCAACACCGCGGATATAATCGACAGCGTCGCTTTAGCCAGATACATCACGGCCCTAGAATTGAGAACGGGGTTCTACCAGATACCAATGGACCGAGCGTCCATTACTGCTACCAACGACTAGGCATGGGCCGCAAGGGCGCTCCCTCGACCTTCCTGTCCCTCATGGACTTGGCTCTTGCGGGTCTACAGGGGTCAGAGTTGTATGTTTACCTCGACGATATCATTGTTTTCGCAAAATATCTCAAGCAGCACAGCAAGAAGTTTCGTCGTCTAATGAAACGATTAGATGATGTTAACTTGACAATTGAACCACTGAAATTCCAATTCTTGCAAAAGAAGCGCACTTCCTAGCCGGAGGAGGATGAATTCGAGCCGACCCTAAGAAAATAGAGGCGATGAACAAATTCCCAGTGCCGACTAATGCAAAGAAGATAAAGCAATTTTTAATACTCTCGCGGTATTACATGCGCTTTATTAATGGTTTCGCAAAATCAGCAGCTATCTTATGCAGCCTACTAAGGAAGAATGAACCCTATGTTTGGAAAGAGGAACACCAACAAGCCTTCGACGCACTACGAACAGCACTGTGCAAGAAACCTGTAATGAAGGTACCAGTCCAAACGTAAACCTTTCTATTAATAACCGACGCATCAGATTACGCGATAGGAGCCATCTTGAGCCAGTGTCAGCTGGACAGCTACCAACCCTGTGCATATGCATCACGGGTTCTTAAGGGAGCAGAGCTGAGATATTTCACCTACGATAGAGAGTTATTCTAATAAGCCGAAGTATTCGCTATGGACCAATTTAGGCACTACCTCGCAAGGCGAATATTTGTAGTGGTGACAGATTACGAACCGCTAAAACACTTTCTAACCACCAAAAAGCCGGATCTCAGATTCAATCGACTAAAGCAGAGCTAATAGGCTACGAATTTGATATTATATATCGATCAAGCCCTCGCAACAGTAACGCAAATGCACTCTCTAGAAATCCTATATTACAAGAGGGAGAAGAAAATCAAGAGAGTCCGAAGGCGGAATTATACAAGCTAGTCGAAGAATAGGAGAGAGAAGCAACCGTATTACCACTCAGGAAAGTACTTTAGAATCATGGAAAAATGAAAAGTTATTTGTTTATTTTTATTTATTGACCATATAACATATGCCTTATAAAAAGGCATCCTAAAGAGACAAACTTTGTTGTCTGAACGTAGGGATGGTACATACATAGAAACTTAAAATCTAAACCTAAAAACTAAAATGAGATCCAACAAGATATTGAGTCATTTTATTGGAATCTGTTTTAAAATTCCGGCAAAAGTTAAGTAACAGTATAATATAAAAATTCTCTTTAACTATATAATATAATTTTCTCTTATAAATCTTTTCAGTCTCTCCTTGATTGAGACTTTGCTAATCACTAGAGTTTTCAGATCATCTGTTAAAGTATTAAAAATATTTATAGCTACAATATAGCTGGTTTTTTTACTTATGGTTTTCTCAATAATTGGAAGCTGGATACTTTTGCAACAATAGTACCATCTTGCATACCTCTTAGTAGATCATTTACGTATAAAATAAAAAATAAAGGTCCTAATATAGTCCCTTGTGGACACCAATTGATATTTCTTTATATTCACTTTTCAAATTCTGTATTTTAACGCATTGTTTTCTATCTGAGAGATAGCTGTTCATTAGTTTTAAGGCACTGCCTCTTATTCCATATCTCTCTAGTTTATCTAGGAGCTTTCTGTGGTCCACCGTATCAAACGCTTTTGCCAAATCCAAGAAGGCAGTTATGATTGGCTTGGATTTATCAATTTTTTTATATATAATATCTGTAATATAATTCAACGCATCTGTTGTTCCTTTATTTTTAACAAAACCAAATTGTTTTTCCGATATAACATTACATTGAGTCAGAAACAAATGCAACCTATTATACATTATTTTCTCAAATATCTTCGCAATGTTCGATATTAGTAATATCGTTCTATAGTTCGATATACAGGACTTATCACCAGCTTTATAGATGGGAACAATGTCAGCCTGTTTAAGCGCAGTTGGCCACGTAGCCTGTTGTATACAAATATTAAAAATATATTTTAAAGATTCAGCTATGCAGTTTACCAATAAATTGATTGTTTTGCATTGATATTATCAACGCGACCAGATTTGTTTTTTAATGATTCTATAGTTTTTCGAATTTCAATACAGTATGTAGGGTATATAAAAATTGATTTGCTATTTCTTTCTGGGAGCTTTTGTTGATCTATATCTAAATCTGGAATTTGATTACTCAAGTCCATACCTATTTTGCAAAAATAATCAATCATGGAGTTCGCTATGGCAGATTTGTCTTTAATTTTTGGGTTATTTACAACTAAATAGTCAGGGGACTTGTTTTGTTGCGCGTTTTTACCAAGCTTAGCATTAATAATGTTCTATAGCTGTCTTGGATTGCTACTAAATTTTTTATTTCATTATTATCAAATTTGTATTTAGCATCTTTCATGACTTTATTTAAGGTTTTTTCGTAGTTTTTATATTCATCTTTCAATTCCAAATTAGTTGGGTTCATTTTCCATGTTTTATACAAATTTTCTTTAGTTTTGTAAGAGATTTGGGTTGCTTTAGTTATCCAATTTTTTCTTGGCATTACAAATTCCTATTAACAAATTCAGACTTTGATATGTCATGTCACCTATACATAGCAGATATTACAACTGATTCTCCTGTTATAAGTTTTATGTCAGTACTCACAATGCTCAATCTGTCAACTACATCAATTTTATTATTGCTATATATATTGTTAATATGTTATGCTACATAAATTTTGCAGCCTTGTAGTTGATTAAGTAAATTGTAAATTGCAAGTTTCTGTGCATACAATTATACACGGTTTTCTTTTTAAAGATTCTACAAAAACTTCCAGTTTTCCAAATTAACATTTAAGCTTCTAAAGTTTACGCATAAAATAATGTTTTGTTTTCTACTTAGTGTCTTATTGAGTTTTTTTACATCATCAACTTCAAATTCAAACTTGCTTATATCTTCAACACTGATGTCTTGATCCATTGCTATTTCTTATTTCTCCGTAGTCTTCCTGCTATATTTGAATTTATCGATTGAAGCGACGTGGACGAAATTCCTGAAGCTTTAGCTACCATGCCTCTTTCAGACGTTTCTACTGTGCCGATATATCTTGGTCTTGTAGGTTTAATTGTATAGTCGGTATAATCAATATACTTCCTTATCTTAGATTTCAAGATTTTGCATTCGTGGCTATCTATTGCCACATGTTCTAAGTTGAAATTTGTTTTATAAGTATCATTACTGTAAACACAGTTTGCACACTTAAACTTATTTGTTTGGCAGTCTCTTGTTTTATGCTCACCAGCACACTTTAGGCAAATATTACTATTTTTACACTTGGTGCCATTGTGACCAAATCTGCCACAATTAAAACATGGTTTAACATTAATATAATCATAAACTTTGCAGTTTTGATATCCTACAAAGAGTTTATTCTTATTTTCTCTGATGTTTTGGTATATCTCAGCAGTCACTTCCAATATCACAGACTGAAATCCAGTTTTACTGTTCTTATACGAATTCAGAATCACACTTTTTTTTAAAAGCACTAAAATTTCTTCCATTGATATCATCTTCAATTGTATTGTGTCCATATTTTCAAAATTATTAATTCCTACTACCTTGACCTTAGGATTTTCAACTTCTTCTCTGTTTACATCACATACGTCTGCAGTTATATATATCACATCTACACACACACACACACTTACTCACTAGCACGTCATCGCGGTACCCAAGAAGTGGATCTGAAAATCGGGAGATATATTTACACATACGTGTCAGCGGCCCCTTCACACAAATGGACTATATTCCGATGAACCACGCAATAAATCCAAAATGCCATAAAAACGCTAATGAACATATTAGATTCAATAATAACTTCATAATGTAATGTAATCACCGATTCCATTACGCATCCAAAACACTACGATTGCTATACATATCACATCTACACACACACACGCACAGACTTACTCACTAGCACGTCATCGCGGCACTCAAGAAGTGGAGCTGAAAATCGGGAGAGAGAGAGATTCACTCATACGTGCAAGCGGCACCCAAGAAGTGGATCTGAAAAACCAGGAGAGAGAGAGATTCACTCATACGTACAAGCCGCACCCAAGAAGAAAAACTGGGAGAGAGAGAGAGAGAGAGAGATTCGCTCATGCGTGCGAGCGGCACCTTCACACAAATAGGCTATATTCCAACGAACCACGCAGTAAATTCAAAATGCCATAAAAACGCTAAGGGATATTTTAGATTCAATGATAACTTCATAAGAACCGCGTGTTCGTATTTTTAAACGGAGAGCCATGAATTACGAAGCACGAGAACGGGGGGAGCTGTTTCCACGCAATACGACGACAAACCACCGCGGAAAAATGAGCACAACTATGAAAAAAACTAGAGAGGAGAGAGAGACCGAGGCGCAATATTCGACGATCTGGAATTCCATAGGAAACACGTGTGCGATCTCCAGTAAAAAGAGAGACCGCGGGAGAGTTCTAAAAGAGACAAATTCTTAAGTGGTACTCATAAACTATGATGTTTATGACTTGACCTGCTACGATTCCCTTAAAATTGAGAGAGGAAAATACAAAATAGTGAGGTGACCCAATATGGAAATCGCTACCCCGAGAAAAACGAGGAGATATGCAAATATATAAAGCCCGGGAGCAAAGGACAAGCATCGTCAGTAATATCCGATATCTCTCGCAGAACGTTACTCTGCTCGTCGCCAGACCGTTCTTAAAACAAGTATCACGCTTTACTCGCTACTCGTACGTTTAAAAGTAGAGAGTATACCGGACTTAGTCGCTCAGTCGAGCAAGTGCATCCATTGGCATTTTTCCGAATATCACCTCTGCTGGAAAGAAGAAGCAACAGAGGCAGTGGACTCCCTGCGATATACACTACGCACACCAAAGGGACGAGCTTTCAGACCTAAGTGCATCTAGCCACCGATGTAAACTGAACCACCGAGCCTAAGCTGGAAGGCGCCGAGGATTAACAGCTGCAGACTCTCAAGAACCTCCTCACACATATACACAAACAGCCACGCACACTTACCCATTAAGGTACTTTTCTCTTTTCATAAAAATAAACGTGTGGATTTAAAAGAAATAGTGTATAGTTTAAAGTGACTTTGTATCCGGCTGCCTTTCCTGGTAGGCATTGACCGCGTCCGCGGTAGCTAAAAGGGACTTCCTATCCTTCACTCTTTTAATCATTTAAATTATTATAACTTTCACGTATCGCCAAGAACGATTATCAATTCAGGTAGGAATTCATGTAATTGTTTTAATGTGTTAGATTTTGTAATTGAAAATTTGTAATCTGGACGTAACACATTCATATATTTATTATTTTAAAAATGGTGCATAGCGGCCGGGAAACGCGGAAACGAAGTCACTTGCCATGAATTCCCTACCATCTCGCGTGATGAGTATGTGAATACAAATCGAAAAACAGATTTTTCGTTTGAAACTAACGGTTCGCTTTTAATACAACTAAAAGACAAAGAGTGTGAATTAAAAACTGCAATTGAAAAAGGTAGTCCTGAAGTAACAAAATTAATTAACGAAGTAAGTCGCTTAACTAAAGAAGTTAACAAATCATCCCAAAAATTTAACCTTGACTTAGATAGGAAACAAGAACTTCCAAAAAATAAAATTGATTTTAAAAATATCGTTCATGTACTAACCAATATCTCTTTAAAGATAACAGTGTAACGATTTTCCTATAATCTAAGTGGATGAGGACCTTAATGATACAATAAAAAAACCACCTCAGAAAATAACACTCAAACCCCCTATCTTCAATCTAAATCGCGATAAAAAAAGGTAAAATTTTTCGGATCATATCGACACTAGTACACCTATAGTACTTAGATCTCTTCCCAAAGAAAATTTAACGACTATTTTTGAGAACTTAGAAGTACGCGACGAAACACCTATTTATAAACCAGCGATCGAGAAAATTAAACAACAATTAAGTATTGAAATAAAACCGGAAGTATTAGACGCATTTTTTGAAAACAAGGATAACGCGACCGAAATTAATAAAACTTTAAACAATCAATGATTTGGATTCTTCCAAGCGATCAAACTCGTGAGAGATAGACTCAGTACCTTCGCAGCGGGAGCAGCGATATCCTATCCACAGGATATAAAAATAGAAATATCACCAAGTGACAGCAATTCGACCGACGAGAAAAGCGAACTCTATCTCTCCTTTGATAGAAGCCTAAACGTGCCTAAAATCAAATCATCGCGCGATACATCTATTATAAATAAAAAACCAATCAATATGGCAGATACAATTCAAGTTCGCGTAATGTCCATATCCAACGTATTGGATTTAATTCCGCGATTTAAAGGACAAAATGTATCGCTATCACTTTTTTCGATGGGTGCAGAGAAGCTAAAGAATTGCTACCCAGTACACTCGAAGGAGAATTAGCCAAATTTATCCGAATACGCCTATATGGAGATGCACTAAATAGCACTCGCGGGCAGACTTTTGCATCGGTAAACGAAGTTATGGAATTTTTTGAAAATATTTACGGTTCAGCAAAAACTTATAACGATTGGTCTGGCGACCTAGCAAAAATGAAACAGAAAAGTAATGAATCAGTGATTATATTTCTAAATAGAATTCGGGAAATCGAAAAAGAAATTACAGCCGCAGCTCAGCGGGGGGCCAAATAAGTAATAAACAAACATTTCAAGGTGACCTCGAAAAAGATTGCATCAAATTTTTTTAAAAGGGGACTACGCTGGGAAATCCGAGGGCGCATGGGTACGCCTACCACGTTAAAAGAGGCCGAGAACAGGCCATTGAGGTAGAATGCGAATATGCGGGTTGCGCGATCGACTACGATGAGTTGTCGGACGCAAAATTTAAAAGTAGAGACACGCGAAAAGTGCATTTAGTCGATTTTGACCAGAGTTCAATAAAGTGTGGTTTTTGTGGGAAAGTCCGGCACGTGACACTTAACTGCTGACAGCTCACTCTACAACATCTACAGCGATAAAACGACTCATTTAACCACCAACGAGACCGAGTACCCCCACCGCCCAATAATCAAAGTTTTCGAAATAACAATCGGCCAAATAATACGAACTTTGGAGGATGGAACGCTGATAATAGACGACGTGTAGAATTTTTACCGAATCGTAACAATGAGTACAATCACGATAGTCGTAATAATAATTATAATCAAAGGAGTTTTGAAAATCGGAGACAACCTGACAGTGAAAATAATTCAAGATCCAACAATTATAATGACAACAATCCTTCGAATAACCAAAGCTCATTTGTACCTACATGTTATCATTGCGGAAAAAGAGGACACACGCAACGCGAGTGTTTTAGACTACAGCGAGAGATGCGCGCGGGAAATACAGCGCAGGGAAACGCCGAGTCTCTCTCTCAGGGGGGCGCACGGAGAGAAATGACAGCTGGCACGCGCGCGAACGATTCCAACGAGAGGAATACTCCCACTTCCGTACCGAAACAATAAATTTGAGTCGCGCAAGCACGGTGCCCACCATAAGAGTAGACATCGGAGAATTTAATAAGCCATTAGAATTTATGCTTGACACCGGAGCTTCTGTTAGTTTAGTGCGTAAATTGGAGGTATCGCCCTATACTAACATAAAAACAGACGAAATTATAAGATTAAAAGGCATAACGACGCAACATATTTCAACTTTTGGCAAGGTGACGGTAGATTTTAATAATGTGTTAACAGACTTTCATTTATTTGACGATGATTTTCCCATAGCGGAAGTCGGCATATTAGGGAATGATTTCTTTCGTAAAAACGAAGCAACAATTAATTATTTTGAAAATTATATTGAAGTTAATGGACAAATAATCCCTTTTGAAAAGTATCCTACGGAAACAGAACCCATAGATACGAAACCAGAAAAGAGGGTAAAAAGTCAATCTAAAAATACCCGAATAAGAAGTGATTTGAGTGAAGAAGGGGAAGCAGACCACGATTATGATGATTCTTATGTTGATGATAAACGAGATATATCTGATCAAGGAAATGATAAATTAATTGAGGAAAATAATGAATTAATTGAAGAAAGTTGTGAATTTATTGATGAAAAAGATAATGAAAATTTTTATCTACGGAATTGAAGTATTTATGTTAACCGAAATCCGTAAAATATTTCTGTGCATTTCGACACTAATGATCGTGACGTTATAGAAAATGACGAGTATAATATTAGAGAAATAGAAGACGAATCAAGTGAAAATATATATACAAATGAATATGTTGAGAATGTATTTAAAGAAATTGAGCGTTTAAAGAAACTTCTGCAAGCCAACATTTCTCAAGGCAACGAGAGTGAGCATACAAATTATGTGAATATTGAGAACAATGTCGTTATGAATAAAATTGATTCCATCGCGGAAATCAATGAGATGAAAAGTAAAGTTAATGTTGTTGAAATTATTGATGATGAAATGATTAATGAGGATGCTGATACTAAAAATGTATTTGTTGATGAGGATATGGAGAATATATTTGAGGAGAATAAAAATAACGATAATTACGAGATAGTTGCTAATAATGCTACTGATTATGAACTCGACGAAGGACTTGAGAATTATTTGCTAGAAGAAGGATCTGTAAATGCTGAAAATTTTGAAAATTTATACGGAGATAAAATAGAACGTAAAACAAATAATTGTCATTTTGTTAAAAATTATATTGAGAATAGTCAAATGGATAACTTATGTTACAATTATATGGAAATTTCAGATAAAGATTATTTTGTCAATGGAATGCCAGATAACGCAATGACAATTCCAATCTTCCGAGTCACGGAAGCTGAAAATACCGAAACGCCAAGAATAGACCGTTTGAAACCATTACTAAGATATGCTCATTTAGAAACCGAATTGCGACAGCCAATCGAGCGCCTTATAGAGGAATATGCCGATTGCTTTCATTTAAAAGGGGAAAAGTTGGGGACTACTCATTTTATTAAACATAGGATATTAACCGTTAGCGATGCGCCTATCTGTACTAAGCCTTACCGATTTTCTCACGCTCTTAAACAAGAACTCGACCGTCAAATAAAAGAAATGCTTGATCGAGGTGTAATCCAGCCTTCTAATTCTAATTATTCTTCACCTGTATTTTTAGTAGCAAAATCTCCGGATAGTAAAGGTAATAAACGATATCGAGTAGTTGTTGATTTTCGCAAATTAAATGATGTAACTATAAAAGATAAATATCCATTGCCAAATATATTAGATATAATCGATCAAGTAGGCGGAGCTGAATATTTTTCCGTATTTGATCTCGCTCAAGGATTCTTTCAAATTCCCTTACACGAAGCTGACAGACATAAAACAGTTTTCTGTTCTTCGAACGGTTTATACGAATTCACTAAAAGCCAATGGGTCTTTCAAACTCACCTGCTACCTTTCAACGTTGTGTTGATAAGATTTTTAAAGATATGCAAGGCAAAGAAATTTTCTTATTTTTGGATGATGCGGTTATCTATGGAAAAACTATTGAGGAACATAATATTAAATTCGAGAAATTTCTGAAACGATTACGCGAAGCTGATTTAAAATTACAGCCAGATAAATGTGAATTTTTAAAGAAAGAAGTAATTTATTTGGGGCATTTGTTAAGTAAAGAAGGAGTTAAACAGGATCCAAAAAAATTAGAAGCCGTACGAAATTTTCCATCACCTCGAACTCAGAAAAATATTCGGGAATTTCTGGGATTAGTCGGATATTATCGTCGATTTTTACACAATTTTTCACGAGTTGCGAAACCATTAAGTAACTTATTAAAGAAAGACGTGCAACTTATATGGAATGAGCAGACACAAGAAGCATTCGACGTATTAAAAGAAAAACTTTGTAGAAAACCAGTTTTACAAATTGCAGATTTTTCCAAGCCGTTCATAGTAACGTGCGATGCTAGTTTACACGCGATTGGAGGTATTTTAAGTCAAGGGGAGATAGATAAAGACAGATCAATAGGGTACGTATCCCGAGTACTTTCCGACACTGAAAGCCGATATGATTCATACTCACGAGAAGCCTTGGCAATATTATATTCCGTATCACAATTCAGACCATATTTACTTGGCAGACATTTCACGATTGTTGCTGATTGCAAACCTTTAATTTGGTTCAAAAATTCCACAGATTTAACGTCGAAAGTAAGTAGATGGAGAATTAAATTAAATGCATACGATTACGATATCGTCTATAAATGTGGAAAAGCTAACGTGAACGTAGATGCAGTCTCGAGAAACCCCGTCGAACGGTCCGTAGAGGGGCGGACGGAAGAACCCGTACTAGCAATAGAGACACGGGCCAGAGCCGGAAAAATACAAATTCCTAATTATGGAGAGAAAAGACCGAAACGCGCTAATAATTCACGTAATAAAAACCAAAACAACAATCAACCTGAAAATGATAACGCGGAAAATGTCAAGATTACCGAAGAACGGAACAATCATGTAACAAATTTGCATAATAATCAATTAGAAATACCCGTAGAGTCAACGGAGGAAAACAATTTTGAGCCTATTATAAATAGAGAAAGAAGGTTTGGAAAACTATTTGTTGGATGTAAAGAACAATTATTTATGCGAAAAGATAATTATATATATTTTATAACTTCGGATAGTACGCCATGTGACGAAGGGGCTCGACAGCTATATACGCGCAACGAATTGCCTAGATTCTCTGGTTTAGAAGCAGGAGAAATTAAAATCACTAATCGAAGTAATAAATTACACTTTGCCATTGTTACAAGAAGGACGCAATCCTTAAGTACTACCGAAATTCTAAATAATATGATTGTCGTGTTTAAAGTTTTGAAATCACTCAGCATAAAAGAGAATATATGCTCTATTAGCATGGCTAAGAGCAAAGATATTGAAAACGTATTATGGGACGATATATTAGTTAAATTAGTTAAATATTGCTGAAAAAGATAGAATTGGAATTATGGAAGAGTTACATAATATAGTTATAGGAGGTCATAAAGGAGTAACTAAAACGTATAAACGGATTAAACAAAGGTATTATTGGAAAAACATTAAAGAAGACGTACAAAATTTTATACGTAAATGTCTCCCATGTCAGTTAAAAAAATTAGTTCGAGTCAAGACCAAACAACCTATGCAAATTACTGACACACCTCAATCACCGATGGAAAATATTAGTATCGATATAGTTGGACCCTTTCCTGAATCTAAAAACGGTTATAATAATATACTAACAATTCAATGCAATTTTTCGAAAATATTGCTAAGCAATACCTATAAAAGATTCCACAGCAGAGTCGGTAACAGACGCGTTAATAAAACGTTTTATTTGTATTTTTGGAGCACCTCTTACAATCCACACAGACCAAGGTAGTAATTTTATGTCAAGTTTAATGAGAAGAGTGGCCAAGAATTTTCGCATTGAACAAGTAGAAACTACTGCTTATCATCCGCAATCGGTGCCACATGAGGATCATCAGTTTACACCATATGAGTTAGTTTTTGGACGACTAGCACGTGTTCCTTCAAACGAGCCACTTGAGCCCGAAGATCTGATCCCTACATATAACGATTATGTGATTAATCTTAGTAAAATATTAAATGAACTTCAGAGAATGCACGGGAAAAATTAATCGAGTCAAAAATTCGATTAAAATACTATTATGATAAAAAAATTAATCCAAAGGAATTTAAAATAGGGGATACAGTTTGGTTGTTAACAGAGGGAAAGCAGTATAAACTAGCTGATCAATATAAAGGACCATACACTGTTGTAGATGTATTTAACAATCATCGAAATGTAAAAATTAGAATGAAAAATAAGAAAATTAAAACTGTTAATGCTAATAGACTTAGAGTTTCATATATAGAACCTGAACAAGTATAAAAACAAAAAGAAAACACGTGTGTCCTAAAGTAGAAATGGGCATGGGAAATAAAATAATACAAAATCCTTCTAACTCAAAACGAGAAAAATATTCACATACATTTCGCTATAAAAGAAGAATGTTGAAATTCCATGTTCAACATTCTTTTTTTTCAGGTGAGGTGGAATTTTATATAAAAAGCAACAACCAACACGAAAGATAGAGAATAAGAAGACATAAAGAGAAAAGTAGCTTGAATAAAATTACACATCGGTAATAAAAATTATCAATATACTAACAAAATTCTATGTTACAGCCGACTCAGCACAGTTTATATACACATGTCACATATTCTTGAGAAAAAAATACAATTTTTTTTTGCTTTCACACAACATATCTTGTATAAAAATTAATATAAAATTTAAATAATATTATATGTAATCTAGCATGTAAAATATGAATGTATGATTGTAAACAAAAGAAAATTATATATAAATACATAAACAAATATATTAACAAAAATTGTAGCAATGAAAAGTACCTTATAAATCATATGGTAAATAAATAATGATGTGCGGAGAATGATAATACCCATCATTGTTTATAAAAAAATAGATACAATAATACACATTTTAACGGGTTGCTGCTACCCGTACCCACGCGGTATTCGAGGCAGGTTGAGCGAGCGACGACACAGGCAGCATTGGCTATAAGGATAGCATGCTTGCTTAGAGATCTCGGGGACGCCGGATCGATCCTCGGTCCCGGCGCTCCTTTTGTGTTTTTCGTCGCTCACTTAAGGTCCCACCCCATTACATGGCGCCCAACTGAAATACCCACAGAGAGTGGAGAAAGAAGATTCCTGGCGGTCTCCCGATCTTCGGCGTCAGAGGAGGAGACGAGGAAAAGAAGAACCCCCACCTACGATCTACGAGGCTCTCCCTAGGCTCGCCTTCCTCGAGGGAAGAGGGATGGAGCGGATTAAAAGAGGTGTGGGGATGTACGAGGCCTGGGGACATCGTCGAAGAGCTAGTCGGCGAAAGAGGCTCCCTGCATTACCGCGCTGCAAAGAGAGTTGTAGAGTTGAAGCCGGGACGGTACTCCAACTCTAGCGGGGGGTTATAACGGGTTGCTGCTACCCGTACCCACGCGGTATTCGAGGCAGGTTGAGCGAGCGACGACACAGGCAGCATTGGCTATAAGGATAGCATGCTTGCTTAGAGATCTCGGGGACGCCGGATCGATCCTCGATCCCGGCGCTCCTTTTGTGTTTTTCG
The DNA here is from genome assembly GCA_020010945.3 of Muscidifurax raptorellus. Classification (NCBI taxonomy): domain Eukaryota; kingdom Metazoa; phylum Arthropoda; class Insecta; order Hymenoptera; family Pteromalidae; genus Muscidifurax; species Muscidifurax raptorellus. The sequence goes on from JAHUUD020000031.1 coordinate 610,460, forward strand.
TCGCTCACTTAAGGTTCCACCCCGTTACAACATATACAAATCTTTAGCGAACGTCGAGTTTCACACGTCCGTTCTTTTTCGGGCCGGGAGGTGTAATGGAATCACCGATTCCATTACGCATCCAAAACACTACGATTGCTATATATATCACATCTACACACACACACACACACATACACACACACAAATTCTGTACAAATCCCAGTAGTACAAGAACTGAATGGAAAACCAAAGAGTATGACAAAGAGTTATTCTTGACGATGTTTGACAATATTCAATTGACGGGATCAGCAGACGACAAGGGTGCACAAATGACGGGCCAGCTCTATGGTAGAAGAAATAGATTTAGATAATATACCCTTAATTACGGAGGAGGAGCTACTATCAGCCTGCAGGAGGGTTGGAAACAATAAGGCTCCAGGACTTGATGGCATACCCAATATTGCATTGAAACATGCCATCCAGGCTCACCCAGCAGAGTTTATAGACTTGTACAACACTTGTCTCACAGAAGGAACGTTTCCACGAAACTGGAAAAAGCAAAGGCTTGTGTTGCTACCAAAGGGTAGCAAACCATCTGGAGAAGGGTCGTCATACAGACCGCTCTGCATGCTCGATACACAGGGCAAAGTATTAGAGCGCATAATCTTCGTTAGGATGGAAGACAAAACCGAGGGGCCAGAGGGGCTTGCGGAACACCAGTATGGTTTCCGTAAGTGCCGCTTAACATTAGACGCTATCGGCTTAGTGGTGAATACAGCACGGACAGCCATAAGCGGGAAAAGATGGAAAGGCGGGACGAAAAAGTACTGCGCGGTGGTTACACTTGACGTTAAAAATGCATTTAACTCTGCAAATTGGTGCAAAATTCACGAAGCACTAGTCAGACTAGGAGTTCCTCCGTATATAAGAAGAATAATGTCTGACTACCTCAAGGACAGAACTCTCTTATACGAGACCGAGGAGGGCACGGTGAATTATAAGGTTACCGGGGGAGTTCCACAGGGGTCTGTACTGGGCCCATCGTTGTGGAACATTATGTACGATGGCGTACTCAAGCTAAAATTACCAGAAGGAGCAATGATCGTAGGATTTGCAGACGATATAGCTTTGGTGGTGGTAGCAAAAGAGAAAGAAGAGGTAGCTGAAATTGCTAGTGAAGCTATCATTAAAATACAGAAGTGGCTAAATAATGCGAATCTGGAGCTTGCAAGCCATAAAACGGAGGCAATCCTAATATCTAGCAGAAAGAAGACGGAGACAATCACCTTGAGAATAGGCGGTCATGAAATTACTTCTAAACCGACTATTAAATATTTAGGTATAACGTTAGACGCAAAGATGACCTTTAAACAGCACTTGGAAGCAGCAGGACAGAAAGCGACAAAATCTACCGCAGTGTTGGCGCGGCTGATGCCAAATGTGGGTGGTCCCACACAGAAGCGCAGAACGTTACTGGCAAGCGTTAGTACATCAATCATGTTGTATGGAGCCCCGATATGGGCAGATGCTGTATTGGTGAAGGCATATGGACGAAAGCTCTCCTCAGTGCACAGGCGAAATGCACTTAGGGTCGCGTCTGCTTACCGTACGGTATCGGACGAGGCGGTCTGCGTTATTGCCGGTCTCCCGCCAATAGACCTATTAGCAAGGGAGAGAAAATCAATCGACGAAGAAAAAAGACGAGACAGCGGCAAAACCAAGATAAAAATTTGGGATTCCGCTAGGAAAGTAACAATGAAGGTGTGGCAAAAGCGATGGGACTCTAGTAGTAAGGGACGGTGGACACACCGCCTCATACCAAGTGTAGAAGACTGGACAAAAAGAAGACATAGGGAAGTAAATTTCTACCTAACGCAGTTTCTGAGTGGACATGGATGCTACCGGGTGTATCTGCACCGATTTAAATTGGAGGATTGCCCGGATTACCCGACGTGCTTGAATGTAATCGAGGACGCTGAGCATGTATTCAGTGAATGTCCACGCTATGAACAGGAACGAGAAGAACTTGAGTGCTACCTACAGACCAGAGTAACGCCTGAGTCTATTATGATAGCCATGATGACTTCGGCCGAGGGATGGAGCGCATTAAACGATTTTGCTGCAGACATCCTTAAGAAGGTCCGAAAGGACTAAGAAAAAAGAAGAAGAAGACGTGAGATGCAGCAAGAAACAGACGACCGGACGATGCGGTAAGAAGTAGACGGCAGCGGAAAACGTGATGACGACCACATCAACAGACGAGGGCGGTAGCCCAAAGTTCCCCCGCGAGGCAATACTCAAACGGTGTTACCGTGGGGGGGCTTATTGGAGAAAGAGCCAGGTCCAACTTACTTTGGGTCGGTAAGGAGGACGGAGAGAATTCGGTTGCTGTTGGAACTCAAAAGCTATCGGTAAACGAAGGGTTTAGTGGGTGAGAGTCCCACACAGGTGGTACCAGTCGGTGCCATATCGTCCATAATGGATTTGCCCTTAAACTCTCACTCTATAAGGAAAAAAAACACACACACACAAAACGCTAATGAACATATTAGATTCAATAATAACTTCATAAGAACCGCGAGTTCGTATTTTTAAACGGAAAGCCATAAATTAAGAAGCACAAGAACGAGGGAGGCTGTTTCAACGATGACCTTACGCAATACGGCGAAAAATCATCGCAGAAAAACGATCACAAATAAGAGAAAAATTAGAGAGCAGAGAGAAACAGAGACGCAATATTCGTCCATCTGGAATTTCATAGGAAACACATGTACGATCTCCAGTAAAAAGAGAGACCGCGGGAGAGTTCTAAAAGAGACAAATTCTTAAGTGGTAGTCAGAAACTGTGATGTTTATGACTTGACCTGTCACGATTCTCTTAATATTGAGAGAGGAAAATACAAAATAGTGAAGCGACTTTATATGGAAAACGCTAGCCCGAGAAAAACAAGGGGATATGCAAGTATATAAAGCCCGGGAGCAAAGGGCAATCATCGCTCAGTAATATCCAAAATCTCTCGCAGAACGTTACTCTGGTCGTCGCCAGACCGTTCTTAAAGCAAGTATCACGCTTTACTCGCTACTCGTACGTTTGAAAGTAGAGAGTATACCGGACTTAGTCGCTCAGTCGAGCAAGTGCATCCATCGGCATTTTTCCGAATATCACCCCTGCTGAAAAGAAGAAGCAACAGAGTCACACCTAAGTGCATCTAGCCACCGCTGTAAACTGATCCACCGAGCCTAGGCTGGAAGGCGCCGAGGATTGACAGCTGCAGACACTCAAGAACCTCCTCACACCTATATACTAACAGCCACGTACACTTACATATTAAGGTACTTTTCTCTTTTCATAAAAATAAACGTGTGGATTTAAAAGAAATAGTGTATAGTTTACAGTGACTTCACTAAAGAAAGCAGTCTCTTAATTAGAACGCGCCACGATTTTACAGAGACGACATGGAAGTCAGCGAGGATAGTGACAGCAGTCCGGGAGCAGATTCTGAGGACGACGTATTGCAAAAGAAACGGATAACATGGAATCAAGTGCAGAAGATGTCATATATCGCTTATAAAGACAAAACCCCTATAGGGCCGCCTAGTATACTACGGCCTCAAACGCCGAAAGATGCCTCACGTGACAAAGCTAGCCAGGAGACTCCGAAACCGAACTCACAAAAAGCAGAGAACAAAAGCTTCGAAAATAAACCTTCAAGCTCCAATTCGCCGTTAGCTAACCTACGACAAACACTATTTGGCCAGATAAATAATTTTAGGATTCGCCTCATTGTAGACATGGTAAAAGTAAGTAGGAAAGTCAAATCAAGTGTTCAAAAAAATATATATGTGAATCGAGAAATTAGGAGGGTGCCAGTAGACCCGACTACGGAAACGCTAGCAACAGAAAACCTAGCAAAGAGACAGCCGCATACGAGAGTATAGACTCTCCCAGCCTATCATTAATACTCATATTCCTATGATACTGGAGGACTACGAATTTAATAGGTCAAAACAACGCCTTCCCTTTGTTAGTGAAAAAGAGCTTAATTTCGTGCCTTCAAAATATAACTCGATTTGAAAAATCCCATATAATCTATGCTACGAGAGAGAGAGAGAGAGAGAGAGAGAGAGAGAGAGAGAGAGATTTTAGAATTAGATAATTTTATTTGCTGTACATTTTGTTGTACAAAAAACATTAAAAGAAAAATACAATATAAAGAACACATAAATACTTATAGCTAACTTAGAGATATGATGTAGTAGATGGATGGATAGAGTGAATGAATGAATGATGATGATGATGATTTGATGGTTTGACGATAGAGTGAAAGTGTATTGAATGATGAGGTAGTGTAGTTGTAAGTGATTGTGTAGTGTTTAAGTGTTTTCAGTACTGGTAGCTTTCCTTGACGTTTGAAAGATGACAGTGTTTTGATGTCGCGAATATGAGCGGGCAATGTATTCCAAAGGTATGAGGCGCTTATATGGAATAAATTGCTCAGCGTCAGAGAGAGAGAGAGAGAGAGAGAGAGAGAGAGAGAGAGAGAGAGAGAGAGAGAGAGAGAGAGAGAGAGAGAGAGAGAGAAGTAGAAGTAGTTTATTAAGCTGAGGACTCTGTGGTCCATGTAGCCTCCATAAGTACAAAAAAAATGGCGTTACAAAGTATATACATAACAATTTGCGTAGGGTAGCAGTTTTATACAATATAAAAATAATAGTATTTTAAGTATGTACATAACAAAAATAAATAAATAAAAACTAAAATTCATCCGTAATAATAAATAGCATGTAAAAAGGCCTACGCTTACAAATAGAATAACATTGAACACTTATCGACATTAACAAATGCATGTCGGTCAACGGGCGCAGTATTAAATATAAAAACAAAATAAACAGTCATAGTACAATAATAATAATAGTCGACAATTAAAAACGATCGAAGTCCTTGGCAAACGTCACGCCTATAAGGTAGCGAGACAGTACATGCTTAAAGCAGGGGCGCTTGTAGAGGGCCTGAATGTTAGTCGGCAGGGCATTCCACAAATTCGCCGTTTAGATGGAATACGAGAGCTGATAACAGCTCATGCGAGCCCATGCCACTTTTAGCTGGAAGGAGGATCGGCCCCTTGAACCCCCCACGTCAGGATCGTAAAAAATGAAATTTTTGGCTAGATATTTGGGCTGTTGATTCGCCAATACAGAAGCCAGAAGACAGAGACAAGCATAATCTCTGCGGACTACAAACGGCATAATATTATATTTACAATATATCGGCGTAATATGCTCGGATTTCCTTGTGAAGGTAACGAACCGCAATGCTGCATTTTTGCAACGGCTGAGTTTAAGCGTTAGCTCGCCCGATAGGTCCAGGAAAAGGCCCGAACAGTATTCTAAAAGCGGAAAAACGAGCGATTTAGCGAGCATTAGTCTGATGTCCTGCGGAATACAATCGGCGCAACGGCGAAGGTGGGCTAAAGCGGCAAAGCACTTACTCGATACCTCCGTGCACTGAGACTGCCAAGAAAGCTTACTGTCAAGAGTAATTCCAAGAATTTTGACCGAGTCACAAACTTCAATCAGTTGGCTGCCGACAGTGGGCTGAGGCGGGCCCAATCTCTGGAGTCGACCAATAAATCCGCGAGAACCAAACCAAATAGCCTTGGTATTAGCGGCATTTATATGCAGACCGTTGCTTGACGCCCACGCTGCTAATCGTTCCAAGTCATTATTTACTACCTGAAGAATATTTTGCACTTGATTAGTAGGACCTTGGAAGTAGATTGTGAGGTCGTCAGCATATAGATGGTATTTGCAGCGGAGCAAAGCCGACGGTGCATCATTGGCAAATAGTGAAAAGAATAGTGAGCCGCAGAGACTCCCCTGTGGTACACCCGAGCAGCGCTGCCGAAGTGGTGAGAGTTCGCCAGACTCAGCTGCAACTACTTGTGATCGATTGGTAAGAAACGAGTGCACCCAACCACACGACGCATCAGAAAATCCCAAGAACTTCAATTTGTCAACTAACAAAGAGATATTGACAAGGTCAAAGGCCCGGCGAAAGTCGATAGCAACCAAAAGAGTAACCAGCCCCTTATCTACTCCCTTTCTGAACTCGTCGATTATATTAATCAGGGCTGTGTGTGCACTATGATGACTGCGGAAACCTGATTGTAGTGGATCGAGCAAGTCATTTGCCGCAATGAACTCGTCCAATTGCTTGACTGCGACCGCTTCGAGAATTTTTGAAGGGGCGCAGAGGATGCTAATCGGACAAAAGTCACCTTCATCCTTCGGTCTAGCACACTTAGGGAGGGTCCGCACAATTGCGCGCTTCCAACTGGCAGGAAAAATGCCCGACTGGAGTGAGCAGTCGAAAATATCAACTAAACACGGCAGGATAACGTGCAACGTTTGCAGAAGAAAGCTGAGAGGGATGTCGTCAGGTCCCCTTGTATTTGAGCGAGCAGAGAAGATTGCATCGAGAACATCACTCGCTTCGATGTGTCTAAAAAAAGAATCGTGATTCCGGCGATATCCTGGCCGTGGGGCGAAGGTCGCGCAAGGAAACTGCTATATCGTTGCCGACGAAGTGTTCGTTAAGCCTAGTAATCGAGATGGGTAGCGTCCCCGAGTCCCTGGATTTCTTCTTCAGGCCCATCTCGTCGATAATTTTCCACAGCTCACGTCCGCCTGTGCAACTGTATAGTTTTCTGCGATAATAGGAAGCTTTCGAATTTCTTATTACCGTTTTTACCTTATTACGGAGGCGTTTATATATATCGTCATTGCCGCCATACTTTTTAAGGTTATTCTGTTTCCGGTTACGTTGTCTAATCAATAATTTTAATTCGGGGGTCATCCAGGGGGTGGGCCGAACCCAATTTATGTTGAGATCGCCGAGAAGACAAAGAAAGTCATACGCGAAATTGCAGTTGATGAGAGCCTCTTCAACGTCACTCCAGTAGCCCGCCTTCGGAGGACTATACACTACAAGACACGCGATTGTAATCGATTCAAAAGTCAATTAGGCTAAAAGAAACTCTGGCCTGCCAGTATAACCCTCGGAGGAGCTGGCACTAATACGGGCCCTAATGGAGTCGTGCACATACAACGCGACACCTCCGCCTCTCTTTACCGACCTATCAGCACGAAGAAGGTTATAATGCGGGATTTCAACTGCACGTGATAAAGTCGCAGGTTTGAGCCAGGACTCGCTAATGGCCATAACATGGATTTTCCTACGCAGAATGACCGATTCAATGTCGGTAAAGTGCGCTTGTAGAGATTGAGCGTTAATCTGCGCAAGCGACAAATCCCTAGTTAAATTAGAGTTCGCCATAGTCGATATGACTCATTTTCTGCTCAATTTGTCTACGCAAGATAGGACATTTAGCCTGATCCGACGCCGCATGTGTTGTGGCCGTATTTTTAGCGATTACACAATTAATACAGCGCAGGGAAACCGATTTGCAGGTCCTGCTTTCATGATCTCCGGAGCTTTATAACATTGCTTAACTATAACGTGGTCCGAAACGCGACAAGCAGACCAGTCAATGTGAACCCTTTTACGCTGAAGTAACACATGCCTACACTCTGGCTTAGTCTCGACAACACAAGATCGGAATTTCTTATTGCCCGCTGGATATAAAAATACGGGTTTAATGTCCTCTTTAGACGCTTTGCGTCAGGAATGTCGTCGATAATCAGACGCGGATTCATTTTAGTCTCTCGCTTGACCTCAAGGCCAACCTTTCCAAGATCAGCCGAATTACGTAAGGCATCAAGAGAGCCACCTTCGATACGTACCGAGCTATGGGGACCATTTGATACGCGCTGTACATTAATCTTAAGTTTAGATGGATCGAACAGTTTGCGGAGCGCCGCCTTTGTCTCTTTAGATGAAGGAAAAGCTGGGTTGGCACCATCGATAGGTCCAATCATTACGCACTCCGAGGTATTGATTGGAAATGATTTGCCACGACTAAGCGAAACCCTGCTAGTAGACGCCGATTGAACGCGTCGAGAGACTACTTCAGCAAAAGACGCATGTTTGTGAATCGCAGGGCTGTGCCTATTGACCGCGAGAGAGAGAGAGAGAGAGAGAGAGAGAGAGAGAGAGAAGCTTCAAGCGGGCTAGTAGCACTGTATTGAATTGACATTTACCTTTTGTCGAGTCGGCTACTTTGTTGCTCTGCTACCTGTTCGTCCTCTCGGCATGTGATCGGAATCACTGGGTCAGTGGTCTACGCAGGTTATAAGTTATTTAGTTGAATGATGATAATATGCAAGGATTCGCAATTTGGATTTCGATTAAGAAGCCGTAATTTGATAGCAATAAATCCCTTTTTATTTACTTGAAATAAGAATTACCCGAAGTTTGTCGACGCTCAGTGTGACTATCGCGTTAATAAAATATAATAAGTCGAGTAATGCTAAGCTTACAAACTGTAGGTGAGACGATCTACTCCGAGAGACGGTGCGAGACGTAATTATCGTATACTTCTTTACTGAAAGGGTTACTAGTACCCAAAATGAATAATTTAAAATGCACTAGATTCTGATTGGTTCTCAGACGCGTTTGAAAGGCTTATGTGATATCGTTATTATTTTCCTTGCCCGTTGCTATACGGTAACTACTTTATTTTGCGGCTCGATTTTCTGGTTTCCATCCAAATTTATACTATATGAAAATTATTAGTGTTTGTGTTAATTTGACGCGAAACTCTAATTTCTTCCAATAATAAGTCTTGTCGAACTTGTATCCCGGGCCAAATAATTTTTGCCCGCACCGAAGCTAAGTCCCGAAACGAATAATTTTATGTGCGCCGATGCTAAGTCCCGAACCGAGTTCCGACTCGGTTAAATTTTGTCCGCTGGCGACTAAATGCCGATTGAACTTCTGAGATCGTCATAATGCAGCCGTCCCGTCCCGTTCAAGATTCTAAGTGCGACTGAAAGAGATTAACTCCGACTGAGAGATTGAGTCCGAATGAGGGGACCGAGCAGTTTATCCGGGCCCTTATATAGTCCGGGCTCGCGAGTGTTCTAGAATATTCTCAACGATAATCCCCAATGGGAGGGGTTAGCTTTTCCATATATGGAGTTATCTACGATCGCCCCCTACTCCTCTTCTTAATATTTTTTGTCACTGGCTTTTTCTTGCTGCTTATCGTACATCTCCTCTCCCGGATATAGTTCCGCCCTGCTTGGCTCTATGTTTAGAATAGAATAGAATAAAAATTTATTTTGCATAAGTCAAAAACATTTTGTACATATCATAGTCATATCGTAGTCAATATACATTTCGTCGATATAACTTTACAATGCGCAACCTTTATTCATCGTCAACTCCGTACATGTAACGGCGTATTGCTGTCCTAAAACTACTAAGCGACGGAAGACTTCTCGATTCGCGCGGTAGCGAATTCCAAAGTCGTGCACCCTGGGAACTGAAAGACTTCATCCCAGCCTCAGTACGCGAATTCGGGACTACGAGTTCTTTGGGGTCCCTGCTCGAGGTCCTATACTGGTTTCTCTCAAAAAGAGCAGCAACATATAGAGGCTGCCTCATAACTATAGCCCTGTACAGCATGACCGCGGCAAAATACTCTCTCCTCTCTCGAACCGTTATCCATCCCAATTTCTTTCTGTATGGGGAAATATGCTCGTCCTTCCTAACACCACAGATATATCTTATACAAGAATTCTGCAGCCTCTGAAGTCGAGACTCAAGCTCCCCTGAGATATCCATGTAGACAAGAGAGCAATAATCCATAGCTAACCGCTTACGAAGCGCCTCAGTTGTGCAAGATCTGAAAGATCTGAGACCATATAAAGCCCTATTTACTTTACGACTAACTGCATCAACCTGCGGCTTCCATGTCATTCTGGAGTCCATCACAACACCAAGGTCAGTCACAACGTCAACAAATGGAACGAATACGCCACTTTCAACCTTAATGCCGGGCAGCTCTAAACTTTGTATTTTACTAATGTTATACTGCGAACCAAATATCACAGCATTTGTTTTGCTAACTTTAAGGCGGAGCGCATTCTCAGTCGCCCACGCCGACACAGCTCTCGCCACCATCGGCATACGATCTACACCCTCCACAAGATTGTCTCTAGCTACCTGAGTATATGTTTGGAGGTCAGCCGCATAAAGCAAGTGCCTAACACCGTCTGATAGTGAACCCTCAGGCTCCTGAAACTTGGCCAAAACATCCTGAAGATCGTTTATGTACAAACTGAAAAGAAGAGGTCCCAACACCGAGCCCTGTGGTACGCCAAGATTGGTAGTGAGCCAATCTGACTCGCCGTTTGTTTTTGTAACTACCCGATGATTACGTCCTGCAATATATGATCCAAACCACAAATCAACCGACTTAGAGAACCCTAACCTAATCAGCTTGCTAAGGAGTTTAGAGGGAGAAATGGTGTCAAACGCCTTCCTAAGATCAAACAGCAGAAGAATAGTCAGTAGCTGCTTCTTGCTGTTAATGCCTGCTCTGATAACCTCATCAACAACAACATCAGAAAACGTTACATCACGAAACTTAAAACGATCTTCACTGGCCGTTGCAAGAACAACATGCAAGTCCTCCTCACGCTCTGACTGAGAAATGGAAACGCCCGCAAAATGAGTATTTAATTCATCTGGTGAAAAGCCATGTAATTCCTCTCTAGTTCTACTAAACAGCCCAAGATTGAGGAGCTCATTCCAGATGTTTTTATCGCCATCCAAGGCCTCCGAGATTTTATTCTGAATGAAGACATCCCGCGCCTCTGTCGTGCGTAGCTCAGCCTCCGCAGCGAGCGACTGAAACTCAGTCCACAGGCGATTGTCACGCGTACGACGAAACCGACGTCTAACAGCATCACGTCGATACAGTTCTTGAAGCTCGACGTTGATCCATGGCGAGAGACCCTTCCTCTTTGGTTTAACCTGCTTCAAGGGCGCAAGTTCATCAATAGCAGCTGCGACATTTCGGCTCAGAGATTCATGCTTTTTGTCTAATGTCTCAGTAGGACAGAGGACAGTTGACCAGTCAAGTGTCTCAAGGAGAGAAAGAAGCTCACCCTGCCTAACAGATTTAAAATCTCTGAAATAAAAGGAGCTCAAAGTAGGAGGTGAGGGCCTAGGAGCAGGGATGGTTAGGTCAATGATGTTGTGCCTGCTCGGAAAGGTCGCCATCAAGTTATTCCTATCCAGGACTGTCTCACCCTCATCAACAGAGATCACATCAATCCAGGTGTGAGAATCCGCAACATGGTGAGTCGGGCCATGATCAACAAGCTGAAGATTCAGCTCACAAGATAGCTCTCTGATGAAATTTGCATCCTGGGACGCCGACAACATAATTGCGTTCAGATCTCCCATGCTTATGCGATGATCAAAGTCAACCGCATGTAGTCTCAAGTTATCGAGTAGGTCTGAATTCTCTGTGAAAGAGTTACCCGGTGGTCTGTAAATTACAGCAACAAAGACAGGGGGTAATTGGCCCCTCTGTACTGTACACATGAGATATTCAGGAATTCCCGGTTTACCAACATCTGTCATTGTTGAGGATGAACATAACAGAGTAGCCTTGTAACTATTATGGATATAAAGAGCTACTCCACCCCCCTGGGTATTTCTATCTTGTCGAAGAACCGAATATCCATCAACCTGTGCAAACACATCATCAACATTTTGCCTGGAACGCGATTCAGCCACACCAAACAAGTGATAGAAGGGACGAGCACCTACAATGAATTGGCGAAACATTTCCATATGTTTATTCAAGGACGTTGCATTTAAGAAACCAGCCCTCAATCCCTCGTGCTCAGCTCCCTTAGCCTTTTCTCCGTCTAGTCAAATATTATTAGCCGTATCCCGCGCTTTGTCACACGAAGATACTGCATCGTTTGCAGAAATACAGTTTTGTACCGCTGTCACTATATTTACAGGCTTAATGGCGCGAGTTGCGCTGTCATAAGACGCAGCAATTGCATGCAAGTCAGCAGCTGTCTTAAACGCGTGAGCAATATCCCGTCTCTTCTTTTTACCATAAAACGACCGCCTCTATGCCAAACATATTTAAAACCTAGGCCACGAGCCAAGCTTTTGAAGCTTCCGAAATTGAAGAAAAATTTCCTTCTGTAATAATTCATTTATAAAAATTTTCTTATGAATTAGGCCATTTCTAGTTTCCTGGTCCAAAAACGAAACGTTAATATGTCTAGTATTAAGGCCGGTGAAACGATGCTTCGCACGCATGATGTCTCCCATCAACAACCGATTCGATAAGCGAACTATCCTCGGCGACAATCGTTCAGCCTTCTCTACTGTGCACACACTTTCCGACCGGAGCAGACACGTGGAGACGATGTCGGCCCTAACGACCGATGGCAAGATGGTGCTGAGAACAGCCAAGGGCCATATCACCATGCTTTTCCTCCGTACCATCGAATATGCTAGAAACTATAATTTCAGCAGACTTCTCATCACCATCTAGCCGAACCGTCGAAGGACCGCTTGAAGGATTGCGACCCTCCTTTTTTCAGTTTCTACCTCGCGATCGACGGCGACTTTTACAAATTTTGAAGTCGCCTAGAGAAACGTCATTATGCGCAGAGGCGCCTGCGCCATTACTAGAATTTTTTGAAATAGTATCTCCGACGGTAGCGCCCGCACTATAAGCAGAGGTATCCAAGCTTCTGAGTGATACGAATACTTGGGAACCGTCAGTACAACGAACACCTATGTCCTCTGTAGTGCCACCATGATCCGAGCTGATATCTGTCCTCACTGCACTTTGATGCTGCGATGTCAACAATCTTTTCAATTTTTTGCATCAAGTTATTTAATTGATCCTTGAGCACTCTATTTTCCTGAAGCAAGAGCAGGCGATCATTGTGCAAACCATCAACCTTAGTATTTTGCTCGATTATTATTTTTTCAAGTGACGACACTTTATCTATTAGAGTGTCAATAATACACGGTTTCTCAACCACCTGGGCCGGCCCCTGATTAGCAGTACTAAGTTTTCTTTCCACAAGAGATCTAAGATTACCCATTGCCGTCTCAAGTAGACCAAATTGTGATGTAAACAGATCCAGCATGGTCGGTGGCAAATTGCAAAAACGTAGCGCGCTTAATTCTATCAACGAATCTCCGGCTACCTGTTTCCTATCGCAGTTAGGTTTCTTGGAGGCAACAGCTGGCGTTGAGGCTGCAAGGTTGTCCTTAAGGGATACCTCAGCACTTGTAACATCATTGTTCATATTATCGATGTTATTAACAGTGCTGTTAATGTTTCTACTGCTGGAGTTGCAATTGATAACAGCGTTATTATCAACTTCATTATTATTATTACTATTACAACTGTTATTACTATTATTATTACTTTTAAAATACATAGCATTATCTTTAACTTTAATTTTAGCATTATTAATATTACTACCACTGTTGCAACCAATAGGAGTATTTTTTGTTTTACTCCCATTAACAGTCGGTGATATTTTATTACTGCTACGATTTGTGTTATTGTTGCTATTGTTATTATTAATTTTAACATTAACAGTATTTTCAACGCCAAGCCCTAACTTCCGGTTTTATTTATTTTATTAATATTATTATTTATACTAATACTGCCATTTCTAACCTTTTTATTATTATTGTTATTGTTATCGCCGTTGTTACTACTATTACTATTATTATTATTGTTATTATGACTCTTATTTGCTTTGTCTGCACCGAAAATGCGTTTTTCGCGACCTAAGCTATCAGTAGCAGCACCTGATTTCACCGTCAACCTCATCGCGTTGCATTCCTGGCATATGTAACTAGTATTATTGCCAGTATTATCATCCATGTTATTATTAAGTACCGACCAATATAATTGGTTAATTATTACTTTATTTATCTGCTTAAGTTCGCCCCGAGTTGGATCCGCGAGTAATTGCTAAAGTTCAAGATAAAACTCAAAATCCAAAAACCCAGAATCCAAAATCCAAAATCCAAAATTGAAAATTGAAAATTAAAAATTGAAAATTGATAATTCGAAATTTTAATTTAAACTCAAGACGATTCCCGCGCTCAGTTCAAAGATGCGCACGCACGAAGTCGACAGTGCAACCACCCTAGGAGAAAATTCGGTGCAGGTGAACCCGCGCTCTAGTGGCGAAAATTATTCGCACACATACAGCGTCGATGACTAGCGGTTTCGCGAGACTGGAACACGCCAGCACTCCCCAAAAGATCTAACCTCAACGATTCTTTTTGTCTTGCACCACAAGCGAACCGCCACCCCGATGATCTTCTCCTTGGCTCGACGTTGATGATGACGCCGATGAGAGAGAGAGACCCGATGACGACGACGGTGCAGATGAGAGACAGACGGCTGGAAAATTCCGGTGACTGCCAGAAGTTGAGGTTATGTCGGCCCGCCGAATTTCAAGCAGCGAAAAAAGCCAAAGTGCACCGTTCTTCCTTCAATAAATTGTTTCAACAGGACGGCCACAAAGTATATTTGCAACCACCTATAAAATAAATCCACGCACAGCGTGGCGGCAGTAATAATTCTTGAGAAAATTTGAGAGAGAGAGAGAGAGTACAGGTCTACTTACTCGCGCGCAGCCCGTTGTGTGTGTCTTTTAATGCGCCTATCCTTTAAGCGAACTTTAATACCCCAGCTGAAACGGCGCGATCTCTTCCACTCGCCCGCGCTGTCGCTGCTGCGGTCTCTTCTCTCCACCTCCGTCTTCTTGACTTGCCTGCTGCAGCGGTGGAACATTAAAGTCCCTTCCGCTCTCGCTCGCCCGCCAATGTTTGTTCAGGTGATCGAACTTCTTTGCATCGTATGGCTTCTTCGGGCTTCTTGTAGTCATCAAAGTAGTGATCTACTTTGCCGTGAATATGAACTCTTACTGCTTGCGGGTAAGTCTGTTTCTTTCATGTACTTCTCTTGCAATAGGTATCGAAAGAGGGTCCGCTGTTGGCTTAGGCCCCGCAATGCGTAGGTAAGGCGGGCCGTCGGTAACAGGTGGAGCATTGCGTTTCTAGCGTCTGCATCTCCTAAATTGTTCTTGATTTTCCTCGTTGTGGATATGATGTTTATACATTTTTACACTCGATATTGAACTGCTTCTAGCGACGTTCGATATTCTCAAATCTCTGTATTATAATATTATGACGTATTTGAGTTAGTTATTCTTACTCTTGTTTAATTGTATTTTACCGAAATTTGTGTTCGTATAATAATGTCGTCTCGCGCATGGTTGTTCGTATTTCGTTTTGGATATTTGTTATATCAATCATTTTACTTTAATAATATTAATTCCGCATACGATCATTTTGTCTCTCCTGTTTGTATCGTCTCCCGCTTCCTATCTTTTAGAGTATTTGGAATGTATAATGTGCTTTCCCGAGTTGGCTTGCACTTTTATTCTCGTGACCTTCTCGGCTCGGAGCTATTCCGTGTTTACTCTCACTCAATGTCGTCGATGCTGTCTCTCTTCGGCTATACTCAGTGGGATCGCCATTCTATTGCTTGCATATAATATTCTTTTAGTATCTATAATAATTCTTATTGTAAATAGAAATGCGAAGAATTGAGCATTTCACAATACTATCACTTCAGCATAAACGAAGGGAAGGAATTCGTACATTTATATCTCACAGGCAACCATTTCACCCGGTATGTCGTAACAGAAAAGGAAACAGATGAAGAATCAGATACAAAGTCAGCAGAAGATGAGCCACCGCCGCGTTGCCAACGAAGCCCTCATGTACGATAGGCATTGGAGCGCTATTGAATAGCAGAAACGCGACCTGATCAAGGCGCACCAGGATGGGAAAGAAGCCCTGATGATAGCGACTTATTTACTGGTGTATAAAGTCTAAACGAGCATCCGTTATCTCATAAGTGCAATGTCGCCTACATGCTATCAGAAGACATTGTTTCGGACACGGAGGTTCTAAATGCTCTCATAGAATGACGATATATAAACAAAGAACAAATGCTAGAGACAAAGCGCGCAGTAGGAGAAATAATAATAACTCGACACGGGGACATGAAATGATAAAGCACATGCATGACAAACCCTTAAGGAGACAAAACAGTCCTATGGACTGAAAAATAAAAATACAAGAAATTAATATATAAATTCAAGTTTTTATTGAGATATTGTTTATACTAAAACTATGTCACATTACCTACAATTTGAGTCCTTATAGGCCTCATGTACTGCTATCTGGTAGCGGTTCAGAGTCAATAAAAATTCAATAACAGCATATTTCCCTCAGTCAGACAGAGGAATAGAGCGAATGCATCACACCGGCCGAGGATACGGACGTCGGAAGACACGAGGAGGCTGCGCAGCCACATCTTCCTTTGCAGTGAAGTTGTCAGACCGGACCACAGTTTCAGATGATCTATCTCGACCTGTGATGGCTGCTCGGGTGGAAGGCGAGATGTCGTTGACGCGACCTTATCCAGGGATAAGGTCGCGCCAACAACATCTCGTACACGACTGGGGCGATGGCGAGATGAACGCCGACCTCTCATAGATCCACCGAAGGCAGCACGCGGCAGATCCTCAGAAGGACCAGCCGACAACCTATGCATAGAATGTCATGAATAGCATGTCTTCAATTATCTGATCCAGAGAGACGTTAGGACTCTCAACACGAGACTCGATGCGATTAAGCGTGCCTCTCAGACGGTCCATAGGACGGCGTAGCGGAAAGGCAGGAGAAGTGGGCTCAGCAGCCTAGGACAAGCGTCCAGCACGACTAAGGGCATAGCCACGAGTTCCAGATGATCCGGTTGAAGCCATTTCCCAATAACCTTTCTGAATATACCACAAACGGTGCAATACAGGATAATAGGCTCTTAAAAAAACAGATTATTCACAACATGCTCAGCCATGAAACAAGTACTTACCAAAAAAGAGAGGACGAATCAATGGAACTGTAAAGTAGACGGAACACCATGATTTCCAAAACGGAACCGATATAAAAAAAAATGAGCAGTGATGAGTGACGAACAGGAAGAAGGTTTCCCTATTTTTTGACCTTTTCGTACATAGCTTGATTAGTGGGGATAGGAGGAAATCGTCGAGGTAGCGTCAGCACTGGCTCTCGAAGCCGCCGTGCGACTGTAGACGGGATGCGGCGTGTCAAATGTCGCGAGCGAAATGTCGCGAGTCAAATTTAGTAGTAGTAAAGGCAAAATAGTTGCGAGGAATTTTGTCAAGCATACAGATGGCGAGACGTAATACAAACCCCATCGCCCCACTACGGCCGCAGTGCTAAACGGAAGGAAACATCACCCGACCCCGAGAAAAAAAAATTCTCCGAACAAGAGAACGCCAAAGAAATTTTCCACAGCTACTGCCGCATACGGAATTATAACAAAACTTAGAAAATACGAAAGTTTGACAAAAAATCGGAGACAAAAACGAGTAATAGAGTAACAAAGAGTAGACACATTCTTAAACTACTGAACATTTCAACTAGAAATAATTTATTAACTTGAATACAAATAACTGATAACAATAAAATGGGCGCATCTTACAAAGCAGTCATTGTAGCATACACACGCTAGCAGCCCTTTAGAACGATACAGAAGGATATCAAACAAAAAAAAGTAAGGCGAAACACACGCCTATAACGATGAACACTAACTATCCCGTTGGCCTCGGCGAGAAACCGACAAGCCAAAGATCCCAGACAAGAATGAGGACCTTTCGCAGGCCGCTTGATGCTCGCCAAGGTAAGAGCAGGGATAAAGGTCACCGCAGAAATAGCACGGCTCTTTAGCCTTGAGAGTGTGAGTTTCCCTTATGTGCCTGAGACTCTTGTGACTCTAACGCTTGGGCCAGAAGGCAACATAACTCCTTCTCATGGGATGGGTTGGATGCCGGTGAGATGTGACATGTGACCTATATTTACCAACGACTCGAGTTATGAAGTCGCAGCCCAGGTCGCCACATGCAAAGCAATAACGTGAAGTAGACCGAACTACACCTTGTACCCAAACGTTGGTAACTATAGGACGCACAGCGGTGAAAGGACAACTGCAGGTTGTGAACATGTTGCCCACGAGGTTCCGCAGTAACCCACCCACATCATGACAACTTGACGGAATCTTAAGACCGTGGGCCGCAGTGAAATCGTCGAAATGGCAGGCCAATGAGTCAATAGGAGCTCAAAGACCCTGTTCGACATGTCCAAGATGGGATTTCCCAGCACCCCACGGAACTAAAGAAAATAGAGAGGTGTTGTCTTAAGAAAAAAGAATGAGAAAAGAAATCCTCAAGGGAGGTAACACAATTACCAGGACACTTACGAAACAACACAAGGAGCTCGTATAACAAACCACTAAAATGGTAGATAAAACAGACACGTCCAGGGCCCAGACGTTATTTTCTTCTTTTTTTCATTTTTCTCGTAAAGGCAAGGACACGAACAACAAATAAACACAACATGTATCACTTACCAAGAGTTAGCGCTGGTAGGCCTGGAGTCAGCAGTCAAAAATAAAGGAGAGATCTCGTCCTGCAAGTAGACAGAGCGCAAAGGTGCAGATCGAGCGTATATACATAGCAGCACATGTACATTGAGGCCCACTTGCGAAACACGGAGGTCCATGACCTACGGAGAGAAAAAGAGTCGAAATATATATAGATAAGCTCATCACGAGCACCACAAGATACTAGACAAAGTCAGATAGCCCCCAATGAAAACAAAAATCACCACAAGGACGAAAGACCTCTGCACTTCGGCGCGGGCCTATGGAAAAATAAAGCGAGCCTGCACGAGGTTCTTGGTAGTTGCACCTTCATAATTCCGCACGAAATCCAGGTGCTCAGCAGACATAATGACCTGTAATCAAATCGGACAGGAGCAATAGAGGAAGACGTGCTCAAATTCACGAGGAGTAATACAAAACGTCAAACGTTTCGGGAATCACGAGGGAAGAACTAACGAATCTGAATACCCGTACATATGAAATTAAATAAATAAATAAAACAGATAAAGTAAAATAACTACACACGATATGCACACTAGTTCATAGCTAGTAAGTCCGAGTCCACCCTGAGCCGAGAAAGATAGTCATAATTACACTTGCCGAAATAAGTAATAACGGAGGCAAACCCTCGATCAAACCAAACGGAGTTACAAAGAATAAATTAACACAAAAACACGTGGCCACAAGGTTACGTCAGCATACAATACCGTAGAAAAATAGAGACTGCAAGGACGAAGGAGAACCAATCACGGTGGACGACGCCTGAAATTCATCATTAGTGCAGCACACACACGCATAAGAGATGCATACGTACATAAGCGAGGAGAACCAATTACAGCATATATATATATATATGTGTGTGTGTATATATATATATATACTCTAGGGGGAGTTTCCCCCTGCTCACTCCGCTCGCCAACCCCCCACTTTAACTTTTAATTTTAAAATGACAAACGTAAAAACAGGGGTATATATATATATATATATATATATATATATATCTCAGTTTCAGCTCACTAGCTGTGATACTTCTTTAATGAGAGCAAAAACAAGATTTTTATTTATAGTTTTGAATTTCATATGAACACCTGTGGGTAAATTTCCACGCTCCAGCCATGGAGTTCGATGTGAACTGTTTAACCAAGGCAGATAAGTAATATAATAAGTAAAAGTGACATTGTAGGCTATTTATAATGATTTATGATAAAATTAAAGTACTACAATATACACAACAATCTTTTTATCGTTTACTTTATGTGAATTTTTACATGTCCATTATAATTGCTTTTAGTAACAAATTCTTTTAAACATATTTCACATGAGTACACATTCTGATAAAAATAAATGCTAAATTGACTAATATTCATTCTTCTTATAAGAAGTAAGTACTCTGAAAATATAATAAATGCAATTACATAAAACTAAAACTAATTAAAATTATATGATTTACAGTGCAACACGTAGGTATAAAAAAGAATAACCTAAAATATACGATACATAGAGAGGTATAGGTACATATTGATTCATATAATCGATATGATCCTTATATGTTTATCACATGGGCGTTTACTCCTATAATCGTTTTGAAAACACAGCAACTAGTTGTCATATCGAACAAATATTTATTATTAAATCTTTCGATATCTAATTAATAGTAGTGTGTAAACGTCAATCATATCGATTACAATTATTGATTAAATATAGTTTATTCAATCATTATTCAGCTATATTTCAAGAGTACTAAGATAAACAAATAACTAACCTAAAATTAACGTACATACTCTGGGCAACAACAATTCTTGTAACATTTTCAATTTATTTATATCTTCTCTTATATAATTATTATTAATTTATATTTATTATTTTACAGGCTATAAAATTATGTAAAAGTTTTCCAGAAATAAAACAAAGAGGATATTGATTCTTATAATCGATATGATCCTCATATGTTTGTCGCTTGGGTATTTACTCCTATAATAGTTTTGAAAACACAGCAACTAGTTGTCATATCGTTTAACTAAGAACAAATATTTATTATTAAATCTTTTGATTTTTCATCAATGGTAGTGTATAAACATCAATCATATCGACTACAACAATTGATTAAATAAAGTTTATCAATTATTGTTCAACTATATTTGAAGATAAACATAATTAACCTAAAATAAAAAAAAATAAAAAAATAAAGATTGGGTAATTTTTTTATACTACCGACTACATACATAGGAAGTCCACGATATATGCAGCAACATTATCAAGATGCAATGGCCATAACGAGAGCTAAATCGAGACCAGATTTATTGATTACTATGACGTGTAATCCTAAATGGAAAGAATTAAAAATGGTTCTAAAAAATGTTCCTAGTGGCACTACTCCAAACGATATTCCAAATATTACTAGTAGATTATTTGCAGAAAAATTTTCCGAAAGAATTTTGCGAAAATACAACTTTTAAAGAAAACGGTTATCCATTATATCGTAGACGAGATAATACATCTGAAAATTATATGTATTCCACAAAAAAGTATAAAGAAATTATTCCAGTTGATAACCGTATGGTGGTTCCTTACAATAGCTTTCTACTGCAAAAGTATAAATGTCACGTAAATGTAAAATATTGTGCATTAATTCTAAGTATTAAATATATATTTAATTACATACATAAGGGTGGAGATAGAGCATAATGCAAAATTCAAAAAATAGAGAATAAAGAAAATGATGAAACAGGTGCTATAATTCATGATGAAATTACTCATTTTATTGATAGAAGGTATTTGAGCGGAATGGAAGCAGCTTGGCGACTATAAGAATTTCCATTATGTGGTAGAAGCCATACTGTTACACATTTAGCAGTTTATACTAAAGATCAACAAAAAATTATTTTTGAAGAACACAAAGAGTCAGAAGCATTACGCAACACGGAACCAACTTTAACAGCATGGTTTAAATTAAATAAAATGGATGATTTTACAAAAAATATTAAATATGTTCAAATTCCGCAATATTACAGATTTGATGAAAAAACAAAATCTTGGATAAAACGATCGCGTCATTATAAATATAGTGCTATCGGGCGATTAAATGTTGTATCTCCAAAAGATAGTGAAAGGTTTTTTCTAAAGTTGATTCTAAACCGAATGAAAGGTGCTACTTATTGTGAAGATTTACGAACTTATGATAATACACTGTATCAAACTTATAAAGAAGCAGCACTTGCTATGGGTTTAGTAGCTGATGACACTTGTGTTTATAATATTTTTCAAGAGGCCTGCCAAATAACGTAAATTTTTCGCTTAGTTTGTATTAGCAGAAAACATTCAAGAAAATACAATTTGGAATAAATTTAAACATTTTTTCACTGAAGATTTTATAGAAAATAAAGAAAATAATGCTTTATCTCACATTCAAAGTATATTAGAAACAGAAGAAAGATGTTGTAAGGATTTTAGTTTACCAGAACCTGATAATCTTATTATTAATGATGACATGTCTTCTGAAAATCTATTGCATAGTGCCACTATTTTTAAACAAATGGTAAATCAATTAAATGAAGATCAACACTCTATTTTCGCATAACTTATTAACAGCAAAACTAAAATTTACTTTATTGATGGTCCTGGAGGTTCAGGAAAAACTTTCTTTTATAAAACTTTAATACACTATTATATTTCATTAAACAAACAAATCTTATCAATGGCTTGGACTGGTATTGCTTTTATTTTATTACCAAAAGGAATGACAAGTCATAGAACTTTTAGATTACCTTTGGATTTAGATAATGTAGATACTGCTTTTTTAAAATTAGAATCAGATAAAATGAAGGTTGGCTGATTTAATTATTTGGGATGAAGCATCTATGATTCCGAAAAAAGCTTTAGAAATTATAGATCAAACCTTGCAAGATGTATGCTGTAATAAAATACCTTTTATAGGAAAACTAATTGTATCAGGAGGTGATTTTAGACAAATTCTTCCAGTAATGAAACATGGTTATAGAAATTCTATTGTTGAGGAAACAATTAAATATTCCAAATTATGGCCTCCTTTAATTAATTTTAAAGTTTTAAAATAAAAAAAAAAATATTCGTTCTAATGATAAAGAATTCTGATCATTATTATTAGATTTAGTTGAAGGTAAAATTAATCCTTTCAAAATACCTCAACTTTGGAAAACAGATAATGTTTGTGACAAAATTTACAGCATTATTAATCAAAACATTGCTATAAATTCTGTAATTCTAGCTCCTCATAATGAAGATATTAAAATCATTAATGATAAAGTATTAAAAATGTTATATGGTGATTCATGGACATATTATAGCATAGATTACGCAACACATAAGGGTGTAGATCAAACAGACAAAAATATTCATCTAAATTATCCATCGAAATGTTAAATGAAATCAGAGAAGGTCTTCCACCTCATAAATTGGACTTAAAAATAAATGCAACAGTTATGTTAATTCGAAATTTGAGTATAATAGATGGTCTATGCAATGGAACTTGTTTAAAAATCAGTAAATTATATCAATACAATATTGAAGCAGAAATAATTACAGAAGAGGATATTCGAAATAAAGTCTTTCTACCGAGAATCACCTTAAATACTAGAGAGAACTCTTCATTCCCTTTTACTCTTTATACAAAACAATTTCCGATAATTTTAGCTTTCGCAATAACAATAAATAAATCTCAAGGACAAAGTTTTGATTCTTTAGGAATTTTTCTCAGACGGTAATTATTTTCCCATGATCAATTGTATGTAGCTTTATCTAGATGCAGAAATCCTAATAAAATATTTATTCAAAATGAATTAGAAGATTCTTCAAAAGTCGATAATATTGCGTGGAGTGAGATTTTTAAAGATGAAATTTAAAATATATGTAAATTTATTATAACTATATTTTTTAGACATTTATTATTTCACCATATTATTTCAATTTATTAAAAATTGTATTATTATTTATTATTTTTTATTCAATAAAATTTAAATTTTCTTTTTGAATTTTTAAAAAAAATTTATTGGACACAATAAAAAACAGTAACAGACAGAACAAGCATACAAATAATCATAAAATTGTAAAACAAATTAATTTGATATTTTATAGGCCATGATGTAATAATACTTAGTAAATAATTAATGATTATTTGTAATCTTTTACATGAAAAAGTTTAATTCAGATATTATCGTGTTTAAAAATTATATTTTGAACTGGTTAATAATTCATAAATATATATGTATATTTGTAAATTAATAGTAGAACACCTGAAAACTTTTTTCAAGTAAAAGTGTTTCTGTCCGGATAGAGGATAGTATAAGGTGGAGTTTTACGGAAGGAGGATATGGTATAAATTCAGTAATTAAATTACTGTGGTTATATGGCTCTAGGCGATGATTCCACTTTTTTTTTTAGATTATTGAATACAAATTTTAATTAATAAAAATAAATCTGTTTTATTAATTTCATTTTTAAATGCTTTAAAAAAAACATTAGAAAAATTAATTTTTAACAATATTTAAACATATACAATACAATAAAAAAAGAAAGAAATTTCAACACACCTGAAGTACAAGTTTTTCTTGCTTGGAACTTGGAGGTGTTATGCAGTTCGCTAGGATAATCTAAATCAACCTCTAAACTATAACCGTGAGAAGGATCTGATGCAATAGAAATCAAATCAAAATTTTCATAATTTTCAAGCCACTCAAATTCATCGTAGGGGAGATATTGTGAGAGGCTATGTTCATATAAATTATTATCTACATAAATGAATAATGATTTTCCTTATCATCTTATACTTTTGAAGCATATACTTATGATTGGCTGCTGTGAAACGATTTCAGCATTGACTTAAATCACTGACGTAAACCAGCACCTCTGATCCCGCGTTCTATAAAAGTACCATATCAATATCTGTTAAAATATTCAATTGTACACCAGTATTTTTGAGCATTGCATCCCAAGAAAAGCCTGGAGTAATGTAGTAGTGAGCAGGATCAAGACTGTAAACTTTTATACTCTGGTTTCGACAATTTCATCAGTTTTCATATAGAGCTCTGAATAATCACCTAGATTTGTAACATTAAATGTTTCCCACATATTTTGTGCACGATCATAATCTCTATCGGATATATGTAAATAATTAAGCATACCAAACAAATCATCTTTTTCAGGCAATTCGAACTTATCCGATTAAGTTGTTCTCTACTCAGGTCATTAAACACTTTATTAACAATTCTGTAGTCTTGTAGATATTGTGCCAATTTTTCAAGCGACGAAGGCATGCATTCAAATGAATCTATAAATCTAAATTTAATTTTATTATTCTTAACATGCTCTGTAAATGAAATATATTTTTCCTTTCTTAGAGGCAGTAGATCAATCTGTCCCGAAAAATGATTTGATACATCAGATATAATAAATTGTGCATCATATCCACTTAAATTATGAAACACAACTGGAATAATTTTAGAGTATTGATAATTTAAATTACAGCTATTGTGTGCTATCTTCGATGTTTTCCAGTGAGATGACAGGCATCGTGTACTTTATCATTATCATTCCAAATTTTTTTACAAATATGACACGTTGTGAACTGTGATAATCTCTTATTTCAACTTTAGATAGAGCTGAAATAGGTATTAAATTTTCGTATAAAGTACTTTTTTGTTTTTCAATACTTATTAATTGTTCAGCATACCCACTTGTAGCTCCACGACCTCTATAAACTCATATTTTGATAACATTATAGCTACATTTAAAATAGTATCCTATACTATAAATTTCATGACTTTGTACTGGTTGAATGTTGGTTTTGTTATCTTGCCTTATTGGTTTAAGCAAACATTCACAGTCTGCATATCGACTGCTGAGGTGAATAGCGCCCTATCAGGGAAGCTGCTTGAAGAACGTCCTATCTGGAAAGCCGGTTCAAAAACGACCTATCTCACGAGCCTTTTTCGTTTCTTAAATTTTATAGGGGCAGTCCTGCAAAATTTTAAAAGGCAATTCCTGTCAAATGTGAGTGATACAAAATTTTGATAAAATTTGTTGCCGATTCCAAGTTGTCATTTGTTCTTATATATATATATATACTCGTACATGCACACATATACACGCGCAAAATTTTCAAAGATTTCAAGATTTTAAATAGGGCCTTCTTCAACCAGCTTTCCAGATAGAGCGTTCGTGTACGGGCTTCCAAGATAGGGCGTTCTTGAACCGGCTTCCCAGATAGGGCCTTCTTCAAGCGGCTTCCCAGATAGGGCGTTATTCCCCTCAGCCGTCGATATATTATAAAAGGTAACTTTAATTTAAACATCTATCACATCCAAAACGTTTTTTTCCATTTTTGTTTAAAGTGACAAAACACCTTTAAATTTCAAAAAAATCGATTTCTTATTTTTATTGCTTGTTTTTATAGGAAATGTTGCATAGAATACGCTCCTCAAACCCGTTTATCGAAAAAAATTTCCCCGCAAAGCTACAAGCAAAATACTAAAATAAAATTTTTATCGTTTTTTCGTAAAATTGCGTATTTTCAATTTTTGTCTAATACGACTGACAAGTTTAATTTTAAATTTTATAAACTGAATCTGAATAAAATTTGTATTGTATATGTTGAAAATACTATTTTTTTACCGTAGTATATTAGTACATTACAATACGTGTGACCTAAGTAGCACTTTTTTCGCTGCGCTCGGGCCCTAACCTGACGCCGTGCAGGAGTGTTACTTAGGTCACGAGTATCATATAGAATTTTATAGCACATCCTACCTAAGCCCACTGTAACACCTATCCGTGTCATAAGCAGTCCTGTTTTGCACCGTGAATTTAGCGCACGAGCGTAGCGAATGACCTACTTAGGTCACGGATAGGCGTGACCTAAGCAACGAAGATAGACTCTTACATAGAAGCGCAGAGCTATACGGACGGCTGAGGCAACTTTCGGTACCCCGAGAATTGAGATTTGCTATAGTGCGAGCACCCCGAACCCCGAGCGCTCGCTTAGCGCGGTGAAAGACTCTGTGGGTAACTGCTACTCTCGTGTACGGCCGGTACATGCTGAGAAGGTAAATGACCATTATCGGCTGGTCTCGCATATCACGGCTACCACAGAAAACGAAAAATACTACTTAAGTCAACCAAAAAATCATTAATAAATATTCCAATAGACAACCAAACTCTAAAAAAAATAAATCAAACCCAATCCTAAGCCCCAAATGGGGCCGATGATCATATGTAAGTTTTGATCATTTCCCAATAACAGCAGCGGTGGTCGTGATTACTAAAGCGCGCGCTTGTCAAGCTGCGTGCTTATCATTTTGTCGGGGTTCAAATCCCCAATACGATTTTTTTTTTTGCATATCACGTGTACAAAATTGTAATAACATTTTCACGCACACGAAAATATGCAATTTAAATTATAATTTTATTGATTTTGATATATATTATGGTATATATTTTTTTTATTTCTTCTTCTTGTATCACATTTAATAATAACATAAAATTATCCTGATATTCTATAGTTTTATTTATAAAAAAAATGATAAAATCATTATTTTCAAATTTATGCAATTTATTAGAATTATTTCCATTTTTTCCATATTCCATTTTTATATAGTGATTTGTAAATAAAATAAAAAAGTGCCTAACGCGCCTCGAACAGTACCTCTGCGGTGGTGTGGGAAATTGTTCACAATATTGTGTAACATTAATTTAGTGAATATAAAAATATTTTATTTATAGTTGTACAAATTATGATCTACGAAATTGCAGCATTTTTAATTTTTAAAGTACCTATAATCATTTCAATAAATGTTTTATTTATTTAAATAAATAAAATCAATAATAAACTAAATAAAAATGTTTAAATTAATTAAGTTATTATTAACGAAGCAAAGATAAAAATTATAATGTTATCTAGTGCTTATTATTCTGTGTTAATAAATCATAATATTTAAATAAAACTATAGAATATCAGGATAATTTCATGTTATCATTAAATGTGATACAAGAAGAAGAAATAAAAAATATATATACAATATTTACATTTTTTAAATCTAAATAATCTTAAATAATTGTATTAAACATTTATCAAAATCAATAAAATTATAATTTAAATTGCATATTTTCGTGTGCGTAAAAATGTTATTATAATTTTGTACACGTGATATGTAAAAAAAAAAATCGTATTGGGGATTTGAACCCCGACAAAATGATAAGCACGCAGCTCGACAAGCGCGCGCTTTAGTAATCACGACCACCGTTGCTGTTATTGGGAAATGATCAAAACTTACATATGATCATCGGCCCCATTTGGGGCTTAGGATTGGGTTTGATTTATTGTTTTTAGAGTTTGGTTGTCTATTGGAATATTTATTAATGGTTTTTTGGTTGGCTTAAGTAGTATTTTTCGTTTTCGGGTCCGCGAATGATTCCGCTATGCTAGCCCGCTGTGGTAGCCGTGATATGCGAGACCAGCCGATAATGGTCATTTACCTTCTCAGCATGTACCGGCCGTACACGAGAGTAGCAGTTACCCACAGAGTCTTATAGCAAATCTCGATTCTCGGGGTACCGAAAGTTGCCTCAGCCGTCCGTATAGCTCTGCGCTTCTATGTAAGAGTCTATCTTCGTTGACCTAAGTGCGGGCTTAGGTCACACTGTGCTATAAACGTATATTATGCTCCGCATACATATTTTAGTAATTAAATTAGTGCGTATTGATAAGATTTTTTTGCATTATTTTATAAATAAATTTCTAGTTTCGCTTCTTATATGAGGCTCTGATGAATATGTAGCGACATTTATTTGAATTCAAATATCGCGTGCTTGCGCGACACCTGCGGGCAGGTTAGAATCAATGTGTCGGAGAAGGACAGAGCGAACGTTCCGCAGTTTCTCTATAGTAGACTGAAAATATTTGAACACAGCTGATGAAGTACTTAGATGTAATTTATACTATGTAAATACAGCTGATATCTAGGTAATTAAATAAAGCTGATATTTTTCAAAAGCGTTTTAAAAATAATCTAAGTAGTGTTTATAGTGTTTTTGAGGTTGTAGCTTATAGCTTATTACCCTAAAAAGAAAAAAAAGTGAAGTGTTAGTGTAAAAGCAGAGCAGTGAAGTTTTTTTAAAAAAGTGTGATAGCCGAGATGCCAAGAAAAGGTTTGCGAGTACCCATTCTGACAAGAAGAACTCTCGAGGAAGAGTCAAGAAGAGGCCAAGAAGATTACAGGAGCACTCTAGGCAGTGTGCACTGAAGTATTTCGAAGTAAAAGGCCTTGTTTTTAAGAAATTGAAATATTAATTTATTTTATCTTTTTCAGCTGACCTTGGTACCATTAACCTGCTTGGTGAAATTTTGAGGTTAGACTGGTAATTTTCTACCAGTTTCAACTTGAAGGTTAAACACACAAACCAAAACAAAGATAAGTATTACGTGTTATCATTATCAAGGATAAAATATCCCTTTTATCAAATATTGTCGAAAATTCATAAAATGCCTTTTTTTGTTTGCAGGTAAGAAAAGCCGTACAGAAGCCAGAGATATAAGTGAATATATCTCATAATTTCTGAGAATCAAGGTCCATGCGTGTGGAAGATAGAAAACTTGGTCCCAAAGGATTTGGTAAGCACTAATTTAAGTTACACTTTAAACAATTTTCATAAACTTTAAAGTTGATTTTCTCTAAATTTTGTTTTTACTGATTTCAGCTCACTGATAGAAAATGTTCTATACACAAAAAGGTGCCGAAATAAGCGAACAAAATAAAAAAGAATGCAGTTTTGTCATCGTCAAATCATTTCTATTCATTCAAATTAATTCCCTGCATTCATAGCAAAACTACAAGTGTACAAAAAGTTCACAAATTCTTGCACCGAGTGCCGCAATGGGCCAGCAGGGGTTATGAAGGTTTAAGCATGCTAAAATTGAAGGTATTTATGCTAAATATATCTATAAAAAATTTTAAATTATTTACTTAAAATTTCTGGGTTTTACATAGTGTTCTTTTCTGCAAGGTTTAAAGGTGTTGTGTACCCTTAAATCATTACTAAATGTAAATAATATTAAACTTGACAGATTTGTTATGTATAGGTAATGTGTTTCTAATGCAGGCTCATTATGCTCTCTCTTTATTAAAACAAGCTTTATATGGTGACTCATTTGCAAGATGTTAAATAGAAAGATACGATGTTTTTGTTTTCTAATCAGAAAACATTTCTTTTTAATGATACCGGTAACTCAATACTTTTCATGTTGAATGCATATTCATATTTAATGTAAATACTAAATCTATTGGAATGATGCTTACCGTTTACTGGATATAAGGCAGATAACATTGCCCATATGAAACATTTGTTATCAAAATTTTTAGCGTTGACGCATGCTTTTCTTTTCTCTATAAATGTTGGTAAAAGTATATAAGAGCTACCAGTAAGCATCGGATTAAATTTATTTTTATTTGTCTGTATATTTTGAATAGAATATAGAGTCTAACGGAGCCACGTTCCTAAAGTTCCTGCATATCAGTGAGTAGAAGTTCCGTGATATTAGACTTAAACCATTTGTTTAACGGTGTAGCAGATAAAATTGCATGATTTTGCGTATTAAAATATTTTGTCTCGATGCACTAATTTTCATCTTCTGCTAAACTTTTAGTAAGTTTTACACATATTTTTATAAATTTACATGATAAAACAGCATTTACTTTCAAAGCTTTATTATTTGTGAGCAATACGTTTTTCATTTTTCAAGTAAATAATATTGCAGCATCTTATAGAAAATTAATTACAGAAATATATATATATATATATATATATATATATATATATATAAATGAATTTCTATATATTTAATCTCTCTATTCCAAGATGGAGTCATCGAGCTTAGGCTCGGTGACTTCACAGGCAGACATTTTTTATAAATGTCATACAAAAGTGGAAGTAAACACGGTTATTCATATAATATGTGAAGATGTGAAGGGCTTTTCATACTAGTGATTTTGCTAAACTAGATGGGGCAGTAAAAGTTAGTGGAGTTTTAGGATTATGTACGGAATACAACCAAGTAAATCTAACCGTAAAAATGAATACTGAATGAAGGCTGAGTAATGAAACTAAAATAATAATTGCTCAGATTAAATTAGCACATAAGCTGAGAACAAGTGATGAATTAAGTCTTTCTGAAGTCGATAGTGATGATGATGCTGAGAACAGTATAAAAATAGACGGTAATTTGAAACGTGAATATACTCTATTAAGGGGGTCTGAAACTCAGAATTTACCGACTGAGTCAATGGCGCAGTTTCACTGCAGAAAAATACTTCTATCTGCATAAATATTATGAATCATGCGAAACCAAGAGTTGTTTGCCCTTCCTTTTATAAACATGTACCATTGTGTAAAGTTTCACATCAAAATATTTAGGCATGATTGAAAAAACTTTGAACAAAATTGAGTAGTGAGAACTTGCAGATGCTGTAAATTTTGTTCAAACTTTTCTCTTGAACGATTAAATATAATTACTTGAAACTTTTCATAGACGTAGTTGACTATCTAATGAAGGGCAAAGAACTCTTGGATTAGCATAATTTTATAAAGTGAAAAGTAGTTTTATTATCATTTATAAATAGCTTTTCGTCGGTAGATGGCAATACGTGCGTAAACTGCCGAGCATATCAGCTGTGCGAGCACGCATGCGCATAAATACCTAAAGCTGTTTATGTCATCTCCTTGATTCGCGAGCCAGTAAATGGCGCTAGGATTTCTGTACCAGACATCAAGACCCAACAGAGCGGATCGCGACTCGGGACGCTAGCGGTACCCCCCCCCCCCCCCGCCTGCATAATTACATATTTTACTATAAAAAAAATACTAGTCGACGTATTTTTAATAGCACTAGATTAATGTAATAAATGTAAACTAAATCGATGAGGAATAACTATCAACCGATCAATTTTACGATTCATACATTTGGTGTAATACTTTTCTAAATATAAAAATTAATTATTGAATTTGCTATTTATATACAAAATTAAACCAATAAAATATAACATATTTTCAAATATAATCTCACACCTGTTCATCTATTAGTTCACTTACACATTTCTAGAAAACCAAATTTCTTTCATGAATTTGTGTTCTTTTATTATTTTATCAAGTCAAAGTAATGACATCTAGCTCGATGTTCGTCTACGCAAGGATTCTATTAAATTTAAATTAAGTATACAAATTACAAATTATACACTTACGTACATATATAATATTATTAATAAATGAAATAAGCAACAAATATAATATATCATATAAACTTGTATTCAGTTAAGTGAAATTTATATAACATGGAAATAAATAATTTATTCAGTAAGTTTACATAGTTATACAGATTACAACCATCTGTAAACCCTGCAGAGGTAAACTGAGTTACCTGTTCGCAGGACTGAAAAGTATAATCCTTAATACTACCTTAATTCTAAACCTTAATACTAAAATACAACTTTATTATATACAAAACATCTGTCATATACAATTTAATTTGATCCATTTTTTAATTTTACTTTTCCTTTTATTAACATTATTTATCGTTTTTAATTCCTTAGGGAGACCGTTAAACAAATTAATCGCTCTTATAAAACTATTCTTACTACTAACAGTTTTGTTTCTCTTTGGTATTATTATACATTTTTTTCTGGTTACGCTATTTGAATTAACATATCTGTCCTTTAGACAATGATAGTGAAAGTTTAGTGACTCGTATGCAAACATTTGTTTAATATTTAGTGGATTCTTATCCTTCGCTAATATCTAATGTTGACGGTCTAGTGATAGTTTGAAAACCCGGGAAAAAACCCTTATCTTGCAAATTATTTCAAAGCTCCTGGCTGATACATTCAAGCTTTATTATATCAATATTAAAGTCACCTATTATTAGATGGTTCTTTATATTTATCTTTTTTTCTAAGAATTTTCTAAGTTGCAGACAAAATTCAGATTTAGGTAGGTCATGTGACCTATATATAGATGAAATCATTAATATTTTATTATTACTTATTGTGATACTAGTATTTAAAATGCTGAGTCTTCCTTGAATTATTGTTTCCGTTGTCTCAGTTATATCATCTAAAATATATATCACCACACCATCATTTTTGTTAATCTGACTATTATTATAATACATTTTGTCCCTGTTAGCCTGAGATACTCATAACAATCAAGTACATGGGTTTCTGAGCAAACTATAATACTTGGTTTAACTCTAAGTCTTTCTATAAAAGTTTCCAATTTACTGTGATTCGCATTTAAACTTCTAATGTTTACATATAGTATAACTTCTTTATTTAGTTGTCCAATTTTATTGAGATCACTTATACACTTGTATTCATCTTCTTGCTGTACAACGTTACTATTGATGTCATCTAGTACTTCAAGTATTTGCACCATTTTTATTATACTTATAACTTTTTTAATTGTGTGTGTGATTATTGTCTTTATTTTGTTGGTTATTTGCATAAAGGATCATACGGGTAGTCGCATTTTTTAACTGATTTTTTCACCAATAATTGATAGTATTCGCATAGTGTCTTATTGTCAGCTGTGTGATTTATGTTCCAATTAGTTTTGTATCTATCGTTAGAGAGCATACAGTTTTTACATTTTAGTGTGTCTTTTTGAGGACAGTTCTTGTCTTCATGTTCTTCAGAACAAAATCGACAACACTGTTTCCATTGACACTTTTTTTTCGAATGACCATAAGAGCAGCACTTATAACATATATTCACATTGAAATCATCAAAAATTTTGCAGCTGTTAAATCCAACAAATATTTTCTTTTTTATCATTAGTTTTTTATACGTAGTAGAATTCACCTCAGTAATAATTGTCCATAGATTATTTCTTTTGTTTTGATATTTGTGAACTACATTCAATTGATCTATTTCATCCAGATTATTTCTTAATTTTATGTCATTTTCTATCTCTGAATAATTGTTCGTATTCAGACCATCGACACTAGTTTTTTTTAGACGAGGGTTTTTCTTTTTTTCAATTTCTGTTGCAATATCCTTATTACATGTTTTTTGTATAAAAGAATGTACCACATCTATGTCTTCTTTGTTTTCACATTTGACTAAGATTTTGTCTTTTTGTACAACAATCCTGTCAATTTGTTTTTTAGATTTAAATAAGACTTCCTTGATATCATTGTGTACAAGTTGTATGTCATTTCCGATTCTTCTCTGGTGACTAAGTGATTTCCATTTAAGTGTTGTGTCTTTTCTTCTAATAATTTGTTGTTTCTCTTTAATTCAATATTTAGATCTTTTATTAAATTATTTTTTTCTATAAGCTCTTCGTTTTCGAGTTTCAACTCAGTTATTTGGTTTTCCTTTTCTTTTAAATTTGTAACATACTTATCTTGTAGTTTTTTTATTTTTTGTTCATAATTTTCTATTACTTTCTGTAGTGTTTTTTCACTAAGATTATCTTGCTGTTCAATTGAGTTGATCTCTTGGGAGCAGAAACACACACCCAGAATCCCCTTTATACTTTTGAAATTCTTGTCTCTTATGCCACAGCTCGTATGATGTATTTTTGAGCACACTACACAGTACACTATTGATATCTTTTTTTTGCAACAACCAAGATTTACCTCGTCAGGTGGAGACAAGTTAGTCTCACCCGCCATAGCGGGCTTGAAATATTATTATATATGATATTAGTATGATATTAGTATATTTGCGAGGAGACACAGTGAGAAACACGTCCGATCAGTTATGCGGTCGAACCTGAAAAATAAAAACTAATTTATTATAACATATCTACTTTATTATATCTTTTTTATTAAAAAGTTTAAATTTGGACTTGACGTACTTAAAAGATCTTCAATAATACTTTCATAATAGCACTGCAAAAAGAAAAGAACTTTGTCTTTATGAGATCTTCTGTGGCCATATTTTGGGAAAAAAGCTGTACTCAAATGTTGCAATTGCTCAGTAGAAAGATTAGTGTACGTATTTTCATTGATTACTATATTATTTGTATCCACAAATTGAAGTAACTTTAAATATAGGTCATTTTGCCAGGCTATGCCTTGTCTTCGTTTGTACATGTCATCCATTTCTCGATCCATTTGCTGTCTTGTACTTGATTTTGTATGCCTTTTTCCCTGAAATCAAAATTTTATATTTCTTTTGATGTTTATATAAAATATTTTACTTTATAAATTTTAGGTTGAGATATACCCACAAAGATTGTTATAGACCCGCTTGTATTACCCATACCAGAATCTTTTCTTAAGCACCTTTCCATCCGTTTGCCACTCTTTTTCCCTTCAGTCCTATGAAAAGTTTGCTGGCAAAATTTTAAACTTTCCTACAATAAATTAACAACGTGAATAATATTGCCAACCTTTTTCTTTCAATTCTGATAGTATTTATTACCTTCAACTCTTCTTCATTGTCGTTATCCTGACTAGAACTTTGTTGAGAGTGCTCATCAGTGGAAACATGTTCTGCCTCAGATTCGCTGTTGCTTTCGCCATAGATGGCCAAACCTAGAAATTAATATGAATTTTTATGCTGCAATTTAGTTTAATAGTTATGAATTTTTACAATTACTTAGGTAGTTTACAAGTAATCTGAGAAACTAGCGCTGTAGTGTGAGTAGAGGAGATTAAACTACGTCTTGCCGGTGATTGTAAAATTGTTCGAGATTATATGATTGCATGAGAAACAAATGAACTTGGTATTTTTACAAATAAATATTAATACCTTTGCTGGAGTAGCGTCTCCAAACCTCTTTATAGGAATCCAAATTTAGCAGCCGATGTCTATAAATAAAAATCTTTTGTAATTGGCAACAAATTATTCATTTCTCGGCGGAAAATTTGCTTTCTTACCTGTATCATTTTAAGAATTATTCTTAAAAATGTTTACGAGGGCATTTATGCACCTCTGACTGCGCTGGTGGTCTTTTAAGGCATTCTCTCTAATGCTTCTTCCGCACACTTCGCAATCAACGCGCCTGCTCTTTATGCCTAGATGGACATTTCGATTGTGACGCAATAAATTCTTCCTTACACTGTATGTTAAGCCGCAAACCGAACACGTATGTTTCGATTTGCCGTTTACATCAGTGGAAGCTATTGCGTCACATTCGTCCTGTGCTTCCACAACCTCCGCGAGCACAGCAGGGATTTGTGCATCCGCTGCTGGGCTAGCAGAGGTTATGAGTATCTCTGGCTGGCTGGCTGCAGGATTGATGTCTTCAACTGGATGGACCTGATCTTCCGGAACGATTTCTGAATCCGCTAGGGAATCAGCGTGCGGATTAGCAGCGGTAGGCGCCAAAGGAACCTCCGATTTCTCTGGTCGCGACAAGGGTTTTTCCGATGCTTCCTTATCGTCCACTGCAATAATTGGGGACACTTGTTTGCCTGAATAATTTTGTGCTATGAACACAACTTGGCTCTGTGCACACATGCAGGGTGAGTACAAGTGTGCTGAGCTGTTCCACAAGTGCCCTCCAATATTGACAGCTTCGGCACAAGTAACACCGAAGTTGACAACTTGATGGTATATACCAGGGCTCACAAAAATAATGTCACCGGGACGCTGAACTACCACATCGTAATGGATGTTATAACGTTGCAGGAATTTCAGCGTCACGAACATATTTTTGTGGTCCAAAATAAAATTGCAACCCTTCTCAAATCCAGGAAAAGACCGAGGGTTCTTCTTTTTTGCCCGTTGTACTAGGTCTGCCAAAGTTTTGGAAAGTAAGTGTGTATGTTCAGTAGCAACAAACACCCAAACTTTCACACTACTGCCGCATATACCCCAGTGACAACCGTTGCAGGAATCCAGACGCCCATCCTCTGCATGCATACCGGTAAAAGATAAATTACCAGCAAGATAAACAGTAGGAATGTTGATTCCCATACACGGTCCCAGACTATCGTTGATTTTTGGATGAATATGCAGAGGAAAATCATTGAGGTATTGTGCGGCACCACTGTTCTCGATGTTCCGACAGTAAACGGGCTCGCAACGACCTGCAACGATTTGCCTTGCAACATCATCCAGCAAATCATCCATCTGTTGTCCTGGTTGAATATCAGTGGCAGGTGTAAAGTTCTGAAATGTGCAAAAAATGGAATAGTATATGTTGAAAATTCTACCTTTTACATCATAAATAATAAATAAATACACTTGCTTAAGGAGGTCTGAAAGCCAATTAAAAATTGAAATTTCGCGCCTCAAAATTGCAGACGAAAAAATAATTAATTTACTTATAACAATTAATAAAAGCAAAATTAGAGTTTGTTGCCCTCCTTTGTGTAATTATCTATCAATATCCAAACTTTCGAGCTATTATAATAATATGTCTCTCAGAAAACCTTGAAAAATATTAAAAAGTCGCATTTTTCAAGGTTTTTTCGACGACATATTATTATAATAATTTGAAACTGTGAATATTGATAGATAATTACATAAAGGAGGGCAACCAACTGTTGGATTTTCATAATTTTGCTTTTATTAATTGTTATAAGTAAATTAATTATTTTTTCGTCTGCTATTTTGTGGCGCGAAATTTGAATTTTTAATTGGCTTTCAGACCCCCTTAAAGCGTTAAAGGAAAGTATTCCGCGGTCGCTATTATAATAATTTATATTGCTCAAGTCTTATTGTTGTGTAATTATGCATAATTTTTGTAAATAATTAAAACTACGATCCGAAGTGAAGGCGGCGATATCAACAAGATGGCCGTCACTTTCATGTACATTATTGAATAAAATAATGTTTTGTACTAACTGAATAATTAAAAATTCGGTGTTCCGCGATAACCTATATAATAAACAATTATCACATTGATTTCTGATGGTGCGAAGAATATTGAAATCAGACAATGTAAACTACGACTCGAGGTGGTGGTGGAGGTCACATTTGCTCCGACATCCCTTTAAGTGTAATGATTATCTATCTATATAAATATATTAAAAATAAAATTTAATATTGGAATTGAAATGGACGCGAACTTTATTAACTTGCCAGTCAGATGAATCGTAAATATCTTATAATATGAGGCGAGAGAAACAGTTAGGTAGGATTAGAAATAATGCTTACCATTAGAGAGTCAGCTGTTACGGTGCCACCAGGCAGACATTTGAAATCAACGTAAAATACGTCGTCAAGATTTGATTCGACCATCGACTGCTTGTCGAATGACACAACTTCCAGCATTGCGTCCAGGCGCTTCCTCGCCTCAGACCACGACACTTTCGGTAAAGCTTCCCGAAACTAATAAAAATTATTGAAAATATAAGGAAATAGTAATATATTGCATGTAATATTTATTAATAAGTAGTACATAGAATGTACGACCCCACTGCAAACTGGCACTTGAGATCTCATGTGAGATTTGGCGCCAAAATGTTATCTGAATTTGCTGGGCAAACGTAAATATACATCAAAAAGCATAATAAATTAGCTTTCACTGTAAATTGATATGTTAACATTTAGATGATACATCGAAAAATTGGTCTTTTAAAGTACTTAATAGATGACTTAGTTCCTTTTACATTTTATCAAAATATTCAGATGCTTAAATACATTTGCTTAATTTATTATTCCGACGAGATCGAGTCACGTGTATTTTACAGTGCTTAATTGCAGACTTCAATTTTACGACAATTTTTTTGTTTTATTGTTCATATTATCGGAAATTCCATGGCCGTCATTATACAACTGTATAGTTCATAAGAGTTTAAATAAACTAAATTATTTATGACATATCTTTGCATATGAAAGTATAAAAATGTGAAGGTCTTTTAACAACAAAAGTTTTCATTTTCACTTCTAACGCTCAAGTTAGTCACGTGACAGTCATGTTTTGCGTCATATGATGGATTTGAATATTACGCGGCATTGTACAACGCCAAGAGCGACCGCTCCGCTGTTTCCCTAGCAGGCAGGAAACATTTAAAAATACAGCTTCTATATAACTTATATGTGCTTTACATTGATTGCAGTAGTTTGCTGTAATTTGTTGCAGTGTAATATGTTTTAAATATATAGCTTATTTTTAAAAACACTCGAATGAAGAAAAATAGTCTGCTAATTTTATCAAAGCAAAGCAGTGAAGTGATATTTTAAATGTTTTTTCAAGTGAATTATTAAGTGCTGCCCTATTGAAAAATCTCACATGAGATCTCAGGTGAGATTTCAAGTGAAATCTCACGCCAAAATCTCATCTAACCAATTTTTTGTCCATTAGACGTTTGAAACCATTCTTAGTCGATTGGTCGCTTTTTTTGAAAAATTCGAACTTCGAAAATTTATCACAAATTTTGACTTAAAAAAATTAAGTCCAATTTTCCAAAAATTTTCTAAGTTTACATTTTTTAAAAACAAACACCAATCGACTACGAATGGTTTAAAACGCGTAAAGAACAAAAATTGGTTAGATGAGATTTTGGCGTGAGATTTCACCTGAGATCTCACCTGATATCTTTTATTTTTTTTTATTTTATTGACCATATACATATGCTTATCAAAGCATCCTATAGAGACAAACTTAGTTGCCTGTACATAGGTATGGTACAGATAATCTTAGAATCTAAAACTTAATCTAAAAAATAACAAAAAGATGATACAGCATCTTTTTGATAATCTTTTTAATAAATTCCTGTGTAAGTTAAGTAACGATGCATACAATTTTCAAATAACGCTATCTATAATTTTCTCTTATAAACTTTTTTAGTCTTTTCTTAATTGCGATTTTGTTACCTCTTAAAGTTTTAAGATCATTCGTTAAAGTGTTGTACACTTTTACAGCTACGAAATAGCTGTTTTTTCTGTTCACAGCTTTCTTATTTTTTGGTAATTGTATACTCTTATTCCTAGTATTGCTAGAACTTATGCTATATTTTTCTCTTAAACTATGGTAATGATATGTAATAGCTTCCAATTGGAAAAGTTGCCTTACAGTAAGAGGAGGGTCTTGTATTTGAAACTGATCCCTGTTTATAATTTTTAATAGTTTCTTCTGTATTCTCAGATCTCATTAAAGATCTCACGTGAGATTTTTAAATAGGGTATCTCAATATGTTTTACCAGCAAGTATTCAAGGGCAACTTGCCAATATACGCATTAAAATAATTAAAATATTATACAGCTAGCGTGCCCGGTTGAAAAAAAAACATGTGTTTCTGGAGTTTCAATTTAGATTTCAATTTCAATTTGATAAAGCCGAGTATTAAAAATACATACTAATAATTTGTGTGATTCTTAAATAAAATTCAAACTTTAAAGCTACATTTTTATTATATTTGTTGATCATTAATACACTAGTGTGTATTTTATCAAATCTGACAGTTAAAAAGAAACCAAGGATCATCAGTGTTATATGTTATAAAATGTTATTTTAATCGGAAATTTACTTTTATTAACTTTTTAAAAGGTTACTCATTAATTACAGTGCAGATTTAAAAGGTGTGGATTGAAGATTGGCAATCTAATCCTACACTTAGAAAATATTATGAACCGACCCAGGTCTCACTGATATAAGTGGTTCTGACTTGCCTGTGTCAAATGTTACAAAGAACAGGTAATGTTTATATGTCAGAAATGTCCACTCCACAGGACAGCTGCAGTAAAACTATTATGGCAGCCTGTTTCTGCACAAGTTTAATAAATATCTCTGCAAAGGTCTGACCTGTGGCTTGAATACACTACCTATAATTCCACAATATGTTTAGCAGTGCAGCACTCACCTCAGAGCAGATGTCACAGTTATATATGAACAAAACGTTATTACTGGACTCACTGATATATGTTGTTCTGACATGCCTGTGTCAAATATTACAAAGAACAGGTAATGTTTATATGTCAGAAATGTTGACTTGCGAGCTCTGGAAGTGATTTGTCAAGATATCTGCATACAACAATGAGATATATGGTCTGAGATGAGAGCTGCACTGCTTGACATATTATGGTGTTATACACAGTGTATTGAAGCTACGCAGTTGATTTTTGCAGAGATACTTTTTAAAAGTGTGCAGAAACCGGCTGCCATAACAGTTTTTCTTAAGCTGACCTCCTTCGCACTCTTACTTTAAACACTATAGCTTTAGCGCTTAAAACATTCATATTGGTGTTGACATGTAAATCTGATTTATGAAAGTTAAGATAACAACAACTTTATTTATTGCTGAAATACCTGAAAAGAAACTTGTATATCAAATTTCACCTCTGTAGGTATAATAGTATTTAAATGAGAAGCAAAACAAAAATGTTAGTATTCGTACGTATGGAAGACTTATTTTAAAAATGTTGGTTTTGGCTCTCATTTAAAAACTATTATACCTACAGAGGTGAAATTTGATATACAAGTTTCTTTTCAGGTATTTCAGCAATAAATGAAGTTGTTCTTATCTTGACTTCCAAATGTAGTTTCTGAACAATTTTAAATGTATCTGCAAAAATCAGTTGTGTGTCTTCAATGCACTGCGTATAATACCATGATATGTTAAGCATTTCAGCTATCGCCTCAGACCAGATCTCATAGTTATATGCAAATATCTTTCAATATCACTTCCAGGGCTCATAATTGGCTATTTTTGACATATAAACATTACCTGTTCTTTGAAACGTTTGACACAGGCATGTCAGAACAGCATATACCAGTGACTCCTGGGTCGGTTCATAATATTTTTTAAGTGTACGATTAGATTGCCAATCATCAATCCACACATTTTAAATGCACTGTAATTAATAAAAGTAAATTTCCGATTAAAATTACATTTTATAACATATAACATACACTAACATATGCACTTTATCAGTGTGTAACATATGTTCAATTGTTGATGTACATACTACTTGTCTAATGTCAGAGAGTATTGAGTAAGGTCATGTATATGTTTAGATGCATGAATATGTTTTGAGGTTAGAATATTTTCTCAACATATATATAGATAAGTACCTTTACAATGGTGGAATGACAATAAAATCCTATTTGAATTAAAATTCATACATAAATTTTAATTAACAAGTGTATAAGAAAAGAAGTCGTATGAAGTAGTATGAAGTAGTATGAAGAAGTATGAAGAGTCGTTTGCAAACAAATTTAAAAATAAAACTTACAACCACTACGTCGCCTAAACTGCAGGGCCTGTGAATCATCTCCTTCACTTTCTCAACAGTCACTCCTTCAACGTACTTAATAAACATTTTTATTTAATAAAATAAATGTTTAGCGATACTTATATACGTTTTGGTCGTTTGTAGCTTTTTGAATATAATTTTCATATAGCTTCTTCATCGCAGAGTTGGCAGCGAGGAACGATAGCAGCGCTAGAAGTGTCGCTTTAGTGGCAGGAAATTTAAAAAATTGCAAAAATCGGTCCAAAAAAGAATGAATGATAATAGAGTTTTTAAATGCAGTGATAACTAGCACGACACGCGCGTCCTGGCGGTTGCGGTGGCTTGCCGCCTTGCATCGCTTCGCGATTTTACCTCGATTCATGATTTTCAATATTATTTATTTTAGTATATAATAAATTAATAATTTTAACATGCTTTCTTATCTTATCGAAATTTATTTTAAATATGATTAAAAACCGATATTATTGTGTAAAATTTAAAAAATTATCTTTTATAGTACTTTAATCCAAATTATATTAGATGGGAATTTCTCCTTATTAGGCGCAAGTAGCGCAAACAATATACGCGAAATTCCATAAGGTGACCAAAATATTAACTACCCTATTGGTGGCAAATTCATTGGTTTATTAATGGGAGCTGTGACGTCACGCTTAACAAGACGAATTTCATCCCGTCACTAATAGTATAAGTTTTTAATAATAAGGGAACATCTGTAAATAAATGTTGGGCATGATTGTGCGTGATGCGCCTTCATCGTTATTAAGTTATATGTATAAAAAATCGCTTTTGGGGCTTTCTTTTGCATTCAAGCATTGAAAACAAATATTTGCCACAGTAAAAAGTTGTGTTTTTAAAATATCTACAACTTTTGCATTCAACATTTTCATGTAAAATGCATAGCCTTTAATTTTTATAGGACGTTATTCAAATTAATATTTATATTATTAATTTAATACAATTGACGTAGTCGCTTGCGCTTTGTGGTTTCCAATCGCGAGCAAATTGCCAGGCCGAAGATTTGAAAATTTGCGCCTCTACTGGATGCGAGAAGTGGGGCCGGCTTATTCCCTGTGCGCTCGCGCGCGGCAAGAGTGGGGTAGGCTATACCCTTGTGCACCGCACAATGCGAGGAGTGGGGACGGCTTTATCCCTGTGCGCTTTCGCGCGGCAAGAGTGAGGTAAAAAACAAAAACGTATGTCTTGACCATTTTCCATTATATCTTACATAACTGAAAAAAGCTTCATTTGAAAAAATTGGTTAGATTGCACTGATTTAGCAAATTCAAAAAGTAGAGGACTTTTAGTGCGTCATAATCCTGTTAAAGTATTCCCGGGTTTCAGAGTATAAACCAGCGATATTTTCTACTTAAAAACAATATTTTTATAATAAAATATTATTGTTAAAGCAAGTTTATAGCACGCTAACCTGAAAATGACAACGTAGGAAAAACACAAGTTTTTCCTACGTCACAGGCCTCGGCCTGGGCGAATGCGAGCACAGTAAACGCGTTCTTATAATGTCATAAATGCGTTCTCGACTGCGTTCGAGAAAGAGTGTATTGTGTGGAGAGTGCGTGACACGAGATTCCGCATACTTTCGAGCGGGCCGATTTATTAGTTTTCTCTAAGGAGGAAAAAATCGACTCGTATTCGGAACTCAAGGATTCAAACATCTGGCAGCGCGCTGTGCAGGCTCGAATGAGCGGACTGTCCGCGGTCGAGTCGTTTGAGTGGCGCGGGATGTTTGGACCCGACCATGGCGTTTTTATGACGGTACGTACGGATTAACGCGAGGAAAACTTCGACGCAGGAGTCGGGGTTTTCTCAAGTTAGGGTCGCGTTTTTCTAGTATAGTTGTATGATTGTATGCTTGGTAATGATGAGAGTGGGAAAGGCGGCCATATTTTTGGCAATTGACGAGATTGACTGAGATCAGTTCGGTTTGAGACTCGAAGCTGAGAGCTTCAACCTTTAAAATCTCTTTCTGAAAATAAATTCAAAGTATATAGTTTAATTTGCTCGATTTTATTTCCTTCTCTACACAATTCCTACATTCGCTACACACGAATATCACCCGTGTGATAACAGAGGTGTTTTTCTACCTTGCTCGAGGTTTTTCGCACGAGCTTCGCTCGTGCGAAAAACCTCGAGCAAGTTAGGAAACCATCTCCCACAGCAGTGTCATAATATACTCAGTCCATACAAATATTCTAAAAATAAAGAAAAATAGTAAATAATTAAAAAAAATATAATGTATACGAGGTGGGCCCA
Source organism: Muscidifurax raptorellus (assembly GCA_020010945.3). Classification (NCBI taxonomy): domain Eukaryota; kingdom Metazoa; phylum Arthropoda; class Insecta; order Hymenoptera; family Pteromalidae; genus Muscidifurax; species Muscidifurax raptorellus. The sequence continues at coordinate 654,402 of JAHUUD020000031.1, forward strand.
CGAATTTATTTATATAAAAATGCTGGAAGATTCAAAATAGGCGGATAGAAGATGCTCTTACTATCGCAACACTGCAAGAACTGTTTTTCTTTCTATAAATTTTGCCGAAATTAGAAGCTGTCAATAATTCAATAAACGAAATTCATTTTATAATGGAAAACGTAGCTCATGCTCTCGACTTCCATACGATGGTACGAACAATACGCTAATTATAAACGGAACGCGGAACACAGTGGCGAACCGACTTAGATCGGATACGGCAAATCGAACGCACCCATTAAAAGTTCGGCGATTCGGCAACGCAGCGTTAGTGTCAAACAAAGGGAAGCTCATATTTACAGTTTCAATCGGCGAACCGGCTTTCGTAAAGAATTTTTCATTGCATCAGATTCAAGAAACAATGCGTAAGTATAGAATATTTATAAGATTATTCATTTTAATTTTATTTTAAATATTTCTATTTTTCTTAATATATTTTTCCTGCTTGTTTATTTGCGACGCTTTCAATATAAAAGCAAAATCTAATAAAGGTAAGCAAACCGCGAGGAAACCGGGAAGACCGTCCACAAGACGACAGCCCCAGCAACAAGCATCGCGGCAATGTGAGCTGCTGCAACCACCACCACCACCGCAGCAAAGCCAGGAGCCACTTTTGCAACCGCTGGTGCCACAGCAGGGACAGCAGGAGGGATTGCAACCGCTACATCCCCAAGCTGGAATAGTTGCAGTACAGGCTGAACAGGCTTTCCAGCAGCAGGAGTTTCAACCTGTACTGCAGCAAAGCCAGCAGCAGCACGTCCAGCAGCAGCAGCAGCAGCACGTCCAGCAGCAGCACGTCCAGCAGCATGGGCTGCAGCAACACGTCCAGCAGCAGCAGCAACTCGTCCAGCAGCAGCACGTCCAACAGCAGCAGCTTGTCCAGCTGCAGCAAGCCCAGCTGTATGGGCTGCAGCAACAGCAAGGACTGCAGCCACAGCAGGTATTGTAGCCATTATCAATGCACCTTCCTCAGCAGCAAGTTATGTACCCACTGTCATTTCCACAGGGCCAAAACGTCTTACCGCAGCTTTTACAACCGCAGATGGCACTGCAACATCAGCAGCAGCACAAGGGGTCTTGGTTTGGTGCACAGCAGCCAATTGCTCAGCCACAGCAACCATTTAACAATGGTAAATTTAAAAGTTTTATTTTGATTGCATATTCTAACAGTCTAGGTATAATAGTTAATGTCTGTTTTGTGTTTCATGATTGGAAGCTGGACAATTAAAAAACATCATTGAGGATGTATTACTGCAGTGGTGTCCTCATATGCATGCCAGTACAGCATCCGCTCCTGAGGCCTCTTCATAAGGAAGTGTTGAATCGTTGCGCAAAGAAAATGAGTGTAAGTATTTGCATTTCATTACCCTGGTAGAATATTTCCGATGTCTTGTAGCTTGTACTCTAGCGACTCGATAGATTGAGACTCATGTTAATGATATATATATATATTCATTGAAATGGTATATATAATGTTTAAATAAATATGTAAGCCTTCTCCCTATCTCTCATTATTATCGTTATACATCCATTTTACTGTACCAAATATTACAGGCAAACAGTGATATACGTGTCTTCAAGATAGCCAGTGACACCCAGCGATGAACTCAAGTTTACTATCAGAAGCAATAATCGTGCATATAATCAATATTATGTTGTTACATACAGTGTATTGCAGTCATACATATCATTTTTTGGACAGAAACTTGTAAAATTGTGTGTAAACAGACTACGATGACAGTTTTTACTGAACTGTTGTCGTTAGATCTCTAGCATCATACCCTATGACATATGCAGTTTTGCATGCAAGGGTCTGATATGAAAATCAAAAAAATATCAGTTAAGATAACAACAAGTTGATGCATTGTTTAAACATGGCAAAACAAATTTAAACATAAAATTTGAGCACTCTAGCTGTGATAGTTTTTAAATAAGAACCAAAAGAACATTTTAAAACAGGTCATCATAAAACCAGTAATTACTGCAAATCTTGTTTTGGCTCTCATTTAAAAACTATCATAGCTCTATAGCTAAAATTTTTCTGAAATTGTAGATATAAATGTGTTTTGGCATGTTTAAACAATATATCAACTTGTTGTTATCTTAACTGATATTATTTTCATTTTCATATCAGAAGCCTATATGCAAAACTGTACGTCCACGCCATAGGGTGCGATACAAGAGACTTAACAACATCAGTTCAGTAAAAACTGTCATCGTAGTCTGTTTCCACATAATTTCACAAGTTTATGTCCGAAAAATTATATGTATAAGTGTAATACACTGCATGTAACACCATAATATTAATTATATGCAAGATATAGCTTCTGATATTAGATATCTTATACAACATGTTTGGAGAACCTTTAATTACATAGTTCATCGCTGGTTGTCGCTGGCTATCTTGGATACACATATACCACTGTTTGTAATATTTGGCTTATAGTCAGAGGTATGTATAACAATAATAATGTAAGTTAGTACTCTTCCAATTTATACCAGTGCATATACAGCTAGATTGTCACTCTTAGAAAAAACTCACTTTAACTTATGATTGATTCGGTATATAGTTGATTGAGGTAATTTTTTGATTATATATATATATATATATATCATTTTTATATGAAAAGACGTCAATTATACTTATTATTTAAACTTGATTGTGTATAATTACGGAATGGTTCTAGATGAATATACAGATATGTAGTAGCATCTGCAGAAATCCTTACAAGGAACTGTATACATTTCACTGTACAAATTTTTGCAGATACCACTCTGCATGTCTTCAGGGAGTCAAAAATCCCTATAGAGATCTCTGCAGGAATCTCCGTACATATTTTTAAGTAAGACAAGTAATCAGCGATATTTAAAAATCTTTTTTGTTCTAGATCTAAGAGAGGAATTGACGAAACTGTATGATGTAAGTATAATAAACTTATTGTTGAAATGCACTAAAAACGTATATAACATCGCGCTTTATATGTACTTAGAGAAAAGAAACATAATATACTCGATAACTTAATTGTATATTCGCTAATAAAATTTGAAATGGTCTATCCGCGATTTTATAAGAATCAGTCAGTTATATGTAACAAAAGGGGGACGTATGTTTGCCGAAGTCGTTCTTAAGGAGACACAACACCTTTAAACTTAAAAATAAGAAATAACTATTTAAAATATATCAACAAATATATATACAAAAACATAATTAGTTATGACTTCAATAAACATATTAACTTTAATTTTCAGGGGTGTAGCCCTCTCCAGATGCCTATAATACAAACTTATAGTAGGGAGTCTGTTTGAACCCATCATTCACTGACTGTAAGATATAAAGTAAACTAATGGACCAAATGAGGTCAAATTTGGGGATATGGCTTAAAAGTATATTAGTTAGACAAACAGTAAGATAATAGTTATATTAATTTTAATAACAAATTAATAAAAAAAAAGTAATACGTTTACAAAAGTTTGTTTACATATACCCAAATTTGAACTCATTTGGTCCATCAGTTTACTTACATCTTACAGTCAGTGAATCATGGGTTCAAACAAACTCTTTACTATAAGTATGTATTATACGCATGTGGAGAGGGCTATACCCCTAAAAAAGAAAGTAAATATGTTAATTTAGTTCGTAAAAATGTAGTTAATGCATATATATTTATTAATATATTATAAATATTTATTTTTTATTAGAAAGATATTGTACCACCGTAAGCACCATCACAGTCTATCAATGACTGAATTCTTATACATATTTCGGTTTTAGAGGTGACCCCTTTTCTCCCAAAGAAACCGAAATTTCGCTAGTTGATCATGCATGTAAAAGGATCTGTTTAATGAACGTATTAAAAAAATTTTTATACTTAATTTCTGATGTATTTTAATCTTTTATTTTCAGAGAATAAAGCATTACAAAGCAAATAATGCAAGCCTTAAAAGTAAATACGACGAGGAGGTCCGAGTCAACGCTGATTTACGTCGGCAGCTTCGTGATGGCAACGTAGAAACTTTCGTAAGTTTGAACCTGGTTTATAAATGATTTTGAATTAATAACTAATATAATAGCCTTTAATTCATATATATATTTTTGCAGTGCCGTTCTAATGAATATAAAATTCGCCAAAAAAGCAGAAGATAATAATTTAAAAATATAAATGTATGGTTTAAGCAATGTTTGAAAATAAATAATATATTTCCTTACAGTTGTCTCTTCTTAAGTTTATAACAACTTCCTGAACTCAGTAGACAAATTTAACAACCTTTGTAATTGACGGTGAAGCTCATCTGACACGTGGAACTGTACTAAAGAGCTGTCACGTACTTATTGATTTTCTTCCTGGTGATCACAGTATGAAATTTATTTATATCGTGTAATATTTCAAAGTAAATTTTGTCAGTACAGTATATAGGTTCACATTAATGGTAAATCTAAGTCCGGATATATGTGACTAATGTTACATTTGCAATATAAAAAGAAGTTAAAAAACATATAAACGAATACCTGTCGATAACTTTTTTTAGATGCAATAGTATACCATATTAATCAGTGGTACTAATCCGGACAACTGTTTCTTTTATTAGTAAGAAACATACCGTATAATGCTATTATATTGTGTTTATTTTTCTTTAGTTAACCTGTGATATTAAATTTTATTTTGATTATCTTTTACATCCAAATTTGATATTATTAAGCTAAGTCAGGATTCAGGTTTACCACACTTGTCCAATACATGTCCTATACTGAAAAAAAATTATACAATATGGTATGACAAAATATATTTTCTGTTTGTGAAGCTCATCTGACGTGTAGAAATTCACTGCAGAGCTCGAATAACGTGTCTATAGAAAATGTCCGTATGGATTTGTGTGTGCGGATACACATACACACACACACACACACACACATATATATATATATATATATATATATATATATATATATATATATGTACCGTAATATTTCTGAATGTGGTTCATGAATAGGACGCTTCCATCGGGTTAAAGTCGTACCATTAAACGTTTATTTATTGATTATGTTTGTATAAATTCAGGCTATTAAACTATTGCGAAATTACCGTTTAAAATAGCTATAAGGAAAAGAATAAAAAAATAAATAAATATTCTTGTTCACCATAAATATTCAGGAAATGTATTTACTTTGTAAAGGTTTTTTTATATCTGAAATATTACGCTGATATTTAAGAAGCAAAACAAAAATGTTAAATTTGATAAAGAAATAATTCATTTGTAAATGTTTATTTAATGTAAATTAATATTTAGAAATTATTTGATACTTTCTAATCTTCTACTTTTTAATATGAATTTCCAATTAAATATTACTGTAACAGTTGTATATAAAATAATTTATAAAGTTCATACATTTCGTAAATAAACATTATTCATAATTTCTTTATGCATGTATTTATGCAGGAATAAAGTATAATTCTAAAGAAATAGGTAATGACTGAAGTATATACGTCAACTGTAAGAAATCGGACTAGATAAAGAACTCAGAAAAGCCCAAGATAAAGTAGGTATTCCACTATTGCGTCACAATTTCAGGTAATCGGAATGAAACTTCGAATAAAGTATAAATAATGTAACGGTAGCCGCAATATAATATTATATTCTACGAGAAAACTTTTGCTGAACATTAGTTGTCAATCATTAAAATAAAGCAAAATGTAAACTCTTTACATTTTCCTATGATTCAATTATTTTTTATTTTCGATAAAGCTATATTGCATGATTTCCGATGAAGGGCTTCAAAGTTTCAACTAGTACAGGTATTACTTATACATATTAAGTTATATTTATCCATTTCTTGAAATGGATTATTCCTACATAGTGTAAATATGTATTAGAATATAATGTATACAAGTATGAATGTATAAAATATAAATATAAAGATTTTGTAACATAGATTGCACATTTTGTTAGACAGAATCTACTTATAGATATCGTTCCCTATTTTCACGGATATAATACGGAATGTACGGATATAATATGGCCATGGAACATTAATAGATGCAAGTTATTAACAAAAGGGTTTCATTTGCTGAACAAGTGTACTAAATTAAAAATAGTAAAAATATATGACAATGCATACAAATTTAATAAATATAACAACAAGTCATTTGAACCCAACCCGGAACTCCCGCTATTTTTTCTGCAACGTCAAGAGTGTAATGTTTGACCTTTGTCAAGGTTAACAGCTTTTATAAACAACGTCGCGCGCCTCTATGATATATTGTGTGCATACAGAATTATCTCTAGCAGATCATAGGAGTACTTCTTTTATACGGTGCTTTATGCAGTATAATTATTAGTCAACAACCTGTAGAAGATCGTAACTGTTAATTTATACAGTACTTACAAAATTTTTTAATATATAAAGTGATATTGATGGGCGCAAAACATAATGGGATGCAAAAAGAAGAATGCAAGTCGAAAAAGTTCATCAAATTGGAAGTACAAGTGAGTAGAAACAGAAACTTCTTACTGCTGGCATCAATAACATATTGTTATATTGTACAAAATCATATTTATTTGCGTAAAAATAAATACGTTACTTTTTCAAAAGCTAAACTAACCTACAATTTATGTAAGTAAATTACGTACAAAACAATGTTCTGCCTACATTTAACTACAAAATCATTTAAAAAATTATAAATGTACTCCTACGTAAATGCCAGTCAATCGCATAACCCCTTACACTGCACTCCCTGAAAAATCAAGTATGGAATAATAGTTCAATTGCATCCCTGTCGTGAATACATTGATTTAACCCTTTCATGCACACATTTTTCTATTAGAGGAAATGCATTGAAAATTGGTATTTACTGGGTTTTTGGGGTCGCTGATCACGAATCTTCCATCAGAATTTCAAAAATTTTGAATCAAAGATGGCGGATTCAAGATGGCGACCTACGATTTTCTTCATTTCTAATCCTGAGTCAATAAAACTACGTGTACGGGGGTTTTCGGGGTCGCTGATTACGAATCTATCATCAAAATTTTAAAATTCTGTATCCAAGATGGCGGATTCAAGATGACCAACAACTTTTTTCATTTGTAGTCCTAAGCCCATGAAACTGCGACCTACGATTTTCTTCATCTTTCGTTGTAAATCCATGAAACTACGTTTACGGTGGTTTCTGGGGTCGATAACAATGAATCAGGTACTAGGTTTTCTATAATCTTGGATTCAAAATTTTCAAATTTTGATTGCAGATTCGTAATTAGCGACCCCAAAAACCCCCGTAAACGCGGTTTTATTGACTCAGGATCAGAAATGAAGAAAATTGTAGATCGCCATCTTGAATCCGCCATCTTGGATTCAAAATTTTGAAATTCTAATGTCAGATTCGTAATCAGCGATCCCAAAAACCCCCGAATAAGCAGTTTCATTGATTTAGGACTGAAAATAAACAAAATCATTGGTCGCCATCTTGAATCCGCCATCTTGAATTCAAAATTTTGAAATTCTGATGTCAGATTCGTAATCAGCGACCCCGAAAACCCTTTTATACTAATTTTCACTACCCTATCATCATTTTTTCTCTTTGACACACATTCTTTGTAAAATAATCATGAAATTTCGACCTTTATTTATTTATATAAATAAACCAATGAGCAACAAACACATGAGAGTCCCGGAAATCACATCTCTATAATATATAAGAGCCAATGCAAAAAAAACCGCCTTCATATAACGTGATTTGAGCTCCTAATAAAAAAAAACTCGATAGAAAAAGGTGTTCCCTATAGGGAACACTATGCCGCAAAGGGTTAATGAACCGGTTATCAGGAGCAGATCATTGCCAACTTTTACCCTCTGTAAACGAGGACAAATAATGATAAATAAAACTTGAAAAAATTTTGGGGGGAGTCATGAATCTTTCAGACGCATATTTCTATAGTATATCGATATTTATTTTTTTACCTCCCGATTTGTCAGAGAACCAACCATATATAAAATTGCACAATCTGTTTTTTTTTTACATGTTTGAGATCATTTTCAACAAAATTTACGTAGATAGAACTTGAATTTGTACAATTTAACAATCCATTTTTAATTTTAATTTTATTTATTTCATAAATGAAGTAAAACATTGTTGTAGGTTCAAGCACGGTAAATGTAAGACAGGCGGAACGGGTGGAGACAGTAGTATTACAGCAGTTAACAGTGTAGGCGATATTGCCAAAAATTTTATCACGATTGTGGATGAATACATAATTATTGATAATGTAAGGGAAACGATTATTGCGAGTGACATCGTTAATAGTGAAGAAACATTACAAGCTAACAAATCTGATGAGTTATTCGTCTTCACCGATAATAATGGCTGCGCTATTGAGCAGGGTGATATCCGTACACCCGAATTAAGAAGGATAGAAATGACGCCAGATGACGAGTGTGTTATTTCGGAGAAACCGACAGCACCTCAGTCAACAGTTCCTGAAAATGAATCATGTACATCAGACGAACATACAATAAGACAGAAAGCATTCGAAGGTCGAAGAATAACGGATCCTCTATATTTTTATGATCAATTGCAACAAATGTACTTTGAACATGGATTTCGCGAGCAATGTAGTTTTCATGATCTGTACTATGAAAATTGTCGAGATGAAGGATTATGTTCAAAATTGAAATTTGTCTGCAATCATTGTCGCTACTTTAAATGGATTAATCTTGTTAATAATGACGGTCAACAAATGCATTTACACGATGCTGCAGTGTGTGGAACAATAAAAGCAGGAACAGGATATTCTCAGCTGAAACAGGAGCTTGCCAGTATGGGACTAAAATTTTTGTCTAATGTCTCATACAGAGAACATAGACAAAATTTAGTTGCAAGTTTTGAAAAAATAGCTCAAGAATGTATGGATGAAGCTGCTGCGATGGAAAGGGAGCTAGCAATAATGGAAGGAGATACGATGAATGGAGTACCATTTATAAGTGTACAAGTTGATGGATCGTGGTTAAAAAGAACATATAAAAGCGGAACATTTGATTCTTTATCTGGTTGAGCCTCTATTATAGGATGTAGGACGAAAAAAGTTTTGTATGTTGGAGTACGTAATAAAGTATGTCATATCTGCGATCTTGCTGAAAGAAAAAATCGCGCCCCAAAGAAACATAAATGTTTTAAAAATTGGGGTCGTGAACAAAGCTCAAGTTCCATGGAAAAAGACATTATTGTACAAGGATTTTTAGAAAGCGTAGAAAAGCATAAATTAATTTACAAAACTGTTGTAGGCGATGGCGATAGCAGCGTTTATAAGGCGATATTAGACAGCAATCCATATCGGCAATATGGGGTGCGAGTTGAAAAAGTCGAATGTACGAACCATTTACTGAGAAATATGTGCAATAAGATTGTTGACGCTTCTAAAGGAAGATTGGCGCATAGTTTGGCAAGAGGAAATGTAACGTCGTTTAGAGAGTATGTGAAAAAATGTTCATTTAAAATTCGACAACATATAATGACATTAATAAAAATGAAACGAAATGATAAAGATGGCGGTGCACAAGTCAAAAGTTTGCAACATCAAATCATGAATTCTGTTCATCATATTTTCGGAGATCATGCTCGATGTGGTAAATTTCAAATACCCTGTGAAACAACAAAGGATAAAAATTGGATTCCGACATTAAAATCCACGGGAATGTATATATCTATACGACAAGCCGTGTCTGATCTAAGCTGCCACGCTCGAAGTTTATTGAAATCGGAAACTAGCAATCATGTCGAATCTTTCAACGCTATAATTGCTAAAATGGTAGGAGCAAAGCGTATTAATTTTGATCAAAGGGATTCGTATCATGTAAAAGTACATGCTGCGGTTGTTCAGTTCAATACGCAATGCTTGTTGACGAGATTAAATAAAAATTGTGGATACGATCCTTCAGATATTATTACATCAATGGAAGAAAAATCGAAGAAACACATTGAACAAAAGAAAACTTTAAGAATGCTTCAAGGAAGACGGCGAAAAAGATACGTTGACAATGGAAAAGAAGATTATGGAGAAGGTTCTAATCGTCCGGATATCAGTCCAGAAGCATATGAAGTGTTGGTTCAACAACACTTGGAGAAACTGAAAATGGATCAAGCTAACAGAGCCGATATCGAACGTGCAACAGTCAATCAAAGCGAGTGTGATTTATGGCATCAAAAAAGAAGCGAATTGTTAACAGCTTCAAATTTTGGCAGAATTTGCCAAAGAAGAAACAGTACTTCCTGTGCTACGATAGTTAAAAGCATCCTTTATCCGCCAGTCTTGAATCTACCAGCATTAACGTATGGAATCGAAAATGAAGCCAGTTCACGGATTATGTTGTCAAGAAAATTAAAAGTAAATATTGAACTTGCTGGTTTGCTTATTGACGAGAATGATGAATATTTAGGAGCGTCCGTAGACGGTTATATAGGTAATAATGGTATCGTTGAATTGAAAAATCCTATTTCTGCAGCCAATTTGACAATATCACAAGCACTGACACGCAAACCAAATCTAAGGAGAATTTTCAGTAAAGAAGATATCAATAAAATGAATCAATCGCATGTTTATTATTTTCAAGATTATTGCATATTTGCACTGTGCACTAAAATTGACATCAAGTACGTTAGAGTTGAACGTGACGATGATTTTTGGGAGAACAAAATGGCCGAACCAATAAGAAGATTTTATTTTGACTGCTTACTTCCTGAATTATTAGACAGTCGCTATAATCGCAACATGGCCCTTCGGGAACCCATATATGTTATAGAAGCACAGAAAGAAAAGAAACGCCAAGCTGCTGAGAAGGTATCAAAAGTTGAAAAGGCAGCAACGAAAAGAAAAGTAACTTTTCCACATAAGAGAAACCAAAAAAGAGTTATGACATCTATTAACACAGCCAAAAATGTGACAGATGATAGTAGTACAGACACGGCATCCTTAACAGGGAGAGATGAAAATGAATGTCACGAATCTACGAACATTACTACATATGCTACTGAAAGTAATGGTGAATCAACCGAAGATCAAAGAAATATTTTAGCGGCATTATATGTAAATATTAATATGAATGAGGTATATCAGAATATTTTGGATGTTAACAGTTGTCTTGATGATGAAAGCATAGAATCTTTTATGAAGTTAGTGAAAAAAGAAGCGCCGAGCTATGAAATACATCCAGCTATTTATTTTCGATATTGCCATCTCCTACCGCACGAATTTTTGGGATACCATGGAAAAGTTCATTTACAGATTATTGGTGGTCATCCAGATTTTGAACATTGGATTTGCATAGAATACGATGGAAAGTTTTTAAAAATTTTTGACAGCCTTAATAGAACAAAAATATCAGAACTACACCCTTCAGAAAAAGCTTACTTGCATCATCGATATCCTCGCTTGGAGTGGACAAATGTTCGTTTTGTAAAAGTTACACAACAACCAGATGCTGTAAGTTGTGGTGTATATTCATGTGCTTTCATCACAGACATTATTTTGAAAAAAAAAGTCATAAACATTAAGTATTCTCTTAACACAACGGTTATGCGAAATCACGCTGTAACCATCCTACGGCATCAGCGGCTTGTAAGTTTTCCATACATGAGATAGATATATTTAATATATACAAAATTTGATGGTGGTTTGCGTATATGCGAGATATGCAAAATTTGATGGTGGTTTGCGTATATCCGAGATATGCAAAATTTGATGGTGGTTTGCGTATATGCGAGATATGCAAAATTTAATGGTGGTTTGCCTATATGCGAGATATGCAAAATTTGATGGTGGTTTGCGTATATGCGAGATATGCAAAATTTAATAGTGGTTTGTGTATATGCGAGATATGCAAAATTAGATGGTGATTTGCGTATATGCGAGATATGCAAAATTTAATGGTGGTTTGCGTATATGCGAGATATGCAAAATTTGATGGTGGTTTGCGTATATGCGAGATATGCAAAATTTAATGGTGGTTTGCCTATATGCGAGATATGCAAAATTTGATGGTGGTTTGCGTATATGCGAGATATGCAAAATTTAATAGTGGTTTGTGTATATGCGAGATATGCAAAATTAGATGGTGATTTGCGTATATGCGAGATATGCAAAATTTAATGGTGGTTTGCGTATATGCTAGATATGCAAAATTTGATGGTGGTTTGCGTATATGCGAGATACTCAAATTTTGATGGTTGTTTGCATATATGCGAGATATGCGAAATTTGATAGTGGTTGCGTATATGCGAGATTATATAAAATACGCACAAGTTTATATATTGTACGTATGGAAAAGATATATATGGTATGTATTATGCGTATATATGACATACGCATTAATGTACCTAACTTATAGACGAAATACAAATCTATGTATCCTGCGTACAAACGAGATACATACAAATATTATTTCTTCTGGGTATAAGCAACAAGGAACATTAATTTATTATGCGTATTGGCGAAATGCGTTAAATTTAATGTCGCAGTCTGCATGTAAGCGAATACGCACGATTTCATTTTGTGTAGTGCACAGTCGAAGTACGTACGATTTCGTTCTGCCCGACGTACAGTCCAAATACGCAAAAAAATTCATAAATCATACGCCAAAACATTGGTAATTGGTTCGTGGTATAATGTATCTTTTACTTAAATGAATATGGAATAGAAAACAATGGAAATTCAGGTAATGTATAACATCTTTTATACTTATGCTAGAAAGATATAGTAATGACGGTCAACTGGCAAGTATGTGCATGTTGACATCCTATATGAGTAAGGCAGACGATTGTCAGCTATAATTTCTATAGATAGACAGACAGGTAATACATAATAGGCCCATTTATATGCAAGTCACGGAGTAAATGTGTAGTTCGTATCTTCAAGTATATTCTTTATTCGTGTAAAAATGACGGGAATTACTAAACTGTTGTTGATTTACAAGGAAATATTATTTTGTAAATTGAAGATAAAATTGTAGGAATATTATATATATTTATTGTTTAAAGCACAGGGGTAAGGTGTAAGAAAGATCACAAGACCCAGAGCACAGTTGTAGGCAAGCTTTGACAAGCGAGTGCTGAAGGGATGACTGATACTCGTCTTCTATATATATATTTGATTCTTTGTCAAATTGAGAGGAAAAATATAAATATGGGCATCCAGCTTTAACCCAGCCTCAGCAGGGGCAACAGCCGCCACAAACCCTGCCGCAGCAGCAGTTACAAACCCTACCTCAACAGGTCCATCAGCAGGGCCAGCCCCAGATGCTGTCACCGATACTGCCTCAACAGCACATATTTATGCAACCACTTCACAATGTAAGATTTATTAATAATAGTTACTGCAATTATGCAAATGAATATTCCAGGAAAAAAATTCCAGGTATATTCAAATTATTTGAATTTTTTTTAATTTTGTTTTTATTGCAGGATTTGAAGCAGAATATTTTATAGATGTTGAGGGAACACAAAGTTTAGTAATCCCTGAAACTAATGCTGCCAACGAGACTTTAAAAAAAGAAACCGAATGTAAGTTTTTGTTTTTTATTATTACCTGTAGCCTTTATTAAAAAAATGCTACAGAGGAATCTGCAGAGATATTCGCAGGGAATTCAGACTCTCTGCATACATGTAGTATCATCTGCAGGAATCTATGCATACTTTTTTAGTAATAAAATTATAAATATAATTTAAAAACTTTTTTTTACAGATTTAAGAGAAGAATTGGTAAAATTGTATGATGTAAGTATCACTTTTTATAGAATATACATAATTAATATTCTTTCTGTTTGTTTAATATATTTATATTTTTGTTTTTCCCTGTGCGCTCTCGCGCGGAAAGAGTGGGACAGGCTATATTCTTGTGCACTGCTCGATGCGAGGAGTGGGGCCGGCTGTATGCCTGTGCGCTCGCGAGTGGCAAGAGTGGGGTAGGCTATATCCCTGTGCACTGCTCGATGCGAGGAGTGGGGCCGGCTTTATCCCTGTGCGCTCGCGAGTGGCAAGAGTGGGGTAGGCTATATCCCTGTGCACCGCACAATGCGAAGAGTGGGGACGGCTTTATCCTTGTGCGCTCGCGAGCGGCAAGTGTGGGGTAAGCTATATTCCTGTGCGCCGCTCGATGCGAGGATTGAGGATGGCTTTATCCCTGTGCCACCTGTGCTCGTGACGTATAAAAATATTTGTGCATGTACATTTTGCAGATTCTGTTTTTTCTTCGCTCACGCAGAAGAGCCTGCTCGGACTGAACATAAATTGTTTGTCAAAAATTGTTATTTGTTGGAAAAGGAGCCTGATGCAGAAAAGTATAAACAGAAAAAGTGATGTGTGTTGTCACGTGATATAATCAAAGATTTTTAATTTTCATGCATATTCTATGTATGACTGTGAAATGTATTAACATGCCTGCCGATACTGATGCAAGCATTAAAGTAATTGTTTCAATTACTAAGTAAAATAATCGCCTCAAACCTACACTTTATATTTATAAAATGAATTTATCAAATGAATAACAATTTACTTTCCACCTTCAAGTGCCAAATAAAAACTCATTAGTACACATATTGAAATAGATAAAAATGTATTTCATGACATTCAAGTGACTTAACAAACATACTCCAAAATTCACATATAACAATACATATGTTAGTATTGCACTTATCGAATGCCAAAAAGTGATTCAGTGCAATCCTATCTCACATAGTTAATTATCAGAATTTATGAAATTAATTATTTAATAAAAATTGGCTAAAGTTCATTTGCTGCAGAATATCCAACGATTTATTTTGAAAAAAGATGTGTCATGAACGTTTCATGTCTCTTCTGTGAGTTTGTGCCACCAAATCTCCCGGCTATAAGGACCTGCGCCTAGATGATTCCTCATTTGAAATGTAGATTGCCCAATGGTCCTCATAACTTATTCTGTAGATTTACAACATCTCGTATTTTCATCAAATCAGCAGCTATGTGACAGGGAACTATGTGAGTTTGTATTCTTGCTTAATTGATATATATATATATATATATATATATATATATATATATATATATATATATATATATATATGTTTATTTATTTGATACGACGTTCTTTTTTACAGTGGCGCTCAAGTGACCGTAGCAGGGATATCTCTACTAAACGAGGTAATAATGGTAGAGAGTATCATTAGTAAGGGCCACTTTCGATCTCTTCTCTATATCTGCCTTTCCTGCAATTTTGATTGTTACATATAGTTTAAATAAATCTTTGACTTGACAAATGAAAAATATATAAATATTTTCTTTCCTCCTCTCTTCTTTTATTTTTTCTTGTACTACACAGATACTTTCTTTATCACTTTTATACTATCAATGTTAGTGTTGCACTTAAAAAACAAATACAGCAGTAGCTCTAATGGGTGCGCTATCTGTATGTGTCAGGTAGACTAATGTAATATGGGTGTTTTTCCTATGTCTTGAAAGAGTTCTAACTGTAATTGAGAAAACAATAAAAAAATGTCATCTTACTGATATCTAAATCCACTCCCATGGATAAAAACTTTGTATTCCATTTTCAGAGCAAAAGCTAGACAAGGGTTCTTGCCCTTTATCAAATTTGTAATATCGTAGTTTTGGTCTCATTTGTTGCTTTTGTCATTTACAATAGAGGAATTGTAGTAGGCGATAGAACTGCTCATGTGCCAAGCATTCACTTCACACAAATAATGTATTATTCAGCATTTACCCTTGGTTTTTCGTGGCCGTACCTTTTACCATATTTTGTACCATGTCTGCAGTTTGTTTGTAAAAATGTAATCACATTAGTGGTTCATTGTAATACTTTAGTTCATCCTTACATTTTAGCAGATAATAGACATTACTCATTCTACATTTGGAAAAATTCAATTCTCCTTACATAGTAGCTAGTAGAGCTACACTCTAATAGTGGACAAGAAACTTAATTTTGTGTTTTTTATACCGTTCTGCGGCTGTTCTCAGTGTTTATAGTTCATTTTCTAGCCGCGTACGATTTTAAACCGGTGTGCTCCTGTGCGCATGCGCGTATGGACGATGCAACGCATAGTCGGCCGGCCGCTGGCGCATCTAGCGGCCGGCCGACTATGCGTTGCACGGAATGCCGAACGGACTTCAACAAAAATAATATCTATAAAAGTGAAGCTGGTGCTGCAGTTTTGTTGTTAGCTCATAGGTACACCTTATTCGCGCTCGCTTGACTGATGACTCGTGCTTTGTACGAGCGATAGACAATCAGCTGTTCGTTGGCTGTGTGGATGCGAAACAAGCTCGGAGACTGCGCATACATACCGTTCCGTTTACTGTAAATCGCAAACCTTCAAATGCTGTTTTGTTTAGTGCAAAAAGAAATGCAAAAGTGATGCACCATGACATCTGAGATAATCATTGTTAAAGCTTGAAGGAGTGCTTTCATCGTAAAGTATGAGTAAGTTTCTAGTTAAAAACTTTCGTTTTCCGTTGGAGGTTAAGTGTCTTTTTTGTGATGACTGCTGTTAGTGCTGTGTGATGTGCTGATTTTCCATCCTGTATAGAATTTCGTCAAGTAATGACCATCGGTATACATGCTGATGCTCCTGCTATACTGCTATTCCTGCTTCCTTGTGTTCCTGTCACAAATGCAGCTTATACTGCAGGTGTACGTCAAGGATCTACTATTGTTGCTACAGGTGCAGCATCTACTACTGCGGATGCTGAGGTTACCGTCAATGCTAGTGCTTGTTTACAATCTAATGCTGCAACTATTCTTTTAGGGTCTGGTGTCATTCATGAAGGGTTTGCTGCACCTACACATTCACAATCTGCTGCTGCTATTTTTGTCTACGCTAGTGCTACTACTCTTGCTGCCATACATATCATTTCTACTGCACGTCCAGAGTCTACATTTGCTGCTAGTGCTACTGTTACTGCTACACATGTAGCTTCTAATGCACGTCCAGGGTCTACCACTGCTGCTAAAGGTACTGCATCTGCTGCTGCGGATGCTGATATTACTGCTGCTGGTGCTTATCCAAAATTTAATGCTGCTGTAATTTTAGGGTCTACACTTCTGAATGTGAAACTGTGAAATGTGAAACTGTTACTATTTATGCTGATGCTAGTGCTGGTGCTGCCAAACGTGCAACATCTAATGCACGTTCATCAGGGTCTACATACTGATGCTAGTACTGATGATCCTACACGTGTAGCATCTAATACACGTTCAGGATTTAATGCTGCTAGTCATCCAGAGTTTACGTACGGCTGCTGCTACATGTGCTACTTCCAAAGCTGCTAAACGTCTTCAGGCTCTAGTGCCGCTGCTACATGATCAGCTTCTGCTACTGCTGCTAGTGGTGAAATGCATGCAACTTCTACTAAAGCTGCTCAAGATGCTCATTTATGGTCTACTACTGCTGCTCCTGCTACGCTAATGTTCAGCTGTAACTGCTTCTACTTGTGCATCTTCTTCTGCTGCTATAACATGTGGTATAACATATGCTGCTACTTGAATAGCGTCTTGAGTATATGAATATTTTCATTGCGTATATGCGAGATAAGCATAATTAATAAAATGCATATAGACGAGATATGCATTATTACAAATATAATAAAAAATGCGTATATACGAGATGCGCATAGTTACAATTATAATAAAAATTGCGTATATACGAGGTATTCATAATTAATAAAATGCATATAGACGAGATATGCATAATTACAAATGTAATAAAAAATGCTTATATACGAGATACGCATAATTACATTTATAATAAAAAATGCGTATATGCGAGATACGCACAATCATTGTAAAAAATGCATATATACGAGATATGCGTAATTATAACAAACGATAATAGCATAATTAATAAAATGCATATAGACGAGATATGCATAATTACAAATATAATAAAAAATGCGTATATACGAGATGCGCATAGTTACAATTATAATAAAAATTGCGTATATACGAGGTATTCATAATTAATAAAATGCATATAGATGAGATATGCATAATTACAAATGTAATAAAAAATGCTTATATACGAGATACGCATAATTACATTTATAATAAAAAATGCGTATATGCGAGATACGCATAATTATTGTAAAAAATGCATATATACGAGATATGCGTCATTATAATAAACTATAATAGCATAATTATTAAAATGCATATAGGCGAGATATGCGTAATTATAATAAGAAATGTGTATATGTGCAATACTCATAATTATTTTAAAAATGCGTATATACGTGATATGCATAATTATTATAAAATGTGTATAGACGAAATATGCATCATTGTAATTACAATGAAAAATGCATATATGCGAGATATGCATAATTGTAATTATACTACAAATTGCATATCAACGAAATATTGATAATTTATTTCCTATCATGCTATCGACATCACTGGCGCCATCTACGGTCAAATCAATTGTGACTTCCGACAGATGGCGCTTATGATGGTGGATGATAATTTTTAGTAGTACCTACATTACCATCCGCAAGGTCGGTCAAATCGCAGAATTGGGTTTCAGACCCCCTTAAACGAATTGAATAAAGAACGGGAGGAAAAAAGTTATTGAGAGAATTACTCGACAGTTTAGTTAAAGTTACAATATCCTCAGTACTATCAATTACAAGGCTATAAAAGCTACTACAATGATAGTAATATTAATAAGGCTGATGGAGTCATGTTATAGATAAAAAAGAATATACAGAAAATAACTAAATTGGAAGTAGTCAGAGCGTTCGTGGGTCAGTTGGTTAAGGCACACGTCCTAACTAACGGATATACGCTCGCTCAAGGGGTCGTGGGTTCGATTCCCTGTGAAGGCACTCAAAATTTTCCTGAGTTATTTTCAGCGGGAAAAGTACCGCGATTCCAGCTGCTTTAAGGCGGATTTTTTCCCAGAATTTTCCGGCGGGGAGCTGGCTCCTGAAACATGGACCTTCTCCGGATTGGGTTTACCCTGGAAGACGGGCCTGACACCCTGTCAAGGGTGGAAAGCGATGGTTTAACCAACGCGGTGTGTGTCTGAAATAGTTCCTCACCGGAGAAGTCTTCTAGGAAAGGATACGATGTAGAAAGGATATTGAGAGGAGAAGAAAGGATAGGAATATACAGCCAAAAGATTGTCGATGTATAAACCCATAAAAAAAAACTAAATTGGAAGTAATAGATAGATTGAGTGTTTGAGTTCTGATACTTTTCTAGCGTCATGTGAGGCAATCAGGATCTCTGCTATGTACAAGTGCCATGATATATCAAAATCTGAATTTACTAATTCCGTAAAAAAATGTCTGTCAAAACAGGTTAATATAAAAAATCAATGTATTTTTGGTGATTTCAATATTGATATAAGGGATATAAATCACGACGAAATTATTTTAGCTGAAAAGACTTATCATTTCTGAATAATTATGAAAATGAATATATTCCATTTTTTAGAGGAACCACAAGACCATCTCAGAAGTGTGAGAATGGTACATGTGTAGACAATTGTTTTGCCAAAGTAAGAAATATTGAGTTGGAGTATTTCAAATTAAATATTCTGTTCAATGATCATTATCCACTCTTTATAAGTATTAACAAATTTAAGATACAAAAAGATTACAATCATGCAGCCTGCATTAATCATGGCAAGTTAATAAATATTACAAAATGAGTTAAGTAAAACTCGTTGTTACAGATAAATGACAAAATTATTTATTGTTACAATAAACAAAAAATATTCAGCCCCCAAGAAAAAATGGATTACCAAAGCATTATTATTGTCCTGTAAAACTAAAGAGATCTTATATAACATATGGAAAAATAATCCAACAAATATGACACTGAAAATGGACTATACAAATTATGAAAAAATTGAGTAGGGTAATTGTTAGGTCAGTCACTTAACGACATTTATGTTTGTTTTGACTTGAGTACATTATTGTAGTCTTAAGTTTTTAGTATTAATGTTTATGTATGCCATCCCTATGCGCAGGCAACAATGTTTGCCTCTATATGACGCCTTTCAAAGGCATATGTATATGTTATTTAATAATAATAATAATATGTGCTAAATTAGCAATAACATCAGTCCTCATGCGATTATTAAAAGCGCTACCCATATCAACCCAACGTATACTATCAGTGATAGCGTTTTTTTAATACCTTACTCCACCACCACTTTATCTTTTAGCAATAAGTTTTACTTTCATACATACTATTTTCGTAATAGTACTGTAACGGTTGCGTTCCCCTCGCACCGGATTTTGTCAGTTGGGATTCAGGATTCGGAAAGAGGAGTGAGGTTAGAAACAACTCCGTTTGGTTAAGTTTAAATAGTTTGTATATTTAATATCTCTCAAGGCGCGTCATCATTCGCCACCTGTAACCAAACAAAGTACGCTTTTAAAAGACTTTTTTATCTCTTATAACTACTTCTTATTGTCTAGACGGTGATTACGGTACTTATTAACTATTGGCGCGATCCTTAACATCTAAACGGTATGACGATTAACATTCAGTCGTCGCTTAACATTTGTTTCTGGTACGTATCGCTTATTAGGTACGGTCGCCGGTACGCTTCGCTTTGTTTGTGTGCCCGCTTGTACGTATTCTGCACGAGACTGATGTCTCGTTGCAGTACATAAAATACATTATTTTTATTGAACTAGCCGTTTGTTATACCTTAAAATTTTCTGAAAAGTCTTTATTGATTGAAGAAAATAGGTATTCCATCGTGTTACCGTTGATGAATCCATAATGGTAATATTAGGAAATAATAATTTTTCAGCCTCTTTTAAAAGCTTAACTTGCTGCAAGCATTCTTTTATAATATCCTAATTTTTTTATAATATCCTAATTTTTGGTACAGGTATCTACTACAACAAATTACCATCATATGTAACTGTACGAGGGAGATGCGCCTGCATGAGATCAGTATATAAGATAGAGCGAGCGAGAGAGAGAGAGAGAGAGAGAGAGAGAGAGAGAGAGAGAGAGAGAGAGAGAGAGAGAGAGAGAGAGAGAGAGAGAGAGGGAGGGAGGGAGGGAGGGGGTGGGGGAGGGAGGGAGGGAGGGAGGGAGGGAGATAGAGGGAGGGAGGGAGGGAGGGAGAGGGAGAGGGAGAGAGAGAGCGAGAGAGAGAGAGAGAGAGAGAGAGAGAGAGAGAGAGAGAGAGAGAGAGAGAGAGAGAGAGAGAGAGAGAGAGAGAGAGAGAGCGAGAGCTGGTTCCCGAGATAAGACGTTATTACCTTCAAGTGTCGATACACTGTCTTTTGTGTATATTTGGTATACATTTTTTGCATTTCATTTTCAAAGCTGCTATTTATATTTATTATTTTTTCAGTTTTCAAAAGCTATAGAAAATGTCCCGGAGTGCCAATAAACGCTTTTACCGGTTAGATAGTAATTCAGAACTACTTGACTACATGAGTCCCAATGAAAACTCGGATCAAGAAAATAGATGGAGTTTTGAAGTATCTTGGGAAGCAGCAAATAAAGGTATATTTCAATAAATTACACACATTCTTGTGTTAAAAGTTATAACATTGTGGGTTTCTGCGGAACATTTTTTTTTCCAAATAGACCCATATTAATATCTTCTTCACTAGAGCTATTATTATTCTTGACTTAAAGGCCGAAATCGGTACGGTAACAGTTCGACGATTCTCACTCTGATTGATTGAATTGATCTCCATGGAAATTTGGTAACAAGTAATAGATGCACAAGGATATGCAACAAATACATAAGTTTTATGATATTTATTCAGAACCCGACTGTAAATATGTATATAAATGCAAGAAGTACGAAGCATACAAACTCGCGAGCAGCACTATAACTCCCATCACAAAGTGCAGCGATAAACTTTATCATGACCGATACAAAAAATCTTACTTTGAATATTTAATGCCAAAACACCCTGTCCTCGCGTTTTGATTCTTTCTCGTCCACTATAAAACAACTTCAAGAAATTGTGTCGGCAATGTAATAGTAATCGGAGGGAGCGTGCAATCCATTGGCTGTTCAATACATAATTGAACGAGTTGTAGTCTTGACGTGAAGTACTAGGGACCGTCGATATCTCGTTAGTTACTCGATTTGTGTGTTCGCATTCTCAGATGCGTCGTATAAATGGACGCGAATTCTATCAAACAATTATTAATTCTGTTATTCGTAGTTATACTCCCGCATATATACAGTTCAAATTATTTCTGAACGCATCAATTGTGGCTTGGGCTCTACCGCGGCATAGCTATACAGAAAGGTTTATCGCGATAGCTGCGAAAGGACTGTCTCTCTCTCTCCCTGTCCCTCTCTCTCTCTCCCCCTATCCCACTCCCCTCTCTCTCTATCTCTTTCTCTCTCTCTCTTTCTCTCTCTCTCTCTCTCTCTCTCTCTCTCTCTCTCTCTCTCTCGCGTTAGTACACCAGTAACTTGTCTTGCACGCTCCTTTTAGAATTGCTTATCTGCTGCTTTCTGCCTTCGGTCACTTTTATTTGCAGTTTGTTGCATGCTCCTTAATGCAACCTTCAAACTGATATATAATTCACTGAAGGCTGCCTTCTTTCATCGCTTTTATCATCGCTTCAAACTTTTTATTGCACAACATAACCTGCAAATTGTTTGGTTTCGCTTCCCTCCTACTTGGCTTGTTATTCTCTACCTGGACATCCACGTGGCGACATTTTGTAAGATGACGGATTACTCAGTAAACCTAGTAAGTTGCCGACAAAATTAAATTTATAAGCAAGAATGAGTATAAACGGAGAAAAGTCCACGGAAGTCTACACAATTATCTATGACGCCTGTGACAAAGCCATGCAGACCAGCAAACCCAAAAATTTTGAGATCTGTAAAAACTATTATTCATTCCACTCACGCCACCATCATCTTTTCGACGTTGTTCACCATATCTTCATCTGTTTCCAAGATAACTCTCTCCGATGTTTTCAGAGCCTGCCATTTCAATGCCAATTTTCTCATGGTCACATTGAAGCGGTGAGGCTCTTTTAGTCCACTCGTCCCTTCTTTCAAGTAATAGCCGTAAGAGACCTGGCTAGACGTCAAGATAAAAAGTATCTCTTGACAACTACTCATAAGAGGCATACTACTGAGAAAAGACAGAAACAGAAACGGTGGAAGTCTAGTACTCTACATTCATCATTCACTCACAGCTAGCGAGGGACACAGTTCAAGTGAGTGAAGACGAAATATCTTTTCTATGAGATCTCGGCAAAGGGAGTCGCAGCCATCTTTGTTGGCCTTGTTTATTGTCTACCTCATGCCACTTTCATCTGAGGCAATGATTTTATTGAGACGCTCTCCACACACATGCATAACTATTCGACAAAGCTAATCATGGAGGACTTTAACGCAGACCAACTTTACTCATCTGAAGTTGCCAAATTCATCAAGGCCATCGTCGAGGGGAGCTCCCTGAAGTCCACTCCATTTAGTGCTACACATCATAAACCGGAATCTGACACCTGGCTTAATCTCTGCTTAATTGACGAGCAGGATCGCCTTCTAACTCACTGGAAGACTGATACACCTTTCATAAATGGACATGATGTCATCACGGCCAGTCTCAACATATATTTACAAGGGTATCTGTACCGAAAAGTTAAGGGACTACATCAGCGCATGTGACTGGTTATTACTCGATGCTTCATCACTTGATGAATGTATCACCATACTTAACGCTAACTTGATTAATGTCATAAACCATCTCGCATCATTGCGCACAGTGACTTCTGGACCGAAGCGTTACCCGTGGTTGAATGCGGCTCTTCGTGACCTTTTGAAAAAACGGAACGGATTCTATAAATGGTTTTGCAGATCACACCTCTCGTTGGATCTATATTTTTATAGGCTAGCAGACAATGTTTGCTTATAAACAAGTTGATGACGCCAGGTTGAATTACTACCATTCACGCCTGTCCTCCCTGGTCGATGTCGTCGAGATCTGGAGAAACCTCGAGAATCTTGGAATCACCATCTCCAAGGAAAAACCACCTTCTCGCCTCTTCATTGAAGACTTCAACATGCATTTCAACGAAATATCCAACGACCTGCTAGCTCCTGCTGTTTAAAAATACTTGCGCTATCTTGAGAGTCAGGACATCCCCGAATATTTAAATTTTAGGAAGATAACGGAATCGGACGTTTTAGCTGCAATAACGTACTTTGACTCCCACGCCAGGGGCAGTGACGGCATCCCTCAGGTTCTCATTTACAAAGCATTGCCGGCTCTCGCTCCTTTTCTATGTGGTATTTTCAACTTATCCTTGAGTGAGTCATGTTTCCCCTCGGACTAGAAAAAGTCATTGGTGCATGCACTAAATAAAGTCAGCTCACCAACAGCTTTAACTGACTATCCACCGATCTCCCTCCTATGTTTTCTGTCCAAGGCGCTGGAGTGGTTAGTGCACAGACAAATCTCAGAATATCTTGAGTCAAAACTCTTCCGTCACGACTTACAAACTAGTCTCCGCACCGGCCACAGCACATAGTTCAGTTTAATGGGACAAAACATTCCTATTTCTTGAAAAATCGATTTATTTTTATGTGATATTTTGATAGCAAATTGCACGTAAGATAAGCTCCCGAACCCCGTTTTGGAAAAAAAATTTTGTCCCAAAGTTATAAGCTAAATACTGAATCTATCTTTTTAACGTTTTTTCGGAAAATTACGTATTTTCAATTTTTCTTTAATAATCGAATAAATAAATAAAAAAAAAAAAATTATGATTTGCAATATATTATTATTAACACCTGTAATATATGTCATATATATGTTTTACGTGTATTTTAATAAAAAATTACACGTGTATACGTATAAATAAATTAATTTAAGCATATACTGAAATCTTAAAAAGATCGTGCCTTTTTTATGCAAGACGCACCTATCAGTCTGAAAATTCAAATTTGCATATTTGCGCGCTGTGTACCTCCCCTTGACGAATGACAGAGCGCATGCGCGGCAGTATTGTTGAAAACTCAGTTTATCTGTGCGCATGTTATCTAACCCATCCTGCACAGGCGCTATATCTACAAGTATTTTGAAATATATCTACAATATACTTGTGATAATTTGTCTCAGTTATTGTAGCGTTTTATTTAAATATTTGAAAATATATAATTAAAGTTTAGTAGAAAAAGTGCAGTGAACAAAGTGTAGTGAAAAAGATATAGTGAGAAAGGTGTAGTGAACAAAGTGTAGTGAAATAGTGTAGTGAAAAAGGTGTAGTGAAAAATGTGTAGTGTACAATGTGTAGTGAACAATGTGTAGTGTACAATGTGTAGTGAAATATGTATATAATAAAAAAAGTGTAAATTGTTAGTATGAGATTATTCTGACAATGGCTTCGAATGAGGATGCAAAGGGAAGATTTGTATCTACTCATCCGCATGCCAAGTACTTGTTTGACACGACAAGGAACAACCAAGAAGATTATTAGGAAGTTTAACCGAGGATGAACCACAACAAAAATCATTCGGTTCTACCCCCTCAAGAAAACTTACTAAAACTTCAACAGCAGAAATCACTTGTGAGGTTAAGAACATATTATTTGATGTCAATATTCTGTTCCCTGAGCTACAAAAGATTTTGTGTTGTAAACAATGCCATTAGGATTTAAGATAGATGTACTGTGCAATCAGTGCGGTGACTTAGCGTCAATCAATTCACGAGAACAATAACAGATCAGTAATTCCAACAGTTGCTCTTGGTCATGGACCCGCTGGCCTCACCACTTTCTGTGGTATTACTGATACGCTGAAGCCAGTGGCACAGTCAACATTCGACTCAACAAATCAAAGCAGTCTCTGAATGCAGCTGTGCTTGTAAAAAAAGAAGAAACACCATCAAGTGTACCTGGACTCGATATTTCTGGTGATGACTCATGGAGGAAAAAGGTCTTTTCCTCGTTATTGCCAACAACGCTTTGCCAGCATTATTGGAAATAAATCTGACAAAGTTTTAGACGTGGCAATTAAGAATAGTTTTTTTAAACCTTGTGAACCGTGGGAAAAATTCTAGAATATTGCAAAATATAATGAGTGGTACAAGGAACATCAACCACACTGCAGTGCCAACGACGAAGATAGTGTAGGTAAAATGGAAGTTGATGATATTTGCGAAATTTTTCAAAGCTCCGAAGAGGGATACGGAGTTAAATACCAAAACTACATTGGAGATGGAGACACGAAGGTTTTCAAGGTAATGAGTGAGACCAAACGATATAGTGTTGCACTTCTAGTACAGAAGAAAGAGTACATTGCTTCTGTACATTGCTCATGTACAGAAGAGGATGGGTATTCGACTGCGCAATTTAAAAAAAATCACTTGCTAGTAAAAAGCTAAGTGATAATAAGACCATCGGAGGCAGAGGAAGATTAACAGCGAAGACCATAGATAAGTTAATAATAATAATAATAAATCTTTATTGTATTTTATACATAAGTATTTTTACAATGCTTTCTTTACATATATTTACATGTGTGTGCTTAATACGCCTCTTCCTTTTTTTTTTTCTCTTTTTTTATTTTATCTGTCCTAATACTCTTCCTTCTTCCTCCTTTTCTCTCTTACCCTTCTAATCCTTTCCTCCTCCTCCTTCCACTCGTACAGGATTCCGTCCAGTCTCACCTTGAAATCCCCATTCCTCAGCAGCTCCCCATTCTTTTTGGCTTCCTCTCTTCTTCTCTCTCTTATCCCCATGGCTTCCTTCTTTGCCCTTCTCTCCTCCCAGCTCATCCACTGCTACATTCTCACCTTTCCCCCTTCATTAATTTCCTCTCTCCTCTTCCAAATCTCCTCCATTTCCTCTTCTGCCGCAAAGATGATTTTTTTTGTGTCCTGGTTCGCGGTCTCCTCCAGCTCCCAGCTCGTTCCCTCCAGGATCTCGTCCAGCCAGTCCTGCAGCACCTCCTTCTCATTCCAATTTGTCCCTTTGTGGATGATCAAACCTCTCTCACCTACTTTGCTCCTCCCTCCCTCCGTCCTCTTTCTTTGGTTGGCGTTCACAACCCTAACCTCACTTTTCACTTTGGCCCTTTCCCTTTCTATCCCTTTTCTCTCCTCTCTCCTTAGTTTTCCTTCTAATTTTTCTACCAGTCCCTTCAGTTCCTTGACTGCTCTCTGTATCTTCTCCCTCTCTCTCCTTTCTTCTCTCAATTTTCCTTTCAGAATTTCAACATCACCTTCCATATCCGTCATTTTTCCCCCTCTCTCCAATTGCAGCTTCACCCTCCACTCCTTCAGCTCCTCTTTCATGTCCCGCATCTCTCTCTCCACTCTTCTCTCATACTTCGACATCTCTCCCTCCTACTTTTTGTCGCCTTTGGTTTTTTATCTTCTTTTTATCTCTACTGACTTTGCACGCTCTCTCTCTCCCTGGTATCCTCTCTGCTCTCCTCACCATGTGCTTTCCTTTCTGTTCCTCTCGTTCCTCTTTCTTCTCCCTGTTCCCTCCGTCTGATTCCGCCTACCTTCCTTACCGACCCTCCTAGTGTCTTTCTCTCTCTCTCTCCTCCTAGGGACTTTCCCTAGAATTCCCCGCATGCTTTACGCGCGCATTTCAAATCTCTTTTATGCTTTGTCCTTCCTTTTCTTTCCTTCCTTGCCTTCCTCTCCTTTATTCGTGCGGCCTTTCTTTATTTTTCCTCTTCCATATAGTGCTATAAAGTTTCCCCACTTGCGTTCTTCTCCCTCCGACTGCTTACTGCCATTTTTTCCCCTCTATCTTCGTCTCCACACATTCTTCGAACACGTGTTTAAGCGTCTCCTCCTCTCTCCCGCACAGCCTGCATACCCTTTCTTCTTCCTTCTTCCAGTATTTGTTCCCTCTTGTCTCACATCCTAGTCTGAACCTTGCCGTAACGCTGAGTGCCCCTCTTCTGTGTTCTCCCACTTCCATCAGGTACTCTGGTATTTCTCCCTGCTCCATCATTACCTCCCTTATCTCACCCGCATATCTAGACTCCTTTATTAATTCTCTCCACTTCTGCCATTGTGTGTCCTTGTTTATCCTTTCTATTTCTTCCTCCACTCCCTCTTCCTCCTCCATTCTTCTTGTATAATCCGCAACCGATATCCCGCACTTCTCCATTTCCATTCTCCTCACGTCCTTCCCTCTTCCCCTCCATTCTCCCCTTTCTCTCTCTCTCTTCAGCAGCCTCCAGCATTCTCCTAGTAAAGTGTTTTCTTTTGCCCTCCTCAGTTTCCTTTCAAACCTAACTGCCCTTTTCCTTGTCCTTGTCCCTAATTTAAACCTTTTCGTCTCCCAGTGAATCACATGTGCCGGCGTGGTCCTATCTAGGTGCAGCACCCATTTGATGTACCTTCTCTGTATCTTCTCTAATTCCTCCTGCCCTTTCCAACCCCATATCTTCGCCCCATATTCTATCACACTCTGCACTAGAGCGTCGAACAGCTTCATCCTCATCTTCCAGCTGTCCTTGAACGTTGCCTCTCCTAGGCCCCACAGAGTACTTATCAGCGCATTTGCCCTTCCTTTCACCTTCTTCACCTGTTCTTCCTCTTTCCCGTTTTCTTTCATCGTGTATCCCAAGTATTCAAATGTTTTCACCACCTCTATCTCCTTTCCATCCCATTCAAATTTCTCTTCCCTCTTCCTTCTTCCTCCGTTTCTGAAAATCATGATCTTCGTTTTCTCTGTATTCAGCTCCAATCCCTTTCTTTTGATGTATCCTTTGAATCTTCTTAACATTTGTTTCAACCCGCTTTTCCCTAATATTATTCCTCCTTCTTCCACCTTTCCCATCTCTCCTTCCAAGTCTGCCATTGACACGTTGAACAGCAGTGGACTTAGCGGGCATACCTGTCTCACTCCCTTCTGCGTCTCAAAACTGCCTACATTCCTTTCCCCTATCCTTACTTCACACTCCGTCTTCTCATAAATTTCCTTTACCCTTTCCCTTATCCTTCTGGTCACTCCCAGCTTCCTCATCATACTCCACACTTCTTCCCTGCTTACTTTGTCCAAGGCTGCTTTCATGTCCGCGAAGCACGCGTACACCTTCCCTCCTTTCTTCCTTAGTTCTCGCTCCACCGCCTTCTTCACCATATATATAGCGTCCGTTGTACCTCTCCCTCTTCTAAATCCCATCTGCGTGTCACTTAACTTTTCCTCTTCTTCCAGTTTCTTCTCCAATCTTCCCTTTATCAGTTCCGCATATATTTTGTATCCTGTGTCCATTAGTGTGATTCCTCTACAGTTCTTACACTCCCCCTTATCTCCTTTTTTGTAGATTGGCGTGTCCTTCCCTCTCCTCCACTCTTCTGGCAATCCTCCTCCTTTCCAAATCTTTCCTAGTATCTCCGTTAATTCCTCCACAATCTTTCCTCCGCCCTGCTTCCAAGCCTCATTCTGGATTTCATCTTCTCCTGGTGCTTTCTTTTCCTTTAGCTTCTTGATTATTTCCATTACTTCCTCTACTTCTATCTCTCCCTCCTCTGCTTCCTCTTCGCTCCCCGACTCTTCCTTCTTATCTCTCCCTCTCTCCTGCGTTTCCCTCTCTCCCAGTTGCCCTTTAAAAAAGTCTATCCAACTCTTATCTTCTATCCCTTTATCTACCTGCTCCCTTTTGCCTTTCCTTCTCCTTTTCACCATTCTCCAGAATTTTTTTCCTGACCTGTCCTCCTTTGCCTCCCTTAGCTCTTTCTTTATCCCTTCCTCCTTCTTTTTCCTATACATGCTCCTCAACTCTCTTTTCGCCTGCGTGAACCTGTCTTTTCCCCACCTCTTTATCCCTTTTTTTTTGCCCTTTTCATTTCTGCCCTCTTCTTCCTGCAATCCTCATCCCACCATCTGCTGTCATCTCTCCTTTTTCTTCTCCCCCTCTTTGTTTGGATCGCGTTTCTTATTTTTATCTTTAATTCCCTCCATGTTTTTGCTTCCCCCCCTTTAGCTAGCCAACCTCTATACTCCCTGATGGCTTCCTCTGTCCACACCGTTCTTTTCATTTCCTCTTTCAACCCTTCCGAACTTCTCCCTGTCTCTAATTCCAATTCTAATGCTTCATGGTCTGACTCCATTCTATCTTCTACCTTCAGTGACTTTACCTTTCTCCTGCCTTCCTCATTTACTATCCCATAGTCTATTACCGAGCATCCCATCCCCCCCACGTACCTGAGTTACCCTTCCTCATCCCCTTCTGTACTTCCGTTTAGGATTGAAAGCCCCCACTCTTTTAGCCTATTTAGCAGCTCTTCCCCTTCTTTGTTCACTACTCTATCCTTTGACTCCCTCTTTTCCTCCACTCCTCTTTCATCTAAAAAACCTCCCTCTTGCCCTGTTCTCGCGTTTAGGTCTCCACACCAAAGTATCTTTTCCCCTCCCGCTCTTTCTACCATCTCTTCTATTTCCTCATAGTTCCTGTCCTTCTCCTCCCTCATGTATGTCGAACCTATCCACCACTTTTTCTCCTTTATACTACATTTGCCACCTATGACTTCTCCTGATCTTCCTCTCAACCATTCAACTTTGTCCTCTTTCCTATCTTTCCTAACTGCCATTACCATTCCTCCCTTTAATCTCCCTCTACTCCCCCCCTTTTTCGCCTCTCTTACCTCTGTCTCGAAGCCCTTCATTCTCTTCCTTATTCTTTCCTCCTCACCGCTCTCTGCCCACGTTTCCTGTAGGCATATGACGTCAAATCCTAATATGTATATCCATCCTTCCTCTTCTATTCCTTTCAGTCCTGCCACATTCCAGCTCAACACCTTCAGATTCTCCTTTTGTTTCCCTTTTCCCCTTTCTTCCCTTTTCTCCTTCTCACCGCCATCTTGCCTCCCCCTCTCGAAAAAGCCTATCCTCTCTTTCGTTCCAGAAGTACGTCATGTCTCCTACCGTCAACTTTTTTCTTCCTACTTTCACTGGTTTTCCTTCGCTTCTCCATTCTCTTGCGAGCCCGTTCAACCTTTCTCTGTTTCTCCTCTCTCGCCACGTCAAATCGTGGTCGATGAAGCAGTCCGTCCCCGTCAGCTTGCTCTTTTCCTCCATAATCTTCTCTTTCTCCTCTCTATTTTCACATTCCACTCCTATTTTGCTCTTAGCTTTTCCTCTGATGACCCACGTCCTTTTCACCTTTACCGAAATCCCCAGCTTCTCATCTACCCATTCTTCCACCTTAGCTTTGTCCCATTTTCCTTCTTTCAGCCCTGATACCACCACATTGTTCCTTTTCCTTTCTCTCTCTTCTTCCTCAATTCTCCACTCTAACTCCTTCAGTTGCTTCTTCTCTTGCTCCCCTTCCTCTGACCCCTTTTCCCCTCTCTGGTCTCCTCTTTCTGTCTGCCTAGTTTTTGCCTCTTCCTCCATTTTCTTTATCTTCTCCTCCATTTTTCTTTCCCGCTCTTTCCTCTTTCTCCTCTCCTCCTCGGTTGCCTTCTTCATCTCCTCCTCCGCCCTTGTCCTCTCCCTCTTCTCCTCCTGCACTAGGCTTCTCACCTCCTCTAGCTTTTTATTCATCCTTTCTTCCGTTTCTAGCCATTTTCTTTCCCATTCTGCCCTGTCCTTTCTCCTTTCCTCCTTCTCCTCCTCCAGGGTCTTCAGGATCCTTTCCTTGGAATTTCTCCATCTCCCCCTCGTCCTCACCTTCCTTTCCCTCCTCCTTCTTTGGCGGGATTCTCCCCGTCGATCCGCTCCTCTCTAACGTGTCTCTCTCTCTCTCTCTCCTGTCTTTTTTTCTCTCTCTCTTCTTGTCCTCTTTCTCCTCCGGTGACCTTTCTTTCCTTTTTCCCCTCTCTGTTTTGTCTAATTTGAAGCTCTCTGGGAGCACCAACTGCCTTTGCGCTCCCCCCTTTCCTCCGCTTCCCTTTCTTCTTCCCTTCCCTGTCTTCGGCGTGCTTTCCCACCTGCACGTTTGAATCTCTCTCTCCGGCTCCCGTTCCAGTCCGCTCGGCGTCTTAAATTCCTGTTCCTCTTCGTTCCTCTGTTCCTGATTCCCTATCGTCACCTCTGCTGTCTCCTCTTCTCTATAGTTCATGGCCAACGGCTTTGCCGCTCTCTCCTCTATCTCTGTCCTTTTCTACCTTTCCTAACCTCCTCCTTGCACTTTCTCCTTCTCTCCCTTCGCCCTTTCTTGTCCTATTATCCTGTTTTACTCACCTTTCTCTCCTCTTTCACTCTGTATTCCTCTTTCTATTTTTACCTTTCCTATTAAAACGAAAAGCTGCGTATTATGCACACCCCCTTACTACGCGCCTGACGCTGCCAATGGCTTCGTCAGCTCCCTCACCATAGATAAGTTATCAGGCTACTATGGTAAAGCGATACGAAGTAACTGAAATTCTATTGATGACATGTACAATGCACTTTGGGAGACTTATTATCACATACCGTCGAACAATGCTAATCCTCAACACCACTTGTGCCCACCTGGAGCTGACAGCTGGCGTGCATGGAGCAAACTTGAAATGATACAAGACTAGGACTCGTACAATCATCGGAATAGCGTGTCACCTGCTGTAATGGATGACCTACGTCCAATCTATGAAGATCTATCCAAACTGGATCTACTTGAAAGATATCTTGGAGGATACACATAAAAATCCAATGAAAGTTTCAAAAGTACTGTATGGAAATTAGTCCCCAAAACATCATTTATTGGTCTCACAGCGTTTAAGATTGGAGTGTATGCAGCTGTTGTTTCTTTCAACGATGGACGTGCTGGCTTCCTGAAGATTATGAAGGAGTTTGGAGTACAACCTGGACACGCTGCTGCTAATTGGGCCAACACCACCAATTTCAGAAGACTCTTTGACGCAGAGAGGCAAACTCTTTTGAGTAGTAAGGAAGCCAGTGCTATCAGAAGAGCATTCCCACAAAAAGATGATAGCTATGCTGCTGGTGCTCACTAGGCCGCGTGCACATCATGTTTTGTTCTTCATCAAATTGGAAAAAAAGGTATAATATATATTTTCATTACTTCACTAAGTATTAATCCAAAATATTGATTAATTTAATTTTCCAGTGTCAAGTACAACGATATTCAAGTAGCCGGCATTGTAATTATAGCGAAAAAAAATAAGTATACTTCTCTGTATTTTTTTATGACTATTAGAAATCAGAAATATTCATTATTTTTTTCAGTGGAGGAATTTGCTATCTGCCTCTCTCTATGAATCTTACAGATAAGATTATGTATGTTTGTTTATACACATGGATAGTATGGTGCCAAATGAAATTATTCACCAAATGATTTTTATAAAAGTTAAGTATAATTTTTTCAATTTTACCCTTATAAATAATATATGCTGATATAACCCAAACAATAAAAAATATAGTATTTTTATTGTAAAACCACTTCTACGCATTCAAATTAAAATGACTTCATTCATATAAGATTGACAGATATGTAGAACTTCTAAAAAATTTTGAGCCCATTTCATCGATCGGTTTACTTGGAATCTTACGGACAGTGACAAAATACTTGCATAGGTGTCTGTACTATCACCGCTACCAGATAGCAGTACATGAGGCCTATAAGGACTATTGTAGGTAATGTGACCTAGTTTTAGTTAAAAATATCTCAATAAAAACTTGAATTTATATATTAATTTTTTGTATTTTTATTTTTCAGCCCATAGGACTGGTTTGTCTCCTTAAGGGTTTGTCATGCATGTGCTTTATCATTACATGTCCCCGTGTCGAGTTATTATTATTTCTCCTACTGCGCGATTTGTCTCTAGCATTTGTTCTTTGTTTTTATATCGTCGTTCTATGAGAGCATTTAGAACCTTCGTGTCCGAAACTATGTCTTCTGATAGCATATAGGCGACATTGCACTTATGAGATAACGGATGCTCGTTTAGACTTTATACACCAGTAAATAAGTCGCTATCATCAGGGCTTCTTTCCCATCCTGGTGCGCCTTGATCAGGTCGCGTTTCTGCTATTCGATAGCGCGCCAATGCCTATCGTACATGAGGGCTTCGTTGGCAACGCGGCGGTGGCTCATCTTCTGCTGACTTTGTATCTGATTCTTCATCTGTTTCCTTTTCTGTTACGACATACCGGGTGAAATGGTTGTCTGTGAGATATAAATGTACGAATTCCTTCGAATCGTTTATGTTGAAGTGATAGTATTGTGAAATGCTCAATTCTTCGCATTTCTATTTTCAATAAGAATTATTATAGATACTAAAAGAATATTATATGCAAGCTATAGAATGGCGATCCAACTGAGTATAGCCGAAGAGAGAGAGAGAGCATCGACGACATTGAGTGAGAGTGAACACGGAATAGCTCCGAGCCGAGAAGGTCACGAGAATAAAAGTGCAAGCCAACTCGGGAAAGCACATTATACATTCCAAATACTCTAAAAGATAGGAAGCGGGAGACGATACGAACAGGAGAGACAAAATGATCGTATGCGGAATTAATATTATTAAAGTAAAATGATTGATATAACAAATATCCAAAACGAAATACGAACAACCATGCGTGAGACGACATTATTATACGAACACAAATTTCGGTAAAATACAATTAAACAAGAGTAAGAATAACTAACTTAAATACGTCATAATATTATAATACAGAGATTTGAGAATATCGAACGTCGCTAGACTACAAGAAGCCCGAAGAAGCCATACGATGCAAAGAAGCTCGACCACCTGAACAAACATAGAGCCGAGCAGGACGGAACTTTATCCAGGGTATGAGATGTACGATATGCAGCAAGAAAAAGCCAGTGACGAAAAATAATAACAAGAGGAGTAGGGGGCGATCATTGATAACTCCATATATGGAAAAGCTAACCCCTCCCATTAGGGATTTTCGTTGAGAATATTCTAGAACACTTGCGAGCCCGGACTATATAAGGGCCCGGGTAAACTGCTCGGCCCCCTCATTCGGACTTAATCTCTCAGTCGGGGTTAATCTCTTTCAGTCGCACTTAGAATCTTGAGCGGGACCGGACGGCTGCATTATCACGATCTCAGAAGTTCAATCGGCATTTAGTCGCCATCGGACAAAATTTAACCGAGTCGGAACTCGGTTCGGGACTTAGCATCGGCGCACATAAAATTATTCGTTTCGGGACTTAGCTTTAGTGCGCGCAAAAATCATTCGGTTCGGGATTTAAGTTCGACAAGACTTATTACTGGAAGAAATTAGAGCTTCGCGTCAAATGAACACAAACACGAATAATTTTCATATAGTATAAATTTGGACGGAAACCAGAAAATTGAGCCGCGAAATAAAGTAGTTACCGTATCCTGCAACGGGCAAGGAAAAGAATAACGATATCACAAAAGCCTTTTAAACGCGTCTGAGAACCAATCAGAATCGAGTGCATTTTAAATTATTCATTTTGGCTACTAGTAACCCTTTCAGTAAAGAAGTATACGATCATTACGTCTCGCACCGTCTCTCGGAGTAGATCGTCTCACCTACAGTTTGTAAGCTTAGCATTACTCGACTTATTATATTTCATTAACGCGATAATAACACTCAGCGTCGACAAAGTTCGGGTAATTGTTATTTTAAGTATATAAAAAAAGGATTTATTGTTATTAAATTACGGCCTTTTAATCGAAATCCAAATTCCGAGTCCTTGCATATTATCATCATTTAACTAAATGACTTATAACCTGCATCGATCATTGACCCAGTGATTCCGATCACCCGCCGAGAGGTCGAGCAGATAGCAGAGCAACAAAGCAGCCGACTCGACAAAAGGTAAATGTCAATTCAATACAGTGTTACTAGCCCGCTAGAAGCTTCTCTCTCTCTCTCTCCCTCCCTCCCTCCCTCCCTCCCTCCCTTTCTCTCTCTCTCTCTCTCTTGTAGCATAGATTATGTGGGGTTTTTCAAATCGAGTTATATTTTGAAGGCACGAAATTAAGTTCTTTTTCACTAACAAAGGGAACGCGTTGTTTTGACCTATTAAATTCGTAGTCCTCCGGTATCATAGGAATATGAGTAGTGATGATAGGCTGGGAGAGTCTATATTCTCGTATGCGGCTGTTTCTGTGCTAGGTTTTCTCTTGCTAGCGTTTCCGTAGTCGGGTCTATTGTGCTGGGTTCCTCCTACTATATAAATGCTATACCATCTGTAGCTAATACCTACATTAATATAGGGGGAGCCCGGGTCGATTACCGATCATCGGTGTGGGAATGGTGTTTGATTCTAAACTAACTTAAAGGGAGCACATTAATCAACTGTGTAAACAACTGCTCATTAATGTATAAACTGTACTTCTCTAAAAAAAGTACCAGTTATGGTCTGCGCAAACACTTCGTATAAACCCTTCTGTTTCCTATCAACGACTATTATTCATTGGTATACTATGACAAGAACTTCACACTAACCTACAGAGACTGGTAAACGTGGAAATTAGTTACGTCTATGGTGTAAGAAGGGACGGGCACATCACCCCCTACAGACGAGTTACAATGGCTTACCATCGACGGATGCAGGGAGTATTTTCTAGCCTGCTTTCTGAAAACTTTTTAGTACCGCTGTACCATTCTACATCATAACCTATTTTGACTTCCACGTGGCATTCCGCCCTATGAGGGCGGAGTGTCTCACTTTGGCTACAGAGACGCTGAGGAATTCATTACCATCTCACCTTTGTAGCAATATATTAATTTGACTTTTCAACAGTCAAGCCAAGTTCATTTCACTAATTTCGAAAACTTATAGCATTCTCTCATTGA
This sequence comes from Muscidifurax raptorellus, assembly GCA_020010945.3. Lineage (NCBI taxonomy): Eukaryota > Metazoa > Arthropoda > Insecta > Hymenoptera > Pteromalidae > Muscidifurax > Muscidifurax raptorellus. The sequence continues at coordinate 691,143 of JAHUUD020000031.1, forward strand.
ATATAATTCATAACTCATTGAATATAACATAAATATAACTCATCCTTCATTTCATTCCTCACTAACAGAAATATTGAATATAATTCATCTCTCATTTCATCCCTCACTAACAAAAAAAATGTATTATCTGCAGTAATTGTATAATAATTAAAAGTTTTTTGTACTACATAATGTACTGCAATACAACAAAAACTACTCTCATCTCTCTCATTCTCTCCTTCTTTGTCTATGACATGCAAGTATGGTTGAGCTGCCACGCTTTCTCCTTTACTGCATATAATTATCATTACCATAATTATAGAGTTACTTATGGTTGGAAAGCTACCCGAACGATTTTATAGATTAGCTTCTAAGAAATAAATCGAATACTGGCATAAGCTGTTTTCGATGGTACATGATAACTAGAGTAAAAATTCATTTATCGCGTTAAAAATTTGGATTCAGTTAAGTTTTTGTAGTATCTTGATTCCTTCATGTGGACTGCTCATTAAGATAAGACGAATTTTATTTTTAAAAAATATTTTTTGAAATTATTATACCTTAGTTACTTTACATTGGAACTTTTAAAAAAAGACAATGGCGACAGAGAATGATAGTAATGAAAGGAATTATTTATAGATTCTAAAAAAATTAATTTTGCGCTGATAATAAACTGTTTTCTATGGTACAGGATAACTGCATATTATTTCTTCTACTTTCGTTTTGTAGATTTAAATTTCATAATTTAGCCTATTAATTATATTGTATTGATGACTCACACGTCTGTTACGTTGCTAGTTAAAGCGCAATCGGGCATGGGTCGCCAAATACGTGCCCAGCAACAGCGCGGACTCACCCCGAAGCCCAATTCCTCTGATTCAGCGCGACACCCCTTCCACGATTCCGGACTAGTCGTGCGACTAGAAGCTACGCCACCGAGCGTCAGTATAAAAGAGGAGTTTACTTAAACACGCATTTCTCTCTTTTATAAGTTATTCATTGATTGTCAACTACGAGTAAACCAAACATTCACCGATAATCTATTGTCTTTATTCTTCGCCTCACGGAGAATAAAACTATCGACTCTCACACAACATTTTCTGGTGCTAGGTGTGAGGTTTTATTCGCAAAATATACTGGTGCATTTATAATAGCGCGATAGATGTAGATTATTCGCGTTATTATTTAAATCCATAAGACAGAAAGGAAGGATGAACTACGTCCATATACTTGTGATCGTAGCCACCTTAAGATAAGTCAATTAAAGTATCAAATAACCTCATAAATACGCCCTGGGACTAACATCTGTGGGAAATTTCTCGGTTCAGATCACTAACTATCTAACTTAGAATTCTCTTGAAAATTAAATTATCTCGTGGACTTAATTACCGTATTAAATTACGAAAAATGGCATGCGGAGGCATAGAACGCGACTCTCAACGATATCGAGGACGTAACGCTTCAAAGGTGACTGCAAGAGTTTGAAATATCGGAAGACCCGGTTCTTGTGTTGCACAGTCAAATTACGTTAGGACGGTAACTCGCGGAATTAACGCTAGCGAGCCACACGGTAGTAACGATAGATATAACGTTAAAAAAGATTCGCTTACTACGACAAGAAATATTTAGTCCCCAAGGAAAAGAAACGGATATTGAAAGTAGCGTCGGAACATTTATTATGGCTTAGAACTCAAGCAATACGGCTTGAAACAGATACTAAGACACCACTACAAATCAATCAACTCAATACCATAATACTGGCACTACCCCTATGGAAGTTGAACCTCACAGCGGGCACATCGCATTCGATATAAATAGAAAAAGAACACATCAAACCGCCACGGGTCAGAGAGTAAACTTCCCAGATGGCGCATCAAAAGTTTTCAAATTCGACAGCACGGACATAATCGATGACCTACGTCATAATAAACCAATCTCATTACTAGCAAATGACCAGTCGATTTTAAAAGTCATGATTAGCCTGAAGTAGAACATTACTTCGACAATCTCATAAATCAGCAACACAGGCCACCGACGCGACGCAGGAGATAGATTTTGGAGAACGGTATGAACATTTTAAGAAGCGTATGCAGGATAAGATAGATGACGGACTGAACGTCAACTAAAACCCATATCCGATAGTTAGAGGCATACAGAATGAACAGTCACACAGAAACCGTTCGAGAGACGGGGGCTGGATGTTTTCAGTGCATCAAGCTCTTAATGCGATTCCACTTTACGACGGACATGCTAGCATCATTTTGTCGCGCCGTTCGCGACGTGATTCACGAGATCGGGCCGTAAGCCGAACGCTAGATGCTTAACTTGCTGGCTACAAAATTCCGAGGACGGGCGGCTGATAGCTATAATGTGCGCTTGACACAATATGACACCGCAATATGATATCGAGCGGCTGTTACACTGAAAAAGATTTGGTAATCGGGGACTTCGATTTTTTGGAATTCCACACCTCCATTTATAGTTGAGGAGTGCAAACTCCAAAATTGAAATGTAAGAACTCCACAATGGTATTGTAAGACTTCAATAATATGTTGAAATCAAACAAGTGCAAATTCGAGTCGCTATACTCCCAATCGGTGCTGCGACAGTTCAATGACGTGTTGAGCGCTCGGAGCTCCTCAACATGGAAGCGCGGCATCTCGATAATGGGTGTCTCAGACGCCCATCAGTAGAGCTGTGTTAATACCGTACGGTCCTACCGCAGGTCTATAGGCGTGTGAAGCTTTTATTATCGAGCTCCAAGCGCTCAAAGCTTTTTCGAACTGTGGCACCACCGAATTGGGAGTACAGTAGCTCGAATTAGGGCTTCTTTTATTTCAATATATTATTGAATTCGTATATTATCATGGTCGAACTCGTGGGTGTCGTTTTTCGTAATTCTAAAGCTATATACGATGGTGATTGGGAGATTCGATAAATTACTGGAATCCCCGGTTACCAAATTTCTTTCAGTTTAGCCGATTTAACCCATTAAGGCCCATGCCAAATCTCGGCAAGATAGCGCCAAACTAACTATGCTAATCGTAGCTAAATCGAAAAAATCGAAAAAATACCTGTGTTTTTCTTTTACCATTTGCAATTGTTTATAAGAAATTATTTAAACAAATTATCTAAAAGTTATTATTTTCAAAAAACTGATAGTGGCAATCGATCCTACGGAAAAAAAACATGAAAGAAATGTACAGAACGTTTTTTTGTCAGACGTCAATTTGTTTATGAAAATAGGAAAATATTTGGCATGGTTACCCCAGCTACTGGGATCTGCAAATGTTTATTGTCATTTTACACTAACAAATTGACATCTGACAAAAAAACGTTATGTACATTTCTGTCATGTTTTTTTCTGTAGGATCGATTACCGCTATCAGTTTTTTGAAAATAATAACTTTTTAATAATTTGTTTAAATAATTTCTTATAAACACTTGCAAATAGCAAAAAAACACGGGTATTTTTTTATATTTAGCTACGATTGGCATAGTTAGTTTGGCGCTATCTTGCCGAGATTTGGCATGGGCCTTAATGGGTTATCTTACACGCGGCTTGGACTTAACAGCGGCGTGGGCGGCGCTCATAAAGTTTTAGCTGATTTAAAGGTAATTCCCCAATACGTCGGAGAAATTACAGGGGACTACGGACTACTAGCTAAACAGTGCCACAATAGTTTGCCAAACATCTTCGGCTCGAGCCGCGAAATGCACTATTGGGAAAGGGTCACGTATAAAAATGACGCCGACAAGGAGGCACTATCACTGGCAAATAATACGAAAATCCCATCGTGGGCCTCAAACAAGTTCCAACCATGACACTTACGCTAGAAATAATAGGGTTGGAGTCTTTTAAACAAGGATTATCAGACGATTTACTAGATGCTATGGGCGTTCAAGAATCAACAACTTTGGACAACGCTCTTGAGATTGCACAATGCCTAGAAACAGTCATCTCTGGATATAACGACCAAAAGGGACACATTCACATGGCACGCTCGAATTTGCCTGAAAGACACGTGTATTTCAGGACAGGCAGCCCTATGCCTTGAAACAACAATGCAGTCGAAGAGCGACACTACGACGATGCGTCAGTATTAACAAATAAATGGAGAAACCAAGAACCACATCAATCCCGGCAGAATGATACAAGAAAATAACTCGAATTCTACTTATAGAAATAATTATCAAAGCCAAACTCCAGTGCGTCGGCACTCTGATTCGAAAAATTTTAACACAACAAATTATTTTAGAGGGGTTTAACCGCCATTGCCATTTCATATATTCTAGAAGCAAAAACGAGAAAGGTAATAAACATAAACCTGGAACCAACAGAACCAAAAACAGGTTATTTACCTAGATTAAAAACATATGACACAATATTAATGGGTGTAGGCTTAGTAAGCAATAAAAACAACGAACGACGAGGTAAAGAGGATTTTAATTATACTAGCTGAAACCGTTGTGGAAATCAACATCAAAACTCTTAGAATATCAAAACATCACGAGTTAACTAATAAAATCACCGTTTCTATATTCCAATGAAGATATCTTCAATGAACACCTGAAACATTGAAATGCACTATTTATATATCCTATGGAACCTGCACTATACCTAGCGATGATACAAGAGAAAACATTATCTCAGAATATCACGATAGCTTAGTAGGAGGTCACAGAGGAGCAAAAAAAAACATATAGACGAATCAGAGAAAAATTTTACTGGAATAAAATGAAGTCAGATGTAACTGAGAGTATTAGAAATTACCAAAAATTCCAAGAACTAAAATTGGTTTGAGTGAAAAACAGAGAAGCTATGATTATCGATTGACACAGTTGGCCCTCTACTGGCCAACTGTTGCTGATGGCAACACATACTGACCATACAAGATAACCTAACGTAAGGAAGCCTAGAAAGAAGTCACTTGGTATTAGTGAGATATATCCGCCAATAGTTGAACGTATTCGAAGATTGGGTCAAAGTATTACTCAATAAATTAATCAATGAATTTTACACCGTATGAGTTAATCTCTAGTAAACCAGCCAGAATTCCTACAGTATTTCCTGATAAAAAAAACGAGACATATACATCCTATATGACCGATTTAATTAATCGCATGAATGATTTCAGAAAATTTGTTAATAAAATTTTGATTGACTTAAAATATAAATCCAAACGATATTACGACAGAATTGCAAAATCAAGCAATTATAAAATCGGTGATCTCGTTTATGTAATCAAAGAATCGAGGAACAAAATTAGATAAAATGTACAACGGTCCTTCTCAAGTAATTGACGTTCTTGAACAAAATAATGTAGTATTGGAAGACGAAGACTGCAAAAGAATTCTAAAGCATGTCGACGAAATCAAACCAGCTTATAGCATACTTGATTCTGTTGCAGATAAAACTATGAACACTACTAATCGTCGGAACATGAGGAGCGAAAAGAGACACTATTCAGGAGATACCATGCAATCCTGAAATATATTATGAAAGAATGGAGGACATTAGATTCACACAAACAGACTAGAAAATGATCGTATATTTGGACTTTACTAATCTGCATTTTAATGCTTCACATATGAATTATACACTTTAAACAATGAGACTCACTTGCCAAGAGCAACAATATTGGTGCGATACTTTAACTACACGGACTATGCCGATCATGAAATACAAAAGGTCAGTAATATCTACAATGAATTAATGAAAACAAATAGCGAAATTGAACCATTAGACACCACAGAAAAACAATTATCATCCGCAATACGAAAAAGAAGGGCTCCTCTCGGATTTATAGGCAGTTTAAGTAAGAGCCTATTGGGCACTTTGTCAGAAGTCGATGGAGAATATCTGAACGATCAAATTAACCATTTGTTTAAGGGATAATTAAAAGTTGCAAAACTTGCAAAAGAAGACGCACATATTGTTAAATATAAAATATCGTCGAATCACAATTTAACGAGACAAGAAAACAGTTGAATGAGACTATCCAAGAATACCGCATAAATGCAAGAAAGCTGAATGACGCGATGATATATAGCACAGACGTAATTTTACCCGACTTTACACAAATTTTATATCCGAAATGGAAGCCGCTTTTAGTTTATACGAAATACCTATCCAACTCTCCTTGACACGATACGAGTAGCTAGAAGTGCCAACTCCATCCATCTCTTATTGCAACGGAAAGATCACAAACAGTAATCAAACAAATAATAGATCAACATTCCAAATATGAATTTCCGATACCAATTAAATACGCCAGAACTGACAAACTAATGAAAATTTCTTCAGTAAAGCTAGGATTTAGAAATGACAAATTTTTGCTTGAAGCAACAATACCAATGCTTACCAAATTCAGTAATCTAATTTAATCTAATCTGATCTTGGAGGTGACTACGCCGGCCCTTGCTCGGAGACGTGGCGGTCTAGCACACAGAAATCCATTGTGCTATGCCTCCTGCCTGTTTCCTTCTCCCGCAAGAGTCTCTATCCACTAGACCTCTTGCCGATATGCCTTGCTACATTGCAGATTTCCTGCAGTCCGTAATCGCGCAGGTCCCCCCTTTATATTGTGAGGGTGCCCATCTCCCTATGCCTTGTCCTGGTAAAAACCATGCACTCGCACAGAAGATGTGGTGTCGACTCTTCGTCGGCTCCGCACTATCTGCAGTCCCCCTCTTCCAGTATGCCCATCTTGAAGAGGTGGTATCTGACGTGCCAGTGGCCCGTCAACCACCCCACGGCCAGTCTAAGCCTGTCTCGGCTCAGGTTGCTTATCTGGGAGATCCATTCCTCAGGGGGGTTCTCTCCCAGCATTTGCTTGGCCTGTCGGATGCCTGGGCTGCTCCTCCACTTCTCCTTGAGCCCTCTTCTAAGCCATTCTTTCGTCGCCCTACTTACTTCACAGGCCGGAACTGCGATGCTGCATTCCTTGGCTCTCGCTCGGCTAGAGCTTCTGCCTGCAAGCCTGTCTGCCTTCTCATTTCCCACAATGCCAGAGTGGCCCGGTACCCAGAACAGTTTTACTCCATTTCTGGCCGCCAGGTTTGTTAAAGCCTGCCTACACCTCCACATCTCCTTCGACACCGTACTGACGCTGCTCAATGCGAGCAGCGCTGCTTTGCTGTCCGAGCAGATGGTGATCCAACTATGACATGCTCCCTCCTCTGACATCGCCCTTGCGCATTCCGTTATAGCCCTGATCTCCGCCTGGAAAACCGTCGCATGTTGGTTCAAGGATCACACTATTTCTCGTGCGCTACCTTTCTCCCACGCTCCCGCTCCCACTCCGTCCGTGGTTTTAGACCCGTCTGTAAACCAGACCCTCCCCCTCTCTGTCAAGGCATGCGCGCCCCCCGACCATTCACTCCTGGCCTATCGGATATGATCACCTGATACGGTATTGCAAACTGGATGTGCTCTGTCATCCTATCGCAGCCCACATCGGCGATAGCGGGGAGAATTTCAGCCGCGATCCCTCTTTCAGTTGAGGTCTTGCGATTCTCCCCTCCCATCAGCCTGGAGGAAGCCCTAAAGGCGCACGCCCTTGCCACTCTGTTGAGAGGGGAAAAGTCCAGCAATACTTCGAGGGCCGCCGTCGGTGTAGTCCGCATTCCTCCAGTCATTCCACCCATGACCAGTCTTTGTACATTTTCTAGGGCCCTGATGTGTGTCTTGAGTGCACACCTGTGCCCCCAGACGATTACCCCATGCATTAACTTCGGCTTTTCCAATCCCCAGGTCCTGCCAAACGCGCTTCTGCAGACCCAGAAAGTGGAGAGCGCTTTTTCACATTTTGACTTGATGTGTTTGCCCATTTCAATTTGGGGTCTAACACCACTCCTAGGTATTTCATATCACTTGCCGGCACAGAAATGCTGCTAACACCATACCTGTTTTCCATTCCTTTCTCAATGAATCCCACCGCTTCTGCTAATGCAGTATCAACCGACTTGCCCGCCTGATAGGCGTGCTGTCTGTCGTGCAGCGGGGCATCCAAGAGAGGTGTTTCCTTAATATATCTGTCGACAAGCCTTTCCATCGTTTTAAGCAAGAACAAGGTCAGGCTGATCGGTCGATAATCCTTCTTTCCGGTGTGTTGTGTCTTCGCTGGTTTTGGGAGAAACACCACTTTCGCCAGACGCCATCTACAGAGTACGTACCCCATCGCCAGGCATCCTCTGTACAGGTTCTCCAGTACCGGTATTAATACCCCCTTGCCTTCTTGTAGTATGGCTGAAAATATTCCATCCGGTCCCGCCGATTTGTAAGGTTCGAACGAGTCTATTGCCCATTCGATCCTTCTCTTGTCCGTGATGTTTCAGGCCAAACGCCAGTCCTTTCCGTTTGCCCAGTACCGGCAGTTATCCTCACTAATCTCCTCCCGGAATTCTGGAAAGTGGGCCTCTAGTAGACCTCTCAGCGCCTCGTTTTCATCCTTCGCCCATCTGGTACCGAGTTTGATCGTGTCCGCCTTCGGTCTCTTAAGGTTTCGTAGGATTCTGCAGTCTGGCAGTGTTCTTTTGGCTCTCCATCCCGATGCATTCTCCCCTCCACCCCTCGACCTTGGCCGACAAGATCCCCTCTTTATATTCCATCTGTGCGGCCTTATAATTTTCTCGGTCCTGCGCGTTTTTAGTGCGCTTGGCCCTATTCCATAGTCTTCTTTCCTTTTTTCTCATCTTGTCTAAAGAAGGCTTCCACCACGGAGCCCCCTTTCTTGCTCGTGCTTTTTTTAGCTCACAGTTGCTCTCATACGAGATTATTACTATGTCTGTGAGGATCTCGCAGCAATGCTCGATCTCCTCCGCCGAGCCATATGCTCTGGGGAAAAGCCGAATCTTTGCCTCTAGTTCCTCGCTATAACCGTCCCAGTTTGTGTTTTTTGGGATCTTTCTTTCCGATTCCATTGTGCTTTGTCCTCCGATCTGGAAGGTTGTTTGGTTGTGGTCTGACAAAGAGACCTCTTCCGACACCTTCCATCTTTCTATCCTATCCGCTATTCCTCTCGTCGCGAGAGTCAGATCAATGACCTCTTCCCTGACAGGGTTCTGGAACGTGGGCTTGTCTCCTCTGTTTAGCAGCTCTAAGTTTGCATCGCACCCCAACACCAGGTTTGTTCCTTCAGTTTCACACTCCCTTATAAGAGCCACCAGTTCTTTTGGTGGACAGTCGGCTGCACCGTATGGAAAGTACGCTGCCGCCACCATCATTACGTGGTCAGGTCCCTGGAGCAGTGCTTCGGCACTGTTTCAGCCTGCAGTCCCTTCACGATGACGCACGTTCTGGCCGTGTCCGTGCCCCCACCGATTCTGGTCCCGCAGCAATTTAGACCTGCTATCCTGCCTTTATAAAGCCATGGTTCTTGGATTAGGCATATGCCTGTGTCCACCTTTGCCATGCACACAGCCAGTACGGCCGAGGCACCCTTGCAATGATGTAAGTTAATCTGCGTGAATCCAATTACGGGTTCTTGTATAGGACAAGTCCCACTGATCGAATCCACGCCTGGCCGCCTTCCGCGATTAGACATCGCGCTCGGCAGCCTCACTTACGCCTTCTTCTGGGGTCGCCTCCACTTCCATCTCTTGGTTGTGGGAGCTGCCCTCCGCCTCCTCCTCTACCTTCTCTGAGGGAAACACAATGTGAGCCCTCCCAACCCCACAGAAAGGCCTGGAGCCCAGGGCTTTCACTGCCTCGACTCCCGACCTCTCCATGAGGACCTTCACCATCGTTTCCTCAGCCTTGCCCTCTGCGCGTGAACGCCGGGGACGTAGATCAGAGCCTTGATCAGCCTTTGTAGGTCACCCATCTCACTGACCTTCAGCTGGGCGCCCTCCCGATCCCTCTAGCCTCCGATATTGGCTTTTAGCCAAGCCTTGTTGGCGTCGCTCCTGCAGTGCATGATCTGCGCCCCCCTCAGAAACCAACTATCCAGGAAACCTAGAAGATAGGCCCCGTCGGGAGTCGCATCTATCACTCTCTCCAAGAACTTCACCACCTCCTTTTCTTTGTCCTCGGAGAGCTTGCCCTCCGGGTAGTCCACCGGTACCACGGCCACCTTCAGATTACTGGCCAGAGCCCTGCTGTAACTGAGAGGGGGCTCTTCTGTCGTCCTCTTTTTTACCTCTGCGGGGTCAAACTCTCGGAGTGAGGTCTCCTTGAAAAGTTCGGCGCCGTTGGCGCCCCCTCTCTCAGAGCCCTCGCCTTCTTGATCTGCGCCCCCGATCGATTTTTCCTATTTTTGTGCCGGTTTCTTTTGCCTTGTACCTCGCTCGGTGTCTGGACGGTATTGACCGCTGGGATTGCTCCCGCAGTCGCCCGAACCTCTTCCGAGCTGGGTAGACCAGTATTGTCCGACATCCCGTTGGAGTTGTCAGACGCCTGGTCATTACTCTCCTCTCTCCTTCCGTCTGGGCTAGGGAGCCCCAGAGTGGCTGGCACCCACCCGGCTGGGTTTGACCACGCTCTCGTGCTCTGAGGGTCGAGCCTCCCCACCGGCCGCGAACGGCACTCGTCAAGGTGGCAGTGCTGCGAGGAGGTACCAAATTCAGTAACGAATTATATGAAATGCATCCAGTATCAATTTTACAACAACAGGAATAACATACAGGATCTGCCTTTATCATTTCACAAGCAGCTTATATCGTCTTCAGTCACGACAGACGAACATATAGCTTCATGCTAAAAGATACTATCCGCAAATGTAAAATCACATCTAACTACAGAATCTGTATTTAAGATCAACCGCGATATGAAGCAGATGACATGCGAATGTTTATATTGAATCACTCATATAAAGAAAACCTAAAAAGATGTATCATAAATTATTTGCCTAAACAAATAAATCACTGCCCAGAAAATTCTATGCCCAGGGCAAAACAAGAAATATTCCAAACAAAAGGAATATGAATCCTGATAATTCAACCTTATTGCTCAGCAAAACAAGATTTCATAACGTTAACTGGCATAAGGAATCTAGGAAGCAGTGAAGAATTCATATATAGCCCAAAAATATCCTCTAACATCACAGAAATAGATCATTCATTTTTCCATAAATTAAAAAAGAATTAATTGTACATTATACCGACGTTCGGAAGTCGTCGGAATTCTTGCGTTCCAGTTCCTTAGCCCAGTCGATACCAGAAGTCGTCGCCAGCTCTCGATAAAATAAATGAGAATTTCGTCCCATTTGTAAACACGGTACTTCAACTACGTAATTCAATTATTGTGTTATTATTTGTGTTTTACAAGTAAATAAATTGTGTCAGTGATCTATACACAGTTCAAATCAGCCCAGGCATCATCGAACAATATAAATTACTCTTTATATAAACTTTAATTAACAACAACTTATATAAACAACACAGGACGTCTCTTCGCTCCATAAACAATTTTTTAAATTATTTGTTGCATTTTATTGTTCGATGATGCCTGGGCTCTATTGGACTGCGTATAGATCACTGTCACAATTTATTTACTTGTAAAACACAAATAATAACAAAATAATTGAATTGTGTAGTCGAAGTACCGTATTTACATCGTTTATGTACACGAGTGCATACGCATGCCGCGGCCGGAACTCCGACGATCCTTACTATACACAGAGATGGACTGTTGAGACAGCTGGAATGCGGAACACAGACTGACCGAAATTGACGCTTCGCTTATGGAAAAATATATTAATTGATTATTAAATAATTATCGAAAATTTCGTATCAGCGAGCTTGTTTACATTATCCGCAATTAATTTGCAAACGATTCATACAAGTTTTAGTCATAACAGATGCTTAATACGTAAGCAAACTATACATTTTTATTTAATCATACCGGAAAAGTTGTGAATGCAGTTTAGCTTTTTCGCTGCTTCTCCCTCGAGACAGTTAAAGAGATACTGGAACTTTATTACGGCAGGCATGGTAGCGTCCACGCCTACGAGGAACTGGAACTTTGCTTTAAACGCCTCCCAACTTCGTTCCCAACTCCGTCAAATGGCGGAAGCTTGACCTTCTCTAAGGATCCCTGAATTGTCGTAGCCCCAGCCGTGATGGTGGCTCCTGAATTTGCCACGTTGCTTAATCGCGAAAGTTGACTGAGCCTGGCTCGAAAGCCCGCCTTACCGCTGAGTTATTTAGCTACGACTTAAGAGTAGATACCCTTTGTAAAGTAGGTGTTCTCCTTATACTAGTCGTTTATACGCTGCAGCACGAGGTCGCGCAACTTCATCTCCAAGTCGCTTATGCTGAGCTGACCGACGTTCGAAGCTCCCGAGATCTCAACGATCGACTCGATCAGTCCCTCAATGCGTCTTTGATTCGCGAAGTCTGTTGGAATCTGTGCCTCTGTTATTATGGTTGCTGGGTAATCCTTGCTTTCTATCTATCCGCAGGTTTACTTCATTAACGTTCTCTTCTTCTCCAATCCGGCTCAAAGGACCAAAAATTATGTTGTCGCCGTTCTTGTTTTAACGGGCACCAGTAGAAACTCTGGCATATGAATGCCGGTGGGGATAGGAGAATGACGTGCACCAAAGTTAAAATGTAATAGCAAACTATCGATCGCGAATAATAATAATAAGGAAAGTTCGCTGTCTAACTCGAGCATAAATAACTATCGGTTCAATCGGTACAAACACCTACCCTCGATCGCTGCTCGCATTCCTGCATTGTTTCTTTCCTTTCCCTCTAAGGCCCACCCTCAATAGCCCTATCGTAACGCCCTCTATATCGGTTATTGACCTATTAAAGCTCTCCGTTCCGCGTCGCTCCCGCCTCTTCCGGTCTCCGCGTTTGCCCTTAGCCAATACTCTCTCCTTTCCCTACTCTACAACCCATGCTACGATCCAAGTTCTGCCAATCTCTGCTTGGCGTCGCTTGCCGTTCTTTTTTTCCACACGTATACTCTAGTCTTTTATACGCAACTATTTTTATTTACTTAATTTAGAATCTGTGCAAGTATTGTTTTTAAATTTATTTATTTCTTTATTGCAGCGTTACATAAATTTACAAAGTATATAAGTTCATGAAACATTTGACAATACATGAGAAGTTATTTTACAATAATCCACGATCGCGCCGCAAATCCTGCAGAGGAAAATAATATTCCCTGTTCGCAGAACTGAATTAACACTTATGTACTAATAACACTCACAGACTCTCATACATAAACAGCAGCGATAGCACAATTCTGCGTCGGACTTCCAGACGCAGCAAGCACCACCTCCCCATTCATACTTAGCTAGGTTTGGAGCTTATTTTACTCTACAAAACCCAACCACTTAGAACATAATTATAAAATTTGTAAACTTCAACAATTTAATACAATCTCGCTTTTTACAGTAATACCCTATTTATAAAGTTATCATATAAAGTATCTATGACTCTTAATTCTACGATTCTAAATTGTTTGCTATTTTTAATACCTATTTGAGATTATATTGCAAGTGTATAAGATTCTATTATTTGTTTGGCCGATTTTTGTGTTTTATTTAATATATATTGATATAAAATTGATCACCATAACCTCACTAGCATTGATCTAGCAGTTGTGAAAGCTTGAAAAGTTGCATTTCTGTCTCTAGCATATAGTTTTCTGTCCATACTACTGAGTCTGGCAGGACATGTTAGTCCGACTGCACAAGTAACTCTGTAGTGGGGAAACATTGCTTGATGTTGTTTTGCTTAGTCACACTTGCAATCTGATGTAAATACTATATCGTCTATCACTACAATATCTTTGTGTGCAGGTTGTTTTTTAATTGAGTTCATCGAGTTCGTAAAATTCTGAATTCCTCTGAGGCCTATATTGAAGTAGAAGATCGCTTTATTTGAACCTAGGTAATTTATATCTCCGTACGTCATTCTGTGCTTGTTCAATTGATGTATTTTATATCCAGGGACCTCGGGAGGATCTTTACTTTTTCTTTAACACTGTTCATTTCTGCCTTTTTGTCTATCTTGTCGAAAACCGTTTCGATGGATTTATATCTTTCTGCGATTGGTGCTGTTGTAATGTCTTGGTCACTGGAGATTTCTTTAACAAAATTTGAGATTAATAATTTTGGTTTTGTTTTTTTCGTTTCTTGAATGCAGAGATAGATCAATTCTTGTGTTATGTTATCTATATTAATATTTATCTTCATGAATGCAGTAATCATTTTATTGTAGTTATATTGGAAAATGCATTTGTGCTTTCTGTTCTCATGTGATAAGCATTTTCCATTTGCGCATATGTAAGTTCTCAGATCGAGTATCACATTATCCAATTTTGCCTCATTCGTAAGGTATGAATATTCGTTTAGAGCTATTTTACTTTTCTTGTTAATACAAGCCCGTAATTTTCTTGGATTATTTTTATTTTCTATTATAAGTTTTCTATTATGGTTAATTTGTGCTTCTTTTATGATTTTATGCAAGGTCTTACTATAGTTTTTGTATTGTAGTTTTATTTCTTCGTTATTTAGATTTTGTTTTACTCTACTGTATAGCATTTCCTTCTCTTTGCATAATTTTAATATAGCTTTTGTAATCCAATCCTTTCTTGCAGTTTTCTTTGTGTTGAAGTGACGGCACACCACTATCATCTTTCGCCCTCTGGTGGCCCTTTATGTATGTGTGCGAGTGAGCGCTCGCACTCACTGGTTTTTGGTAGCCCGAACTGCAAGGACGTGTTGTGCTGATAAATTATAATAAACAACGATCGAAAGTGTTTTCTTATTGAAAGAAGTGCTGGTGTGATTATTTTTTCTCCTCATCGTCATCCTGTGGCTCCAATCAACTTTAATAGGTTATGGAGCCCCAGCAAGCCACCACTGCGCAGGACGTTGCTGAAGGAGGTCCGAACGAGGAGACGACGTACGTGATCTCGAATGTGTCCGGAAGAGCAAGTAAGTGGAAAACCGTCTAAGTAAAAAATCGAAAGAAGTGCGTAAATTCGGGAGTGCGCGTATATAAAGGTTTTCTAAAGAAAAACGATCGAAAGATAGAGCACGCGAGAAAAACGATCGAAAGATATAGCACGTGTTTCTTGTTTTGCACGCGACGGTTTTCTCACAATCAGCACTGAAAGCTCATCGTAAAATAGATTCGATGTTAATAAATTTGTCAATATTCGACGCTGGTAGAAAGATTGAAATCGAAAGTAAAACGTATTAATTGTCATGACAACGAAAGAAAGAAAATAAAAATTGCGCGAGAACGAAAGATCAAAAAATTAACAAATTCTAGAATGGCGTCGCAAAAAAAATCGAACGTTGAAATAATGAAAAAGCTGAAAAATTCGTGTAGAAAGATATCAAAAGATCATAAAGTGTAGACATTGAAAAATCGGACGTCAAAAACAAAGTCTAGCGTGCTTTGTTCTCGGAAATTGGGCGCCGCACAGTGTGACGGAATGAAAATATTGGTGACAAAATAAAATATCCCCTGCTAGGAGCGACCGATCGGGATGATTTTTTTTTTAAATGTAGCTTATACTATACAGATTTAGGGAAAAATATACAATTTTTATGAGCCAGCGTTGCTGATTAAGCCAAATTGCTGATATCAGCAATTTTTCGATAAATTCCACACTTTACACTTCTATTGCGGTTCGAAAAATTGCTGATATCAGCAATTTGGCTTAGTCAGCAACGCTGGCTCATAAAAATTGTATATTTTTCCCTAAATCGGTATAGTATAAGCTACATTTTAAAAAAAAATCATCCCGATCGGTCGCTCCTAGCAGGGGATATTTTATTTTGTAACCAATATTTTCATTCCGTCACACTGTGCGCCGGTCGGAACAGGCTAAAGCGAGCGCGTGTGCTTGAAGCAAGCATGCGGCCGTGCAAGAGGGAGAGAGATAGAACGAAAACAAATGCGTAGCACGGCCGGTATATGCGAGCACGTGTATATATTGTAACGTGACGGCTGTGCCGCACGATACAAGCCTCGAGACGGCAACGTCGCGAGAGATGTTCGGCTACCGTCGGAACGGTTCGGCTTTGCTCGGCTGCCGATCGTGTGGCGCTGTCGGCGAGCGCGCGTGCCGATAGTCACGCTTGAGCTGTGGAAGAGAGCAGAGTTTTCGGCATAAAGGACCAGGAAGGAGGAAGGATCCCGACCACGCGGCCTGTTTGATTCCCAAGCCGGACTTCGCCACCAGGAAGGAGGTCTTCTACGGGTCCAAGCCAAGGAGGTCGACAACCGAGCCCGACGAAACCACGCCAAGAGGTGCTAAAGCGGCGTATTATTAAGGTTGGTCACTGCGTGCGCCGGAGAGTCGCGAGTCTCGTTGTCGCGTTTTCCTTTGTTCGAGCTCGACTCGTATCGCCGCGCTAGGACAGAGGCACGAGGCCGGGCCTCGTGCTCGTGAGAGAGCAGCTACCGCGGGGAAGGCGATGCTCGCTTTTCCCCGACATATTCGCTACCGCCAGTAACTGAGCGAGATGTGGACTCGCGCGCGCCGAGGACTGGGGCTTTCAAGAGTGTATCGGGATTCACTCTCGTTGACGATCGCGCGCTCCCGTTGTTCTCGCTTCAGGGATGAGCTACCGTCGCGGGGGGACAGCGACGGTGATGATGTCTCCGCTGTCTTTCCCTGGAGAGATACCGCTACCGAGGTTGGCTACCATGTTCCCGAAGATAGCTCTCGTGTCCCGGAGACAGCTCCCGTGTCCGTGTGCTACCGTAACGTTTAGGATAAGTACTTAGGTTAATTTTAGGATAGGATCTCTCGTTTTTCTCTCGTCGATTAAATAAGGAATTAGGATTCAGTAAGATTGTTAGGTCTAGGAAGCGGTGACCCGGCGATCAAATGGGGAGCCAAGCACGCGCAGAATCGGGCGATATGGTGACGATCGGGAGGTCGGAACGTCCATGCCTCGTGTAGACGCGCGGCAGCAGGCGCACCGGAGTGCCAGAGTCGACAGGCATCGGAGAGGCGGGGTCGGCGTCGATCCGCACTGGGTGGACCCCCGGTGGTCCGCTGACGAGCGGATTGCGGCAGGAGGCCACGTCGGTGGGCGCGAGGGGGCGATCCGATGGTTGGCGGAATGGAGGATAACCTCAAGAGTAGGAGCCGACTGCGCTGCTCCTCGTTCACGTCGCCGAGGTCGCGCGCGAAAAACGGCAGGCGCGCCGTTGCGTAGTCTTAAGTCGCAATTGTAATGTCGGGATAAAGACTGTGTTTTGCGATGACAGGGCGCTGTCAGATCAATGTTGTATTTGATGAAGTAAGACTAGTAGGAATAAAGAAAAGATAAATGCACTCATGTGTTTGGCTCAGTGTGGCCCCCTCCCGAACCCACGATCCTGTACTATCCATCCGTAACACACAATAGCTAGCCGGGAATGAAGCGGTCGGATCGACGCGCGGCATGGCAGTTTTCAAGAAGGAGATCGAAGGGATCTCCGGCACCTCGGTGCCTGGCGCTCCGGGCTTCGGCAGCCCTGAGCCCATGCCGCGTGCACAAAAACCCACCGTTTCAATATATATACAGGGTGTCCCATTTTAATTTACCACCCCCTAAAACTGGTTAATAATTTGCTCTGAGAAAAAAATGTTTCAAATAAAATTTGTTGGGTTCGAAGGGGGGCATCTTTTGGCTATTTTAGCTGCGACCTTGAACATGACCTTCAAGGTCATTTGAAAGTCAAGACCAAATTTTCATATGAAATGTGCATATTTTTATGGCGGATTCGGATTCTACTAAAAAAGAGAAACACTTTTTGTACGAATCATTTTTTGAAAAAATCCCAAATTTTTGTTGTAAACGGCTTTAAAAAAGTTGAAAAAATCACTAGATATCTCTTATTGCCCCACCCTTTAAAAGAAGTTAAAAATTTTACATTTTATCCGAGGAATTAGAAACGTACACAATTTTACAATTTAAGTCCAAGTATGACCTTAGCCATGAACTTGTCCTTAACCAACAAGGTCATTCGAAGGTCAGTCAATTTATTTAACGGTAATCCTCGATTTTTATTCCGGCAATTGAAGCTTGGCTATGACCTTGACCGCGAACCTTAAATTCTTTTTAAGAAAGAACCATCACTTTAATGGGAAATACTCTCTTTTTCAAAGAAATGAAATTACCAAAAAATTTATCAACAGAACCAAAGTTCATTAGAACGCTAATCTGATTCATTTTCTATCACATGGAGGAAGTTTGCAATCTTCGTGGTATGTTTGACATTCTCTGGGGCAAGTTTGCAATCTTCGGGGTATGTTTGACATTCTCTGGGGCAAGTTTTACGTCATCTGCGGAAAATTTCACATCATCTGGTGCAAGTTTACGGTCACAACTGGGACAAGTTTGACATCATCTGGGGCAAGTTTGAGCAGTAAGGGGCATGTTTTCAACTGAGAATCAAAATCAAGCTTAGTTTTTTTAATGAAAATTGTACATATTTTAAATCATATTCAGATTCTCTGATAAAGTACGCATCTTTTTAAGAAATATTTTTCTCGTAAATGCTTTATTTCTCGCTAAAAGACATTTTTTTGCTTCGTTATCGTTCTATTGGTAAAGCTTGTAAATTCTTACAGCTCCTCAAAGCTTCTCATCATTAGGTTTTCATTGACTTTCTGAATTTCGGAGCAGAAAAATACTTATAATAAATTATTTCTAGTAAGATTAAATATTCCCTAAAAAATCTACCTACAACAGATAATGGCTGACTACACGCCAGTAGAGATAGTCAACATGATCAAGATTCTGGGAGAATGTCACGACAATTACAAGGCTGCAGCGAGGCTATACGCTGAAAGGTATCTGGACGCTCGTCATCCTAGTAGGAGGAATATTAAACTTCTAACGATAATAGCTCAAGGAGGTAACTTAAGAAGGAAGAGGCGACGGACGGGCCCAAGAGAGCATATTGCGCTTGGGGTTCGTGCTGTAATTGCCGAGGATCCTCATATTTCGACGCGACAAATTCAGCGAATGCATGGAGTACCCAGATCAACAGTTTCCCGTGTATTGCGTCATTTTAGATTTCATCCATATCACTTGCACCTTACATATGCCATTGAGCCTGGTGATCCTGCCAGGCGACTTAGATTCTGTCAATGGGCGGAAACACGAATGCGCATAGATCGATTTTTCTTTGATCGGACTCTCTTTACAGACGAGGCAAAGTTCGACAATATGGGAGGAGTTAATCTTCATAACGCGCATTATTATGCAGAAGAAAATCCACATTGGCAGCGAGATCACCGTACACAAAGACGGTGGTCAATTAATGTTTGGGCGGGCATAGTTGGGGAATACGTTGTGGGTCCAATTTTTTATGACCGTAATTTAAA
Source organism: Muscidifurax raptorellus (assembly GCA_020010945.3). Lineage (NCBI taxonomy): Eukaryota > Metazoa > Arthropoda > Insecta > Hymenoptera > Pteromalidae > Muscidifurax > Muscidifurax raptorellus. Next base: position 710,425 of record JAHUUD020000031.1, read on the forward strand.
CGGCGAGCTTTATTTAGATATTCTCGAGAACAAAATTCCACCTCTTCTAGAAAACATTCCGCTAGAAAAAAGGCGAGACATGTGGTTCCAGCAAGATGGTGCTCCCGCTCATCATAGACTACTTTTCAGGAGATTTCTGAACGCGACATACCCAAATAGTTGGATTGGAATTGGTAGTCCAATCTGTGAATTCCCTGCGCGACCGCCAGATTTGACCCCATTGGACTTCTTTCTGTGGGGGGCCGTGAAGCAGAGAGTTTACGCGGAAGCCCCGACGACGGCACAAAATATGATGGAGAGAATTGTTGCAGCATTCCGGGCGTTCACCTCACAAACATTAATAGATGTCCAAAGAAGTTTTCGGTAGAGAATACAAATGTGCATTCAGCAAAATGGGCAATTGATAGAGCACTTGAGACGTTGAAATTTCCGTGACTAGCTAAACGAAGGGGTCTTGCCTTGGCTGGACGTGAAGGTCTTGCCTTAAGTGGCTGGATAGGGTCTTGCCTTAAGTGGTTGGACGGGGTCTTGCCTTAAGTGGTTGGACGGGGTCTTGTCTTAAGTGGCTGGACGTGACGGTCTTGCCTTAAGTGGTTGGACGGGGTCTTGCCTTAAGTGGCTGGACGTGAAGGTCTTGCCTTAAGTGGCTGGACGTGAAGGTCTTGCTTTAAGTGATCCAAAGGATACCTCTGTCTTTGTTTGAAGCTAGTAACATTCATCTAAAACAGCTTATTTCTAGGACAAATTCTCTTTTCAGTTAAAGGGAGAGCTACCTATTGATGATCAAAAAATGGTTAAGACAAAAAGTGTTACTTTTTTAGTAGAACCCGAATCTGTGATAAATCTTATTCAAATGACCTTGAAGGTCATGTTCAAGGTCGCAGCTAAAATAGCCAAAAGATGCCCCCCTTCGAACCCAACAAATTTTATTTGAAACATTTTTTTCTCAGAGCAAATTATTAATCAGTTTTAGGGGGTGATAAATTAAAATGGGACACCCTGTATATATATATATGCATGTATATGTATATGGAGTTGCACGCTGTCGACAGCAACGGAACTCGTGAACGCGGGTATACGTTGCGTGTGTGTATATATGGATATATACATACTATAATTTCGAAAGGCTAAGAAAGTAATGAATGTTAAATCCGAACGAAATCCATTGGAAAGAAAAGATCAGTATGCCGAGCATACGTATGCGTATGCATGTGTGCGGTTAAACGCAAATCACTTTACGGCAATATGTCTGCGCACGTATATGGACGCATATACGAGTGCGGATATATGTATATATATATGTGTATATATTTGAAAATGCATGAATGCCTAATTAGTTTAAATTGAATTCAATTAAACAATTAAATAAACGAAATTGAAAATTTTAAAAATTGAACGTAAAGAAAAATCGAAAGGTTAATTTTCAAAAATTAACCTTGAACGGAAAGTTAAATTTGAAAGTTGAACGAATTTTTAAACGGAAAGTTAAATTTGAAAGTTGAACGAATTTTCAAACGGAAAGTTAAATTTGAAAGTTGAGCAAATTTTTGAAGGGGAAGTTAAACTTGAAAGTTGAACGAATATTTGAACGGAAGTAAAAAAGCCTTGCCTTTCTTAAACGAAATTTAAGAAAAGCAATTTGGAAGGAAAGACTTAAATTAATATACATCTTACTCATTCTAGATCAATCCACTCTCTTACTCTTTCTAAAAACCCAGGAAGAGATGCTAGGATTCAGGGAATATTTCCCAAATGAGAAAGTGAAGGTGCACCTGAAGGATAATAACATCTGTTTCACCACTAAAAGTGGTTTTAAGAAGGAAATTGGTATTATTTCTTTTACTATTATTTCTTTCTCAAAATATACAGCAAGTACTCGCTGTTGCTCTTTTGACTTGTGTTCGGTTAAGAGGGTAATCAGCTACATTAATTTGAGGGAGTATTGTGGTTATCTTGTGTTCGGATGCCATGGTACTAACTCGTTTTATTTAATTGACTTGTGTTCGGTCATAAGAATAAAACAACAGCTGTCTTGAAATAATTTTTGAATGATAAATTTTGTTTGAAAGATACTGATTCAATTATTTAACTCTAGTGTTGAATTTTTATTTTCTGAGATAGAATTTGTAAATTATTTAATAAATTGCAGGAAAATCAGAGATATCTGAGCTGGAGCTCAGAATTCTGACGGAAGAATTAGCCGAATGTGAAGTATTAGAAAAGGATTTGCTTCTTCCATACTGCCAGGAGGAGGAAGCATTGGCAAATAGTGATGACGAAAGTAAAAAGGAAGACTCCACAAAGCTAGAAAGTCCGAAAGAAAAAAAAATAGTTTTTAGAGATACGTTGAAAGATCTGATGAAAGGTACTCCTAAAGTTACCAACATAACGACTTTAAAACCTCGAAATTTTTATGTTAATAGAGATTTTCTGAATAGCACTAGGAAAAATAATATTTTTGATACTCTAAATCAAAATAATAAATAGTTAAACTCCACAAAATTTGAAGATAAAATGAAAGTGATGACCGAAAGTTATGAGGAAAGATTGAAAGAGATAAAGATTGAAAGATGAAACTAATAATGAAAGAAAGTCTGAATGTCCAATGGAAGTCGATAATGTAAACTCTTTGATTTTGAAAGAAATTGATACGGTTTAAAGAACGTGAAAGTACGGCGAAAGATCTTCTAGAGTCGAGAGATACCAAATTGCATAGAGACTACAAATTGAATGCTCACACACGATTTGAATATTTCTTAGACTTTTTCAAATCAGAATTACGTTCACTAAACTTGTTGCACATTATCGATAAAAGCGAAGAAAACGAAAGTTCGGGTTTAAATGTTAACGAATATGTACTACAGCAACAAAAATATGATGTTCGCGAAAGATTAATCGGACGTTTGGATATGAATTATTATTCGAAAATTTGTGAGATTCAAAATCCGAAAGAAATACTAGAAAAGCTTAAAACAATAAAAGCAAGTGAAGCAAATTGGACTACTATGAATTTGCGGGAAAAATTATATAGTACAAAATATAATCCATCGAAAGAAAAATCTTCGGTATTCTGGAATAGATTCGAAGATATAGTTCGAACGTACAATGCGTACAATACGAGACGCGTTTTATAATGCAATTTCGAAAGCCTTGCCAGATATTAAACGTCTGAATTTTCTAAACATGTCAGAAGGGGTAAATTGTTAGCCAGATTTTTGGCTGATTCTGGCGCAACCGGACATCTCACACATTCTCGAATTATTTTTAAAACTTTAAACGAAAGAATTGATGAAATTAAATGTGCTAATAACTCGAAAGAAGGAATATTAAGAACGGAGGGAGTTGGCGATATTATTTGTAGAACGAAAGAAAATAGAACGATATGCTTAGATAATGTTATATAGGCTGAAAACCTGTCGGAAAACCTAATATCCTTGCGAAAGTTTGTAGATCAGGGTTTAAGCGTTTCTTTAGATAATCAACGCATAGACATATATGATCCAAAATCGAAAGAATCATTGTTGACCGGTATTTACGAAAGACCATTCTGGATCATAGAGTTTGAAGTTAATAACTCGAATTGCACAAATTATATATCCAATAATGTCAAAGTGTATGTAATGACGCGAAGTATGGCTAAAGAAAAGGAATGTTCTTTGAAAATCGAAAGTACAAGTGAAAAAATGAAAGTAATGAATGAAAGAATAGAACCTGTAATCGATAAAGAGAATGAACTCGAAAGTGAAGTTGAAAACGAAATTGTAAATACAAGCTTAGTAAACTGTTCGGATTTTGATGTCACGGTCAGAGATAGGAATATTGTACCAATAGATCAAAATTTATTGGAGGAAGTTCCGTGTTGCGATTTATAATTCGAAAGTGGTAATAATAAGCAAATTGTTGATCAAGCCATGCTGTGGCATGCTCGAATGGGTCATGCATCTGTTGAATAAATTAAAGAAAGAAAGAAATTACAATCTAAACATCCCGAAATTAAAAGTTTGAAAGAATGTAAATATGGCGCCGTCGGGAGGGACACGTCCTCCTGATGGGATATCGGAAAAATTCTTTAAATGTCACCCGAAACAAAAAGTCGGAATTGTGTTGTGCATTATATGTGAAAGTGTGTACCTCCAAAGTGATTTTCAAAAAATTCCTGGTGGGAAATTCTTAACAAACACACTAGTACTGTGTTCGGAGCATAACATAACCTCTAGCCAAGATGACACTTCATGGAATTGATAATAGAATGATTATTGCCCAAATTAAAAGTAGGAGTGAAGATGAAATGAGAAAACAAATATTATCTGAAATACAAGAAAAAAGTAAGACAATCCTTGTTTCGCCATCCCGGGGTGGAAGTCCTGATATTGACTGTGAATTAGAGCTGTTAAAAAAAGAGAACGTATTGTTGAGACAGTTAAACAAAGAAATGCAGGAGAAGAACGAGGTATTAATGGAATTGAATAAGAAACAGAAAGATGAAGTATTCTATAGTTATAATCACCCAAGTAAACCAACTTTTGCTGGTATAATAGCAACAGCCAAACCACTGCCAAAACGAGTACCCAAACTAATAATTAAAAAGAAAAACAAGGAAGATAAAACAAACATCAAAGAAAGAGTTGCACACTACATAATTAAGGACAAAGCAATTCAGGCTAAACAAATTTTTATGAGAAATGATAATGAGTTATCCATAAGTTGCATGAGTAATGAGAGTGTGGTGGCAGCTGAAAAAATACTAAGCAGTAAGCTAGCTGATATGTGCAAAGTTGAAATTGAACAATTGTCTAAACCAAAGATAAAAATAGTTGGGATAGACAACTATGAAGAGATGGATGCTAAAAGAATTGAAACAGATATAAACAACAGGAACTTTAAGAATCTCAACGCAGTGTCAGGTACTACATATGTACACAAATAAGAGAAACAGCATGGACACAGTTATTACTGAAGTACCAGCTGAACTATACAAGCTCATTAGAGAGAATAACAATAAAATATTTGTGGGATATCAGAACTGCAAAGTGTTTGATCTTATTTATACAAAACCATGTTTTAACTGTGGAAGGTTTGCCCACAATGGAATAAAATGCAGAAATGGAAAGGTATGCCTAAATTGTGCTGAAGAACATGATACTCTAACGTGTTCAAATCACATAACTAGGTGCACAAACTGCGTATTTAGCAACAATAGATTTAACACAAAGTTAAATATTAATCATCATGCAACAGATTTTAACACGTGTATGATATTAAGAAATAAGGTTAAGAAGCAAATCGATATGACCGATTATTCTATCAAACCTACATTACCAACTTAGGATAATGTGGGTAATTCTGAACATCGAACTAAGATAAATCGAATGTACAAACCCACTCAGATGACATCAAGGAACTGACAGACGAATCTACACAAGAGCCCCTCCTGCATACTGCTACATCAACGAAATAATCATGCAACATAATGGAGCAACATTTTGATTTTATTGAAGAAATACAAAAAGAACTAATTCAAGAAGAAAAATCTTTTAGTCATATTAAGGTTCTCAATAGATATATGGATAAAAATAATAGTTTAATACTGTATGTAAATATAAGAAGCCTAAATGCAAATCATAGTAAATTAAATATTTTTGTTGAGAGTCTGAGTATCAAACCTTACATAATAATATGCACTGAAACCTGGAATTTAGTAAATATACAAGCATTTGTACTACCAGGTTACAAAATATATTACAATAATAGTAGAATAAATAAATCGGATGGTGTAGTCGTATACATAAGTGAAAATGTCAATGAATCAACCAACATAATTGAGTTTGGGAACAGTAAAATATTAAACACTCAAATTTATCTAAATAATAATAGTATATTAGATATATCAGCTGTATATAGATCACATGAACTCAGTTGTCATGAATTTATCTTTAATATGAAAAAATATCTGCAAATTATTAGGAACAACAAAAATCACCTGATCATTGGTGATTTTAATATAAATATTATGGAAGAGAATGATATCAGCCTTGAGTTTTTGAATACTTTTCTTGAAAAGGGATTTTCCCTGGATTTGAAAATACGACTAGACCATCAGATAACGGGCTCCAAGGTACATGCATTGACAACATTTTTATTAAAAATAACTCAGTTAAAATTAATAATTTCAAACTAGAAGTGCCTATAACTGATCATTATCCGCTTTTTGCTGTTCTAAATAAAATTCCCAAAGTCACTAAAGCTAATGATAGATATTTTTATAATTACAAAAAACTTGTATAAATATACTTATTAAGGAAATCCAAGATTGCTTGAATAAATCCAAATACTCATTAAACTCTAGAAATTCTAGAAATGTAAAAAATAAACCTAGAAAAGAATGGATTACGAAAGCAATTATGGTATCATGTGATAAAAAGGAACAATTGCATAAGAATATAAAAAGCAATCCCGACAATGATAGCTATAGACTAATATATAAGAGTTATACCAAACAACTAGACAAAATAATAAAGCTGGCCAAAATTAAGCATGATAAGGAAGAAATTGAAAGAAATATAAATAATCCAAGGAAATTATGGAGAACTATCAATAATAAAATTGGAAACAGAGATAAAAAAAGGGATACAATTAAACGAATAGCCTTGAAGGATGGTAGATTGATTGAGAATACAAAGGAAATTACAAACTCAATGAACATCTACTTCTGTGATATAGGAAGAAATCTGAGCGATAATATAGTTACACCTACAAATGCTAAAATTAAGATGACACCAATGAACAATATTCCATATTTTTAAATCCAGTAAATAATATTGAAATTCTAGAAATAATAGATAATATGAAACTAAAAAACGGAGGAATTGATGAAATCAATACTAAAAGTGATGGCTCCCTATATCACAGAATCCTTAAAAAACATCTTCAATCGCTGTATTAAAGAAACTATATGGCCAGATGCCTTAAAGGTTGCAGAGGTTGTACCCATATACAAGTCAGGAAAGAAAACTGAAGTATCTAACTATAGACCTATATCCCTAATTTCGAATATAGCTAAAATCTTTGAAAGATTAATATACAATAGAATCTATGACTTCATTTTTGTAAACAACATCCTTGCTACTAACCAGTTTGGCTTTATTAAAAACAAAGGTACTACAGATGCACTAAGCTACATAATGAGTAAAATCTATGATAATCTAGATAAAAGCAAACCAATAGCTGTTACATTCCTAGACTTAGCGAAGGCTTTTGATACTGTTAATCATAAGTTTTTATTAAACAAATTATACAACTACGGGATTAGAGGAAATGCATATAACCTAATTAAAAGTTACTTAAGTGGAAGGAAACAAAGAATCGGAATTGGAAACGCTAAAAGCGACTTCATGACAATAAACACTGGTGTTCCACAAGGAACAATTCTAGGACCTCTACTATTTATTTTGTACATTATTGATCTCTTAATAGACATGTCAGATAAAGCCATTGCCTATGCGGATGATACAGCAATTGTATCTTCTGCTAATACCTGGAGTGAAGTAGAGAGTGCTATGAATAGATATTTAAGTGAAGTAGCCACATGGTTGGCGCTAAATAAATTATCATTAAATATACAAAAGACAGTATATATAACGTTTGGCAATTACTGTGATAGTGTTCCTAAAGATTTTGATATAAGAATTAATGGTGATAGGGTAACTAGGGTAGACTGTTGTAAATACTTTGGGATAAATATCGATTTCAATTCAAAATGGGATAAACATGTAAGGTTCTGATTTACTATGCTGAACCGCGCAGTAATTCTATATACAAATAATTATTTATTTGAGTATAGGTGAACTAGCCTTGACTCGAGAGTCTTCTGTTACTATTAAGTAGGTTATGATTCTAATAAACTGTCTCTTTATGGTACTTCTTTGTTATGACTTTATTTAGACGAAGGCCCAATGCTTTGATACAGATGTTACACAGATGTTTTAATCTAATCTGTATGTTTGTTCTTAATGTTACGTATTTACTTATTTCTATATTGGTTCGACTTACAATCCCGTTCGGACACTACTAGTAGATTGCACGGTCGATGACTGGGCGGTGTTTAGTATTATCCTACACGGATGGTTCCGTGGCGTGTTGAGAGTAAGTTCCTTAACTAAGCTGCCGAAGCTAACGCCAGATAGGTTGACGGTCCTTAAGCCTCGTACTGTACCAACTCACGTCCAGAGTATGAAGAATTCCACCGGTTAGCTTCCACGGAGTTTGAGTGGTTTCTAAGCACCCAATAGACGACGCGAAGGACTAAACGGCACTCGTATTCACACACCAGGTCCAGCAGGTACAACACTCGTTGTCCTTGTAAAAAGAGACTTCACTAAAGGCAATATGAGGACTGAGTGCGGGGCTTATAAGGCTTGGCGGATGATCTCAATGTTAGGGTAATAACCAATCACCGATCGCCACCGAAAGTGTCTTACAATATAGGTTGGTGATGGTGCAGAATAAGTAGGTTTTGGGATTGCTGACTCGGGGGTCAGTTGGTTTAATTAGTGGGACGCGTTTGATGTCGTAAACGCGGTTGCGGAAATGCTTACATTGTGATTATCGTCGTATACCTGCGCCTGTACACATACACGCCGTCATACATCATTCTGTATACAGTATTTTCATACATATAATTATCTTTTTTATGAACATGGGACGTTACAAACATATTGAGCACATAATAAAAAAGACCAAATATCTTACTTATATCTTATATAGAATGCCCAAGTATATGCAGGCAGACACACTGATGATGGTTTACCATGCATTCTTCCACAGTGTCATCAGTTATGGTAACATTGCATGGAAAGGTGCTTATAAAACCATTTTGTCTCTCTTACAAAATCTGCAGAATAGAATACTAATAATAGTCAATAAAAACAAATTTGTACAAGAAAACCCATTAAGCTTAACTCAAATCTTTGCATACGAGTGCCTAAAATTTCACTACAATAAACTAAAAAATCAATATTACAAGTCTGAATGCGTGACCAGACATAGGAGTATCCCGATTCCTATAGCGAAAAAAGCTGTTAGCAACAAAAACAATTATTACCAGGTAGTCTAAGTTATAATCAGCTAACAAACAATCTTAAACTTCTTTGCATTTTTGCAGGCATTGTACTTGCCTGTGAACGTACTTGTATGATATTTATGATTATATGTAGATTTCCTTGTTACTCTGGATTAATAAATAAATCAAAAAATAAATAAATAAATGTAAATTCGACGAAAGTATTAGAAAGTGTGAAGTCTGTTTGATTTCAAAATTAAATAGATTGCCATTTCGAACGACACGTGCCAGAGCGCAAGAGCCATTACAAATCATTCATTTGGACGTTATGGGAAAAATAAATCCTTCATCTTATCCTAAAGGATATAAATACATATCTGTGTTTACCGACGATTATTCAAGACTGGCTATGGCCTATGCAATGAAAACGAAAGATGAAACTGGATATTTCTTTGAATCATTTGTTAAAAGTGCTCGAAATTTATTAGGAAAGGATGCGAAATTATGTTATTTACGAACGGATCAAGGCACAGAGTACACTGATGGATACACCATACAAGTTTTACATAAGTTGGGAGCAGAACAACAACTGGCTTGTCCAGATACTCCTCAACATAATGGCACGTCCGAAAGATTTAACCAAACAATACAACGGAAGATTAGAACGTAATGTACGATGCGAAATTGCCAGAAAACATGTGGGATTTGGCTTTAAGCGTGGCAGTGTATGCCTATAATGAAATGATTTCTCCTTTGGAAAAATTTAATCCAAATATGAAAGTAGATTTAACACAAATAAAGCGTTTTGGATGTTTGGCTTATATGAAAAGCTGTACAAAAGCCGGGATGTAAGGTTTAACTGAAGAATTATCTTTGGAGACAAATATAAGAAAGATGAAATTAATAACTTGGCAAAAGTTAATGTGGAAATTAATTCAAACTGCTGGTTCTCTGAATTTGAATCCGAAGATAGACCGAATGAAGAATTATCGAATGAGAACACGAACGATGAATCGGAGAGAGTCAAAAGGAAAAGAGGACGACCACGAAAAATGATTGTTGTTAAAGAACAACCTGCTGACGATGAACAGATTCATGCTTTGATTGCAAGCATTAATGGAGATCCCACATCGTACACTGATGCCATGGCAACGAAAGAAAAACTTGAATGGACCACAGTAATCAATGAAGAATTAAACTCGATGTACAAAAATAATGTCTGAAGTCTAGTCGACAGAGCGAAAGTTAATGAAAGAAATAGAAAGCCAAACATAATTGACTCACGATGGGTCCTTAAAAGAAAGATAGAAAGTAATAACGATGTAAGATACAAAGCTCGGCTTGTAATCAGAGGCTTTAAGGATAAAAATATTTATGATTTGCAAGAAACTTATGCACCTGTATCAAGATTACCTCTGATTCGAGCAGTGCTCGCTATCATTAATAAACAAAGTCTAGAAGTTTGTCAAATGGATGTTAAAACTGCATTTTTGAATGAAATCTTGAATGATGAAGTCTATATGGAAATACCGGAAGGAGTCCAATGCTCGAAAGAAACAAATTATGTAAATTAGAAAGAGCATTGTATGGCTTGAAAGTAAGTCCGAAACGATGGAATCAAAGATTCACGGAAGCTGCTGTAAAGATTGGTCTGAAATCGCACGAAAACGAGCCATGCTTATTCACTTAGCGAAAGAAAGAAAAATTCTTGATGTTGATTCTGTACGTCGATGATATACTCTTGGCAAGTAATGACACAGGAAAACTTAATGACATTAAACAAAGACTCATGAAAGAATTTGAAATGACTGACTTGGAAGAAGCGAAAGTATTTCTAGGTCTGGAAATAACCCGAAACAGTAAAACGAAAGAAATGAAATTGACACAGACAAAATATATAGATCGAATGTGTAGAAAGTTTAAATTCGATAGAATGCATTCCAAAGGAGCACCAATGGTTACAAATCAAGTTGCAAATCGTGAACGAAAGTATAGAGAAGAAAGTGAACGATTGCAAGAATTTATCGAAAGCAGTAGTCATGAAAATATCTCATATAGAGAAGCTGTAGGAACGTTATTGTACTTGGCGAATGCAAGTCGACCCGACATCTGCTACTCAGTAAATGTACTCTGCAGACATCAAAATAATCCAACAGAGAACGAATGGAATATGATTAAAAGAGTATTTAGTTATTTGAAAGGAACTCGGACGTTAGGATTGAATTATCTTGGAAAGACGAACGATTTATAAGCATATTCAGATGCAAGTTTTGCCGATTGCAAGGAATCTCGAACGACCAGTGGCTTTGTCATTAAATTGAGGCTGAGTTCGTTTCGATGAGTGATGCTTGCCAGGAACTTATATCACTGTATAATTCCTTAAAGGTTATACTTACTGATAATTTCTTCCCTATGAAATTGTGGTGTGATAATCAGGCGGCTGAATATAGTTCGAAAGTTAGTGGAAACAATAAACTGAGACATATGCCAGATGTGAAAGAATATTACATTAGGGAGTGTGTTGAAAGGAATTTTGTGAAAGTTTTATGGATAAAATCGAAAGATCAAATTGCGGATGTATTTACTAAACCCTTGGCATTTAACTTGCATGCTTGTTTAACTAACTTAATTATGAATATCGAAAGTAATAACGAAAGTAATAATAAATAGTAATTTGAATATCGTGCTATTGTATTTTTCTTATGTTGTAGGAACTAACGAATGAAAATGTCCGGATGATAAACAGAGTGCCGGGAGGGAGTGTTGAAGTGACGGCACACCACTCTCATCTTTCGCCCTCTGGTAGCCCTTTATGTATGTGTGCGAGTGAGCGCTCGCACTCACTGGTTTTTGGTAGCCCGAACCGCAAGGACGTGTTGTGCTGATAAATTATAATAAACAACGATCGAAAGTGTTTTCATATTGAAAGAAGTGCTGGTGTGATTATTTATTTTCCTCATCGTCATCCTGTGCCTCCAATCAACTTTAATACTTTGAATTTTGCTGTTTTTTTTTCGTTGAAATTTGGCTTTTTCTATGCCAACTTAAATATTTTTTATAGTACCTTCAAACATGTCATTAGAATCTTTAATAATTTTATGTCTGGACCAATCTATTTATTTAGCCGTTTCTAGCATGACTTTATAATTATAATAATAACAGTTTGGATTCGATTTTAATGCGTTATAATTGACTTTTCCATTTTTCATTTCCAAAAATAATGGATAATGATCGGTTATCGGAACTTGTAGTGTTAGCCCTTTAACTACAGTCTTAATAAAAAAAAGATCTATACATGATCCTGTCTCCATGGCTAGACTAGATGGTCTTGTAGTATTCGTAAACGTTATTAGGTAACTTTTTTCAAGAAAATGATTTAAAAAATGTAGGCTTATAGCATTATAATCATGAATGTTAATGTTAAAATCTCCTACTATTATATAATTCGATACATTTCCCTTTGTTTGTAAGTACTCCTTAAGATTAAAATTGAATTCCGCACAACTGAGGCCATGAGATCTATACAAGGAAGATATCTCTAATACTCTTTTGTTACTTACAGTAATTACTGCATTTAAAATTTTCAATTTACCAATGGTTATTGTTTCACAATAATGTGTAATATTATCCCTTATATAGACCACAACGCCGTCATTTTTGTTAATATTTCCGAAGTTATAATCAATTTCATATCCTTTAATTTTATAATACTAATAATGTACTAAATTCCAAACCTCAGTACAGACAATGACGTTTGGTTTAATCCTGAGACCTCCAATAAGTATTTGAAGTTTTTCGAAATTAGCATTCAAACTTCTAATATTTGGATACAATATATGACTGTAATTGTTTTGTCTCCTTATTAAAAGTCTCAAGATCATTGTACACGCGTTGACGCTGTTGTAAGCTATTCTGGATATCTTCAATTATATGATTTTGATGATCCATCATTTGCTCCTGTAGTCGCGTTTCTTGCTGATACTGCTCTTTGTGTATTTCCTCGTTGCGTAGTAGTAGAAGTAGCTGCATTTGTCATCTCTTTTGCAATGCTTTTAACTGCTTGTGATTTCCTTTGTTAAAGAAGTTTATTTAACTGCATATTATAAATTATTTTCATCGCTTCTGCTTTATCACAGGTTGGTAAAACAGGTGCAACTGGATAATTTATTGAATCAATATGCTTCTTTACTCTTTTTCTTAGTATAGTGCATTTAATTCTATCCGTAGACAAATGGTTAGTTTCTAGATTAGTTTTGAACTTATTGTTATTTTTGCCGTCGTTTATATTATGATTTTCTGAACACTTAATACATACAGAGTCATTATTATACTTCGATGAACTATGTCCATATCTGGTATAGTTATAACAAGGTGTGACGTTTATTAGATCATAGACTTTGCAGCACTGATGACCCACGAAAATCTTGCTGTTGTTCTCGCGTATATATTTGTACATTTCCGAAGTAACTTCCATCAATACTGTTTGTATTTTATTTCTTTTATTGGTGTACATATATACAATTTTGGCAGTTTTTTGGAATTGATTAAAATTTTTTATATTAATGTCATTTTCAATTTCGTCTTCATCCATATTTGTTGCATTGTTTATGCTAACTATTTTAATTTTCGGGTTTCCCTGATTTTCTATCTCAACTTTGCAATTATCTAGTTTTCCGGAAATAGTTTTTTGTGCTACTTCAAGGCTCGTCGAGTTCATACAACTAATTTCAATTACTTTGTCGCTTTTCTTTCGAATAAACTTAGTCTGAATTATTTTATCGCTTACTAAGCACTTCGTGAGCTTTCCCAGTGTATCTTTTTGGTTAGGATTCGTAGTTTTTACTGTTAATATTGGCACTTTTTCAGGTATATTTTTTATTTTTGATATAGCTTCGGAATTCGTTTTTTTAATAGGCCGAATTTCACTACACTTTAACAAAGTTGCAAAACGTCAAGATTTGTTATTTTTTAACTATTTGCAACCTTATAAAACTTTTTTATATCACCACGTTTCAAATCCTTGAACATTTGTTTATATTTTTGTAAAAATATGCGCAATCAACGGTTTACTTTACTTGACTGCCTATATTATTAATAGCCGAATTAAGTTTTAATTTAGTTAATTTTGAAATAAAGGTTATTCTACTGCTATTTTTATATATCTATGTAAAATTTGCAAGTATAAGAAACACGTATATTATATACATTCAAACAAAAATGAGAAATTGATACACAGAAAACTAATCCCAGCTCCAAACTGTCGCGCAGCTGCAGCTGTACTGATTCCAAGCAAACACATTCATAAAACGATTTAGTCTAAACTAAAGACGCGTTTTAAAATTTCCCAGCCTGCGCACAAATTTTATGATAAGGCCGTTACCCGTCGCCTGCCGATCTCCGATCGCTGGCTCCGCACGCTCTTAATGACTATTTGTCTGGCCGGCCTAATTACCGGTCCAGACGTTCGGTCTATATACTATCTTTTCGCAGCTATATATACTAAAATACTTATATCTAAGACTTAAAAACTAAAGAAAAAAACATTAAAACTACAAGTATGTGTGTAACCCGCCATCCCGACTCAGTACCTGGTAACATCGTTACCAGGTTAGAATCAGAAATAGTAAGATCACACACACAGTAAATTCTTGTGCTCTTCTATCGCCAATATCTGATCAACATTGAACTAGCTTTAGTAAAAGTTTCAGTTGGTGCGTTCTTTTTCCTCTTGTATGCTTCTTTTTCGTAACTGTTCATTTTAGCTGGACATGTTAGGCCTACCGCGCACGTAACTCTATAATGCGGAAACATTTCTCGATGTTGATGAGAGGAGTCACATTTGCAGTCAGCACTAAAAACAATTCCGTCCAATGCAATCAGATCCTTGTATTTCGGATGTTTGGAAATTGGAAGCATTGAGTTAGTGAAAGTTTGTGTTCCTCGTATTCCTCTGTCAAAATAGAGTAAAGCTTTGTTATTTCCGAGGTAGTTAATGTCACCATACGACATTCTTACTTCATTTTTTTGTAGTAAAGTTTTCCCGGGTGGTTCTGGACATTTTTTGGCTAAAGCTTTTTCCGTATTTTTGGTAGCCTTTTGATCGATTTGAGTGAAAACTTCTTCAATCTGTATGTACGGGGTTTTTGTAAAGTTGTTCTTCTTAATAACTTGCTTATTCCTGACAAAGTGCGTATGTCTCAATCCCTTCAATTTCGGGTTCAGACAGTACACACATCCAAATACTTTTGTTTGTTCCTTTTTTCCTGGTGATGTTAAACTTCCAATTAGTTTAGTTGCTAGATTTTTTATTTTTATTAAATTAATTTCCTTCTTTTGCATTTTTTTCCAGTTGTATTCCGATATCCGGCGATGAGAGCGCTTGTGTTGTAGTTGGCATAAGCCATTTGTACAAAAGTATGTTCTTAAGTCTAGCACCATACTGTCTGTGATAATAGGCACCTCCTCATGGACTTCCGATGTAGAGAGATCCTTCTCACTCAGCATGCTATCTAGACTTCTCCTATGTATGTGTTCTTCTAGTAGATGTTTAATGTTTTTACAATTTATTCTGTTATTTATTGTGTGCGTCGTTAATAGCTTTCCTTTAGCCATTTTTTGAGTTTTGATTTCCTGCTGTGAATCATAACTATCGTTTTATATTCATTAGGCAATCTATTGAAGTAATAAATTGCCCTTATGAGGCTGTTTTTATTACTCACTCTTTTATTAGTTTTAGGTAGAATTATGTTCTTGTTTCTTGTTACTGAGCTAGAGTTGCTAAATTTCTCCATCAAATATTCATAATGATACAGGAGAGACTCACAAGTAAACAGCTGATCAATATTAAGGGGTTGTTTGTCAACAATGAAAGTATTTTTGTTTATTATCTTGAGTATCCTGTTTTGTAGATTTTGCAAAGTTCTTATGCAGCTTATATAAGCTCCTCCCCATGCAATAATTCCATAGGACAATGTACCATGGAAAAATGCATAGTAGAGCATTCTTAAGGTGTTAGTTGTCATGATTCTTGATAATTTGTAAAACACAAAAATAAAGAATTTGTTCTTGTTGTAAACGCTCATCACATGTTCTTCCCATTTCATGTTACTGTCGAAAATAACACCCAGATACCTTGTGCTATTCACTCTTTCTATATTTTTACCTTTTATCGTTATGTTGTAAACAAGCCAGTTTGAAACTATACTTAGAAAGGCATTCATTTTTGTTTCAACTTCCGTCCAATTGTTACCTTCTACTATCACAGCCGTGTCATCAGCATACGATATAATCGAGTTTTCTGGTAATACTTCTAACATATCATTTATATAAATGATGAAAAGTAGAGGTCCTAGAATCGTTCCTTGCGGGACTCCGGTATTAACTATTTTATACGAACTTGCTTTATTGTTGACTTTTACTCTTTGCTTTCGATTTGTTAGGTAACTTGTTAGAAGTTGATGTGCATTACCTCTGATTCCTATATTGTATAGCTTCTTTAACAATATTTGATGGTTTACTGTATCGAAGGCCTTGGCTAAATCAAGAAAAGTGACTGCAATTGGTTTACTGTTGTCCAGCTGATTGTAAATCAGATTAGTGATTAAGTTCAACGCATCTTTTGTACTCTTTCCTTTTCTAAAACGGAATTGTTTGTCGGAGATAATTTTGTGCTTGTTAATAAAACTTATTAGACGGTTGTGCAGAATTTTTTCAAAAATTTTTTCTATATTAGAGATTAAGGAAATTGGTTTGTAGTTATTTATGAGAAATTTTTCTTTTGCCTTGTGAATTGGTATGATTTCTGCTTTTTCAAGTTCATCTGGCCAGGTTCTTTTCTCAATGCAACTGTTTATAATAGTCGCTATTGGGTCGCTGATATATTCTGCAATTTTTTTTAGACAAGCTGCATTTATGCCATCTATGCCTCCATTTTTGTTTTTTAAGCTTTTTATAGTTTTATGAACTTCGATATTATTAGTTGGAAAGATAAAGATATTTTTATTATTGGCTGGTGGTAAAGGAATTGCTTCGTTTGACTCAATCTGTTCACTCAATTTTAAACCTACGTTGGTGAAAAAATCATTCATATGTTCTGCTATTAAATCTGAGTCAGTTATTTTAGAATCTTCATTTTTTATGTATTTGACAATCTCACTTTTTTTATTGCTTTTACCTAGTTTATTATTGATATTCTTCCATAGTTTCTTTTGATCACCTTGACTAGCCTCTATGGTTTTCTTGTCATAATTTTCCTTGGCTTTATTAAAAACTTGATTTAATGATTTCACATAATCTTGATAATTTTTTCTTTTTCCTGTATTTGTTGGATCTTGCTTCCAAATTTTATATAGCTGTTCTTTTTTGTTGCATGAAGTCATTATTGCCCTAGTTATCCATGATTTTCTAGGTCTCATGTTTCTTTGTTTACGTTTTTTAGTGTTGCACTCTGCATCTTTCATGCATTTTTGTATCATTTGTATTAGCCTGTCTATAGCTTTATTTGGATCTTCTGTTTCAGTAACGTCAGACCATTTCTGCAAGCTTGCAAGCTGCATTTTTATTTTTATTTTTGCTACTTTTGATGGTCATGAAAATAGGGTAGTGATCATTAAAAGGTATTGTTAAAGCATAAGTTTTGTGTTCAATGTTATTAGACTTTATGTAGAAATTATCAATACAACTTCCCCTATTACAATCAGTAATAGCGGGTCTAGTAATATCTTTAATTCCAGGATAGTAGCCATTTTCTAGCATAATCTGCAAAAATTCTTGGTCTATTGTTTCGCTACTATTTATGTCAACATTAAAGTCACCTACTATGATGTTATTTTTGTTTGATTTGTTACCTTCTAGTAGAGCTTTTATATCTAAGACAAATTCTGATTTCGTGAGACTGTGACTTCTATACAGAGATGAGATGGTAATTTCATCATTGTTTTGTAAGGTGATTTTTGTACTTAAAATTTTTTAATTATTTATTTGTAAGATTTCAGTTGCTTCATTAATACTTTCATGAATATAAATTACAACTCCATCAATTTGATTTATATGGCTGTTATTATAATAGCTTTTGTATTCATCTAGATGGAACATATCATGGTATTTTAAATTCCACGTCTCAGTACAGACAATAATACTTGGTTTTGTTTGGAGACTGTTAAGAAAAATAACTAATTTATTGAAATTTTGATTTAAGCTTCTAATATTTACGCATAGTAAAAATTCTTTATTCTCTAGATTTTTATCTAATTCTTTGATATTATCTAGTCTAATTTCACTACTTTCAAATTCTTCCATTTTTGATATAAATTACTTATACAGTGCACTTTGGGTGTCTGATATATTGTTTTGATTGATCCTCTGCACACGCGAGTTTACAGTTGTAGTTACCTTCCTTACCATCTGTCTCGCTGTTGTGTTTCTATCGAAGCTGCTTTCTACTTTCCCGAAGTATCTCTGGTAAGTAGGTTGCAGGGGATAGTCAGTGGATTCGATGAATTTCTTTATTTTAAATTTGAGAATTTCGCACATTTGGCTGTCTATGGCACTATGATTTGTATTATATTTGGTCTTGTATTTATTATTGTGAAAATCACAATTTGGACATTTGAGCTGGTCACTTTTGCACTCTGACGCTATATGATCGCCAGCGCATTTGTGACACGTTGCATTATTTTCGCAATTCTTACCACCGTGTCCGAATCTCGCGCATTTGTTGCATGGACTTGTATTTATAATATCAAATACTTTACAGTTTTGATATGCGATGAACATTTTACTTCTGTTTTCTCTACCGATCCTACTTTAGTACTAGGATGACATTTGTAATATTTTTCTAGCGGAGCATCAGGAGGCCGACTGCCCCCCGACGCCATTTTAACTTTACTATATATATATTAATTTTCTAATGATGTAACACTCGACTCCTCTTTATTGTTCCTTTATTGCGACCCTAGCGTCCACCCGGTTCGCAATAGGGCGCGCAGAAACCAACGGGCGACCGGGCGACCAAAGGATACGGAGGCTGGGTCGAACCTGAATATAAGGAAATAGAAGTCATATCGTCGAATAGCGCCGAAATGGGATAGATAACGACAGTGACTAGAATGTCAGAACACGCAGGTCCGATCATATGTCGAGCACGCCCAACTCAGAGGACATGAAAGACAAATGGCGGATACGAATAGAAGACGGAGAATTGGAAGAAACGAACGAAATAGACGGAGAGACCGCGCAAGCAGGTACGCAAGAGGGAGAAAAGGTACAAAACCTGACATTATTTGTCCAATCATACGGCTTGATGAATTGCCCGCACCCGAGATACTGATATCGGCAGGGTTGCGACTGTCTCCAGTCAACGATTCTAGCACCAAGTTTCGTACACTTCCACGTAGTCCTCGGTATTATTGAACGCCGGTATATCACGAGTTGAAGCGTACAACGGAAAGGGATTTGCTACGGCATCCTGAAAACCAGTAAGCTGCTGCGGAAGGAGTTAGGAAGCTACGCTACCGGACCCAGCAGATTCTCAGGCATTGACGTTGTTTTGACGATATAGGGAACAAAAATTTGCCCACATATAACCGTCTTGCGCGTTTAATACCACGATAACTTTATAAAAAAAATAAAAGAAGAAAGGGGATAGATACACGACAGCTGACGTAATTAAACATGACTATCGACTGACGAACGTACGAGCTAGCACAGAAAATTTACTCCCATAAGCTCGAGGAGAAGCTCTAACCAAACCTTTCAGTCGAGGGTACGGACGCCGGAAGATACGAGGAGGCTGCATGGACACATCCTCCGTCGCAGTGGAATCCGTAATCGAATCAGTCCGGGCCACAGGTCCACAAGACCTACCTCGACCCGCGTCAGCTGCTTGGGTTAAAGGCAGAGAGACAGCTCCAAAAAAAGTCACACCAACGAACTCTTGCACACGACCAGCTCGACATCGAGATGAACGTCGACCTCTCGGAATCCTTCCAAAGGTAGCACGCTGCGGATTCCCCGAAGAACCGACACCTCTAACGTGGGCATCGTTATGTGCCCCTCATGGAGTGCGCCACATGACATTCTGGCTAGATCGAAGGAACAGTGTGTCCTCAATCATTTAAACCATGAAACGGGCCAAGCTGTGCTGAGGCTAAGCCGTGTGTGATTCGAGACGTGATGTAATGACGTTGCGAGTATGCACCCGACGTGGCGAGATCAGACATGCTATCACCTTGCACTATCGGTTGGGTGATGGCAAGCCTTCCCTACCCTCTGCGGTAGGGACAGCGGTTCAGCTAATAGTAATACAGAGAGGGACAATCTCGATCAATTTATACACACGAGGAAGACTGCCCTATTATAATTTATTTTGCATAAATCCCGATTAGTGGGGATAGGCAAAAAATCGTCGAGGTAGCGTCAGCACTGGGTATCGAAGGAAAGGTGCGTCGGTAGACGAGAAACGGTGCTTTCGAATGTCACGGGCAAAAGTTGAAACGTAAGCAAAAAATGAAACTAATTTACGGAACGATTATTTAACTGCGCGATAATATTTCTAACCGAATTAGCAACTCGGAACCTTGCAACGGTTCACATAGAAGTAAAATGGGAGATAACCATAATAATTAGTAATAAACAGAAAAAGGACATACGCGATGAGCACGAATGAAATAAATAAGAGACACCAGGAACAGAGACGAAAATGATAAAAAAGTTCGGTAATTGAATTAGAATAAAACATGCACGAAGGTTAGTCTAGTTTGGAGAAGCCACAAGTAAGGAAATAATACGAGTAATATCAGCAGAGATCCTTATCAGCCAGGCGAACGGGGAAATATAACAAGAGCCCCATCATCCCACTACTTCTACAGCTGAACTTGAGAAGTGAACAACGGCTGGACCAGCAAACATCAATGGAATCAATGGAATCAATGGAATCAATCAATGGAAGAAATTGGGACGCAATGGAATCAATGGAATCAATCAATGGAAGAAATTGGGACGCATCAATGGAATCAATGGAATCAATGGAATCAATGGAATCAATCAATGGAAGAAATTGGGACGCATATTCTTTAATACTTACTCACGAAAGATAGCGAGAACAAAATCGAGGAAACACAAAAAAAAAACACAAATCTCCTACAGGCAGCGGAAAGCCGAAACTAACCTCAAGAGCCATACAGAAAAATATATTACTGAAGTAACTGCTCTCTATATACAAAACATAAATAAATAATAACCCCTTTTATTAAAAGAAAAATTATTAATAATGTAAATAAATTTATTGTGCGATGTAAATTATCAGTTCCAACGCTAATACATGCTAGAAATTCGAATCTTAAGGGTTTATTTTAGGATCCTAGGCAAGGATCTAAAACGAACGAATGAAGACCCCAACCAGATAATTCGGGTTATATACATATAATTTATATGCAGTATAAAATGAACAGAAATAAACGTCTTTGGCTATGCAGGACCAATCGCATCACTTACAATCAGGGTTACAAATGTAGAGCCCTATGCGAATGAATGATTACGATTAAATACTCGTCAATTTAAGTATGTTATTATTCCTATTGTTATTGTTATTATTACTATTATTTGTATGTTGTACGTATATCATTATTAAGTATTTGTTACTATTATCACTTCCCGGGCAGAGGACTACATTTGTAACCCTCATGCGTGCCCAAATATGTTTTTTCTTGTACATTTTATACTGCATATAAATTATATGTACATAATCCGAATTATCTAGTTGGGTATTTTCTTGTCTTCATTCTAACCTTTTCGTTCCTTGCCTAGGACCCTAAATGAACCCTTAAGATTCGAATTTCTAGCATGTATTAGTGTTGGAATGGATCATTTACATCGCTCAATCAATTTATTTACATTATTAATAATTTTTCTTTTAATAAAGGGGTTACTATCTATTTATATTTTGTGTGTGGAGAGCAGTTACTTCAGTAATATATTTTTCTATACTGCTCTTGAGGTTAGTTTCGGCTTTCCACTGCCTGTAGAAGATTCGTGTTTTTTTGTGTTTCCTCGATTTTTCCTCTCACTTTCATTCGTCAGTAAGTATATGCGTCGTAAATTCTTCAATTGGTGGATGTTGGCTGGTTCAGCCGCTGTCCCCTTCTCGCGTTTGGCTGTAGAAGTAGTGGAGTTATGGGGATCTTGTTAAATTTCCCCGTTGGCCTGGCATTTCTGCTGATATTATTTCCTTACTTACGGCTTCTCTAAACTAGACTAGCCCTCAAACATACCGTACTCTATTGAATTTTTTAATTTTTTTTATCATTGAATATCTATTTACTATTGGTATTTTGCCTCTATTCCTGGTGTCTCCCATTTATTTCATTCGTGCTCCGCATCGTAAATGATCTTTTTCTATGTATTACTAATTATTATGGCTTTTTCCCATTCTATTACTGAGTGTACCAATGCAAGGTTCCGAGTTACGAATTCGGTTAGAAATATTATCGCGCAGTTAAATAATCGTTCCGTAAATTAGTTTCATTTTTTGCTTACGTTTCAACTTTTGCCCGTGACATTCGAAAGCACCGTTTCTCGTCTACCGACGCACCTTTCCTTCGATACCCAGTGCTGACGCTACCTCGACGATTTTTTGCCTATCCCCACTAATCCAGTTTTATGCAAAAAAAAAGTTTAAAATCGGGGAATCTTCCTCGTCTGTATAAATTGATCGAGATTGCCCCTCTCCGTATTACTGTTAGCTGAACCACTGTCCATCAGTCACTCAGCACTACTCTTTATTCTATTGAATTATTTTGGAACTCTTCGTGTTCAGTCTGCTGTCTTAATCTCGTTGAATGGTCTTTTTTTCCTATAGGTAAATGCTACTTTCGATAGATATTTTCGATAAATGTGTTTATTGGTGAATACTCTTCTTTGTAAGAAGCTATAATCCTTCATTGGGTCTTTTCTAGTATGTTCAGAAAATTGATTGGAAGATAGCTTCATTTGGATTATATCGTACTGGACGCTTATTCCGGGCTGATGAGCCCACTCCTCCTGCCTTGCAACTAGGTCGTCCTACGGACAGTCCGAAATGCACTATTGATAGCATCATGTCTCGTGTTGAGAGCCCTAACGTCTCACTGGTTCAAATGATTGAGGACATGCTGTTCCTCCGAACCGTCCAGAATGTCATAAGTCGTACTCCATAAGGGCTGCATAACGATGCCCACGTTAGGTGCTGCTTTTTCGGGGAATCCGCCGCGTGCTGCCTTTGAAGATTCTGAAAGGTCGGCGTTCATCGCGATGTCGAGCTGGTCGTGTGCAAGAGTTCGTTGGTGTGACTTTTTTTGGAGCTGTCTCTCTGCCTTTAACCCAAGCAGCTGACGCGGGTCGAGGTAGGTCTTGTGGACCTGTGGCCAGGTCTGATTCAATTGCAAATTTCACTGTGACGGAGGCTGTAGCCGTGCAGCCTCGCCGTGTCTTCCGGCGTCCGTACCTTCGACTGGAAGGTTTGGTTAACGCTTCTCCTAGAGCTTATGGGAGTAAATTTTCTGTGCTAGCTCCTGCGTTCGTCAGTCGATAGTCGTGTTTAATTACGTCAGCTGTCATAGGGTTCGAATGAATCACACGAGGAGCGTAATGGTTCTCAAGGTGCCGTAAAATATTCCTTTCCGTCGCACGCTTCTGCTCGTGATATTATTACCGCATTTAATTATATAAGTCGAGTAACTTGACTGGGGACTCGTGGGGCACTCCTCTCTCGTTGGCTTCTCAGCAGGTCCTCAGACGGAGGTTTTGCTATTGCGTGAGCAGTTTACCTGCCTAATTTGTGAAGACTTCATATATCCATATTACCGGCAGTGTAACAACGGGCATGCTATCTGCCCTTCGTGCGTACGGCGCTGCGACCGTTACCCTGTATACCGTGGTACGTCTGCGGTTCGGGAGAATCGAGTTCTTCAGGACATCAGCTTCAGAATGCTCTTCCGTTGCCATCATCACGATCTGGATTGCCCATGGGTCACGATTGGCATAACCACAGCGACTATTGTGTTTATCGTCCGCGACCTATGTCACCTAAGATTCGCCGTTGTATTGATATGTGTTAAGTCACGAACTCGATCTGTGTATATATAATTATTAAGAATTCGTACTTACTTTGTCGTGGAAGAGATTCTCTGCTCTGCAGCTGGTGTTGGATCAAGATCGGCCAGTCGTAGGTGCAGGATAGAGTGAATAATTGTTTCAATAATAGAATGTATTCTGATGGTCGTTTATTCAAATGTAAAATTCAATTTATATACCGATCGCGTCGCGACTTACTTCTGGTAGCTCTGTCGACTGCCCGGAGCGTCGTAGCAGAGTCCAGATTCTAAGCGAGACTCAAGTGCAACGGATTCAACGTACACTTATTTACTCGGCTGATCTACTTTATTGGCCATACTCATCATTTTCGAGTTTTCGGCTTCGCAACGCTGATATTGCTTAACTACAATACGTCGCAGGACTTCGCAATGCTGATATTGCTTAACTACAATACGTCGCAGGACGTAACATATGCGTACTTCCGATTATTTATGGTGAGGTATTTTATGTAGCATTTGCTTTATTTGTAGCTCTCTTTGTATGCTTTATTTTATTGTGATATAATACATGGTGATTTGGGAACTTTGATGCCTGTTTATTTACTGACCTTGCTCTGTTCCAATAGTTATTCTTATATATTTTGCCCTGTTGTCTCGAGCGTGTCTCTTAATTGTGATAATTTTATTTGATTATTTTGTTAATTATGCGGCGTCCGGGGGTTGCTAGATATTCGAATCATGATTATCATCTTTATGTGTGTGTGCGATGTACGGGGGTTGTTGATGTTCGAGTGTTTCTTACTAGTTTATATACTTTTGTTTTCTTTAATTTGGCGTTAAGCCTCCTATATTTATATATTAGTTATTAATTCATGCACCTATCAACATGGCGGGAAACGGAGGTGCCAAGACTCAAAATAATAGGAACAGATAATAACATGAAACCTGAAGAACTAGAAATGGACATTGGAGAAAGGAACTATTTGGAGAACGAATCTTACTGCAGTATCGAACATGTATTTATAAACAACAGAACCAACACAAGAACCGTTATTATCAGTGTACCAGCTGAAGTATATTCTCATTTACGCGCAAACGATTCGAAAATTTATATTGGCCATCAATGTTTACGTGCCTACGTTGATTTAAATATAATGCCATATTATAATTGTGGCAGACTAGTTAAAAGAGGGAAGAAACACAGAAAAGAAGTCGTATGTTTGAAATGTGCCGGTAAAAACAAAACGATAAATTGTGATGGAAAATCTCCAAATGAATGTATATATTGTTGTTTTGGTTTAGAGAAGTTTAAGGATAACATAAATGTTAATCATGTTGCACTGAAATAAAGTAAATTATATTAACAGTGATACAGAGGTAATAAAGGAAACTGCTAATCGGCAGAGAAACAAACAAATGAAATTTGCAAACTCGGCCAATACAAGGTCAGTTGTACTCAATAATGGAGGAACGAGACTACAGCTATGTCATTGAAAACGATCAAGAATTTAAAGACGTGAATTTGCTGAATAATACAATAGGCAATAATCACTTTAATATCCTATATATAAATATAAGGGATTTGAAAACAAATTTTATAAATCTGGAAGTGCTAGTTAAGATGCTCAGTAATAAGCCTGATTTTATACTATGCTGCGAATCGTGGATCCTAGAATCTTTTTCATTTTACAAACTACAAAACTATGAAATATATTACAATAATAGCCAAATCAACAAAGCTGATAGCGTACATATTTATATTAATTTGCAACCATACATACGTTTCGTGCAAAAATACGCATGAATTAAGCCGCGCTAACACCGATGTAAAATCGGGCGCACCAACAGAAAGGCAAGTCCGCACAAAACACACCAATGCGTAGCAGACTTCAGGCGTCTGACGAAGGAGCACTCTCGTTATCTTCCGCTTTCGCCCACCCCAACAGGCCCGCTTATATCAAGTGGCGCCCAACGTGGGGCCAGACTTCAGGCGTTCGCCGAGATTGCGCTCTCGCTCTTCTCCGCTTTCGCCCATCCCAACAGGCCCGCTTATATCAAATGTATTATGCCAATTAATTATTAAGTCCTCAGCACACTCTTTACTCTTCATGGTATTCTAGGTTTTTAAATAGTTGTTTTATTTATCATCTGATTTGTTATAAACTTAAACGAATACTCTAGAATTCTATTTACATTATTATTATTAAATCTACTATTTTTAGTGGTTATATGTATCGTAAATTAAAAATAATTTCAGTTTGTTTTATTTATAAATGAAGTTTATATTATACACTCTTTGATTACTTACGATTCCAGCAATATAAATATATCAAACATTAGTATAAATATCATATTGTTTACGTAGAATAACAGTAAAGAGTTTGAATATTTATCAATTATAATTACTGCTGTATAGTTTAAAGTGGCTTCAACGAGAATAATGATATTTTCGTTTCTGGTTTAGACTCTACTTTTGATTCAACTTTTGATTCTATTGGTTGATTTATATAGGTCTTTGAATTAGGTGGATGTATAGGAATAGGTGGTGATATTTCTTTCTTGGAGCTACTAGGATTTTTCACCACTATTTCTTGCAGCTGTATATCTTGAGAATTCATCATTGGTGTTTGCATTTTGTCATCGTCTATTATCGTATCGTTCCTTTTCATTACGATTAATAAATGTGTAATAGCGCTGAATATAGCTCCAAGTAGATGAAGCGTCCATCCGTACATTGCATGTAGCGTATATCCTCTTATTAAAATATCGATTGCCAATTTGCCGATATGAATAATGATAAATATCATTATTAATGCTGAGCTGATTGAACCAAATTTGACCAGTTTATCCATAAATCGATTCCAAGTGCTCTCAGCGATGTTCATCAATGTATTTTCGGTTAATAGATTAGCTATTACACCTCCTTGCATGGTTTCTTCACCTTGCATTCCTCTAGCTATCGTGTTGAGTAAAGATGCTCTCTCCATCGAAAACATGATATGTTGTTGTAATTTTTGAAGATCCTCTTGTGAATGAATCCCACTGGTTGCCAGTGAATTCAATTTTTCCGGTTGCCATGCAATTTTAGTTGACGGTTTCAAAGTCTTGATAATGTTATTACTTCTTCTTTGCGCAGGCATTAGGTTTATCCAGTTATCGCCAATTTTAAAATATTGAGGTACGATAGAGTTGCAGTTTATCTGTGTACCTTTCTTTAATAGTATATGGGTTTTTGGCGTGAGAAACATTGTTTTGTTTCCTGATGAGACTGTCAGTTGTGTATAGCAATAATCTGTATGATGAATCTTTACTTCTACAGGCGTGCACTTAATTATGTGTATAGCCTCCCCCGCTAGTCTGGCAATATATCCAGGTTTTTGCATTATGTTGTAGGCAAATTCGTCGGGTGAAATGGATGCAAGAGACAAGGAATTTTGGATAACTTTTCTTTCTAATTCACATTCTTCTTTTAGCATATTTAAATACAAATTTTTAAACTGACCTCTAAAATGTTTTTCTACGTATACAAATTTCGAGTTTACATATGTAAAAAGATCAAAACTAACTACCGGCCTTTTGTTAAGCATGTCTTCTTGAAATAACAATTGATTATCAATTTCTTCGCAAATGAACAATTTTGGATGTTCCGTTTTATATAAAATCCTACCGCAAATATTTATCTTTTCTCTACTAGTTAACGCAAACGATATTTCATTAGTACTTATTGTATAAACTGTCTCGCGATTTTGTGAGATTATTTTTGTCGATACTCCTCCATATAATATATCATACTTTTTTTTAAAACAACTATCAGTATTTATTACTGACCAAAATGTATGGCTAGCTTGTATATCAATACAATGCTGCTCCGAGAATTTACATACTGTCCCTGAGCTTAATCTTATTTTATCGTTGTCTAAACTTACATCTGCATATTCTTCTAAAAGTGTAATTTTTATAAGTCCCTGTACTAAAACATCACTCCATGAACCAAAACTATCCGAATATGCTGCACCTGTGCATTTCTTTTCTTTAATACTTCCCGCAAGTTCAATTCCTGTTGATTTAGTTGAGTTGATTTTTAAATCAGCTATAGTGTGAAAATTGTCATATTTGAATATTCCTGTTTCATGGATTGATCTACAATTTTCGTGGCTTATATCATAAATATATTCTTGTACGCCCTGCTCTACAGCACCTATATGACTAAACATTCCGCAATGATATACCGTACGCTTAATTTCTATTTTACATTGTATCACTCTTACTTTTCTAAATTCTGCAAATTGTAGTAGTTGTATGGTGGCGTTGGTCGCGTTTACATCTTCTTGGTGGAAATCGCACTCCCCCGGATCCAGTAGAGAGTACGTGGTGATGATTGGATCAGATGCCCCACAATCGAATCCTACTATGGCTTGACTTGTTTTAAAAATTGCAACAATTAAAATAATTTCAGCGCCAGCGGTACTAGCTCATTCCAGTTGCTGTTGCCTTCAATGTACATTTTAATTTATTCTTTTAGCGTATGATGCATTCGCTCTATTCCTGCGTTTGACTGAAGATAATATGCTGTTGTAGAATATTTATTAACTCTGAATACTCACGCAGACTCTTCCATTAGTCGGTGCATAAAATGCGCCCCCTGATCGGATATTAGTGTTACCGGTAATCCAAAATAACAAATCAATTTCTCCATGAATGCTCAGGTTACCTCCCACTTTGTTACGTGTTCAACTAGGACAAGTACGCAAAATTTGGTGAAATTATCTTGTATTGTTAAAATGTAGTGGTTTCCTCTTTCGGTTGGGGGCATCGGTCCGCAAAAATCGAATGATATTTTGTCAAATGGATACGATGGTGTGTCTGTTATCAACATTGGCAGTTTTGTTTTTACACGAACTAGTTTCTTTTCTTGACATCCCGCGCAGCCTCAAACAAATTGCCTTACGTCTGCTTGCACGTTCCGTCAGTAATACTCGCCCGCTACTCTGTTATATGTCTTACTTGTCCCCTTGTGCCCGCCAATTGATGATTCATGATATTCCTTGATAAGCCGGTATCTGGCTTCCACCTGCGGTACCGGTAGATTATTTTGAAATAACACGATGGATAGAGCCTTTCCTTTGAATATTTCGTTGCATTGCTCGATTACTCGTTCCCAATCTCGAGTGTTATTAGTCCTAGATTTCAAATAAATCCGAATGTTGTTATTCCGTATTTTTCAACCAGTGATTGCAGCGTCTTCATACAATTCGTTATGTCCGGTTTTAAGGGTTTATCATGCATGTGTTTTTTCAAAATTATTCCGAACATATACATGTCCCCGTGTCCAGTTACTATTATTTTCCCTATTACGCGTTGTGTCTCCAGTAGCTGTTCTTCGTGTATATATCGTCGTTCTATAAGAGAATTTAGTACTTCCATATCTAGAACCATATCTTCCAATAGAAATAGGCAAGATGGAATTTGTGGGAAAAAGGATGTTCGTTTAGACCTTGTACGCCACTAAATAAGTCGTTATCATCAGGACCTTTTTCCCATTCGGGTGCGCCTTGGTAAGGCCGTGCCTGGGCTATTAGATAGCGCGCCATTACTTCTCGTGTAATGGCGAGAAGACGTAATGACGCACTTCTCGTGCGTCGGTTCCGTTGAAAACTTCGTGGTGGACCGTTGTATTCTGACTCTGTATTTGATTCTTCATCTGTTTCCTCCCCTACTACGAGTCTGCGAGGTGTAAATGTATGATTTCATTTCCCTCATTCATATTAAAGTGGTAATATTTATATCCGTTGTATTCAAACATTTTCGAGAAGATATATATGCAATTCGCTTCTCCGTATTATACTTCTGATAATAAAATTCGACACGCTTCCTCTGGGTTACCGGAAGGTTCTAGATGCGGGATGCATGGAAATTGGTATCTCAGTTAGCTTACTGTCATTTGTAGGTTTAAAACTCTTATTAATGAATGAAATTAGCAGTTCCCCGGCGGATTCGTCGGTATATTACGGTCGTGAATCAGGTATTCACGTGGTTCTGCACATGTGTCTTGATCACTGTATTTGAAAAATCGACCAGCTAGTTCGTCTAAATCCACGACGATGAAAAATTTCGGATACTGTTGAGATCTGAGTGGCATTCTCATATATGCATCTGTCTGGTTTATTATTGCTTAATAAATAGAGGATTATTCCATTTCCTCTAGGGATTTAGATCGACTTCATGTTTTTGCGTTGCTGATCTCTTTGAGCCTACTTGCTTCGTAGGAGTTCCAGTTGTTGTTGTCTCCGGGTTCATCTGAATTTCCGCTATCAGGTAGTGGTCTTACGAGGGCCTCATTATCGATTTGCGGATTTCTAGAATAGAAATCATTCTTTGAGTCGTAGTCGGGAAGGCTTTGTTTTAATTTGTTAAATTCATCCTCATCTAGTACTACCAAAGGGATAAAAGTACTGATGATAGGTTGTGGATAGTCTCTACTCTCCTATGCAGCTGTTTACACGCTAGGCTTTCCCTTGCTGATTCTTCCTTAGTAGGATCGGCTGGTTCTGACTTCCTGACGCCCATATATTTACCGTGCGACTTCTCTTCCTCTTGATCCGATGGTATCTGCTTATTTTGCAGCAGCTCGTCTTCGAAATCTTCTCCTAGTCTGGTGACGGTATCTTAGCTGATCTCTAGGTCGTCTCTGTGAAACGTTACGTTCTCCATTCCTTTGAGAGGCGCATTCTATGTCTCGAGGGTAGTGTGATCGTCGGCATTTGAAAGCGGTAGATTAAAATAAGTCTTTTCTGCTACCGCCATTTTTTGTAATTTAATACGGTAAATGGACCGGGGGTGTTGTTATAAGAGTATTTCAGCAATTCAGATTTTGTGTATATCTATCACTGTTGTGATTCACGCAGTAGAGCGAATCGAGAACAGTGCGAGTCACGAGCGTTGACACGCTCTCTATAGCTCAGATTGCTCTGTGCTATCGTTCAAGCAGGAGCTCGAATAAATGTAGAAGGCTACCGCGCCTAAAGGTTTCATAATGAATACTCTGAGTGTCTTCCATACATATTACTTCCTCTTATTATTATTATTATACCTCCATTATAACAAAAGGTTATGGGCCCAGATGCTCAACAACAATAATTACGAGATAGAAGACGGAAACGAAAGTGATAATAGTGCAAATATTACTGATACTGTACGTACATTGATATCTGCAAGTGAACGTGTGTTTGGTTCTGAAATGGCTGAAACCAAGCTGTACCATATTCATCGATTTAATGGAAGCAACTATCAATTGTGGAAGCGCCAGATGGAGATCTATATGGCTGATACCGGGTTGAAAAAGGACATCGATGGATCGACACCGAAGCCAACAGCTGTTGCTGATCTGCCAGCATGGGAGAAAAAGGACGCCGAGGCGCAGGCCTTTTTGATGCGTGGTTTTGAACTTGATCAACTGCGCTATATGAGGGACTGTACGATGGCCGCTGCTATGTGGGCCCGTCTGCGCACAATTCACACTGAGAAAAGCGACCAATCTGTTCGGGTATTGTTAAACCAATTTATTAACGCAAAAATGGATTCTGCGGATTCAATGGCAGATCACATCGCGAAAATTGTATCTCTCGCACAGCGTTTGAAGGACATTGACATGGAACAAAAAGAAGAAGTCGTGATTGCAAAAATTATTTCAAGTTTACCAGAAAAATATGATAACGTGCGCACGGCGTGGTATGCGGTTCCGCGAACAGATCAAAAGCTTGAGAAATTGACCGAGCATTTAGTAAACGAAGAGTCGCTGTTAAATATCTGCGAGCGCCGGAATGATGTAACTCCGAGCAGCGAGCAAGAAGCGTATTACGCGCGCGTTAAGCGAAATAATGTAAACAATAGAAGGTTGAACTTTGGAAACTCTCAAAGTGATGCGAAGCGAGGAAATTGTCATTTCTACAAGCGACCGGGGCATTGGGCTGAGAATGTGCGGAGAAACGCAAACACCTAGAGAAAAAGAGCCAAAGCAAAAATTACTCTCTCGTTAGCGAAAGTTGTTCTAACGACGATAATACTACAGCTCATTTATTCCATGTTGAGTGTTTAATTGCAAATAATGTAGATGTAGAAAATGTATGGTTTGCAGACTCGGGTGCAACGGAACATTTATGTGTAAAACGAGAATGGTTTAAGAAGTTAACTCTCTTTAAAATTAATAACACAAAGTTCGCGTTGGTGATGGTAGCCTAGTCTCTGCTGTAGGTATTGGTGATGTCGATGTCAAGGTTGATAATTCTGACGGAACTCATAATATACATACTATCGGTAACGTATGGTATGTGCCTGGGTTAAAGAAAAATTTACTGTCTGTTGGCCGTGCATCTGAAAAGGGCGTGAGAGTAATTTTTGTGAAGGGCAGAACAAGAGTTTTCTTTTATAAAAATGAAAAATTTATTGTAGATGGTATTCGAGAAAATGCGAAGTTATATAAACTCAATTTTTTGCCTGTATATAATTATAGTGATTCGAATGTTGTTAGAACAAGTAACTGTATCGATGCGAATATTGTTAGTACTACGAATAATTTGATGGAATGGCATGAAAAGTTAGGGCACGTAAATTTCCAAACGCTAAAGAAAATGATTTCGAGCCGTTGTGTAAACGATTTGAATGTTTCTGATATAGGTAGTACAGACCCGTTCTGTGAAGGCTGCGTGCTAGGTAAACAGCATAGAACTCCGTTTCCAAAACCTGGGGCTACTAGAGCCAAATATGCGGGAGAATTATTTCACTCTGATCTTTGTGGAAAAATGAGCCAAAGCTCCATTGGTGGAGCAAATTATTTTCTATTATTAAAGGATGACTTTTCTAAGTATTGCTTTGTATATTTTTTAAAGGAAAACTCAAATGTTTTGGAAGCATTACAAAAGTTTTATGCTAACGTTCAAGCTGACAAGCAAAAAGTGATTAAAATCGGAACTGATTGCGGTAAAGAATTTTGTAATGAAACTGTCGAAAAATTCCTGTTATCGAAAGGTGTTAAACATGAACTGACCACGCCGCGCGCTCCGGAACAAAACGGTTACATGAGAGGTAAAACAGAATAGTCATTGAATGCGCTAAAAGTATGCTACACGCACGAAAAATGCCTATATACTTATGGAGCGAGGCCACAGCAACGTCAGTCTATGTTAAAAATAGAACTGCATCCAACTGTTTCGATAATAAAACTCCATATGAATTGTGGTTTGGAGAGAAACCATCAGTTGCTCATTTAAAAATATTTGGAAGCACCTGCTACGTACATATACCTAAAGATCAAAGAAGTAAGTGGGAGATGAACTCCACAAAAATGAATTTTCTCGGTTATAGCGATGGAAGCAAAGCTTATAAGGTGTATGATCCTGTCACTAGAAGGTGTTACATAAGGAGAGACGTCATGTTCGATGAAAAGTTTCAATCAATTGATACTATTATTATTGATAAAAGTTCCGAAGTTGATCTTGAAAAAGAAGAGGAAACTGTTGATAGGAATGATCAAACCAAGGAGGAAATTAGACGTAGGAACCCTAGAGCTCCGATTCCGAGAGAGCCCTATATTTTGAGAGCAAGAGCAGGTTCTACATCCGAAAAACCAGAATCAGCAGATATAGAAATTGCTGAAGTTATGCTCTCCGCATGCGAGCCACAGACTCTTCAAGAAGCAATGGAAAGCGAAGATGCATCGCAGTGGACGACTGCAATTAATGAGGAGTTAAATTCGCTCGAAGAAAACAATACGCGGATATTAGTCAATAGGCCTAAAAATCAAAACGTAATTTCAAATCGTTGGGTGCTGAAGAAAAAGTACAAGTCCAATGGCACTATTGACAAATATAAAGCTCGCCTTGTTATAAGGGGGTTCTCACAAAAGGAAGGAGTAGATTTTCACGAAATCTACGCACTCATTGTAAGATGTAACACTGTAAGAGCTGTGTTGGCTATAGTTGCTGCTGAAGATTTACATATGAAGAAGTTTGACATAAAGACCGCATTTCTTTACGGCGAACTTGAAGAAACCATATTCATGGAGCAGCCACTTGGTTTCGAGATTGATAATCGAGTATGTTTATTAAAGAAAAGTTTGTACGGACTCAAGAAAGCGCCAAGACAGTGGAATAAGCGGATTCATGATTTCTTCACAGCCTACGGTTTAACTAAGTCGGAAGCAGATGCGTGTCTATATTATATAATATGGAACGATTATAAACTGTACGTAATTCTTTATGTAGATGATGGCATAATTTTCAGCGATGATTTATCACAAATAAACTATTTGCTTTACAAATTAGAAACTGAATTTAAAGTTAAAAGTTCTGAATCAGAGTTTTTTGTCGGAATGCAGATAAAAAGAGACAGAGAAAATAAAACTTTAAAGTTATTCCGAAGTGCTTATATGCATAAGATTCTGAGTCGTTTTAATCATGATAATTCTAAGTCTCTTTCTACTCCTGGAGATCCGAACGTTAAGTTTGTTAAGACAGATGTAAATAAGAATGTAAATAGTAATTTTAGGTATAGAGAAGCGATAGGTTTTTTGATGTTTCTAATGGTTGGAACAAGACCCGATCTAGCGTATATAATTAGCGTTTTAAGTCAATTTGCGGAAAATCCCGATGAGAGTCACTGGAATGGTGTAAAGCGAGTTTTTCGCTATTTAAAAGGAACAACCGATTATGCAATTTTATTTGGTAAAAATTGTGATAAATCTCTCGTAGCATACAGTGACTCTGATTGGACTGGAGACATAAATACGATAAATGGATATGCCTATTAAATGGAGGTTCGATAGCATGGTTATCGCGCAAACAATCAAGTATAGCTTTGTCAGCCACTGAAGCTGAAGTCATATGGCTACGACGTCTGCTGAACGAATTCAATTATGTACAAAAATTACCTACGACTGTTTATTGCGATAATCAAGCTACGATTTCATGGGTTAAAAATCCTAACTCAGCGAAACGCTCTAAACATGTTGAAACGCAATATTACTTTACGTGCGATCAACAAAGATTGAAACTAATAAATGCTACATATGTACCGACAAACGAACAGTTAGCCGATCCTCTAACAAAAGCATTGTTTAACCAAAAGTTCATTGATCTTATGCGTCGAAGTGGAATAGATTGCAAGATTAATTAAGATTGTTACTTGTATGTGTAAGAGAGTTATGATGACAAAAAGTATGAATTGAGTGGGAGTGTTGTTATAAGAGTATTTCAGCTATTCAGATTTTGTGTATATCTATCACTGTTGTGATTCACGCAGTAGAGCGAATCGAGAACAGTGCGAGTCACGAGCGTTGACGCGCTCTCTATAGCTCAGATCGCTCTGTGCTATCGTTTAAGCAGGAGCTCGAATAAATGTAGAAGGCTACCGCGCCTAAAGGTTTCATAATGAATACTCTGAGTGTCTTCCATACCTATTACTTCCTCTTATTATTATTATTATACCTCCATTATAACAAAAGGGGGTAATTCAATTTTCGAGAGAATTTTGAGTTAGATAGTTAGTGATCCGAACCGAGAAATTTCTCACTGATGTTAGTCCCAGGCCGTATTTATGAGGTTAGTTGATACTTTAATTGGCTTACCTTAAGGCAGCTGCGATGACAATTATATGGGCATAGTTCATCCTTCCTTCCTGTCTTATGGATTTAAATAATAACGCCCGAATAATCTACTTCTATCTCGCGATTATAATACACCCATATATTTTGCAAACAAAACCCCACACCTAGCACCCGAAAATGTTATGATAGTTTTGTTCGTAGTTGACAATAAATGAATAACTTATGAAAGAGAGAAACGCGTCTTTAAGTAAACTCCCCTTTTATACTTACGCTCGGTGGCATGGCCCTGGTCGCACAACTAGTCCGGAATCGTGGAAGCGATTGTTGGAATATGAGTAATTTATATGCTACAAACTATACACACTATATATAGTATGGTTGAGTATGTAAGTAGGCATGCGTGCATAACTATAGCAAGCATCAGAGACGAGCGCGCGACAGCGATAGGTATAGATATAGTTCAAGCGGTAGACTATAGTGCAGTAGATAGACGAAAGCTGAAGCGAGAGCGTCTAAGATATATATCTATATATTATAACGGACGGTGAGACGAGCATGCCGGCGTGGACAGCAAAAACGCGGGAAGGCCTATAGAGGGGACTCGTAATTAGAGGGCAAATTCGAGTCAATTAACTTTCGTTCGCGAGAGTGAGTAGCTGAGTTTTCACGCGTTTCGAGAGTTAGTTAACAGTAACATCAGCAACGGCAACCACAGCAGCATACCAGCAACAGCAACCTCAGCAGCATAGCAGCAGCTGCAACACCCTCAGCAACTGCAGCAACATCGATTCAGCATCAACAGCGAAGTCGAGTGAGGAACTCCCTGACCAGTACGAAGGACAAGGATCATCACAGCGTCAAAGTAGGGTCAAATTTCTATGTAATTACGCAAAACCGACTGGCGAGGTATTTGGCCCCAATCGCAGATCCGGGTTTAATTTTACGGCCTTCTCGCGACGCGAAATAGCGGAACACGCGTATGCACTTAATACTGAATAAACGCTATTCTCTATCTGAATCGGTTGAGTGTTTGTTTAATTATTCTCCCGATTCCCTTTCCTATACAAGCCACCGAATAGTGCCGCGCGGCGTTGACGGTAATGGGTACGCTCGGTTTACAAATAGCCAGCGCGTGTGGGCGCAAGATACGCTCGTGCCAAGACTGACAAGCACAATGCGCCAATGGACAGACTTCAACGCTTGTGGGTACAGTGGACCTACCGTTTGTGAAGTGACTGTAGCAATATTGCCAGATACTGTCGAGAACTGTCTAGTTGGGGCAAACTTTTCGATGCAGTACACGACCCAAATGCGGAAGTGTTATATTTGGAGCGCGAAAAGAAAATAGTGCAGCTTCAGCTGGCAACGCTCGGAGTTACGGGAGTGCTCAACATAGCCTCAGTAGGTTTAGCGAAGATTACGAAGGAAGAACGCGCTAGACTAAACAGACTTTTGGCTAGGGTGAAACCGGCCCAGCCGAATGCGCTAGGTCGCTCTCAGCTGATTGAGCATCACATCGACATTGATACTACTAGGCCCATAAAGCAGAAGTACTACCCATTGTCGAGGGTAATGGAGGAAGAAATGCGCCGCTGCTAGGTATATGAGATGCTGGAGGCGGGCATTATCGAACCATCGACAAGTGGTTTGTCAAACCCAGTGGTTTTGGTGCGCAAAGCGAACAAGAAATTTCGTTTCTGCGTTGACTTTCGGGAAGTTAATGCGCTATCAAAAGCTGATGCTTACCCTTTACCGAATATGGACGATATACTACGTAAACTGCAGAAAGCAAAGTATATCTCGACACTAGATCTCAGTAATGCGTATCACCAGATACCGCTCAAGAAAGAAGTGATACCAATCACGGCATTCACGGTGCGAGGTCTGTGATTGTTCCAGTTTAAGCGCATGCCTTTTGGTTTAGCCTACGCCGGAGCGTTATTTCAGTGGTTAATCGTTGAAGTAATCGAACCAGAACTTCAACCATACGCTTATTCGTACCTTGATGACATAATTATTATCACAGAGATATTCGAGGAACTTCTCAAGTACCTATAAAAGGTCTTGATAAGGGTAAAAGATACTGGTCTTGTCATCAATCATGAGAAAAGTATCTTTTGCCAAGGTGAGGTCAAGTACCTAGGCGTCCTAGTCAACCAGGACGGGTTTCGGCCTGATCCAAGTAAGATACCCCCAGTGGTGGACTACCCGGAACCGAAAAACTTGAAACAGCAAAGGCGATTCTTAGGAATGGCGTCATGGTATCGCAAATTTTTAAAAGACTTTGTGAGCATCGACGAACCTCTTTTTGCATTGACCAAGAAGGGAAGGAAGTATGAGTGGAGTGTAGCACAACAAGATGTTTTTATGAAGATTAAAGCGCTGATGGTGACAGCGCCACTCTTACTCCGTCCAGACTTCGGCGCACAGTTCGTCGTACAAACGGATGCAAGCCATACTGGCTTAGGAGCCGTATTGATGCAAATGATAGACGGTGAAGAAAGTGTATTAGAGTTTGCTAGCCGTACTTTTTCTCAGGCTGAGC
Organism: Muscidifurax raptorellus; assembly: GCA_020010945.3. Classification (NCBI taxonomy): domain Eukaryota; kingdom Metazoa; phylum Arthropoda; class Insecta; order Hymenoptera; family Pteromalidae; genus Muscidifurax; species Muscidifurax raptorellus. Next base: position 748,695 of record JAHUUD020000031.1, read on the forward strand.
GAAACTACTTAGTAACTGAACGTGAATGCCTATCTATAATTTGGGCGATAAGGAAGTTTAGACCTTATATCGAAGGATATGAGTTTAAAGTTATAACAGACCATAGTAGTCTGCGCTGGCTATGTAACCTGCGAAATCCAACGGGGAGATTAGACCCGTGGGCTTTGGAAATGTAAGGACATAGTTATACAGTGGAGCATGGGAAAGGCTAACTGAACGCCGTACCAGATGCCTTATCAAGGATGTACGAAGACAGCGCGGCACCAATTTGTGTGATCAAATGGGCCAATGGAACACAAGACAAATGGTATCAGGAAAGAGTCAAGAAGCTATAAACGAGACCACAAGATATACCTCGATGCAAACTACATGGAGGACAATCTTACACTTACCACCCGGATAGAAACTTGCCACCATCAATTGAAGATGATGGAGCATGAAAAATTGTTGTTCCGCGAGAAAAGCGCGAAGAGGTGTTATACGAGTGCTATGATGAAACATCAGCTGGTCATCAAGGACGTGAGCAGACGTATGCTCGAGTAGCCTTGTATTATTACTGGCCGAAAATGTATAGCGACGTCGATCAGTATGTACGACAGTGCATAGTCTGTCAGCAGAACAAGGTAGAGCAGCGTCCTCCGGGACGTCACGGATCACCGGATCACAACGAGGCCATGGCAAATTGTGGCTAGTGATATGATGGGTCCGAAACCAAAAACGGCACATGGGAATGAATATATTCTCGTTTTCGAAAACCTATTTACTCGGTGGGTTGAGTGTATTTCCGTGAAGCGAGCGTACGGTCCTACCATAACCAAACACATAGAGGAGAGGATAGTTTTGAGGTATGGCGCTCCAGATATGTTTCTCTCAGATAATGACACGGAGTTTAAAAATCGCGTTGTTGACAAATATCTGGAGTCGATCGGTGTCAAACATGAAACACCACCGGTGTACTATCCTCAAGTTAATCCAGTTGAGCGAGTCAATGAGACGGTGACCAATATGATACGGGCGTTCATAGACGGAAACCATACCAAATGGGATGATCACTTGAGCGAATCATGAAACGCATGAAGGACTAAGCCAAGTGTATGAGATTGCAGCTGAACAAGCCAAATGCGAGCAAGAGCGTCAAGCTGTATATTATGACGCTCAACGCAGAGAGGCGAAGTTCAAAATCGACGACTTGGTGTGGAGTCGCAATTATGTGTTATCTTCCGTAGCAGATAAACGGTCAGACAAGTTCACTCCGCCATATGTTAGACCCAACAGAATTACAGATGTCTTGGGCACCAACACGTATCGTTTGAAGGACGACGAGGGGCATGTGATAGAATTGGTCCATGCGAGCCAACTCAAATGATTTTAACCGACGAGGACGATATCCCCAGAAGAGGATCCCCAAAAACGGAAATTCGGATTTCCCTAGGGAAACAGGTGCGAGAGCAAACAGGCGACGGGAACTGCGAGCTAACGAAGACCGCTCTGGGGATGACCAGAGTGGCAATATGCATAGCGATACATCGCAGGACAGCGGTGCTCGAAGTGTGAGTCCGCCACAGCGTACCGCGGAGCATCAACGCGACGACGCGGAAGACTCGACCCTGTCCCTTCGCAGGTTGCAGGGGCAACGCAACGATGCGCAGCGGCAGAAGAGTCAGTCTTAGGGCGGCCGGAGACCAGGCCGCACGTTAGGCCTCGGAAGGTCCGAGACGCGCCTCTATCGGTGCCCGAACAGCCGTCGATAGAGGCTAGTGCGACAGGTATAACCTCGGCGATATAACCTCTTAGGTATAGGTAAATCAATTTTTAAGTTACAAAATATGATTAGAATCAATAAAAAAAATGATTAATTAATTAATTTTTCTATTAGAGTTATATAGATTACTTAAACCAATTAAATAATAAAATATTATTAATATAACAAAACTTATTTTATGCACAGGATCTGGATATCAGTTAATTGTGATTCGAAACAATTCGAAAACGTTAAGAAAATAAGGATTAGCTATTATTCCAATTCGTTTGTTTTTAAAGAAAGTTTAGAGTAAAATACCGCTTAGAACTCGCTAAGTGGTGTAAAAAAGAAGTAGTAGTTACAATAATAATAATAGAATGAATTAAAAGGAAATATTAATTTGAAAGTTAAATAATCTAATAATCATCAGTGTTTTATGTAATGAAATGTAATAAAATGTACTTTAAATAAAAAATTTACTTTTATTTACTTTTACACGGCCTATCATTGGTCATTGACCAAAGATTGGCAATCTAAGCCTATATTTACAAATTATAATGATTTGACCAAGGATTAACTGATATATGTTATTTTGGGCATACCTATATCAAAATTTACTAAGAACAGGTGATGTATATATGACAGAAATAACCATCTTTTAGATGACCTCTAGGTTGAGGCGACATCATAAATGATCAAGAGCTCCACTGAACATGAAATATACCAAAAATTACAAGGACAGTCTGTTAGACGGTGTCTAGTGGACAGAATGACCCCAGATTGACAAGACGTCGTCTACAAGGGAGTGCACCAGAGGGGCATGAAAGATACCGAATAACTACCACAGGTGGAAATTTTCCTCCACGTCGAGGTAATCCTGGCATCTAAACGTACAAGGAAGAGCGCTACTGAAACATGAAATATACCTAAAGTTACTTGTAACTTTTTGTAGTACGTATAGGAATCAGGATCAGAATCATCATAAGAAGAACGCGAATAACAAAAACAGATGCGACACATATATTATAAGATTATCTACGGCAAAGCACTAAAACTGCGAATTATTAAAAGAAAATCAAGCTAAGTGAAAGGTTAAAAGAAATAACGCTCAACGGGAGCAATGTCTCGGAATGAAAGAGCACCTCTCTTCGAAATTAACTCGGAACAAAACGCGAGACAAGATAGAATATCAAATCAAATTTCGAGACAAGATCGCGGCAATTCACAAAATCGCGATATTAATAATCTTAATCGAGAAAGGAGGCGGGTAATTTAAGTAACTCAAAACTTTAATAATCCGGACTTTGAAGATTACTGGCTAGACTATAGAGCATCGTTGCCACATCGGGACGAATACGACAATCGGTGAAACCACGAAAGTTATGACGATAGGCCAAGCTACGAAAGACATAACAATCGTATAACGCCACTAACGTCATACGAATTTTTACGGAAACGTAACCTCACCTTCTCGGGAAGACGAGAAGAAAATAGCGAGGAATTTTTAACTAGAGTTCGGGGCAGGGGGAGGGAGGAAGAAATTATATAAACATTTCCAATGAGGACCTTTTAGGCGCATTACCTTTCTTTCTAAGGGCCTCCGCCCAACGCTAACGAAACTCTTCTCCCCGGTTTAGCATACCAAGAAGCTCAGCTACAGCGCACTATACGAACAAATTTAGCACACTTAGAATCTTTTAAACAGGACAATAGTGGCTTAGGACGCGATTTGAAAAATTGAAGTCTAGACGAGTCAGAAGTACTAACAAACTATAACTGCAACAAATCGCGCAACAGAAACCCCCGTTTCAATGAGTCACGGGAAAGTAATTTACGAAACCCGAACGCGAGTCAAAATAAACCGCTTATACTCGGACTGCAAATAACGAAAAAGGTAGATAGAGAACCATACCTGATAAATAGATGTTATAATTGTAGCCAAACGGGACATTTTCGCGAGAATGCACGACTCCAAAAAGGGTTTTTTGTAATAGATGCGGTCAAAAAGGGTTGACTGTTCGGTCATGTCCAAATTACAGCATTCAAAAAGAACCTTTTATCATCAAGTGCGAAACAGTAGGTTATATGCAAACTAATTGCCCATAATGCTCGGGAAACGGAAAAGAGGGGCGCAAATAAGACCATGGCGACCCTTAGTGGAAGAGCGTCTCGTGAATTCCAGACTGTATTGGCGTATCTGACGATACAAGTTTATCGGAAAATTCATGCAGAACAGATGCAGGTTTATCATGTGAATATATAGACTGCATAACGAGTCCCGGTTTATCCGCAACATTGCAGAATGAATGGTTTACTGAAAATTTAAATGTTATGGCGTATCATGAAGATGATACCGTGAGCGACGAAATTCTGGCAAATTTGTTATTAAGAGACATTTTTTATGACTACACGTCGGAAGGATATCCGATATCCGTTTATAGAAAAAAAAATATCCTTATGCACTGGCTTGTAAGGATTTATTTGATTATTACAACAATTTACCTAAACAATCTTCAATGATACTACTCACATAAAAATTTAAAAAATAAAGTACATTACTTTAATACTTTTTTTCTACAACGAAGTCTGAGAAATATGTTAATAATTTACTTCCGTAATCTATCACTTGAGAAAATCTCTAAGAACTTTGTTTAAACATATTTTATTTACTTTAATATAGTTAATTAATTTTTGATAGTGTAACTTGCCCATTCAAGACCAGCTCTCTGTTGATATAAACATGACATTATATTATATATTATATTAAGGAGCTATACTAAGACTTTTTTTTCAGTCCCTTACTAGGTCAAGGTCAGTAAGACGGAGGCCCTTTTTCCTAAGACAGAGGTCCATTTTAACAAGACGGAGGTCCATTCTTATAAGACGGAGGTCGGTTTTCCGAAGATGGAGATCCATTTTAATAAAAGGGAGGTCCGTTTACCGAAGACGGAGGTCTATTTTAATAAAACGGAAGTCCGTTTTCCGAAGATGGAGGTCCGTTTTCCGAAGACGGAGGTCCGTTTTCCGAAGATGGAGGTCCGTTTTGCGAAGATGGAGGTCCGTATACTTCCGCCTTCGGACCTCCGTCTTGTGTATACGGATAATAACAAAAAAAAACAACTTGAACCGAGCGAGCGTTAGAGAGCGAGGTAAACTGGCTTCTTCTTTATGAATGTAATTTCTAATTGCGTATTGGTAAACCTCACAATATATATATATAAACCTCACAATATATATATATAAACCTCACAATATATATGTATATATATATATATATATTCCTATTATCGTGCTCAAAGAACCACTTTCTCGCACGCTATTATCCGTGTAGCTAAACGTGCGGGAAAATGCTTCCAGGAGCACTTGGCCTCTTTGGTTTGTCCTTATGCTGACCCACTCTATAGACCAGGCATTAAAATCGCCTGCGATCAGCAGTGGTTTTCTTCCTACTGCATCTTGCACGAGCCCGTCGAAGAGTTGTTCGAACTGCTCGATTGGCGCGTTGGGGGGGGGGGGGCGTAACAGCTGTAGATATGTACACCTGCTACCTTAGCGCCTATAAATCATTCTTTACAAGTCATCTTTTTTTCCTGGAAAGCAACGTCACCACATGCCCAGATGGCCACTTTACTAGTAATGTCCATATCCCACGATGGTTCATCCAGATCCCTGTACTGTTAGCACACAATGGCTACGTCAACTTCTGTCTCACGGACGTACTGGTTTAGTAGATTTTGTGCTGTCTCGCAGTGTTTCAAGCTCAACTGCACTATCTTCATTTTCTTGATCTATCTAGCGCTCCTACTGCAGCTCTGTAGATTGGGCATGTATAACTACCAGTTGCATAATCATTTTTCCCTTCTGCATCTCGTTCCTTACAGAGTACGCAATTCGGTTCGTTATTACATTCTTTTGCTTTTTGTCCCCCGGATACCACATTTGTAGCATAGGCCGCTGCCATCCTGAGTTACAGCGCAATTTTTGGCAATGTGACCAAAACCCAGACATTTAAAGCATCTAAGCGGTCGTGCGTTCCGCTTCATCTCCCTTATCCGGCAAACAACCCAGCATACCCTGATTTTCTGTTTTGCTAGCATCCACTGTGCCATTCCCGCCGGCATTTGAATGACCGCTGTCTGTGTGTCGCCGTATGCCTTCCGTAATGACTTCACTACCATCTCCTCAGTCGTGGGCGCGTCGTCATGAAACTCCTTGCGTAGTGCCTCTGAAACTTCTTCTTTGCTGGTTAATACGTCAAGGTCCTTTATTTCAAAGACCCCTACGTTTTGTAGGGTCCTAATCTTTGTACCATCCTACAGCACCCCTTCAACTACTTTTCGGAGTTCTGCTGTCTTCCTGTAAACAGTAAAGCTGAGCAGGTTTTGGAAAAAATCACCCGAGCATGTAATGCTGCTATACCAAGAAGAATGCCAAACTATAGGCGACCACCAGTATACTGGTGGTACAGAGAAGTTGATAGGGCACGTAGGGACTGGATGGCATTCCAAACATTGCATTTAAGCATGCGATTCACGCTCACCCGGAAGTTTTCGTAGATTTGTACAATTCATGTGTAGAAGAGGGAACATTCTCCACAAACTGGAAGAAGCAGCGGCTCGTGCTGCTGCCAAAAGAAAAGAAGCCATCTCAGGAATCCTCATCATACAGGCTGCTCAGCAAGTTGAATACCTCGGGCAAGATGGACTAGTTTATAGAAGGAAGAAGTGGACTAGCGGACCACCAATACGGCTTCCGGAAGAACCGTTCGACCCTGGACGCAGTTAGTCTGGTGATTGCCACTCCGCAAACAGTGATAGAAGGAAAAAGATGGAAAGGAGAAAAAAAGGAGTTCTTTGCTATAGTCACATTAGATGTAAAAAATGCATTGAATTCAGCCAAATGGAGTGAAATACACGAGGCACTCCGGAAGCAAGAGGTCCCTGTATATATAAGAAGGATTATGTCGGACTATCTGAAGGACAGAATTCTATTATATGACACTGAGGTACCAAGACCTATGAAGTTACAGGAGGTGTCCCCCAAGGATCACTCCTTGGGTCGCCGACATGGAACGTCATGTATGATGGGACGTTAAGGCTGCAATTACCGAAAGGAGCGACAGTGGTTGGATTCGCTGAGGATATAGCAGTGGTTGTAGTAGCGAAAACAACAGAAGAAACCACAGAAGTAGCAGACGAGTCAATTTCTACAATACACGAATGGCTGACAGAGACTGGTCTGGAATTGGCCAGACATAAAACTGAAGTTTTGCTTATCTCTAGTAGGAAGAAGTTGGAGAAGATAACGCTGACGGTGGATGGGCACGAGATTGTTTCACAACCGACCATTAAATACCTGGGCATCACCATAGATGCAAGACTGACATTCAAGTAGCATCTTGAAGTGGTGAGCGATAAAGCAGCTAAGGTTGGCACTGCCTTATCTCGATTGATGCCAAATGTAGGAGGCCCAACCCAGAGCCGACGGTTACTCTTAGCCAGCGTAATCACATCGATTATGTTGTATGGGGCTCCAATATGGGCCGGTGCCATGTTGATGAAATCCTACGCGCGGAAGCTGTCGACTATATATAGAAGAAGTGCATTATCGATAGCATCCGCTTACCAAACGGTATCGGACGAGGCGGTTTGCATTAAGCAGGCATGCCGCCTATTGACCTATTAGCAATCGAGAGGAAGGACGTATTCGAGGCGAAGAGACGGATTAATGATAACGCACAGACGGAAATCTGGGATTCCGCAAGGGAGCAGACAATGGCTGAGTGGCAAAAAAGATGGATCGCTGGTGGCAAGGGGCGATGGACACATCACCTTATACCAAAAATAGAGGATTGGATGCAAAGAGGACATGGGGAAGTTAACTACTATCTCACACAGTTTCTGACGGGGCACGAATGCTTTCGGACGTACCTACACAGATTTAAAATAGAGAACTGTCCAAACTGCCCAGCTTATTGGGACGCAAACGAAGATGCGGAGCATGTCTTCTGTGACTGTTCGCGATTCCAGAGGGAGCGAGAAGAACTCGAGTGTTACCTCCAGACCAGAGTTGCTCCTGAGTCTATGATGATAGCTATGTTGACGGCGGAGGATGGTTGGTACGCAGTAAACATCTACGCAAGGACCATCCTAAGGAAGGTTAGAAATGACGAAGAGAATAAAAGGGAAAGACAAGGCGAAACAGCCCATTAAAATGTTGCTAGACGAAGGCCTCTGAACCACAAGTGCGAAATGCTCCTTTGACTGATGCAGAGGAACGTGGGTCACAAGGATTGAGCTTATACTCCAATGCCCGATGTAGTGGAACGTAGGAGCTAGGGTTGAGGACCTGAAAGCGCTCCTCAGACTGATGCAGAAGAACGTAGGTAACTGAGTCAAGCCCAGACTCCCCCACCGATGCAGAGGAACGTAGGAATCGGGGTCGAGGCTGGCCAGAGGATGACCGGACGATACTGCACGAAGTGGACGATCGGACGATGCAGAAAGAAGATGTCGACCTATAAACTAGAAGGGGGCGCAAAGCCTCCCCTCCCCCCGCGAAGCATTGCTTAACGGTGGTACCGCGGGGACCAGGGGCACAGAAGACGGAGCTAGGCACCTTTATCAAGGGTCGATAAAGGCAAAGACGGCATTTCTTGGGACGGTTAGGTGTTTTATCATCTGGCCGTAACAAGGATGGGTTTAATCGGTGTGAATCCGACACACGGCTAACATTCGGTACGGGTCTGTCACAACGACCCCATAAACAAAGTCTTGATATGGTCTTTATAAGATTTTCCCTAATACCTCTTTCTCCAAGAGAGAAAAAAAGAAACACCTGCATACACACGCACACACATAGTCACCCACGCAAACGCACCCACCAACACTCACCCCTCGCACATACTCGCCCACTTACACGTAACCATGCATTCACGATTATTTCTCATTCGCCTACACTCTTTTGGGCACTCAGGCTCTTCTACTTCTCCTCTCTTCTTCGTTTTTCCTGAACTTCTTTAAGATGTCTGCTGCATAGATGCTGACTGTACGGCATCCATCTATCGAGGTCAGCATAGCCGTCATGACTGACTCAGGAGTTTCTCTCGTTTGAAAGTATCCTTCGAGTTCTTCTCGCTCCTGTTGATACCTTAAGCATTCATGGTTGGTCAAAAATTGCGTAAGGTAGTAATTGACTTCCCCATGTCCTCTTTTTATCCAGTTTTCTATCCTCGCTATAAGGCAATGTGTCCACCGACCCTTGCCGCTGGGTTCCCATCTTTTTTGCCACTCAGCTATTGTCTGTTCCTTTGCAGAATCCAAGATTTCCTTCTGAGAATTGTCACTTAGTCGCCGCTTCGTTTCGTAGACATTCTTCCTTTCCATTGCTGATAGGTCAATAGGCTGAATGCCTGCTATGATGCACGCCAATTCGTCTGATGCCGTACGGTCAGCGGATGCTACTCTTAATGCTCTTCTTCTATATATGGTCGACAGCTTTCTTGTGTAGGATTCCACCAACATGGTATCTGCTCATATTGGAGCTCCGTACAACATAATCGATGTGATTACGCTCGCTAAGATTACCAGTCTACTTTGAGTTGGTCTTCCTACATTTGGTATCAAACGCGACAAAGCAGCTCCAACTTTTGCTGCTTTCTCACTCATCGTTCGAAGATGCTGCTTAAAAGTAACTCTTGCATCTATGGTAATGCCCAGGTACTGAATGATCGGTTAAGAAACAATCTCGTGCCCATCCACCATTAGTGTTATTTTCTATTTCTTCTTCTTCCTACTAAAACTAAGAAGAACTTCAGTTTTATCTTCTGTAATTTGTGTATAATGTTTTGTCGTTTGACACAATTCACAAGTTTGTGCAACTTCCTTGGACAAACGATATGAGTTTTTTATGATAAAATTTTCTTGTATCGTGTAGTGCAGTTTTTCTGTTCCGAAATGTAAAATCAACTCATGGCACAGTTGAATCGTCTCTCTTGCCATGTTCACTGGAATAGGTATTAAGTATCTGTCATTTACTAGAACTCGTGTTATTCCTTGTTGGTTGATCATTATATCCTCTGGTTTTTTCTTTCTTATCAGTTCCTTAATCCATGGGTCGTTCAGTTGGTCCTTTTTTATTTTTTCTTTTAATTTTTTCCACTGATTTTCGAAATTCTCAATTTTTCTAATTTGCAGCAGATTGTTATGTTCTTCTTCTTTCTCCTGTCCTGGAATCATTCTTGAAAGGATGTCTGCTCGTGTGTTGTCTTTTCCTTTTATATGTTGCCACTCGATATCGTACTGCTGTATATGCAGTATCCAACGTGCTATCCTGTTACTTGTTAACTTGCACGTTTGTATAAAAGTAAGAGCTTTATGGTCGGTCCTTACTATTATATGTCTGTCTGCTAGCCACATGTGCCATTTTTTGAGAGCCCAAGTGACGGCCAGCCCTTCAAGCTCAGTGACAGTGTATTTCTTCTCTGCTGGCTTCAAGGCTCGACTGATATATGCAATAACCTGCTCTTGGTTGTTGTTAATCTTTTGGAACATACAGGCTCCTAGACCCACACAGGATGCATCCGTCTCTATTCCCAGTTGAGAATCTTGTTTCATCAGGTACAGTTGTGGGGCTTCCGCAAAACTTTTTTTAATATGTTCCATTGCGACTTGTTGCTCTTCTTCCCACTTGAACTTGACGTCCTTCTTGAGAAGTTTTTCTAGTGGCCTTGTTTTTTCTGCGAGCCCTGGGATAAATTTTCTGTCCCAATTAGCTAAACCGAGAAAACCTTGCAGTTGTTTTTTTCCTTTTGGTGTGGGAAAATTTAGGATAGCATTTTTTGTTTCCTCTGTCATGCGAATTTTATGTTCACTGATGACGTGGCCCAAGAAAATGACTTCTTTCACTCCGATTCTGGATTTCGATATGTATAGGCTTCCACGGTGCTTGTCCATGTATAGGCTTCGCCCCTCATGATTTGTTTGAATGCAGCAATTTTCTCTCGTTCATTCAATCCTTCACTGATAGCACTTTCTTCAAAGTTTCTTAGTAAGGTTGGGGGGTTGGTCTTGACAACATTGCCTTCAAATTTGAGGTTATTTATCCTTGACGTCTCTCTTATTAAACGTAACGTTCTTCGGTTCTCGTTCCCTCCTCTTTGCATTTGTTGGGTGAGCTGGGCACGAATTTCTTCATCTTCTGGATAATTTTGACTGGGTTGTGGATTCGTTCGTTGACTTCTTCCATATTGCACAATGTCATTCTGCATTTGTGCAATTTGCCTTTGTGTTTGTTGATCTCTATTAGTCATCTCTATCCGTATCTGTTCAAACTGCCTTCTCATCTCCTCCATTATCATATTTTGATAGTTTTGTGAGATTGGTGGAATTTGACCTGGATGGGTAGGTGGTAATTGTCCTCCGGCAGCTTCCTCCTCTGATTCGGACACTGTGTTCAGACTATTCAGAGGATTTCCTGGAGGGTTGAGTGGAATCTTCTTTCTTGCACCTCTGCCTCGTCCTCCGTTGTTGACTTCTTGTGTATTGGGATTTTCTTGTACCTGGGCTCTTCGACGCTGTCTTTCCTCCCTTGCGGTGACAGGTACCCCTAGTACATCTGCTGCGGGTAGATTAAAATTATCCTCTTGGTGGTTGGTTTCTCCTGAGTCCATCGTACAAGGTTGGATTTAGTCTGTGGCACTCACTCAACAAGAAGTTGTGGATTATATTATTCTCTTTGTAACCTTTTTAAAATTTAGAGAAACTGTGGGTACGACACTAAGTATATCTATGTCGTCCTGTCACGGTCGCCATGTAAGTAGACAATCCTTTAGATAGTGAGCACTGCCGTGTTAGTGCTAGATTGTCGAATGGTTTTTTGTACCCTTCAATTACGGTCGCCACCTGTTTGTTATGTGCAAACAGGAAAACACCTTTATTTAGGAATTCAACAGATGTTTGGAATTAACTGACACACTGTTATATGAATTAAATAAAGAATTTATTTTAGTAAACTTTCGCGAAATACTGTGCGGAGATAATTATTACAATGTATTTATAATCTGTGTAGGTTTATTTAAATATATTTGTTTCTACGAAGCGATTGTGTTACATTGATTGTAAAGACTGAGGTTTGAAACTCCCGCGGGAGTATTTATATGGCGCTGCTGCGGCCGTACGGCCTCTTGCTGGCCTTTGCGCATTCGGTGGCGCTCGGTCGGTTTGGCCTCGTGTCATTTGCGCTGGTGCCTGTAGCTTGTTGTCCAAAGGGCTGATTGTTGCGGTTTCCCTTTGGATTTTCCTTTTGGGAAATCCTTTGGGAATATCCCAATGGTCAGTTCACATTATGTTTTTTATGAAGATTGCTCCTGGTTATGATTTGCGGACACAACTTCCACAAATTTCTTTTCTGTTTAACCTTTGATACGTGGTTGTTTTAATCATATTGTTTGTCATATTAATTTGTCTGTACACTTTCCGTACTCAATTATTAGTCTCGTGATATCTAGTGGTGTATAACAATATACACAGGTGATTGGCGAATCGGTAGGTACTCCTACGGCGTGTAGATATCTTATGGTCTTTATTTCTTCGTCTCTCTCGTAAAAGAATGGCATGTAACAGTGGTTGCAGAGTATAAACTTGCGTAGTTGTCCCACGTAAAAACAGGTAATTCCCTCTTTCAGCTTGACGCATCTTGAACGTAGCAGGGTACGGTAAACCTCTGGGTGTTCGCTCGGAATAATTCCGTCAAATGGTGTATTATCCTCCTGCATAATTACTCTACTTTATATTTTTTTGTTAAATTTTCTTTTATCTACTTTACTTTATTACTATTTTTTTATTAGTCAAACAAAAATTTTCTTTTTTATAAGTTTTTATTAGTGTTAATATGATTATTTACACAATAAGAGTATAATTTTTATTTAAAAAAAAATTTTTATTTAGTTTTTATCCTACTTGGGTTAGTATTTGTGGAATCTCAGGTTCGATTTCTTTGTTTTTGGTAGATTCTTTTTCTTTATTATTATTTTGTAATGGTTGCGTTTCCCTCATGCCGGATATAGTCAGTCGGGACCAGGATTTGGAGAGGGAAGTAGGTTAAGAATAACTCCGTTCTGATTTGGTTTTAATTATTTATATATTTAATTACTTAATAAGGCGTGTTGTCATTCGCCACCTGTAACCAAACAAGAAGACGCTTATTTAGAAAGACTTGTCTCTTACAATTAATCCTTATGTTCTATTCGGTACGGCGCGGTAACGGTACGGTACGGTACCGTGTCGCTAGTTTACTATCACTCCATCGCTTACAATGGAACCGTGTACGCTCGGTCTGGAGTGCGGTTGTTCGGTTGTTCCTATGCCATGTATGCGCACAGTGACAGGAAACGGCGGAATACCCGGGTGTATGTCTGATATCACAATGTCCTCGCAAGAGCGTGTGCCCACGATCTTGTGCGGCATCCGTGCCGGTTCCTGGCTTCCTCCTACCCTGTGTGCACACAGCGGCAGGCGGAACGGAGGAACGTCGGAACGGTGTCGGTGTGTGTTTGTCTGTGTTCCACAGGATCAAATTGAGGCGTGTGCGCACGACTCAAATTGGTACTGTGGCTGTTTCTCACGCTTTCCTTTGCCCTGTGTATGCACAGCGGCAAGTGGAATGGTGGAACGGTGGAGGTGTGTGTAGTGGCGTGAAGAGTCTTATTTCACAGAATCCGGTTGCGACGTGTGCGCACCATTCAACCCGATACTGTGGTTGCTTCTCGCGGCTCCTCTTACCCTGTGTGCGCACAGCGGCAAGTGGAACGGCGTGTGCAGAGTCTGACAGAGACGTGTGCTCACGACTCTGCAAGTCTCTGCAGTCAGTTTCCAGTTCCTATTACCCTGTGTGCTCATAGTGGTAATAGGGACGGAGAAACGGTGGGACGGTGGTTGGCGGTAGTTTAGTGCCTGTAGTTGCGCCACGTGTGCTCACGAAGGTGCTCCTCCCGGTACCTAGTGGGTCTGAATTACCCTGTGTACTCATAGTGGTAATCCAGATAGAGGTACGGTGTTTTTAGATATCTGCGCCGTTACGTGTGCGCACGAAACGGCCAGATGTCGGTAGTTCTCTTAGCGCTCTCCTAACGGTGTCACGTGCTCACGGCAACGCTTGGATCGGAAGCTCTAACTGAACTCCCCGCTGTGCTGTCGCGGCTAAGCTTATATAGCCCTAGTCGCTGGCGCCAACGCCCTCTGGAGGTGAGTGGGACGTGTAGTGTGTGTGTATTCGTGTGGTGCTTTGTATGTTCCTTTCGCTGGTGTGTGTGCGGCGATTTGCGCCCGTCGTCGGTTTTATCCGCGGCTGTATTCGCGTTGCTCGAGCACGTGTTCCTGTACATGAGCATTCGGCTTGTGCTCGCGTTGTTTACGTGCGGGTTCGCCCTTCGCTCGCTCATGTGTGTGTCTCGTTGTTTCCTATTTCCTATTTCCTTTATCCTTCCTTTGTTGCCCTAAGTGTAATAGTAGTTGTGCGACTGAATTCCAGATGGCCTCCAGCAAATGGAGCAAAAATTCGTATAAATTATAAACTGCGTGTCCGTGTATAATGATGTCTATGAGTAACTTAATAAGTCTACAAAGTATAATAACCACAATTAGTCCCACGCTCGCGGTACCGAATGCTAAAAAACTAGACCACATTTTATCCCATGTATTTCTTGCAATTACTTCGATAGCTCGTTCATTAAACATATTTGTTATTGCTATTCCTTTCTGGTTTACATTTTCACCAGCCATTCCCAATGCTACTTTGATTAATACGGTTGGTTTTTCGATCGGAAATAATATCATCACACGGAGTCAATTTAAATCTTTTTCTCCGTAGATTCCTCCTATTGCTAATGTTTCCGGACTCATAAATTTCCATGCCGGTTTTGATTATGGCCTCAGTGTTTCTGGTTCCACCTCAATTTTTAGCATAGGCAACATTTTATACCAGTGGTTATCTATTTTAAACATCGCTGGGATTCTGCTATCGTACGTAATTTGTATACCGGTTCTTACAAGTATTCGAGTTATAGGAGTTGGGAAGAGCTCTTCTTCTCCGCGTCGGACTGGGAGTTGGTCGTAGCATTTAGTCGTGTTTCGTATTTTTATTTACACGCGCAGACATTTTAACATATGTATTGCTTCTCCGGCTACCACGCATATATATCCGTTTGATTCCATAAGTCTGTACCCGAGATCTTCTGGAGATATAGTCGCGATTGAGATTGCATTTTCGAGTACTTTTCGTTCAAGTTCGCATTTTTATTGTGAAATTTTATAATACATTTCTTGGAATTGTCCTCTAATGTGTTTTTCGATATAGAAAAATTTGGAGTTTACGTAGGCAAAAATATCTAGGTTAGTGGTGCTGATGGGTGACTTTTTAATTAATTCTCCCGAATGTATATCTTCTAATACGAATAGTTTTGGATGCTCGGTACCAAAGAATATATATCCGCACTTGTGTAATTCGTTTGTTTTTCACAGAGCAAAAGTTATGTCTTCCGATTCTAATGACTACATAACTTTCTGAGCTTCTTCGTCATATACTGTATTCAAGTATCCTTCGTAAAGTACTGAGTACTTATTTAGTCCGCAAAAGACTATTACTTGTACTTGACAATAAATTAATAATTTATGAAAAAGAGACACGCGTATTTGAGTAGACTCGAAGTAATTACGTCTCTAACCGATTTATAACCACCATTCTATTGCTAGATCGAAGAATAGAGGTGAGTAAGCAGCGGGTAAGCGGCGAGTAAGTGACCAAGTACTTGCTTGCATCATCTTTTATAATGACGCACGGTGGCGTATCTCTTAGTACGATTATCTGGAATCGTTGAGTGGTTCCGCACTGTTGCTGCGCGCCTATTTGGCTAGTCATACCCGATTGCGCTCTAACTAGCAATGCTGTAAAGGTGTAACTCATCACACGTGACAGTATATTATACCAAATAGTTTACAGGACCAAATAGTCTACATTTTATACACCTGAAATTTATATTATATTTACCGCGCGTTAATAGAGTAGACTGCAATTCCCTTGCATTTGATTTGCACACAAAAATTGGAACCTTTACTAGGTAGGGAAGCTTACGCTCCGTACTTTTCAAGCCCGTGAGAGTATGTGAAGCGCAGTGCGAGATTTATCGCCATTTATTCATTGTCTTTATCCCTGCAAATATTTATTTTGGTCAGATATAGCTCATCAATACATAATCAGGGGGTTTTGAGGTTGAAAGACAAGCATCCATCCTCAGATTTTCCAAAATAACGGACTCGGTGTGCATTACGTGATCCCGGTAAACCAACTGCGTCACCGTACAACGGCTTAAATCGGCTCGCCTATGCATTAACGGGGGTTTTCGGGCTCGCTAAACAAGAATCGGTCTTCAGATTTTCAAAATAATACTAATAAACTTTAATTTAAAGAATCAAGAACATCAAATTTTAAACGTTAAGAGATAAAATTTCACATGTATTATTAAAATTGTAAAACGTTGTTTAGTATTTTACACAATATTTTCACATAATAAATTTTATGCAAAATTTTGTTCTTTCATTCTATTTAAATTTTAACATTAATACAAAGTAAATATATTTTCTAAATTCATTAATTTTTAGATATTTAACGGACTTTTGCTAGAAATCTATGAGAGGCTATTAAGTCTTTTGAAAAGTTTTTTTTTCATGCTGATCTGTTTAATGAGAGGCATCTAATTGATCTAAAAATTCTTGAAAATAAAGTGTATTGGAATTAAGGCTGACATTTACAATTTTGTTAATCTAACACCGGCATCTATTTCAGTGGAAACAAAAATCTCCGAGTGCTCACGGAAGAGCCGGGCTACTCGTTTTAGCCAGATTCCAGTCGACTGGAGGGTCACGTGATACTATATGGCAGCGGCAATCTTGGTTTTCGTAAATCTGACGGTAGATTCTTGTTTGGCACCCTCAAAAAATACCAATTCGGCATTGGCTAGCTGATCTGAGTCGTTGTGCGGTAATTTCAAAGATTAAACAGGATCACGTAATCCATACCGGATCTGCTATCTTGGATTTCGAAAATCTGAGGGTGAGTTCTTGTTCAGCGACCTCGAAAACTATAAACGCCGGAAAAATAAAGATTTGCATGGATAAAGCGTTAAAAGTTAAGTCAGATGGAGCCCCTCCTGCGGCCATATTGGCTTAGCGATCATAAATTTCGAAAAACGCCTGTCTGATTTCAAAAATATACGTTTTACAAACATTTTAAGCTGTCGTAGGACTTATTTGGTAGCTCCCAACTTTGACCAAGTTAGATAGCTTTTCTGATGCGAAATACCTTATATATATATACTCCGCGCCCATCCTGTCCCCTCAACTAGCCCCTCCACTTTTTAACGATAAATCTTTACGATAAAATTTACGTTCTTTTTGTGGCCTACTGCCCCATCTACCCTTCTCCGCCCCTCCATGCCCCCCCCCGCCCCCTCTGTAGCTCCTCCAGTAGCCCCTTCTCTACTCCTTTCCTGAAAAATTATTTTTACATTATTCGATGGTAGATTTTAAGCATTAATTTTAACGTTTTGGTTGTTCTTCAATAAGATCACGGAACTTATCATGAAATTAAACTTTTTCATTAGTGGAGACAGCTTTCTACACCACCCTAGAGGTACTGTCAGAAAAACTTTATTGTTTTTTCAATATAGTTTTAAAAAATTTACCATAAATTTCACAGAATTTTATGATATGATAAAACGATATAAAATTATGGTGTATGTCAAAAACAGATTTTATTTTGTAAAGTAACTCTCCCCCTCCCCTACTTACAAAATTAAGTATTCATTTTTATAATATTTTGAAAATATTTTGAAAAAAGCGTACAGCATAGCAATTATTGGATTCTATGACCAAAACTCATGGTTTTCTATATCAAATTTGTTAATGATATACTTGAGACCGCGGTAATTTCATAGAATACGGCCGCATTAACAGTTATATTTAGGTGGGCTGGTCTGGAGTGCGATAACACCATTCTGGGAAAATGTTAACTTCCAAAGTCCACGCATTGCTTAATGGAAACATTCCTTGTCGCTTTAATACCCTTTGTATCAACGCTATAACTGTACTGGTACCTACTGCGATTGTGAAGGACATGACTTCCAGGCTGACACTGGAATTTATGGACTTAGACTGCATCACTACGCGAACTTGGGACTAAGGCCCAAAGAAGCGGCCACGCTTTCGGAGCCAATAACCGAGGACAAATGTTAGGTGTCTACGAGTTTGACGCGAAGGAGGCAACGGAACTACTCAAAATAGGCAGAACAAAACCGGATGGATAAACTGCCTTATATGACTCAGGCTCCGCGTGATGAAGTGCTACAAATACCTTGGTTTTGGTTACATAAAGGAATATTACAAGGGACCAGAGAGACGCGACTGCTGCTGGAAATGTGGCCAAAAGGGGTATCAGGGCAAGGCGTGCACTAACGCCACTTCCTCTTTCCTCTACGAGGGGTATGCCGAGTTCATTAAGGCACACGTACCCGGCATATATTCGTATACTGCACTTAAGGTAGCACTGACGGAACAGCAGACCCGACAGACAAAATGAAACTGACAATACTCCAATGCAACCTGAACGGAAGCAGCATAGCACACGCATTGATTCCACAGCTTGCGACGGAAATGGACCCGGACGTGCTCACAATAAGCGAGCAGTACAGAAACATTCAAGAAACCGCCGTGGATCGCTTGCAACGGATTCGGGGAAGATTTTGTGCGGGTACGCTCCCTACGAAGGCTGGCGATTTCGGATGGGACTGCGGCTGCAGATGGAGACTGGTTGACATTGCTGTTGTTGTTGCTGCTGTGTTCGAGCTGGGGGATGAGGCGTTCCGACGTCAGCTCCTAGGCTCGCGCCTTAAGCTCGGTGATGGATGTCTCGAAACTTGTCATGCGAGTCTATAGCTGGGGCAGGACATCGAGAGCCTTGAGGCGCTGTTCAATAGGGCCTAACCTTACCTCTAGATCGGAAATCCTCTCCGAGGTGTCCCTCTGCACCTCCACCACTTCATGCTGCTTAGTACGGATCAAAGCAGCAAGGATATTCTGAAGAGTGTGCTCCATAGTGGTGGTCGGTGTTGGTGTTGCGGTAGCTGCTGGGTGCGTTGGCGATTGGCTGCGCGAGGGGTTCGTAGATGGTGGTGCTGACTCGATCTTCTTCTTTTTGGCGCCTTTAGATGACATGTTGCTGCTATTAAGCGTAGAAGTAATTGCGGCAGATCTCGCATTTTTTAGAGTCCTTTGTCTGAAGGGCTTTATAGCAGGCCTTGCAGATGGTTGTAAAGACTTCTGCGCACTTCTCTCCACTTGCAACGAGACGTCAGTCTCGTGCAGAATACGCACAAGCGGTCACACAAATAAGCGAGCGAAAGGCAGACCCGCACGTCAACAACATGAGCACAAGCCGAGTGCTCATGGATAGCAACACGTGCTCGAGCAATGTAAACATAGCCGCGAACGAAACCGATGACGGGCGCAAACAAACTAACACATACCACCGAAAAGAGCACGGAAAGCACCACACAAATACACAAACAATACTCGACCCACTCACCACCAGAGCGTTGGCACCAACGACTGGGGCTATATAAGCCCAGCCGCGACAGCACGGCGGCAGTTCAATCAGAGCTCCGGATCCGAGCGTTGCCGTGAGCACACGACACCGCTGGGAGGGCACTAGAGGAACTGTCGATATCTGACCGTTTTCGTGCGCACACGTAACGGCGGAGATACCGAAATTACCGCACTGTCATCTGAATTACCACTGTGCGCACACAGGGTAATTCAGACCCACCGAGTACCTGGAGGAGCGCAGTCGTGCGCACACGTCTCAATCAGGTCATGTGGGAATCCTACCGACACACTAACATCACGCCGACGTTCCTCCGTTCCACCTGCCCCTGTGCGCACACAGGGTAGGAGGAAACCGGGAACCGGCGCGGAGTCCGCACAAGATCGTGCGCACACGTTCTCGCGAGGACTCCGCGATAGCGATTATACTCCTGGGTGCTTCACCGGGGAATAACCGGACCGCCGTGCTCTAGGCGTAATATGTACAAGTAGATGTAAGCGAAAGCGTACTTGCTACCGTGCCGTATAAACGATACGTACCGTAACGAATAGATGTTAAGCGACGACTAGATACTAAGAAGTAATTGTAAGAGATAAGTCTTTTTAAAGGCGTACTTTTGTTTAGTTACAGGTGGCGAATGACGACGCGCCTTGATAAATTCTAAATATATATAAACTAATTAAATTGAACCAAACAGAGTTGTTTTTAACCTCACTCCCCTCTCCGAATCCTGAATCCCGACTGACGACATCCGGTGCGAGGGGAACGCAACCGTTACACACTAGTACTCATTTTTTGCCGGCAACTTACTGGCAGCCGATAAAGTCGAGTGCGTGGGAGGTTACGCTTTGATGTTGAGTTGCTGTGAATGACTGAGCGAAGATGATGTTCCATCGTCTCGAGAGGTGTCGCCAGGTGGTTGTCCAGGAGAGCAAAAGGCAGGCCAAAAGGGAGAGAGCGATGTCAAGAAAGTTTGCAGGTTATGTTACAGAGGAGAAATTTCAAGTGCAGAAAAGTAGTAAAGCAAAATGCAGTCTCCAGCGGAAATATATGTCAGCTTGAAGATTGCATTAAGGAGCGTGCAACAAACTGTAAACAAAAGTGCCCGGGGTCCGAAAGAGAGAGAGAGATAGAGAGAGAGAGAGAGAGAGAGAGGGAGAGAGGGAGAGAGGGAGAGAGGGAGAGGGGGAGAGAGGCAGAGAGGGAGATAGGAGAGGGGGAGCGAGGGAGAGGGGGAGAGGGGGGAGAGAACCTTAAGGTTTAGCTTTCGGTTGTCTCAAATAGAAATAAAAGATTTTTATCGATATTATAGTTTATTTATTTAGAATGAAATATAATAAACATTTGATATTTACATACACGATATAAAGTTAAAAAGACTATGAATTAATAACCTGCGCAACAATCTAATAAAAATATAACTTATTTATCCTATTATGGGATTAATGATACACATCCCAACAGAGTAAATTGAAACTTTTTATTAATAATCATTGATATACACCCTGCGTCGATAGAATCAGATAAAAACGCGGTGTAAGAAAGAGAGTTGGTCTGACGACCCCCACTCCTTGTAATCTTATTGAAGTCCTTCGCTTCGTCTCCGCGGGGCGCCGCAACAGAAACGGTGTACTAGATGATACACACCTACAGTCAGCTTCTGAACACATGCGTTTGTGTGAGTGTACGACTCACAGATACAGTACGCCATGTTTGTGTGCGTGAATATGCTACATTTTCTGTAGCGGCGATCGCATGTGTTCTGGCGTAGCAGAAACGCATTTCAAGAAAGCAGCAAAGCATACAGAAAGCACAATCAAAGGTATCGCAACACCCTAGCCACTACAGCCATCAACATCATTATTTGAAAAGAATCGAAAGCTGCATATGATCATCACCCCCCCTGTGGGGGCTTTAGTGGTGCTTAGGTATAAATTTAAGCTTAAGATTTAGTTAAAGCTTAAGTTTAAAATCTTGTATATTTAATAAATAAATATTTAATAAAAATATCCTGAGTACCGATAATTGGTGTGACTCGTACGACGGTAAGTATAGGCGGGTAGATAAGATTTAGCTAATAAACGTATCTTATGAGTATCAAGAGTGTAATGCAATATTTGCAACTGACTTATTTCGTTATTTTTGTATTAAAATTTATAATATTAAATACATCAATGCGATATCCAATCAGTCCATTAGATACGCATATTCTCACTGGGGTTATTGTATTAAATTAGTTGCTAGAATGGCAATATTGTACATATTTTTAAATAGTATTCAATTGTTTTATTGTTAAATAGAGATAGATATGAAAGGAAGCATTGGATAATAAAATGCGTTTCTGCTACGCGAGAATACACGCGATCGCCGCTACAGAAAATGTAGCATATTCACACACACAAACATGGCGTACTGTATTGGTGAGTCGCACAGTCACACAAACGCACATGTTCAGGAGCTGACTGTAGGTATGTATCATCTAGTACACTGTTTCTGTGGCGGCGCCTTGCGGACTTCAATAAGATAATTTAATTAATTAATTAATTCTTAATTGTGGTAACTTTAATTCATTTTCATTATTTGTAACATAATCTTGACCATAATCAATAGAATTTTGGAAACTTGTACTAAAACGCCAATACGTTATGTTATATGTTTGGACGAATGCTTTAATTTCGACTTCATTACTTGACGTGACGTTCATAGACATATGCATCTTATAAGTACATCTATTAATAAATTTTAAACTGTAGGACTCGTCGCCTATAATGTATGGCTAAAAATGATACCAATTTTTAAGTTCGTGATTAACAATTTTCGCTTTAACCTTCATGTGATTTTCTTCAGTAATAAGGGCATGGCATACCCCTATATTACCGCAGGTAGTGTCATTATAATTTTCCAAACCACTCTATAAATACTGAACGGAATGCGCTCAAACTTTCAGCATCGCTTTCTTTTATAAAAATGAACACCAAATGACTAAAATTTTGAGGAAAATCTAAAATATATTAATTTCTCTTTCTCGACGCTCTACTTTAAGTGCGAGTAAGCAAACAGGTTTCTCGTTCGACGCCATTGACCTCTCTCACTTGCTCTCACAGCTGAACATAGACTAAAACCAATGAACATATTAAAAAATAAGTTAGCCATTCAGGAAAAGTGGTTTGTACTGATGATTCTATGTATTTGAATAAAGAAATCAAATATAATTATATAGCATCAAAACCTTCTTAAAATATGGACATTTTTTAATTTTACTATATAGACCACTTTTATCATATGGCTAACTGTTTTCCCAAAACAGGAAAGTAGTTTTCCTAAAAAAGGAAACGGATTCCAATATCTCATTACAAAACGAGCACAATAATTTTTTTTTCATGTCAAATTCGAGTGAAGCACGAATTTTGATTAATTTTTTTGCATCTCGGCTCACTGTGCACTCCCCCCCCCCCCCCCCCTCCAACCATGACCCTCTTCTAGCCCCCCACAATAAAAAAATAACGTAAAATTTTTATGTTATGTTTGAAAATCCAAAAGACCCCCCCCCTTACCATATCCACCTAACAGTATTATATGACACTTATTTATGAGTAAGATAATTATTAAATGCAATATATAATAAATCATCGATCGACTTCTCTCTAGAGACGTCTGTTCGAATGTTCTCAATGGAATGAAAACTTTTCTCTGTAAATAAGACTTAAAGAAGTTAATAAACATTCAGAAAGTAAAATTAGCATAGATTATAGAGATTCAGTAAGGTAATAAAGCAAGATAAGGAGAAGGTAAACACATGAAGACACATCCATAGTCTGCTTAGTACTATTAAGATCATTCATTCATTAGAGACATTCGTACTCCATTATACAAATCTATAAAAATATATATTTTGAAAAATATGTTATGTGTATAATTAAATAATGAAAAGAGAAATTTATGATAATACTAAAAAGTATTTTATATTAATTAATTACAGGTTGAAGTAGAGAAACTTCCAGTATACATACGTACATATGTGTCAGCAGTGACTATAATTAATAATTTTTATACACGATTTGTTTTCTTTATATGATATATTATTTTTTTGCAATATTTCAGTTGGTGGGATTTATACAGTTATTAGATCGAAAGCATATGTATCAGTGGAGGAAATGGGTGATCAATACTGCTTATTAGGGCCTTATAAAGAAAATTGTGCCAAAACTGAAATTGAAGAAATGGACTTTCCACTAAGCAGTCAGTTAAATAAGACTGTTCAGGTTTTACGAGATCAAGGTTTTAAAGTGAGTAAAATTATTAATAAATATTTTGTGTCAAATCGATCGTTAAGTTTTATGTTACAATAATTAGTGGAACTATCGAAAACAGGATACAGGATACCGAAGACAAATAATCAGACTGAAAGTGTAAATTCCGTATTTAATATATAGTGAATACGTGCTGCGCGGCTATAAATAATTATTTAATTATCGAGAAACTAGCCGTTGGCCCGAGAGCTTTATGTAGTGAGCACAGAGTATTAGGCCTTACACGAGTTGTTATAGTAGTTAGAAGTGGACGCGTATATATGTCCGTACTGCTGATATGGTTATTAGGTAATTAGGCTGATGTATTATTAGGGATTTCGTAGGTTTTGTAGATATTTATTATTAGGAATAATATGCTCTCAGTTCATCTAAATTGTAATGGTTTGGTTTATTGAGATAAGACAGAGTACTTTACTTTACAAGCGGTTTTCAATAATCACAGATGTTATAATGTTTAGTTCTAATATAGTTTTTAGTTACGTTATTCTATTTACTATTTATTGTTTATATTAATTTTTATCTATGTTGTTCTACTAAGGCAACTTACAATTACAGTAGTTCTCTCGCACGTTGGATGACGTAGTCTCCTTCTTGGTGTGGCAGATGCTAACTGTTCTATCCTACACGATTTCTCATAGCAAATTATTCGAACTTATCTAAGCTGTGTTTCCACTAACGCCAGATGTATTGACGGACCCTTCGCCTGTTGCACGTTGCAGACTATCTAACCAGATACAAGGAGTTCTACTATAGTCTGTACACAGAGTTTGAGTGGTCTCTACGCGCTCAATAGGCGATGCGCACAGTGATATAGCACTCGTACTCATTTCTGGGTACAGCTACACGACAACAAATTACTTGTACAAAAAGCACTGTGTGGATCAATTCAGGAGCTTATAAAGCCTCGGCGTCGATGCAAGCAGTTTATTGGTTTTAATTGGTCGCAATCATTTAGTGTGTCATTAAGTCAACTGCTCTGCTCGGTGTCGGACTTAGACTGACTATTGTCCTCCGCTGAGGGCATTACATTACCTCGGTGACGCGGTCCTAACAGTACTTGGCAGCTGATCAAAGAGGAGACGCTAATATCCAGGTATACGCGCAAACGGTCAGGCGGACGAACCGTCTGTTTATTGCCCTACTGTTTGCGCGCCTGAACATTATGGAGTATGCTTTTAATACCCATGCGTCTTTTTTCGATCTTTATTACTGTGTTTGTTTCTGCTAGAGACACTATACAAAAATGGCCGCATCGCTGAAGGACTTCAGGGGACAAACCACCTTCAAAATCTGAAACAAAAAATTCAACATTATATTAGAATTTTAAAATATAATTGAAAAAGAGTCTTTTCATATTAAAATACATACAATAAACATTATCTGAATTTTTAAGGTATTTCAACCTCATGTGCCTCCATAGCAAAGCAGACTAGTTTCGATGACTTTTTTCACTGTCCGTAAGATTCCAAGTGTACGCATGGTTGGATTGGGCTCGAATTTTGTGGAGATACTCTTTATACGTGTACTTCCAGTATGAACGGAGGGATTTTTATTTGAGCTAGTGGAAGTATATTTTTGTTTAAATAATTGCAATATTACACTTTACACACACAATATCAACTTTGAAACCGAAGCCATGTACACCAGATCCACTAAATGCCACTTTGCCGTTGCACTGATTGCATACTAAAATTTTCTGTTACACTTTTAAGTTTTTTTGCACTGGTAGAGGGTCTTGGACTTTTTGATTGATTTTCCTTCTTCGTCAAAAATTCTCTTCGCCTCTTCTTAGGTCTCCTTCGAGAATACTTATTGTCAGTATGAGTACTTTGAAGTTTTCCTTTGAAGGTAGTTCGAAAATTTACATAATATGTTTCAAAATTAAATAAAATTATATGTAAACAACTGTGTTATAAATCATGATATACAATAACATATATCTATATAATGATAATAATGGCTACTTTTTATTTTGTTTAACAAAATTTATCTCACATTTGATCTTAAAAAAGAAAAAATATAAAAGAAATAGAAAATAAGAAAAACCAAATTTTATTGAAATTCAGTAAAAAGGTGGTATACAAATTTTGCTTAAAACTTGTAGTCGTAACCCTTGGTAAGAATTCGCGGGTTTATTCTAGTAACCCCACGTCTTCCACTTCGCATTTGAACTAAGTGGCTCCGGTTTACACCATTCAACCGTGAAGTCTGCTACCACTGCCACACAGAATCCAACCCTTATCCGAGGAACACAGTGCGATCTGGCACGTTCGATATCTCACTGTGGGGCTTGGCTACCCGGCCCTGTGTACTGGTGGTCTGTCATACCAGTCATCGGTTTGGTGACCGCTTGTTTGACAGCCTCCTGCCCAGATTTATTCCGCGAAGAAAGCGTGGTGGGTTTCCATACGCGTTAGACTAGCGTTCCACAAGTTTCCATCCTCGCTTTCAGCCAATCCCTGCATTAGTTTCTATTCCTCCTCCGTCAGGTAGTACATTAGCAAGGCCGCATTGAGCGGGACCCGGCCAATACCCCGACAGGGAGGGGTCGCATCGTGGTCGGTAGCCTCCCCATGATCCCTCGCCTCTCGTTGCCGTACTAACCACTTGATTCTGGTCCGGCCTCTGCCAGACGCTCTAGAGGCTCATGAGAGATCGGTTAGCTTGTTCTTGCCTTCCGTTCTCCTTGGGGCGCTTCAGCAGGAGACTTTTCTTCTTCAGCGCTTTTTCTAGTATTTGCTACCACCTCCGCTTAAAGAGCTCAAGCTCAGCCTTCCTTTGTCCGCTCTGGCTCATCCCTTCTAATGTAGCTTCTTGCGAAGCTTGCCAGCGTTCTATAAGCGCACAGGGTCACGTATGACCTTTGTTTGTAACTTCTTGATTTTGGGGTCCTCAAACTCTAATTTTCTCAAACTCTTTTTTCTCCGGACATTCGAAGAGAATGTGTTTTGGCGTCTGCACTGAAAGGCGGTTAGAGCCTGCGAAGCGCCACCGGTCGGTTAGCGATTATACTTTGATTTCGTGTAAAGGTTGCACCGGTTTTAGCACAGTATACGTTCTAAACTCCAGAACAATGTTTATCCTACATATGCGTATACCGCAAGCGCTTCTATTACGGTTATGGATAATCCAATATACTACATTAAGAATAACGCATCTTTCATGTGTATACAGGGTGACCCATTTTAATCGCCGTACCCGGATTTCTTGGAACCTAAGCCAGATAGAGAAAAACGGTTTAGACAAAAGTTGTAGGGGACAGAGGGTGTCACACAATGGCGCTAACGTCGTTGACCTTGAACTTGACCTTCAAGGTTATTTCAAGGTCAAAGTGGTTTTTTCATATAGGAACACCTAGTTTTGACCCCGGATTCGGAAAGAGCGGGCAATTTTACGTTCAAAATCATATTGAGACATTTTTTTCAAGGTCATTTCAAGGTTAAACTCTGAAAAGTCCGTTTAAAATCAGTTTTTCCATGAACCACAGGATTAGCTGGTTAAAATCGATCTTAGGCTTAATAGGGGAACCCACACACCCCAAACCCAAAAGTTACACATCCTAGTAAACAAAACTCAAACTCGCACTTCCTAACCCCATACACTTCATACCCTCACATGCTAAACTGTTACACCCCGATCCCACACAACCATACCCCACATTCCCAAGTCCCACACATCCCTACCCCACGCATGCTATCCTGCACACCCCAAATCTGTTATAAATGTATTAACATTACTTTTTGCGCCACCCAGAAACAACGACGTGGACGTAGTAAGGATTGCTTCCTTTGGGGTGTTTGATTAAAGTGAATCCCCTTGCCTCTCACTAATGTAAATAAATTTTTATTTTTACAAAAAACTTATAACTTCTTAAAAAATAAGGATACAACATTTCTGTTTTGTATAAAAAACATCATAGCTATTTTTTTTAGAATCGAACATTAAAAAAAAACTTAATATTTAAAATGGGTGGAATATCTTAAAATCGGTGAGCATTTAAGATTTAATTAAAAGAACCATTGACGGAATTTATTTTCTTCGTAGATGGGTTTTTAATGATTACATTATCAAAATTAGTATTTCTGAAATTCGAACGTTACTAATTACTATTTTTATTTTATTTTTATTTATTGACCATATACATATGCTTATCAAAGCATCCTATAGAGACAAACTTAGTTGCCTGTACATAGGTATGGTACATATAATCTTAGAATCTAAAACTTAATCTAAAAAATAACAAAAAGATGATACAGCATCTTTTTGATAATCTTTTTAATAAATTCCTGTGTAAGTTAAGTAACGATGCATACAATTTTCAAATAACGCTATCTATAATTTTCTCTTATAAACTTTTTTAGTCTTTTCTTAATTGCGATTTTGTTACCTCTTAGAGTTTTAAAATCATTCGTTAAAGTGTTGTACACTTTTACAGCTACGAAATAGCTGTTTTTTCTGTTCACAGCTTTCTTATTTTTTGGTAATTGTATACTCTTATTCCTAGTATTGCTAGAACTTATGCTATATTTTTCTCTTAAACTATGGTAATGATATGTAATAGCTTCCAATTGGAAAAGTTGCCTTACAGTAAGAGGAGGGTCTTGTATTTGAAACTGATCCCTGTTTATAATTTTTAATAGTTTCTTCTGTATTCCTTGTATCAAATTTAAACAATTATTGTACGCTCCTCCCCAGGCTATTATGCCGTAGTTAGTTAAACTTTGGAAAAAAGCATAATACATCATCATTAATGTTTTGTTATCCATTCTTTTTTTTATTTTCGCAAAAATAAAAATTAAATATTTTGTTTTTTTTACTATATAATCAACATGTTTATCCCATTTCATGTTATAATCAAAAATTAATCCCAAATATTTATGGCTTTCTACTCTTTCTATTTTAGTATTTCCTATCTCTATATTTAGAGTGTCCGGGACACTATCACAGTAGCTGCCATAGGCAATATAAACCGTTTTTTTAACATTTAGAGATAATTTATTTACAGTAAGCCACTTTGCTACATCGCTAAGATATTTGTTCATTTTGTCCTGGGCAGAAGACCACGTGCTATCACTAGCAATGATAACAGTGTCATCGGCATAAGACACAATTGTATCATTCTGCATATCCCTCAGTAGGTCGTTAACATAAAGTATGAAAAATAATGGTCCTAATATGGTCCCTTGCGGGACACCAATAGTTATATCTTTATATTCACTTTTACAGTCTTGGATTTTCACACATTGTTTTCTACCTGAGAGATAGCTATTTATTAAGTCAAAAGCACTACCTCTTATTCCATACCTATCTAATTTATCTAAAAGTTTCTTGTGATCTACTGTGTCAAAAGCTTTTGCTAAATCCAAGAATGTAGTTATTATCGGAGTACTTTTGTCTATATTATTATATATAATGTTTGAGATGTAATTTAAAGCATCCGTAGTTCCTCTATTTTTAACAAAGCCAAATTGTTTATCAGATATAATATTACATTCCGTTAGGAAATTAAACAATCTATTATATAATATTTTTTCAAAGATCTTGGCTATATTTGATATCAGCGATATCGGCCTGTAATTTGATACACAGGAACTATCACCAGCCTTGTATATAGGAACTATGTCCGCTTGTTTTAAAGCGTTTGGCCACGTGGCTTGTTGTATACACATATTAAAAATATGTGTCAATGGTTCCGCAATATAATTTGCAATTGTCTTAATTGTTTTAGCATTAATATTATCAACACCTCCAGTTTTATTTTTCAGCGAATTAATAGTTTTCATAATCTCAAAATTGTTAGTAGGGTAGATGAAAATTGATTTATTATTTTTATCTGGGGGTTTTAGTTCTGTATCTAAATTTTGAATCTTATTACTTAAATCAATACCTATTTTACAAAAATAATTATTCATGTGATTAGCTATAGTATATTTGTCTTCAACCTTTTGACCATTTACGATTAGGTAATCAAGTGACTTGTTTTTTTGAGATTTTTTGCCAATCTTTGTGTTGATAATACTCCATAACTGTCTTGGATTGCCAATATTTTTTTTTATTTCACTATTCTCAAATTTGTATTTCGCATCTTTTATAACTTTATTCAAAATTTTTTCGTAATTTTTGTATTCATTTTTTAAAACTAAGTTAGTTGGGTTCTTTTTCCATAGATTATACATATTTTCTTTAGTACCGCATGACACTTGGATAGCTTTAGTTATCCAGTTTTTTCTCGGCAGTGTACCTTTATTTTTTCTATTGTTTTTTTTGCAACATGTAGCATTTTCAAGACAGTTATGTGACATGTGTATCATAATATCCACTGCTTCATTGGGATCTTGTTTGGTCAGCAATGATTGCCAATCCAGTTTTTCAGCATACTTTTTTAGTTTCCTGTAATTTATGTATTTGTTATCCTTTTCGCCATCTTTCTGTAGTGTGTTCTCATTAACACTTATGACTAATGGATAGTGATCGTTAAACGGATTATTCAATTTAAAAGAATCAATATTTATGGTTTTAGTTTTAGCGAAACAGTTGTCAATGCACGTGCCATTTTCATTATTTACTGAGGGTCGTGTAATTCCTCTAAAGTATGGTATATATTCAAGTTCTAGATAATTCATTAAAAATTCCTGACTAATTATTTTTTCACTCATTTCATTATTTACCATATTATTTTCTAATATATCTATATTAAAATCTCCAAAAATGCAGTGGTTATTAATATTTCTATTTTTTGCTAAAAACTTTTTGACACTATTTACAAATTCAGATTTTGGTATATCATGGCACCTATATATGGCAGATATTCTTATTGCCTCTCCGGACATAAGTTTAATGTCAGTACTTACAACACTCAATCTATCAACAACATCTATTCTAGTATTATAATAAATATTTTTTTTTATATATATCATGACGCCGTCCGCCTTATTTATATAACTTTCATTGTAACAACTTTCATAACCTTGCAGTTGATAATATTGAGAATGTTGCAATTTCCACGTTTCCGTACATACAATTATACATGGTTTTCTTACTAAACATTCAATGAACACTTCCAGCTTTTCAAAATTTGCATTCAAACTCCTTATATTCACACACAACATTACGTTCTTTTTTTTCATTATTGCTTTATTAAGTTTTTTGATATCGTCTATTTCCAATTCAAACTTGCTTATCTCTTCAAAATTGATGTCTTGATCCATCACTATTGCTTCTTGCTTCTTAGTCTTGCTGCTATATTCACGTTGATTGATTGGAGTGACGTTGACGATATTCCAGAAGTTTTAGCCACGACACCTTTGTCCGATGTTCTCACTGCATTGCCGATATATCTTGGTAATGCAGGCTGCGTCGTATAATCGGTAAAGTCGATGAACTTTCTGATCTTAGATTGCAGAATTTTGCATTCGTGGCTATCTGTTGCCATATGTTCAACACTGTAATTTGTTTTATATCTCTCATTACTATAATCACAATTTGCACATTTTAATTTATTTACTTGACAGTCTTTAGTTTTATGATCACCAGCACACCTTAGGCATATAGAATTATTTTTACATTTGCTGCCACTGTGTCCATACCTGCCACAATTAAAGCATGGTTTAATGTTACAGTAATCATACACTCTGCAGCTTTGATAACCTACAAATATCCTATTACTGTTCTCTCTGATGTGTTGGTATGTTTCGGCTGGCATTTCTAGAATCACTGTTTGCAGATTCGTTTTGTTATTCTTGTAGGAAGTCAGAACAACACATTTCTTTTTAAAATTTCCAAAGTTCCTTTCATTGATGTCATTTTCCATATTTTTATCATCCATATTTTCCAAATTGTTTATTCCTACAACTTTTACTTTAGGATTATTAACCTGTTCCTTATTGACATCACATAATTTTGACAGCTTACTTTGTAGTAATTTATGAGCTTTGCCTACACTTTCCTCATTTAAACAGTTTATAATTATTTCATCTTTTTTCTTGACTACTTTTTTAGTTTGAATTGATTTGTCTTTTATCAAGTAGTGCGATACCAATTGATTTATATCGTCAATGGTTTCCTCTTCAGATTTATTATTTATTATAATACTAGGTATACGTTTAGGCTTACTATTATTTTTATTATTTGAGATAACATCAGCATACGTTTTACTTTTAACCATTGGCAGTTCATTTCTTTCTTTGTCTAGTAATTGTTTCAATAAGTCATTTTTTTCTTTTAATTCTTTATTCAATTCTCTCAGTAAAGCATTTTCACGTTTGATGTTGTCTCCTATTAGTTCTTGATCACCTTCGTTAAGTAGATTATTATCGAATTCTTCTAGTATTTGCTTTCTTATTTTTTGTTTTTCAAAGGCCTTGACTCTAGCGATTATGAGCCTCGCATCATTACTTAGCGTTTTTGTATTATCTTTTGAGGTTAGGTCGAGTTCCTCATGTTCAGGACAGATTCCTAGCGCTGCACTTAATCTTATGGCTTTTTCTATTTTTTCAAAATCACTAGTTTGATACACCTTATCACACACTATACACACCACTGACTTAACTTTTTGTTTGTTATTAATTTTAAGCACATTTTCTTTTAGACTACGCTGCGAGCCACTGCTTGCCGCGGCCATCTTGCCGTTGAAGATGGTTGATCTTGACTAATTCATATTATTTTTTTTTATTCACATAAAACAAAAAAATAAAGGAAGTTTTAGTTTTATTTGCAATCAAAATAAGAAATAATGCTTTATTGAATTGAATACCTTTAATGTTTTCATGATTGTTTTTTATTTAACGAAGCATTAATGCAATTACAGTTAGCTAAATAAAGTTACCGTAATTTTCAAACGATTTTCCTTTTTAGATGCGACCGTATAGGGGCGAGCCTTATAATTATTAATATTTTTCATACCTTTTTACTACTTAAATTTAATAGTAATTAATAGCTAACTCAGAAATGGCTGCCTATCCGCCCAACGAGATCGTTGATATGATTTTGGTTTTAGGTGAAAGTCAAAATAATTATCGTGGTGCGGCAAGACTTTATGCTGAACGCTGTCCCAATAGACGACACCCTGATGATAGAGCTATCAGACGTTTAACTCAAAGAGCTCGTGGTGGACACATGGTTCGCCAACGCCATGAGTATGACGAAAATGATAATCGCGTCTTAACTATCCTTGCAATAATTTATCTTGACCCACACATTAGCGCTCGTCGAGTCGAAAGGAAAATTGGTATTCCAAGAAATACTTTAAGAATTATAAATGTGCTTCAACATTACGCGTATCATATTACTCGTACTTTGATTCAAGAGCTACAGTTTGAGCATTTCCAACAGCGTATTGTATTTTGCCAGTGGACTTTACAAATGATAGAAAATGAACCAGACTTTTTAAACTTTCTTCTTTTTTCTGATGAGGCAAAATTTCAAAGTGATGGGGAACTGAATAGGCATAATTGCCATTATTGGTCTGATGTCAATCATCATTGGGTCAGAACTGTAAACCATCAAAGACGTTGGAGTATTATGGTATGGTGCGGGATTATCAATGGATATTTGATTGGCCCTTATTTTTTTGAAGAAAATGTAAATCAACATACCTATTTGACGCTAATTAGAGATTAACTACCTGGGCTGATGGAAGATGTTGATTTACAAACGCGTCGAAGAATGTGGCTCCAGCAGGACGGCGCACCACCACATTTCGTGCGAATTGTAAGGACTTTTTTAAATGAGCACTATGGTAACAGATGGATTGGTCGAGGAGGTCCGGTTAACTGGCCTGCTTGTTTACCCGATGCAGGACAAAATTCGTCGAGCATGCGCTCCCATTCCGAGACAAACTTTGCAGAGTACCGTTCGCCATTTTCAAAGGCGTTTGACTATGTGCCTTGAAGCAAATGGTCGTAATTTCGAGCACTTGCTTCGAGGTTAAATACAAATTTATTTACATTAGTGAGAGGCAACGGGACTCACTTTAATCAAGCACCCCAAAGGAAGCAATCCTTACTACGTCCACGTCGTTGTTTCTGGGTGGCGCAAAAAGTAATTTTAATACATTTATAACAGATTTGGGGTGTGCAGGATAGCATGCGTGGGGTAGGGATGTGTGGGACTTGGGAATATGGGGTATGGTTGTGTGGGATCGGGGTGTAACAGTTTAGCATGTGAGGGCATGATGTGTATGGGATTAGGATGTGCGAGTTTGAGTTTTGTTTACTAGGAGGTATAACTTATGGGTTTGGGGTGTGTGGGTTCCCCTATTAAGCCTAAGATCAATTTTAACCAGCTAAGCCTGTGGTTCATGGAAAAACTGATTTTAAACGGACTTTTCGGAGATTAACCTTAAAATGACCTTGAAAAAAATTTCTCAATATGATTTTGAACGTAAAATTTCCCGCTCTTTCCGAATCCGGGGTCAAGACTAGGTGTTCCTATATGAAAAAACCACTTTGACCTTAAAATAACCTTGAAGGTCAAGCTCAAGGTCAACGACGTTAGCGCCATTGTGTGACCCCCTCTGTCCCCTACAACTTTTGTCTAAACCGTTTTTCTCTATCTAGCTTAGGTTCCGAGAAATCCGGGTGCGGCGATTAAAATGGGTCAACCTGTATACACATGGGTATATGTATATAATAATGACCTCTCGAAAATATGTTGTAAATATGATGTATAAATATAATATTATAATATATGTCTGGTAACATATTGATCATATTTTCTTGTTAATATGTCATTTAACACATTATTAAATAACATTAACGGCATATAGTAAAAAGGTAATTTAATTTTTTTTCTTTTAACACTTCCAATTGTTTATTTATTTATTTATTTAATCCAGAGTACAAAACACGCAGAATTAACATCATATTATACAAATATATAACCGATAAAACCAGCATCCTAGCTAATTTTAATAATTGCACTTAGTAATCTTTTCATATAACTGAAATAATCTAACATGATTATTTCCGCAACCATTGATTAATTCTCTTTTTAATTGTTTTTTTACTTAACTTTAGAGCTTTTAGCTCATTTGGCAACGAATTGAATAGTTTTATTGCAATCAGTTCACAATTTTTAAAACTAATGGTTTTATTTACTTTAGGCAAAATAATATTTTTGTTTCTCGTAATACTTTTAGAGTTCTCATACTTCATACTTAGGTCACTATAAAAATGCATCAAGCATTCCACTTCGAATACATCTTTTATATTAAGTGGTCTAGACAGTTCTTTATCGTTATTTAGGATTATTTTCAATAATCTACATTGTAGAGATTCTACTATCTTTATCACATTATTATAAGCACCACCCCAAGCGATTATTACATAACTAGCAATGCTGTGGAAAAAAACGTAGTAAACAGCTAGTAGCGACTTCTTATTCATAACTTTTGCTAATTTATTAAAAATAAACAGTAAGTATTTCGTTTTTTTAACAGTGTATTCTATATGATTTTTCCAATTCATTTGATAATCAAAAATTACACCTAGATATTTGGAATGGTTGACTCTTTCAATTTCAGTATCGGTAATAAAAATTCGCATACTAGCCGGAACGCTGTTGCTATAAATACCATAAGTCATGTATGCGGTTTTAGCTGCATAAGATAGTTCATTTAGTGCGAGCCAGGTATTCACATCGAGTAGGTACCTGTTCATTTTTTCTTCTGCTTTTTGCCAATTTTCATCAGAACTTAGAATTACTGTATCATCAGCATATGATACAATACATTTTTCAGGCAACATACTTAGTAAATCATTTATGTATACAATGAATAATAATGGTCCTAGTATTGTTCCTTGTGGGACGCCTGTACCAATTGACATATTCTCACTTTTACAATTTGAAATTTTAACTAATTGTTCTCTTTCGTTAAGATAATCATGCAGTAGACTATGCGTTATGCCTCTAATACAATATTTTTCTAATTTGTCAAGAAGAATGCTATGATTAACCGTATCGAAAGCCTTGGCCAAGTCAAGAAAGGTTGCAACACTAGGTAATCCATTGTTAAGGTTATTATATATAACATTTGAAATAAGTGCTAATGCATCTTTGGTACCTCGATTTTTTCTAAAACCAAATTGATATTTCGATAGAATTTTTCATTCATCCAAAAAGTTTATCAATCTGATATGAATAATTTTTTCCAGTACTTTGGCTATGTTAGATATCAAAGAAATAGGTCTATAATTGGTTGCGAGGTGTTTGCTACCTGATTTAAACAACGGTACCACTTCACCCACCTTTAAACACTTTGGCCAACTTCCCTTTTCAATGCATAGATTAAAAATATGTTCCAATGGGTACTTAACATACTCAATAATAGTTTTAAGCACTTTTGTGCTAATTCCGTCTACTCCACCTGCTTTATTACTCATTCCCATAACAATTTTTTCTATCTCATTTGCATTTGTTGGTTTTAAAAATATAGTACGTTCATTTGGTTTTATGTTTTTGGGATTCAATATTTTTGGTTTTCGGATTTTGCCAGCTAGTTTGGTACCTATATTAATAAAAAATTTGTTAAGAGAATTAGCTATGCTTAAAATATTCGAGACTTTTACTCCATTGTCCTCGATGCAATCAATATGATTAGTTTTTACTGTAGTATTTCTATTAAGTTTGTTTTAAACATACTGCCATAGTTTTTTACTGTCATTTTGAATTTTTTGTACTTCATTTATTTCATATAAACATTATGCACGAGCTATTACTTTATTTAGCTGTTTTACATAATCTTTCTACCTTGTTTGTAACTCTCTGTCATTTGTATTTTTTTAGCTTTATTATACAAATATTCCTTAGTTAAACATGATTGAATGATACCACTCGTAATCCATGGGTTTCTGTGAGATTTATTTTTATTTTTATTTTTTTGTGATTTTGTTGCCATTGATATAATTTTTTTAATGTTTTCAACTAGTAAATTTATAGCTTGCTCAGGTTCCTTAAGATTGCTACACTGATACCAATCCAATCTACTGCTTTTGGTTTTTACTGTCTTAAGTCAACATATGTATTATTTAAATTTTGATTGTTATTGTGTTTTTCCATTGATAATGAGACAAAGAGTGGACAAAGAGTTTAAACAAAATTATTTAAACGAAATGTCATTATTCTGAAAAACAGTTGTGGAAACCGAAACTGTTCTACGTTAAGACGAATTAGTTTCTCAAAATAATAATAATTTAAACGATTGGACACGCTTCAAGAAAAAATTGAAATAATTTGTTTTTTTTTGCTATACCCAATTATTATTTTGACTGTTTCTAACTTACATCCGACTTTGGTTTTAAGCGGGTTAATTAAGACGTTTTTAGAGTAAATACTTAACATTATTCAATTTATAATATTTTATCAGTGTATAAGAATTTCATTCAAAAATTATGTTAATTGTTTGATAAACGAATTTTATTTATTATAATAAAAATCTTACGATATTATATTGGAAATACATGAATTTTTATTTCAATCCATACCAAGTTACAATATAATATTTATCATTTTTTCGAATACAAGAAACTGGCGCTATAATTGGTAAAGTAGAAAACTGTTTCAGTATATACTGCTTTGTTTGTTCGACAACATACGCATAAAAGTGATCATCAAAGTACTGCTCTTTGTAAATTTTCATAAAAAATAAAACTTTATTATCACTATATATTATGTCAATAATTTCACCAAATCTTAATTCTAATTCTTCTTCATGCAATGCCAGAAAAGTTGACAGTTGATATTTTATTCAACGTATACCAATGAAGTTATAATATTTGCATTGCTCATCGCGCAAATTATCTTTAAAATAAGACTGTTTTTTCTTAATAATAGAACCAAATTTAATTTCTTTTTTCGATTTGAAGCGTATGTACAATTTCGCACATTTGTAACGTTTGCTTGATCGCTATAGTTTTTAACAAATTGATTTTACAACTTGCCGACTAAGCATTAGCTTTAATTACGCGATGCTTTGATTTACCTCTTATACTCCAGAAATTAACCATTGGACCATTCTGCAATAAAATTTGGGGATAATGAGTCATTATATGAAATATAGGCTTTAGACTCTCATACAGTTGAATATAAAGACTATTTAAATTAACTATTGCCAATTTTAATCGTTTCGCATCTGAAGGTATTATTAATTATTCTGGGAGATAATATAACATCAAGAATTTGACGCTGATATTGGTACAATTTATAATGTTCTTCATCCTTAGGGATTGAATCTCCCATAATAATGCCAAAATATTTCACAAAGCATAACATTTCTGCTGCCGACATTTTTATTTCTTGATATTTTGATAATCGACTTATAGAACTCTGAGGTGGCTCATTCGAATTTTCGGGTCCATAATTAAAATTTTGAATTCTTGTATTAAAAATTTGCAAGGTTAAAAGTTTTTTTGTAAAAATAAATGTTACCAAAATTGACGTTATTGTGTAAGAGCACACGCCATCCAGTACATCATGCATTCTATCTACCGTGATGTTATCTACTACATGAAAATCCTGGACTTCATGAAATGCACATAATTCTTTTATTCCTGTATTTGATTGATCTGCTAGACGAACGTGTTCTTCATAGTTAATTTTTGTTCTCAGTAACTTTGGATCTTCTTTTGTAAGTGTTTGTGATTCTTCTAAACTTATTGAACAAATGCGGCAGAAATAATTACAGCTAAATGATTCAATAAAATCCAGTGTACTATTTAACCCCAGATTGTCCCCCAAAATAAGCAGTAGTTGAAACTGTACGTAATTTGTCATCCGATCGACCTCGATAAGTATACCTTCTGTGCTTAAATTATTTAACTCTATGATTAATTGAGCAAAGACGAAGTTATTTGAACTTTTTTTTTATCTCCGGTACGCACGAGAGAATAAAACAGCGTGCTTTGCAGTCGCAAGGCAATATATGGGGGCAAATTAGCAATAGTTACGTAGGTCACTCCGAATTTGTTAGTCCCCGCATGACTACCAAGAACATTTCCTACTTCTAAGTCATCGTAGAATAAAAATAGCGGGAAAAATCTCATTTCCAAATTTAGCAGCATACTTATTCAGCCATAGACTATTCTGTGTGATATTAGTAATTAAGTGTGATTCTTTGCTTAATTCTTTTGAATTTGATATAATTTGTTAAATAGTCCCGGAATTTCTAAAAACATTTTTAAACTTTTTAGAAAGCGGTACATATATACCCTTCATAGTCTGGGGTACTATTTTCAATTCATTATTAATAATTTTATCAATAAATTTGATGCCAATCGAAAATTCTGCGTATTTATTTAAATGTTTACTTTTTAATATACTAAATCGTTTCCTATCACTGTTTATGTTAAAATGTCCGAACATTCTCGTCTCACCACCATGATCAGCTAATAGTAGATCTCGGGAGATCACGTGAGCAATGTGTTTATATTATGAGGTATATGTGTGTGTGAGTTCGAGGCCTCGGGAGAACGGTATGAATATCGCGAGGTATTCATACCGCTCGGATTTCGCTCCCGTGCAGGAGAGTCAACTTAAGCTTTATAGCTCCAACACAATAAACACTATTCGAAGTTATTGATAAATCATTACTTATTATTTTACGCTAATCAGTCTATTCAATCGCTCCTGTGTTTCCATTTTCATACTCATTTTATCAGGTTATGGGCCCAGACGGACATAGAAGTAATTGTTATAGACTGTAATAATAATAATAAAAGGAAGAGCAGCGTGTTGGAGCGAGTCGGCGAGTGTTGGTGTAATTCAAACGTGTGTTCCACTCAACGATCAAAATGAGTGAAGATATCAACATCAAAGGACTCAAGCATTTCGATGGCACAAATTTCCAACTCTGGAAATATCAAATGATCCAGGTGTTTACCGCTTTGGGAGTGAAGAAAGTTGTTCTCGGCGAGGAAAAACGTCCAGAAAACGACTTAGACAAGCAAGACGCATGGGATCGAAAAAATGCTCGCGCGGCAGTGCTGCTTACTGGCTCAATATCCGAAGAGCATTTTCAACAAGTAATGACGTGTGATACAGCAAAAGAAATCTGGGATAAAATGTCCGTGATACACGAAGAGTGCTCGGCCACGAATCGTCAAGCGCTACTACAAAAGTTCCATCAGCTTAAAATGGAGGATACGAATACCGTTATCAAGTACATTACAAAAATTCAGAATTTGGCGCGCCAGCCCAAGGATGTGAAGGAGCCGGTCAGTGACAATGGCATAATTGCCAAGATTATCGGAGGGCTGCCCATGAAATTCGGAGCATTCATAACTGCATGGGACAGCGTGGATCCAGACCGTCAGAATATAACAACACTACAAGAAAGGCTGATGAGAGAAGAAAAGAGATTATCTGCTGACGAAGAGACAGTTAACGCTTTCGCATCGATAAATTTGAATTACAATAAGAGCAAGCAAGTCAATAAACACCGTCAGAACGAGTGTCAAGGTCAAGCGACGCTAGACTGCTTCTATTGTGGTACAAAGAGACATATGGCTCGCGCCTGTCGCAAGAAGAAAAGAGATCAGGCCCAACGACAAGAAAGTAAACAGAGTCGCCCGACAAACACATATGCACAAGGTCAGTCAAGCTCGAATTCCAATTCGAACGGTTCTCGTTTCACCGGCGGGCTCACCGCATCAGTCGACTTGCCAACCAAAGTCGAAGCTAACGCCATAACTTGCGAAATCAAGCGTCGGATATTGAAGGCTGACATAAAGGAGATCTGGCTTACCGATAGTGGCGCTACATGTCATATTACTCCAAGACGTGAATGGCTCACAGAGTACACCACCATGGATCCAATCGACGTTAGGTTGGGTGACGGCTCCTGCAAGAAAGGAGTAGGCATCGCAAAGGTGTTAGTGAAGAGATACGTACAGGGCCACTGGATTGACGGATGGCTTGATGGCGTGCTCCATGTTCCCTCATTTGAGAAGAATCTATTCTCGACTAACGTGTCCACGCGCAAGGGTTTGAGAGTTGTATTTGATGACGACTACGTTCAGCTACAGCACAAAGTTACAAACGAAGTTGTTGCTGAAGGACAAAAATATCAAGGAGACATATGCTGCATGTTCCTGAGGGTAGTCGCGCCAGAAGCAAATATATGCGGCAGCAGCCTGGAAACTCTGCACAAGACGCTGGGACACGTCAACAAGGAGATGATTAAGAAAATGGTAAGAGTCGAGGCAGTAACAGGGGTCGACCACATCAACAATGAAGAGTTTTTCTGCGAGGCTTGTCAGTACGGCAAGATGCATCGTCAGCCACATAAGAAATCTGCAACCAGAGATGAGGATTTTGCAGTCGGTGAGTGTATGTATATGGACCTGTGTGGACCAATGCCAAAATCACTGGGCGGCGCAAGATATTTCATGCTTATTAAAGACAGGAGGTCAGCTTATAGGCATGTATATTTTCTCCCAAGTAAAGAGTGTGCTTTTGAAAAATTTAAGGTATTCTGTGAGTTCGTTGCTGTTGCTTACAACAAGAAGATAAAGAGGTTAAGAGTTGACAATGGGGGTGAATTCATCAACGCAAGGTTCAAGGCCTAACTGACGAGCAAGGGAATTCATCTGGCTACTTCAGCTCCATACTGCCCACATCAGAACGGGAGGATTTAACGTGAAAATCGAACAGTAGTGGAAGCAGCTAGGACAATGCTGCTAGACAAGTCGTTACCTCAGATATTGTGGGCAGAGGCTGTGAAAACAGCTGTGTACACCCTGAACAGGACGTTGTTGACGACACAGAACTCCAAAGTCACACCATACGAGCAATGGCATGGACGAAGACCATACATTGGGCACATGCATCCATTTGGAACTCCAGCATTTGCACATGTACACGAAAATTTCAGAAGAAAGTTTGACGCGACTTCTATAAAAACCATCCTGGTTGGGTATGAAGAGGAATGCAATAACTACCGCCTGTACGATCAGTCCAAGAAGAAAGTCATAGTTGCATGTCATGTAAGGTTCAACGACCTGGGCAACAAGACACCAATGGATATTGAGGTAAAAATTGGAGTTAAAGGCCCAGAGCACGTACAAGCTTTGGACAAAAACGAAGAAAGTCAGGACCAGCGAATACAGATGAATGAAATTGATGAGAGAGAAGATGTATCTGAAGAACGTAAGGAAATTGAAGATCAGTCAGAAGACCTTGAACCACGGCAAGCTGAACA
Source organism: Muscidifurax raptorellus (assembly GCA_020010945.3). NCBI lineage: Eukaryota > Metazoa > Arthropoda > Insecta > Hymenoptera > Pteromalidae > Muscidifurax > Muscidifurax raptorellus. Next base: position 790,591 of record JAHUUD020000031.1, read on the forward strand.
AGCTGAGCAGCACCATCACGCCGACGAACCGATGCCCCTGGTACCTCCAGAGAACGTGCTATACCCAGGTGATGAGGCAGTCAAAGGAAAGAAAGGTCAGACCACTGCAAAGAAGAGAAAGAGAAAAATCGGTGATGTCAGTACGTGTGATCGAGTCCTTCGACCCAGAGGAGAATTAAAGAAGCCAAGGAAATTCGTTGAGGTAAATCACGTAGATATAGTCGAGCCAGCCACGTACAGAGATGCCCTGAAGTCCTCAAGCGCAGACAAGTGGATGGATGCTATTCAGGAGGAACTGACATCGCACGATAAGAATGACACCTGGACTGTTATGCATCGTCCCAAAGGAGTAAGAACCATTAACACCAAGTGGGTATTCAAAATACAATTGGATGCGTCAGGTAACGTAAGACGACATAAGGTCAGACTCTGTGCGATGGGTTGTATGCAGGAAGATGGCATTGATTATAAGGAGACATACGCTCCTGTTGTAAAAGATGAATCCTTAAGGCTTTTATTTGCAGTGGCTGCGACCGAAGACCTCGACATGAAGCAGTTTGACATTAAGGGGGTCTGAAACTCAGAATTTACCGACTGAGTCAATGGCGCAGTTTCACTGCAGAAAAATACTTCTATCTGCATAAATATTATGAATCATGCGAAACCAAGAGTTGTTTGCCCTTCCTTTTATAAACATGTACCATTGTGTAAAGTTTCACATCAAAATATTTAGGCATGATTGAAAAAACTTTGAACAAAATTGAGTAGTGAGAACTTGCAGATGCTGTAAATTTTGTTCAAACTTTTCTCTTGAACGATTAAATATAATTACTTGAAACTTTTCATAGACGTAGTTGACTATCTAATGAAGGGCAAAGAACTCTTGGATTAGCATAATTTTATAAAGTGAAAAGTAGTTTTATTATCATTTATAAATAGCTTTGCGTCGGTAGATGGCAATACGTGCGTAAACTGCCGAGCATATCAGCTGTGCGAGCACGCATGCGCATAAATACCTAAAGCTGTTTATGTCATCTCCTTGATTCGCGAGCCAGTAGATGGCGCTAGGATTTCTGTACCAGACATCAAGACCCAACAGAGCGGATCGCGACTCGGGACGCTAGCGGTACCCCACCCCAGCCTGCATAATTACATATTTTACTATAAAAAAAATACTAGTCGACGTATTTTTAATAGCACATTACGATTACACTCGTACTTGTAATTGCACACCCTCCGTTTTTTTATAAAAAATCAAAAAGTAAATTATGGTTTTTACTAATATTGAAATACAAGGAACATTAATTTATTATGCGTATTGGCGAAATGCGTTAAATTTAATGTCGCAGTCTGCATGTAAGCGAATACGCACGATTTCATTTTGTGTAGTGCACAGTCGAAGTACGTACGATTTCGTTCTGCCCGACGTACAGTCCAAATACGCAAAAAAATTCATAAATCATACGCCAAAACATTAGTAATTGGTTCGTGGTATAATGTATCTTTTACTTAAATGAATATGGAATAGAAAACAATGGAAATTCAGGTAATGTATAACATCTTTTATACTTATGCTAGAAAGATATAGTAATGACGGTCAACTGGTAAGTATGTGCATGTTGACATCCTATATGAGTAAGGCAGACGATTGTCAGCTATAATTTCTATAGATAGACAGACAGGTAATACATAATAGGCCCATTTATAGGCAAGTCACGGAGTAAATGTGTAGTTCGTATCTTCAAGTATGTTCTTTATTCGTGTAAAAATGACGGGAATTACTAAACTGTTGTTGATTTACAAGAAAATATTGTTTTGTAAATTGAAGATAAAATTGTAGGAATATTATATATATTTATTGTTTAAAGCACAGGGGTAAGGTGTAAGAAAGATCACAAGACCCAGAGCACAGTTGTAGGCAAGCTTTGACAAGCGAGTGCTGAAGGGATAACTGATACTCGTCTTCTATATATATATATTTGATTCTTTGTCAAATTGAGAGGAAAAATATAAATATGGGCAGCCAGCTTTAACCCAGCCTCAGCAGGGGCAACAGCCGCCACAAACCCTGCCGCAGCAGCAGTTACAAACCCCCTACCTCAACAGGTCCATCAGCAGGGCCAGCCCCAGATGCTGTCACCGATACTGCCTCAACAGCACATATTTATGCAACCACTTCACAATGTAAGATTTATTAATAATAGTTACTGCAATTATGCAAATGAATATTCCAGGAAAAAAATTCCAGGTATATTCAAATTATTTGAATTTTTTTTAATTTTGTTTTTATTGCAAGATTCGAAGCAAGATATTTTATAGATGTTGAGGGAACACAAAGTTCAGTAATCCCTGAAACTAATGCTGCCAACCAGACTTTAAAAAAAGAAACCGAATGTAAGTTTTTGTTTTTTATTATTACCTGCAGCCTTTATTAAAAAAATGCTACAGAGGAATCTGCAGAGATATCCGCAGGGAATTCAGACTCTCTGCATACATGTAGTATCATCTGCAGGAATCTATGCATACTTTTTTAGTAATAAAATTATAAATATAATTTAAAAAACTTTTTTTTACAGATTTAAGAGAAGAATTGGTAAAATTGTATGATGTAAGTATCACTTTTTATAGAATATACATAATTAATATTCTTTCTGTTTATTTAATATATTTATATTTTTGTTTTTCCCTGTGCGCTCTCGCGCGGAAAGAGTGGGACAGGCTATATTCTTGTGCACTGCTCGATGCGAGGAGTGGGGCCGGCCTCATGCCTGTGCGCTTGCGAGTGGCAAGAGTGGGGTAGGCTATATCCCTGTGCACTGCTCGATGCGAGGAGTGGGGCCGGCTTTATCCCTGTGCGCTCGCGAGTGGCAAGAGTGGGGTAGGATATATCCCTGTGCACCGCACAATGCGAAGAGTGGGGACGGCTTTATCTTTGTGCGCTCGCGAGCGGTAATTGTGGGGTAAGCTATATTCCTGTGCGCCGCTCGATGCGAGGATTGAGGATGGCTTTATCCCTGTGCCACCTGTGCTCGTGCCGTATAAAAATATTTGTGCATGTACATTTTGCAGATTCTGTTTTTTCTTCGCTCGCGCAGAAGAGCCTGCTCAGACTGAACATAAATTGTTTGTCGAAAATTGTTATTTGTTGGAAAAGGAGCCTGAAGCAGAAAAGTATAAACAGAAAAAGTGATGTGTGTTGTCACGTGATATAATCAAAGATTTTAATTTTCATGCATATTCTATGTATCACTGTGAAATGTATTAACATGCCTGCCGATACTGATGCAAGCATTAAAGTAATTGTTTCAATTACTAAGTAAAATAATCGCCTCAAACCTACATTTTATATTTATAAAATGAATTTATCAAATGAATAACAATTTACTTTCCACCTTCAAGAGCCAAATAAAAACTCATTAGTACACATATTGAAATAGATAAAAATGTATTTCATGACATTCAAGTGACTTAACAGACATACTCCAAAATTCACATATAACAATACATATGTTAGTATTGCACTTATCGAATGCCAAAAAGTGATTCAGTGCAATCCTATCTCACATAGTTGATTATCAGAATTTATGAAATTAATTATTTAATAGAAATTGGCTAAAGTTCATTTGCTGCAGAATATCCAACGATTTATTTTGAAAAAAGATGTGTCATGAACGTTTCATGTCTCTTCTGTGAGTTTGTGCCACCAAATCTCCCGGCTATAAGGACCTGCGCCTAGATGATTCCTCATTTGAAATGTAGATTGCCCAATGATCCCCATAACTTATTCTGTAGATTTACAACATCTCGTATTTTCATCAAATCAGCAGCTATGTGACAGGGAACTATGTGAGTTTGTATTCTTGCTTAATTGATATATATATATATATATATATATATATATATATATATATATATATATATATATATATATATATATATATGTTTATTTATTTGATACGACGTTCTTTTTTACAGTGGCGCCCAAGTGACCGTAGCAGGGATATCTCTACTAAACGAGGTAATAATGGTAGAGAGTATCATGAGTAAGGGTATAGTTTAAATAAACCTTTGACTTGACAAATGAAAAATATATAAATATTTTCTTTCCTCCTCTCTTCTTTTATTTTTTCTTGTACTACACAGATACTTTCTTTATCACTTTTATACTATCAATGTTAGTGTTGCACTTAAAAAACAAATACAGCAGTAGCTCTAATGGGTGCGCTATCTGTATGTGTCAGGTAGACTAATGTAATATGGGTGTTTTTCCTATGTATTGAAAGAGTTCTAACTGTAATTGAGAAAACAATAAAAAATGTCATCTTACTGATATCTAAATCCACTCCCATGGATAAAAACTTTGTATTCCATTTTCAGATCAAAAGCTAGACAAGGGTTCTTGCCCTTTATCAAATTTGTAATATCGTAGTTTTGGTCTCATTTGTTGCTTTTGTCATTTACAATAGAGGAATTGTAGTAGGCGATAGAACTACTCATGTCCAAGCATTCACTTCACACAAATAATGTATTATTCAGCATTTACCCTTGGTTTTTCGTTACCGTACCTTTTACCATATTTTGTACCATGTCTGCAGTTTGTTTGTAAAAATGTAATCACATTAGTGGTTCATTGTAATACTTTAGTTCATCCTTACATTTTAGCAGATAATAGACATTACTCATTCTACATTTGGAAAAATTCAATTCTCCTTACATAGTAGCTAGTAGAGCTACACTCTAATAGTGGACAAGAAACTTGATTTTGTGTTTCTGTAACGTCCCATGTTCATAAAAGATAATTATATGTATGAATATACTGTATACAGAATGATGTATGACGGCGTGTATGTGTACAGGCGCAGGTATACGACGATAATCACAATGTAAGCATTTCCGCAACCGCGTTTACGACATCAAACGCGTCCCACTAATTAAACCAACTGACCCCCGAGTCAGCAATCCCAAAACCTACTTATTCTGCACCATCACCAACCTATATTGTAAGACACTTTCGGTGGCGATCGGTGATTGGTTATTACCCTAACGTTGAGATCATCCGCCAAGCCTTATAAGCCCCGCACTCAGTCCTCATATTGCCTTTAGTGAAGTCTCTTTTTACAAGGACAACGAGTGTTGTACCTACTGGACCTGGTGTGTGAATACGAGTGCCGTTTAGTCCTTCGCGTCGTCTATTGGGTGCTTAGAAACCACTCAAACTCCGTGGAAGCTAACCGGTGGAATTCTTCATACTCTGGACGTGAGTTGGTACAGTACGAGGCTTAAGGACCGTCAACCTATCTGGCGTTAGCTTCGGCAGCTTAGTTAAGGAACTTACTCTCGACACGCCACGGAACCATCCGTGTAGGATAATACTAAACACCGCCCAGTCATCGACCGTGCAATCTACTAGTAGTGTCCGAACGGGATTGTAAGTCGAACCAATATAGAAATAAGTAAATACGTAACATTAAGAACAAACATAAAGATTAGATTAAAACATCTGTGTAACATCTGTATCAAAGCATTGGGCCTTCGTCTAAATAAAGTTATAACAAAGAAGTACCATAAAGAGACAGTTTATTAGAATCATAACCTACTTAATAGTAACAGAAGACTCTCGAGTCAAGGCTAGTTCACCTATACTCAAATAAATAATTATTTGTATATAGAATTACTGCGCGGTTCAGCATAGTAAATCAGAACCTTACAAATGGCATCCCTTGTGGGGAACTAAGCCATTGTTACTAAAGTACCAACTGTCTCGTTTAGAATTTTTATTATTAAGAAGAAATTTAGGAAACTTTTAGACGAAATAAATCATAATGGCGTTTAATCAGACTAGAGAGGAAATCTTAAGATTACCCAACTTAGAACAAAGAATCAATGCTTTAGATCAATTTTATAGATTTAAAGAGGCAGAAAGAGAAGAACAATTATTAGAATTTTCACGTAGTATATTAGAGTCAAATAATTTTCGGGCAGTGGAAAGAGCAACTCAACATCTTGCAGATTACGATGGAACGAATATGAATCTAAAAGAATTCTTACAAGATGTTGATAACTGCTTTACCATGATTTCTACAGATTCAGAAGCACACTTTTTAAGAATCGTTATATCAAAATTAAGGGGTAAAGCCAGACAAGCCTTGGAAGGTAGCACATTTAAAACTTGGAATGATTTAAAATCGCATTTAAAAGACTGCTTTGCACCGCCCCGCACATATAGTTATTACTTACACGAAATTCAATCATCTTCCATGAGGCAGGGAGAGAATATTCGACAGTTTTACGGTCGAATAAACGCGCTAGTTAATGCAGCAATTAACGCCGCGTTGGAAGTACTGGGAAATAATGTACAGCGAGATCATTTAAAACCTCAGATCGAAATCATCGCCTTAGAATCATTTATTAATGGATTACCAGATGGTTGGAGAACCCGTATTATCGAGTTAGCACCAGAAAAACTGGATGACGTGTTCGCGTTAGCATCGAAATATGAACGGGGTAAAGTAACCATGTATAATAATCATTACTCCAATCCACGTATTCATCAAGTAAGTCATACACAAGATCGAAGTCCACATGGTTCACGGGATTCACCCCATGGTTCAGGAGAAATATATGAAAGTATACATCAAGTAAGAACATTGAATAATGAGGAAGGAGATAGAGGAGGGCAAAGAAGAGTGAATTTTCATGATTCTACGCATAATAGAAATGAGATTTCTTATTCAATAGACCGGGATGACACCTATTTCCCAAAAATGACTTTTGAAGGAGGCAAGATACACGCACCACCACAATTGAGTTATAAAAAGCCAGTACCCGAGCCTATCAAACATCCAAGTATACTCCAGAGGGAATATACTGAGAATACTATGGTGCCAGTAAGACCACCAGTACAAAGACATGTTATACCACCAGAGGCACCATTATATCTGGATTACAGACCCTGTAACTGTGCTGCATGTTATATATACTTTCAAAATCAACAGAGAGCCGGATATTGGTACCCACCTCAAAATGGAGGCTACCAACATCAAAATCCACCAACGTGTACGCACAGACCAGTCCCAATGCAGGAACCATGTCACCATCAAGAATCCGCAATTAACAGAAATCAAGACTATTACGGAGAAAAGCCGAAGTCGCCAATCCCGTTTCGCAGTGGAAATAAAAATCATTTAAACTGGGACAACGCTCACTGGAAGAACGCACCAGTGAGCGGGACGACTCCACAGCGTTCAACCAGTCCCGGCCCCACAGCCAAGTCGGGAAACCAGCCCAAGTTATTCGACTCACGTCAAGAGTCGAATCCTCGCCCACAATAAAATTAAAAATAGAACAATTGGCAGTTCCAGAAGCCTTATGTGTAGTGGATACCGGAGCCCAAATCAATGCAGTAAAAGAAAATGCATTGGGTCCTAATGCTATAGTAGACCAAAATGACGTGATCTCTATTCTAGGTATTTCTCCACAGGAGGTAAGGACTCTAGGAACTGTAAAATTAAAAATCTTAGGAAAGGACCATTTATTCCACGTGTTACCATCTAGCACGCCACTATCAGAGGAACTTATATTGGGTAACCCTTTTCTACTTGTAGAAAAAGTAAACATCATGTTTGGAGAGGGAGTACTAGTAACGGAAAGTCATCCGATAACACCCGTTCCCTTCGTTCATAAACTAATACCAGAAACTAGTGAAGATAAACATCCAGAGGAAGCATATCGAAACACGGAAGTAAAAAGAGTTCAGATTGAATCTGAGTTTGAATTTCCATATGCCGAACGCGAGATAGAACCGGAATCTATAGATACAGTAAATTGGAATTTTAATTCTAAAGGTTTTAAATCCAATGGTAAAACTGTATTTAAGTTACCGGCCAGAGCAAAAGTTCCTATAAGAATTCCCGCAACTAAACATTCAGCTAAGGGCCAAGCCTACTTAAGACGAATAAATACCGTCCCAGGAGTTTTTATAGGAGAAGCCGCCGTTAAAAATAACAAAGGCTACTGTTATGTAATGGCCACTAATACTCTACCTGACCCAGTCGAAATAGAAATTACTCCACAGCCATTGGAAGCATTTGACTTTTACGATGACTTGGAGGATGACTACGAGTTTCCGTTAGAAGGGGAACCACCAAAAGACGAAGAAGACCGCGTAAAAACAATCCTGGAAAAAGTTTTGACCAACTATCACACAAGACCAGAAAGAACGCAGATTAAGAAATTGGTAAAAGAATATTCTCATCTGTTTTATTTGCCAGGAGATCCGCCACCAAGAACATCATGTGTTAAGCATAAGATTAGGACAACCGATGAAGAACCCGTCAAAGTTAAGTACAAGAGAGGACCAACAGGACTAGATGACGAGCTTTTTAACCAAATACAAAAACTTTTGGAAGCCGGTATAATCAGGCATTCAAAGAGCCCATCTTGCAGTCCTATTCGAATCGTACCTAAGAAACAAGGACCAGACGGAAAGAAAAAGTACAGGTTGGTAATTGACTACCGAAAGTTAAACGCGAAAACCATCAAAGACGCATATCCACTACCTAACATCATGGAAATCCTTGAGCAGATTGGAAGAGCAAAATATTTCTCAGTTTTTGACCTCGCCATGAGCTTCCATCAAATAGAGATTGACCCTGGGGATGTTGAGAAAACTGCCTTTAACACCAAATACGGCCATTTTGAGTACCTATGTATGCCCTTCGGCCTTACCAACGCGCCTGCAACCTTCCAAAGGCTCATGGATTGCGTCCTAACAGGTCTACAAGGATCAGAAATGTATGTCTTTTTAGATGATATAGTGATTTATGCAAATTCTCTCGAAGAACATGAGGAGAAAATCGCTAAATTGTTTGAAAGGTTGTCAGCGGTAGGTTTAAGACTACAAATGGATAAATGCCAATTCCTTGTACCAGAAATTAATTATTTAGGTCATATCATCGACAGTAATGGAGTAAGACCGGACCCTAAGAAGTTAGAAGCCGTTAAAAACTACCCGCGGCCGACTAACCAAACTGAAATCCGACAGTTCTTAGGATTAGCTGGTTATTACAGAAGGTTTATTGAAAACTTCTCAGAGAAAGCAGGGCCCATCAACGCCCTATTAGCCAAAAACGTAAAATGGAAGTGGGAATTAGAACAAGAACAAAGTTTTAAGATCTTAAAAGAAGCACTTTGTGAAGCCCCTGTACTAACAACAGTGGATGAGAGTAAGCCTTTCATTCTAACTACGGATGCAAGTGATGGAGCTATAGGTGCAGTCCTAAGTCAAGGTGAACCAGGACAAGAACATCCAATCGCCTATATGTCCAGATCTCTCAACAAATGCGAACGAAATTATTCTACCACAGAAAAAGAATGTTTAGCCGTAGTAAATGGCATAGAGTATTTTAGCCACTACCTTTACGGTAAGCATTTCACCGTCTACGGAGATCACGAACCATTGACATGGATTGAATCATTAAAAGATCCAGTCAGTAGGTTAAATCGTTGGAGAATGAGATTACGAGGTTATTACTATACTTTCAAGTATAAACCTGGTCGTCTAAATATTAACGCAGACGCCCTTTCCCGCAATCCAGTTGATAGAGACCAACTAATTAAAGAAGATGAACAAGAACAGGGGGGGAGGTACGAGTACTGCCTATCCTACCTAAGCCGACTAAAACTTCTTTAGCCAGACAGAATCGTACTCAACTACAAAGCGAAAACGAAACCTCTAAAGAAGGAGTTAAACATCGAAAGAAGCCGGGTCGTAAGGAAGGAATCAAGCTTGATAACCCCACTATCCCTTTAGGTATGGAGGGAGGGCAAGCCGACCTAGAAGCAAGTACAATCGCGAAGAGACTTAGAATGAGGAAAAACGAACCAGCCACTACAGAAAAGAAAACAGTAGTTTTTGCAGAACCCATAGTTTCCGAACCACCATCAATGAGTGAAACAGATAATTCAGAAATAACCAACTCAATTGAGAGTAGTATTACGGAATCTTCCGATGCTCCACCAATACCACTAAGCAACAAATCTTTGCTTCCTAGCCTGTTGAATCAAGATACAGAGTCAGAAGAGGAAACTGATTCTACTATGGCCAAGTCAAACGAAGATCCAGGTGAAAGTGAATTTGATGAAATAATATTGAATAAACCCAACAAGAACAAGAGTAAAAATCCCAACAACAAAAAGAATACTAATTCTAGACAAACTAGTCCGGAAATTGAAACAAAATTTAGAGATTCTTCATCATCAAGTGATGACAAAGAGTTAATAAACCCAAAATTACAATCTACTATGAGACGATCAATGCCAGGTCAACTCATGGATAATTCAGAACTACAAGAATTATCTAGCATTGAATTAAACAAAAGTGCAAGGGAAAAAGAGATTAACCCTAATGGAAACCCAAGCGAGACTACAAATAACCAACCACTCTCGATGTGCTGGGATAATTTCTTAGAGCTCTATCATGAAACTCCAACTGAGAACTGGGACCTCATGAAAGATATTGAAAGCTCATCACCCTTACAACAAGGAGAGAAAGCGAGTTCAGAACCACCTACGTTACTAGGAGAAGCTTCACAGGCAGTAGTCCCCAGCAGCACTGTGAGAGAATGGATGCTAGAATACGCAGATAGTCAGTCTAATCCGATTCGTTTCAAGTCACCCATAAAACAACCTAGAGCATCTTCTACTGCTTGGACCGAAGAGATGGCCGAAAACACCAATTGGCATCACCTCTCCACAATAGAACAAGAGGATAGTGAAGAAGAATCGGAGGATGAGATTAACGAAGAATTAAGAAAAAAATTATCTAAACCCAAAAAACAAAATAATCCACCTAAAACGACAAAAACAATAATAACACCCACAAGCGGAACACTTACCAACAACCATAATACTTCTTATATAAATAGTAAACCGAAGGAAGACAGTACAGCTCCAAGATTTGGAAACACACCAACATCTGTATTTTTCGACTATGTAGATTCAGATGTGAACTCGAGTGAATCATTAAAATTTTTAAAAACTAGAGAATGTATAACATATCTAAAAGATAATATAGTACACTTTATTTCAAAAGATTTAAGTTTGTCATATGGAACTAACAAATTACTTATTGACGTAGGAGCTATTTATCGCGATGAATTATCGAAGGCCAAGATAACCATCGGTGATGTAATAGTTACCCAAAATAGAAAAAGATTCATTTTCAGTTTAGTTATTTCAGATAAAGAAAAAGACGAAATTACACCAGATAATTTATCGAAATGTTTAAGTACATTAGCAAACGAAATTAAGAATAAAAAGTTAAAGTCTTTTAGATTAGCTAGAAGCGGAGAGCTAACTGACACTCTTCCGCGAGGGGTATTATTAAATAAAATTAAGGAAAAACTGAAAAATTTACAAATAGCAGTAACGATATGTTACGGTGAGTGTAAGATACTAGCCCCTGAATACAAGTTAATAGTTCTGAACGATTACCATAATAGTTTGTTTGGAGGACATCGTGGTATGGGAAAAACCTATAGAAGAATAAGAGAACGATACTATTGGAAAGGAATGAAAGAAGATATACATGATTTCGTACGCAAATGTGAAATCTGCCAAGAACAAAAGCTGGTTAGAGTAAAGACAAGAGAACCAATGGTAATAACGGATACACCAAGTGAAGTTTTCTATAAAGTAGCCATAGATACAGTTGGACCTTTATGCAAATCTACGCAAGGTAACGTGCATATACTAACTATGCAGTGTCAGTTTTCAAAATTTTGTATAGCAGTACCAGTGCCCAACATCAAAGCAGTTACAATCGCAGACGCTTTGACCCGACACCTTTTTGTACATTTTGGAGTACCTAGAATAATTCTAAGCGACCGAGGACGCAGTTTTCAAAACAATCTATTGTCACAGTTATCCGAAATTTATAATTTTAAATTAAATACTACGACTGCATACCATCCACAGTCTAATGGATCCTTAGAAAGAAGTCACGCTGTCTTAGCAGACTTTCTAAGAAATAAATCATCAAGCAAACAAGATTGGGATAAAGTAATTCCCTTTGCTATTCATGAGTATAATACATCCGTACATACATCAACGGGTTACACTCCTCATGAATTAGTATACGGCAAACCAGCCCGTACACCCAATCGTTTGCCGAACGAATTCGAATTAGAAACTTACAACGATTACATACAAGAACTAACTGAATGTTTGAGAGATGCACAAACAGTAGCCAGGAATAATCTCATACAATCAAAACATAAGAACAAGGAGTACTATGATAAAAAGGCAAGACCTTTACAGATTTCTGTCGGAGACGAAGTGAGAGTATTAAAGGAACCCAGATATGGGAAATTAGATAAATTTTATAATGGAAAATTTTTTGTAAAAGAAATTAAAGACAATAGTAATGTCATAGTAGAATCATCTAATGGAAAACTTATAGTAAAGCATAAAGATAAGTTAGAGAAATTTTATCGCTGAGTAGACCAGACAAGACCACTACAAATTCAAGACACGGTATTTTAAACTTACCGGTGTCCAAATTATTCTCCTTCTTTCGACTAAATGATTTTGGTAGTAATTAATTTTTACGCAAAAGGAAGCAGCATAGGATCGTGGGTTCAATGTAATTACTGGAATAAAACTCTATTTTTGAAAGAAATTTTTTTTTTCACTTAAAGATTAATTTTAAATAAAATTTATTATCTTAGAAAACGTAACAACAAATACTTAAGATTATGCAAACAAAACAAGAAAATAAGCAGTTCATTTTCGGCCTATTGTCTATCTCTATCTATTGTCAGCGAACTTAGCATTGCGGCTACTACCATCCGAAGCCAATGCACTCGCGCTCACGTGTTGTCAGCTCGCGCCGAAACTTACACAGCACGCGCGTATATGTAGGCGTGACGAAAGCACGAGTTCGCGCCAAAGCGCGGTAACTCCTGCCACCGAACGGATACTTGAAGAATCAAAAAGACCCATCCAGGAATGCGACCCACCCAGGAATGCAGTACGTCACACTCGCAGTCAATACTATACTTATATATATACAGCAAGTATATATATAAATGAACATAACGTATGGACATGCGAGTATATATATCAGTGTACATAAAGACGGGTAAGAGTATATATATAAGTATACATAAGACCAGTTATACTTGCATACAGGCTTATACCTACACACATGCACTTTCCAATCTAGCGGACTTACAATAAGACCACATAAGGGTTCATATTATACAAATACTAAACATGCGGAATAAACAATTTAGCAACAATTGGCATTACCTAACAAAATAATAATAATTTCGGACTTTTAGCACTCGACCGCACCTTAGGAAGTCAAAATACACCCAAAAATGAGTAGCAACAATCAAATGTTTATAGGCCTGTAACTCGAAAAATTACAGTACGAAAATTGTTATTTTTGTACCTAAATTATTAGTTAAGGATACTCTATCGACCTATGAGAAAAAAAAAAAAACAGTAATAACAATAAAAAAAAAAAAAAAAAAAAAAAATATGGTCGGAGTCGAACCAAACCTTTTTGTAATTTTGCAATTAAGAGTCTCCGAACTAATAATGTAATAAAAGTTAGACAAATTGTTTATATTTACATTGTTATCCTGTAAATAAAGTACGAAAGATCGCAATTCTGATCGGATCAAAACAAAAATTTTACAACTAGGATTAGAGATCAAAATACCGAAAATTTCTTTTTAATCACTTATTAATCTTCCGAGATAATGCATATGTCAGCATTATATTATTAACTTTATGAAAAGTTCTTAAACAACATACTTATGTAATAACATATTGTGAATGAACATCGCACGTTTTTTTTCTTTTTGCACCAGCACCCATTGCTGGGGACAGCAATACTCTGGGGGGGGAGGTGTAACGTCCCATGTTCATAAAAGATAATTATATGTATGAATATACTGTATACAGAATGATGTATGACGGCGTGTATGTGTACAGGCGCAGGTATACGACGATAATCACAATGTAAGCATTTCCGCAACCGCGTTTACGACATCAAACGCGTCCCACTAATTAAACCAACTGACCCCCGAGTCAGCAATCCCAAAACCTACTTATTCTGCACCATCACCAACCTATATTGTAAGACACTTTCGGTGGCGATCGGTGATTGGTTATTACCCTAACGTTGAGATCATCCGCCAAGCCTTATAAGCCCCGCACTCAGTCCTCATATTGCCTTTAGTGAAGTCTCTTTTTACAAGGACAACGAGTGTTGTACCTGCTGGACCTGGTGTGTGAATACGAGTGCCGTTTAGTCCTTCGCGTCGTCTATTGGGTGCTTAGAAACCACTCAAACTCCGTGGAAGCTAACCGGTGGAATTCTTCATACTCTGGACGTGAGTTGGTACAGTACGAGGCTTAAGGACCGTCAACCTATCTGGCGTTAGCTTCGGCAGCTTAGTTAAGGAACTTACTCTCGACACGCCACGGAACCATCCGTGTAGGATAATACTAAACACCGCCCAGTCATCGACCGTGCAATCTACTAGTAGTGTCCGAACGGGATTGTAAGTCGAACCAATATAGAAATAAGTAAATACGTAACATTAAGAACAAACATAAAGATTAGATTAAAACATCTGTGTAACATCTGTATCAAAGCATTGGGCCTTCGTCTAAATAAAGTTATAACAAAGAAGTACCATAAAGAGACAGTTTATTAGAATCATAACCTACTTAATAGTAACAGAAGACTCTCGAGTCAAGGCTAGTTCACCTATACTCAAATAAATAATTATTTGTATATAGAATTACTGCGCGGTTCAGCATAGTAAATCAGAACCTTACATTTCTTATACCGTTCTGCGGCTGTTCTCAGTGTTCATAGTTCATTTTCTAGCTGCGTACGATTTTAAACCGGTGTGCTCCTGTGCGCATGCGCGTATGGAAGATGCAACGCATAGTCGGCCGGCCGCTGGCGCATCTAGCGGCCGGCCGACTATGCGTTGCACGGAATGCCAACTATGCGTTGCACGGAATGCCGAACGGACTTCAACAAGAATAATATCTATAAAAGTGAAGCTGATGCTGCAGTTTTGTTGTTAGCTCATAGGTACAGGTTATTCGCGCTCGCTTGACTGATGACTCGTGCTTTGTACGAGCGATAGACAATCAGCTGTTCGTTGGCTGTGTGGATGCGAAACGAGCTCGGAGACTGCGCATACATACCGTTCCGTTTACTGTAAATCGCAAACCTTCAAATGCTGTTTTGTTTAGTGCAAAAAGAAATGCAAAAGTGATGCACCATGACATCTGAGATAATCATTGTTAAAGCTTGAAGGAGTGCTTTCATCGTAAAGTATGAGTAAGTTTCTAGCTAAAAACTTTCGTTTTCCGTTGGAGGTTAAGTGTCTTTTTTGTGATGACTGCTGTTAGTGCTGTGTGATGTGCTGATTTTCCATCCTGTATAGAATTTCGTCAAGTAATGACCATCGGTATACATGCTGATGCTCCTGCTATACTGCTATTCCTGCTTCCTGGTGTTCCTGTCACAAATGCAGCTTATACTGCAGGTGTACGTCAAGGATCTACTATTGTTGCTGTAAGGTTCTGATTTACTATGCTGAACCGCGCAGTAATTCTATATACAAATAATTATTTATTTGAGTATAGGTGAACTAGCCTTGACTCGAGAGTCTTCTGTTACTATTAAGTAGGTTATGATTCTAATAAACTGTCTCTTTATGGTACTTCTTTTTTATGACTTTATTTAGACGAAGGCCCAATGCTTTGATACAGATGTTACACAGATGTTTTAATCTAATCTTTATGTTTGTTCTTAATGTTACGTATCTACTTATTTCTATATTGGTTCGACTTACAATCCCGTTCGGACACTACTAGTAGATTGCACGGTCGATGACTGGGCGGTGTTTAGTATTATCCTACACGGATGGTTCCGTGGCGTGTTGAGAGTAAGTTCCTTAACTAAGCTGCCGAAGCTAACGCCAGATAGGTTGACGGTCCTTAAGCCTCGTACTGTACCAACTCACGTCCAGAGTATGAAGAATTCCACCGGTTAGCTTCCACGGAGTTTGAGTGGTTTCTAAGCACCCAATAGACGACGCGAAGGACTAAACGGCACTCGTATTCACACACCAGGTCCAGCAGGTACAACACTCGTTGTCCTTGTAAAAAGAGACTTCACAAAAGGCAATATGAGGACTGAGTGCGGGGCTTATAAGGCTTGGCGGATGATCTCAATGTTAGGGTAATAACCAATCACTGATCGCCACCGAAAGTGTCTTACAATATAGGTTGGTGATGGTGCAGAATAAGTAGGTTTTGGGATTGCTGACTCGGGGGTCAGTTGGTTTAATTAGTAGGACGCGTTTGATGTCGTAAACGCGGTTGCGGAAATGCTTACATTGTGATTATCGTCGTATACCTGCGCCTGTACACATACACGCCGTCATACATCATTCTGTATACAGTATATCCATACATATAATTATCTTTTATGAACATGGGACGTTACACCTCCCCCCCCAGAGTATTGCTGTCCCCAGCAATGGGTGCTGGTGCAAAAAGAAAAAAAAACGTGCGATGTTCATTCACAATATGTTATTACATAAGTATGTTGTTTAAGAACTTTTCATAAAGTTAATAATATAATGCTGACATATGCATTATCTCGGAAGATTAATAAGTGATTAAAAAGAAATTTTCGGTATTTTGATCTCTAATCCTAGTTGTAAAATTTTTGTTTTGATCCGATCAGAATTGCGATCTTTCGTACTTTATTTACAGGATAACAATGTAAATATAAACAATTTGTCTAACTTTTATTACATTATTAGTTCGGAGACTCTTAATTGCAAAATTACAAAAAGGTTTGGTTCGACTCCGACCATATTTTTTTTTTTTTATGTTATTACTGTTTTTTTTTTGTTTTTTTTTCTCATAGGTCGATAGAGTATCCTTAACTAACAATTTAGGTACAAAAATAACAATTTTCGTACTGTAATTTTTCGAGTTACAGGCCTATAAACATTTGATTGTTGCTACTCATTTTTGGGTGTATTTTGACTTCCTAAGGTGCGGTCGAGTGCTAAAAGTCCGAAATTATTATTATTTTGTTAGGTAATGCCAATTGTTGCTAAATTGTTTATTCCGCATGTTTAGTATTTGTATAATATGATCCCTTATGTGGTCTTATTGTAAGTCCGCTAGATTGGAAAGTGCATGTGTGTAGGTATAAGCCTGTATGCAAGTATAACTGGTCTTATGTATACTTATATATATACTCTTACCCGTCTTTATGTACACTGATATATATACTCGCATGTCCATACGTTATGTTCATTTATATATATACTCGCTACATATATATAAGTATAGTATTGACTGCGAGTGTGACGTACTGCATTCCTGGGTGGGTCGCATTCCTGGATGGGTCTTTTTGATTCTTCAAGTATCCGCTCGGTGGCAGGAGTTACCGCGCTTTGGCGCGAACTCGTGCTTTCGTCACGCCTACATATACGCGCGTGCTGTGTAAGTTTCGGCGCGAGCTGACAACACGTGAGCGCGAGTGCATTGGCTTCGGATGTTAGTAGCCGCAATGCTAAGTTCGCTGACAATAGGTAGAGATAGACAATAGGCCGAAAATGAACTGCTTATTTTCTTGTTTTGTTTGCCTAATCTTAAGTATTTGTTGTTACGTTTTATTGAACCCACGATCCTATGCTGCTTCCTTTTGCGTAAAAATTAATTACTACCAAAATCATTTAGTCGAAAGAAGGAGAATAATTTGGACACCGGTAAGTTTAAAATACCGTGTCTTGAATTTGTAGTGGTCTTGTCTGGTCTACTCAGCGATAAAATTTCTCTAACTTATCTTTATGCTTTACTATAAGTTTTCCATTAGATGATTCTACTATGACATTACTATTGTCTTTAATTTCTTTTACAAAAAATTTTCCATTATAAAATTTATCTAATTTCCCATATCTGGGTTCCTTTAATACTCTCACTTCGTCTCCGACAGAAATCTGTAAAGGTCTTGCCTTTTTATCATAGCACTCCTTGTTCTTATGTTTTGATTGTATGAGATTATTCCTGGCTACTGTTTGTGCATCTCTCAAACATTCAGTTAGTTCTTGTATGTAATCGTTGTAAGTTTCTAATTCGAATTCGTTCGGCAAACGATTGGGTGTACGGGCTGGTTTGCCGTATACTAATTCATGAGGAGTGTAACCCGTTGATGTATGTACGGATGTATTATACTCATGAATAGCAAAGGGAATTACTTTATCCCAATCTTGTTTGCTTGATGATTTATTTCTTAGAAAGTCTGCTAAGACAGCGTGACTTCTTTCTAAGGATCCATTAGACTGTGGATGGTATGCAGTCGTAGTATTTAATTTAAAATTATAAATTTCGGATAACTGTGACAATAGATTGTTTTGAAAACTGCGTCCTCGGTCGCTTAGAATTATTCTAGGTACTCCAAAATTTACAAAAAGGTGTCGGGTCAAAGCGTCTGCGATTGTAACTGCTTTGATGTTGGGCACTGGTACTGCTATACAAAATTTTGAAAACTGACACTGCATAGTTAGTATATGCACGTTACCTTGCGTAGATTTGCATAAAGGTCCAACTGTATCTATGGCTACTTTATAGAAAACTTCACTTGGTGTATCCGTTATTACCATTGGTTCTCTTGTCTTTACTCTAACCAGCTTTTGTTCTTGGCAGATTTCACATTTGCGTACGAAATCATGTATATCTTCTTTCATTCCTTTCCAATAGTATCGTTCTCTTATTCTTCTATAGGTTTTTCCCATACCACGATGTCCTCCAAACAAACTATTATGGTAATCGTTCAGAACTACTAACTTGTATTCAGGAGCTAGTATCTTACACTCACCGTAACATATCGTTACTGCTATTTGTAAATTTTTCAGTTTTTCCTTAATTTTATTTAATAATACCCCTCGCGGAAGAGTGTCAGTTAGCTCTCCGCTTCTAGCTAATCTAAAAGACTTTAACTTTTTATTCTTAATTTCGTTTGCTAATGTACTTAAACATTTCGATAAATTATCTGGAGTAATTTCGTCTTTTTCTTTATCCGAAATAACTAAACTGAAAATGAATCTTTTTCTATTTTGGGTAACTATTACATCACCGATGGTTATCTTGGCCTTCGATAATTCATCGCGATAAATAGCTTCTACGTCAATAAGTAATTTGTTAGTTCCATATGATAAACTTAAATCTTTTGAAATAAAATGTACTATATTATCTTTTAGATATGTTATACATTCTCTAGTTTTTAAAAATTTTAATGATTCACTCGAGTTCACATCTGAATCTACATAGTCGAAAAATACAGATGTTGGTGTGTTTCCAAATCTTGGAGCTGTACTGTCCTCCTTCGGTTTACTATTTATATAAGAAGTATTATGGTTGTTGGTAAGTGTTCCGCTTGTGGGTGTTATTATTGTTTTTGTCGTTTTAGGTGGATTATTTTGTTTTTTGGGTTTAGATAATTTTTTTCTTAATTCTTCGTTAATCTCATCCTCCGATTCTTCTTCACTATCCTCTTGTTCTATTGTGGAGAGGTGATGCCAATTGGTGTTTTCGGCCATCTCTTCAGTCCAAGCAGTAGAAGATGCTCTAGGTTGTTTTATGGGTGACTTGAAACGAATCGGATTAGACTGACTATCTGCGTATTCTAGCATCCATTCTCTCACAGTGCTGCTGGGGACTACTGCCTGTGAAGCTTCTCCTAGTAACGTAGGTGGTTCTGAACTCGCTTTCTCTCCTTGTTGTAAGGGTGATGAGCTTTCAATATCTTTCATGAGGTCCCAGTTCTCAGTTGGAGTTTCATGATAGAGCTCTAAGAAATTATCCCAGCACATCGAGAGTGGTTGGTTATTTGTAGTCTCGCTTGGGTTTCTATTAGGATTAATCTCTTTTTCCCTTGCACTTTTGTTTAATTCAATGCTAGATAATTCTTGTAGTTCTGAATTATCCATGAGTTGACCTGGCATTGATCGTCTCATAGTAGATTGTAATTTTGGGTTTATTAACTCTTTGTCATCACTTGATGATGAAGAATCTCTAAATTTTGTTTCAATTTCCGGACTAGTTTGTCTAGAATTAGTATTCTTTTTGTTGTTGGGATTTTTACTCTTGTTCTTGTGGGGTTTATTCAATATTATTTCATCAAATTCACTTTCACCTGGATCCTCGTTTGACTTGGCCATAGTAGAATCAGTTTCCTCTTCTGACTCTGTATCTTGATTCAACAGGCTAGGAAGCAAAGATTTGTTGCTTAGTGGTATTGGTGGAGCATCGGAAGATTCTGCAATACTACTCTCGATTGAGTTGGTTATTTCTGAGTTATCTGTTTCACTCATTGATGGTGGTTCGGAAACTATGGGTTCTGCAAAAACTACTGTTTTCTTTTCTGTAGTGGCTGGTTCGTTCTTCCTCATTCTAAGTCTCTTCGCGATTGTACTTGCTTCTAGGTCGGCTTGCCCTCCCTCCATACCTAAAGGGACAGTGGGGTTATCAAGCTTGATTCCTTCCTTACGACCCGGCTTCTTTCGATGTTTAACTCCTTCTTTAGAGGTTTCGTTTTGGCTTTGTAGTTGAGTACGATTCTGTCTGGCTAAAGAAGTTTTAGTCGGCTTAGGTAGGATAGGCAGTACTCGTACCTCCCCTCCCTGTTCTTGTTCTTCTTCTTTCATTAGTTGGTCTCTATCAACTGGATTGCGGGAAAGGGCGTCTGCGTTAACATTTAGACGACCAGGTTTATACTTGAAAGTATAGTAATAACCTCGTAATCTCATTCTCCAACGATTTAACCTACTGACTGGATCTTTTAATGATTCAATCCATGTCAATGGTTCGTGATCTCCGTAGACGGTGAAATGTTTACCGTAAAGGTAGTGGCTAAAATACTCTATGCCATTTACTACGGCTAAACATTCTTTTTCTGTGGTAGAATAATTTCGTTCGCATTTGTTGAGAGATCTGGACATATAGGCGATTGGATGTTCTTGACCTGGTTCACCTTGACTTAGGACTGCACCTATAGCTCCATCACTTGCATCCGTAGTTAGAATGAAAGGCTTACTCTCATCCACTGTTGTTAGTACAAGGGCTTCACAAAGTGCTTCTTTTAAGATCTTAAAACTTTGTTCTTGTTCTAATTCCCACTTCCATTTTACGTTTTTGGCTAATAGGGCGTTGATGGGCCCTGCTTTCTCTGAGAAGTTTTCAATAAACCTTCTGTAATAACCAGCTAATCCTAAGAACTGTCGAATTTCAGTTTGGTTAGTTGGCCTCGGGTAGTTTTTAACGGCTTCTAACTTCTTAGGGTCCGGTCTTACTCCATTACTATCGATGATATGACCTAAATAATTAATTTCTGGTACAAGGAATTGGCATTTATCCATTTGTAGTCTTAAGCCTACCGCTGACAACCTTTCAAACAATTTAGCGATTTTCTCCTCATGTTCTTCGAGAGAATTTGCATAAATCACTATATCATCTAAAAAGACATACATTTCTGATCCTTGTAGACCTGTTAGGACGCAATCCATGAGCCTTTGGAAGGTTGCAGGCGCGTTGGTAAGGCCGAAGGGCATACATAGGTACTCAAAATGGCCGTATTTGGTGTTAAAGGCAGTTTTCTCAACATCCCCAGGGTCAATCTCTATTTGATGGAAGCCCATGGCGAGGTCAAAAACTGAGAAATATTTTGCTCTTCCAATCTGCTCAAGGATTTCCATGATGTTAGGTAGTGGATATGCGTCCTTGATGGTTTTCGCGTTTAACTTTCGGTAGTCAATTACCAACCTGTACTTTTTCTTTCCGTCTGGTCCTGGTTTCTTAGGTACGATTCGAATAGGACTGCAAGATGGGCTCTTTGAATGCCTGATTATACCGGCTTCCAAAAGTTTTTGTATTTGGTTAAAAAGCTCGTCATCTAGTCCTGTTAGTCCTCTCTTGTACTTAACTTTGACGGGTTCTTCATCGGTTGTCCTAATCTTATGCTTAACACATGATGTTCTTGGTGGCGGATCTCCTGGCAAATAAAACAGATGAGAATATTCTTTTACTATTTTCTTAATCTGCGTTCTTTCTGGTCTTGTGTGATAGTTGGTTAAAACTTTTTCCAGGATTGTTTTTACGCGGTCTTCTTCGTCTTTAGGTGGTTCCCCTTCTAACGGAAACTCGTAGTCATCCTCCAAGTCATCGTAGAAGTCAAATGCTTCCAATGGTTGTGGAGTAATTTCTATTTCGACTGGGTCAGGTAGAGTATTAGTGGCCATTACATAACAGTAGCCTTTGTTATTTTTAACGGCGGCTTCTCCTATAAAAACTCCTGGGACGGTATTTATTCGTCTTAAGTAGGCTTGGCCCTTAGCTGAATGTTTAGTTGCGGGAATTCTTATAGGAACTTTTGCTCTGGCCGGTAACTTAAATACAGTTTTACCATTGGATTTAAAACCTTTAGAATTAAAATTCCAATTTACTGTATCTATAGATTCCGGTTCTATCTCGCGTTCGGCATATGGAAATTCAAACTCAGGTTCAATCTGAACTCTTTTTACTTCCGTGTTTCGATATGCTTCCTCTGGATGTTTATCTTCACTAGTTTCTGGTATTAGTTTATGAACGAAGGGAACGGGTGTTATCGGATGACTTTCCGTTACTAGTACTCCCTCTCCAAACATGATGTTTACTTTTTCTACAAGTAGAAAAGGGTTACCCAATATAAGTTCCTCTGATAGTGGCGTGCTAGATGGTAACACGTGGAATAAATGGTCCTTTCCTAAGATTTTTAATTTTACAGTTCCTAGAGTTCTTACCTCCTGTGGAGAAATACCTAGTATAGAGATCACGTCATTTTGGTCTACTATAGCATTAGGACCCAATGCATTTTCTTTTACTGCATTGATTTGGGCTCCGGTATCCACTACACATAAGGCTTCTGGAACTGCCAGTTGTTCTATTTTTAATTTTATTGTGGGCGAGGATTCGACTCTTGACGTGAGTCGAATAACTTGGGCTGGTTTCCCGACTTGGCTGTGGGGCCGGGACTGGTTGAACGCTGTGGAGTCGTCCCGCTCACTGGTGCGTTCTTCCAGTGAGCGTTGTCCCAGTTTAAATGATTTTTATTTCCACTGCAAAACGGGATTGGCGACTTCGGCTTTTCTCCGTAATAGTCTTGATTTCTGTTAATTGCGGATTCTTGATGGTGACATGGTTCCTGCATTGGGACTGGTCTGTGCGTACACGTTGGTGGATTTTGATGTTGGTAGCCTCCATTTTGAGGTGGGTACCAATATCCGGCTCTCTGTTGATTTTGAAAGTATATATAACATGCAGCACAGTTACAGGGTCTGTAATCCAGATATAATGGTGCCTCTGGTGGTATAACATGTCTTTGTACTGGTGGTCTTGCTGGCACCATAGTATTTTCGGTATATTCCCTCTGGAGTATACTTGGATGTTTGATAGGCTCGGGTACTGGCTTTTTATAACTCAATTGTGGTGGTGCGTGTATCTTGCCTCCTTCAAAAGTCATTTTTGGGAAATAGGTGTCATCCCGGTCTATTGAATAAGAAATCTCATCTCTATTATGCGTAGAATCATGAAAATTCACTCTTCTTTGCCCTCCTCTATCTCCTTCCTCATTATTCAATGTTCTTACTTGATATATACTTTCATATATTTCTCCTGAACCATGGGGTGAATCCCGTGAACCATGTGGACTTCGATCTTGTGTATGACTTACTTGATGAATACGTGGATTGGAGTAATGATTATTATACATGGTTACTTTACCCCGTTCATATTTCGATGCTAACGCGAACGCGTCATCCAGTTTTTCTGGTGCTAACTCGATAATACGGGTTCTCCAACCATCTGGTAATCCATTAATAAATGATTCTAAGGCGATGATTTCGATCTGAGGTTTTAAATGATCTCGCTGTACGTTATTTCCCAGTACTTCCAACGCGGCGTTAATTGCGGCATTAACTAGCGCGTTTATTCGACCGTAAAACTGTCGAATATTCTCTCCCTGCCTCATGGAAGATGATTGAATTTCGTGTAAGTAATAACTATATGTGCGGGGCGGTGCAAAGCAGTCTTTTAAATGCGATTTTAAATCATTCCAAGTTTTAAATGTGCTACCTTCCAAGGCTTGTCTGGCTTTACCCCTTAATTTTGATATAACGATTCTTAAAAAGTGTGCTTCTGAATCTGTAGAAATCATGGTAAAGCAGTTATCAACATCTTGTAAGAATTCTTTTAGATTCATATTCGTTCCATCGTAATCTGCAAGATGTTGAGTTGCTCTTTCCACTGCCCGAAAATTATTTGACTCTAATATACTACGTGAAAATTCTAATAATTGTTCTTCTCTTTCTGCCTCTTTAAATCTATAAAATTGATCTAAAGCATTGATTCTTTGTTCTAAGTTGGGTAATCTTAAGATTTCTTCTCTAGTCTGATTAAACGCCATTATGGTTTATTTCGTCTAAAAAAAATACTGACCCTAAACTTCTTCTTAATAATGAAAATTCTAAACGAGACAGTTGGTACTTTAGTAACAATGGCTTAGTTCCCCACAAGGGATGCCATTTGTAAGGTTCTGATTTACTATGCTGAACCGCGCAGTAATTCTATATACAAATAATTATTTATTTGAGTATAGGTGAACTAGCCTTGACTCGAGAGTCTTCTGTTACTATTAAGTAGGTTATGATTCTAATAAACTGTCTCTTTATGGTACTTCTTTTTTATGACTTTATTTAGACGAAGGCCCAATGCTTTGATACAGATGTTACACAGATGTTTTAATCTAATCTTTATGTTTGTTCTTAATGTTACGTATCTACTTATTTCTATATTGGTTCGACTTACAATCCCGTTCGGACACTACTAGTAGATTGCACGGTCGATGACTGGGCGGTGTTTAGTATTATCCTACACGGATGGTTCCGTGGCGTGTTGAGAGTAAGTTCCTTAACTAAGCTGCCGAAGCTAACGCCAGATAGGTTGACGGTCCTTAAGCCTCGTACTGTACCAACTCACGTCCAGAGTATGAAGAATTCCACCGGTTAGCTTCCACGGAGTTTGAGTGGTTTCTAAGCACCCAATAGACGACGCGAAGGACTAAACGGCACTCGTATTCACACACCAGGTCCAGCAGGTACAACACTCGTTGTCCTTGTAAAAAGAGACTTCACAAAAGGCAATATGAGGACTGAGTGCGGGGCTTATAAGGCTTGGCGGATGATCTCAATGTTAGGGTAATAACCAATCACTGATCGCCACCGAAAGTGTCTTACAATATAGGTTGGTGATGGTGCAGAATAAGTAGGTTTTGGGATTGCTGACTCGGGGGTCAGTTGGTTTAATTAGTAGGACGCGTTTGATGTCGTAAACGCGGTTGCGGAAATGCTTACATTGTGATTATCGTCGTATACCTGCGCCTGTACACATACACGCCGTCATACATCATTCTGTATACAGTATATCCATACATATAATTATCTTTTATGAACATGGGACGTTACATTGCTACAGGTGCAGCATCTACTGCTGCGGATACTTAGGTTACCGTCAATGCTAGTGCTTGTTTACAATCTAATGCTGCAACTATTCTTTTAGGGTCTGGTGTCATTCAGGAAGGGTTTGCTGCACCTACACAATCACAATCTGCTGCTGCTATTTTTGTCTACGCTAGTGCTACTACTCTTGCTGCCATACATATCATTTCTACTGCACGTCCAGAGTCTACATTTGCTGCTAGTGCTACTGTTACTGCTACACATGTAGCTTCTAATGCACGTCCAGGGTCTACCACTGCTGCTAAAGGTACTGCATCTGCTGCTGCGGATGCTGATATTACTGCTGCTGGTGCTTATCCAAAATTTAATGCTGCTGTAATTTTAGGGTCTACACTTCTGAATATGAAACTGTGAAATGTGAAACTGTTACTATTTATGCTGATGCTAGTGCTGGTGCTGCCAAACGTGCAACATCTAATGCACGTTCATCAGGGTCTACATACTGATGCTAGTACTGATGATCCTACACGTGTAGCATCTAATACACGTTCAGGATTTAATGCTGCTAGTCATCCAGAGTTTACGGCTGCTGCTACATGTGCTACTTCCAAAGCTGCTAAACGTCTTCAGGCTCTAGTGCTGCTGTTACATGATCAGCTTCTGCTACTGCTGCTAGTGGTGAAATGCATGCAACTTCTACTAAAGCTGCTCAAGATGCTCATTTATGGTCTACTACTGCTGCCCCTGCTACGCTAATGTTCAGCTGTAAATGCTTCTACTTGTGCATCTTCTTCTGCTGCTATAACATGTGGTATAACATATGCTGCTACTTGAATAGCGTCTTGAGTATATTAATATTTTGATTGCGTATATGCGAGATAAGCATAATTAATAAAATGCATATAGACGAGATATGCATAATTACAAATATAATAAAAAATGCGTATATACGAGATGCGCATAGTTACAATTATAATAAAAATTGCGTATATACGAGGTATTCATAATTAATAAAATGCATATAGACGAGATATGCATAATTACAAATATAATAAAAAATGCTTATATACGAGATACGCATAATTTCATTTATAATAAAAAATGCGTATATGCGAGATATGCGTAATTATTGTAAAAAATGCATATATACGAGATATGCGTAATTATAATAAACGATAATAGCATAATTATTAAAATGCATATAGGCGAGATATGCGTAATTATAATAAGAAATGTGTATATGTGCAATACTCATAATTATTTTAAAAATGCGTATATACGTGATATGCATAATTATTATAAAATGTGTATAGACAAAATATGCATCATTGTAATTACAATGAAAAATGCATATATGCGAGATATGCATAATTGTAATTATACTACAAATTGCATATCAACGAAATATTGATAATTTATTTCCTATCATATTTCCCATCTACGGTCAAATCAATTGTGACTTCCGACAGATGGCGCTTATGATGGTGGATGATAATTTTTAGTAGTACCTACATTACCATCCGCAAGGTCGGTCAAATCGCAGAATTGGGTTTCAGACCCCCTTAAGACTGCGTTCCTATATGGGAAATTGGAAGAACTAATTTACATCGAGATACCTGACGGGTTAGACATATCTGAACCAGAGAAGAAAGTATGCAGACTGAACAAATCTCTCTATGGTCTCAAGCAAGCATCGAGGGATTGGAGCATTTTAGAAGATTCCTGAAGAAATACGGTTTTGTAAAGTGTGAATCTGAGTGGTCAGTATTTGTAAAAAGGAATGAAAGTGATTGTATGTACTTAGCTTTATTTGTTGACGATGGTATGATAATGGGTAAAAATGTAATCGAAATAGATAAAATTATAGAAGCCCTCCGAAGTGAGTTCGAGGTAAAGGTCGGACCAGCTGATATGTTCGTCGGAACAGAAAGAGTCCGGAACAGGGATAGAAAAAGTATTTTCTTGCATCAAGAAGCTTACGCTAAACGAATAGTTGAGAGATTTAACATGTGCGATGCGAATCCGACTTGCATCCCAGCTGATCCTGGCCTGAGCCTATGTGCTCAAGAAAACAGAAGTATTGATGTACCATACCGTGAGGCCATCGGGTCTCTAATGTTCGGGTCTGTAATGAATTATTTATCTCCATTTTTATGTAATTACGACCAGCCTCATTGGGAGGCAGTAAAACGCGTGATAAGATATGTGAAGGGAACTTCCGAATACGGAATCGAATATAAAAAATGTAACAATGGTATGAGTGTATGTGCGTTCTCTGATACGGATCATGCAGGCAATAAGGAAGGTCGAAAATCGACAAGCGGGTGCGTGATAAATTTTGCTTCAGGTCCAGTAATATGGTTCTCTCGTAGACAGCCTGTCGTGGCGTTAAGTACGACTGAAACGGAATATATTGCTGCAAGCGCTGTTGCGAGAGAAGTTGTATGGGTGAGGAGGTTGCTAAATGAAATCGAGTATCCATGTATGGGTCCCACGGTTTTATATATAGACAACAAAAGCACAATCCAACTTCGTAAATATCCGTCATCAGCAAGAAGCACAAAAAACATAGAAACACGATTCCATTTTATACGTGAAAAGGTTGAGGGAAAAGAAATAGATGTAAAACATGTACCCGGCGAAAATCAATTAGTAGACATTTTCACAAAATCGCTACCTCGTGATAGATTTTGTAGGTTGAGAGAGGCTATTGGGGTGAAACGGAATATTCGAACAGGGGAGGTGTTAAAATGTCCGAACATTCTCGTCTCACTACCATGATCAGCTAGTAGTAGATCTCGGGAGATCACGTGATCAATGTGTTTATATTACGAGGTATGTGTGTGTGTGAGTTCGAGGCGTCGGGAGAACGGTATGAATATCGCGAGGTAGTTCGGATTTCGCTCCCGTGCAGGAGATTCAACTTAAGCTTTATAGCTCCAACACGATAAACACTATACGAAGTTATTAATAAATCATTACTTACGCATTATTTTACGCTAATCAGTCTATTCAATCGCTCCTGTGTTTCCATTTTCATACTCATTTTATCAGTTTAAATGTTCAAAAATCTTACTATAGTTTTTTAAGCCTCCTTCTACTTCTTCTAGACAAGATCCATTAATATTATTATTTTTTTAAATAGAAACAATGTTATTTTTTAACTGAGATATGTATACATTTTTTAAAAAATCGTTACAAAATGTTATTATTTCTTCGATAATTTTCCTTGGAAGAGATTCATTGCCATACAGTGATAAAATAAAAATAAGAATATAATTTAATACTATATTATAATCCATTTTAAGCTTTTAACTAATTTTACAAAACTTTTACTCACAACAAAATTTTTATTACAAAATTTGCTATTAGTAACGTGATTAACAATAATGGTAAAATAATAAAATATAAGGTAAATATGATATAAACACAAAGATTGCCGTGCACTATTTACAAAATTTTAGTTTAATTAATAGTTTTACAAGTTTAAATAAAATAAATAACCGAGTAAACTTTCACATGTATAAAAATGTAAAGATAAAATTCTCTTATTTATGAATCAAGCTTCAAAATTAACAAGTTGACAAAAGAATTGTTTTTTTTTAAATTTAAAATTGTAAATAGCTTCGTCAATAAAGTTCCACACAAAATCGCAAGTTGATGGGAATGCCTGTAGTGCAGTCATGCATTTATAACATGTTTCTAGTGCTTTCATGGAGTCCTCGAAAACATATTTTTTTGGGTTACGACTAAATATAAATTATCTGAAATTTCGAACATCTCCGCAAAATATTACATACGGGTAGAATTCGAAACCTAAATTTCTAACCCACGACTCAAAATCCTTTTGAGCCTTCGCTAGATCTTTTGACTCCTGTAAAATAAGTGAAAATATAAAAATTAAAATATTTAACGTGTAATTATAATGTATTTGGTAATAATAAACAATACATTGTACAGAAGCTTATATATGTATACTATCTATTACAGATTAAAACTCCCAATAAAATTATATATATATTTAGTTTGAACGATAAATTTGTTTAAATGCAAATAAGTTGTAATGAAACACTAATGTTCAAAAACTATCAAAAATATTTAAAAATAAATGAAAGCTTTCCTATACAAGTAAAACATTACTTCCTCTAAATCAATAGCAATTATATATACCTTTACATGCAAAATAAAACTCCTAAAAACCTCTTCCTTTGAAAGAGTGATACTCTTATCGCCTAGTTTGTAAGTTTTTGGAGCCTTGATGATTAGAGGCAATAAAAATAATGCAAGGACATTAAATTATCCTTTGCCAAATTTTCTATATATATTTTAAAATCCTCTGTTAACTGCAAAATACATAAAATAAAACATTAATTAACATAAAACGTTAAAATATGCCATGGGAATGATTATTATATACACTATTAAATTCATTCCGATAAAACGAAAATGTAAGTTGTTTTTCAATTAATTATATGCTTTACAATTAAATAAATGCAGCATGGCCTTACTTTTTGAATACGTAGTAATGACACATTTTATGAAATAATCAGTTACTTATCTTTTTGGGATACTCGGGTTAAGCCAGATACCTGTTTTGCTTATAGTAATTATATATATATTACTATCTAAAGTAATTATATTACTATAAATAGAAAAAGAATACCATTTACTCAGCTCTTTGAGTCAGCGGAGTAAGCAAAATAGGTTTCTGACTTAACCCGAGTATCTCAAAAAGATAAGTGAATGATTATATTTCATAAAATATTGAATGTACTACTACACATTCAAATTTAAGCATGTTTCAATAAAAAGTTTTAAAGTAATATTATTAACTTACCAGGGTAATGGCAACTGAATTACTTAAACAGAAAAAATTTGTAAAATATGTTTCTAAAGATACGGTCTTAACTTTTTTCTCCTTTCTGTCAAGTAATTTTTTTCTGTGCTCGTAAGACAATTGCTACTTATTAATTACATCAGCAAATCAGTATAGATCACGATTGTCATCTATCAAACATATTGAATCTTCATAACTAAGATCTATAAAAATAAATTTTTAATTGAGTTAATTTGTTTTATAAAGATTTTAATAAACTATGTGATGTTACAAAATTATTGCATATAAACAAGTTTTTATTTGATAATAAATATTAAGTAAAACTAATTATACTTTATAGATATAGTTACCTATACATGAAGAATCAGCTGGAAGACTTGTTGAATAGCCAGAAGATATTAAACCTGCCTCTCGCAATGATGATGTTACTATTTTATAATAATTATAAAGAGAGCCTCTCGTATAAATACATTCTCCATCACCATTTGTTCTTCTTAATTCAAAAATATAACTTTCATCCACTGTTGGGAACAGTTCCTTTATTAATCTTAGTAATTTTATAAAAACCTCTGTTTTTATTCTGTAACAAATAAATTAAAAATTTAATTATTACATTATAACCTAAAAATCATCTTTCTATTTTTTTTGCTAATTTACACTTATATATAAATGTTACAATTATTTTAGAATGATAATGTATACAATTTATACATCTTTTTATAATAATATTATTAATAAATGAAGAACCGAATCATAAATCATTATACTCACAAGGGAGTAATGCTTTAAAAACCAGTATTATACTTTCAAGCTCTTTTAAATATAAAATTGTTTATACTTGAAATTGTTCTTACTTGAAATTAATCGGATCTTTTTCAATCTCATGCCAAATTACTAACTCTTAAAACTTGTAAATCAAGATTTTTCTTCAATTTATATTTACTTAATAACACTCCACCTCTAAGCGATGCGTTTAAAAATGTATAGAGTACACTATTAATATTATACTCATGCCCTATAACATGCACACAACATCACACAATGGAAAATTATTTTAAAAAATCATAAAGGAAATTAGTTTGTTAAACAACCTGATGTATCTGAAGGATTTTGTGAATTTTGTGAATCAGATTCATGCAATGATTCTGATGAGGATTGAGAAGTGGGTTCTTGTGTGGAAATAATAATGTAATTAGTAATATGAGGACTAGCTACCACTTCATCATATGCTACAACTTCCATGTCTGCCACTGTAATTCATTCACTAACAACATATATAATAATTAGAAATATTAAAAAGAAATGAAATAACTAATTAGTTTACAGAGGTTATGTTTTATTGAAGAAAATCATGACTTATTGTAGAAAAACAAAGTAATTTAAACAACAATTATATAGTATACAATAAGAAGTATAGTAATAATATTTTATTTTTGTTTGCATAGTGTAATAGTGTAACATTTGCATAATGCATAGTGTAACATAAGCGCTGCCGTCGCACTGGTAGATTTCTTAAAGCGGGCAATATACGTCTTAAATCGAAGAACATGCGGGGTACTCAGATTTGCTCCGCCTGTATCCGCGAGAGGGCATCTTATGTGCTAACCGCCTTTCAGTGTGCTCGGCTCCGCATTCACAATCTGGATCTTCGTTCAGCCCTTTCAAATACAGGTAAGATTTAAAAGAGCCATGTCCACTAATAAACTGCGTTGTGAAGTGGTCCGGCCTCAACCATTCTGCTTTTACTCTGTCCCTAACTGAGTAAGTAATTCGACCCTTAGTCGAGGTGTCCCACCTTTGTTACCATTCAACCATGAGCGTATTTTCAATTTGTTGCTTAGCCTCCAGCGTGTGGAACCTGCCTGACTTTAAGTCTTTACCACTTACTTGCACTCCACTGATATTAAAGTCCCTTCTCTTCCTTATGTTATAGTGAGCTACCTGGAATGGACTTTCGTCCATTTCCAGATCAATAGGAAGGACGTCTGTTATCACGTGCGTCGCTTCGTGCGAGACAGTCTTGTATGCTTTGATCATTCGTAGAAGCACTCTCTTTTGTAATTGAGCTATCTTCCTTTTGTCAATTGCATTAGTCGCGTCCGACCACCCTACAGCAACATATGCTATCCTTGGAAGGAAGAAACCTTTGTATAGTGTTAGCAATGAGCTAAACTCTAAACCCCATGTTGATCTTGCCACATTTACAATCTCCCTGGTTGCATTTTGATTTTTGACTGAGAGATTTTCTATGTGAGAGGAGAACCTTAGCCTTTTGGTTATTCTCAGTCGTAGATAGTCTATATCTCTTAGAAGTTTTAACTTCTTCCCTTCCAGTTTTACAACCAGGGGAGTCCCTTTATCTAACGTATCTTTAAGGAGGATCATTCCACACTTCGAAACTGATAGGCTTAACTTATGCTGATATAGCCATTTTTGTATTATATCCAACGCTTTCTGCCCTAAACTTAAAAGCTCTCTTCAGCTGTTACCCTCGATGACAATCATGATGTCGGCAGCGTACGCTAAGACCTTGTAGTTAGCCTTCTTGAGGATCCTCAGGAGACCATCAAAGACAAGGTTCCATCCTGGGGGGCCAAAAATCGAGCCCTGGGGGCAACCATTAGTTATTTCTGTCCTTACTTCACAAAAGGCACCATAGTTTATCAAAAACACCTGAGATGTCCAGAGGCATTGCCAACACGTATCTAGAATCTCCTGATTCTCGGACTAAGTGGCATCCTTCGTCCATCGTTCTGGCCTAAAGCCATACTGATTTTCAGAGGTGTGTTCGCCATGATGGATCATCGGCTTTATGCGCTCTATCAACAACCTCTCGAGTGTTTTTCCCAAAATTGGTAGTAAACAGATCGGTCGGTATGATTTTACGCTTGCCTCGTCCTTACCTGGAGATTTAATTAACGTTATCAACATACCCTCCTTCCATCTTTTTGGGAAGACCCCATGTTCAAGGCATCCATTATATAGTCTCCTTATTTCTAAGTGTATTAGGGCCGCTCTCTTCAGAAGCTCTGATTCTATTCTTTCTGGCAGTTATTGCTTTTTGGACTTCAGATAGAGAGCACATCTCAGCATTCGGATAAATAGATGGTTCCGCTGTTTTGACTCTTGTTTTGATCTGATCTTCAGTCTCTAAGTTTGTGTTATCATCCGGTACTAAGCCATGCAGAAGTTCTGTGCAGGTTGCCTCCCAATTTTTAGTCACTGAACCATTTTTACTCAGTATAGTGTTCACAGTTCTAGATATTCTAATTTTACCCGTGATACGTTTCCCGGGGTATCCCCATATATTTCTGACACCCTCTCGAGTAACATATTCTCTATAGCTGTGCTTTTTAGCGGCCGTTATCCTCTCTTTGTATACCTTCATTGCTTCCCTTTTAAGACATTTAGATCTACGGAGTCTTCGTCTTTTGACTGAGGGTGGCTTGCCGTTTTCTCCTCTGACACGAGCGTATGCTCTTTCAAACTTATCTAAGCTCCTCCCGAGGTTCATCAGCTCAGCATTCCACCAAGTTTGTGGCTTTAGTATAGCCCGTTTCTTGGGGATAGAGAAGTTGCATGATCGACGGATTGCGCTTTCGACTTCAAGAGCCAAACATTCTACAGCTTCGGCACTCTGTATCTCAATTTCACTTAGTCTCGCCTTCTCAGCCTGGAGAGCCCGGTCAAAGCTCTCCCAGTCAGCCTTGGAAACGTTGTATCTTGGGTCGAGGACCCTTGGACACTTTGTCTCCTTGGCTATGAAATTCGAGCTCCGCAATGATTGTCTCTCCCCTCGCTGTTCGGCAAGTTGAAAGTCCTCCAGGTTTGTTCACAACGATAAGGTCATTCCTGAGAATGAATTCTTCGATGATTTTTCCACGTTTGTCACTACTTGGGCTCCCTCACCACTCGAGCTTGGCATTGGCATCCATTGCTATGAGATTGCGTTTTCTCTTTAGTTGGTGCAGTGCTGTTCCGAGTTGTTCTAAATATTTTTCAATATCATCCTTGAATTGACAGTAAAGACTTATGAGGTATATTTCTCCAAAAGCTCCGCACAGCTGTACGCATATGCAGTGACTAATGCATAAGCTTGTAATCTTCGTGATCGTGAGGTCGCTTGGAGCATGGAGTGTGTTGGCTCCAACACTCTACTCAGGCTTATCCCCTCTAATCACTCCGATGTTGCTTCCAACACCCGCAATTTGCTTTCGAAAGACATACGGTTCCTGGAGTAGGGCTACGTCGATGTTTCGATCCGCCATGGTCATTCGAACTTCATCAGATACAATCCTTGAACGACCCATGTTCAGCTGAAGGATTTGCAATTTAAGACTTCCAGTACCATCATTAGGCTCGCTTCTTACATGCCCTCTGGTTGGTTGTCTATCCTACTCAAGCGCGCGTCTTTTCTCTGGTCCTTGTAATTCCGAAGAATCATTTTGTGATCATTGCCTCTTTCGGGGCAACGGCCTGTCATTTTCATTGCTGCTACTGAGCTGCCTTTGCTCGGCGCCAATATCAATCCTTTGCAGGATCAGAACCGTCACCTTTAGCTGAGGTATGCTCTTTATGTTTTAGATCTTGTACGTGTAGGCAAAACCTAAGTTTTCATTCTACGCCTTAAGTTTTGTTTTATGCTTTCACTTTATCTTTTAACTTTGTGAGCGATATGCGTGCGTCGCTTCAAGCTTGAAAGAGAGAGAGATTGAGAGTTTGAGTGCTTGTAGAGTTTTGGAGGATATCTTGCTTGTTTGTTCAGTTTTATTCTGCGGCATCTAGTACCGCAGCTCTTATATTTACAATTTGATTATTATTAGCCTGTTATTTTCCAAACCTGGCCTCCCTCTAGGCCATGCAAGATCCTTGCACTTCATATTGCTAATTTTATTATTATTATTGTTATTATTATTATTATTATTATTACTTGCTCGGCCAAGCCACTCAATATTATATACGTGATCTTTCGCTTTCGAACGAGCAAACAACTTATGACTATTTTCTTGCAGATGCCTGCGAACGGCGAGACGCATAAATAAAACAGGTTTAGAACTACCCATCCCGTCCATCCACACATCCACGGACTTTACAAATTTTACATATTTTACATATTTTACATATTTACATTTTTACATGGACGCCGCTTGATTGCCTTCCTTAGTCGTGAAGGTGGTACACCTTCTGAGATCCACTGTCAGTGGATTGGGAGCTCCGAGCACTCGCATACTTGGGCCTTTCAGCATTCAATTGTGAGTTCCGCTTTCGATTTGATTCGCTTTCGATTGGTTCCGCTTTCGAGATAAGAGACTTTGTGTCTTCCAGGTTAGGGACGGCGGCCTTGCGGCTTCGTCCTTCTTCCTTACTAAACACAATGGAACATCCCTTTCGATGGGCACACCCATTGGCCGACCCAACTAGGTTTCCTTGCCTTCCTACTAAGCATGTGATTTCAAAGTGTGTTTTCTCTTTACGCCTTTCAGAGTTAAAGCTGAGAGGCGCGTTCCTCCCGTCTTCACTTCTACTAAGCAAGATCGTTTATGGCAGTCCTCTTCGAGGGGCTGTACACTCTAGGGTTACTTGGTAACTTTTCGTACATTCCTCTACTAAGCACTGTGACCTAGTCTCTTTCAGGTTCGGACGAGTCCTCCCCTTACTAGAGACCATAGGTCATCCGAGGTGAACTATACGGTTCGCCATCGGCAATCCGCTTTCGAAACGTATGTTTTGATGCTTCCACGAAGTGTGTCACTTTAGAGCCATTATGCCGTAGCGCGATTCGTGACAATGCAGTATGGGTGGAGCCTTTTATGCAATACATGGCTCGCTCTATCAACCCCCCTTTCCGTCCCCGAGGATATCTCATGTCCCGTCCATTATGTAATAATGTCGATTTTCATCGAATTGAGCAGCTGTGTTCCAACGTTTCACGTGTAGAGGTATTTGGCGTTTCCTAGCGGCTCCCATCCCTAGGACTCTCCATCCTGACCAGGCTATTCCTGATCAGAACCCACTAATGGCAAAACGGCTACGCTCCGAGTTAGTGGGAACACGCATCCTTTCGAACTGATGCTCCCCTGAGAGTAGAAGATACCTTCTTCGAGGCGAAGCTTAATAGCCCTGTCTATTACAGCCCCGATATAGCCCAGCAACTGAACTAGTACAAAACCGTCACCACCAACATGCTAGGTCAAGCTTAGTCCCTCTAACACTTTGAAACACCTTCGCACAACTGCTCAAAAACACGGCGGATCCTTACCTTGTAGCCTTATCAATAAATGATCAAGGCTTTTCTGGACTAGACAATTCAAGACCCCTAGAGTCAAGAAAAGAGGGAAGTCGTATTCGAGAAGGCTTGTTCTTGACAAGTCCTTTTTAGAGGAGCTTGCGCTCCTCCGTTCTTAAATCGACCCTTGACTCGTCTTTTAGTGCAAGTTTGGCCTTGGTAGTGATAACTGCTATGTATTTGCAGACTCAAGACACCCGACGCTCCATTGGGAACGAACAGGCGTACCGTTTGGTACCCTTTTGCGCTTTCGAAAACCTGTCTCTATTAGCCAACCGATCCCGACGCCATTCGATATGAAGGTCTCCTGGACCGGGGGGTTGTGGGCATCTATTACTGCGATGAAGTTAGAGAGCTTGGTGCATGAGCCCTTGCCCGCAGGTATTTGGGTCAACCTTGGCCATTAAACTTACAATAGTTCCTAGGGTCCCCACATTAGACAGATGATCATCGCAGAACTCCACCGCAACTCTTTACCCATAGCTGGCCGGTGCAGTAACCCGGACACTCTCCGAGACCTGCAGCGTCCGTAGCCTTTCAGGCCACCCCAGGAAACTCGCTTACATCATCATAGTCGTGAGCGAGGAGATTCAATCGAATGAGGACCGTGGTCAAGGTGTTGCAAACCGAGGGCGAGGAAGTGAATTTACAAATCTATCTAGATACTGGTGCTGCAAGCATGATTTTCAATGCAACATATAATGTTTATTTTTAACAATAACAATCTTGTTTCAATATGTCATTTTTATTTATACGATTTTTTACTTGTAATTATTTCAAACTAAATTTACCTAAAACTAAACTTTAGTACACCTCAAATTAGCGCGAATTTCAAGCATATTGAAGCACTCTTAAATAATCAAGGATAAAAATCAAATGAATTTAATAGAATATCAAATACATAAAAGGACTAATTCATAAATAAAATGTTTTTTTTTAAATACAATGGGTTGTTAGACTAATTTAATTATCAAATATTTTTTATTGTCTAGTATAATTGGTTTCTAGGTTATCACAGGTACTTGGCTCGTCGATGGGAATCCACAAATTATTTTGTTTGATATTGGTAGTGCAGCATGGAAATTAGATGAATATAAACAAGAACTATGGAATTGTTGTAATTTTGGAATTCCCCATCTGGATGTTGAAGCTAATGATGCTATAATACTTGGATATCTTGTTTGTCAGTTTATTAGCGAATTCAGGTATATTTGTTCACTTTAATAATAATAATAATAATAATAATAATAATAATAATAATAATAATAATAATAATAATAATAATAATTTTTTGAGAAAGAGGGGGGGAAGCGTTTGATCGCCAACCTGGATAAACCAGAGTGTGGGACTCCTGCTACGCAGACTACCCACTAAACCCACCTCCTCAGTGCATGCCTGCCAGCCTAGAGCCGCAGCAACGCTGCGACTCCAGGCCGACAAAGATCCACCGAGGAGAGCCCTCTTCACCTGACCTTAGTCCACCCCGGCACTTACCGTTAGGAATACTTCGGGGTGGGGTCAGCAACACGCCTCGCGGCACCCTCCATTTTCAGCCTCTTATTTACTGGACGTCGGCCCGCTTTTGTCGAAGGATTGCTTCAACGTAGCAGGCCACCTTCGTCCAGTTTTCCTCCCGAGCCAGCATGTGGGGGACAATGCCGTCCGGAATGAACCAGTCGACATCTTCCCCAAGGCCGGATCGTTCGGCGCTCCACCGTACGCACGTAAAAAACGTGTGCAGGGCGTCGTCTTTGGGGGAGGCGCAGTAGAGACAGTTTTGTCCCTCTGCTCTCCCCATTCTACGCAGGAACGTGCGAAAGTATCCATGTCCGGTCAGTAGCTGGGTAAGGTAAAAGTTCACCTCTCCATGTTTACGTTCCAGCCATGGGGACAGCTGGGTAATAAGCCGTGCCGTCCATCTTCCGCGCGTTTCCTGCTCCCACCTAGACTGTCAAGAGTGCAGCGTCTGCTCTCTGGCTGTCTCCTTGGCTTTCGCTCGTCCCAGGACTTCTTTGTTCTGGTGGACGAACTTCCTCTCTTGGGCGAGAAGGTCAATGGGTAGGACCCCTGCTACTACCAGCGCTGCCGGTTCCGAGACCGTGCGGTAGGAGCTGGCTACGCGTAATGCGCATCTCCTCTGGACCGCCGCAAGGCGCTTGCGATAGAAGTTATGTCGCAGCGCATCGGCCCAGATCTCTGCACCGTAGAGCATTATTGACTCGGCAGTTCGAAGTAACAGGCGTCTCACGCAGGGTCGCGACCCGTTAATGTTGGCCATAACCCTGCTTAGAGTCGCCGTCACCCCGGCCGCCTTGTCAGCCGCCTTGCGGATATTTTCCCCGAAGGTGAGCTTTGTGTCAAGCATCACCCCCAGGTACTTTACGGCTGCTCTAGAGTGCACCGTAGTCTCTCCCACCGTGAACACCATTTCCTTGGAGATGCGCTTCTTGGTCAGTAACACGATCTCGGTCTTGGCCTCTGCCAGTTGTAGGCCCGCATTGGCCATCCAGCGGCGCAC
This sequence comes from Muscidifurax raptorellus, assembly GCA_020010945.3. Taxonomy (NCBI): domain Eukaryota; kingdom Metazoa; phylum Arthropoda; class Insecta; order Hymenoptera; family Pteromalidae; genus Muscidifurax; species Muscidifurax raptorellus. The sequence goes on from JAHUUD020000031.1 coordinate 829,839, forward strand.
GCGGCACATGACCTGGTCGAGTCGCGTCTGTGCTATTTCCACATTGCGTGCAATTATGGTAACAGCGACGTCATCCGCGTACCCGACCAAGGAGCAGCCCTCTGGCATCTCCAGCCTTAAGAGCCCGTCGTAGGATATGTTCCATAGATCGAATCCCAGGATGGAGCCCTGAGCCGCTCCTGCGGTCAGTTCTCACCGTCTTCGACCTTCCGAGGTGTCGTACAGGATGAAGCGATCCTTCAGGTAGTCTCCGATAGTCTGGAGAAGGTACTCTGGTACCTGGAAGTCACGTCCCATAGCCTGTAGCACGTCGGACCACCGCAACGAGTTGAAGGCGTTTTTGACGTCCAATGTCACCAGGAGACAGATCGGGCGGGAAAAATGATTCCCCTGTTCCGTGCTCCTGGCCGCCTCCACAACCTCCTGGACTGCCTCGATGGTAGACTTTCCTCTCCGAAAGCCGTGCTGGTTTTCAGAGAGGTCACCGGCTGCTCGCAATGCAGCGTGCAACCGGAGTCTTGTGAGCTTCTCCAGGAGTTTATCCGGAGTGTCCAACATGCACAGAGGTCTATACGACGATGCCGCGCCTGTTGGTCCTTTGCCCTTACTTATCAGCACCAGTCTCGCCTCCTTCCAGCAGGAATAAAATATCCCCGCCTGGAGGCAGGTGTTGTACATGAAAAGCAAGAGCTCGGGATGGCTCTTCGCTACTTCTTTCAGTACCTCGATCGGTAACCCATCTGGTCCTGGCGCCTTCTTATTTTTCATCGATTTCACCGCTGAGTCGAGCTCCGCCCGTGTAAAGGGAGAAATCTCGATCTCAAGCGGTGCCCGCGGGTCATCCGGTTTTTCCTTTCCCCAGGGATCGTTATTAAAATCCTCCCGCAGGTCTTCGATGCACCTCTTTTTGCTGGCCAGTATTGCCCGACCGAGGCACTTTCTCGCCGCTTGATACTGGATGGCCCTCGAGGCGGAGATCGGATCCTGCCTCTTTCGTGCCCTCTTGACTTGGCGTCGTAATCGAAGGCACGTCCGACGCAGTTCCGCTATCTCGTTCGTCCACCAATATGCAGGGCGTCTCCCGCCTGCGACCTTCTTGATAGGTACCGCCTCTTTGCAGGCTCGCTGGATCAGGCGCATGATCGCGCTCACCACCAGCTCAGCCCGCTCGGTGACGCTAACCCCGTCTGGTATCTCAACCAAAGTTCGCTGACCACGTTCTAGGGCCGAAGATAGCTTCTCGGTGTCCATCTTCTCGACGTTCCACGTGCGAGTGTGGCTCCGTGGAGCCTCCTCGACTGGCTCGTTCCCACGTACGCGGAACGTGATGAACTGGTGATCGCTGGCTGTATAGTCTTCGATCACCTGCTAGTTCCGCACGTGTGCGGCCAAGCGTTCTGAAGCGAACGAAACGTCGATGATGGTCTCCCTGCATCCGGGTCTCCTGAAGGTCGACGTGGATCCGGTGTTAAGTACCACCAGTCCCAGTCTGGACACCATGTCCATGACTCGTCTTCCCCTGGAGTCCGGATGAGATTCGCCCCACTCGAGAGCTTTGGCGTTGAAATCTCCGGCCACTATAAGCTCCCCCTCCATTTCTCTGACAGTGTCTTCAAGAGCGTCCAGTTTTTCCTGGAATCGCCCTATCTCCTCGTTCGGAGTGAGGTAGCAGCTAACGTAAGTCACGTCGCCGCTTCTCACCCAAACGAAGCCGCTGCTGGATCCATGGCACACCGCTCGGAAGCGGTGTGGATTGCAGATCCATATAGCGGCGGTACCCAGGTTGTCGCTGTGCCATGCATCCCCTTCTTTGTCTCGGTACTGTTCGCTGACCAGGACTAGGTCGGCGTCTTTCTCGAGACAGATCTGGGTGAGCAGGTCTTGAGCCGTCCTGCTTCTCCGTAGATTTGCCTGGAGAACCTTAGCCATTTCGGTGGGTTCTCTTCAGAGCTTCCCGAAAAGCCCTGCACTCATTTGATGCGGCGTTATACTTTAATGCGTCGCCAGATCCTCCTGCATCGGCGCAGAGGTAGCACTTGGCATCGGCCGTGCAATCTGCAGCTTTGTGCTGCTGTCCTCCGCACCGACGTGCTGCGGTCGGGGCCTTTGCAGGTCGAACTCAGGTGCCCGAAACCCAGGCACCTGTAACAGCGCTCGACAACTTGTCGTCGTCGAACTCTGCAGTTGACCCAACCGATTTTAATGCGGGCTGACTCGAGCAGCTTCCTGGCCTCGACCTCCGTAACGGTGACGATAGCCATTCGCTGCTCGGCCTTATTGGGCTCAGTCAGCCTCACGCTGAAGGGCACCTGCGATGTCAGCGCCGTGACCGCTGCGCTGACCTCTTGGATCGTTGCGCAGCAGTCTATGTCTCTGATCTCCATCTTGACTCTGGGGATCAGTGAGCATAGGCTTGCCGCTTCTCCTACGGCGCCCTTTAGAGCGGTAGCGAGCCTGTTGTTGCTCTCTCCAGTGCTTTTCAGCTTTATTAGGACGTCCCCCGTCCTGGTGCGGCGGATGCTTTTGATTTCCGCCGCATGGTCAGACGGGTTAACCTTTGCTTTGATTCCGCCCAGAATCTCTGCGTAGGTCTTCCCGTCCGATGGCTTTAGGACGATGGCCTCGGTCATTGGTCTTCTTTTGACCTTGGCTTCTGTTTTTGCGGCCGTCCGTTTCTTCTCCTCTTTCGAGGAGGATTTGGCGTCTACGCTCTTCTTTTTTTTCTTCTTTTTCTTCTTCTTCTTCTCCACCTTTTTCCACTCTTCTTTGGGCGGATCAGTTGGAGCCGACGTCGTGTCTTCCTTCCGTTTCGTTGCTTCTTCTTTCTTTTTTTTGACACTCTCCTTGTTGGGCTGTCAGTGGGAGAAACGGAGTTTGGCCGTTTCCCCGGCTTCGTTGCCTGAGGTGTCAAAGGTGTCCTTGTGTGGGCCACCTTCACTTTTTCTGCCAGGGTTCTCCTGGCCTTTAGAGCACCGATCTGGACGTTTTCAAGCTGCTCGAAGTGGCCTTGCAGCTTGGGTAGACCCTCCTTGACCGTTTTGCTGATGTTTGGTTGCCTTTTGAGGGCTTCCGTCATCTCGGCGAACAGGGTCTTGATGCTCTCAAAGATGGTGGAGCACTTCGCCTCTGTCATGGACAGTTCTTGTCGTAGAACGGCAAACTCCATATCAGTGGCATTGCCTGACCCAGGTTTTGCCCCCTGAGTGCCTTGCGACTCTGACATGCTCGACAATGTTGACATAGTTGACGCAGTTGACGTTACTGACATAACCGTTAACAACATTGACGAACCTTTCATTATTAATTATTTACCCCATTCGGAGTCGAACGCCCTATAGTTCCACCTCGAGCCGGGTACACGCGGATCGAGGGCGCATATGGGGCCTTCCGCCTTGCAACATGGGTGCGTTGGACCCGTGGGTGTCGGTTGGGACGTCACTCCCTTCCGTCACCACTCGGCTGACCCACCCGATAAGGCAATTCGCCTACTCGATTCGGCTACTAACCTCACCGGCCAGAGACAGCTTCCCCGGAGCACCTACTCAGCGGCGTGGCTCGGCGGAAGGGCGTTCCCCGTAGCGGTGCGAGTTATGTGTGTTAACAGTGCAGTATACCTAGAATATGCTACACTTCTGAGGTCAGCCCCTACGCACTCCGGGACCAACCTCAGGGCAACGCGAGAATCCAGCATGAGTTATCTAGGAGACTACACTGGATCCCCCACCGCTGCCAGGTGGGAACCCGACCTTAGTTATTTAGGCACGTTAAGAACGGGCTCCACCTACAATCGTGTGGTGTGATGTCTGTAAGTGCTTTCGTTTCGTGAGTGTTAAATGGTGTAGCGTCCCTCTGGTGCCCCCCAGCGATATGGAGCATGAGAGTGTCCGCCTTCGCCACGCTCACCCGACTTTCACTCCTGTCGACTGGGATCCGGTATTGAGATGCGTCTCGCCCGGTATCCCCATATGGTACTATCAGAGACTATGAGCCGTTTATAGGATCGTTCTCATCCTTCCGCCAGAGAGAAAGCTGCTCCAATGCAGCCGTACGCACTAGACGATGTAGTCGTCTAGTGCGTACGGCTTTATCAGGGTAGTAGACCTTAGTAGTTGAGGTCCACCCGTCGAGCCTTCCTCCATCCGCTTGGTCTAGCGAGCAGGCTCAGGGCCAGATGTTCTCCTTGCCCTTTGCCATACAAGCGCAACTTCCACCTCTGTCGACAGGGACCGGGGCAGATTGGAGGTAGATTGCACCGTTCCGCGCCCAGTATTCCCATGTGGCACCATCAGAGATGCCAATTCGTTCATAGGATCCCTCTCGTCCTTCTACAATCGGCTCCCTCGGTGCAGCTCTCCATCAAGCACTGGTGCGTGCAGCGTTATCAGGGTAGCAGACCTTAGCAGAATGTATACCAAGGTCCACCCGTCTAGCCTTCCTCCATTCGTTTGGTCTGGCAAGCCAGGTCAGGCACTCCCCTCACTCCGATTCACGGGTTGACTCGAGTTCTTTGTGTCAGTGTGGTGTGTGTTAGTGTAGTGTTTGTTTGTTCAATGTGCCCCCTCCTCCTCCTCCCATGGGAGCTACCCATTTGAGTTCCGGGCTTGGGACCGGCGTAGCGGAGTTAATAATAATAATAATAATAATAATAATAATAATAATAATAATAATAATAATAATAATGATAATAATAATAATAGTAATAAAACCATACTTCTCAAATAACAAGTTTCTTTGCAGCTTTGCTGCAAAGAAACTTGTCTCTCACCCTATATACACGGTATAACTGAAAATCATTATTTCTATTGAAGCTTGTAACTAGCTAATTATAGCTCAGAATGTTTTGAGTAAATTTATACTTTTATTATGTTATGCGGTTTATCATATTTATAGTAGGAAGATTTATCTCCGCTCACTTTGCTGGTCAACCCCTATTTTCCAATTTGAACTTTACCATTAGGTTTATTTAGATTTTACTTTAAAACTACGTTAATAAAAATTAATAAATATCCTTTTTTATAAGATCAAGGAGTGTTAATTGATTTTTAACTCTTTCTATAAACTTTAAAGCTAAATCTATTATACTACACTTATAATATACACTTAGACCTTGATTAAATCATGTATGTCACAGTAGGTAACATAAGGATTTCAAATTCTTGCTGCATACTTTTCCGTTTATTATAGGTCCGTCACTTCTCTCTTCGCTTGCCAATCCCCAAATTCACTTATCTGTTAATTTTATTAATTTTTTTTTCATTTTAATAGTGTTCATTTTTTTAAACGTATCTTTGTATTGTGACGTGGTGATTCTGTCGCTTCGGGGTCTTTAATCCTTGATCGTAACTCCACGTTACATCTCTAAACGCGAAAACCGAATTTTCATGGCGCCAGATTCCCACAGCTCTGCTCGGCTGCACTCAGCTCCAGAGATATCCTTCTCACGAGGATAATCTACATTATATTAAAACTTTGTATTCTTAATTTCTGTAATAATACCCCCTTACTTGTAAAAATTTCAATAAAAAATGTCTAAAGCAAATGTATGTTAAGATACAGAGCACTTACTGAAAATAAAATTTTCCCGCATATTTTCTACATTTTATTGCTTTTCTTAGCAAAAGATTGACTTTTTGGGTGTTAGTACACCTCGATGATTTCATTTACATTCAAAGACACCTCTATACATATTCAGAGGAATTAAAGCAAATGCCCACAGGGGAGGAATTTCAGCAAAATGTTGGGCACTCTCAGCTTGAAGATCCAGAGGATTAGCAAAATGTTGAGATTGAAATGACATCTAATCCATTCTCGTATAGGTTTGACTATTCACTTTGTATCAAAGTCTCATAAATGTGTGTCACTTTCGTAATTAGCCACGTTATACTTCCATTCTTAAATGGAATGTATAAGTAACGATGTATAAGTTTATAATATTATTGCTTAAACTATATTTATTAATTATGATTTACAATTGATAACAGTTCAATAAACCACAATGTCTCATGAAAATTGCAAAAGCAATTATTTAAAAATAAGTACGCGCGCTGTGTATATAAATGTATCCTGTAGCGTCAAAAATAGAATATCATTATTTTGTTCTTAAAAGTCAATTAGAATTCAAGCTGATATGGTAATGCAGATGAGCCGTATTAAGTCAACGGGGTTGCGGAGTGGATGCTAACGTAATAATAATACTGTCGATCGCATACGCGTTTATACTCCAGTATATAAAGCATTAGTCGATTACTCGGAACGAATAGTATGTTTATTTGTAGTAAAAATATCATTTCGTGAATCGTTTTATTAAATTTTTGCAGACTTTTATGTATTTCGTTTGTATGCCATCACTCGTAGACTAGAACCAATTAATAATAAGACCTCGTTGAAGAAATCAACCAGATAAATAAAAATGTTAGCGCATCAAGGCGGTTTTAACTTTTTGGGTGTACAATATTTTGTTCTTTTGATCTTTCAGACAAATTTAAAAATATTTTTTGAAATCTTTGAAGTATTCTATTCTTTGATCGATAATTTAAGCTGAAAATTGTTACTGAGGGGTATTTGGACTCGCTGATTACGAATCTCACAACCGATCCTCAAAATTCCGTATCAAAAATGGCGGATTCAAGATGGCGGTCACTGATTTTTTGTATTTTCACTCGTACGCTCATAAAACTTAATATACGGAAGTTTTTGGGATCGCTAATAACGAATCTGACATCCAATTTTTGAAATTTAATATCTAAGATGACGGATTTAATATCGTGACGACTGATTTCTGACATTCACTCGTATACGCGCCATATTGGATTTGGCATCATGAATTCTGCAATTCTGACAGTGGATTCGATTCGACTTCGAAAATCCTTGTCATAGATTTCTTACACAGTTCTAGTGAAATCGTTAAATTACAATAATTTCAGTAGGTCGCTTCCGCCATATTAAATCCACCATCTTAAATTCTTGAATGTTGAAAGCAGATTCGGATTCAGCGACTATCAAAACCACTGTATACTGAATTTGGGAGAAAAATATTAAAAAGTAAAGTCAGAATTCGTTTCTCTATAAAACATAAACAATCAGTGCTTAATCTTATTAGACTTTTTTTATTATGGTTCTGAATGTCTAAAATACCTGAAATATATACGTATCAAAATATTAATTCATTATACTAATATATTTTTTCTTAAAAAGAATTAAATTTTAATAATTGTATGTAAACATATTAATAAAATACAGTAAACAAAATATGTAAATCTCAAACGAAGCAAGCGTGTTTGGCTAGTATCGATATTAATAAATAAAGGCATGGAGCAAAGGGCGAGTATCGCTCATTAATATTCAGAATCTCGAGCAGAACATTACTCTGCCCGTCGCTAGACCATTCTTGAACGTACATTGAAAATATTATATCGGATTTAGTCGTGTAATAACAATTGAGCATTAATCAAAAGTATCCATTGGCCTCATGTGACATTACACTTGCTGAAAGACGAAGAAACAGAGACAGTGGACTCCCTGCTGTCTACATTGCGTAGATCAAAGGGGCAAGCCGTCACAACCTAAGTGCATCTAGTCATCGTTGTACTGAACCACCGAGCCCAGGACTGGAAGCCACCAAGGATCGACAACTGCATCCTCTTAAGGATATTCATATACACATACACAAACAGAAGCACACTTACATACTAAGGCATTTTTTCTCGTTTTAGAAAAATTAACGTGTGTTCAGTTTGTGACGTGTTGGCATTGCTCGTGTGAATAGACAACTCTTTGTCCCACGAAGCAATTGGGGCAGTCGCGCGAAACCTCCGCTTCGACAAAAAAGTTTGTCTGTCGACGAAGAGGGATCCCCTTCGGCAGCTCGTGTACGTATGTGTGTGTACATACGCGCGTATGTGTGCTGGGCTCGTGCTCCGTGAGTGAGCGTATATACTGTCACAAGTTAAATAATATATTCTATAGTTTAAAGTGAATTCGCATCTGGCTCCCTTCCCCGGTAAGCAGTGACCGCTTTCGTGGTAGCCAAAAGGGATTGTCTTTCATTTATTTATTTATTACGCTTAAATTATTATAACTTTAAATGTAACTAAGTTGATTAACTAATTGATAAATTCAGATAGGAATTCATGTAGTTGTTTTGATGTGTTAGACTATTGTAGTTGAAAGTTCATAATCTGGACGTAACAGTACACGCGATAATTATTTTCTTTCACTTTACTTTTTATTGGCGTATCTTGAACAATTAAATGATCTGGCCACAAACTTCGACATAAATTACTTTTATTTCCGCGCACTGACTCGACTGGCTCATTGACAACAATAATCTAATAATAATATTCACCTCTACTGGTTACAATGGATAACTTTCTTCCTCTCGTACTGACATTGCCTCATTTTCTGAAAACGCTCGAAAATACTCTTTACTATACTGACAATGAGTGATAACGGATGGATAATGGCTGTTGCTAGCTGTCGATCCGGTATACACGTGAACAAGCTCCCGCGTCGACGGTGGGAGCAAGGGATTACATTTTCTCTCACTATCTCATTATCAACACCACCATATATATATATATAAGTGTATATGAAGACTTAGAAGATTAGAAATTGACGTTTGACTATCCTTGAATGCTACAGCATTAAATACGTAGGAGCGAATAAATCATATTTTCTGAAAAGTGAAACGGGTTGAACCCATCGTTTTTGGGTAAATGCAAGTGATTCCAGAAACGGGAGCCGGTATTCAAGTACTTTGGGAAATAAGTACCACCCTAATACATACACATTTATATATATGATAGGTATACTTATATTCTAGTCTTATATATATTTTTTCATAAATTTGGTCATATACTATATATACAAGCACTCTTACCGCAACAGAAGTGTAAAATGTGGAATTTATCGAAAAATTGCTGACATCAGCAATTTTCCTGGGTCAGCAACAATTGCTGACAAAAATCGTATAGTTTTTCCTACATCTGTATTGCATAAGCTACAACAAGCTATGTAATAGCGTCTTCAAATGTTTGCGCGGAGAGCTGTCACGCGCACTCCGACGTTCGGAATACATACGAACATACAGCACTGTAGGTATGACTCTGCCATACAACTCTGTTATTTTTTGGGGCACCGAGGTGGGAGGCGAGCGCGTCCTCGGTCGTATCATGGACGAGCCATGGGTTCTCTGGGGGCATCTCCGATGGCTGCTGGGATGAAACTTGCACGAGATGACACTTCTGCACGAAATGAAATAATCATTTCAAATACGGCTTCGAGAAAGTTCCACATATAAAAAGCGGACATGTAGAGCTGAGTTGTAGTTTCGACAGTTGCAGCGCTGCTGGGCCTCGTAAGACCTAATGAGTGCAACGAGCCAATGCTGTGATGTAGCGTAGGGGAAATAAATCTTGGGTCATCGTGGGAGGTCCGGAAGACTTCCGAGCATCCCCAAGCCACACTTTCCTGGCATTCTGTGATCTGGTGACGAATCCGGCGGACCAATTAGTTGATTATATTTTTCATTAGCTGTATTCCAAATTGATTATATACTTTTGCTTTTTATTTCAAGTTGCTATATTTCGAATTACTGTATTACTAGCTTGTTTCAATTTGTTGTATTTTCAATAGTTAAGTTTGATTGAAGGGTCATAATTCAGTTCGAATCATTGTACACAAGTTTCAGTATAGTTAGAGTGCTTTATAATCTCAAACAATTGACATCTTTTTGAGTCATCTTATTACATGGACCATCATATTGATTAATTTGGAGTATTAAGTGAAATACAATAATCAGGTTAATTTGGAGGATTAACTGATATACAATAACCAACATACACACCTTACGTATAAAAATGTATAAAAACCCAGAGTTGCTATATCAGCCATTTTATCAATCAAAGGTCAGACTCTAAATAATCCAATGATCAATTATAAATAATGGAGGAAGGAGAAGAAAAAGATACTTGGCATAGTCGAACGAATACACGAACCAGGCGAATCGTCAACCCCGTATGAGAGAGTTCACAAAGAGAACATTGAAAAGAATGTATATAAGATAGCTCCGGCTATTCTAACAATGGGTAAAGAAAAATAATGATGGTGATAACTCAGCCAATTATATATATTTATATATACAAGTCAATACTGGCGATTACTCAGCCAAGATAACGTAATTGTGTAATATGTAAGTTAAGTTGCGCGCTCTCACCTAGCATTAGGAGGCTCATCTCCCAGAGGGGGGTCAGTCAAATAATTCACTCACGAATGTAATATTTCACACTCTCATGTATTGTTATTTTATTATTTACAGAATCAAGAAGTATTGTTTAATAGCCACAATACTGCACGGCTCTGCAACAAACTTTCTCGCACTTTATCGTCTTGGACTGCAATAATCCTGTATACTCGTACAATGGGCGCTTTGCGAAACTCATCCGTGACTGATAATTTCGTCTCGACTCAGCGGTTGAAGAAAACAAACAACTACTTACTACAAAAGCTTTCGGAACGTCGTCCTTACTCTCGTGTGCAGATGTCTCGTACCCTGTATAATGCGTACTCGTGAAAACTCTCTTGTGAAGTTAGTTTTGACTTGCGGGGAGATATCTAGTAGTAGCTGCCTCTGCGTCCAAAATCTAAATGAACGAGTTTCTGTCCGCTACTCGGTCGCAAGGTTCTGCTTTCGTCAACTATCTCTTTCTATTTGCTAATTTCGCACGCAATCACTCATCCAGCAACAAAGCGTGCAACCTTTAAGGAAACAAAACAGTCCTATTTCTTGAAAAAATCGATTTTTTTATGTGATATTTTGATAGCAAATTGCACGTAGAATAAGCTCCCGAAATACGTTTTTGAAAAAAACTGTTGTCCCAAAGTTTTAAGCTAAATACTGAATCTATCTTCTTAACGTTTTTTCGAAAAATTACTTTTTTTTAATTTTTTTATAATAAACAAAAAAATTATGACTTGTAATATATTATTATTAATACCTGTAATATATATGTCATATATATTTTTTACTTGAATTTTAATAAAAAATTACACGTATATATGTATAAATAAATTAATTTAAACATATACATATATAAAATCTTGAAAAGATTGCACCATTTCTAAACTAGACACATCTAACAGTTTGAAAATTCAAATTTGAATATCTGCGCGCTGCGTATCTCCTCTTGATAGATGATAGAGCGCATGCGCGACAGTATTGTTAAAAAATCAGTTTATCTGTGCGCATGTTACCTAACCCATCCTGCACAGGCGCTATATCTACAAGTATTTCGAAATATATCTACAATATACTTGTGATCATTTGTCTCAGTTATTGTTGCGTTTTATTTAAATATTTGAGTGAATATATAGTGCATATATGTGTAGTGAACAATGTGTAGTGAGAAAAGCAGAGCAGTGAAATATGTATATAATAAAAAAAGTGTAAATTGTTAGTATGAGATTATTCTGACAATGGCTTCGAATAAGGATGCAAAGGGAAGATTTGTATCTACTCATCCGCATGCCAAGTACTCATTTGACAGGACAAGGAACAATCGAGAAGATTATTAGGAAGTTTAACCGAGGATGAACCACAACAAAAATCATTCGCTTCTACTGCCTCAAAAAAACTTACTGAAACTTCAACAGCAGAAATCACTTGTGAGGTCAAGAACATATTATTTGATTTCTATATTCTGTTTCCTGAGCTGCAAAAGATTTTGTTTTGTAAACAATGCCATAGTGAAGTGCAACTCAATGAATCAGGAGTCAAGGGCTTAGGATTCAAGATAGATGTACTGTGCAATCAGAGTGGTGACTTAGCGTCAATCAATTCTTGTAAGAAGATTGGACTTCTCAATCAGACATACGAGAACAACAAAAGATCAGTAATTGCAACAGTTGCTCTTGGTCATGGACCCGCTGGCCTCACCACTTTCTGTGGTATTACTGATACGCTGAAGCCAGTGGCACAGTCAGCATTCGATTCAACAAATCAACTGTTGAGCGAAGCTTGTGAGACTGTAGCAAAGCAGTCTATGAATGCAGCTGTGCTTGTAGAAAAAGAAGAAACACCATCAAGTGTACCTGGACTCGATATTTCTGGTGATGACTCATGGAGAAAAAAGGTCTTTTCCTCGTTAAAACGCTTCGCCAGCATTATTGGAAATAAATCTGGCAGAGTTTTAGACGTGTCAATTAAGAATAGTTTTTTTAAACCTTGTGCACCGTGGGAAAATTTCCAGCATATTGCAAAATATAATGAGTGGTACAAGGAACATCAACCACACTGCACTGCCAACGACGAAGATAGTGTAGGTAAAATGGAAGTTGATGGTATTTGCGAAATTTTTCAAAGCTCCGAAGAGGAATACGGAGTTAAATACCAAAACTACATTGGAGATGGAGACACGAAGGTTTTCAAGGCAGTGAGTTAGACCAAACCATATGGTGTTACACTTCTAGTACAGAAGAAAGAGTGCATTGCTCATGTACAGAAGAGGATGGGTATTCCACTGCGCAATTTAAAAAAATCACTTGCTAGTAAAAAGCTCAGTGATAATAAGACCATCGGAGGCAGAAGAAGATTAACAGCGAAGACCATAGATAAGTTATCAGGCTACAATGGTAAAGCGATACAAAGTAACGGAAATTCTATTGATGACATGTACAATGCACTTTGGGAGACTTATTATCACATACAGTCGAACAATGCTAATCCTCAACACCACGTGTGTCCACCTGGAGCTGACCTGGAGTCGCCTGCTGTAATGGATGAACGACGTCCAATTTATGAAAATCTATCAAAACTGGATCTACTTGAAAGATATCTTGGAGGATACACACAAAAATCCAATGAAAGTTTCAACAGCACTGTATGGAAATTAGTCCGCAAAACATCATTTATTGGTCTCACAGCATTTAAGATTGGAGTGTATGCAGCTGTTGTTTCTTTCAACGATGGACGTGCTGGCTTCCTGAAGATTATGAAGGAGTTTGGAGTACAACCTGGGCACGCTGCTGCTAATTGGGCCAACACCACCGATTTCAGAAGACTCTTTGGCGCTGAAAGGCAAACTCTTTTGAGTAGCAAGGAAGCCAGAACTATCAGAAGAGCATTTCCACAAAAAGATTACAGCTATGCTACTGGTGCACACTAGGCTGCGTGCACATCATGTTTTGTTTTTCATCAAATTGAAAAAAAGGTATAATATATATTTTCATTACTTCACTAATTATTAACGCAAAATATGGATTAATTTAATTTTTCAGTGTCAAGTATATCGATATTCAATTAGCCGGCATTGTAATTATAGCGAAAAAAAATAAGTATACTTCTCTGTATTTTTTATGGCTATTATAAATCAGAAATATTCATTAATTTTTTTGTCATTGGAGGAATTTGCTACCTTTTTCTCTTTATGAATCTCACAGGTGAGGATATGTATGTGTGTATATACACATGGATAGTATGGTGCCAAATATTCACCAATTCATTTTTATAAAAGTTAAGTATAATTTTTTCAATAATATAGAAAATAATTAAAATGTCTTTTTTATCTTCCAGGTAAAGATTGTCGTTCAGACCTGATATGGTATGACCAAATATACCATATGAATAGTCAAACTATTGGTCTTGACAAATGGAAAAAGATATCATTGGGCCCACTCGATTGACTGCTTTGTAAGTAAAGTGATAACTATAATTGTAACTCCATAGTTTAACGTTGATTTAAACTAATATTGATTTTTCCTGATTTCAGCTCACTGAAACCGTAGGATACCAAGAGAATGGATGGATGAAATGAGCTGCAATTTTTTTACAAGTTCTACATACCTGTCATTGGCAAAAAATATAGTATTTTTGTTGTAAAACAACTTCTACACATTTAAATTACAATCACATCATTCATATAAGAATAACAGATGTGTAGAAATTTTAAAAAAATGTTGAGCCCATTTCATCCATTGGTTCACTTGGAATCTTACGGACAGTGACAAAATACTTTCATGGGTGTCTGTACTGTCACCGCTACCAGATAGCAGTACATGAGGCCTATAAGTGCTCAAATTGTAGGTAATGTGACCTAGTTTTAGTATAAATAATATCTCAATAAAAACTTAAATTTATATATTAATTTTTTGTATTTTTATTTTTCAACCGATAGGACTGTTTTGTCCCCTTAAATCGTACATCCATAACCTTCCGCTGCATAAGCGCCTCCACTCGCTGCGTAATCTTCTACTCCCTTCTCCTCGGAAGCCTATCGTCGAAACATGTACATAGGCGCTGCTATGTGTGCGCTATAGGCTGCTCGGCGAGACTTTCCCCTCTCTCTCTCTCTCTCTCTCTCTCTCTCTCTCTCTCTCTCTCTCTCTCTCTCTCTCTCTCTCTCTCTCTCTCTCTCTCTCTCTCTCTCTCTCTCTCTCTCTCTCTCTCTCTCTCTCTCTCTCTCTCTCTCTCTCTCTCTCTCTCTCTCTCTCTCTCTCTCTCTCTCTCTCTCTCTCTCTCTCTCTCTCTCTCTCTCTCTCTCTCTCTCTCTCTCTCTCTCTCTCTCTCTCTCTCTCTCTCTCTCTCTCTCTCTCTCTCTCTCTCTCTCTCTCTCTCTCTCTCTCTCTCTCTCTCTCTCTCTCTCTCTCTCTCTCTCTCTCTCTCTCTCTCTCTCTCTCTCTCTCTCTCTCTCTCTCTCTCTCTCTCTCTCTCTCTCTCCTCTCTCTCTCTCTCTCTCTCTCTCTCTCTCTCTCTCTCTCTCTCTCTCTCTCTCTCTCTCTCTCTCTCTCTCTCTCTCTCTTTCTCGCTCTGCCTCGCGCCGTAAGTCTCACCACGTGGCCTGACATTACTGGTTTCCGCTCTGCTGCGCTAGTCAAGCAGGTGCCACTCTCTCGGCAGCGCTGCGACTTTGTGAAGTGGGCGACTTGCCTGCATCATCTACTCAGCGCGGTTGACAGACCATGGATGCTTGGCCACGGTGCTTGCCACTTCATCTATATTCGTCCACACTACAACCATTGACAGGAATGTGCGTAAGTTCATATATTTTATGCAGCTTCGGTGTGAGCGAGTGCGATAGTAACCCCTTCTTGTATGCATCGACGGGACCCCCCGTCGCATTTCCCCTCTCAAGTTTTACATACTCCGTATGTCCACAATCCAATTAATAAGACGCGAAATATCCTCTATAGAGGGCAACCCACTTCTATCACCGAACATTTATTATGTCACCGTGGTTCCCCGTTAATCTCATTCACTACTGGGATTTGACTAGATTAGTACTTGAGGAGCGAGGGGGGCGTAATATTTTAAGTTATTCGCATGCACTTTAATAGATCTTCGTCCGCTACCTTTCCCGAGATCTAATACATAGACTGTGGAGGATTTTTTTTCTAGAATCACAAAGGGTCCCTCAAATTAAGGAGCTAATTTTGCCGAGAAATGCTTTGCCGCATTTCATAAAAGATGTGTTCTACGCATAAT
This sequence comes from Muscidifurax raptorellus, assembly GCA_020010945.3. Taxonomy (NCBI): domain Eukaryota; kingdom Metazoa; phylum Arthropoda; class Insecta; order Hymenoptera; family Pteromalidae; genus Muscidifurax; species Muscidifurax raptorellus. The sequence continues at coordinate 845,314 of JAHUUD020000031.1, forward strand.
CCTGTCTCCCACTAGGTAATTGGTCACCCTACGCCCTTTATTATAGATTCTACCCTGCTTTTCTCTGGCATCATCTATCAATTTGGCTACTAGTTCCCTTAAAGCATCTAATCTTTTTACTCTGTCTTTCCATACATGGAGGTCTTTCCTCAATGTGAAATTGTTTCCCTCGAATTCCCCCCTTAAACACTTATTTTGGGTTGAATGTCTGCCGTAGTTGAGGAAAGCAGGAGATGTCTTTAAAGTAGACTGAATTGCCGTGTTGATAGCATGACGAATTTCATGTACATATTTGTCCCAATCCCGGTGATTTTGAATGTATACAGTGATCATAGGTTTGAGAGTTCGGTTGCTCCGTTCCATTGGATAGGCTTGAGGGTGGTATGGGGGTATCGTGACGTGAGTCACCACATACTCCTTCAACGTGTCCAGTAGGATCTTATTTACGAACTCCGTCCCATTATGGGTGCGTAGGTAACGAGGGGTTTCCCAGCAAAACAACATTAACTCCTCAAAGGCTCTGGATACGGACTTCCCGTCCGATTTTTGAGTGATTTTACTTCCACCCAACAAGTCAATAAGTTTTGAAAAACTAGCAACAATTTGATCACTCACTTACTGTTCAGGAATTCCATCATATCGGCGGCGACCACTATCCATGGCCGCTCGACGATTTTCTTATCAATGAGACCTTGCGGTCCCTGCTTTGAGACCTTGTACTTCTAACACGCGTTGCATGCGTTAACAAAGGAGCGCACTTCATGGTAGAGACCTGGCCAGAAATATTCTCTCGCGACTCTATCGTAAGTCTTCTCTATCCCGAGATGTCCTTTTCTCTCTGCTCCTCGGGTAGGACCAACTTCCAACCTTCGTCACTGAGTGTAATAGGGTCCAGCAGAGGGTCGTTCTTGTGTCTATACAGCTTCCCTTCTTCTACTTGCCAGACTACACACTTTTCAGGGTGTTCTTCCACCTCTTTCAACCTGTGTAAATACCAAGCGTCTTCGGTCTCGGCTAAGGCCACAATCTCTGTCTTGTACAGCCGGGATAAGGCATCTGGCACGATGTGGTTCGGACTTTTCCGATGGACGATGTCAAAATTCCATTGTTGTACCTCAAGTACCCACCGGACTAGTCGTTCAGTAGGATCTTTCAAGGACAGTAGCCAATGAAGTGCGCTGTAGTCCGTAATCACAGTAAAGTGATACCCTTCAATGTATAACCACAACTTCTTAATTGACCAAACGAGACTGAGGCATTCCTTTCCGGTAGCTGTATAGTTCTTTCCGGCAGGTGTGAGGACTCGACTTACGTACACAATTGGATGTTCAACGTTCTCGAGCTCTTAGGTTAACACAGCCTCTATGGCGAAGTCACTGGTGTAACATTGAAGACAAAAGGGTTTTGTAAAATCGGGCCTTACCAAAACTGGTGCTTGACTTAGTGCCTTCTTGAATTTTTCGTATCAAGTTGCTGCTGCTCCTCCCTGCAGTCCCACTTTAGATTCTGCCTCAACAGCTTGACCAACAGAGTTTTGATCTCAGTCACCTTCTATGAACTGCGAGTACCAGCTGGTCATTCCCAAAAATGTTCGTAACGTTTGGACGTTTCGAGCTGCAGGAAAGTTCAACACTGGCATTGCTTTGGCTGGATCTGTCCTCAGTCCACCTTTATCTAGGATAAACCCTAGATACCGTATTTCACTGACACCGTATTGGTATTTCTTCGGGTTAATCGTTAATCTGGCCGCAACTAACTTCTTCAAAACGTACTCGAGCCATTTCTTATCTTCCTCAAAGGTGTTTGTGGCAATTACGATGTCATCAAAATATCCAAAATCCTGTGGCACAACTTCTGGCCCAAATAATACGTCGACTAGGCGCTGAAGGGTCATGGAAGCGTTAACTAATCCGAATAGCATCCTGGTAAATTTCCATAGGCCATAGCCTGGCTCAAAAGTCTGTGTACTTCTTACTGCTTTCTTTCATTTCGACCTGGTAGTATGCCTGCCGTAGTCTTACTTAGGTACTTTGCTCCTCGCAGTCGATCTAGGATGGCATCGATGTGGGGCAAGGGATAGCTGTCTTTCTTGGTGCGAGCATTAACATCCTTATAATACATGCACAATCTTTCTTTATATCTTCCTAGCTTCGGCACTAGTATGGGTTGGCTACCCATCAATTTTTCTATTTGAGTATTCTCTTCCGTACTGATTTCTGAGATCCCATCAGACTCCGCGAACACCTGCTCACTCTGTTTAGGGTGCTGGTTGTTTAACTTCCTTCACTCTCTATTCGCTCGTCACCAGCCTTGAGGGTGTATCGATTTTGAATGACGCGAGAAAATCCTTCCCGAGCACTATGTCGTGATTGATTTCTTTAACGGCTCTGGCTGCTATAGTAGCATCAATACCCTCTAACTCTATTGTAATCTTCAAGAGACCTAATACAGGGACCACATTCATTTTTTCAATCTCGGCCTCAGGGTCGAATAAGGCGCGATACGCCACTCTTCCCAGAACCACTTGTGCATAGTCTCTATTATCTCCCTTGGTGGCTGTAGTTTGTAGCTCCCATTGATGTTTCCCCTCTAATCTTTCTCGGAGATTAGGTTCCTTTGTTACTGGCTTCTCCATGAAGGATGATTTTTTTGCGTCTGTCTCGTCTTCAATGACGGGAGGGCTCCCAGAAAAATCTCTCTTCTCTTCTTCTACTAATTGGTCTAGTGCTATCTGTAATTTTTCCAACTTATATCTTCTCCACCTCCATTAAATCCATCAATTTCTCTCTCTCTCTCTCTCTCTCTCTCTCTCTCCACTTGAACCCTGGCTTCTTTAATCATTTCACTGGCCTCTATTAAGGTTGGCTCAGGCTGATAAAGAATCTCCGCTCGCTCTTTACTAAAATTCACCCTCTTTAATGTGCTGCTGTTATCGGTGCTAGATATCACCTCTTCAGACATTCTGCATTCATTCTCATTTCACCGAAATCCAGGGCTTCGACTAGTTGTTTAGAAGCTTTGTCTAGGTTACCATCTCTGGCTCCAATTACTCCCGATTCTTCTTTCGCTTTGACTCGTCGTTTGATAGATTTGATACAATCTTGAGAGAATTGCGCACCCTGCTCAAGTGTGTCTCCTCTTGACTAGATTGCATTTTTATCTATCAAAAACCTCCTTATTTGATGACTCCTCTATTCCTCTGCTAACACTTCTGATTCACCATCACTCTTATGACTCATTTTGCTTACCTCTCGTTTACTCCTATTAGTTTTAACTCCACTAGCAGGTGTCCTTTCGGTGTTAACTGCGTTGCTGAGTAAGCCAGCACCTGCACTCTTTGTCCTCTCCTCCTTCTCCTTCGTATTGGCCTCAGGCCGTTGTACTTGGCCTTGGCCACTATCCCGCCTCCCAAAACGGATCCACACCTTTGCAAAAGCGAAGGAGTGGCTGATTTGTTCACTAACTCGGGTCCACTCAATGGAAGAATGCGGGAAGCTAGGCCCCTGAGAAGGTCTCGCCTGACCATTTTCCAAGAAGCGCCTTATACTAACACAGTTAGAGCAGTTCGCGAAAACTGCGCTGGCTTGTCCACAAACTTGGCACTTAGGAGTGAATGGTCGGCGATTACCGCAGTTTGCTTATCTGTGTCCTCGTTGTTTGCAATTATAGTATTCAATTTGAGGACACTCCGCTACTCTAGGTCCCACTTGTTGGCAAGTATAGCAAGCCCCAACGAATTGGATAATTTCAATTAAGGCATTGTTAAGATTGGACCTCGAATAATCTTGGTTTCCAGCAGTAAAGTTATTTTGGTTAAAGTTGGAGCGACTGAGTTGCCGATTGGAGTTCTGCTAACTTCGAGGTTGATTTTCTGCCTGTGTAAAGCTACAAGTCAAACTGGGATTTGCAGTCTCCGGCTGAATTGAGGCCCGGAATTTCCGGAGAGCTGATGGAGTATTCTGCCCTTGGGATGGCAGCTGAGCAGGATGCATTGATCGCCTTATTGTATATGTTCGTGGCATTACTATGGCCATTCTTTGGGCTGAGTTCCTTACTGATCCCTGCTGGTTGCAGCGTAAACCGAGTAGGGCTAAGGTTGTGTATTGTTGGTGCTCTATTGTGTTTCGTCATCTGTGATTCCTTTAAATTGGACTTTAGGTTGAACGACATTTTTAGATTTCCAGTGAGTAACTTTTTGACTGCGCCTGACCTGGGATACATGCCTTGAGACGTGATTGGTTTGAGGCCTGAGTCAATGATCAGGCATGTTTGTCGGTATAGTAGCTCCACTCAGCTCGGTAGAACTACTGAACACGAAAGAAGAAAGCGAATTGCTATTATTTGGGTATACTAAGGCGCTTCCTTCGATTAGCAGAGTTGAAACAAAGCTTTGCAGGTGTTTGGCCACTGTAAATTGATAACGAGTATTTGTAATACTTGGCTCTGTCATAATAGGGGTGCCTTACGATTGATATATATGGCGTACTATCTCGTTATTTACCCGAGTTTCTCGTGATTTATCAGATTCCTCCTCTTCCTCATCGGTGGCGACCTCATCGCCTTCGCTCCCCTCTAAGGAGTCTGTAGCCCCCTGTTATTCTGGATGCTGCTCCGGGTTCCTCCTGGGTCTCCCCCTCCTCTCCGTCTGGGTTGTTAGTGCACTTGAATTTGGAGAGTTTCCCGAAACGAAATTTTCGTACTCAACACCATTATTGCTAATTTTCCCAGTAATAATAGCACAACAGATAATTAGGTGTCTACAATATCCAATTCGTCTACAATGATATATATGAATAATATTTTTATATTATATACAACTCGATATAATATATTTACTACGCTCAAACGAAGAGTAAAAAAAATAAAGGAAATAAATAATTAAAGTTACATGGCTAGTTATATCCCAGATATAATAAAAGAGAGAAATTCACAACTAGTGATAATATTTTCTTTTTTTTCAAAACGGCGAGCAACTGAAAATTGACGGATTTTGTAACGCGAAAGGAGACAAAAATATTTTATTCTGTAATGCTTCCAAGATAAAATATAACTGTGAACACGATGCACCGAAATGAACAAGTCTAATTCTCCTTATTGTTGTAAACACCTATCGTATGCCTGATCCGCTAGACGTTCCACCATAAATCCCTATTCTACACCCTGGGCCGTTTCCAAAATTCTAGACTACTAAATTACCAGTATCAGTAAATACACAAATATTTCACTATGTCCACAACTAAGTACAAATGTTCAAATATAAATAAGTATATATATATTGCTATTTATTTTATATTTCCTGATTAATTATTTACTAATCCCTCATTTTGTTTCAGGTCTTCTTGGATGACGAGGGCTTTGAGGAGCCTGTTAACCCCGTGGGTGGGGTCTATCCCTGTCACGGGGTGGCGGGCTCTACTATTCTCATCGGGGACAGGTGTATTTACTGCCACCAGCCCCCCGAGATACCTTCTTATATGGCCCTGTGCCAAAGGTCCTACAGGAGTCATAAGTACCCGTACTTTTCCTCTCTCTGTATATTTTCCTTTTTATATATTTAATGTTTCTTTTTTTGTTTTACAGGTGTCGTACGGGCTCTACAGTTCCCTCGTACATGATCTGGTGCCCATGATCCTTGAGGGGACATGGTTCCCCTGTCACGAGGAGGACTGTGGAGCCCCGGAGGACGTAGATTCCTGCGACGTGTGCGGCCGCCCATTGGACCAGCCCTCCGGCCTGATCCGGTTTCCTGGCCACTGGTGGGTATCAGTGCCGGAGGTGAATTACCGGTGAGCAAGGCTCATACCCGCTTCTATGCAATATCAGGTGCTATTATAAAACTTTTTCCTTGTATGATTATACATCTGATTGGCATCGTGATATACAGCCTTTTAGTCCTTGTTTTCCCTTTGTCTTAGGATCTGTGCTACTTAGAAATGTACTTGAGGACTCAAAAAGTTCGTAGGAACCTGATGCAACTTTCTACAGAGGAAATTTTCTCCAGGCTTTTCCTGTGAGATTTTCATCCGAATAAGCGTGTGTTTTTCTGTTGTGCGGTGGCAATATTTTTTGTTTCGCTGATTATTGACAGTCCAATTGTCAGATTTGATTGAGATTTGGTTAAGAGGTATATTTGTACTTATAAAACTCAATTCTGACAGGATTTTAATGCAAAATGTTTCTATAAATTTTTTGTTCTGTATGACTATATTTCAGATTGGTCTTGGACTCAAGGCCGACAACACGAGACAGGCAGTTCAGGCTCGGAGATGGGCAAGCTGGAATCGTATTTTAAGCGCCGGGTAGTAAGAGCCCAGTCCCTGCTTGCATCCCGTTTCAATCATTGATATGTTCAGAAAAGTTATTGAGAAATGGCTTCAACCGTATCGTGTGGGTCTGAAAGTTGTGGCTATGCCCTTAGTCGTGCTGGACGCTTGTCCCGGGCTGCTGAGCCCACTTCTCCTGCCTTGCTGCTACGTCGTCCTACGGACAGTCTGAGAGGCACGCTTAATCGCATCGTGTCTCGTGTTGTGAGTCTTAACGTCTCTCTGGATCAGATGATTGAAGACATGCTGTTCCTTCGATCCGTCCGGGATGTTATGAGGTGCACTCCATCAGGGATACGTGGCGACGCGCCGGTTGAAAGTGCTGGTCCTGCTGAGTATCTGCCGCGTGCTGCCTTCGGTGGATCTCCGAGAGGTAAGCGTTCTTCTCGCCGTCGTACCAGTCGTGTAGGAGACGTCGTTGACGTGGCCTTCTCGAGCAGCCATCACAGGTCGGAGTAGAATGTCTGGAACTGTGATCCGGCCTGCCGACTCCACTGCAACGGGAACTGTAGCTGCACAGCCTCCTCGTGTCTTCCGACGTCTGTACCCTCGATCGGAGGGTTCGGTCGGTGGTTCTCCTCGAGCTCGTATGAGTAACCTTTCTGTCCTACTTTGTGCATTCGTCAGTCGTTGGTCATGTCGATTATCCTTGTTTATTATTATCTCCCTTATTATTTTAATTGTAGAGTTATCGTCGTAATAAGTGCGCAAGGCCGTACATGTGTGGGTACGTTTTTGCTCCCTATGTCGTCGAGACAGCGTCAATGCCTGCGAATCTGCCGGGTCGGGTTGTGCAGGGCCCTTCCCCGTTCTTAACTCCTTCCGCAGCAGCTCCTTCTTATCTGACTTCGTTATCTCCGGTATCTCGTGCGTTTGTAAGTTCGACTTGAATCCTAGGAGGGGCGTACTGGTTTCCAGGATACCGCTGCAAACCCCTTTCCGTCGCATGTTTCCGCTCGTGGTGTTATCGCCGCGTTCAATGATAGCGAAGGGTCCGATTTTTCATCGGCGACTGCGTACTCGTATCTGTCTCCAAACAGATACTACGAGGAGCGCACAGGCCTTTAGATGGCAACAGCAAATGCCTGTCAGCCGCGCGCTACTAATCGCGAGTTCGTTGCTACATCCGTTCCTAACATCCAGTCGGTTTCGCTGCTTGCGGATGAGTCCGGGTGGGTCGTGTACGCTGCTGTGTCTCGGACTAATCACGTCAAGGGTTGCTGCTTTCGTTCCTTCATCTGCTTCGTCTGTTTCTTCCAGTTCGTCCTCCTCTATATATGTTCGCGTCTTCTGAGTCGGGTCAGTTCGACTTGTGATCGGCATTCCATCCCAGAATACCATCTATGTTTAGGAGAGATTCGTCAACTCGATAACTCCAACGTACGATAACTCCATTAATTGTTATAATATATTATTTATCAATTAACGTCCACTTTGCGACGTTACTCTCCTTAATTAGGGTCACTTCCGCAACGCTATTCGCATAGAATCTCGCCCTTCTAATATTTCACTCGTGAGTTCTACAATTGGTGGCTTGCGACCTGTTGTTGCAAACCATATCGTATGCTTTTTTTCTCGTTCTCCTCCTGCACGTGGTCTCTCCTCTCTAACACCAGTTGCTTCTTTAGTTTGTTGAATTGCGCCGCTATCTCCTCTATTTGTGTTCCTGCCTTTGATTCTAGTGCTATTTTGGCTAAATTCACAAGGTCCGAGGCCCATGACGGAATTTTCGTGTTATCTGCTGGAGGGGCGTCTGGTTGCGGGCCGTATACGCGGCGTGCGATGGTGCGATATTCGAACGCGACTGCCTCTGTAATGGCTTCTCGCAAGTACCCCGGGTTTTTGGAACGTACTTGATGTTGCAATTCGCCATTGAGACCAAACAAGAATTGTTCGAGCACCTCCTTGTCGGCGTTATTCTTATACGTGATCCTTTCCCAATCGCGCATCTAGCGGCTTGAGTCGTAGATGTTTAACAATTTATTGTGTAGTATTTGAATACGCAGTCCATAGTCGCCTGCGCTTTTACCGCCGTATCGAAGAATTACCTATAGATCAGCTAAAACTTTATCTGCACCGCCCACGCTTCTATACTGCGTAGTTAGATCGGCTAGCAGCCACTCGACGGTGTCATATTGCGTCAACCGCGCAGTATAGCCATCGGCCGCCCGTCCTCGGAATTTCGACGCCAGCGAGTTAAGTACCCAGCGCTTGACTGATTGCCTGAACTCGTGGATAACGTCGCGGATGGCGCGAAAAAATAACGCGAGCATGTCTGAGTCTACGGCTTCCTTTAATAATTATGTCGAATGTGATGTGCCAGCCCGGCGTCTTGCTTTCCGTTTCGAGTCGCATAGTTTGGGTTTTGAGCGATAATTAATGTTCCGATGCTATTTTTAATATCCCTTTCTTTTCCTCGGGGACTAAATTTCCTGGTCGTAGTATTAAGCGAATCTGTTTTAGCGCGGTGTCTAGCGATACTACCGTGGGACTGGCTAGCGCTTATACCGCGAGTTGCAGTCCTAGCGTAATTTGAGTATGCAACATGAGAGCCGGGTATTCCGATATTTTGAGCTCTTGCAGCCGCCTTTGAAACCTTACGTTCCCAACTTCGATGGGAGATGCATTTTTCGTAATTTAATATGGTACTTGAGATCGAGGAATAATTTAGTTTTGAAAAAAATTTTGATAAATTTCAATATTTGGAGGTTTTTGAGTCAGGGAAAGTAGTTTTTGGAAAATGTATGTCTGTCTGTTTCTATGTACGTATGTATGTTTTTCCATTTTTTTCCTTGCTGGAAAGGGATTTAACGCAAATCTTGCATAGATGTTACTGAATTGTTATGATACGTCCGATCGTCAGTTTAGTCCAGCATCTCTCATCTTCTTTCTTCTTTGTCTTGACTTTCTTAAGAATGTTCGCAGTATAGTTGCAAACCGCTATCCATCCTTATTCTGAGTTCAACAGAGTCTCCATCATCAACTCAGGGGTTACTCTATTTTGTATGTAGCTCTCGAGTTCTTTTTGCTCCTGCTCATATCGTGAGCACTTGCAAAAGACTTGTCCGGCATCCTCCGTTGTATCCGAGCATCTTCGCAGTTCGGATTGTAGTCTACTTTGAACCGGTGTAGGTAAGCCCGAAAGCATCCGGGCTCGGTAAAAAACTACGTGAGATAGTAATTGACTTTTCCCCATGTCTTCTTCCAATCCAAACCTCTATTTTTGGTATAAGGCTATGTATCATCGCCCCTTGTCACTAGCATTCTATCTTATTTGCCATGTAGCCATTGTCTTATGTCTCGAGGTGTCCCAGATTCCCGTCTAGATGTTGCCACTTCTACTTCTTCGTGCTTCATATATGTACTTTCTCTCCATCGCTAATAAGTCAATCGGCGGCATGCCTGCTGTACCCGCGTCGCTCGATACCGTACGATAAACGTCACTCTTAGTACGCTTCGTCTGTATAAGATAGTTAACTTTCATGCATATGATTTCATCCGCAAAGCTTCTGCCTATATTGGGGCTCCATATAGCACAATCAATGTGGTTACACTGGCTAAGAGTAACATACACTTCTGCGTTGGCCCTGCTATATTTGGCAACAATTGTGTGAAAGCTGCGCCAACTTCTGCTGCTTTATCGACGACTATTTCCATTGTGTTGTTGAAACTCACAGTTAGTCTTGCATCGATAGTGATGCTCAAGTACTTACTGCATGATGGATACCTTGTGTAAGATCAAAGAACGAAGAATGTAGGTGATGTACGAATTAAAGGTCGCGCGCTTTGTTGCCGGATGAGTGATTGCGCGCGGAATTAGTAAATAGAAAGAGATAGTTGACGAGCGCAGAACCTGCCGGCCGAGTCGCGGACAGAAACTTGTTCACTTAGATTTTGGACCCCGAGGCAACTACTACCAGAAATCCCTCCGCAAATCAAAACTAACTTCACATGAGAGTTTTCGTCAGTACGCATTACAGGGTACGAGACATCTGTGCACGAAAGGAAGGACGACCTTCCGAAGGCTTTTGTAGTAAGTAGTTGTTTGTTTTCTTCAACCGCTAACTCGAGACGAAATCATCAGTCGCGGACGGGTTTCGCAAAGCGCCCATTGTACGAGTTTGCCGGATTATTGCAGTCCGAAACGATAAAGTACGAGAGAGTTTGTTGCAGAGCCGTGCCGTATTGTGGCTCTTAAAACAATACTTCCTAATTCTGTAACTAATAAAATAACAATATACGAGAGTGTGAAGTAATACATTTTAGAGTGATTTATTTGACAGACCCCCATTGGGAGATGAGCCTCCTAAATCCAGGTTAGTTGCTTACGAATATGAATTAATGTGGTCCTCCAATTTTCGTATTCAAGAGTGTTAATAATCAATTAACGTTACATTTTTGTGACTGCAATATCACCATATTATAGTGGCGCCCAACTTAGGACCCTTCGTCATAATAATTGTCTACAGACAATTGCGGTGATAAGTGCAGGAGAAGTGCGCGAAACCGAAAAACCGTTGAGAGAAAGTTTAAAGCCGAGCGATGCGACGCAACGCTGTCTCGTGGCCATAGAGGGACAAACGGATGCACGAGGAGATAGGCAACCGATCGACTCCCCAAAAGTATGCGGGTTTAAATAAATTTCAACATTTTTCTCGGTTAAGTTGTTAAGAAGCTCGTGCTTCATAAAATAATCACGACAAAAGAAAACAAAATTTTATTAAGCAATACATGTTTAATGGAGCCAAATATTCGGGACACCACGTGGCCGAGCGAGTGAAAAATTGGGGTTCTCAAAAGTAGCATCATGGTTTACCCTGCCGAATGGGAGTGAGTTGAAGTTAGTTAACTTATCGACATCGTATATTAATTAAATAGGAGCTATTAACAACACAATTATTTAAATAAAATATATCCAGACAACAATTTTTTTGTAGCTGATTAATCGTGTGGGCGAGAGATTCAAGAAGGAAAATATTACCATTTAACTGATTTCGTTTAATGGACTACTGGAAAAACATTTTTGTGGCCATAATTAACGAATATCGATGTTGTAATTCGTTAATTTAATGTAACCGGGTAAAAGCTCAGTGTCGAGGTAATAAAGCCAAATTAGTTTAATGGCGTTTTTGTCGAAGTCAAAATCGAATTTTGGTCAGATGTTGGTATAGTATGGCAGAATACCATTAAAATTATTGATCATTTAATTTATGTATATATTGTCACGTGTGACTAGTCCTACGTATATAGCGTTGCTAATTATAATGCATGTATTGTACAAATCTATATAAACGTCTGGGTGAGTGTGAATAGCATTCTTCAATGCAATATTGGGTATACCGTCCAGCCCGGGGACCTTATTGTTTCGTACCCTTTTGCAAGCGGCTACCATTTCCTCATTTGTGATCGGCGGAATAGCCTCTTCGTTCACACCTCTGTCAATGACACTTGGTTCCTCCAGTTACTTCGGGAATAGTATAGTGACTACCCAGGGTAATAGTTCCGGGCATTTCAGAGGGAGTACACAGCTTCCTTTAATCTTCTTCGTGTCTATTTTATAAGGGCGACACCACGGGTCTAGGTCGACCTCATCCTGTAGTTCTTTAAGGCACAGTGGCTTGTGTTCGCGGATTGTCTTTTTTCGGTTTCTTTTAGTGTCCTTCATTTCCTGTCCGTAAGCATCTAATATTTTTTGTCGTTTCCCGTTTTATGGTATTTCTTCCTTGCCCATTGCTCGTGTCTTCTGATCCAGTGACAACCACTTCGTACACTTAACCTCTTCGTCCCACCAGTATACTGGTGGTCGTCTGCAGTTGGCCACCTTTTTTAGCATAACATCGTCACATGCTTTCGTGATTTTTTCCACCGCCTGTTCTGCCTTATCATTCGTCGTTGCAGACTGCTCCAATTCTTCTAATACCAATAGAAATATTTCCTTATCAAACTCCTTCTTTTTAAAACCGATTCGATTGGTCCTTATACTCACGCTGCGTCTCTGCCTTGACTTTCTAACCTTCATTATTATGGCCTGGTGATCGCTATTTGTGTAGTGTTAACTCACGGTCCACCTGTCAATTGTGCCAATTAGATAACTATTGGCAAAGGTCAGATCTACAATAGATCCTGTGTCTGCTCTTTTAAAGGTGTAAGTGCTATCTTGATTTACTCACACTAAGTCTAGAGAGTGAATGCTTTCAATAGTACTCGTCCTTTTTCATTAATCCTTTTACTGCTCCACGTTACGACCCATGTATTAAAATCGCCTGCGATAATTACTAGCTTTCTTTCTGCCATATCCTGCATGAGTCGATCTAACTGTCGTTCGAAAAGTTCGATCGGTGCGTTAGGCGAAGCATAGAAGCTGTTTATGTATATACCTGCTAACTTTGCGTGAACAAAATCTTCCTCACGAGATATCATTTTTTCCTAGAAAGTAACTTTCCCGCATGCCCAAATCGCGGTTTTGCCAGTGTCCTCCGTTTCCCATGATGACTAATACAGATCCCTGTACTGCTACATTAACCTGATCCTCACGGATGTACTGATTAAGTAGATTCTGTGCTGTTTCGTAATGATAGGTTTAACTGCACTATCTTCATTTTCTTTTCTTTATTTTTTAAAAATTTAAAAAAATTTATTTAACTTCTTCAATTTTTTCAATGCAGCTTGATAGACTGGGCATGTGTAGCTACTAGCAGCATTGTCATTTTTTCCTCCTGTGCCTCTTTCCTTGCAGAGTACATAGTTCAGTGCGCTCTTATAATTCCTTATTTTATGTCCTTCTTTTTCATATTTGTAGCAGAGGTCATTTGGTCCTGTGTAGTTTTTGGCGATATGTCTAAATCCTAGACATTTATAACATCTAAGTGGGCCTGTGTTCCGTACCATCTCCCGTATTCTGCAGACTACCCAGCCTATTCGGATCTACTGCTTTTCTAACATCCGAGCCATTTTAGCTGGTATTTGGATTAATGTAGTCCGCGTGTAGCCGTATGCCTTCTACGATGACTTCACTACGACCTCGTCAGTCACAGGCGCACTGTCACTTTGGAACTTCTTGCGTAGCGCTGCTTAAACTTCTTCCTTGCTGGTTAATACGTCGAAATCCTTTATTTCAAAGACGCCCACTTTTTGTATCTCCTTATCTCAGTACCATCCTGCAGCACCTTTTCGACTGCTTTTCGAATTTCTGCTGTCTTTCCTTTCGCCGTGTGTTGAAGTGCCAAGAGCAGGTCTCTAATTGTCGTTTTACGTATCCTGTTAACGCTATCGCCGAGATATCGGCTTAAGACTTCCCTTCCGCAGCCTTTGTAATAAAGCTATCCGGCCGGGATGGTCTTGCCCTTGGCGGTCTCTTGTTTCTGGTGCCTTATTGGATTAAGTTAACGGTGCCACTTTTGACATTCTCTTTATTCTTCATTTTCTTTGTCTCCTTTGTTTCTACCATTTGCCAAAGTATCAGTGTACCTGAAGTGACCGGTGGGAACTTATAAGTGCTGACAGTCACTATGTCTGTCCTCTGGAGTTGTTCAGGCAAACTTTCTTCCTCCTTTCTTCTTTTTGTGGGTTCGTTTTTAGCAGTCCATTGATCTTTCCTCTTTTTTGGCGTACCACTAGCCTGACTCTCGAATGACCTTCTTTATTTCGTCCTTCACGCTGTTATGGATATTGAGAGCTGTTTCTACTACCGTATTCATCCTCTCTAGACTCTCCTGGAGCTTATCCAATAGACCTTGCTCCATGTTCTCTGATGTCTAAATTTTACTTCAGACATCCACTAACCTTCTACTTTCGTATGTGTCACCATGCGCGCTGCTGTTTTCGGTATTCTGCTGGCATGTGCGATCTTCTTTAGCCTCTTTATGGCTGATGTAAGCCTGTGTTTATCACGCTTTTCATAATGATGGTAATGTCTGGTTCCATTTCTTGTTTGGTCAATATTTCCAGGCTAATAGTAATTTTCATCCCGATGTGTGTCCGACCGTTTAGACCCCCCGTCTGGGTGCCCAGCTAGCTACATCATATCAGAATATAGCACGTGTTATCGCCCTAGCCCAACTCCGCTCTCTCGAGCCTCTTAACCCGAACATCACGCGAGTACACACGGAGAAAAATTTCGAAGGTTCAGCCTTCTTATATTATATGCGGTCGTACATATCTCTATCGATCGAATGTTTACCAGTCCATTTTCGTCATTCCCGAATTCGAAAGTTTCGGCATTCTGGCAATACGAGCATAAGCATCTACCGCTTTGACTTTCGAGCTCTGAGACTCTCAACTTCGAATAACGCGAAGGACTAGTGTAGTGTAAACATGAAACATAGCTACGTGGAACTGCCGACAGTCGCACGCTAGCATTCAAGTTTCGAGGTCTGAGACTGCGAAGCATCGAGTCCCCGCAGTGCGGAGAGTTTTGGAGTCCCCACTCTATCATTTTCACGTCCAAACATGCACGAAAATCGTTCAGTATTTACACTTCAAAAGTATCGAATGCTGACCCTTCGAAATTTTTCTCCGTGCACGCACTCGCCAAGTCGATTGCCCGATACTGGCAAGGTAACCGGCCTCCTGTCTTACCGTCAACAGGAGGAATCCTAGGTCATAAGATTTGACTTCCCATATGATCGCCTTCCCACCCAGGATCTGCTTGTGAGCCCCATCACTCGCCGGCTGCTTAGATGGAAAAGCCGCCATCCTGCGGCAAAGTACGGAAAATGGATAAAGGTATGTATGACTTTATAGGTTTATTAAGTATAATCTAACAAGCTCCGTTTATGCGTCTGTCTATGTGTCAAGGGTTCCCGATAACGAGGTCCAGGTGGTGCCCTCCATAGTTTTGCTTTTTTATATCCCAGTGTGTACGCCATAAATATATGTAGTGTAGATCTGGGTACAAAAAACTACGGAGCATACTACCTGGACTTTGTCATTGACCATACTTGGCATCTAGATACCAACTCGATATGTCCTGCAATACTTAGGTACAACTAACTACTGAGCTATCTGGATTCTTTTTACGCACGCTCCGCGTCTAATAAATTGCATGCCCCTGGTATCGACAAAAATAAATGTTTGATACACGTTTTCAAATTGATTCCGCACTCGTATGATTGTCACCCTCGCTTCAAACTCAGTGCGCAAAACATTTTTTGCAAACAAGGATTTTTCGTGTATTTTTCGCATACGTTCTGCTCGACGTATAAGCAGACCCTAAATATATATTGTTAAATTTATACGAGCATATAGAGAATTCAAAATAACATCCAATAGTAATTACAATGTTTCACGATTTTTCAGTACCAATCTATAAATTGTTTTCTATGATACCAAATTCAGTGATGAAAAGTTAAAGGACTTAGTATAAAGATCGTATAAAATTATAAAGAAAAGTAATTTCTAAATATATTTATAATAAAGCCGATAAAAATATCTGTATATGATAAAAAATACTGGTAATAAAAAACTTTATTCAAAACAATGTAAGGTTAACTATGAAAGTGAATGTAATAACGTTTAAGAATTCGTGCATATATAGTTTTGAAATTGTTTAGTTGTTATCTTCACACAGTATATCGATTCACACATCCTAAAATTTATGAGCATGGCGGTCAGGAACAATGCTATTTAATGGTTACGTTTTCCCTTCTGCCGGAATCTTAGTCCGGAACCAGGATTCGAAATGGTAATGGCAAATAAATAAGCTTATTTGTAAAAATATAATGGTTGTATATTACGAGGTATGTTAATATACAGTATGGAGTTTATTGGTTCTCTCCAATCTGAAATAATATAAGTAAACGCGTATGATTTATAAAGATTTCGCTTACAATGATCGTCGAGATTTTGTATTTTGTCATAAGTCGGCTAGTGCTATGGTAACGGCGCTATATCAGTCGAGACATTGGTGCAGTACGTTACGGTGCATGTATTATTTAATTTGTCATCTGTAAGCGACGGAGACGTAAGCGCACGACTGTGTTCTTCCAGATGATTCCCGCTGATGCCAGTAGACCTGTGAGCGCACAGCAGCAAGCCAGCAGCACGGTAACGATCGAGTGGAGTGCTCAGGAGTCTCGTGGAGACGTGTGCTCACGACTACACAAGGCTCCTGTTGTTGCCCCTCGTATTTCCTCTGCCCTGTGTGCGCACAGCGGCAAAAGAAGTACAGTGCTACGGTGTGGTGATTAGGTTGGTATCCTACGGAGACGTGTGCGTACGACTCTGTGTGATTTCGACCTTTTGACATACTACGGTATGGTTGGAGTAAGGGTGTGGACGGTAGGGATGCTGGTAGCGGCACCTACGTGTACTCACGAAGATGATGCTCCTCGCCTCATTAACACCAGGATTTCTCCTACCCGGTGTGCACACCGTGGTAGGAGAAATGACGGCACGGTAGCACGGTAATGTCTTGTTTGGTGAAATGCTAGGATGACACCGGCGTGTGATTACTAGGACGTTGTCCTAGGTCTCCTAGCTCCCAGGTTACCTCGTGTGCACATGATGGTAATCCGAAGGGTAATCTGGCGCCGTAGATTTAGTCGTCACGTGTGCTCACATGACGGTTCGGTCTATGGTTGACTCTTCTCGCACTCTTTCCACAGTGGCGTGTGCGCGCAGCACTGTGTAGATCGGAAGATCGAGTCGTGATGCCTGCCTCTGCTTGCTCGGTGGCCCGCTTATTCACTTCGCAACAAAATTAACGCAACACCTAATTCCGATTAAAAAGTGGTGCAACTTCGAAGATCGATATCTCAGGTAAAAAATATCGTAATGGAATGATTTTTTTTAAATTAAACCCCCCCTTACGTGACCTTGAAATTCAAGGTAATTTTTTAAAACCCAAAAATCGTAAACTTTCAGAGTGCATCCGCGCGTGGGTGATTTTTTTTCGATAATTCTGATCATTGCATCTTAAAGTACAACTCTTTATCTTTAATTTAAAAAAAAATTGACCCGCTACGATTTTTTTGACGATTTTGCAGCGTTTTAAAAATTATATTAACTATTACTGACTATTCGATGGATGCGACAGTATCTCTAAGTGGTGTTCTCGGATGTAAGCTTGAGTAATTCTTGCGGAATGGAGTGGTGCATTATCTTGTATGAAAATTAAATTTGGACCTGTGCGGCGACTCATTGGAAGCACGTGAGGCTCCAAAATTTCATCGATGTAGCGTCTAATTGTTAGCCCTGGAGGTGGAATCATAATAAGATCAGTGCGATCATTTAAAGAGATTCCTCCCCATACCATGATGGATCCACCGGAAAAAATCCTGGTCGGTTGAATATGGTTTGGCTCAAAACGCTCCCTCCTGCGACGCCAAATTCTTATTCGAGCATCATTACTATACAGGCAAAATCTTGACTCGTCTGTGAACAAAACGTTCCTCCACTGTCTAACCGTCCATTCTCTATAAGTTCTAGCATAGTGCAGACGAGATCTACGATGTCTTGCTGTGAGAAAGGGTACTCTAGCACAAATTCGCGATCTTAAACCTGCTTCGTGAAGATGTCTCCTTACTGTTTGCAAACTGATTCACCTGTGTGGTAAGGCTTCGTCGTGAATTTGTTGCGCATTTCTTACTGGTTCACGTAAGGTAGTTCGTATTATACGACGATCCTTGCGAGCATTTGTTACGCGTCTCCTACCTTGCCCGGTCCTTCTGCGATAAGCACCTGTTTCATTGAATCGAGACAGAACTCGAGAAACAGTCGAAAAATGAACCCCTATTTGTCTTGCTATCTCACGTAGACTAAGTCTAGCTTCTGAGAGTGCAACAATTTGCGCAGATTGAATTTCATTCAATGGAGGCATTTCTATTTTGTCAAGAAATCGATTTGAACAGTTTGAAAATTTTACCATACTAGAGTTTGAAAAGCGCGCGTTGCGCGCCCTAACGTAGAAGACGTTTAGACTTCCTGTTTTAGACGCATGCGCACTACATGAGCCTATCACATAACTTCTATCTTGGCTTCACAACATCCGGTCATGACTTTTTTATATAGGGAAAACGTTTCACTATTTCACCAAAGGATAAAAGATTAAAGAATGGTAGATTTGTAAAAGAATCGTATTCGTTAAACTTTGGACACGGTCAGTTATGGAATTGAACATTTTTTTTCCTTACTGATTTCAGGAAACAATATGCAACTGATGACAAATTTGATAAATTTGTACACTTCCTATTTTTTAAGAGATATTTGATGGAAGATAAAAGTTATGTTATAATAACGTTTACAAACTTAAAAAATTTGTTTGTTACATTTAACTTTAGTTAAACCCGATTGACTACCTCCTCGTGGTGCTTATTGGATAACGTTAAAATCGACGGTAATATTCGTTTCGCTCAAATACGTGTTTTCCATTTTGATTTGATCAGAATCAACCAAGAAATAACATTTGAACCCGTGCATGTGGCATTTTGAACCTGAGATATTGATTAAGATATAATTTTTCATGAAAAAACGAGTTTTTTTAATACAATTTTTAAAACGCTGCAACATTGTCAAAAAAATCTTAGCGGGTCAAATTTTTTTTAAATTAAAGATAAAGAGTTGTACTTTAAGATACAATGAATTATCGAAAAAAAATTACCCACGCGCGGGTGCACTCTGAAAGTTTACGATTTTTGGGTTTTAAAAAATTACCTTGAATTTCAAGGTCACGTAAGGGGGGGTTTAATTTAAAAAAAATCATTCCATTACGATATTTTTTACCTGAGATATCGATCTTCGAAGTTGCACCACTTTTTAATCGGAATTAGGTGTTGCGTTAATTTTGTTGTGAAGTGTATACGTATATAGATATATGTAACTATGTATAGTAACTTGGCGCGTTACAGCATAATCAGACTCCATTACTACCGTAATAAAAGTACATTATGCACCAAGGGTACGAAACGTATCATTCGCTACAAATACGAGCTTTAGGACCGAGCGTAGCGAGGTCGCTAAAGTCGCACGAGCGCGAATGATACTTCGGACCCGCGGCGCATATACTATTTTTTCGCCTGAAGGCTGCTAAATTTGAATCAAATTACATTGGAATCTGAACCACTGCATTGATCTTCCATAATTATTTTTATGGTTCAAAATAATCAGATATCACGAAGAGATCAATGATAATTATTACTTTTTATACTTTTAATAAATACACGTATATCACGTTTAATTTTACTTTTATTTATAATATAATAGCAGGTTAATACAATACGTACGTCCTCTAAGAGAGACAATGCGCAAGTAAACAGCAAAGTAAGAACGAGAGCTCGCGCCGCATATTTTGTTTTAGAAGTGTCATGGCCAAGGTGTTCTCTCTTTTTTTGTTTTGACGTCGTCGTATTCGTGCGCGAAGTATACATTGTGTCCGCGTTATACATACATATACTCTTTCCTTAATATGCTTTTTTCTTTCACAGCGAGGCTGTAAATACTGCATTTCGCGGCCCGTACACGGCCTGAGGGCAAATATCTCTATTTTCTTATTTAGTTTTAATTTATCTATACATTTTTTATAAAACTATACTATCATGTGTACGATAAGTTATATATAAATTAAATTTCAGAAAAATATCAGAATCGAATTCCCAACTTCAACCACGCATTGTTGTCCATTGTCACGAATGGCAAGCAGGGATAGCATTAATTGCTCTACGCACACGACATATTGACGCAGCTACAGTTTTTACAACTCATGCAACGCTTCTTGGTAGATATTTATGTGCTGGAAAAACTGACTTTTATAACAATTTAAGTAAGGTAAATTAAATCTATTTATAATTAATTAACTATTATTATTATGTTCATGAGGAGTCCGACGGGGCCATTGGCAGTGTCAGACGCGTAGTAAGGGGGTGTGCATAATACGCAGTTTTTTCTTTTTAATAGGAAGGGTAAAAATAGAAAAAGGTATGCGGAGTGAAAGAGGAGAGAAAGGTGAGTAAAACAGGATAATAGGAAAGGAGAGGGCGAGAAAGGGAGAAGGGAGAGAAGGGAGAGAAGGAGAAAGTGCAAGGAGGAGGTTAGGAAAGGTAGAAGAGGACGGAGATAGAGGAGAGAGCGGCAAAGCCGCTGGCCATGAACTATAGAGAAGAAGACAGCAGAGGTGACTATAGGGAATCAGGAACAGAGGAACGAAGAGGAACAGGAATTTAAGACCCCGCGCGGATTGGAACGGGAGCTGGAGAGAGAGATACAAACGGGCAGGTGGGAAAGCACGCCGAAGACAGAGAAAGGAAGAAGAAAGGGAAGCGGAGGGAAGGGGGAGCGCAAAGGCAGCTGGTGCTCCCAGAGAGCTTCAAAATAGACAAAACGGAGAGGGGAAAAAGGAAAGAAAGGTCACCGGAGGAGAAAGAGGACAAGAAGAGAGAGAGAAAAGAAGACAAGAGGGAGAGAGAGAGAGACGTTAAAAAAGAGCGGATTGACGGGGAAAATCCCGCCAAAGAACGCTGGAAAGGATCCTGAAGACCCTGAAGGAGGAGAAGGAAGAAAGGAGAAAGGACAGGGCAGAATGGGAAAGAAAATGGCTAGAAACGGAAGAAAGGATGAATAAGAAGCTAGAGGAGGTGAGAAGCCTAGTGCAGGAGGAGAAGAGGGAGAGGACAAGGGCGGAGGAGGAAATGAAGTGGGCAACCGAGGAGGAGAGGAGAAAGAGGAAAGAGCGAGAAAGAAAAATGGAGGATAAGATAAAGAAAATGGAGGAAGAGGCAAAACTTAGGGAGACAGAAAAAGGAGATCAGAGAGGGGAAAAGGGGACAGAGGAAATGGAGAAAGAGACGAAGCAACTGAAGGAGTTAGAGTGGAGAATTGAGGAAGGGGAGAGAGAAAGGAAAAGGAACAATGTGGTGGTATCAGGGCTAAAAGAAGGAAAATGGGACAAAGCTAAGGTGGAAGAATGGTTAGGTGAGAAGCTAGGGATTTCGGTAAAGGTGAAAAGGACGTGGGTCATCAGAGGAAAAGCCAAGAGCAAAATAGGAGTGGAATGTGAAAATAGAGAGGAGAAAGAGAAGATTATGGACGAAAAGAGCAAGCTGAAAGGGACGGACTGCTTCATCGACCATGATTTGACGTGGCGGGAGAGGAGAAACAGAGAAAGGTTGAACAGGCTCGCAAGAGAATGGAGAAGCGAAGGAAAACCAGTGAAAGTAGGAAGAAACAAGTTAACGGTAGGAGACACAACGTACTTCTGGAACGAAAGAGAGGATAGGCTTTTTCGAGAAGGGGAGGCAAGATGGCGGTGAGAAGGAGAAAAGGGAAGAATGGGGAAAAGGGAAAAGAAAGGAGAGTCTGAAGGTGTTATGCTGGAATGTGGTAGGACTGAAAGGAATAGAAGAGGAAGAATGGAGATACATAGTAGGATTTAACGTCATATGCCTACAGGAGACGTGGGCAGAGAGCGGTGAGGAGGAAAAAATAAGGAAGAGACTGAAGGGCTTCGAGACAGAGGTAAGAGAGGCGAAAAAGGGGGCGGAGTGGAGGGAGATTAAAGGGAGGAATGATAATGGCAGTTAGGAAAGATAGGAAAGAGGACAAAGTTGAATGGTTGAGAGGAAGATCAGGAGAAGTCTTAGGTGGCAAATGTAGTATAAAGGGGGAAAAGTGGTGGATAGGTTCAACATATATGAGGGAGGAGAAGGACAAGAACTATGAGGAAATAGCAGAGATGGTAGAAAGAGCGGGAGGGGAAAAAATACTCTGGTGTGCAGATTTAAATGCAAGAACAGGGTATGAGGGGGGTATTTTAGATGAAAGGGGAGTGGAGGAAAAGAGGGAGTCAAAGGATAGAGTAGTGAACAAAGAAGGGGAAGAGCTGCTAGATAGGCTAAAAGAGTGGGGGCTATCAATCCTAAATGGAAGTACAGAAGGGGATTAGGAAGGGGAACTCACGTACGTGGGGGGAATGGGATTTTCGGTAATAGATTACGGGATAGTAAATGAGGAAAGCAGGAGAAAGGTAAAGTCACTGAAGGTAGAAGATAGAATGGAGTCAGACCATGGAGCATTAGAATTGGAATTAGAGACAGGGAGAAGTTCAGAAGGGTTTGAAGAGGAAATGAAAAGAACAGTGTGGACAGAGGAGGCCACCAGAGAGTATAGAGGCTGGCTAGCTAAAGGGGAGGAAGCAAAAAGATGGAGGGAATCAAAGATTAAAATAAGAAACGCGATCCAAACAAAGAGGGAGATAAGAAAAAGGAGAGAGAGAGGGAGAGATATGGTGGAAGAGTCAGGGAGTGAAGAAGAAGCAGAGGAGGGAGACATAGAAGTAGAGGAAGTAAGGGAAATAATCAAGAAGCTAAAGGAAAAGAAAGCACCAAGAGAAGATGAAATCCTGAATGAGGCTTGGAAGCAGGGCGGAGAAAGGATTGCGGAGGAATTAGCGGAGATACTGGGAAAGATATGGAAAGGAGGAGGATTGCCAGAAGAGTGGAGGAAAGGGAAGGTCACGCCAATCTACAAAAAAGGAGATAAGGGGGAGTGTAAGAACTATAGAGGAATCACACTAATGGACACAGGATACAAAATGTATGCGGGACTGATAAAGGGAAGATTGGAGAAGAAACTGGAAGAAGAGGAAAAGTTAAGTGATACGCAGATGGGATTTAGAAGAGGGAGAGGTACAACGGATGCTATATATGTGGTGAGCAAGGCGGTAGAGCAGGAGCTAAGGAAGAAAGGAGGGAAAGTGCACGCGTGCTTCGCCGATATGAAAGCAGCCTTTGATAAAGTAAACAGGGAAGAAGTGTGGAGAATGATGAGGAAGCTGGGTGTGACCAGAAGGATAAGGGAAAGGGTAAAGGAAATTTACGAGAAGACGGAATGTGTAGTAAGGATAGGGGAAAGGAATGTAGGCAGTTTTGAGACACAGAAGGAGTGAGACAGGGATGCCCGCTAAGTCCACTGCTGTTCAACGTGGCAATTGCAGACTTGGAAGGAGAGATGGGAAAGTTGCAAGAAGGAGTAATAATACTAGGGAGAAAGAAAGTATGGTCAATCTCATATGCAGATAATGTAGTACTGCTCGCAACAAACGCGAGCGGGTTAAAACAAATGTTAAGAAGATTCAGAGGATTCATCAAGAGAAAGAGCTAAAGTGAAAAGTGAGGTTAGGATAGTGAACGCCAACAAAAGAAAGAGGACGGAGGGAGGAAGGAGCAAAGTAGGAGAGAGAGGAAAGGAGGAAGAAGGAAGTGTAGCAAGAGAGAAAAAAAAAAGAAAAGCGTGTATTATGCACATGCACATATATATATATATATATGTTAGAAAGTATTGTAAATACGAATGTATAAAGCAATAAAGAAATTATTATTATTATTATTAGTATTATTATTATTATTATTATGTTCATGATAAATATTGATATAAATAGAACTAGTTATCCAATAATTGATATATTAAAATTAATCTCTATTAATTTTTAGTTTAACGTTGATGAGGAAGCTGGGAAACGACAAATATATCATAGATACTGTATGGAACGGGCGGCTGCTCATATGTCACACATATTCACTACTGTATCCGATATTACTGGAATTGAAGCAGAACATTTGCTTAAAAGAATACCAGACATTATCACTCCTAATGGATTAAATGTCAAGAAATTCTCAGCCTTACACGAGTTCCAAAATCTTCATGCAGTTAATAAAGAAAAAATACATGAGTTTGTTCGAGGACATTTTTATGGGTATGTTTTTTAACCATTAGGCAGCATAAACTGCCACATATTTTGTATCTATGATACATATATTATATTATTATTCAAAGAATATACATGTGTGAAAATAAGCTATAACATATATAATTTAAAAGCAAAAAAGTTTTTTAAAATACACTGAAAGTACAAATTCCTAAATATTAACTTACATTATTCAACCCAGGCTTGACACTTTAACGCGTAAGTGATAAAATGGCTAAGTGGTCAAAACATTAGTCTACTTACCCAAAGTCTTAGGTTCGGGCTCAGGTCTCGGCCGTCTTTTTTTTGCAATTATTTTACTTAGATAAAATTTATTTTAGAGTAATGCCAGTCAAATTTTGCTAGAAATTGAGTAGTTCTATAACAATTAAATTTGTCTCGTTGATTTAATAAAGGTGTATTTCCAAATGGTTTTCAACAAATACGTTTTTGAATCATTCTTTTTAAAATTGTATTTTGTACTGCTAGTGTAAGACTGTCTCATCTTATCCTCAGCTTTAGAATGTCATACAAAATATGACTGATGTAAAATAAAAACGTGACCTGTAATTACAGAATCGTACTTCCACTTGATTCCTTTCTCTAATTGTTTAGATTGCTCTACCATGCACACCATAATAAGACGTAAATTGTGAAGAACACAGCTAACCTCATAGGCACCATTATAATAAAGACAAACGGTCACAAATTTGGAGTGGTGGATATCCCATTTAACACAGCTAACCTCTTAGGCACTATTATAATAAGGGCAAACGGTTACAAGTTACAATGTAAAAACATTAAATTAATATTAGCTATATTACATATTTAAGATATCTTAAAAACATTTATTCTGTTAAATTATTCATTCTATATACCATTATCTACGTCGGATGTTATATCTTCCTATATTTTGGAAATACTCCCACCTACCGCCCCTCCACCGCCCCCCACCATAGCCCCCAACACAGCACCCCCACCATATTCAGGTAACATTATTATATAGCACAAATTTATGAGTGACATTATTATGTATGTTTTGTAAATTGTAAATTATGTATGTAACATAAATGATATATATAATAAATCATGGATGAACTTCTCTGTAGAGTCAATTATTCGGATGTTCTCAATGGCATCAAAACCGCGTTATCGGGCATGAGACCGTCATACTTTTACTATATACATAGTAAGTCTCACTAGATACAATCGAAGTTGTAACCATTTGCCCTTATCATGATGGTGCCGTTGATGCTATAACTGCGTTCTTCATAATGTACATTTTATTAAGGTGTGTATGATAATGACAACTGCCATACCTTGATCATTTTACCTGAAAAATAAAAAAAAAAGTAAAATTAATATATAAATTAAATTTTATGAAAAGATGTTTTCTATAATAATGGTAGGTCAAATTACCTACAATTTGAGCCCTCATAGGCTTCATGTTCACCCTGATAGTGGTGACAGTATGTATACCCATCAAAGTATTTTGGCACTGTCCGTAAGATTCCAAGTGAACCGATGGATGATATAGGATCAAATTTTTATTATTATTTAAGTTTTATACACCTGTTATTCTCATATGAACGATGTGATTTTGATTTGCATGCGTAGAAGTTGTTTTACAACTATAATACTATATTTGTTTTGAAGCGTATTGGTATATCGACCGAACACCACAGTTCGTGATTTTGTTAATATACTGTGCGTGCGAAACTAATCGGACGCACCTTTAGATTTTTAGTTTAATGAATGAGACTCTGAAGTTTATTGTAACAAAGTATGTATTTCCTTAGACTATGTATACACACGAGAGGCTGGGAACCTCTCACTTAGTTAGACTGTTCGAACTTAACTGCTCGTTAAAACTATTCGTAGACTATTCGTAGATACTCTATTAAACTTCCTCTCACGGAGAATATATCAACTAAACACCAGTTACAATTTGATTGGTCTTTGCAAATGAATGCGCGCGCAGTGAGAGGACACGTCCCCGCAGGAGTTGGGTAGGTACGACCCAACCGAGGGCTAGAGCTAACATTTACAGCGCTAACTGAGTAGACAGACCCACACTAATATGTATAAGCATTATGAGATATAATAATGATTTAAAGCTTTGAACTAGACAATATAAGTTTCTACTAATAAGTCCGGGGTTTCGGGTTTTCCCAAAAATAATCATAAAGACATAAACACAAATTTTCTCGAAGAACGCAAATAGATTTCGATTTTTCCCATCGTTAAATAGTTGTACATGAGGTAGGTATTGAAAGAAAATAGCCTTTTACAATAACCGCGGACATTCGTTGGGAGACCTTGCCAGATAATAAGAAATTTATAAAAATGAAAAATAAGTTCCTTGTTAGGTGTGGAGTAGCATGTAATGCATTATGGCAACAAATGACGAAACACATATAATCTTCAACGGACAAAAATCTTAAAAAATTTATTAGTTTCAATTCAGCACTAGGCATTCCGGGCCAACAAACAGCAAGCCACTCTGCAAATGACGCAATCTGTTTAAACTTTACACACACAATATCAACTTTGAACCCGAAGCCTTGTACACCAGACTCACTAAATGTCACTTTTCGTTGCACTGATTGCATACTAAAATGATCTGAAGTGCAGAGAATAGAATACTGATGTCAATAATTCTGTTTCTTGTGTCACCAATAGAGTCTTTGATCACTGTTGTACTTTTAAGTTTTTTTGCACTGGTAGAGGGTCTTGGGCTTTTTGATTGATTTTCCTTCTTCGTCAAAAATTCTCTTGTCCTCTTCTTAGGTCTTCCTCCAGAATACTTATTATCTGGATGAGTATTTTGAAGTCTTCCTATCCCTTGAAGACATTTTGCACAGATTTCGCTGCAATACACACACATATGCACACAAATAGTCACAAAAAAAAAACACTCAAATGAATTTGAAAAACAAATTTGTTTAAAATTTTCTATTGAAACAAACAAATATCAGCGTGTAAATATCAGCTGTGTTTATCAACACGTACCAATAAGCTGTGTGAACATAGTCTAATTTGAGCTTCGTGAAGGTAGTTCGAAAATTCGTTCGATCTCAGCTGCATGCAAAAAAATAATACAAAATTGTCCACAAACATCGGAAGAATCGCTCTGTAGTCGGATATTACTCCAGCGAAATTTTTTACAATTTTTTGTGTTTTGGAGGCCAAAACTGTCAAAGTAAAAAGCGCTACATGATTTATCAGCATATACGGCGACCCAATGCATATCCGATCTTGTATGATCATCTGTATTTACAACAAACGCTGTTGGTTTCGTCCACACTTTTGGTATCTGATCGGCTGGGAATACACCGTCAGTATCCGAACGGATTTTCGACATGTTCTTTAGTATCTGAAGATTGTCCATTGCAATGTTCGCTCAAAGTGTTCTGATTAATGTTTTTTTTCCGACGCACGCACTGACAGCCACGATTTTAGCCTATGGGCATTATTTAAAGCACAGCGATAATTTTGATGACAAGTTTTGACAGCATGATGCATACAGTACACATTGGACGACAATTTATCGATAGACGAACACTTCATCGTACTCGAGATTGAAAATTTGACGAGGAAGTATTTTGTGCAGTACAGCCCATTTATCACTGCCTCTAACGTATATTTTTCGCACACTTTACAAAAGTTCTCTCAAAATTTTTTTCACAACCTTTAAGCATATCTCACCGTCAAATTAGTCGATTGCGTGATGGTACTGAGTCAGCCAATAGTTCTGATTTCATATATCTTCACTCAGATGATCAAGCGCTATTGCTGGTGTCAGCATCCAATGACTGCTAAAATTACCATTGACAGCCATTACGCTAATCTCTTTTGGTATGTTCCGATATCTGGTGCCTTTGAAGAACTGAATGTCAATGATCACGCCCATGCTTGGCTGACTGGGTATAACAACAGCGTGTGCGTGTGACAAAGAACAAAATGAGAGGGAGACTGACTGTTAGAAATCGATCATTGAATGTATATATATGCGGTGCACAGTGAAATCTATGATCACTTGACGTGACGTATCTATTTCCAAAATATTATCATATTCTGCGTACAGAATGCAATTTACCGCCTCCGTTAGAGCATTACTGAAACGTACTTCTAATCTCACGCTTCCGTGTTTAATCAAGTTCCAATGTGTACAGTCATTTAACGATAAACCTAGAGTCAAATCGAAGGCAAATAGACAGTAGCCGTGGGGATAGGATTCACGCGTCACTTGATTACCCCCAGTGAGAAAGTGTATACCTGTACCAGAGAAGAGCATCCTTTATATAAATTTCTCGTTGCAACGACTTTGAGGGGCACCTGTACCCTATCAACGTACAAACATAGAAGTTTATATTAAAATGTTCGAAATTGAAGGGGTTAAGCGCATGATCGACTTGTACGGAATGAGTGTTTGTAGGATCCATCAGGCAAAAGTTATCGCGAGTCTTCACTAAACGCACTCGCACTTCGACACCGTTTAGCAGTAGTTTCTCTTGATTAAACACATCTGTGTGGAGGTGTCTAACCAGATCAAGAGGTTTATTAACAGCATTCGAGATATTTATCGCTATTCCCGGGTATCACAAATTCTATATATGAGTCATCGGTTAAGGACGATATATATTTATACTGAACCTAATGCGAACCTTCGATTGTCATTTGGGTCAATGGAATGTCAAATAATAGTATCTCCGACTTTAAACATTCACACGAATGGGTGTGTAGAAAGGCCATCTTTAACTGTCGAAAATATCTCTAGTCGTTCTGCTCCTTTTTGTCTTTTTCTTCCCACGCGTCGTCGTCTTCTTCTTTTCCTTTTATTCCTCGTTTTTTCTTGTTACGCGTCTCTTTTTCACACCACCACCACTTATTGACTTGCGTTTTTTACGCCTACCAGTCTTGCATTTTCTTCCAACGACACCGCCTCTGCAGCTGAGCCGGGATCCCATACCGTCATATTTTATATCCTGATCCCTCCTTCAACTTATCCAGTTTTTCTTCGGCTTTTCTCTTCAATATTTCGCCAGATTCTCTCACACGATTGCGGAAAGACTCCTTCACCGGTGTATTGCGTGACGCAACGTCAGATATAATGTTGAAACTTGTACGCACAGCCTCCTTGCCCACAGCTTTGGCTCCTCGATTGATGAGTGGAAGGATCCGACCAAATATGCCGGCCAGAAAGGAGCCAATGCCACCATGACCTCTTTGGTAGAGCCGATGTAAATATGACCAATGGCACTGGTAGCCATTCCCAACTTGACCGTTAAAGTAATCTTCGTAGCGATTCAGATCTAATCATCGCCTTTTTATTGAAATAAAGTGTTACGGTCACTGTCCCATAATCGAATGGTATCGACTGCCCACATTGGTCTCTTATATCTATTTCAATTGTCTGAAATGAGTTGAATAATAGTGGTATGTACATTGGCGGGGAGAACCTTTTTATTCGGGTAGTACCATACTCGTAATTATCGGTATTCAACGATACAGCTCGTAGCAGTCGCGATTGAACATCACCTCTCATATATGGTTCACAGATGTCGCTGCAGATCATAAATATGGCACGTGTTGGAATGCTAGAGGTATTTGAACTTCAGTGAGCGCGACTAATCATGAGCCTTGTAACCTGATCTGTTGTGGCAACTGTGTAACATAATGCGTTGTAGTATTTTCCGAGGAATAATTCATACTGCTGTTACTAGGCAGAATAATGTAAAATTGATCATTCATATTTTCGAAAGTTAGCTAGCCTTGAGCCAAGAATTGAACTTTTCTGGATAGCCTTTCCAGCTGACGAAATACTCCTTCGAGCGTCCTTTGCCTCTGCTACGCAAAATTTTTTCTTTTTCGAAAAATCCTGAATCTAGATCCTTCCGTACTCTGCTCAGCTCCTCCGCATAGAAACAACCATCTATTTCCTCACATGAGAGATCTTGCAAATCGTAGACAGGTGGCTGACGTATCAGGGAAATCCATGCCAAATTTTAAATAGCTCCAATATCCACCCGCTCTCGTAACCCTTCTCAAAGACGGTTCTTGCACGACTGATGCGAACCAGCTCACCGACTTTGAACTTGGCCCGCATTATTTTGCGCTCATTATTGTTGTCGTAATGCTGTCGTAAATTCTCCCGTGCTTTGGCAACATTGTATACAGTCACGGATGTAGGTGTCATCTTCGTCGCTGAGTGCTTTGTGTGATGTACTCCGCTATAATGTGTGATGTTGGGATTATTCAGGAGAATATTTTAAAGCGTGAGCCTCCCAAATCAGCAACCTATTCAACCTCTCCCTCAGGACTCTTATATCCCGGGAGGGACGGTATAGGAATTGTCTGCGAGGATCTGTCGGGTTATAATTAAATAGACAAAAATATATATGTATAGTTATCAATTTATTCAATTTATTATTATGACGGGGAGCACGGACTTTAGCCGTCTCCCTACTGCTCCAATCTGCTTCGTGCTGTTACCTGAAAAACGCGAGAGTGACGCGAAACCAGGTCGCTTGACTCGATTCTGCAACCACGATCTGCTATCTCCTGCCGCGAATCGCGCCTGAAACCGCGAAAATCCCTTCAGGTGTTTGCTGTGCGACGCCAACTCTACTATTACTCGCGAAATCTGCGCGACGCGATATCTCACAACTTGCACAGGACAACACACGCGAAATAATTCGGCGCAACGAGGTTGACGGGCTCTAGGCCGCGTCGTCTTCCCGGCGTGAGCAAGACAATCTGCTCGTCACACGATAGGTAAAGGAAGGAAAAGCAGCGGCGGACTAAACACGCCACGTCGCTGCTCAGGACTATCACCAAGGATTATCAGGAGTCGCGGTGAATCTAACGATAAAATACGCGAACTCGCGGTGATAATATTATTAGCTTGCTCACCTCGAGGCTTTATTCTCGAGTAGACTTATCCTGGCGTCTCGCTCTCTTTCTCTCTCTCAACTTCTCGCGCTAACACTAACAGCTCTCTCTCGCCTTTACTCCAAAATGGCTCCTCTCCTATGTCGCAGTCGTCTGGGAAATTGCTAGTTAATTATCCTGGGCGGCTGCTGCTGAAGAAGTGAGCTGTGGGGATTTTCGCCCCAGCAAATCACCTCGGCAAGGCCACAGGACCTCTCACGCGCGCCCTCCTTGCTGGTGGTGCTGCGCCGATCGTCAGCGCACCGTTATCGCGACGAGCCAACGCGGGAGAATCGACTTTCCCTTTAAGATCGATTGCGCCCGTCAGAGCTCGTCACGAGACCAGCAGCTTACCGCTGGTAACGCGCGCCAGTCGCACTCACCCGCTGTAGCGTGCAGCGAGGCGAGCGCACCTTATCTTTCTCTCGCGCGCGGCTCCCCACCGCGTGCCTAGTCGGCTGTTGCGCGAGAGCGGTGCGCGCGCGTCATTCTGCGCCACGCGGTCGCTCTCGTCACATCTCTCTTGCGCGTTCCACCTCCCGGCCGTCGCCGTGGCCAGGAGGCGTGTTCATCCTCGCAGTGTCTCACGACCGGGCCTTCGCGAGTGTGTGTGTACCTAGTGCCCTGCGTATTGGCTGCTATTCAGCCATCAGCCACCGGATTGGCCTCTCCATGCGTGTATGTGTGTGTGTGCGTGTCTGGCTTTCCTGGTCATGGCGTCGGGGACACAGCTGATGCTGTTGCCCCGTCGCAAATGTTCTGCATTACATCGATGTATTTTCATGTATTTTTGTGGGTAAAATACCGCCAGATTCGCTACTTAATAGTTCGTATCAGTCTTTCAGCTATGGCTGTCTTCGTATCTGGACTGTGTGCCACTCTGTGTATAATATCGTTATTGTACAAAACTTGCTGTGTCTCACGAGGGACGAATTCTTTTCCCTTATCGGTCTGAAGGCATATTGGCTGATATCCATGGCTTCTCGACAGCACACGTGAGAAAGTGTCGTAATATATTTGTATAGCAACTGAAATTCCCGCCTATATATATATGTATACGCCTATTGTGCTGCTGTATATAGCTGGCTTAGCTTCTCTCCTTTTGCTTACAATCAAAGTAGTCTAGTTCCGATTCTCCTAGCATAGGCATCGGACATAAATATATTCTCTTTACCAGTATATAAGTGTGTATCAAACATTTGGTAACCTACTTCTCTCGCACCTACTCCTACATCACGTTATGGGCCCAGGAAACGAGGTACGACCGAAAATTACAGGCTGAAAAAAGAATTGATCACACTCCCAGAAAGGAAAAACTGCCGTATAGAGAACCGCAAGAAAGATGGCGAGCCGCACACATTCAAATTCGGATATTCCAGTAGAGCGTCTCACTGGCCGAGCAAATTACCATTCGTGGTCGATCGCAATGCAGGCGTACTTGCAGTTAGAAGAATTGTGGGATACAATAGAAGCCCCACCGGATAAAGAGATAATCTCGAACGCTACAAAGAATGCAAAAGCCCGCGCAAAAATTATTTTGGCCATTGACCCTATCATCTACGTCCACGTGACTCAAGCAACCACCGCACAAACGGCTTGGGAAAATTTACAAGCAGCATTCGACGATAACGGACTTGAAAGAAAAGTTGGATTGCTCCGAGAAGTCGCAACAACGCAGTTGGAAAATTGTTCGTCAATGGAAAGTTATGTAAATAAAATAATAACCGCTGCGCATCAGCTAAGTGCAATAGGAATGAAGCTACCGGACGAATGGGTTGCTATGCTTCTATTAGCAGGACTACCAAACTCGTTTAAAGCAATGATAATGGCACTAGGGAGCTCCGGAATAAAGCTAAGCTCTGATTTAGTGAAAATAAAATTGATTCAAGAACATGGACAGAGTGAAACAATAGACGATTCCGCAACCTCAAGTTTTTTCGCACACTCGAATCGCTACCGCAATCCAGCACGAATAAACCCATCACGCTCAAACGTAGACTCGCGACAAAAACCGCGTTGCTATAATTGCAACAAACTTGGTCATTTCTCTCGCGACTGTACCGCCCCGCGACGACGAGCCCCGAGCGCAAATATAGTCAACACAGAAGAGACTGATGACTATCCAGAAAATGAAAATTACGAAGACAACGACGAAGTGGTGTGCGCTTTTTTAAGCTTCGCGTCTATCGATAAAGGGGACTACAAAAATAAATGGATTTTAGATTCCGGTGCGTCCAAGCACATATGCAACGATGCGAAAATAATTGAGAATCTTCACAAAAGCTCCACAGCAAACATAACTGCTGCTAACAATACTAGAGCAGTTGCAAAATAAAGCTACAGCGAGTGTTATACGTACCGGAGATAAGTGTAAATTTAATGTCAGTAAGTAATATAATACGAAATGGATATATAGTCACATTTAAGAATACGTTCTGCTTAGTAACAGACAATAAAGGTCAAACCGTACTTAAAGTCGAATTAGATAAGAATAATGTTTATATTATAAAGCTAAGTGAAGGCAGAAGCAGCGTCGCACTACACACAACCACGCACACAGAAACAGCTTCGAGCACAACGAAAACATCAACAACGAGTATCGACATTTGGCACAGGAGATTAGAACACATGAACGCGCCATATCTTCGAAAATTGCGAGACCATGCTGCCACAGGAATCAACTTTACGGGTGATATCAAACTATCGTATTGCGATACATGCATCATGGGTAAACTCTCGAAGAAGCCCTTTAAGATCAACAAAAAAAAGGCTGATAAAAAATTACAGCTTATACATAGCGATTTATGTTATGTTCCTGAACCTTCGATTGGTAACGCAAAATATTTTCTATCGTTTATAGACGATTATTCCAGGAAAATGTTTATTTATTTCTTAAAAACTAAAGATGAAGTACCAAATATTTTTGCTCATTTTATAGCCTACGTCGAAAACCAATGCGAGGAGAAAATAAAAGTACTCCGAACCGACAATGGAACAGAGTACGTCAACGATCGACTAAAAGCTATACTAGACTCCAAAGGAATTTACCATCAAACGACAATTCCGCACAACCCACAGCAAAATAGGCGTGCAGAGCGCGTTAACCGCATCCTACTGGACAAGGCCCGATGTATGCTCCTGGAGTCGGAGCTGCCAAGAAAGTTTTGGGCTGAAGCGGATGCTACAGCCGCATATATCTGTAATCGCTCACCCAAACGATCGTGAAACGGATTAACGCCGAAGCATCTCTGGACAGGCAGCAGACCGGACCTCTCCAATCTAAGAGTCTTCGGATCAAAGGCTTTTATGTATATACCTCAGCCACAACGAGACAAGCTCGAACCAGGTGCCACGCAATGCATAATGATTGGTTATTGCACCGAACAGAATGGGTACAGACTTTGGGACCCTAAATCTCAGAAAATTATATCTCCTCGAGACGTAATTTTTCAAGAAGAACCTGTAAATAGAAAAAGGTCCAATATTGTATACTTACCTGTTGGTACATCTGAACAAGACAACATAAAGGAAGATACTCCCCTCCCTACAGATCCGGATAATCAGGACCTTCCAATCGAGATAACCGCCTCTGAAGGTCAAACTCAAAAGTCATCCTGTAGTCAGCCATCGAATGAACCACAGTCCGATGGAAACGAATCCAGCTCAGATACCGACATAGAAACCGGTCACAAGCAGCGTAAATCTCAACGACCAAGGAAGAAACCGAAGCGACTAGACGATTACGTGCTTTTTTCCGCCACCAGCGATCCAAATGAACCACAAAACTTCAATCAGGCCGTAAATGTCTACTTTTTTCCTTCGCTGCACGAGTGGATTTACTCATTACTCATCTCGATGTCGACACCGCTTTTTTGCATGGAGAGCTTAAAGAGGTAATTTACCTACAACAACCAGAGGGTTTTATCCCACAAGACCAGGAAAGTAAGGTATGTAGATTGAAAAAGGCGCTATATGGCTTGAAACAGGGAAGCCGCGCTTGGAATCAAAAGCTTAATGGAATTCTCAGGTCCTTGAACTTAAAACAATCAGAATTCGACTCCTGCATATATTTTTATCATAATAAAATGAAAATGATAATTGTGGCAGTCTTTGTTGATGACATACTAATTTTTTCAAACAGCATTGATTATATGCAGTCGCTTAAGGAGTCACTGGAAAAGGCCTTCTCCATCAAGGATCTCGGACCGGTCAAAAGATGCCTGGGTATAGACGTTGCTCGCGATCGAGAAAGAGGAGCTATACCAGTAAGTCAACCGAACTACATCGAAGACATTTTGAAACGCTTCAACATGGAAGATTGCAAGGATATTTCTACTCCCATGGAAATAGCAGCAGATCTGGATCCGGCTCCACCAAACAGTGAAACAGATATTGAGAAATTGAAGCCAATACCGTATCAAAGCGCAGTTGGAGTGCTTATTTACCTAACACAAGCTACTCGACCCGATTTAGCATATGCTGTAAGCACAGTTAGTCGCTTCAATAACTGTTTTAATTTTAAACACTGGGAAGCAGTAAAAAGAATTTTAAGATATCTTCAAAAAACCAGAACAATGTGTCTTCGATATACAAGAGATTATGATTACCATATCACTGGTTACTGCGATGCGAGTTACGCACCAGACCCACATGACACCAGATCCATATCCGAATACGTTTTTATAATGCAAGGAGGAGCTGTGAGTTGGCTGAGCAAGCGACAACAGACGGTGGCCATATCATCCACCGAAGCGGAGTATGTATCTCTCACGGTCGCAGGGCAGGAAGTAATCTGGCTAAGAAACCTTGGAATCGAACTTGAGATTATTCTCAATAGACCGCTCATCGTTCATTGTGATAACAAAGGATCAATCGACTTATGTAAAAGCGCAAAATTCAGTTCACGAACTAAGCACGTGAACGTTGGACATCATTTCTTACAGGACAATATTGAAAAAGGAGTCTTGGAGGTGAAGTTTACAAGCTCAGATGACATGGTGGCTGATCCTCTCACCAAAGCAGTCTCAAGTATAAAACTTGTTAAGTTTAATCAAGATATAGGGCTGAAATTTTTGTAATTTTTTCATATATATTAATTATTTGAACTGTTGTTTGTTAAAAATCTTTCTAATTTTTTCCTTTGGACAGCGGAGAATTTCAATTGAGGGAGGATGTTGTACTATATTTGTATAGCAACTGAAATTCCCGCCTATATATATATATATATATGTATACGCGTATTGTGCTGCTGTATATAGCTGGCTTAGCTTCTCTCCTTTTGCTTACAATCAAAGTAGTCTAGCTCCGATTCTCCTAGCATACGCATCGGACATAAATATATTCTCTTTACCAGTATATAAGTGTGTATCAAACATTTGGTAACCTACTCCACTCGGACCTACTCCTACATCAGAAAGTCTTAGCGACGTTTATCTAAGTTTTTTTCTTGATCGGCTCCAGCCAATTATATTTACTGACAACGTCGATCACAGTCAGAATATAACTGTAACCGTCGTTGTAAGTTTTCAAAATCTCAAATCCATGAGATTGGCTTCACACACATCATCCAAATCTCGCACATTGTAAGTGCGTTGTGGAAATCAATGTCTAACTAGTCGATGTTGATTTTAAGCATCTCGACTCTCAAGCCACTGTACAACACTATCACGATTAATTTTTTTTTTTTTTTTTTATTACGGTTCTTTCTCCTTGCGTGTGTAGCTTGAAAAAGTTTATCAACACCGGCGTACGCTGCTGAACATGGAGGCGCGTAATAAATGTTCTCGAACCTTCTACCACTATTTCTACTCATTGTGCATTGATTCTTTCGTCACTCTTTTTTTCTAATTAATCCCCTTATGTTCTTTTTGTTGTTGTTGTTGTTGTTTTTTATACTTCCTTCTCACAGTATTATCAACTTTGCTGCTACTATTGTTCAATTTCTTCTGTACTTCTTCTTTCATATTCTTCTTCTTCTGCTTATTCTTCTTCTAATTGAGTGAACTTCTGATGCGTAAACAAAATTTCTCGAATATTATCTTGCTCACCATGTAGATTGCCAGTGTTCGCTCATCTCTATCTGTTTTATCCGCGAGCATTCGCGAAAGTCTCGTGGTGAAGTCGGCATCAATTCACTCGTTCAGTGAATTGATGCCGACTTCACCACGCTCGATACATTCCGCTAGTTTCGTACCTGGACCACAGAACCTGTAGCCGGATACGTGCATTTTAAACGGTAGCAGATTGATCAGCTCATCCAAAGCACTATTTTTCTTACTTGTTCTTGCTCTATTTCTTCTTCTTTGTCTTCTTGGCCGGTGACTTTGAATTCTTCTTCCGGCTGAACTTGCCGCTCATTCGTCTCCATGGTGTAACTTCAGTTGCGTTAACTTTTTTTTTAACTACCTTGAGTGGTCGTTGTCTCTTTTTTTCGCTATTTATGCCCTCGTCGTCGTCGTCGTCGACGTCGTTGCGTCTGACAGTATCATCGACGTTTGCACGTCTGGTGGCAGCAACAGCAGAGTTGCGACGTAGAGTTCCAAATTGACGAGCAATATTATCTAGTATAACATTTTGCGATGTCGAGACCTCTGACACCACCTAGCGGTAGCGGTGTAGAATTACCGATTGGGTTAACACCTGTTGTATCGGCTACTATGTTTTCACGAAGAGCAACGGCAAATTGTCTATGTCCAGATGGTGGTGAACATTTTTTTTTTTTTACAGCATCGTTCATTAGCTCGATCATGTTAGCATTGTTTATTCGCACAGCATTTATTGTCACGTCGCCATTTGTATTCCAGGCGATATTACCACTTACTCGTAATTTACGCTATATTTTAATAGCATTACGTCTGTACTTTGTTGGTACACTCTCTATAATACTCGCATCGATCCGGTCCTTTTCTTCAACTCGTCCTGGATCCGCGGTATGAGCATCTTCATCATTAGCATCATCATCATCATAATTCTCATTATTGCTTTTCATTTGACGCTGCTACTTATTAACTGTGTTTCTCATCTTTTTGTGGCTATCAGCATCCTTGAAATGAAGATAACGTTGCAGTACGAAACGATATTGACTCCATTTTTCGCGCTCACTTTTGCAGCTAGACGAATTCAGTATATTGCTCATTTCAGCATCTAGCCTACGGATCACGGTACCTGATGTTTGAACAGTCTTTAATATTGAAACACCATTAGTGCTACCACCGCTTGAAAATATACTCTGTAAGCATTCAATGTTCTCATGCGGTACAAGCACCATCTTTCTAGTGTGCTCCATGTCTATTTACTGATTATACTGGCCAGAAGTGTAACAATAATTAGAGCTAGTAATGCTTGTAAAAAGCCATTATTTTGTTATGTGACACATAGACGTAGTGCAGCTCATCTTCCGGAAAGATGCAGGTGCGAAACCGACAGCTGTCTGGTGTATTTTGCTTTAAATCCAGCAGAAGGTATCCATAGGGTCTTGAGGTTGGGGTTGTTCTTATCTGGGCTTAATCCTTACATACTCTCCCCCGAGTGCCAACGATTTTAATATTAACGTTGTTTACATTACAATTTTTGCAATTATTTTATTTACTCTACGGATGAGTTTACAACTTTTGGTTCGCTGAAAATGACTTTCTTTTTTCGCGCGTGCGTTCGTAAAGTTGGGCGCTGAGCGTTTTGCTGGTTTTCTAGAGGGGTGTTTCCTGGTAGTGCGTTACCGAGGTCTTCGGGTACATAGTAAGCGGATTTTAAACGTTCCATTGTTGGAGCACATAATTTTGTACCGTTTACCTCAATTTGGTACACTTGCTCGGATGTGCGCTCGAGGACCTTGTGTGGACCTGTATACGGTTGCTCAAATGACTTTTTTACGCCTCCGACGCGCAAGTATACGTCGGTGCAAGTCGTCAGATTTTTTAAAAGGAATGCGCGTTTTTTATAACGATATTCTACAGGAACTGGTTTTACCTTTCGCATGCTTTCGCATGCTTTCGAAATTCTTCTAGAAAAAACTGCGGGTTTGGAGAAAAGTCCTCGGGAAGAACAAATTCTCTCGGAATGCGCAGGGTTGTTCCGTAGAGGAACTCGGCGGGCGATGCCCCATGTATCGAGACGGACGGATGTACGCAGTCCTAAAAGGACGGTGGACAGTACTGGAGTCCAGTCATGGCCGACATGAGTTATACCCGGAGTCTCTGTAGTTAATGCGGTTATTTTTGTTCGATTTGGGCCTACGGCTTCGTTCAGTTTGTCGGCAATTTCCGCGAGTTTCTGAAGAACCGTGACGTCCGAAAATGTAAGAACGACTCGACACTCAACTGGTAGTTGTTCGACGAAAACTGACCTTATTATTGTGTCGTCGCAACGGTTATCAGTGTTTAGGTTACGTAACCTGTGCAATATTTGTGATGGTTTACCGTTGGTTAACACTTGACCTTTGAATAGCTGCCTGAGCTTTGTCTCGGCTGATGACGCGTATGTTTTTATAATTCTTACCTTGATACGGTTGTAGAGGTCAGTCTTGTCTGCGCTGGTTAACAAATCTCGGCAACAAGCTGCTACGTCCGGATTTAACGCGGCTATCACGTGATGAGCCTTCGTTGTTGCGTCTGTGATACGCGAGCTTATGAATGTTGATTCGACCTGTATAAACCAAAACTCCGGGTTGTCGCGAAAAAAAGCTGGGATTTTTGGCATGCGATACGAATAATACGCATTGCAATACGCTTTCCCTTAAATTTCTTAATTCAGCTTGAGTCGATTGGAGCTCAGCTTCTATTCTTGCCGCGCGTTCTTCCGGGGTTTCGTTTTCCATCATGATGTCGACAAATTTTACGAATCGGTTTCGTTTTATCTCACGCACGCAGGCATGTTACAACGAATTGCTAGTCCTTCTTGACGCGCGTGAAAGTAGATAGAATCGTGACGCTTTCGGAATACTGTCTTTGGTAGTCGACGCGACACTGCTTTGTTACCTTATTCCGCGAATTCGATAACGGTTGGATGCGACGGTGTTGCGTCGGTGACGTTGAGAAGGGACGAAGTGATGCTATGATGCAGCTAGTTGCTTTGAGAGGTATTTCCTCGTTGACGCTGTTGAAAGGGCGGGCGCTTTTTCAGCTCCCCACGATGAAAATCCAGGGCGGCTGGCCAGGTGTATATCTATATCTATCTATGTTTTACGAGTGAAATTAATTTTTGTAAATATAAAATAATTATTGATAAAAAAATTGAGTAACTATATGAATAGGGGATTTGGTGTGATTAAGGTGGAGGAGAGGCAGGAGTAGAATTCAAGAAATCACAAAAAGTCTTAAAATAAATGAAATATATAGTTTTTATTTGAAAAAAAATTTAATTTACATAGACAATTTTTCTAATTTTTTTACAAGTATTGACGTAATCATTTTACCAGTTCTTTCGATTCTCAATCTAAAGCGTTCTTGATCGTGACCTATTTGCTCCCATTCTCGATGACGAGCTATTTTATACGCATACTTCCACGTATGCATTAGATGAATTATTGCTCTAAATTTTTTTCATGGAAACGTACATGCCTTTCCATACTGAATTTTTATCACAATAGTTTATTTTTTGTTCTGTTAAGTCGTAGTAATTTCATTACCGTCTTTCCCCTTATAATTAAGGAATTATCAGGGGTCAAATTATCAAACAATTGTATATCCAGATAACTTTTATCTAATTCCACGAATCTTCGTTTGGCGTACACCGGCTTGCATGTCTTTGTCTTATTTTGCGTTATTACGTCATGAAATATCGTTCGACGTATAACGGAATTCGTTAAAATTATTTTCACGTGTGGTGA
The DNA here is from genome assembly GCA_020010945.3 of Muscidifurax raptorellus. Taxonomy (NCBI): domain Eukaryota; kingdom Metazoa; phylum Arthropoda; class Insecta; order Hymenoptera; family Pteromalidae; genus Muscidifurax; species Muscidifurax raptorellus. The sequence continues at coordinate 886,067 of JAHUUD020000031.1, forward strand.
AGTAATCAACTCTAGAATCGAATCGAAATTAATTCGTTGTCTGTTGGCATAATTCAGATGATCCCTTTAACACACAGTGCTCTCCAGCGTCCGGTTTTCTACATTTATACGCATAAAACTTTGAACCGCCGGACAAAAAGGTTGCTATGTAAGCACCAGGACCCTTGACTGCTAGTTCATCCGTCAAACTACTCAGTGTTGTGCCTATCGGTAAATTGTACTCCCCTCTTTGACTCGTGCTAACTTAGAAAACTTAATTGGTGTCATAGTAAAGGGCCCGAGGACCCAAGGCATGTAGATATTTAAACAATTTGAGACGTGCTCGTGCCTGTGTAAATGCTGCAAGAACTACACTATTTACTGACGATGATATCACCGAAGATGACAGAGCCTCATTTCTGTAGCACCAATTCACGTAGAGTGTGTCGTCATTGACAGATAGTATGTAACTGATAACCTCTATCTCCGCACTGGTGAGTAATGTCATTAAAGTCTCTGCATTCTTTACCACCACGGTTTTTGTCAAATTTTTACGCTGACTAAACTTTCCCCACAGAGAATTCAGACATAATTTTGCAATATATCGTAATTTCGCATTTAGACAAATGTCATTCTTGTTTAATTGTATGCCCTCATCACGTTCTAAGTCCCTCACATAGTGCTTCTTCTCCTCTTCTATCTCACAGCCTGGTGAGAATCCCGATGCCATGACTTTTTGGGTAGAAAACTCATTGATATATTCAGCAATAATACCTCCACCTTTTTCTTCTTCTTGCCGATAGTACTGTGTCATTTCGTACTGTCAAATTTCATGAATAGTATTGACCGCATACCCCAATGTGACAGCAAATTTCACTTCCTCCGACACCCAGGTTCCTCGCAATATTCGCTATTCAGGATCTTCGTGTGGGCAGTTTTCCTGTATTAGTTCTTCGCAGCATGTCCGGCATAGAGGAAATATCAATTTTCCATGCATTTTTACAGGTAGCACAGGATGATATTCATTTTGCGGTGGTAGTATGTCACACGCAATGAGTCCATTTACTTGTGAAACATCATTTTTTGCACCTGTCAGCTGTCTACATTCATTCATACCGACATAAATTTTTGGGTGCCCAATGAGATACTTGCCTCGCTTACAAATGAACGGATAAAGGGAGCACACATCGACATAATTAATCTTCTCCTCACCCTGGCAATCATACAGTTTCACTGTGTTGCCCGTGCGTCCGCCGAAAAATGCATCTCAAGGATTGAGCGGTTTTCGCTCCATCACATTTTCACGAATAAACTGCACGAATTCTTCATTTTGCGAGATCTTACTATTATACTCGCACTCCCACTGCTCAACCAACTAATAATTTGCTGTTCTTATCCTATCACTTGTAGCCATTGTCCTCTCGTATCAAGCGTTCATTTTTTCACCACTCGTCAAATCTGTATCTCTGTTTATCCTATAGCATCGAGGACAACCATGCCAAAAACTGCCGTGGAACTGTAACACTGTACCACGATGGTCATCATTGTCTCGTGATGTAATAAAGCCATCGACCAGGATGTCTTCAGGCAACCTCTTTTCACGACCTCGTCCTGGATGCTCGATGTCACGATGGAGAATCCGCTTCTCCATCCACGAGAGCCACTGGATAGTAATTTCAGATTGATTATCCATCAATCTATAACCATGAGGTGACACGATGCCTACTTGGTTTTTCTTCAAAAAAGTTTTTCTAAAAACCCTCATACAAGTAGAGGCTATAGTCGTCGTGCTAATTACGCTGCCGTACCGCATCCATAACAATCGACAGCACATCTGGATTGTGAAACAATTTAGTACTAATCATGCAGTACACTGTAGGTATCCTACAGTGTAACACCAGAAAGTGTAATTTCCGGCACAGAATCTCCATGTCACGGTACTAAGCGACTGACGCAAAACTTTCGCCAAATGCGACACCGTCGCTCTAATTCTGACTATTCCGACGACAACGAGTATGTCTCGACTGATCAAAGAAGACTGAGGAGATATGGAAGTGCTTCCACTATAAATACTGTCTTCGTACAGTCTATGTAGTGGACGATTCGTGTACAAAGTCTCACGCTAAGTTTTCGCTGATACAGGAAAGAAAGACACAGCAGAGTTTCACCAGCCTATACTTTTTCAGAATTTGTAGCATAGACTTCTGAGAATCATAACGTTGTTTTTTGCCGACGACAATGCGAGGAAGACGACAACAATGACACTGATAACGATGCGACTTGAGAGATATCAAATAGTCCCACGTTCAGTTTTTGCTGATACTGCTGACTAATAGGACGGCAATGAGATGTTATTACTCATACATATATTTTCCAGTTTCAGCTACTCGCTTCTTGGAATGACGACGTCGTCGTCGGCGTAGTCGTCGTCTTCATCGTAATCGTCAACGAAGACGACACTGACATCACGAGAGAGAGAGAGAGAGAGAGAGAGAGAGGGAGAGGGAGAGCGAGAGGGAGAGGGAGAGGGAGAGGGAGAGGGAGAGGGAGAGGGAGAGGGAGAGGGAGAGGGAGAGGGAGAGGGAGAGGGAGAGGGAGAGGGAGTGGGAGAGGGAGAGGGAGAGGGAGAGGGAGAGGGAGAGGGAGAGGGAGAGGGAGAGATGAAAGTCCGAGCTCAAGGTCTCAAACGCTGCGCTCGAACTTATAGCCGACACATGATATCTTGCAGAATTCGGCTTTTTAAAAATTTGTCAATTTTCAAGATATTTGAAAAATTTAAAGGCCAATCGGCAGAACATACTAAAATATGTTTACAGTCCAAAAAACAGTCTTCTATTTTGAAAATTGACAGATTTTTAAATTCTTACATCTGCTGGATATTAGGTGTCGGTTATAAGCTCGTGTACTCCATTAGCTATTTTTTAATCAAATTATTCAATATAGAAGGCTGATTTTTGGACTGTAAGCATATTTTAATATGTTCTATCGATTAGCGTTTGAATTTTTAAATATTTTGAAAATTGACAGATTTTTAAAAGCCGAATTCTACAGGATATCAGGTGTCGACTATAAGCTTCTCACGCTCAGGACAAATGCTTACAGTTCAATAAAACACACACACAGGTGCGTCTTCTCTCTCTCTTACTCTTTACACTTTATGGAAAATATTTATCGCGACAGTTTGCGGTGTATAAAATGAAGCTTAGATTTGTAGACATGAGTAGACTCGGGTATCAGTTACACTGTATGTCCGTTGTTCGTTGCATATTAACAACAAACTGCTGAAGTCCGCGGAAAATCTTCTCCGCAACGTATCTCACGCTCAGGACGAAATATTAGTCTTCAAAATGACACTATATAAGATATTTTGTTTCGTATATACGTAACATTGTCCTTTAATAATAAGTATACCTGTTTCTTTTATCGTAAACTCTGTTTTACCGTCACCGTTGCACATGACTCTCATTTGAATTGGATTCATTACAGAAAATCATTCATCTGTGCTTTCCAGTTTATTTTAGTATGGTGTAGACTTAGGAGGCATAGACAAATTACAGGCTTATAACAATACTGCGCTAGGTCTAGCTAAAGATGTGAATTCACAAGGACTGCTTTCTTGATCTGTATAGAAAGGCAAGGTCGGAAGACACATAACGACATTTTGCTACTTTGTACCGGTTATAATATACCCTTCTTATGCTAATATATAATATTGCATATCGTGCGATACAATGATATTGCAGAAGAATATTGCAAAATTAGTCTGACGTAAAAAGTATAATTAGACATTACTTCTTGACGAATGGGTAAAGAATGAATTTTGTAATGCAAATATTTGCTTTTATCTGAGAATGGAAATTTTAGCAAAACTATTAATTTACCGCCAATCGTACTTACACTACTCTTAGACATAGCATGTAACATTTCTACTGTGGTGGTTTGTGGTCTAATAAAAGAGTGTGTTCATTAATAGTTTTTAAAACTTCTTGAAGTTATTCATGAGTAAATAATAGTGGATGTAGGTGACCTTGAGTTGCTGTTTCTATCGAGTTCACTAATATTTTATAAGAATTGATACAATGTTCTTATGACTAATCAAATTTATAAACCCATCTAGCTCATGTCTGGACAGTATTGGTTTGATTTGCAAATGCATTAAACTCATCTGTTCTATTTATTAGGCTTAGAAGTTGAAGATGTTGTTTATTTCAAAATCTCTGGTGTTTATCCAATTCGTCATGCAAGGACTCTAGGTTTGATTCAATAATATGTGTCTGAGTTACTGCGAAAGATGATAAATTAGCGGATTGGCTATATGATTTGTCAATATCGTGGTTCAATTGATCTCTATCGCCAGCATCCATAGTACCAGTAAGTTGCCGTGAGATCCAACCTACAAATTTTAATGGAGATCCTCTCCTGACTAAAATCCGACTATAAGGTGTGAAGGGCGACTTTCGCAAGATTTGCGTTGGGGAAAAGAAGACACGTAAATCTTCATTTAAGGACTGGAGCGTTTTTAAATTTTGACTAAATTTGGTGGTTGGAATTAAGTCAGTGCAAGTTGGTTTTCTTAATTTTTCTATACATGAGGTAACAGTTTTCAAAACTTGTTTTTCCCTTCAGGTGATAGGATCTACCCAGTTCGATAAGGCTAGAGTCACAGCAATCTTCCATTGGGTCCTCTCGATTTTCACTTCGCCCATAGTATATACTCATAGTATATATCAGGGTTCTTGATTGTCTCCTTAATTTGGTAGAACGGTCGATCCTCGTATTCCCGTCCTATGACAGCGGATAACTTGCAGGTAATAGTTATAGCGATTATTACAGCGACCCACCTCATTTTTCTGAAAATAGAGACGAAAAGGAACAAATTTTACTATATTATTATCTATAATACTTTTCTAATTTATCTTTGTTTTAATATAAATTTACATTAGCTGAATCTTTTATAGTATGTTATAACATTATTATTGTTTTTTAATTCCTTTACACTAAATTTTCCTTTGTTATATTTATCTAATTTTCCATATCTGGGCTCTTTTTGTATTCGGACTTCTTTTCCTACGTCAAGTTGTAATGGTCTAGCTTTTCTATTGTACTACTCTTTAGTTTTGTGTTTAGAAGCAATCAAATTATTCCTTGCTATTAATTCCATTTGTCCTAAACATTCTATCAACTCTTGTACATATTTATTATATGTTTCTAATTCGTATCTGGTGATCGATTGGCAGTTGTTGTCTAAGTTCTAGCTTGTTTTCCGAATAGTAACTTGAAGGGGATAAATCCTGTTGATGCATGTACGAAAGTATTATACTCGTGCATAGCAAAAGAAATTGCTTGGTCCCAGTCTTGTTTCGTAGACGCTTTATTCCTAAGAAAATCTACTAATACGGTGTAACTCCTTTCTAATCAACCATTAGACTGCGGAAGATATGCAGTAGTGGTATTAAGTTTGAACGGATATATTTCTGATAATTCTGATAATATACTCTGGTGACAGAGGTTTTCAAGTCTTGGAACGTGTCTTTAATTCTCTGAACTAGACTTCTTCTAGAAAATGAATTTGTATGTTCTCCATTGCGAGCTATTCAAAATCAACGTAATTTTTCTTTAATTAATTCCTTTAGTGTTAATAGGCAACTATCTAAATTACTAGGTCTTAGCTGATCTCCTTCATTTTCACAGACTACTACACTAAAAATATACCTTTTCCTATTGATAGTTATCACGTCCCCTACATCAGCCTTTGCTTTAGATAAATCTTCTTTAAATATGGCATCTATGTCTGTAAGTAATTTATTTGTACCACTAGACGATTCTACATTTTTTGAAATGAAATGTACTATATTATCTTTTAAGTAAGTAACGCACTCTCTTGTATGTAGTAATTTTAATCTATTATGCGGGTTAATAGGTTCGGCTATGCAGGGAAGAGGGGCGGTTGCCGGAATAGATTACTGCTAGTAAACGAATCTATGGAATTAGCATTGTCCATTTTAGGTTTTTTTTTCTTGCTTCAATTGACCATCTGAATGGTTTCGTGATTGGTCTCTTTTAGGTGCTTCCATAGATCTGGATATAGACCCTTCTCTTTCAGCTTCTAAGTTCTCTTCACTGTCTTCCTGCTCTATAGTGGATTGCCTTGCCTTAAAACTCCTGCGATCGCATAGCCCGATGCGTAGGTAGTAACGTGAAATTCTTTTTCCAAGTCGGGATGGATGAATATGGGCGGTTCGCATAGCTTGTATATAAGTATCTCGAATGCTCGTTGTGTATCTTCGTCTCATTTGTATTCTTGATTTTTTCTTGGTGGCAGGTTGATGCTATTGTTGCGAAGTTTGGTATGAATCTTCTATAATAATTTGCTAGTCCCAAAAGTTGTTGTACGTTTTTAGCGGTTTTAGGTACTGAGAATTATTTAACTGCTTTGAATTTCTTTGGGTCGGGACGTAGACCGTTTTTAGTTCTGCGATCGATTTGCAGTACTCGTCGAATTCGATAGAAAAAACGCTGATGTTGACAGAGAAGGCTAACACGTTTTCCATTCTGGCTATTACCGTTGCGATGAGTGATAGAAATACTTCTGCGCTTGTCTTTAAGCCGAATGGTGACCGTTTGAAATGGAACAGGCCTAAGTCACACTGGAACGCGGTTTTATGTCGGTCTATATATTTTTATTCAGTTATCTATAATCGATTACTAGTCTATATTGTTTTTCGCCATGGCTCTATTATCTCCTTGTCTAGTAACTCTTGTACCTGCCTATTGACCTCGTCTGTTAGGGCTCTAGCATCGCACGCGTTTCTAATTCTCACTGGAATTTGACACGTACGTGATATTTCGTGTTTAAGTACGTTGGTGGCAGGGAATTTCATGCCTGGTAGATAAAATCTATCAGCATAGCGTTCTATGAGCCCTTCTATGGTACCCCGATGTTCGGGGTTGAGATAGTCGAGTCGTAAAAGAGCTTTTACTTTTATTGCTCTCAGGCTGTCTTGGTCGATTTTCTGAGCCGTTATGGTGTACGTGCTTTTATTGTTTGCGTGCGGTGATACTATTTTAATTAATTCTTGGTCTCGGTAACTTGCTTCTTCTAGTCGCCTCGTCTAGGCGTGTGCTCTGTGCCGATTGTTGCCGAATAATGTGTAGCGCTGTATATTATATTTGTTTGTTGCAGATGCGTCATATCTGCTATCATCTTCGGTTATTTCTGGATTCGGGTTTAATAGCGTTGGTATGTGTTCGTCGAATTTTCTGAGAGTTTCTGGTTTTGCTACTGCGGCGATGATTTCTTTGCAGCTTATACCTCTGAATACTAGTGCCATTAGTATATCTATCATTAGCTCGTCTTGATATACGTCTACTATGGCAGCTTCGCTCGCGTTTTCAAATAATGCTTCGCATAGTGTTTTTACGTCAATCTCCCGATCTGGTAGGATTTCACTTGAGACTTGGTATCGTTGTTGTAAGAACACAAGCGCTTCTGTGAGTGTAGGTTGTCGATCGCGGGTGCGAATTTGTTTTCTACTTTGCTAATTTGCCTGGTATTTTTTCAAAAATCCTGACTCGCATTGGGAGGTGCGTGTAACGGAGAGAGTAATAATCCAATTGTAACGTCACGAAGTACAATGTAAGCGAGAAGTCGGTAAGGAAGCGATTGTTATTGTCACGATTTCGATAAATGAATAATCACTTAAGCGAGATCGCGAGTCTAAGGCATTAACAAGTAAAGACCGTAAGTAATCGTAACGAGAAGAATGGCAAACGTGAACGTTAGTATAATTATGCAAATATCGATAGAAATAGCGAGGTTACCGTGAAATGATGTCCTTGGCGACGCATAAAGAGTGATGGATTCCTGCATCTGGACAGGGAACTTGGAATAGGCGCGAGTTTGAATGAGCAATCAGTCTAGGTGTCTTTATAATTACACAGTTTATTCAAGGCAATTACAAGTCACAATAGGGAAAGTAATTCCGATACAAAGTGATGATTACATTTTTACGGTTAAGCTGACTGCGGTTAAGAAGCCCGGAGCCCGATGAGGGCCATGTAGTTATACTCCGAGGGGTCACATACGCTACAAGTATGAATGCATAAATTACCCTTGTTAATAGGGCGGGATTAATCAAGAGATTGGTTGCGTGGGCACGTGTGGCTAGACACGTTTGATGGTTTCTTGTAACCAGGTCGATCGGTTGTAGGTATCGATCGGCATTGTATCCGTAGAGTTCTTCTTACTCTTACTGATGTGCTGCGGTGGCAGTAGGTGGTAGGGCGTTACCAAGTAAAGGATCTCCAAAGATTTTGTATATGATATCTAATAACAGATGCAATATCTTGCATATAATTAATATCATGGTGTTACATGCAGTATATTAGAGTTATACATATAATTTTTGGGCCAGAACCTTGTGAAATTGTGCAGAAACAGACTACTATGACAGTTTTTACTTAAATATTGTCGTTAGGTCTCTTGCATCACAACCTACGGCATGATCGTCCAGTTTTGCATATAGGCGTCTGATATGAAAATCAAAATTATATCAGTTAAGATAACAATAAGCTGATATATTGTTTAAATGTGCCAAAAATAATTTAAATATAAAATTTCAGCTCTGTGGCTATGATAGTTTTTAAATGAGAACCAAAATAAAATTGTAAAACAAGTCATCGTAAAACAAGTAAACACCAAAAATCTTGTTTTGACTCTTATTTAAAAATCATAGCTAGAGAGCTGAAATTTCATATTTAAAATTATCAAACAATATATCAACTTGTTGTTATCTTAACTGATATAATATTGATTTTCATTTCAGACGCATGCCAAGCTCATGCCATAGGGTTTGATGCAAGAGACCTAACGACAACATTTAAGTAAAAACAAAAATTATATGTCTAACTCTAATACACTGAATGTAACACCATAATATTAATTATATGCAAGATTATTGCTTCTGATATTAAATATCTTACACAACATCTTTGGAGATCATTTACTTCCAAAGTTCATCGCTGACAGTTACTGGCTATTTTGGAGCACACACATGCCACTGTCTATTTGTAATATTTGGCATATTAAGAGGTATGTATAAATAATAATGAAAGGTACGGAGAGTGGCTCGTAAACGTGTACAAGCGCTTTTTTTTAAGGTTTAGGGTACTACCTACTTAATAAACATATTATATATTCATTTAGCCATCATATATACGATTTAAATTAATTTATATATTAACATTTATGTAGTATTAGCTTTGCACGGTATAAATATTTATTATTTCGATCAAATCTTCTAATTTTATAATCTCGCTACTTTGAGATTATTATATTTCAAGCCAGAAATTAAGTAGATTTCTAGCCTGCATTCTATCTTCTCAATCTCTTGAGTCATCAGAGTACACGCCAGAATATATCGGAAAAATTCTACCAGGGTTCCAAATATGAAACATGAGAAGAAACAGAAAAGAAACAAGAACTATTCTGGTACGAAAAGTTTTCCGGAAACACCTATTATATGTCTGGAAATGAGGAATTAACCTGTTACAAGGGATTACAATGATTTGATCTTATATTTCTTTATTTTTGGCTAAGTTGGAAGCAAGTTTCCAGGGTATCAACAATTAGTTAAACGATCCACTGTAAGCTACAATTAGATACACTACCTTTCTGTCCTGGATGCAGTCTCTATAAAATATTTCGTATAATTCTATTATGCTCGGACTTCTCCGGCTTGATTAAGAATACAAGATAAGAATTTTCATTCATGAAAAACGCATTAACTAGCTTACGAGGGATGCCAAATACTGCCATGTTAACATTTGTACCTCTAGATGCACTTTGGAACTTGTTCACAGTCTGACTTGACACATTTTCATAATATATCAAAATTCTTATACTTTTTTTTCATAATATTCGTGTTCTTGGGTAATAAAATATAGTGAGTTACAAATAATACCTGTAATATATAAGTCATATATATTTTTTACGTGCATTTTAATAAAAAATTACTATTTTAATAAAAATGTTGAAAAGATAGCGCCTTTTCTATACAAGACGCACCTAACAGTTTCAAAATTGAAATTTGAATATCTGCGCGCTGCGTAACTTCTCTTAACCCTTTCATGCACACATTTTTCTATTAGAGGAAATGCATTGAAACTTGGTATTTACTAGGTTTTTGGGGTCGCTGATCACGAATCTTCCATCAGAATTTCAAAAATTTTGAATCCAAGATGGCGGATTCAAGATGGCGACCTACGATTTTCTTCATTTCTAATCGTGAGTCAATAAAACTACGTGTACGGGGGTTTTCGGGGTCGCTGATTACGAATCTATCATCAAAATTTTAAAATTGTTAGGATACTATTAGTCGCAATCTTGGATTCAAAATTTTCAAATTTTGATTGCAGATTCGTAATTAGCGACCCCAAAAACCCCCGTAAACGCCGTTTTATTGACTCAGGATCAGAAATGAAGAAAATTGTAGATCGCCATCTTGAATCCGCCACCTTGAATTCAAAATTTTGAAATTCTAATGTCAGATTCGTAATCAGCGACCCCGAAAACCCTTTTATACTAATTTTCACTACCCTATCATCATTTTTTCTCTTTGACACACATTCTTTGTAAAAGAATCATGAAATTTCGACCTTTATTTATTTATATAAATAAACAAATGAGCAACAAACACATGAGAGTCACGGAAATCACATCTCTATAATATATAAGAGCCAATGCAAAAGAAACCGCCTTCAAATAACGTGATTTGAGCTCCTAATAAAAAAAAAACTCGATAGAAAAAGGTGTTCCCTATAGGGAACACTATGCCGCAAAGGGTTAATAAATGTTAGAGCGCATGCGCGACAGTATTGTTGGAAACTCAGTTTATTATCTGTGTACATGTAACCTAACCCATCCTGTACAGGGGCTATATCTATAAGTATTTACAAATATATCTACAATATACTTGGGATCATTTATCTCAGTTATTGTAGCATTTTATTTAAATATTTAAAACATATAATTACAAATGCCCACTTAATTTTCAATGCTACACGTGATGGAAAGAAAAAAGTTGGAATAAAAGAGTTAATTATTTCGATTGCTAAATATTATATTCAAAAAGGTCAAACAATTAAAACATTTCATAAATGATCTAGTAACGGCCTATTGAAAAGGTGTTCAATTGAAAAATGTCCAATAAGAATAATCTATTGTAAAGAATGCAATCTATATGTATGAAATAATTGTTGGGCAAAAAAGCACTGATAAAAGAAATGTTAAAGTGAGAGGCAAGGGAACTCGCGAAAAAAGCACCCCGAAACGTGAGAGGCAAGGGAACTCACGAAAAAAAGCACTCCGAAACTTGAGAGGCAAGGAGATTCACGAAAAAAGCATCCCAACTGAGACAAAGTTCTACCACATCCACGCCGTCGTCTCTGGGTAACGCTAGGAGTAGAAAAAAACAATGTATATGTATATAAGAATCAGCAAGAAAGTAGTCAAAGAATCCTCTCAAATATTTCAAAAATTTTTTAGGAATTTTTGAAAAATTGGATTTTTTGAAATTTTTTGAGATTGTTTATTTGAGAGCGTTATTTGACTAATTTCAAGACATTTTTGTTCTTAGAAATTTTTTGTAAAGCTCATAGTTTTTAAGAAAACAAAAGACTAAGATTTTTAGAACATTTTTTCATTCTTGCCGCCATTTTAAAAAAACGCGTTGATGAATTTTTCTGAAAAAAATTCCTCCCAATGTTCGAGTACCATAATCACCTCTGATCAGAGTAAAAAGTTTGCGTTATCATTGTAAAAAAAATGCAAAAAATTTTTTTTCGGAAATGTTTACATTTTTCACGTTTAAATCAGCTATATTTTTTTTGTCTGTGTCCAATTGAAATTTTGAGCTCAGATTCTTTTATGCAAGAGCATAAAATTTTGCGTAGGAATAGAGTTATTGCTTTATTATTTTGGTCCGATAACATAATAAATGAACACGTTGAGCAGTTAGTAAAAATCCTGATAACCTCGGCGTTAATGGGTTAACAAGTTAAAGAAGAAGAACTCCAAATGTGCAGAACAGGATTATTAAATTTTTCAAACTGATTGCGTTTCAATAAGATAATTTATCCAATCAAGTGCACTTCAAGTGTATTATTTAATAAATATACGCTAGCACAAATAATGTTAACACTTGCTCTCAACAAAGCAGAAAAACAATATAAGATCAAATCAATTTTTCTTCTTTGCTAGACGGAAATTCTTAATTATAATAATCACTATATTTTTATTACAAATTATAAAAAGTTTATACAATACTATAATATACTGAATTTGAAATGTTATGTCACATAGTTAAAAAAGACGGAGAACAAATTAAGTTCATGGTAGTGTTAATGAATAATTACATATAATGTAACTCGCAGAATCTAAAAACGAGATATGTTGACAAGAAAGCATTTTGCACTGCTTCGTAAGCTATATAATTTATTTCTTTTATGATTGACAATCCTTAGCCTTATTTCTAAACAAGGTCAAGCTAAAAAAGTCCAATCTACAGAATTCTACAAAGTGCTTCAAACAGTCTACGTACACTTCAGAAAGTACATCTAATTGTAATTCAACAGCAAGGTTGAATAAATGCTTTTAACATCAAGACTTGCTTTGAACAAAGCTAAAAATAAGAGGCTAATTTCTAATTATTTGTAACTCACCATTAGTCTGGCGCTTATTTCCCAAAGTGCTCTAATACCGGTTCCCGTGCCAAAAATGTTTTGCTTCAACCTAAAAACTAAGAATGTAACAAGAAAAACCGGCCGAAATTTATTTTAACCCGTTTTACTCTTTAAAAAACGCTTTTTTCGCCCTTTATCCAAATTTATTAGACTTCTCCGCGCTCTAACTTTCCACACATTTTTTAGGGACCTCTACTATACTTAGATGCTTCATGTGAGTAACAAAAGTGTCAAAAGTGTCTCTAGTACTGATTTTGAAGCCAAAAATAAATTTCACTACGTTTTAGCGCTTTAATTCATTTAAAAAACTCACAAAAACGAACTTTTTTCACGGTTAGTCGAATTTACCTATGGCTTATGATCATTGGAGGTTCTGATAAGTTTTACAGTAAAATACTAGACTTCAAGACCTTTAATTTCGTTTTTTACAAAACTTTCTATATGGTCTCGTTACAGAGATATATATGATCACTTAAAGTTAGTAAGAAAATCAAAGAATGAAATTTGTGAACCAGATATTCAAATTTTTGGATTTTTTTTATTTTTAAGAGCACTTTAGATTTTACAGCTACTAAAATTTGACATAAAAAATTATAATGCGTTGTAAGTTTTTAAAATCTCTTGTCGGATCGTCGTAAATTCGTTCCCGAAAAAAATTTTCGTTTGTACAACATAATACTCACCCATGTAATATATAATACTGTAATTTAATTTTTTTAATTTTGTTGGTTATGAAAAGAGCTGGATTAATACTAAAAATACTGTTATCAATTTTTATAGACAAACAAGATAGTTAACGAAAACAAACAAATATTTACAAAAATACAATAAATCTCCACTTTCAATCTACTAAAAAAGTTCAAACTTTGGCTATTTGTAAAATAATCAAGCATTTTATCATACAACGCCCGGATGCCCTCATCAGGAGGATCAAATTTTTTAGCGCTGTCACCCTCATCATCTAATAGTTCGAATCTCAGTATCGAAAAGCGAAAGAATACTGAGTTCTGGTGACAAATACCACAGATGATTCCGGAATTTATGTAATATAGCATCTGATATGTTTTTATCAATATCTTTGAAATCAATTCATGATTTTATTAATTTCAAATTAATGTTTGGAGCAGAAATAGCTGAAGGAGCAATGTACCATGGAGTGAGATATACAAATACAATGAATTTACATACGACATATAATTTTCCTTCATCTCTCTTACTTAGTTCGAAAGGTTTTCTGAATAAATACATTTTGATTGAGTATATAGCTTTAGCCATGCAGCGAGCATTAAGTAACAGCTCCTGGCCTTTTCAAAGTTATTTCTTCTCCAAGACCCAAGAAAATTAAACAAAGTATTCATAATTCCTTGTAATCATTTCTAGGCTGCTGTTCTTTTAAAAAATTTTCTATATTTTGTATTACATCAGGAACTTTATTTTTCAAAGATTTTTTCTAGTCTACTTAATCTATTTTCAAAAGAATTCACATGAAAATTAGACCATTTGTCTCGAAACCTTTCGAATATTGGCACATCTGGATCAGTATATAAAGCAAATATTTTTCTATTAATTGTTCTAAAAGTATGGCTGCGCCACCTTCGCATCCTAGATTCGCATTTGTTGTATCACAGTATAGATCGTTCGTTAATCTATCAATCCTCAATCTTTAAATGCTGCATAAACTGCTGAAGCTATCGTACTCGCTGTCTTGCAATGCCGGTACATTGATAAGTTTGGTCAATTTATCTCTGGATACTAAAATTTACAATCTGTCCACTATTTTACAAGCTACATCATCCGACATAAGTTTGCCATGCCAGTGCACAATTAAAAAAGTTACTAGAGTATCTTGAATTAACTGCTTCATTTTTTCATATTCACGGTTCCTTATTCCAGCCCTTGCAACATTTATGGATTTACGATTGAGGATTAAGAGCGTAAGGTCAACGTTCAATGCATTCGCAATAAGGCCGGTTATAAAAACAGCATCTGTCTGAAACTTTAGCTTTATCAAAAGCTGCCGCAATGTCTGGAGTCATAACATTAATGGTATCTCTTTCGCTCTTGCTTTCATAGTTTCTCCCTGCTACAATAAAAATGTTATCAGAACTTTGCGAGCTTAAATATGTTTCTTTACTGGATGGTTGCTGTGATTTAAGTACTATTTGCGATTCTGAACCGAAAAACATATATAATTCAATTTATAACTATAAAGAATAGAAATATTTTTACATTTGTCTAGATTGTGAGCGAGAATAGTCATTTTTGATACATTTATCAAGGTTTCACATGGATGTGAAAAATATATTTACTTTTCGTAATGTCTGCCTTTGAGACTATATTCGCATCCTCATCAGATCCAGCTTCGTCATTGAATGTATTTTGGCTGAATTTTTTACTTAATTCCACTTTTGGCTCAACTACTTTTGGAAATGAAGATTGATTAATCATTTCAATATCCTCTTGGGATAAAAAATCTCCATCTGTAATTGAAGGTAAATGTAAAAAAAGACCAAATAGAATAATAATCAAATTGTTACATATTATAACTGCATTATTTACCTGAAAGATTTCCAGATTCAATAATAGGTATTTTGCTTTTTATATTACTAACAGGTTTTGATAGAAAAACTTTTTGTACTCTAACGTCTATCGAACCAAGCAATTTAATTATAGTATCTTTGGAAATGTTAAATATATCAGTCATTCCTTTAAGAAAATCAGTGACTTTTTTAGTCACCCTGTCGTGAAATTTTCTTATGTCTGAAAAGGAGTTGTACAGTTTTTGTAATTTTTCATTACAATGATCAATTCTTTTCATTTTTATAGATGATTCTTCCCATATTCTTCTAACTTCCTTTACTACAATCTTAACGGCATTGATTAATTTGGATTTTTTTGAGGTTCATACAGTAATCTTCGAAGAACATATAAATTAGATGGTAAATATCTTTTTTGATACAGTGTGCGTAAAGTGCGATTTTACGTACTTCGCAACTTTTTAAAAACGCATTTACGCTTCCTGTATCAAAAAATATTGTTCGATACATGTGCGAAAATTGATTCTACACCCATGAGTTTAGAATCAACTTTTACGCACTCGTATCGAAAACTACTATTATCAAATACAGGAATCAAGTTATCTGTTAAATCGGAAAATTGTAAATCCTGTTGATTAGAAGTCATTTTAATACTCTAATGAAAACTAGCGAGATTTTCTGAATTTATTCATTAAAGACTTAGCGGGATAGATAATCTGCAGAACAAATAATGACCTTGTTAAAATAAGGGCACACCAGTTTTAACTTAACTTTATCCGTTGGCATCGACGAGTCAAGACCAATGTGAATTTCTACATTTCCAGGGTAATATTTCTATAATTGATTGGTACACGGAGAAAAGAAAACCGCTACGCTTACTGTTGGCAGTTAGGTAAAATGTAGATGGCGTCCCCTTCGTTCCTGCAACTGTAGACTTCAGTAGATTCTACTGAAGTTACGATTAGAAATAAATGATCAGTACAAATGTAAAATAGGATATCTAATCAAAATTTTGTATGAATCTTATAAATAAAAATGTTTGCTATTGCATCAACATATAGACAAAGTTATTAAAATTTTCCACATATAAAAATGCAATAGAAACCAAAAATATCATTTTATAAATCTTAAGAAGCTTCTATTGTTCGTATAAACAAATTTATATAACCTTGGAGCATTGATTGGTATAAACATACAAATTGAAAGAGAAGAAATTCAATTTATTTTTCTACAAAGTTTCTGTAAAATAACCCTTTTTTAGTTTATTAATATTCAAACGTTAAATTTGGCTTTTTTAAATAGACGTACAAATTTGAGGTTTAACTATATCGTAATCCAATATTTGTCAATAATTACAATACAAACAATTTAGTAAGATTTTGTATGATGGCAGTGGAATAATAGATAGCGTTATAGTTAAATAATTGATATCGCAATATTAGCAATAGTATTCCATGAATGCACAAATTTACATAAGCCTAGACTCGTCAATACCAATACAAAAACTTAAATTAAAACTGACCTGTCAGCATATTCTTAAATAATTTTACCAATGTCAGTGTAATGTCCGTATTTAGTATAAGTACGGGCTGCGCGAGTTCTACAAATAATTATTTAATTCGCGGGAACTAGCATAGGCTCGAGATTCTTATTGTTACTTGAGACTTATAGAATTGCGAAATGCTACGAATGAAGTTAAAGCGTGACGCGTTCTATTCGGCGGACAATGGAGTGTCCGATCTTCTAATTCAGCGGATGGTAGTCTGTTCGTTCTCTTAACTCAGCGGACGATAGTCTGTCCGCACTTACCTTGTTGATGTTGTACATAAGGTAGGATTAGGGTTGTTTATGTATATTTAATAATTTGAATTGAGGTCACACTGAGATTAGATTCACTTTTTCTGTTTATTGATGTTATTAACAACCCGAGAACTCAGCTGACCATTATAATGGTTACAATTTCGTTTATTCTAATTTCTATCTTACTGACGCTGTTCGTTATAATGTTGTACTAATTGTAGTGTTATAAATAGTTGTTGCTTACATTTAGATCTTTATCTGTCACTCCTGGATGTTACTAAACTCCTTCGTGGCTTGGCAGATGTCGATCGTAGATGCACTTAAACTACACGATACTCGTGGCGTAATAGTGAACTTATACTAGTGCAGCTGTGGTATCCCACATTCGTCGTTTGCTATTCGGCGGACCTTTTGCACGGCCATCTCACTACGGTCTGTCTACTGACTCCAAAGGGCCCGTCAGTGTTGTCTATGCTGGGGCGGAGTAAACGCGCTCCCAATCGTGTTAGTGCGGAGTAAGCACGCCTCTAATCACTACACAAACTTGACAGTGGCGTCTTACCAGACAAGACAGGCTCTGCCGTACTACCGATCAGTACTGACACAAAAGGCTGTGGTGTTACGTCCTGGCTATCCTAACTTGAATAGCTAGGAGCGTAGTGATAGGTGTAGTGGCAAGGCTATAAGGAAATGTTATTTCGCGCCTAAGTCTCTCACTGTTAGTAAAATAAATGTGAAACTTACCTTTCGTTGAACCTGGTACTAGTTGTGCAGATTACTGTTGTAGACTCGTACTGGGTAGTTTGGATTTTCACATAAATGAATGTAACTTACAAGATCACTTTTAAGGAAACTCGATCGTTTATTTAAAATAATCATATAAAATTCTCGTAATATATCGTTGCGTTTGACAGAATTAAAGAAACGAGATTGAAATTACGATAGATTGTGGTTTTGCAGATAAGTATCGCCAATTGTCGAACCGGCGTGTACGGAGCTCTGACATCGAACTAATGGTAACTGTGAATGCAAGAGTTTATATAACTGTGCAGTAACGCAGGATATTTTTAAAACATTTAAAAAACTGTATACAATATTTCCTTAAAAACTAGCAAAGTCAATCAACAACGGAAAGTAGCGCTCGCTTACTACGTCACGATGTGATGAGTATGAGCTTTGTTGGTCAGCGCTTGCTGACCTACATATGCATTGAAAATTCTTTAGTTTGTTTTTCTTTTTATAAATACTTAGTTTATTAGCATGCACTGTGCTTCGCTTCGCGTTTTTGTTTATTACGATATTGCTATTCTCGCCGATCTCTAGTATCTCAAAGGGTCCCAAATTTTGATTTTTTTCTAATTTTCCGGATTTTGGTTCTTTTATGAGCCAAACTTGATCCCCTTTTTCAAAGTTTACTGGATTTGTAAATCTATCATAATATTTTGTTGATTTTTCTTTCGTGAGTGTCAGATTTTCTAATTCTTAATTCTTTCTTTAAATTCGATAAATGATTATTGAAAGTTGGAACTTGTTCTGATGCTTTTAAAGGTTCACTTGAAGGTAATCTTGGTGGATAACCGAAAACCAGTTCATACGGTGTGAATATATGAGCGCTATGTACGCTCGTATTATAATTAAATTGTGCTATTTCTAACAGATTATCCCAGTCAATTTTTTTCGTAGAAAAGTTTTTCAGATATTCACATAATGGGAGATGAGCTCTTTCTAATGAACCATTCGATTGAGGCGAGAAAGCTGTTGTCTCTATTTTTGAAAATTTAAATCTGCGTGCTCCAAGGTTTTGCCCTGTTTATTTATAAAATGCGCGATGTTATCTTTCCTACATTGTATAGATTCTTTTGTATAAACGATGGTTTTATTTGTTTCAGTATTTAATATTTTTTCTTCACATGTTTTTTCTATTCTGTGTTCCTCATTCCTGATTTTAGTTTTGCTTTTCTTTTCCTTGCTATTTTTTCTTAACTTTAATTTAATCCGTTTTACATTTATTTTTTGAGCTTTCATGTCGTTAGTAGGCATTTCTCCGGTATCCATTGTTTTTAACTCCTTTGCTTTTTGGGCTCTTGTAATTACATTTATTTGAATATTTTCTACAGGATTCCTTGACAATGCGTCGGTATTTGTATTAATTTTTTCCGGTTTATAAATAATTTCGTAATCATAATCTAGTAATTGTAATCTTCATTTTTGAACTCTACTATTTTTATCTGCCGATTTAAATGACAATAACGGTTTATGATCAGAAATTATTTTAAACTTATTACCATAAATATAATTTCGGAATGTTTTTACTACGAACATGATGGCAAGTGCCTCACGTTCATAAGTATGATAATTTTTTTCAGCTGCTTTTAATACTCTTGACGCAAATGCAATTGGTCTGTCTTCGCCGATCTCTCCTTGCGATAATACGCAACCAAGTGCATAATTAGATGCATCTGTATTTATTATAAACGGTTTAGTCATATCGGGAAATTGTAATATCAGCACATAAAGGTTCTTTTAATTTCTCGAATGCTTGTTGTTGTTATTTATTCCAAACAAATTTTGTTTGTTTTTGTAATAATTGTATAATTGGTTTAGCTATCTCTGA
This sequence comes from Muscidifurax raptorellus, assembly GCA_020010945.3. Classification (NCBI taxonomy): domain Eukaryota; kingdom Metazoa; phylum Arthropoda; class Insecta; order Hymenoptera; family Pteromalidae; genus Muscidifurax; species Muscidifurax raptorellus. The sequence goes on from JAHUUD020000031.1 coordinate 905,738, forward strand.
GAAATCGTCTATAAATTTTCTATAATAGCCTGACAATCCTAGAAATTCTCGAACATTTTTAACATTTCGTGGAATTGGAAGTTTTCTTATAGCTTTAATTTTCTTTGGATCTGTTTTTAATCCTTGCTCGCTAATGATATGACCTAAAAATTCAACCCCTTTCTGGAAAAATTTACATTTACTCGTTTCTAATGTAAGTCCAGCTTTCCTTAACTTTTGTGCTACTAGGTTAAACCTTTCGTTATGCTCTTCTACTGTATTTGATACTATAATTATGTCATCTATATAAACATAGCAAAATTCTTTTTCGAGCAGTTCTCCTAGTACCTTTGTTAATACTCTTTGAAACACTCTAGGCGAGTTAATTAGTCCAAACGGTAGTACCTTGAATTCGAATCTTCCCAATGGATGTACGCTAAACGCTGTTTTATGTATGTCTGACTCTTTCATTCTTATTTGATGAAAGCCTGATACCATATCGATCGTTGTAAAATATTTATTTTTTCCCATAGAATCGAATATTTCTGTTATATTCGGCAATAAATATGGATCTGGTATTGTTTTAGCATTTAGCTTTCTGTAATCAATTACTAATCTCCATTTCTTTTTCCCGTCTTTTGTTAAACCCTTTTTTGGTACAACCCACGCTGGAGCGTTGAATGCACTTGTTGAAAATCTAACCAATTCATTTATTATTAATTTTTTTTTTCACTGATAGCTATTTGTTTCACGTAAACTGGAGCTTCATCCATTAAATTTATCTCGTGCTCTTCGATGTTACATATCCCTATTTTATCTCCGTCTAGCCAGCATATATCTTCGTTGCATAATATTAAGTCTTCAATAAATTTCCTTTTCTTTTTCGATAAAAATTTAGATTTAGATTTAGATTTATTGTGTTTAATAATAAACTTTTCCTCTCTTTTTTACTTAATTTTTCTACTTCTTCAAGGCTCCTTCCGCTTTGTGACGTTAAATATATGGAACCACAGTGTAAAGTTTTTTCCTCTTTTGGCAGTGGCAATGCTGAAGTTCCTATGAAAGTATCTGGCATATCTTCGATATCAAATATAATATAATTTATTTCATTTGTATGACGTAGGTATTTTCCTCTCCTTTAAACTCTACATTATCTTTGAGTGTTTTTACGAATGTCGGAAACTTTCGTAAGCAATTCTCTTCGGTTTCTTCTTTTTCTGTATTTTCAAGAGTTTTATTAATGTTTCCTATAAATTGTTGAATATTTGTCTTTGAATCATCAATAAACTCTGTAAGTTTTACGTTACTCCAATTACTCCGCTGTGCTCCTTCCGAAATTTCTTTCACGAAATCTGGTGAGTCACCTACGTATTCTGGATTGTTCACTGAAATTCCTTTATCTATACTATTTTGCATTTCTCCTACTATATTCAATACTGTTTTTAAGTCTTGTTGTACAGTAATCTCTTCTGTTTTAATTTCCTGAACATTTTCTTTTATACTGCATTCTTCAACTGTTATACCAGTATTTATCTGTGCTGTAGATTTTAATACCATTTTCTTATTGTTTATTTCTAGATAACCCTTGTCTAATCTTAATTTTTGATTTAATAAGACTTTTATTCCTATTATTCCATCGAAAATCAACATATATTCCATTTATTGGTAGTTTGACCGGTCCAAGGGTACGTATGGCGTTTTCTATTATTCCTGATATTAAAATTTGTTCATCATTATTTATTTGATTCATTGATATATTTTGTTTTTTAATAATATTTAATTGTGCACCGCTATCCACTAATAACCGGTTTATTTTTTTCGAGAGCTGATCCTCTACTTCTATATATTGTAATAAGTTTTTAAGTTTCAAAACATATATTTTTAATATTTTATCTACTTTGTTGTTGTTAATTTTTGCTAAATCCTCTTGTTCCTGAGTTTGGTTAGTAATCTTCTTGCTAGTTATCTGTAGTGGGAACGCTCTGTTTCCATTTTCCATTTGTTTATTAATGGTATGTTTGTTCATATTAAAAATAAACTCTGAAATTAATCTTTTATATCCATTGCTTTCACGATCTAAAATGTCTACATTATGAAAAACCAAAGTGTAGTCATCATAATTTTTAAGGTATGTTTAAATGGGTACGGACTATCACAAAAAGTTTTTTTATATTTGGCAATTCTTATATTTAGTTTCCGGTTAGTTTAGCCGATATACGTAGTAGTACAATGATTATAACTTATTTCAAAAACAACATTTGTCTCATTTTAGAATATTTTCTCTCCCTCTCTCCGTCTCTTTCTCCCTCCCCCCCCTCTCTCCGTCTCTTTCTCCCCCCCCCTCTCCCCCGCCATTATTAACAAATTATTATTTAATAAAGAAATACGCCAAACACAAGATCAAAATACTCCGTATTCAATATATAATCTGAATAAATAGAAACGTATCTTCATAGGTGGAGATTTTAATTCGTACCATTATTTATGGGGCTCTGATAAAACTTCGCGAATCTGGTGAAAAATTGATAAAGTCTCTTTTAGACCATAACATGTTCATTTTAAATGACCTAGATTTAACTTTAGTCATAGCAGAATTATCAAATAAAACTTCGTGGTGAGTATACGAACACAACATGCATAGTTTTCACTAGTCAATAGATTGTTTAAATTACAAAAATATAAACGAGGAACGCTTTAATTTTTATATTAATAACTACATTGAAAAAAACTAAATAAATAATGTCTTTATAGAGGATCAATACAAGCCTCTAATAAAATGATGCATAATCACTTTGAAAATCACTTTGAAAAGCAAAATAAAAGTAAAAATAGAAAGAATGAACATAGAAGCTCAGAAGTTTCCTTACAAGATATTCCTCTAAATAAACATCTTACAGTAGAAAAGAAACCAAATTTGAAAAAGAGATTTAAGTTCCGACCAACTATAGCACCATGGTTGAATGATGAGGATTAGATAAAATAGATTATAAAATACTAAAACACACGACTGATAAATTTAAGGAAATCCTCCTTAAATTATATAATTATCACTGACCAATATCTTTAGTTTCGTGTCTTCTTAAACTACAAAAAAACAATGAATACTAGATTACATTATTACATAGAAGCTCCAAATATCTCGAGAAAAACTGAATTTATTATTTTCTCAAATCAAATTATGAAAACAAATCAATCTTATATTATCAAATTCAATAATACTAAAATTAAATTAACAAATAATATTAAATATCTAAGTATGATTTCGGATGAAACACCAACATGAAATGAATATGCTAAATATATTATTTGACAAGACTATAAAGCAATTAAATATCTTAATATGTCTTACAGGTACATGGTGCAGTGGTAATCCTCAAATCTTAAGACACATCTACATATCACATATAAGAAGTACACTAGAATATGGCTTATTTTTAACACATATTCAGATTACAATATTTAGCAGTCAGATTTATTCTAAATTCATAACTCAAGAACTCCATTAGTATAAAATCAACAAAGTCTTAACAAAATTATTCTAAATAATGACAGATCAAACATATAAAATAAATTCCCCATCATCAAGTCCTTTAGAGAAATTACGAATAAACTTAACTCAGAATACAACCCTACGCACATCCGATTCCATATGATTACCCTTGTGAATCTATAATTAATGTAGTAAATATCAACACAGTTAATGGTAATAATATTAAAAAGTAATCAAATCCTCCACGAGAATTGAAAAAAATTTTTAGTGAAATACTTTTTACTTAACTTACAGTTGTTACTGATGCATCCAAAATTAAAAATGAACTGTTAAGATTCGATGTTAAGCAGAGAGTTTTATTTTTTATAATAAAGAAAATTTATTCAAGGGACTAAATCTATATGTCCCGTAACTATACGTCGCACGTTGTAAAAAAGAGAGGTGGACCGACTGCCATACCTCCACCACCAAAACGCTGTGACTCTTATTGAAGCCCTTCGCTTATATAAATGCCGCGAGACGGCGCCACGCAAACATAAGTCTAGATGATATACACCTAGTGTTACGTCCAAATTACAAATTTATAATTACAAAATCTAACACATTAATACAATTACATGAATTCCTAACTGAATTGATAATCGAACTACACGATACGTGAAAGTTATAATAATTGAAGTGATTAAATGAGTGAATGATAGGAAATCCCTTTTGGCTACCGCGGACGCGTCATTGCCTACCGGGGAAGGGAGCCGGATACGAAGTCACTTAAACTATACATTATTTCTTTTAAATCGACACACGTTTATTTCTATGAAAAGAGAAAAGTACCTTAATGTGTAAGTGGGCGTGGTTGTTTGTATATATGTGTGAAGAGGTTCTTGAGTGTCTGCAGCTGTCAATCCTCGGCGCCTTCCAGCCTAGGCTCGGTGGTTCAGGTTACAGCGGTGGCTAGATGCACTTAGATTTGACGGCTCGTCCTTTCGATGTGCGTAGTGTAGATCGCAGGGAGTCCACTGCCTCTGTTGCTTCTTCTTTTTAGCAGGGGGTGATGTTCGGAAAGATGCCGATGGATGCACTTGCTCGACTGAGCGACTAAGTCCGGTATGCTCTCTACTTTTAAACGTACAAGTAGCGAGTAATGTGTGATACTTGTTTCAAGAATGGTCTGGCGACGAGCAGAGTACCGCTCTGCGAGAGATTTCGGATATTACTGACGACTCTTGCCCTTTGCTCCCGGGCTTTATATACTTGCATATCCCCTTGTTTTTCTCGGGCTAGCGATTTCCATATTGGGTCACCTCACTATTTTGTATTTTCCTCTCTCAATTTTAAGGGAATCGTAGCAGGTCAAGTCATAAACATCATAGTTTATGAGTACCACTTAAGAATTTGTCTCTTTTAGAACTCTCCCGCAGTCTCTCTTTTACTGGAGATCGCACCCGTGTTTCCTATGGAATTCCAGATCGTCGAATATTGCGCCTCGGTTTCTTTCTCTCCTCGCTAGTTTTTCTGATATAGCTCAGATTTATTCTGTGAAGAAAGCGTGGTGGGTTTCCGTACGTGTTAGATTAGCGTTCCGCAAATCACCATCCTCGCTTTCAGTCAGTCCCTGCATTCGTTTCTACTCCTCTCCCGTCAGGTCGTGCATTAGCAAAGCTGCGTTGAGCAGGTCTCGGCCAATACCCCGACAAAGAGGAGTCGCATCGAGTTCATACCTCTCCCAACGATCCGTCGCCTTCCGTTGTCGTACTAACCATTTGATCCTGGTTTGATTCCCACCAGATGCTGTAGAGAGTGCTAAATAGACAATTGTCTCATTGTTGAAAAGAGATAGGTGTAAAATAAAGCTTTAAATAAATGTAACGTATTCACACACACAAACATGGCATACCGTTTCCGTGAGTCGCACACTCACACAAATGTACGTGTTTATAGACTGATGCTGACTGTAGGTGTGTATCATCTAGACTTATGTTTGTGTAACTTTTCTTTACACAGAGCTTTTACAAAAATATGCGCTACATTTTCATTCGTATATATCTTACATATTTCAATCAGCTAATTTTTCCCACTTTCATGAACGCTATGATAATGAATTTCAATATGTTTTGAATTTTTTGTAAAGTTGCCATTATTTGTAATATTTATTGCTCCCGAAATATCCTTATAAATTTTAATCGATTCATTTTCATTTATTTCGAATATTTTTTCTTACTTTCTGATATATTCTAACTCGCTTACATCTCCTGATAATGCTACATACTCTGCGTATGTTGATGTTTTTGTAATACATTTTTGTTTGCGTGATTTCCAATCATACATAACAATCAATAGAATTACAATTTTCTATTCTTGTACTCGTATAATGCAAATTTAACTCTTTAGTTAAATACAAGTATTTCAGTACTCTAATAATGTACACTATAACTTAGGTCTTGTTTTGTACTTGAGATTATATTTAATAAAGCACCTATTGAACATCTATATTTTATTCCAGACTCACAACTTTCAGTCCTATCTAGTTTTACTTTCGTTTCCATAGGAGTACTATACAATTTACTACTTTACTAGAGACTATGTATTTAGTTTGGCTTAGTTTCATTTCACAATTGTTATAATCATATTCTATATTAATACTTAAGTAATCTTTTATCTCACCTAAATCTTTCTTTTTATTATTTTATTCTATTTTATTTTTCGCAAGAGCTCTCTATGAACTCTGAGTCCTTTTCGTGTTTTTACAACAAATCAATAAATCATCTACATATAATAATATCTCCTTTTCCATATGTATGTAAATAATTATAGGCATTGGTTTACTTAAACCTTAGCTTCGCTAAATATTCATCCAAACACTTATACCATGCTCCCGGGCTTTCTCGTAGTCCATACAATGCTTTAAACAATTTGTATACTCTGTTTGTTCCATCATTATATTCTTTTGGTTGATTGAAATACAGCTCTGAGTTTACTTTTGGGTTCAGAAAATCTGTAAAAACATCCATCTGTTTTATTAGTAAACCATACTGACAGCAAAATAAAAATAAAATTTTTAACGTTTGAGTTTTTGCTACTGGAGTATATATGTCATCAATCACAGTTGTTTATTGAGAACCTGTAACTACTAATCTAGGTTTGAATATATCATCAGATTTCTTTGTATAAATCCACCTTACATCTAGACTCTCTTTTTCTTTTTTTTTATTATCTAACTCCCATGTTTTATTTTCAGCTATCCTCTTCTTTCCTCATCGCTTTTATCAAATTTTTACTTTCATCGCTATTCATCGCCTCCTCATATCTACAAGGTTTATATACTTTAGAATAATAAACGGATACTTTGTGATTTATGAGCGCTATTTTGAGGATATCTTATCGGACTCTTTTTCTCACGTGTCGATCTACGTGGAGTACTTGGCTGAAAACTATCTTTATCGATATTCTTTACATTTATTTGTCTTTTTTCTCGAGAGTCGGAGTAGAAGAAGAAATATTTTCATCATAGTATTTAATACCAATACATTTTTTGACTCTTTCAACAACATCGACATGCCTCCCAACTATTATTATACCGTTTAATGAGACTCTATATCCTACATCACTATAATTTAACAAAATTCCCATTTCAGCTTTCTTTATCCCATTTCGAACTTCTCTTTTGTTCTCGTTTTCTAACAAAAACTTTACTCCTATACAATTTAAAATTTTTAACATTAGGCTTTCTTGTAAAAAATATCTCATACGGAGTTTTCTTTTCAATTGTGTTTGTTAAACTACGATTTTTCAAATACGTCGCAGCACTAATTATTTCTGGCCAATAATTTTTATCTGCTTCGGCCTCATCTGATAAACATTGTGTAATACTATATTATGTAGTGGATATTGTGTAATAGTATATTATGACACTGTTGTGGGAGATGGTTTTCTACCTTGCTCGATTTTCACACTCGCTTCGCTCGTGCAAAAAACCTCAAGCAAGGTAGAAAAACACCTCCCACAACAGTCTCATACGATATTTTATAGCACGACAACCTTAAAATCCACAATAAAGTTGTCATTTTAAGGTTAGCGTGCTATAAATGTTTATATAAATACCTTTTTTCTGCTAATTTATAAAATCGAACCCATGGATATGGACCCCTGAGGCGAAGTAGAAGAAATGCAAGTTGATGAGTCCTGTGAAAAATACTTGCCAGCTTGTACAAAAAAAGCTTCAGAAACCTTTAACCAAGAAGAGTTAAGTGATCTTATTGGAAGCTTAGGATTACCTAAAGACGGAGCAGAATATCTAGCATCAGTTCTTAAAAGGAAAAAACAGCAAAAGGAACGGCCTCTTTTTATCGAGATAGAGAAAAAGAATTCAGGAAATTTTTTACAAACGATGAAGAGAGTTCGTTGGTATATTGTACAGATGTTAAAACTTTAGTCCATGTAATAAAATCGAATACATATAAAGACGAGGAATGGAGACTTTATTGATTCGTCAAAACGAAGTCTGAAAGATAGTCTGCTTCATAACGGAAACAGGTTTGCATCCATTCCCATAGCTCACTCGACTAAATTGAAAGAATCTTAAAAAAATTTAGATATTGTATTGGAAAAAATAAAGTACTTGGAACATCAATGAGAAAGTGGTGATCTTAAAATTGCAACCATGATCTTAGGACAGCAATCAGGTTTTAATAAAAAAACCCCGCTTCTTGTGTTCATGGGATAGTAGAGAAAGGCTAAATCACTACGTTAAGAAAGTATGGCCAACTAGAAGAGAACAACGTTTTATTTCGTTTTATTCCACTTACAATAAATGGTATCCGCTTTACGTATAAATTAATTGTGGAAATCCAGAAAAATCTCAAAACTTTCGATACATCAGTTTTTTTAACGATCATAAAAAAAGGAATAATTCCAAAACCATGGATAAAATATTTTTCTAACAGGTGCAAGAAAATGGCCTTTTTTGTGCATATGAAATGAATGAAAAATCGAGTTTAGACAAATTTTAACAATTTGAAGAAATAAACAGTTATAATGTTTTCAATTTCCCATTCTTTACCCATACACGAAAATAGCTCTATTTTTCTTGACTTTGTCAAAAAAAGCACGTTGTGCAATAAGGGAGGTGGCTTATTCTGAAATATTAATATAATTCCATATTTGAATTTTAGTTTGTAAAGAGAAATGAAAATAAACGATTTGTTTATAGATATTATTACTCGTAGTATTACTATAGTTTACTTTTACCTATAGTATTACTATAGGTAAAAACTATTCTTCTCTGCATGTAAATCTTGTTTATTTTTGCCTACGTTTCGAATTTTTCACTTAACGGGACAAAACACTTTTAAATTTCGAAAACCTTTTTTTTTATTACTTATTTAGTAGACAATTTTTTGTAACACACGCTTTCAAAACCCGTTTTTTAGAAATTTTTTGCAAAGCTATAAGCAAAATACTAAAACAGCCTTTTTACCTTTTTTCGTGAAATTAACCATTTTTCTTTTTTGCTAATACGACTTATAATTTTAATTTTAATTTTTATATATTTGAACTGAAAGAAAATTTTTATTATAATTGTAAAAAATACTATTTTTTATCGTTTTATATACGTATGATACTTCAAATAATAAATGGTCGATTTCGTTTTTTATATTTAATCCCAGCTAGTTCCCACTAAACTATATAACTACATTCGGTGAAATTCTAATGTTGCACGCTCTGCGCGCCATCTGTTAAAATAGGTTACAATCAACGTGTTGGAAAAAGACAGAGCAACCGTTCCGCTGTTCTGCTAGCAGACAGCAAATATTTAAAAACACAGCTGATATAGTTCTGGAATGTGATTTTCACTATGTAAATACAAATGCTATCTAAGAGTATAAACAACTGATATTTCAATAAAGTTTTTAAGTGTGTGTAAAATAAGTGTAGTGTCTTTGGGTTATATGGCTTATAGCTAATATAACGGAAAAAAGAAAAAAAAGTGTAGTTCTATTTAAAAAAGCAGAGCAGTGAAGTGTTTATTGTATTATATTTTGAAAGTTTTATAAAGAGTGTCGTGCTAAAGATGTTATTCAACAATGTGTATGTACTTACCAGGAAGCTTATGATCCCATAATCCTATAAATCTCTAACCTTATAACTTTATTACTCTGGAATCAAATCTTTATTACGCGGAATCTCTCACCGCGAAGCTATTAGTAATGTAGATTACACAAAATTAAATTTGCATTACATCATATTCCCAATAATCATGTTTCCCGTGTGTCTGCAACTAGGATAACTCCTAGCGGTGACGGCGGACTACGGAGTGAGCCCGTTATCCGTCTGAGTCCTTGGATCATGGCTGTCATGTCGTCATGGCAGGCACACAGAGAAAGTGTGTTACGATGCAGACAGTCGGATACTCAGTATGTTGGTCAAAGTGAGAAAGCGGGCTTGCAGTCGTCGTAATCAAGTGACCGTACACGGAAAGAAATTTTGTATTACCACATCTCTATTTTTAGAAATGTTTGATTACAAAAAATGTTGGTATTTGTAGAAACCTAAAATTTAACTTGTTTTAGTTCCAACTGGAATTGTATAATATCGAAAGATTTCGGAAGTCAGCGAAGTCGAAATTGGAGTCCTTTCAACTCTTCTTTGGACGTGCAGAACATCCGAGTATTACGATCATCAGTGAACTCGACGTTGGAACTCCCTGGTTTCCAAGGTCGAGGTTGTTGACGTTTGAGTATATCAGAGGTGCGTATTTCGAAAGGTTGAGTTTTTTTTATAGAAGCACATGTAACGGGAAAGCGGTAATGCTGTAAGCGAATTTCGGAACTGGAGAAACACCGGGAATGGGCGGAGTGAGAGAACTCGGACTTGGAAGTCTACGAGTTCCAAAGTGGGATTAAAGCCTGCAATGGATTGAATTGTAATAACTCCGAGAATATCGGAATTCGTCCATTTCCAGTTGGAACAGTATTATTATCAATTTCGAACTCTAATACTACAATTTTCTCGGAGTTTATTTACCTCAAATAATGCGCTGTATAAATTCCAAATCCGCAATAAATAAATACTATTAGGTGTATTGTTTTACCTCCGAAGATTTCGGTACTGTGGTGATTCAAAATTTCTTTCCGTGTAGCTTAAGAAAGAGCAACGCTATCTTGCTTGATCAAAATTGGGAATTGCAGCAGAACGTGTTTTGCCATGTGTTCTTAAAATTTAAAGTGAGTTTTCTACGTAAAGCCATTCATGGTGATATTCGAGAAACTTCCCAAAATATGTTTGGTTTCGAAATGGATGGCTTTGGAATTAAAAGCTTGGCTCCCAACATCATCTGTAACTGTTATCAAAAATCGTTCATCAGGTGAGAGAAGGAAAAAAAGAAAGATACCCTTAACTTTTTCGTTCCGACGATTTGGAAACGCTCTTAAAGTGCAAATAATTATTTTTACTGTTGCAATAAAATTCAGGGGTACGATAGTAAAAACAAAAGCAAATCGTGTATATTAGTGTTTCATCTGTTGCAGGTCCGGTCTCAGCTACAGTGGAGAGCAGTAGTACTAGTCATGTGCATTACGAAACAATTGCCAATCTGATGAAAGTCGACGACATATATTGGATATGGAAACAGAATCGGCATCTGAGATTAATGATGAGAATGATAGTGACAATGATGATGAGACGCATAGTGAAAGTTTCTATGTAATATGTTGTTTCTTGAATGAGTGAATCTTTAAATAAATATTTGACAACTAGAAGATATCTATCGTTAATTAAGTTTTGCTTCGATCGGTTAAAAACAAGTGCTATCGTTACGTTGTTCAAGTGAAACAGTTTATTTTATAAGCATTGAAATATGAATAACAATAAAGCAACGATATATATAGATGTATGTCACATAGGGACATGTGAGTCGAATTAATTTGTCAAAATATGCAGAAGTGCTTTCTGTTACATTTTTTTGTATTAGACACATGGCACAGGGGGAAACTAATTGGGAGAAGGTGATGTTGAATAAATGATAAACAAGGCATTTTAATTTTTATTTGTTATATATTCAATCAAATTAAGTTTATTATACGCATATATTTATATTAGCTGGGACAAAAGAGTCTATATTCATTAATATTGTCCAAAACATTTGTTTAGGTTCGTTGTTGCCATTAAATAGAATTTAGAATGATTCGAAGTAATGACGAGTATTAGGTATTAACAACTAGAAAATTATAGACACAGCTAATGAATCATGACTTTATACTGATGCCTAGAAAAGGAACAAGTTGAGACATTTGATATATTTGCATTTTTGTGTGATGCTTGACACAGGGCAAATCTGTGTATTTAACGCATAATTTAAAAGAAGATAGAGATATCAATTTATACGTCGTTATGATATTTGATGTTTTGAATTAAAATCGAATAAGAAATTAAATTATCTAAGAAATTTCTTAGTGTAATACCTGAAATACGAGAGGTTTTAAAAGCGAGCTTGATTAACACGCGAGTGCATCCTAGAAAAATCCAGTTGGACTCTGGCGTAGCCAGCCATATCAGGTTAACACAATGGCTATATTTTTACTTCCTTAGAGGTCGGTTAGTATTAATATATGTGCTGTGATTATGTTTCCACAGAATCACACCGGTTTAGCCTGATCGGCGCATTTCCGGGTGCACTACAAAGAAACAAAATAAATAAAAGAGACCAAGTCTCCATGTGGACGACTTATTTACACTCCTTATTGGTGCTTTTCTCTGATACTTCGTGCGAGATTGAGGCACGAGCGTTGGTGATCACTATCTGTCCGGGACTCGTAGGAGAAGTCTCCAATTGCACGTGGTTCTGAGTTAGCTTTAGACGTGCGTTGCAGGTAGAGGCATGATGAGTGCTAGTCATCGTACTCGGCACTTTCTGTGCAAGGAGCCGAGCACGCTGAAGAAGCATCACTAGTGAAATTAAACTCAGTAATACATTTACATATACGTAATGCTATTATCAAGTTTAATTTGACGCAGGCGCGAGCGGTGAGGCATGAGAATACCCGAAGTGAGCGCGTTGCGGTGAGAGAGAGACAGAGAGAGAGAGGGAGCGGGAGACGGAGATGGAGAGGGGGGGAGGAAGAGGAAGAGAGAGAGAAAAATTAGACTAGATTAGATTAGATAATTTTATTGCTGTACATTTTGTTGTACAAAAAACATTACTAGAAATACAATAAGAGTATACATTAAATTTTTTTTTTACAGATGGAAATAAAAACAAAATTGTGAGAGATAATATGAGTGAATGAAAGAATGAATGATGAGATTGTGAGATAAAAGTGATTGTATAGTGCTTAATTGTTTTCTAAACTAATAAAGTATGGCTTTGTCTGACTTTTGAAAGATGATAGTGATCTGCGAAGATGAGTGGGCAGTGAATTCCAAAGATATGAGGCGCTTATATGGAATTAATTCTTCAGCGTCTCTGTGATGAAGGTGAGGATGTCCAGAGGGGTCACCTCACCCCTCACAGGGTGGAGTGCTACGTAGAAGTCAAAAAAGGCCATGATATAAGATGAAGTAGCGGTGTTAAAAAGTTTTCTAAGGAAACAGGCCATAAAGTACTTCCTACGTCTGGCGGTGGTGGGCCATTTCAACTCACGCCTGTAGGATGTGATGTGCTCCTCCCTCCTTACACCATAGATGTAACAAATTTCCGTATTCACCAGTCTCTGTAGCTTAATGTCCAGTTCTTGCGTCAGGTTACAGTAAACTAATGAGCAATAGTCAATGATGGGGAACAATAGGGCTTGCACAAGATGTTTGCGCAGCTCGAAACCGGTGCTTCTTCTAAAGAATTATAATCTATACATAAACGAGTGTGCACGCTTACACATGTGTGTAACGTGTTCTTTCCAAGTGAGCTTAGAGTCAAGCACCAGTCCCAGACTACGCAGAGACGACTGGTATTCAACTCTGGCTCCTCCTATGTTAATGTAGGTATTAGCCGTAGAAGGTAAAGCATTTATATAATAGGAGGAGCCCAGGACGATCGCCTGCGTTTTGAGAACGTTTAGTTTAAGATGATTCTGCGCAGCCCAGCCCATGATCCTCTCGGCGTTAGCACTCATCCTCACAGAACAGGAATCGAGCTCCTCAAGGTCACATTGGCTGTAGATTTGCAAGTCATCCGCGTAAATGAGATGAGATACGTCGATATCTAGACAAAGGCTGTTCATTATTGTTACCAATAACAGCCTGCATTCTACCAGTGAGGTAGGAGGCGAACCAGCGGATAATCTGCTTAGAGAAGCCGAAAGAGGTTAGCCCCTGGCCTGAGAGTCAAAGTGCATCATTGCATCTAAGACGTCCGATTCTGTTATCTCCCCGAAATTGAAATGTACGGGGATATTCAGACCCTCCAGGGTGTGCAGATATTCCTCTACGGCAGAGGCTAGTGGATCGTTGGAGATTCCGCTGAAGTGCGCGTTGAGGTCTTCAATGGAGAGCGAGAGGGCGTTTTTTTTGTAGGTGTTAACTCCAAGTCTCTCAAGCTCTCTCCAGATCTCGCCGACGTCAGTCGGGGAGGACAGGCGTGAGTGATAGTAGTTCAGCCTGGCATCCTCGACCTATCTATGAGCATCGTCTCTGGCTAGTCTATAAAAATACAGATCCAGCGGGAGACGTGATCTGTGAAACCGTCTGTAGAGTCTGTTCCGTTCTTTCAAGAGGTCACGAAGAGCCGTGGTAAAACCTTAGTCTCTCGGCATAGATTCCTTTATAGTTTTGGTAAGTAAACGTTTTAGGTTCGTAACGTGATATCTGTACGTCGAGATAAGGTCATGTCCGTTAATGAAGAGTGTATCAGTCTTCCGGTGCGACAGCAGGTGATCTTGCTCGTCGATTAAGCAGAGGTCAAGCCAAGGGTCTGATCAGGTTTATGATGTGTAGCACCATAGGGAACCGGCTGAAGGCAGTTCTCGATGAAAGCTTTGATGAACTTGGCATCTTCAGATCGGGATAGTTGGTCTGCATTGAAGTCACCCATGATTATCTTTGTGGAGTAGTTGTGCATGTGTGTGGTAAGCTTTTCGATGAAATCATTGCCTTAAATGAAAGGGGCATGGGGTGAATGATACACAACATCAACAAAGATGGGTGAGAGACCTTTTGCAGAGATTTCACAGAAAAGATACTCCGGCTTTCCTGGCTTGCCCAACCAGACACAGGCAGACGATGTCAGAACTGAGGCTGAGAGTGAATGATGTATGGAGAGGGTCACCCCTCCACCATTTCTGTTTCTGTCGTGTCTGAGAAGTGTGTAGTTGTCAAGTAAGGATATGATTTTTACCTAATCATCCAGCCAGGTTTCAGTTACAGCTATTACGTGATAGAGGGGACGAGTGCACAAGAAGAGGCTCACCGCCTCAATGTGGCCCGTAAGGGAGTTAGCATTGAAGTGACAGGCCCTTAAACCAAAGGAGAGAGTTACATTAGAAACGGTTGAAGATGTAGACAATGATGATGTGGGTGATGGTGGTGATGGTGGTGATGGTGGTGATGGTGGTATGATGCGAACGATTTTTAATGGTCGATGCTATTGTTGCACGGTGGTCTCTTGGCTAAAAAATTCTCTAGATCCTCTTCACTGTTGATAATAGTAGTCTTTCCTCCGTCCTCAGCAGCACGGATAAAAATCCTCCCGTCTCTGACGTAGGTCCTACAGCCCTGTGCCTTCCTGGCTTCCTGACTGGCATTGACGCGGAGCTTATGCACATCTGGAGGAAGCAGCTCGTTGATGTTAATAAGCCCCTGGCCCTCTTCCGGTCTCGCGTGAGTACGCTTGCCGCCTATTTTGCACGCTCCTGTTCTTAACTGCTTTTCTATCGCACTCTGATTCCGGGCACTTTTGCTTACAGTCTGTTGCACGTTCCTTCATGCAACCTTCAAGATGACATATTATTCTGCTGGAAGCTGCATTTTACTACACTACTTCTACTCTTTGCGATGGTACATTGTCCGTCGCAAGGCCTCCTTTCTAAGAAATATCAATAATTGCGTTTTGCAATTATTAATTCGCGAAATTTGTGTTTTTATGTGAGTGTGAACTTCGGCGGAGGCAGTGGAGAAGAATCGAGAATTCCAACAAGAACACGGAGCACCGAAAACAACGGGGCAGAGGCTTTTCGAGGAAAAAAGGGGGAAGGAGAGGGTTCCTGAAATGGGTGTCGCGGGCACGAACTTGTAACGCTGTTGCGACAGCGGGCCGTATCTTGTACGAGAGAGTGAGAGAGAGAAAATATCGCGACGTGCGTGGCAATGGCCCAGCCAATCGGGGAATCGCGTCCGAAGGGACTTGTGGAGAGCAGGCAGCTCGCGGCGAAATAGCCTGTTTTCAGACTTGCAGCAGACTCGCGGAGCTCGTCGATCTCCGTCGCGCCGCGAGAGATTCGCGCTAATTGGCTGGCGAGAGAGAGCAGAGGAGAGCGCTCGAGTCGCGACGCGCGACTCAACACTGAGCATCGAGCTTTCGATCGAGACGGACGTGCGTGCGAGTTTTTTTTCCAAAAATATCCTTTGTTCTTGAAGAAGTGCGGTAGATTCATCTTGTTGTCGGGTGCATATCTCAGAGGAAGAAGACGCGGCCAACGTCGAACGAGCGCACACGGATCCTGAGGAAGAAGACGTGGGCCAATTCCAACGAGAGGAAGCTAAGGGCGGAAGAAGAAGACGAACGGATGCGTGGAAGGAAACGAGGCGAGGTTCAGCCCAGGAGCAGGATTGTGAGTTATCTTACTCAGGCGTGGATACGGTGAGAGGGTAGAGAGAGTACGGAAGGCGAGGTTGTGATTGTGAGAGAGTGTGTGAGCAAGAGAGCGAGAGAAAGAGAATTACGAGAGAAAGGAGAACGTGCGAGAAAAACGTGAGTTAAACGTAAAAATTCGGCGAGGCGTGCGAGAATTGACGCGCAAGCCGGTTCCGGGAAAACCCAGGGGTGGCGCTTTATGTTGCCGTGCGAGCTCGAGAGGGGAGGGAGATTGGGCGCGAGAGAGAGTCGCGTGGCGGTGAGGCTTTCCGAGCGCGGCGGTACAGGACGCTGCCTTACCGACCTCGTCAAGCGGTCGAGCGAGTGAGTGAGAGTGGGAGAGGTAGCGCCGAGCCGATCGAAGTGCGAATGAGAGAGAGGCAGAGGATTGCGAGCGGCGCATTGTGGCGCGTATTCAGAGTGTGTAAAGCTTGAGTGAATAAAGAAGAGTTTAACTGAAAACCGAGTGTTTATTATTGCAATCACCCCGAATAACCCGACTCGGGGCGACCTAGCGGGGCCTCCTCCGAAATCTTGCAAGTAGGGAATCGGAACATTGATAAATTATAGTGTCGCAGATTCGGGACCGAGAAGACGATAGAGAAAGTTCTCCTCTGCAACATAACCTACAAACTACCTGGCATCGCTCTCCCCTACTTGGCCTGCCTTTTTGCACCCCTGGACAACCACGTGGCGACATCTCACGAGACAACGGAACATCATATTAGCACAGTCTCTCACAGGACGGTGCGTTCCTTTTCTACTCTTACTACTGGAACCATCTGACGACGAGCCCAACAAGCTCATTTGCTTTGTCGGTAACTCAACATCATAGGGTAACCTCCCGTGTACTCCACATTATCGACTGCCAGTGACAAAGCTATCCAAACAAAAGGCCTCAATAAGCGCGAGATTTGCAATAATCATTTCCACACAAGATGCATCTCCTTTAGGTCTGTGATATTGAGAACCGTTGCTACACTGGCTTGTTCTACCTGCGCAGATGCTCGCATCAGAAAGCGACTGGAGTCTTCTCTTAACGGCAGTAATATGTCATCAAAAGCCGAGAACAACAACAACAACAATAAGTTCCAGTCTGCACCAACATCCACGAATCCATCACGCAGTCAATCTCCTGCGCGCCCAGCAGTCACTGTAGCATCAGCGCCGCCCACCACCATGGAGTACACTCTCCAGAACATCCTTCCTACACTGGCAAACATCCGTGCTAAGCAGGATAAGGCGGTGGAGGCGCTGAGAGACACCTTAGAGAGGATCTCCTGGCTGAAGGCTAGGCTAGGCCCTATATAACAGCGCCTCACATGACTCGCATGACAACTGCCGAGACATCCATCTCCGAGCTGAAGGCGCAGGTTCAGGAGCTAACATCAGGCCGCCTCATACCTCAGCCCGTACAAAGCAGCAACAGTACTGACGATCAACCTTACCCTGCTGCCATAGTTCCCTCCGAGATCGCCAGTCTTCGTAGGGAGCTCGAGGCCATTAAACATCGGCAGAAGGCATCAAATAACAATGTTTTCGCGTTAAGTGGGCTGCATTACACCCAGGAGAGTTCTCATCATCTATTTGCCTTCTCAGTACTCTCTACCCTTGACCCCACTGTCCTCGGGAGGAACATAGCTGCCACAAGGATCATGGGAAGACTTAATGCAACCACCAACAGACACCACCTCAGCTGCAGACAGCAGGCTACCACCGATTGCTATCACCCTATCTTCCTATGCCCCTGTTCGCCCCACCCTGGCAGCTAAAATTAAAAAGGGTAAGCTGCACTTTTTCGAGCTTAGCACGGACCTTCTGGAGGAAGCCAAGAGAGAGAGAGAGAGAGAGAGAGAGAGAGAGAGAGAAAGAGAGAGAGAGACAGACAGAGAGAGAGGGGGGAGAGGGGAAGGGAGAGCTAAACACGACAATGAAGGCCGGGCAAACTAGCACACCCGTATCATGTACCGCTTAGACCTGGATCAGCTTTTGGTCATTGCAATAGTGATGGAAGACCTTTGCTAAATTCAAACGATTTCGATGTTATATACCTTTTGTACGATGCGAGAATACGGCATTTTGATACTATATTAAATTCAACTAGTGCGGCTTGTAGTAAATTCTTCTGCGAATATTGTAATATAAGCTATAGTTACATTGATCAGCATAGATGCACAGCCATGCCAAATGTTACATGTGTTTTTGCACACAACCGTGTAACACTAACGTAGATATTATAAAGTGTGCACAATGTAATCATGACTTTTTTGGGATGATCTGTTTTGATCATGACAAAACATAGAGTTATAGTATAAAAAAAATAACCAAAAAGTATGCGATGTTGTAAAGATCTGTGCGGATTGGTACGGATTCGGTGAACAATTTATTTTATAATAAATCGTTGAAAATACTGGTATAGTACCAAACGTAACATTAAGTCTTCAAATAGTAGTTTTCGATACAAGTGCGTAGAAGTTGATTCTACACGAGGGTAGAATCAATATTTGCACATATATCGAACAATATTTTTTGATACAACGACCATAAATGCGATTTTAAAAAGTTGCAAAGTACTTGAAATCGCACTTTACGCACACTGTATCAAAGAAATAATTATTCTTCAGCGGACGAACAAAATTTATATTGCTTAATTTATTTTCATATGAAATTGAGTGTTCTTCCTAAAACTTTTTCTCCACCTCCTGCTAGTAAGAAAGGATATTTTCCACATATCTTTAATACTTTAGAAAATAATTATATGGTCCTTTACCCAATACATCATTTTATGCACCTGACTTTATATCTACCAATGAGAGGGAAACGTTCTTTACTTGGTATGAGGAGAATCGTAATATTTATGAATTTAATTTTAAAAGTGATATAGTTGAGTATTGTCGTATGGATATAGAAATTCTAAGACTTGCATCTATGGTTTTTCGAAAAAATATTTATTAAATGTTAAAATACTTATGTTTTACGGTAAAATTATGGATGAATCCTACGAAAATACTTTCCGGAAAATTAAGAAAATAAAATCTCTGGGATACGAAGTTCGTGAGAAATGGCAATGTATCTTTGATCAAATAAAATTGGGGAATCGTGAGACTAATGATTACATCATACATCATCCTCTTATGAGCCGTATCACTTTAAATCCGTGCGATGTGTTTTTCAATGGAAGAATGGAAAATATAGTCACTGAATACGCAATCGGTGATAACAAAAACATTCAATTTACGGATATATGCTCTCTTTACCTATACGTTTGTAAATGGGGACGATTTTCTGTAGGATATCTGTGTATTTTAATAGGTAAAGACTATGATAAAGTTACACATGGCAATAACAATAATCTTAGAAAGGTTGAAGGCTTAGTTAAATATAGTATTTTACCACCGCGTTACTTGCATATACTACTCTTATCAAATAAATGCATGGATCTCTTCTTTTTTCTTTCTGTCGTTCTTATTGTGAAGAAATGCAACAGAGAAAGTGCACTCATGAAAAGCCAATGATGCGTGAATATACAGGGATTTGGGTTGCTGATGAGTTGCGTAAAACTGTCGTACTCGGATATACTATTACAAAACTTAATATTGTTTGTCAGTATGAGATGGCACAATATTATCAAATTGACGGTAACGGAGGTCTTTTTGCCAAATATATCAATACTTTTTTAAAAATTAAGCAAGAATCTAGCGGCTGGTCTTCGTAGTGTACTGATGAAATTACAAATTACAGTATACAGGGTATCTGAAAAGTTCCGGAACGACATGATAACATCTGAACTAACAATGTAAAGAAAATAAAAACACATGGTTGTTAGGATTTTTTCCCAGCTCTCCGATGGGACCTTGAATTTGACCTTGACCATGTTCATCAAGGTCATTTGAAGGTCAAATCGATTTTTTTAAATAGGACCCCCATTTTCGACCCCGGAAATGAAAAGAGCGGAAAAGTTTTACGTTCAATTATGGTCTAAAATATTTTAAAATTTGACCTTGGAAGGTATGGACAAGGACAAATGCAGTTTGGTACGAATAACTCGAAAATCAGAACTCGTAGAGAACAACATTTAAAACGTAATATTAACAATAATTATCCAGCTATTTTATGGAGACCTTGGTTTGGATCTTGACCATGACCTTCAAGGTCATTTGCAGGTCAAAATGATTTTTTTCAATAGAACCCTCCATTTCTGACCCCTGAAATATAAAAAGTGGAAAATGTTACGTTCAAATATGGTCTACAATATTTTAAAATTTGACCATGGAAGATATGGACAAGGACAATTCAGGTTTGGTACGATAAAATGAAAACCAGAATTCGTAGAGAACAACATTTAGAACCGAATATTCATAATATTTCTCCAACTATCTGATTAGGCCCTCGAATTCGACCTTGACCATGACCTTCCTGATGATTTGAAGGTTAATTTTTTGAAATAGGAGCACCCATTTTTTATCAATTAAGGCAGACCTGGTGTTATACAAGCAGTTAAGATAAGACTCGGCCCAATCAGTTAAGGTTAGACGTTGTTTAATCAATCAAGGCAGGTCTGGGTTGTTCCTACCAATTGAGGCAAGAATCTGTCCGACCAATTAAAGCAAGACTTAGTGTTGTCCAACTAGTTAAGGCAAGGCTGGTGTTATCCAACAAATTAAGTTAAGACTCGGCCAAACCAGATAAGGCAAGACTCGATCCGACCAATTAAAGCAGAACTTGGTGTTGTCCAACCAGTTAAGGTAAGACTTGGTGTTGTTCAACCATTTAAGGCAAGACTTGGTGTTGTCCAACCAGTCAAGGCAAGACTTGGTATTATCCAACCAGTTAAGGCAAGACTCAGTCCGACCAATTAGGGCAAGAATTTCGTCAGCAAATGTTCAAACTGATGACCTTCGGTTTCTTGACAGTAACCTAATCGATAATAAAAACTATGAATAGAATTTCGAATGTGTTCTGCCGAAATCAAAGTGCTTTCATCAATTATCCTTTGCCGTAATTCATCTAAATTTTGTGGCTTAGTTTTATAAACACGATCTTTTAAGTATCCCCAGAGGAAGAAATCTAGAGGAGTCAGATCAGGTGATCTGGCGGGCCATTCGATAATACCTCTGTGGCCAATCCAGCGATCAATGAGCACAATATTCAAATACTGTCAAACATTGCGTCCATAGTGAGCTACTGCACCATCCTGCTGGAACCACGTGTGTTCAAAATTGGCTCCCGTAACCTCTATAATTCTAGGAACGATTTGCGTCCGTAACATGAACAAGGGAACAATCAATTGATTATTCAATATTCCAGTCCAAACATTCCATTTTTCAGGATATTGGGTTTTGTCTTCGCGCATCCAGTGAGGATTTTGTTGAGCCCAATATCTGCAGTTATGCCTATTCATAGTACCAGTCAATTGGAAAGTAGCTTCATCTCAAAAGACTATATTGGAGGCAAAATTGGGATCTTTAACAATCCTAGACATCATTTTTTCTCAAAACTCAACTCTCCCATCAAAATTATCTTCATTCAGCTCTTGCAGAAGATTAACCTTAAATGGATGGAATTTGTTAGTTTTTAATATTTTCTGAATAGAAAACTTGCTTATTTCATGTTCTTGAGACATTTTGCGTATTGAAGTATGGGGATCCTCTGTGAGTGACAATAAGACATCTAGTGATTTTTCTTCGTTTGTTGCAGTAGACGGTCTTCCAGAACGAGGACGATCTTTTAGACTTCCTGTATCATGAAACCGTCTGACAGCCCTCGATACTTTAGAATTAGAAATTGGAATAAGGCCAAGTCTGAAAGTTTCATTGAAGAGAGTTTTGGCATCTTCGTAAGATCGTCTAAGTTCACCCCAGCCTATCATCATCAAAAGTGAAATTTTCCTCTTTCATTCAGTTGTTGCATGTTTATGTGCAGATAATAAATATGCACGACTGCGAAAAATGACAAATTATCTACTGAACAATATTCGACGAATAAATGAGCCATGAAAAAGAAAACACTATTTTCAAGTCAAAATTTGAGAAATACTTCTTTTCTAGAAAAAATGTTGTCAATCTCTACATATCACGAAATACTAAGAAATAAAAAATGAGCTTTGGTAAATTGAAGTTGAATGAAAGATGACTGAGATTGAAAAGATTAAACGAAGAAATTTTTTAGAAATTCTTGATTAACAATATCTCTGATGGTCAAATTAAAATTTAATTTTGAAAATAGTTTTATGGTTTATTATGAACCCTTCTTTAAATTGTTAATGTTCATTATTCATTTAAACAAGTCTTGTCCATTTAATAGAAGGTTTAAAAATTGAGACGTTACTATTATTATTATTATTTGTGTCGAGAAAATTTAAGCAATAATAAGTGAAAGTAGAAGTGGAGTAATTTGAGTCTACGGGGTGAAAATTATGCTGAAGCAGTTTAGAAGTAAACCAATGATAACTAAAAAATGTATAATGTCAGGGACGTTCAACAATAGGGTTGTTTAAATACCGGAATAATTTGAGTTGATGGTGTAGAATTTACGATGATGCAATCAAGTTAAGTTAAGATTAAAATTGGATAAGTTTTTAAGACGAAAAATTATCCACGATTTAATCTACAAATGGCCTTGCAGGATCATAATCATGAATATTATGTCTTAAATAATTTTCTCTACGAATTCTGGTTTTCGAGTTATCGAACGGAACCTGGGATGAATCTTGTTTATGACCTGCAAAAGTCAAAATTAAAAAGTGGTCAAGACCGAATATGAACGCTAAATTTTCCATTCCCGTCATTTACGGGGTCAAAAATGGTTCTATTTAAGAAAATCGATTTGACCTGCAAATGACCTTGAAGGTCATGGTCAAGGTCAAAACCAAGGTCTCCATCAGATAGCTGGATAATTGTTGTGAATATTATGTTTTAAATGTTGTTCTCTACGAGTTCTAATTTTCGAGTTATTCGTACCAAACTGCATTTGTCCTTGTCCATACCTTCCAAGGTCAAATTTTAAAATATTTTAGACCATAATTGAACGTAAAACTTTCCGCTCTTTTTATTTCCGGGGTCGAAAATGGGGGTCCTATTTAAAAAAATCGATTTGACCTTCAAATGACCTTGATGAACATGGTCAAGGTCAAATTCAAGGTCCCATCGGAGAGCTGGGAAAAAATCCTAACAACCATGTGTTTTTATTTTCTTTACATTGTTAGTTCAGATGTTATCATGCCGTTCCGGAACTTTTCAGATACCCTGTATATATCAATACAGGCGCAATCAGTTTATAATTTTACGGGCGGTTGCTAAGCTCTGTTTAAATTCGTTTTGGGGCAAGTTTAGGTAAAGGAGTAATCTGAAACAAACTGAAGTCGTAAAATTACGTGAATCTCTTTTAAAACTTCTTACTTGTTCGGAGAGGATAGTTAATGATTCACTGGCAATTAACGTTGAGATATTATACGTAAATTGGCAATACAGAGATAAGGCTGTATTCCAGACACCTCACACTAGTGTCATGATTGCAGTTTACACTACAGCACAAGCACATTTAAAACTATATGAATACTGAGTAGGTATAATGAGGTCTGAAATTTATTTTACCCTTTTACTTTTTTTACTTTTATATAAGCCCAGGAATAATGCTGGCGCATGCGAATACCCTTGCAAAAACGACTGCTAAATACCCAATCAATCGCGTGGAAGTAAAGGCAATTACACTGTATAGTGAAATTCATGGTGATACACTTGACAATGTCATTCTAGGTCAGATACCGAAAAGGATAATCATTGTAGCTTCGTAGATAATACAGCATTCAATGGAAATAGAAAGTTTAACCCTTTTAATTTCCAATATTTCAATATCAACTATCTTCCTCCTTATGTGGACGAAGTACAGATTCCCAGCAACCGCTGGAACCACGTTTTATGGGTAATAAACCACTATACATCGAATGTTATAATACATTTTCTCTAGTACCGGGATACATTTTCTAAACATATCGTTGACTATTACACGAACGGATTACAAGAAGGGCTATTGCTTGTTCGCTTTTGATCTAACACCCTTTGTCTACAAACTCGTTATCTCATTGGAATCTTATCAAACATGATAGTGTTCGTATAGAAGTGAAATTTGAAGCAGCACTTATAACAACAATTATTTGTATAATTTATGCTGAGTACGACAATTTCTTTGAAATAGATTTGAGCCGACAAATCATAACGAATTTCAATGCATAAGACTGAAGTGATGTGGAGAAGCAACCTTTGCAAGCAATCAGCGCCTTTACATTAGCGACTAGATTATGTCAGCATACGATCAGTATTATTTGAGAGGCTATGCGGATTGCTATTGCTACTGCTGGTGTTGCTGCTGCTGCTGCTATGGTTTAAAGTATCATGGATTTCATTATGAACGTTTAAGGTCTGAGAGACCGTAACAACAAGTTTATTCCTAAAGAAGTAGCCGTGCTTGGTTTAAGAAATAGAGTTATCGAGCATTGGATCATCAAGGCATTACATAATTTTATCGAACTACCTTTTGGAATTAAAAGAACTAACGAGTACATCTCGACATTAGTTTTGTACAGTTGCAATTTCATTTACAACAAGTGGCAAAACTGGCTATACGTGTATGCACTCGTGGACATAACAATTGGCGATATTTGGAAACTGTGATGTCACGTGAGATTGTGAATATGGATGAAGTAAGTACGCACTAACGTTCGAAGAAATAAAAAAGAATTATCCGAGCAGCTTTATGTGTTTAAATCACAGTAACCAGGGTATACACAACAGTCGTGATTGTGCTCTTAACCAGGCATATTTATTGAGAAAGTGGTTGTATTACATAGCAGAAGATATAACTCAAGATTCAGCACAAAAATTTAGTGATGCATTACATCCAAGTTACACTTGTAACGATGCGCCAATATTCATAAATATACAGAAGAGAGATGCACGAGGAAGTATTAGCTGTATGTATACAGCGAGAATGAGCGGAATTAATATGCGTGCGCAGTATAATGAGAGAAGGAGCGAGAGTAAATGAGAAATGAAGACGTCTGCAAACGTCTATTAAGGGGACAAAGCAGTCCTATGGGCTAAAAAATAAAAATACATAAAATTAATATATAAATTTAAATTTTTATTGAGATATTTTTTATACTAAAACTAGGTCACATTACCTACAATTTGAGCCCTAATAGGCCTCATGTACTGCTATCTGCTAGCGGTGATAGTACAGACACCCATGAAAGTATTTTGTCACTGTCCGTAAGATTCCAAGTGAACCGATGGATGAAATGGGCTCAAAATTTTTTTAGAAGTTCTACATATCTGTCATTCTCATATCAATGAGGTAATTTTAATTTGAATGCGTAGAAGTTGTTTTAAAACAAAAATATTATATTTTATATTGTTTGTCGACTATTTTTGCCACTAATTTTTTTGTAAAACAACTTCTAGACAACAAACCAATTGTTGAGCGAAGCTTGTGAGACTAGCAAAGCAGAAGAAACACCAGCAAGTGCACCTGGACTTGGTATTTCTGGCGATGGCTCGTGGAGGAAAAAGGGCTTCTCCTCGTTACAAGGCTGTGCCAGCATTATTGGGAATAAATCAAGTAAGTATACTTTTCTATATTTTTATATCGTCATTACAAGTCAGAAATATTCATTAATTGTTTTTAAGTGGAAGAAGTTGCTACCTGCTTCTCTCTATGAATCTGACTGGTGAGGTTATGTATGTGTCTTTATATAGATGGATAGTATGGTGCCAAATGAAAATATTTACCGATTCATTTGTATAAAAGTTAAGTATAATTTTTTTAATTTTACCCTGATATATTAATATTTAAAATAATATAGGAAATAATTAAAATGTCTTTTTTAACTTTCAGGTAAAGATTGTCGTACAGACCTGATATGGTATGACCAAATATACCATATGAGTAGCCAAAATGTGGGTCTTGACAAATGGAAAAAGATATAATTGGGCCCATTTGATTGACTGCTTTGTAAGTAAAGTTATAACTATAATTGTAACTCTAAACTTTAACGCTCTTTTTAACTACTATTGATTTTTCCTGATTTCAGCTTACTGTCCGTAGGATTCCAGGAGAATGGATGGATGAACTGGGCTGAAATTTATTTTACACGTTCTACACACATGTCATTCTCATATTAATAAGGTGATTTTGATTTGAATGTGTAGAAGTTGTTTTACAAAAAGTTAGTGGCAAAAATAATCGACAAACAATATAAAATATAGTATTTGAAAAAATGAATTGGTGAATATTTTCATTTGGCACCATACTGTCCATGTATATATACATACATACATAACCTCACCTGTCAGATTCATAGAGATAAGCATGATAATGCTGGCACAGCCTTGTACCGAGGAAAAGCCCTTTTTCCTCCACGAGCCATCACCAGAAATATCAAGTCCAGGTGCACTTGCTGGTGTTTCTTCTGCTTTGCTACAGTCTCACAAGATTCGCTCAACAATTGGTTTGTTGAATCGAATGCTGACTGTGCCACTGGCTTCAGCGTATCCATAATACCACAGAAAGTGGTGAGGCCAGCGTGTCCATGACCAAGAGCACGAAGCCCAATCTTCTTACATGAATTAATCGACAATAATTCATCACACTGATTGCACAGTACGTCTATCTGGAATCCTAAGCTTTTGACTCCTGATTCATTAAGTTGCACTTCACTGTGGCATTGTTTACAACACAAAATCTTGTGTAGCTCAGGGAAAAGAATATTGATATCAAGAAATCTGTTCCTGACCTCACAAGAGCTTTCTGTTGTTGAAGTTTTAGCAAGTTTTCTTGAGGAGGTAGAAGCGAATGATTTTTGTTGTGGTTCATTCTCAGTTGAACTTCCTAAAAATCTTCTTGGTCGTTTCCTTGTCCTGCCAAACGAGTACTTGTCATCCGGATGAGTAGATGCAAATCTTCCCTTTGCATCCTTATTCGAAGCTATTGTCAATTACAGAATAATCTCACACTAACAATTAACATTTTTATTTTATACAAATTTCACTGCTCTGCTTTTTTCACTACACTTTTATCACTACACCTTTTTCTTACACCTTTTTCACTACACTATTTCACTAAACTTTTTTCACTGCACTTTTTCTACTACACTTTAAATATATATTTTTAAATATTTAAATAAAACGCTACAATAACTGAGATAAATGCAAAATACTTGTAGATATAGTGCTTATGTAGGATGGGTTAGGTAACATGCGCACAGATAAACTGAGTTTCCAACAACAGCGCGCAGAACAGCAAACTGTTTGGTGCGTCTTGTATAGAAAAGGCGCGATCTTTTCAAGATTTTAGGATTATGCTTAAATTAATTTATTTATACGTATACACGTGTAATTTGTTATTAAAATATACGTAAATATATATATATGACTTATATATTACAGGTATTATTAATTATATATTGCAAGTCATATTTTTTTTGTTTATTTATTTGTATATTAAGAAAAAATTAAAAATACCTAATTTTGCGAAAAAACGTTAAAAAGATAGATTCAGGATTTAGCTTATAACTTTGGGACAAATTTAATGAGTTGAGTTCGCTAAATGTTAACTAATAAATTTTGCAATATTTCGATGTACCTTGCGAAACGTATGACGGAATTTTGGAAGGATGCGAAAATTTAAATAAGCTTTGTACGACTTTCGTCGTATTATTAAAAGATTTAAAAAATCGATTTCTTCAAGAAATAGGACTGTTTTGTCCCCTTAAGTGAGTGGGGAAAGGAGAGAGAAAATTTGCACGGCGGCTCGAGATTCGGCGTCGATGCGAAACGATCTGCTGCTCGCGGCAGATCAAAATCGATAAACTGCGCTGAACGCACTAGAGAGAAGATTATTCTCTATTCTGTCTCTCCTTTCTGGTATGGAGATATACGGGCTGTCTGTGACCATAATAACGGGTCAATATCAACATACTTAGAAATCGAATAAATAAAATATATACGAGATACTCAAATATATAAACTTATTATTGCTCCTTGGATCCTGTTTTTCCTATCCTGGTATAAAACCGAACCATTACACATACACGAATAAGAACAATCACTTCTATCTATAAATGACGTGTAAACAACGGTGAATAGAAAGTCAACCAAAGTTAAAAAAAATGTATATCTATCAGTTACAACAAGCTCTTGAACTACTGATTGTCAAGACAGTCGGTTTAAACGCTGTTGATAGAATCCCCAATGTTACAGAACATCCTACAGCTATCATTGCAAATACAAATGATCACAAAAAGAAAGAAATACATTGGATTGCTATTTTCATTGATGCAGATGGCTATGGCACATATTTTGACAGTTAAGGGCTGCCACCAATCTTACATCTTGTTAAATGACTAAAAAGAAATTGTAAACGATATCAGTGAAATAAGCAAAAATTATAAAGCATCGATTCACAAGCGTGTGGTCAATACCATATTATGTTTCTTTATAATATGGTTAGTCCACCTAAATTACGCATGTTTTGTCATAGGTTTTGCACGAGATTTCCGAAACAAGGAAGCATTATTGGCATTTCATAAAAAATATTCGTGTACGCTCAAGAAATGCTAAGAAATTTGGAGCTGGGAATTCTCTTGGCTCTGGATTTTGCAATCAAATATGTACTTCAAGAATGACATTGAATTATTAAAATTTTATCAATTGACATGAAGTAAAAATTATGAATAAATTTTAATCTTACATAACTAAAATATTCTCATTTGCAACACCTTACTCTCTCCAGCAATCCTCTTTTATCACCATTGTACTATAATCTACAAATCTTATTCACTGAAAAAACCATTGACAAATTATAGTATTACCACCCGGTAAAATTTATTTGTTTATATTTACATTCTGTTTTGTTACGTTCTGCCTATCCTAAATTAATAGATAGGAACGTAATGTTTTGTGTAGTGGCGAGGTTATAAGAAATTGTTATTTCGCATCTATCACTCTCACTGTTAGTAGAATAAGTGTGAAACTTACCTTTACGTTGAACCTGGTATTGGATAATTTAGATTTTCTCGTAAATGAATATAACTCACAAGATCCTTTTTCGGGTAAACCGATCGTTTATTCAAATAATTTTAGAAGTGAAAGTAAATAATTAATCTTATTTGAATATAAAATTATTTTCTCATTTGATTTAAAAGAGCTAATACCTGGTAGTTTATAAAATCTGTATATTTAGACTATATAAAAAGTGTGTAATTGCGGCTAAGCGGCTTTTTAGTTTTTCAAGTAATTGTCACCGATTGTCGAACCGGCGCTGTAGGGAGCTCGTGACTGACGACGAAAGTCGTACAAAGCTTATTTAAATTTTCGCATCCTTCCAAAATTCCGTCATACGTTTCGCAAGGTACATCGAGATATTACAAAATTGATTAGTTAACATTTAGCGAACTCAACTCATAAGCGACACTAACGCATTGGGAAATCGCAAGTCAGCAGTTTTTATTTAATTTAGGCCATATCGAATTGTTCAATTATAAAATTATAAAAAAATATTACTAATAGTGGGCATACGTCGTACGACGTAACAGTTTCATCATAATAATACCTTTGCTGTACAAGAATACGATATAAATGATCGTCGCCTAACTAAACTCATCGTTCTTGGGAACCTTCGAAACGTAACCGTAGCTTTTGAACGGTTAACTTTGAGATAGTGTGAGATCTACAGGCTGAATCCCCATAAGTATTCACTCATAGCTTTCACAAAACGTTTCTCCAGTGTAAATATTGTGTCTGTCCCTAATTTCTAAAGTTTTTACCATAGCTCAATCAAATCTGCCGAATATGCTGCTGTCTACAATTGGCTTGGAGGGTCACCATGGTAGCTATGGTATAGTGGTAAAGCTATTCACGTCTATAGCATCTTTCAAAGCTATTAAATTTGACGTAGATAATTGGAAAGTTTTCAAGAATTACTTTGTTCTTATATACGCCTATTTCCAAGATGCGTACAGAGTCCAGACTGAGTACGGCCGATCAACAAATAGGACCTATAGTGTGTGTGTGTGTTTTTTTTTATTTTTTTTTTTATTGGAGAAAGAGGTTGGAGGGAAAAATCTTAATAGACCATGACATGGCCTGAGCCACCGTGTGTTGGATTCTCACCAACTAAACCCCTTCGTTTTGCGACCGAATATAGAATCCAATTGCAACCTGAATCCTCTTCGCTCTCCTTACCGATTTGTCGGTGAGGAGGGCCAAGCTCCGTCTTCAGTGCCTTTTTTCCCCCGCGGTACCACGGTCAAGTATTACTTCGCGTTCCAGATTTCTGCCTTCGTTCTATCGCTGTTCTCCTGTTTTGCCATGTATATGACCTTCCTCTCTAGTGTTAAGAGGTCGATGGGTGACATGCTTGCCACGACGCTTATTGCATCGTCCGATATCGTGCTTTTCGTCTATAGTAACGCCCAAATACTTGATAGTCGATTTAGAGGTTATCTCATGACCGTCTATCATTAGGGCGATCGTCTCCATTTTCTTCCTGCTAGATATCAGGATCGCCTCGGTCTTGTGTCCAGCGAGTTCGAGTCCCGTTTCTCTCAGCCACCTCTGGATGGTGGTGATCGCTTCATTGGTGATTTCAGCGACGTCTTCTTTTTCCTTCCCTACTACTACAAGAGCTATGTCGTCTGCGAATCCTACTACCATAGCCTCCCGCGGGAGTTGTAGTCTCAGCACTCCGTCATACATAATGTTCCACAATGGCGGGCCCAGTACTGATCCTTGTGGAACACCTGCCGTGACCTTGTAGGTTTCAATGCCGCAATCCGTTTCGTACAGTAAAGTTCTGTCCTTCAGACAGTCGGCCATCATCCTCCTGATGTAGGTCGGCACCTCAAGCTTTTCAAGCGCTTCATGTATCTTCGTCCAATTTGCAGAGTTGAATGCGTTTTTGACATCCAAAGTAATAACTGCACAGTACTTCTTTGTTCCGCCCTTCCACCGTTTTCCACTGATGGCTGCTCGGGCTGTGTTTACCACTAGGCCGATCGCGTCCAAAGTAGATCGGCACTTCCGAAAGCCATATTGGTGCTCGGCAAGCCCCTTGGTCTCTTCGATTATGCACTGCATCCTGCTGCTGATAATGCGCTCCAGTATTTTTCCTTGTGTGTCCATCATACATAATGGTCTGTACGATGTCTCCCCTCCGGGCGCTTTGTTACCCTTAGGTAACAACACAAGTCGCTGCTTTTTCCAGTTCGTCGAAAATCTCCCTTCTGCCAGGCATGCATTGTAGAGGCCAACAAATTCTTCAGGTTTAGCCTCGATGGCATGCTTCAGCGCTACATTTGGTATGCCGTCAGGACCGGGAGCCTTATTGTTTCCTACCCTCTTGCTTGCTACAAGTAGCTCCTCAACTGTAATTGAAGGTATATTTTCTTCCCGCACTTCCTCTGCTATAGCATATGGTGCGTCCGGCTGACTTGGAAAAAGTGTTGTCACTACCCTCTTTAGTACCTCTGGGCACTTTGGTGGGGGTATATAGCTTCCTTTGAGTGTCTTCATAACTGTTTTGTAGGGCCTGCCCCATGGATCTTCATTGACCTCTTCTAGCAGCTCCTTATGACATCTCTGCTTGCTTTCACTGATGCACTTCTTGAGGGTGCACTTGGCTTCTTTTGCCCGTTGCTCAAGCCTTCGTGCTCGGTGGCAAGCGGAGCGCGCTGATCTAATCTTCTCGTTCCACCAATATACTGGTGTCCATCTTTGATTGGGCACTTTTCTTAGCATAACTGCGTCACATGCTCGGGTGAGCCATTTTGTCATTTGTTCAGCCTTATGTTCTGCTGATCCCGTCAATTGGATATTTCCTAACATCATCAGAAATAGTTCCTTGTCGTACTCCTTGGCTTTCCATTCCATTTTCGTACTTATATGGTTAGTAGTACAGTGCACCATGTTTTGTGTGCCCAGCTCCATTATAATGGCGTGGTGATCACTATTAGTGAAGTGATCGCTTACGGTCCATTTACTCACCTCTTTTACCAGAGATCTACTAACAAATGTTAAGTCGATCACTGATTCAGCGTCCACCTTTTTATAGGTTGGTACGTTGCCTTCGTTCACCAGCACCATGTCCAGAAGTGTGAATGCCTCTAGTAGGGCCTGTCCTCTTCTATTAGTTTTTCGGCTGCCCCATTCAACCGCCCATGAGTTAAAGTCCCCAGCTATAATAGCTGGTTTTTTAGCCCTGACATCTCGTACTAGCCGGTCCAAGAACTGCTGAAACTGATCTATTGGCGGACTGGGTGGGGCATAACAGCTGTATATCTGTATACCCTCAATCTTTGCGCTGGCAAAACCTGCTTCTTTGACTTTCATCCTACTTTGAAAGGTAAGGTCTCTGCACGCCCAAATAGCTGCTTTACCGGAGCCATCGGATTCCCACCTTGGCTGTTCAAGATCTCTGTACTGCTCACTGATTATAGCAACATCAATCTTCTGCTCACGGACGTACTGACAGAGAAGGTCCTGTGCTATCTCACAGTGGTTCAGGTTTAACTGTACTATTCTCATCTTCTTTGTTTTGTGGCTTTCACTGCCGCTTGGTACGCTGGGCAATTATAGCTACCTGCGGCATGGTCGCTTCTCTCTACGTCGTTCTTTCCTCTGCAGAGAATGCAGCTGGGCTGGTTTGTGCAGTCTTTCGCTACATGTCCCGCTGAGCCACATTTGTAGCAGCAGCGGCTTCTATCGTGCTGCTCAATGCAGCTTGCAGCAGTATGGCCGAAGCCCAAGCATTTATAGCACCTGAGCGGGCGGGTGTCTCGCTTTATTGCCCTTATTCGGCAGATAACCCACCCTATCTTTATCTTCTCACCCTTGATAAACTTCTGGGCTATCTGGGCAGGTAGCTGTACTATTGCTTTCTGCGTATCTCCATAAGCTTTACGAAGCGACTTAACCGCCGTAGGTTCGAAATTATGTCCTTCCTTGTTATTTTTGCGTAGTGCGTCCACTATGTCCTCCTTAGTGGTCAGCATGTCAAGATCTTTTATCTCGAAGGCCTCTTCATGATGCAGCGCCCTGATTGTAGCAGTTTCCACTAGTACTGCTTTCACCGCTTCCTGGAGCTCAGCTGTTTCCACCTCCTTGGAACGTCGTAGTTCGAGTAGCAGATCTCCTGCTGTTGTTTTGCATATTCTATGTACGCTGTTTCCTAACTTTTCTAGGCTAGGCTCTGCCTTCATTTTCTTTAGGATTTCGGCGTAGCTTTTTCCACCCTCGGCCTTGATGACTAAGGCGTCAGGTCTAGGAGGTCTTGCTCTTGCCGTCCTACTTTTTCTGGTGCCTTTTTGGTCTTGGCCACGAGCACCAGTGTTGTCCTTCCTGTTCACGCTTTTTTCTTTTTTCTTCTTTGCCTTCCTTGTCACCACCTCTTGCCACGAGTCTTTCTCCCTCTGGTGGACATTGTCGTCGGCTACTCTTCTTGCAGTGCTCGCCCCACTAACGCGGCTAACCTGCTGTGGTTTCCCCTTGCCGACCGGCTTAGGGGTCACTTCATTCGCCTCTGCTAGGCTAATTGCCCTTTCCAGAAGGCCAGGGGTTGTTTGGGTCACCTTGCCCTTAGTCCCTGGCCGTTGGCACTGCATAAGGTTATCGTCTGCAGAGCAGAGAGCCCTGTAGCTGGCCCTTATGCTCCGGGCGAGATCCTTGATTTGTTTGTGCACATTGTGTCTCTCCCTGACATAATCGATCAGCTCATCGATTTTGCTGCCAAGGCGATCTAAGTGCACGTTTTTGGAGGTCGCGCTTTCTGCTCGCTTGTCGCCATCTGCGTCTACCTCCATATTCTCTGCCTTCTTTCCTGTAGCATTACCATTGCCTTCCCGTGCCAGGTTACCTACAACGGGGCTGGTTGTGTTGTACATCGAAAGCGTACTTTCGCCTCTCCCAGATCCAAGGGGTTTATCCCCAAGGAGGCGAGCATCGACCACCGGGGCTGATACCCGATCGGAATCGACGGCAGGATTAGTAATGCCTGTGTGTGTGTGTGTGTGTGTGTGTGTGTGTGTGTGTGTGTGTGTGTGTGTGACTCATAGAAGAACAGGACGCTGACAACGTGTATGACACAACTGTTACTTCGGGTGCCAATAGTGACGCTGGTGCTTCTGTTACCGATTGTCGTCATCAACCTCCACGGGCAAAGAAACAAAAAACATCAACTATCCAACCAGTTATTTGCATGCAGAAAGTTACTTTTTATAGATTGAGGAATGTCTTACTGTATATCGACGAGAGTCTTAATAAACTTGAAAGTTGGGATACAAACTTGGGATATGTATAATAAACCAGAAAATATAAATATAATTGTTTTTATTACGTCATTCAAACTATAGTTAATCTCCCTCCCCCCACCTTCATTATCCTTACGTATCAGTATAAATATTAACGCAGGACGTACAGATATTCATTATTACGGATATCGTCTTCGAAGCAACATTGCAAGATGGATAAATTAAAAAAAGCATTTTCATCAGGCAAAAAAGAGGAGGATCGTAAACCTCTCATCGAAAAAGATGAATCGCAGAAGTGTGACTTTAAAAAGTATTATTCTTATTATTATTTATTATTATTCTCAATACTCTACAAACACTTCTTCGTTTTCGAAACAAGAGTTTTAAAGAGTAAACCTTGCATTTATACATTTTTTCTATATAAACGGTCCTCGTAAGGACCACAATATTTTTATAAACGTACTACAAACTAATAATAATATTCACACTCCTCATCATTCAACAAACCATTACAATAACCTTATCTTGTAAACAAAGATAGGATCAATTCATAATTATTCGTCTTCTAAACAAACGTGATATCTTACTTACTTGTTTATATGATAAGGTAAAAAGATGCACATAAATAATTCTTATTTATATTGTATTATTATTGTCTTAATTGCTTGTTTATGATGATGAGACAAGTGGGGACCACCGCGATGACTTAATATGTACACAATATCTTCACTTATCTTAATTACTTGTTTATGTCGATAAGATAAGGCTCGCCAGTACTTATTACTCACTATACTTCATTACCTTTTATTATCGAATATACTTCTATTACGTTGTTGTCTCTACATAAAAAGACGCTATTATTTTTATTAAAATTTATTATTTTTGTAATTAAAAATTGACCGTAAAAATTTGAATTCTAAAATTATTTGATACACAAAAAATATTATATATGAAAATGTATCTAAAAAAAATGCATTTTTTTTTGCAGACATTTCGATTTTGATTTAGACAAAACATTATATTTTTTTATTGCTGGTCGTTATGAATTTGGAAATAAAGGAGCTGATATATTCATTGAAGCTTTGGCAAGACTCAATCATTATATAAAGTCTTCAAAATCTGACGTGACTGTAGTTGCGTTTTTAATATTTCCAGCAAGGACTAATAATTTTAATGTAGAATCACTTCGAGGGCATGCAGTAAGTATAGTTTTATAATTAAATATTCGTGAATATATAATTTCATGTATAACACATTTTTAAAATGTTAACAGTATGTATTCTTTATCAGAATTACCTAATCTACTTAATTTGGAATCAAATATTAAAATGTTTAAAATTTTTAAGTATCTGAGTCAGTATATATATATGTGTGTGTTTGTGTGTGTGTGTGTGTTTACTGTACATAAGAATAAACTTCTTGTTACACAAGCACGATTTTTATCGGCTGTTAACACAGGCCTACAAAATAAATGAACTTATATATCCATCGACAAAACCCATGTACTCCTATGTATTTTTGCGCGCTGAGTCCGAATCTGGCATTCATTTAACCTCATCACGTCGGGTTCAACGGCTTTTTAAGGTCAAATTGCAAAAATCAGCAATGACTAATACAAGACATCTATCTGTTAAGTTTTGGGGGCCGCTTAATCTAAATCCAGTATTTGTTTTTCTCCATGAGGTAAGTTTAAAGGTCAGTTCAAGGTCAAAGCTGTGTACTCTAGGAAAAATGAATTTTTTACTACATATTCTGAAAGAGCGGGAAATTTTACGTCCAGATAGATATTCAATTTATTTTAAAATAACCCTCAAGGTCATATAAAGGTCACTTAAGCTCGTTGGATGAAGGATTCGTATGACAATAAAATAATGGGTTTTCATGGGGCAAACTACTATGTGGTTATGTTTTCAGGGTCGCCAAATCCAAATCCAGTGTCCGGTTGTCTCCATCAGGCCGCATTGGAGGTCATTTGAAGGCCAAATTCTCGACAATTAATGAAATCGAGACAAATTATCATTCTGACATATTTTTTGGGCCGTTGAATCCAAATATAAAGACCGCTTAGTACCTCAGGGTCAAAGTCAAGGTCATCCCAAGGTCAAATATACATTTTTTTTTACTATAACAGGAAATTATGACCACAGATTCAGGAAATATGGAAAATTTTACATCTTAATGAATGATGTGCAATAAATTTTTGCAATAGTTTTTGAGAAAAATAGTGAAACTGACCAACCGTCGTATGACAAACAGCCGCATACGGTGACACGGGTATCATGTATTACAGAACTCATGATTTTCTATTTTTTCTTGTTCTATTGTCTTCGAATAATCGGTGTAGAGGATTCCGCTTTCGTTTCTTTTCGTCGATAATATGTTCTCTTTTCGATGTCCAACAAAAGTCCGCTATCATATTTATGTCCCACTTGCCCTGATATCGCTGTTTCATTACTTTAATATCTTGATGAAACCATTCCCCTTGTTCTTCGCTATAATCTCCAAGATTTTGTGGAAAGCAACCCAAACTATTGTAATTATTAAGTAAGTCTTCAACTAGTTTTTTGTTAGTTCTCGCCCCTGTGATTCCCTAAGCAGTTTTCTACTACATCCTTAAAGCCAATCCATGCTGCTTTCTCTTTATCGTCCATCTCGTCTATAAATGCTTTATTTAACAAATATCCCGCTCTCTCAGAATCTACAGCCAAAAATTCATTTTCCTAGAGTAAACAGCTTTGACCTTGAACTGACCTTCAAACTTACCTCATGGAGAAAAACAAATACCGGATTTGGATTCAGCCCTCCCCCCCCCCCAAACTTAACAGAAAAATTGCTGATTTTTGCCATTCGAACTTCAAATGCCCTTGAACCCGACGTGCTGAGGTTAAATGAATGCCACATTTGAACTCAGCGCGCTAAAATACATAGGAGTACATGGGTTTTGTCGATAGACATACAAGTTCATTTTTTTTGGGGCCTGTGCAATTTTTTGTTAAATTTATTACATTCGATTATATACTATTTTCAACTATTTATAAGTGTATCGTGCCATGTAAAAAAATGCTAATTTACTTTCACGTTGCCCTTTCTATTCGCTCTTTTATGGTAATTAGACATTTGTAACGTTTATCTACATGTAACAACATCTCAAAATAAAGAAATATAAATGTTAACACAGATAAACCGAAGAACTTAACTAGCGGAAACTAGTTGTTTGTTAGAGAAATTA
The DNA here is from genome assembly GCA_020010945.3 of Muscidifurax raptorellus. NCBI lineage: Eukaryota > Metazoa > Arthropoda > Insecta > Hymenoptera > Pteromalidae > Muscidifurax > Muscidifurax raptorellus. Next base: position 943,512 of record JAHUUD020000031.1, read on the forward strand.
CGGGTTCAATTCGCAGTGAACTTACTGGGATGTCTTCTGAGTGGTTAACAACGGGGAAAGTACCCTGGACACCAGCAATTTCGAGTCAGTGGCAGATATACTTATATACACGCGATTTCAAAAATCTATTTTTCTTATTAATTGATGTCGTTTTCAACTATAATAAAAAGAATCCTTTAAAAGAAAGTATCGGACTGTTCTAAATACAAATGGAATTTGCTTTATCATAGAAGAATTGTGTAATAACCGATAAGTATGTAGTTCCTGAAATAGCGTGGTTTTCTTCGAAGAAAGTTACATTGGAACATGGATCCTATGCCTCATCGGGGACAAAAGTACCAGCTTAACTGGTAAGTTGTAAGTCTGAGAAATGTCTTCATGACCGAAGTCTCCCAGGGAGGATACAAATAAAGAAGACAAAAAATATCGACATATTTAAGTGCGATGTAGAAAGAATTGCTACGAGTAGTTAGTTGTTTGTTCGGCCGACGTTTCGGAGGCTCAAACCTCCCTCTTCAAGGCTACTAAAATTTATTGATAAAAAAATATTTACAAAAGCACTGTTGTACAATAATTTGATTTTTAAAGAAACTTACGTTATGTGTGTCTGATAATAAAAGCTATGCTTGTCAATTGTTAAAAGTTGTATATAGTCCAAATTATTAAAATGAATTTTCCAGAGAAGGATTTTTTGTCAGCTCTGATGTTCTTGAGCTGACAGAAGATATAGTACTAAAGGATTTGGTGCTATTGTGAGATGGGGAAAGTGTGTGATTGTGTGTAGTGTGTGGTGTATGAGGTTGTAGGGGGGTAGTGTTACGTGAGAAAGACGAGAGAGCTGCGAGTGGGAATCAGCGTGGCAGGATAATCAAGAAGGTAGCACGGTTTTGTGTACCAGTAGGCAAGTAGGCGCGTCGAGGGGGGATGGGTCTCTCAACGCGCCCACTCACCCCCGAGATTTGCCGCTCTGGATAGAGGCAAGACGCATAGCCAGCAACCAGGAGGGGGGCCTCCCATTGTGAAGCAACCGTGTCTATGTGTTTACCAGTAGCGGCTGTGCGCCACCTCCTCGGTCTCCTATTCGCCTACTCCTATTGCAGCGTTCCCGCCCTGTCTCGGGTCCATATCTATTGTATTAATATGGTATTTTTTATTATCGGAGTGTGATTTGATAATGTTAATTAAGCGCTACCTTCTTGATTATCCTACCATCCTAATACCCACTCGCCGCTCTCTCGCCTTTCTCGCATAACACTACCCCCCTACAATAAAAGTATCATTATACCATATCAGCTCAACAACGTCAGAGCTGACAAGAAATCCTTCTCTGGAAAACTCATTTTAATAATTTGGACTATACACAACTTTTAACAATTGACAAGCATAGCTTTTATTATCAGACACACATAACGTAAGTTTTTTTAAAAATCAAATTATTATACAACAGTGCTTTTGTAAATATTTTTTTATCAATAAATTTTCCGAAACGTCGGCCGAACAAACAACTAACTACTCGTAGCGATTATTTCTACATCTCACTTAAACCAAATAAAACGAGTATTAGAATCGAAATTAAAATTAGTAACGACATATATTTACGCATGTGAGTTTGACCCTAAAGGCTGCTAATGTATAAAACCTCCATTTTTCATAATGTTAACCAAGAGATTCTCTTTTAAAGAAAGATAGTTATAGAGTTAATAATAGAAATGGACGAAGATACAGGTAAAGATATAAATAAAGCAATACAAAATGGGGATAATTAAATTTTAAAATAGTCCAAAATAGGATTAAGTATAGAGAGATTTTAAAAACGCAGTAAAGTAGAGAACGATAAACATAATATCGGAAGAAAGAAATATTTTATAATTTAAAAAACCGCAGATAATTAATTGGGATATAGTGTCCTTTAAATTAATTTATCGTTTCTATAAGTAATGATGAAAGGATAATAATAAAAGTATCATTATACCATATCATCTCTCACTATAGAACAAGAACGCGTATACGAAACAAAAAGATATTTGTTTTCTCCTAATTGGACAAAAAAGAGGAAAAATAAACCTTGATGGATTAAAATCCTCTAAGTAGTTGCTGAGATTTAGGCATTGCATTTTTCCGTTATATAAGGCATAAAGTATAAAAGAAAAATATTTTAGACCTAAATATCTTTGAAATGAGTTTTATACACGGTGAAAGAAAGAGAGGCCGACCGATTAGCCTACCTCCACCACTAAACAGCTGTGTGAATATACTACATTTTCTGTCGCGGAGTTCACGTATATTCTCGCATAGCAGAACTTTATTATAAATGTGATTGGGATGGTATGTAAGAGTTAGCGTTTTTGATTAATTATGATTTCGGTTTTTTTTTCTTTTTGCGTAGTTAATGTTTGTTTATTAAATTTTCTCCATTCATATCAAAACTAGTGCTTTTAAGAGTATGTCAAAAAATTTACTAAATAGGCCAAAAAATCGTATTGCAGAGCGTACGTATATTTGCAGGTAAGTAATGAAATTGAGTATGGATTTTATCACGTTTATTGTTACGTCTTTACAGCTTGGAAACCCGACACAGACTGGTCACTCCCGATGCAAGAGCCTTTTAAAAGGCCTGTAATTTTATTTGTTTAATCTTTCTTCCATTGTTCTCTATGCGAATCCAAAAGCATAAACACCTTATTGTTGCAGGTTTCGAGAAGCCCAGGCGATCGATACGGCATGTGGAAAGGGATCCATAACAAGCGATGAATAAGCGACGGTAAATAAGGTTTATATAACTCGCGCGTTCGCGTCATGCGGTCACTCTGAGGGACCGTAAGGCTTGCGATCTCTCTTCGAATTTCGCTTTCTTTTGTTCCTGTTAGCTCGCTTGCTTAACTCTCGTATTGCTGCTCTATATTGTGCTCAACTACTAACACAATTTTGTCGGTGCAGGACTCGATATTCGCTTCTCCTCGTTTAATGTGCATTATAGTTTTGAAAAATTCTTCTATGGGATTGCGTGATAACGCGTCCGCGTTAAGATTTATTCGGCCTGGCCTATATACAATATCAAAATGGTATTCAGTTAGTTTCTATCTCCAACGTGTCGCGAAGGAATCCGGATCGCGTGAGTCTTTCCACCAGCACAACGGCAAGTGATCTGTGCAAATTCTGAATTTAGTGCCCAATAGATAGTGTCTGAAATGGCGAATGCCAAAAACTATGGCTAGTACTTCCCTTGAATAAGGATCATAGCGTGTCTCGGCGTCGTTGAGTACTCGTGAAGCATACGCAATCGGGCGATCTTGATCTATTGTGCCTTGAGATAGTACGGCTCCGACACAGGTCAGACTAGCATCTGTGGTAAGTACAAAAAGCTTTGAGAAATCGGGGTAAATAATAACAGGTTCTTCGCATAATTTTTTTTCAAAATTTCAAAAGCTTCTTGAACTTTATCGTTCTACTCAAAGGGCGCATCTTGTTTAAGCAAATTGCTATGCCAAGAGGTTTGGCTATTTTTGAAAATCCGTCAATGAATCTCCGATAGTATCCTGCTAATCCTAAAAATTGTTTAGCATTTTTAACTATGTTTGGTCGCGGAAATTTTCTTACGGCTTCTGCTTTTTTAGGATCGGGACAATCTCCTTCTTCACAAATTTCAGCTTTTTTTATTTCATTGACTTCTTCTGTGCCTTCATCGCTCTCCTGGCGTGTAAGCGCAGAAATTTTTACTTCACTAATTTCGTTAATTATACCTGCTCCTTCATCATAGCTCTCTCGGCGTGTAAGCGCGCAGATCCTTTCCTCTATTAATTAATTTATATCTGCGCATTTTTCAATTTCTTTAATTTCACTGATTATCTCCTTGATTAAAGTATTGCTCTCTTGACATATCAATGCACAAAATTCAACGTTCTCCAAATTTTCACCGAAGACTTCCTTTTTATTTTCATTTTTATAATATAAATTTGCATTATTTATTTCTCCTTCACAATTATCTTGTAGTTTACACTCTTTTTTAACATCATTTTTCGAATGCTCATTTTCTGCGGTATTTTCTTGAGACGTAGCTCCTTTTAAATCGTAATTTTCATTCACTTTTTTGTCTTGAATTAATCAATAAATTCTCTCGTTCCAGTCTTTTATCTGTGTTTATTCATATGGTTATAGGCTCCTACCTTATATCTGTTGTGTATTCATATGATTATAGGCTCCGCCCTCTTGTGGCGTGGCAATACTTACGGTTCTAATAGAGTCACTTGTTCTTAAACCCTTCTTAAAAATATTTCCTACTTCTGTTTGGGTTTCCGTAAATATGCTTGCGTTATTTGAATATCTATTGTACTCATATCCTGTTCGTCTTCCTACCCTTGAGTCACCTACGGAAGACCTCTCCGATATGACTTCCTGTGATGTCTTTCGAGAATAATATGCGAGTTCATAATCATATTCATCGTCTTGCGAGAATTGTAAACTATCGAGAAATGAAATTTCCACGTTAGTCAGAATTAGATAGTTTTGTTCGTAACAAATTTTTGCCCTTGTCTGTTTAAAAAAATCGCTACCTCAAATTCCTGCTTTTTTATCGGGAAATCATCTTGAACTATGTGAAATAAATATTTAGTCCGTCGTAATCTACAGTAATCGTTCCCAAAGTTTTTATTGATAACGGGGTAATTCCTCTTAAAATAATTATTTCTTGTGCATTTATTGGCAGATAAATCGGGACATGAGATACTTTTAATAAATTTGGTGAATAACCCGTATGTAGCATAAAATTACGGGGGTGTTAATTCTTTTACATCAATCTCGAGGTTTGGTGTATAATTCTTTTGAGTTAAATGAACTGGTGTCCCATAGAGGATGCGCTCCCATCATGCGTCCCAAGGATCGGATGGGCGCTCGCACTTCCCCATTGCCCGGCTGAGGGTAGCCACAACCGTTACACGTTGTCGTGCTTGCATCACACAATTCTCTTATCCACTTGTAACAATCTCTTTTTAAATGTCCCGGCTTCTGGCAGTAAAAACATGTAATCGGTGCTGGCCTATTTCCGATCGCGCTACTGTTATCAAAATTCACACTTTGACATCCGCGATCATGACTATTATGATTATTTCCGTTCTGACAATTATTGTTACGATAACTTGATTGATCTGCGCCGTTTCGATTATTGAAACTATTATTCGATCGCGTGTTTGAAAGAAATTATTTCCCTCTCGAAAATGCGCGTTATTATTATAATTCGGTCTGAAATTCGTAAAATCATTGTTGTACCCTTGACCCTGTCTTGCTCCATTATAATTATTCATTCTTGATTGTTGTCATTCATAGCAACATGTCCTGTCTCGTTACAAAAATTACATTTTATTTCTGTTTTAACTTCGACTATATTGACTCACCGTGACTCTTTTGCTTTTGAGCGGGGGTCATCTTTCTTTACGTCTTCCTCCGGCTCTCCCGTATATGCAAAATCTTTCTCTATTTCTATGGCTTTTTCTCACGCGTCTTCTAATGTTAATGGCGCGCGCATTCTTGCTTGAATTTCCTATCGCAGTCCCAGTATGAAAAATTGTATGCAGACTTCTATAAGATTTTCGTCAATATTTCTTTTTTCACGCGTTGATGCTTTTTCTAATACTCTCTTTATTTCAAACACTCGATTTGCGTACACGACAACAGTTTCCGTCGATCTTTGACGATATGTTTTTGACCGAGGACCGTTTGGTCTTCGGTCAATCCTGAGTACCAAACGGGGAAAAGTAGGTAATTTTATATTCTTTCAAATGCATTGTATCTAAATTGTTTGTAATAACGGGATGATTGAAAAAAACGTAAAATAGTGTTTCCTAAAAATAAAAAAATGGCCATAAAACGAAAACTAGTTGGCAAAATAAAAAGTTACTGCTTGTCCCGAATTCAGAATCCAAAAATAGATATACATGTCAAATTATATTCATATTGACAGAGTAGTTCTAGAAATATTACGGTATACATTCACACACCCACACACACATCCATACGGACATTTTCTAGAAACACGGGATTCGATGTCTATACATCTCAAAATGGATTTCGAACCTGCTTTTGACGAAGTCGAAAATTTTACTATTACAAAACTTCCTATAGGAGGAAGCCAAAGTTAATATACTTCAATAAAATAATTCGATTGGAGCATTTTAAAAGTGAGCATTTTCAATGAGAATAAATTGCTATCAAATGTATATCACTTCTTTAATATCACTTCTTTAATATATGGAAGTACACAGTTATTATAATAGGACTGCTTTGTACAGATGGAATCATCTTATAATTACATGGTTTTTAAGTAGTTATACCGTAGTAAAATACTTATTAATGTATAAAAATAAATTATTACTCGATTCGCGTACACGGCAACACTTTTCGTCGATCTTTGCTTCGCTTTTGCTAGTTCTCCTGTAATGTCATGATATGTTTTTGATGATCTGAAATTTTTCTCGAAAAATTCTATAATTTCAACCATTGTCACGAAAGTGTGTCCTGTCGCGCACATCAAGGCCTCTCCAAAAAATCGCATGTGTATTAGTTGTGCTAACTCCCCTTCCACTCCGTTGGGGAGCATCGCTTTTTCTCGAATGCAGCCGCCGGTAAAGAGCGTGAACGGAACATTCGAGCCGTTAAACCTCGGAATGACGTCTATTGCGTTTTTGAGGATATACCTTTGGTTTGCGGAGCCATTTTGCTTATATAGTCGTTTTCTTCGGGGTCGCTACTCGTGTCGTCGTACTTTTCAAATTGCAAATAAGAGCTTGGGAGGCCTGAGACTGACAATATATTTATAAGGTTTCCCGTCGGTGTAGAAAATTCTTCAGTTCTGTCTGCCACTTCTAATTTATTTATAGGGCTAGTTTTTACTGTCTAATCTCCCCAAATCGTCTTAATTCGCTTGCGTAAATAATTGTATACGTGTAAAAATTTCTTCCCACTTTGAAGTTTCTGTTCAACGTCGTCAATGTTTTCTTGATTTAAAAAATAGTCGTCTAAAGCCTCTTGTTTTACAAACGGAATTACATCTCGTTTTAGTTTAATCACAAATCTATTCTTTAAATCCTCAGTCTCCTCGGCAATTTCTTGGTCAATCGGATCTTGTGAATTTATCGAACTATTAACTATAGGCGTAGAATTTTTAACTACTGTTGCACTTACCTCTTTGGAATATGCAACGCTCTGATTTATTGTCGATTGACTTAAATTTTCTGTTATATTTACTATTAAATCTTGATATATTATGCCTCCTGTCGCGCTTTGTACTGGGGAATTGTGTGGACTTGACCGCTCGGTAACGTTTTCTGGAGTAGTGGTCGGTACAATGGATGTTGTACCTGCACTCGGGGTTTCGGTAGTCTTTGTATCTGATTGGCTTTTATTAAATATGGAGAGTTTTAAAGCTATTCTCTGCCGAACTTGAGGTGCCGCTGTAACGTTTCTCGTTTCGAATATCTCTACGCTTTCTGTCCCGTCGTCGTCGTTTTGTGCGCGATATGTATTAAGGGAACTTCTCTCGCTATTTTGTATCTGTCCGCTGACCGGAGTGAACATTTCTTAGATACGAAGTATGGGTTATCTATGTTAAGTTTTGCAAGATTTCTATCTAACTCTTTATAGCTACGACGCTCTTTAATTTCAAGCCTCGAACTTGGGATTAATCGTTTAACGTTTGACTTTTCTAAGTCTTTCTTTTTCTCTAAATATTTAGAGTGGTTCCTACGCGTGATTCTTGATTTATAACGGTTTTATCAGATTCGTCGCTACTTCACATGCTTAATTTTTGGAAAATTTCTCATTTTTAATTATTTTGTTTCGATTAGAATTTTTGTTTCACTCGATTTTTTTCTCTTGATTCTTTATTGATATCTATTTTCTTTTGAGCAAACGCAAATAATACCTCAAATTTTTTTCCTATTTCAATTTGAAACTCTGGCAGTTCTGCACTAAATTTCGGTTTTGTTTCGGATTTTTCTGTAATAGTTTGACAGTTTTTTATTGCTGAGTTTAAATTCTTCCCCAATTAATCCGGATTTTTGCTCTTAATCCCAGTTTTTAGTAAGGCTATTTTCCTCTCAGCCCCTATTTTTTCGTGCGATTTTAGTTGAATTATTCTCGGTATTCATTCATTATGTGTATGAGGGATTGAGAGAACAGGTCGCTAATTAAAGCGATTCTCCGTTTGAGAGGATTATATATAAAAAAACAAATTGCTGCTCAGCGATTCCTTGATTTCCAGAATAGACTTGTGAAAAATAAGTCGCTTAATCAAAGCCATTCGTTATTTGTCGGAATGGATTATGAAAATAAGTCGCTGGTTAGAACGATTCTTTATTTCTCGAAATAGATAATAAAAATAAGTAGCTGGTTAAAGCGATTCCTTATTTTTATGGAAAGGTTTGTGAAAAATAAGTCGCTAATCAAAGCGATTCTTTATTTGTCGGAGAGGAATAGGAAGGAAAATTACAATAATAAAATATTACCTTAAATAATTATTTTCTATAATTGCAATAGATTTCTCATAATTATTCCCGATTTTACAAAAAAAAATAATTTTTTTTGTCAAATAATTACCTAAATGTCCGAATTTTTCATGTTTTCAGAATAGTTTCCTTCATTAATTAAAAAGTTTCCCGGCCGATGCTCCAAAAAGTTTATGTATAAACAACCTGTTACGTCCTCGGATATGATGCTATCGTTGGTTGCAACATTTTTTATGATTAGTTTATTATGCGAAACACGGAGAACGACGAGAATTTTTATGAAAGAATCCTGGCGCTTTCGGTGTTTATACCATCCCGTGATTCTGAAGAACAGCGCAAAATATCTGGTTGGGAAACCCATCGTTAGTGAAAGAGAATTTAGATTCGCGTCTTCAGAATATAAACTCGATTTAAAAGCTCTGAATAGTCGATGGCACGCGTTAGTCCTATAGCCTTTCTTCTGAGAGAGAAAGAGAGTGAGAGAGAGAAGCTTCTACTTGGCTAGTAGTAATGTATAGAATTGATACCTACTTTTTGTCGAGTCAGCTGCTTTGTTGCTCTGCTACCTGCTCGTCCTCTCGGCGGATGATCGGAACCACTGAGTCAGTAGTCGACGCGAGAGATAAGTTATTTAGTTATGAGATACAATTATGCAAGGATTCGGAATTAGGAACTCGATTGAAAAGTCGTAATTTTACAGCAATAAATCCTCGTTTATTCATTTAAAATGACAATTATCCGAACTTTGTCGACGTTCAGTGGAACTATTACTTTATTACAATATGCGAAGTTGATATAGTAGTACTAAGTTAAAAAGGCTACTAGTACCCAAAACGAATAATTTAATATGTACTCGATTCCGAATGGTTCTCAGATGGCTTTATTATATGTGACTCAGAAGTGCTTTTGAAAGACTTTCATGGCGTATAACTATTATTTTCTCTGCTCGTTGCTATGCGGTAACTACTTCATCTCGCGGCTCGATTTTCTCGGTTTTCGTCGTAATTTATACAATGTGAAATTTGTTCACGCCTTGCGTTAATTTATTCGTTCGCGACGCGAGATTCTAATTTCTTTCGATAATTCTGACTGTCTTGTTGAACTCGGATCCCGGATCGAATGATTTTATGCGCACTGATGCTAAGTCCCAAACCGAGCTTCCGACTCGGCGAAATTTTATACGACGGTAACTAAGCTCTCGACTGAGCTTCTGAGATCGTGACTGTGAAGATGACTGAGCCCGACTAAGCCTCCCGCGCAGTTTGTCCGGTCCCTTATATAGTCCGTACTCCTCTTATGGTGGCATTGCAAGTGTTCTAGAATGTTCTCGATGAAAATATCCAATAAGAGGGCTTAACTTTTTCATGTATTAAGTTATCTATGATCGTTTTTTACTGCTCTTCCTACTATTTCTCGTCTCTGGCTTTTTTTCTGCTGCTTGTCATATGTTCTCATCAGATTTATAGTTTCCTGCTTGCTCTGCTCTATAATCATTCTGTTTCTGTTTATTCAGGTCTGCATCTCTCAGCTTGCTCTTGACTTTCCTCGTTGCGGATGTGATGTTTTTGTATTTTTAAACTCGCTATTGCAATGCTTCTAGCCACGTTCGGTATGCTCAAATCCCAGTCTAATTTTAATTTTCGCGTATTATAATTTCGCGACGTATTCGGGTTTACTGCTCTGACTCTCTTGTTTAATTGTATTTTATCGAAATTTGTGTTCGTATAATAATGTTGTCTCGCGCATGATTGTTCGTATTTGGTTTTAGTAATTTTTGTTATATCAATCGTTTTAATTTAATAACGTTAGCTTCGCATACGATCATTTATTTCTCCTGTTCTTATCTTCTCGTGTTTCCTATCTTTTAAAGTATTAGGAATGTATAATGTGCTACACTCATGCTTTCTCGAGTTGGCTTGTACTTTTATTCTCTTGGCATTCTCGGCTCGGGGCTATTCAGTGGTTACTCTCATTCTATGTCGTCGATGCTCTCTCTCTCCCCCACTATACTTAGTGGAATTGCTATTCTATTGCTTGTATATAATATTTTTTTAGTATCTATAATCATTCTTATTGAAAATAGAAATGCGAAAAATTTAGCATTTCACAATATTGAATTGTATAAAAATATTGAACATTTTGATCACTTCAAATGATGTTGATTCCGATTGTTTGCATGAAAATTAACTCTTATCAACTTATTGTCAGTTATTTTAGTATGAAATGTATTTTGGATAAATAACCAAAAGTACGGCTGTAGGTGGTGTCACTGTAACTGTGACATTAGCTACGACATCCCGTTAAGTGGTATTTTTTCTTATTCGCACGACTGAAAGAATTAACAGCAGGAGTAACTAACTCCTTGCATTGGTATCTGATAAAATTAAGTCCTCAAGTCTACTGTAGTTATGTATTTAGCTGAGGTTACGCTCTCGATTATGTCTGTCATATTGGGCATTGAATAGCTGTTTTCTTCTGCTACATTCGCGACTGGTTTCTTAGGTATCACGTACGTACGTGTCTATCGGTCTGATTATGTCCATATCCTTTACATCGAACAGGTTCGTTCTTATTATTAATCCTGAGTATCTTGAGCGATATCAGCGTTGTTGCTCTGAATTTTTTGTCCGGTAATCAAAAACTATGCGAATTCCCCCTATAAGGGGGCTTACCTGCTTTAAAACCTAAAATTCAAAATAATTGATTTAATTAAAAAGATGTATAAAAAGCGAATAATTTCAATTTCCTAGCTGTCTGGAAGATTCCAGGTGAATACACAGATGATAATAATGAAATATGGACAAAACATGGATGAAATATGTATATAATAGACGCTCGGTCGCATTACTGATGATGCATTTGTTTTAAGCTATTATTATGCATTTGTATAATTTATACATTTTAAATGAGTTTTTTTTGTCAATAAGATCTGTAGAAATGTGTATTTTAATTAGATAATAATTTGGCACTATTGACATTTTCGTATGAATGTGCGTATGTATCTCTGTGTGTATTTGGTTACTGTTAATGAAATATTTCACATAGTTTTTTTAATCTAAATACTAATAAAAGTACATTTATTTTTGATTAACTAACGTATTTTTGTTTTACGGTTAAGTTTTAATTTTCTGATATTCTATTTTCTTCTTTTTGTGACATAATTGAACAATTTAAATTTTAATTGAATTCTTATATTCTGTAAAGGGTGAGACTGTCTTCGAGAGGAGGAAAAACACAAAAGAAGACGCCGGGACCGAGAATCGATCCGGCACTCCCAAGATCTCTAGGCGGGCGCTCTGTTACTGAGCCAGTGCCGCCTTATTCCGTCACTCTCATTCCTGCTATCATTACCGGCATAGTCAGGACTTGTACCTCGTTACAATACATATAGTTACAATAAATAAAATACTGTTTTAATAGATTAAGTAACAATGGGAAATTTAATAGATTAAGTAACAATTGGATGATTAAAAAAGATGCAAAATGTGTTTGGTAAAAATGAAGAAAAGTAAAATTGAATCTCGAATTCGAAATTCAAAAACGGAAATCCATATGCTTGTTGGGTTCAGGTATTAAAATAAACGATATTTAGAAAACGCGTTTCCAACATTTTAAATTTAATTAACCATATTTTACAAACTATAAGGTTTTAAAAGCTGCGCAAAGATCTGAGTTAAAACACATAAAATATCTACCTTTTCCCAAAATCTCAAGTGCATTCAAGCTTTTTTACGACTTATGACTAAATAAATATGTATTTAAATAACTTGATATTTTAATGCGATATAGTTCGATAGGTGACCCATTAACATGATTTTTTTCATAAGGTTATGATGTGTAGTTTCAGAGATATGAATTTTTAAAAAAATAATCACCTTTTTCATTTTTGCTGCCAAACGGTGCGGTCAATCCCGAGGACCAAAAGGGGAAAAGTAGGTAATTTTATTTCCTTTCAAATGCATTGCAGCTAAATTGTTTGTAATAATGGGATGATTGAAAAAAACGTAAAATAGTGTTTTTCAAAAATCAAAAAATGGCCATAAAACGAAATTCAGTAGGCAAAATAAAAAACGATTGTTTAGCAAAATTCGAAGTTAAATTGACCTTAAATTAAATACTTTTATTTTCGATTCCAATATCCATAAAATCATTTAGCCATAAAGCAGAGTAATAACATGAGTATGTAATATTTGAACTCTACTGCAAAATTAACATGAAATCTTTGATGAGTTCTCAAATAGTATCTCATAACAAAATCTCATCTTACCAATTTTTCTTTTATGTTTTAAACCCCTCAAGCTACATTTTTAACTATATTTATGAACTTTTTTACAATTGTCGGTTTTTGCCAGGTACGCACATATATACACATAAGCATATACGCAAATGATATAAATGTGTGATCTTGTGTATATTAATTTATTATAATTCATATGAATAACTTTTTCCACTCAATTCAATATTTGCTTATATATACTGTAACGGTACGCCCAGCGTACGGTGACACTGGGCTTTGTTCCACTGCGTTACCAATGAATTCTCCGTTTCCTACTACCGCTTCGATACATACAAGGCGGCGGGCCGCCTCGGTCCTGGGCGCCAGGCACCGGAGTGCCAGGGATCCCGCGATCCCCTTACCTTGTGACGCCGCCTCGTGTCGAAACATCATCTTCGTGCACCTGCTCCGCTAGCCAGTATACGAAATTATACACAGAGGGAATGAGACAATCACACAAGGTCGAGGGTTTCAGTACGAAATGAATGAGCAATGTTAACTTAGATTCGTTCTGTATTTTACTCAGTAAACTCCTACGTACTTCATTTACAAACAGGCGATCTCCGACCGCGCGTTTATGACTACGGCATTCCCGTCGATTCACACACATACACGCTCTGTGGCTCGCATGCCACCACGCCGATGTTCGAGCGAGGAAATACCAGCGCACGCCCTGGGCGCGTATCCGGTCGTCTCGAATTCCTAATCACTGCTCCGGCGCCGAACTCGCTCGTGCCCGCCCGTGTAACCTCCTAGCCGCGGCGTGTTCGTCAACGCGCCACCGGACGGTTTACCCGACGCGGACGGTGCAGCTGCCTCGCCCTTCCGGTCGTCTACCGGTGCCCACGACCGTAGCGTCCGTCGCAGCCTGCCCTCACGAGACTATGAATCCGCGTCCCGACGATAACCAATCTCTCTCGACGTACGCGAGTCCCCAGGCGTCCCGCCTTTGCCGCGCCGGTGACGTCGCCCGAACCTCGACGCGAATACTCACTCACTCCATACGATTATATCTAACTTAACGGGGCCGCTGCCCCACCTACCACTTACTTATATTACACTTGGTTATTAAGTTTACGTAATGCTAAATCTTAAACTAATGCGAGTTTAACGCGCGACCTAGAACTAGCGAAATGTCGTGACCTTGTGTCGTCGTGTAGGTCAAGGTTGCGTCGCATACGAAAACGTGGACGATAGCGTGTCAGTGGAGTTATGCTCTTTGTCTTTATTCGTGAAACGGTCAGTGCAATACGACAGTCGTGTTATAATTGTCAGCGTCGGTGTAATAGCAATAATAGTTGTAGTGATAGCGTCAGTGTAATAGTAGTAGTCATCATGCAAACGATAGCGTCAGTCTCACAGCGGTAATTAGTATAACGATAGCGTCAGTAAATTAGTTGTAGTCGTAGTGTAAACGATAGTGTCAGCATAATAATTGTAGTCAAGTGTAAGCGGTAACGTCAGTACAATAATCGTAGTCACAGCATGAACGATAGCGTCAGTACAATAGTTGTCGTCAGAATATAAACGTTAGCATCAGCATAATAATTGTCGTCAGTATGCAACGATAGCGTCAATGTAATGATTGTAGGCACAGCATAAAACGATAGCGTCAGTACAATAGTCGTCAGTCAGTCAGGTGTACAGTACTTATTTTTTTATACGGTAAATCAGTCTAGGTGTAACGTACGCTAAATCCGCCGAACGGCTCAGCGCTGTTAAGCCCACGAAGCATGCTAAAACCGCACTCATGCTTGCCGCGCTCCCTCCGCCATGTTGGCCACGTGGCGATATAATTATCGCGAGTTCGCGCTACTCCGCAATCGGCACACTTAATCGCGCGAACATCACTTAAGATAATTTACACTCTACTCACAGTTAGCAGCAGTCCGTCGCACAATGCCTTTGTCTTTACGCAAACGTCGCCACGTGGTTCGGGATTCGGTAGACAACGGTGATGGACTCGTGTCGAAGAAAGGACCAGTCGCTACGGCAGCCAGAACGAAAAAGGGAAGAGGTGATGACCAGCGCTCGCGTCGACCCCTCTCGCCGTCGACGTTAGGTTGGGTCGCTCGCCTACCTACGCTCGCTCTCGTGCGCTCGGGCCTAGCCGATGCCGGCCGAGGCTCCACGAATACGGCCGAACGCGCGCTCGCCGACTCGTGCCGCGGTGTTGCCGTGCTCCGCGCGGCCGCTTGTAACTGGCAGTAGACTGCCATGTTAGAATACATTTAAATTATTCGTTTTTACTTTATTATAACTTTTGTTGGTTACATATTTCGAGCTATTAGAAGCATATTAGTTAACAATATGGTGGAAAGGAGCCTAACATTGTTGTACATTAAAAATATGTTGATATTATTATAGTATTTATGTAGTAAATTATTTATTAAATAGTAGTAGTTAGTAGTAGTTATAGTAGTATTTGTTTCTATTATTGTATATATTATTATTTAATTTTTTCCTTTTTAAAATTATTACAACATTATTACAATTTTGCAACTTTTTAAAAAGTAACATTTTTATTTAAAATTGTAATAATGGCGTATAATAAACGTAAAATAAATAAATGCGTAAACAGTTATCACAAATTATAATAGTTGAAGTATTTACTACTCTTTCATATGATTATGTCGCATTCATCATATTTTTTCCCTATTTTGGACCAACATAATTATTTTTACCAAGATAATGGATCACTTAATAGGATTTTTTAAATATAAGTGAAATATATATATTAAGGCTATAGGTCAAAATGTTTTAACAGAAGAACAAACGTTTATGGTGAAAGGAATTAAGCCGTATTCAGGTGTTGCTTCCAGGTTAAATGATATACACATACATCAGTTTAATAAATTTCTTAAATCATTTAAAAATTTTGATATGCTGTCAGCTATTTATTTACATAATCTTTAAAATACTATTTCTGTTTCAATGAGTAGGGAATACATAAAATTACTGTAATCTGGAAATTCTGAAAATGGTTATTGGATGTGTATGTATTATTATAATGAAACTATACATATCTCATATATGACAGTCTGCATGCTAAAAGTATAAAAAATGAGCATAAAGTATTTATTAACAGATTATTTCCAAATATATCAGAATTGAAAATATCTTATGAGACAGTTTAATCACAAAATAATTGTTATGAATGTAATATTTTTGCTAATGCTTTTGTGGTTGCAATACACGCCCATGTAATTGTAAAATTAATCTTTAATTTGACCTTTTTGAGATGTGTTGGCATTTATTTACAATTTTTAAAATAATTTGAGAAAAAGAAATTGTACAACAATCAATATACATATTACGAATCAAATGTTATAAAATGAGTTTATTAAAAATTAATTTACAAAAATTTAACATTGATTCAAAATTTAAAGTTTGTAGGTCGAATTGCAAACTTACAATCCGATGAAAACTTGATTAAAGAAAATTATATGGGTCCTATGACCAAAATTTGCAAATATAGTAGAGCAAGGTATTTGGCTTTAATGGATAGGAAGAATTAAAACAATGTAATGAAATAAATTGAAAACCAAGAATTGTTATAATGTCAATCAAACGAAATGATAATTTGGAAAAAACTAGATTTAATGAAGCTACATGTAATCAAGGTGCAATGATATTTGTTAGAAAAGATAATCCGTCAATCGAAAGTGATATTGTTATATATTCAAGACATGCTAAACCAATTACATTCCACTAATAAGTAAACATAGAGATGCGATGACATATTTACTTATATATCCAAATCGTGGTTATAGATGGATGCCTAATATGAAATGTAAAATTGGCAATGTTATAATTACAGACTTAGTTTGAAAGATGATTTCAATCCATTTTAAAATGTCTTAATTTTTTGTTATTTTCTTTTACAGTTTTTCTTCTGTTTTTCATAATTTTCACAGTTTCTACTATTTTTTTTCTGTTTTATTTTGTAGTTCATCAATACTCATTTTTTGTTTTTTCTTCAATATTTGGTGTTCTTTTGCTAATTTTTTTTGCTGGTCTATTTTACACATTTTAATTTTACTATTTACATTAAACAAATAAAGTTTTTTTAAATCTACAGTTATACAAGTGTCATTTAATGTATTGTCTACTAAAATCCGATCATCTACTTCCATGTCAAAAGTAGAATATTTGCAATCTTTTTTACTTTTAGATTACATATCTTCTATTCTTTAAAGTTCAACTTGGAATTGTTTTATTAATTTTCATTTCCATGATTTTTATTTCATCCGAATTAAAATTCAAAATTTCTTCGATTATATTAAATTTGTGAACAAGATTTCTTTGATTTGGCATTACAGTAAAGTCATTGTTCATATTTCTATTAGACATATTTTGTAAAATTGTTAGCATATTAATGTGCTGTATTACATGAATTGTAAATAAATGCAAACACATCTTAAAATGATATTTTCAATTCTAATATGTTTGGAAAAAATCTGTTAAATAAAACCAAAACTTTATGCTCATTTTTTATACTTTTAGCATTCAGACTGTCATATATGAGATAAATATAGTTTCATTATGTATTCCCTACTCATTAAACAGGAATAATATTTTCCAGATTCTGTAAATAAATAGCTGACAACATATCAAAATTTTTAATTGATTTAATAAATGGTCCAGTAGTGGGGTTGGATCGATTAACCATTCCTTCTGTCGCATCCTCTCGGTTGAGAAGATTTCGACTGTGTTTGAACTCTTTTCAGTGTCCTGTTGATCCGATGGTCCAGGTTCTGGTACGCGTGCCAATGGCATGTGTTTGGCGGGGTCGTTATTTGCTTCTGTTGGTTTGCTTGTGTTGTTTGGGATGCGGCTGTTTCATTCCTTTAGGTGTTGGTTCCAGGTTTTATATATTTTTAATTGTCCACATACTTTGGGCAGCATCTGTGCATTTCCATTTTTGATTTTGCTGACCATTTGATGTTCCTTTTTCATCCTCGTGTCCGCCAATCGATGACAGATCGGATGCACCCTTCTATATTGTTGTTGACACCTCGCAAGATGTTCCGGGGCGGCCTAGACTTGTCTGTACAGGTGGTTGCAATGGACCATGGCTTTCTTCGCATAATAGTGATTAAAATACTATACGAAGGCTAAATATTTCTTATAGAGACCTATCATCAACTTGATTTTTTTGTAACAAGAACCTAATGTGGTCCACTAGTCCAAATGTTGCAAATACTCTTTCAAAATCTTCATGGCCCATAGCTAGGTGTACTTGGGCGCAGAAAGTTAATCCTGCAGTATCGTTTAACTGCCCGGTTATGATATTGGGTCTGGGTACTGGCATCAGGCTAAGTTTCATTGGCACCCGTGCCTCTCATGTGACTTCCTCCGCTTCCCCTTGTTCCAGGATTGGTGGGACTCGTTATTGTTTTCTGGTTATGAAATGTATGGCGCTCTCGTTATCCACGGCATCTTCATAGGTGGCTAATATCTTGGTCTTTCCTTCTTTGTTGGTGTAAACCAGCTCTATCCATACCGGTCCAAACTCCTTCAGATCCGCCAATAGATCGTGTGTAGGTCGTATTATTGTTATTGTCATTGCTTTGTCGTTCAGTTTTTTTGACGTGTGTGACTCGTGGCGTCATGTTTTCTATATCATGTTCTCCTGGGTTTGTACGTTCTTCTATAAAGTTTATCTGTGTTTCCTGTGTAAATTGATTTTTGACGGTTAAACCTAAACCTTGTCTGTTCGTGCATGGTGTCAGGACTGGAGCTTCGACCATGCCTTGAAGATTTCTTCCTAACGCTTTTCCGCGTTGGTATCCCATCTTCATCATCTTCTTCGTCATGAGCATTCCTAAATTTCGCAGCATCTTCTCTTGCATTCAGAGCCCTTGTTTTCTGATATTTTGAGATCCTTGTGCTTCGTGTCGGTTACGGTATGCACTTCGAATCTCATGTTGGTGCTCCCCTTTTTTCTTTATTAATATTTTATTGTATGGGTACCTTTTTTTTTATTTTTATTATAGGGTCCAATAGGTACAGGGGTCCCCATTGGATCTTCATATCTATACTTTAAAATTATTAAAATCTTTATGTTCGGGTATCGCATCCTGCAAAAATATAGTAGTTTACATACATAAATGATATTGTACCTTTGATTATTTTCTTTATTTATGTGAGTTAATCAGAAATCGGATCCGAATCCACCTCGACATGCTTCAGTTTGTCAACGTGCTTTCTAACTCTGTTTCCGTTGGGATATTCTAGAATTACATTTTTCCTCCCGACGAATCCTATGATTTTTAATGGTTTGTTTCTATATGAGTTGAATTTATGGACGCAGGGTTTCTTAGTTAATCTGGCATATCCGACAACTTTCCCTTTGAAAGTTCTGACCTTTTTTTTCGTCATAGCTTTCTTTGGTCCTAATTTTGTTGGCTAATTGCGTTTCGTCTGCTAGAAGCTTCATTTCTTCTATTTTTAGTAATAGGTTCCGCATGTAGACATTATACGTTTTTAATTTTTCAAAGGGTGTAAAGTTTGTGGCCGCATGTACACTGATATTAAATGTAAAGGTTGAAAATGGCGTTAGGTGGTCCCAATCGTCATATCTCAGAGTATATTCGGATGAACTCTATGAGTGGAGCATGACTTCTTTCCAATGACCCATTTGTTTGAGGTCTATAGCCTGAGGTTGTAAAATGGTTTATTTTGAATAGTTTTAATAGCGATCCAACTATGCTTGACAAGAAACTGGTCCCTCTGTCTGAGAGTATGACTCTCGAGGCTCCAAATTGGCAGATGAGGTACTTCGCCAGTGTGTCAGCTTGAGGTTTTTGATGGGTATTGCTATTAGATATTTGGTTAAGTTACACTGCATTGTTAAAATTCCTTTATGACCTTCTGTCGAACTGTCATGAAGATGTCCAATTATGTTTTTCTGTGTTTTTCAGCGGGTACTTCTGCTTTTCCGTAACACATCGTTACTCTTATTCCACTTTTGTCGAAATATTCATAACGTATTTCTATGATGGTTGGTGAGCCCATCTGGTCCAGAATGTCTCCTTTTCGTGCTACTCTGAAGCTCTTGATATTTCTGTTAAATAGCGTTTCTTTTAAGTTCTTGAGTCCTTTATGCACGTTCTCTATTTTAATTGTATTGAAGAACTTCTTGAAAGGAGTGACTAAAACTTGTTCTGGTTTTCGTTTCTTGTTCTCTATCTTCATTAAATCAATGGCTTCTATTTCTTCCAGTAGTCTGATAACGGACGATATCACAATCCGCTAATAAGAAGTGTACAATATTGTCCCGCTTGTGTGTGAGACATTCCCTCACGGCGATTAGGTTGTGGGGAACTCGCATGATTTCTGCAGTGATACGAGTCAAATCGCTTTCAGATTTTTGCTCGTCTTGTTGTATGTCATGACCTTTATTTAGTGGTTCTAAACCTCGTGATGTGGGTAGGAGAAAAGGCATTATGGGTTCTGGTAGTTTTGAAAACCTTATATCTGTGATGGATCCTTCTTCGGTTTCTATCTCACTCAATATTCCTAATTTCCTGTGTTTCTTCGACTTGTTTTTCGGCGTACTGATGGTCGTAGGACTGTCACTTTTTATTGTGGGCGTGACCGATAGTGTTTTCCTCACTGGTGGCAATATGATGTCAGTTACACTTTCGACGTCTAACTCATTTCCTGTGTCTTCTTGACCAGCTGCTTCGTGTAGCTACTGTCGTTCTCGTTTTAAGACAGTTTGAACACTTTTCCTCCAGACTTTGTCTACGTCAGTTTCTTTTTCAAACCGTGGATCTGATTTGTAGATTGCTTCACCGACATCGTCGGGTACATTGTCGTCGTCAGAGAAGTGTGAAGGTAAATCTAGTTGTGTAGTTATTTCAGTTGTTGACTCATTGGTATCAGCTTGTTTGTCCATTTCATATTTTCTCATGCATTCCTCAAATTTCCTACTAGCTTCTTCTAGTTCTTGTTTGGTTAGGGTGGTCTTGACTGATAAATTTTCTATTGATTCTTCATCCACATTTTCTTCAATTTGGGAGTCTTCTACTACGCTCATTTCTATTGCGATATTGTTTATGGTTTTGTCCTGTCTATTTTCTGAAGATGTTTCGTCTTCTGGTACTTTTTGGGCTTCATCTTCTGTGGTTTCTGAGTCTGGTTGACGCAATCCGTTCTATCTAGGGTCTGGTAATGGTGGTTTATCCATAGCCGTTGACGACAGCCATGATCTTCTGGATGGATTGACTGTCATTGAAATGTCCAAATCTATATCAGATGAACTTTCTGGCATTTCTCTTGGGTTGATAGAAGTTGCTTCTGTGACTGGTATTTCAGTTTTTGTTGGTGTCTCGGCTTGCGCAGTTTTCTTCGTACTAATGGGTTTAGACGGCTTACTTCGTCCTTCTTGCTTGATATATTGTCCTACTGGACTATCTACTTGAATACGTTTTGCTCTTGTCCTCTGCGCTACCACACTATATTCCAGTTTGGGTGCCTCTTTGTTTGTTTTCGCTCCTATAGGTCTACCTCTCCCTCTGGGTACTGTGGTTTTCTCCGATGCTGAGTGTGCTCTGTTGCGAAAACTAATCTTCCGCAATAGTACTTTAGTCTTTGCCTTTTCTTGTTCTTGTTTTGTCTTTTCTTCAATTATCATTACTTTGATTCTTGGTAGATTTTTTTTATCTCATATTCGGTTGCTTCAGGATGGTTTCTTGAAAGAGCATCAGCGCTTTTGTTCAGTTTTCCTGGTTTGTATTTGAATGTATATTCGTAGCCTGTGAATCTAAACATCCATCTCATTAGTCTTTGTCCAGGATCCTTTCTGCGATGCATCCAATTTAATGGTTCATGGTCAGACACTAATGTGAATTTGCGGCACAGTAAATATTGTTTAAACTGTGTAGCTCATATAGTACCGCCAACCACTCCTTTTCAGTGGTGGAGTAATTCCTTTCAGCTTTATTTAAGGCTCTTGACAAGTATTGGCCTGGATGATCAAATCCGTCCTTCTCTTGACTCAGGACTGCTCAGGGTCGACTCTGCTCCGTCTCAGGAAGTCCGGGAATTGTAAGATGGGTTCTTCCATTAGGCATTGCTTGAGTTTTTGAAAACTTTCGTCGCATTGAGGAGTCCACTTGAAGTTTTGCTTCCTCTTCGAGGTAGCTTTGTATTGCTTTAGTAGGTCATTCAATGGTTTCGCTATTTTACTAAAGTCTTTGATATATTTTCGATAGTATCCAAATATTCCTAGAAAGCCGACTTCCTTTCTAAAGAATTCAATATCTTATCGGGTTGTCTTCAAGAGCCATCGGTATTTGTTGGAAACTACTGGCCAAGTCAAATATCGAAAAGTAGGTTGCTCCTCCCAGTTGATCCATTATATCCGCAATATTTGGTAATGGATATGCATCTCTGATTGTTGTTTTATTTAGTTCTCTGAAATCGATTACCATACGCCATCTTGGATTGCTATGGCTATCCGGTTTCTTGGGTACTATCCAGATTGGTGAATTACAGGGAGAATTGGATTCTCTTATGATTTTGTCCTTGAGCTTTTTCTTAGCTACGCTTTCTTTTACAACTTGTTTGTGTTGAGGAGGATGTCTGTATTGCTTAGTATTTATGGGTACATTATTTTCTAAATGGATATGATGCTCGATTATGTCGGTGCATGGGAGCCTCTCTCCTGGCAATAAGAATCGATCCAAAAACTCTTCAATTATATGGTCCACAATTTCTGAATCTTCTCTGTTCAAATGCTTTCTTCTAATTGATGCCTTTACTCGTTCTAGTCTCTTGATTTGATCAACAATTGCATCACCATCAAAATAAGTGTCTGTTTCTTGCAGAAAGTCCGGTCTGGTATTTATGGCCATCATTTTACATGTATTGTCTACATTGTTGACCACTTCTTCTCCTAAAAATACACTGTGATTTCCCACATGTATTCTGGGAATGTAACCTTCCTTCAAGTCACTTTTGTTCAAGTTGATCTGAACTACTTGTCTATTTCTAGCTTTTATCACGTATTTCACTTTGTCCGGTGTAGCATTTTCTTTGCTCATAGTATTTTGTTCCGCTGAGTTAATTTCGTCATCATTCTTTGATTCTACTTTTAGCACTTCATTTGCTTATTTACATCTATATCCCTTCTTCAGGTTTCTAGAATTATGCTCTTCTTCATATCCTATGAATGGTATAAGGAGCATGACATCACTACTCACCATGAGAGCATTCTTGTGGTAAGAGATTGCAGTTTCTTCCTTTTTTAAATAATTCCTTCCCAGCATGTCATCTTGCTTTATGGGAAAATCATATTGTATTATTTGAAATTTCCCGAAAGTTCCTCGTATGTCCGGGTATACTGATCCTGCCATCCACACGGTTTGGTCCGTGATGCCTCCTAATTCTCTGGCGTCTTCGATGCTTATTGGTAGATCATTATGCAAAGCTCCGATTTTTATCAGATTCATGGTTGTACCATCATCTATCATGAACTCCAAGTACGGTCGTTGTGTTCCTTCGGGTATCCTTATTCTTACAGCCGTTGCCTCTTCATCTTCCCAGTTATAGTTTTCAAGTCCCTTACAGTTCGTAGAATACATCCTAGCGATCTCTTGGGCCTTGTTAGTATCGCCATCACTGGGGCTTTTGCTTGATTTTCGTGCAGGCTCCTTTGATTCGAAGCTCGGTTCTGGTTGAACTCCTGCATTTCTTTTTGATAACTTATTGGTCCATATTCCTTGGTGTCTGCTGGTCGTTTTATCTCATTAATTCTGTTTTCTCTTATCATCTTGGGTTCGTGACGAGCCTGTTGGTAGTTTAAATTATCTCTATTATTTTGATTGTCGTATCTGGGATCTTCGTTACGCCAGCTACTATTGTTGCGTCTGTCGGGTCGATTCTGAGTATTTTCATACCTTCCGGTTTGAGGGTTGAATATTCTTTGACTCCCTCGATAGGTATGATTGTTTCTCTTGCGCCAACTGTTACCTTCTTGTCGATTATCATTATAGTTTTGATTTTGTCGAAATCCATTTCCATAATTTGTGTTATTGTAACGATTTGCATAGTTTTGATTTCTGTAATTATTTTCTTGGTAATGGTTTCGTTAGGAACCATTTGTTTGGCGACGGTTGCCAAAATATCCATCGCGTGGTCCATTTTCGGATCGATCTTGCACGTAGGCTATGTATTCAGGTTCCTTATATTCATACTGTTCCTTCATGTAACCTACGGAGTGAGGTTCTCTATGTTGGCCATTTCTATATTAATCCTCGTCATCATATCTTCTATTATTTCTATAATTTATCCCTTTTCATGGTTCACTATATAATCTTGGGCTATTGTAGCCATGATTTCTGCCACGATATGGTCTGCAGTCTGGAATTATTTTAGCCTCCATTTTCGTTTCTCAACGTACAGCTTCTTCATAGGCTTCAAGCAGTGTTGCCAATTTGCTATAGTCCACTCTTTTAGCTAGATTGGCAGGTAAACCTTTTATGAATATATCGACCGCGAGCGATTTCAATGGGTCCATCATCTCCTTCTTGTAACTGTTTCCTTTTTCTTCTTGGGGTGCTGCTTTTGCACTGCCAAGCAAGACGTTGATTTCATCGTAGAAATCACCTACGGTATCATGTTCTCTCATTCGAATTTGACATCAACATTTCAAACGTCGAATCAACAATTTGACATCGACATTCAACATTTTGAATTTTACTGCTGATGTAACTGAAATTTCTCCCTAGTTTTAATCTCTGCTTTAGATGTGCTACCAGTTCTTCCACTGTTGTGATTTGTTTGTTAATCAAGCTTTTTTTCGCTGATCCGGTGATTTTGTGTAGGGCGTTCTGTAAAAATTACGGTTGTATGTCTTCACTCACTAAAGACGCTACATTTCTTAAATCTTGTATATATTCTCTAAGGCTCCGTTTGCCATCAAAAGTGGGTATACCGCTTAGACAATTCATGAGTGGGAAAGTATTTGCCATGCTATTCGTTAGCATGAAATGAGAGTCGGATGAGGTTTCATTCGTCGCCCTGGCACCTCTGGAATTTGTTTCGTCGCCAGGATTCATCTTGAACACTCTTCTTGTATTTGTAGATAAAAATTTTAAATAGGTAAAATTTGTTCTCCTTTATCCCCTTTTTTAAAAGAAATAATTTATTAGGGATCTAGCTGTTGGGGTTGTCCATTCAGTCGGGTTATAGGTCGCTAAAGCGTGGTGCGCAAGGTTACCAGGAAATACTTCAACCTGGTTCGAGGGATGAATGAGGGTGGATTGTGTGTCAAAAATTAATCTGCCTTTTGTTTATTCATTTCCCTTAAAGCTAACTCCAAATGTTCATTAAATCTTTTGCTTACTTCAAATTGAAAATTTAAATTATCTTCAGAGACTTTACTGTCATTCGAGTTTATGGCCGCTACTAAGCAGACCAAAGGTTTAGGTTGCTGTCAAGCAAACCATGGAATTTGGAATTTGGTTTGACCGCTATTGAGAAGATCTAAGGAAAGCCGCTACTAAGCAGACTTGTAAGGTTTACTAAGGAATAGTCGCTTATTTTAAGCAGACCAAAGGAAAAAGGTAGTTTGTTCCTTAGTTAGTAAAAAAAACTTCCTTTTAAAACAAGCCAAGTATAATATTTTTAAAATTTGAAAACGAGAATTTTTTTCTTTAAATAAATTAAAAATTGTTAAAATGAATATAAAAAGAAATTTTAATGAAGGTTTATTATTCTCATTTTTCACTAAATAAGCAAGAAAAATGTCCAACTTGAAATAATTCACAAAAAGAACAAAAACGACGAAAATGATGTAAAAATAATTTAATTATACTTCAAAAATTGTTTATTCATGTGTAATAATTTTCCCAATAATTTATTTATTGTAGTGCATCTATTGTTTTATAACGGATCGTGTAAATTTTGTCGATTGGAACCAGTTCCAATTCGAATTTCGCGTGCGCTCGCTGTTCTTCAAAATGGCCGCTGTAGTGGTGCCACGTAACTAGGTCTATACCACTATAGTGGCCCTAGTATCGCATCTAGTTCCACACGCTTGCGCTGGTGCTTGCTCAGAACAAACACGTGGCGTCGGCTGCTACACGCTGTATGCTCGCGTGCTTACCTCCTCGCGTATCGCATCGCGTATTTTCTGTTGAAGTATTTTTGTGTAAAACGCGTTATTTGTTGATTCGTGAGTGTGTTCTCTATCTGTGTGTGTGTGCACTTTGGACCTTTCCGTTAATCGAAGCAGTAGGTACGAGTCAATGAACTTGAGGACCCAGGACAATTCAACTTTAAGTACTACACCTTGTTGCTACTATTCAGACGAGTACATTTTTTTTGTTTTATTTAAATTCTGTTTGCAAGGCACAAGAGCAAATAGCTTTGCGTAAAGCTTGGGTTCTTTTTATTATTGCAGGTAAATGCTGGGTTCGACTCCTTCAGTCTTGTCACCCAACTCCAAGCGTTGAGGGTTTTTTTTTTAAATATGCTTTATTAACATTTGTAGAATACAACGTTATTTAGCTATAAACAAACTTAATATATAAATAAATATAACTATATGTACAAAAAAAAATGAGACAACGGAGGAAAGAATTAACAAAAAAATATTTCTTTGTAATTATATTGAATAATAACCAAATAAATATATTATATAGTTATGCATATGTTATATGCATTCGATGCAATTTTGTGTAACAAAGTTTATATTGTAACATTACAATTTTTGAGGTAATCAAAAACTACTTTGAAAAAAGAGAAACTTGGTTTAGCAAGGTAACATTTTATATCAAACAAGCCGGAAGTAGGAACCTGCTCCGACAAAACAGGCGACCTTCCTCGGATAAAGGTCAAGCTCCACGGAGAAGAAGTAGCGGCGCTCGTGGATTCCGCAGCCTCCATTAGCGTTGTAAACTCATCCATTCTGCCCCGCCACCAGTACTCAGTCCAGCAGCGACTGCACCGAGGGCGCCTCAGCGGGCGCTTACTGCCCAGCGATAAACGAGCACAGCAGCAGCCGACGAAGGACTCATCAAGGGCGCCTCAACGGGCGCTCCCTAATCAGCGAACCGGCACGAAGGGATCACTTCGCTTCGCCTACCCCTTTCCCTGCCAAGGAGCAGGAAGGATTAAGCGGGTCCAACCGGCCTCAGCCGGCTTCCCCGCGCCATCGAGCGCCTCCTCCTCCTCCCATTAGGCCCGCTTATATCAATATGTCGCACGCGAAAACAAAATAAATAGAAATAAAGTTGAGTCCTCTTGACTTTCGTAGTTTGTTGATTCTCCTGTCTCATTTTCCGCCTCAGAATTTGTATATAGTATAGTATTAATAATGCGAGTAATTCTATTCTTGAGGTCTGCTTGTATAATACTTTTATATATTTTTTGTAGTGCATTTGCTAATGAATTGATATTATCAAATACATTTTTCAGTGCTAATTCTGTTACTTCTTTGTATTTACAATCGTACGAGTCAGACACAAATTTGTAAATTTCTTCTCTTGTAATATAAATGGTAGCACTATAGGGCTCTGCTATTTGCATATAAGCTGTGTCAATCTGTTGTTGTAGATAGCTGCTTTTTTTCTTTTTGTTTACTCGTTTTTTTATTTTTCTTATCGTCGTGTAATGTGTCATCTAATTTGTCTATACTAGTAGATGATTGTGAACTATTGGCTGCATGTCTTTTACCAAGTTTTATCACTTTTTTAACAGTAGGTTGTTTGAAAAGCGGTGTATCATTAAAATTTAAAGGTGATAGTGCAAACTGTTCATTATTTTGTTCCTTATTCGTAAACCGATCGGAGTCTATAGCTGGTATTAGTGTGAAATGCTTATCCATGTTATCTATAAGCGTCGTGTTGTCAACATCAGTGTTTGTATAATTTGGTTCTCTATCCTTATTATTAGGTGCAGTATTATTTATCTGCGAGGCCTTTGTTTTGGGACAAAATCGTGCGGTGTGGCCCTCAGCCTGACATTCAAAGCGTATATGTAATATATGGTTTCATCATAGTTTATCGTGAATTCCTTAGGAACTTTATTTCCGCCTTCAGGGTCGATAAATACTTGCCTGCGAAAACTCAATATTTGCGTAAAGCCAGGATCATTGAATCCTAACCTTATAAAACTAATATTTGATTTTGGAGTGACGCCATTTTCAGTGATTTTAGATAATATCTCATCGTGTGGAATACACGGATGTACATTTGAAAAAATGACTCTTTTAGTTTTCGTAACATATGGTCTAATTGATAGTTTGTATCCTTCGATTTCAATACCGTTATTACCCTCTTTTGTCAGTTCTTCCACTAATTTCTCGCTATTAAGATAGCAACAAAACTGATTTTGAGATATTTTAGATGCTGCCACGATATTTGTAGGTGCAGTTTTAGTAGCTAGTGATTGTAAGTACGTTTTAACTTCAATACCTTCTATTGCGTCAATAACTATCGCTTCAGTTTTCTTTGGAAATATATTGGCATTATTCAGTTTGCTTTTTTCAATGCATCAGTAGAAAGGGTATTTTCATTTGTAAATATTGTTAAAGATAATTTTAGGGATAAATTTAAAGTCATTATGGTCAAGACAATTTTACACGAGCGATGTACATCTCGAACGGAATGTATAAATTTTGTACTTTACACTTGTGCCATAGTGAAATTGTTCAAATAAGAAGACCTTTACAAATTAGTGACTGAAAGCGATGTAAACGTGTTAGATATGTTTCTAGTAGGCTAATTTTCGAGTTAGTTTAGCAATTAATTTTCGAGAGTTTAGCAATTAAGGTTACTTCTAATAAATTTGACGTGGGGTAGCTCGGTGTAGTGTCTTGAAGTTAATTTATTTATTTTTTATCTGAAAGACGCTGTGTGTGAGGTAGGTGGTTTTAAAGAGTTTATGGTTTAGCATATAAATTTTAAATTTGTAGGTTGTTGTGTAACGGGTAATAGGGTTTGGTCTTTGGTTTTACGGTTCAAATTGTCGTATTTTTGGAGGATAGGTTTGCCTCTAGGAAAAACCTCTAAGCAATGTATCCCTCTAGTTTCCCTCTAGGCTTTGTGACAACCGACTAGATCTAGAGGGAATCCATCTAACCTGGCAACATTGGTTTTAAAGGGGTTAAAAATACCTCTAAAGTTCACTTCAAAAACAGTTTTTTCAAATGTCTAAAATTAACACAAAAAATTGTAGAATGATAGAGGCTACAAAATAGCACGACTTTCAGTTTCAAGGGTAGCAACCCTTAGTCTTCTGAAGAAAAAATAAGTTGTTTTGATCAATTTTCGTCTATCAAAGTTACAATAAATTTTGTATCGCCTTAAAATTGATTCCAGATAAAAGAGTAAAATAAAGTCAACGTGTTTCGTGGTGTTAATCAAAAATTTTTTGCTTCTACCAGAGGAAGCTTTGTAATAGTAAAATTTTCGACTTTGTTAAAAACAGGTTAGAAATCCATTTTGAAATGTTTGGAGTTCGAATCACGTGTTTTTAGAAAATGTCCGTGTATGGATGTGTGTATGTATACCGTAATATTTCTAGAACTACTCTGTCAATATCAATAAAATTTAACATATATATCTACTTTTGGATGCTGAATTCGGGACATGCAGTATTTTTTTTATTCTGCCAACTAGTTTACGTGTTATGGCCATTTTTTGGTTTTTGAAAAACACTGTTATATATTTTTTTAATCATTCCATTATTACAAACAATTCAGCTATAATGTATTTGAAAGAGAATAAAATTACCTACTTTTTCTCGTTTGGTACTCGGG
Source organism: Muscidifurax raptorellus (assembly GCA_020010945.3). Lineage (NCBI taxonomy): Eukaryota > Metazoa > Arthropoda > Insecta > Hymenoptera > Pteromalidae > Muscidifurax > Muscidifurax raptorellus. Next base: position 973,060 of record JAHUUD020000031.1, read on the forward strand.
ATCGACCGCACTGTTTGGCAACAAAACTGAAAAAGGTGATTATTTTGAAAATGTTATATCTCTGAAACTACACATCATAACTTCACGAAAAAAAATCATATTGATGGATCACGTGTCGAACTATATGCCATTAAAATTTCAAGTTATTTAATACATATTTATTTGGTCAATCGAAAACTGAAAAAAATGATTTTTTAAAACCTTGTAGTTTGTAAAATATGGTTAATTAAATTTTAAACAAATTTTTTTTAATTCTTTATATTTTTAAAACTAGGCAGTAGACTGCTTAACAAAAATTTAGTGATTTATCATACCATAAATAATTACTGTTAAAATTTTGTTGATTAATTCCTGAGTTATAAGCTAATCTCTGAAATTCGATTTTTCTATACAGTTTTGTTTTCTCCTAAAGGAATCTTTGTAATAGTAAAATGTTCAGCTTCATGAAAAACATGTTATAAACGCGTTTTATAAATATCGTGTTTTATTATAATACCTGAACTCAACAAGGATATTGATTTCCGTTTTTACATTTCTTAATTTTTACCAAACATATTTTGCATTTTTTTTAATCATCCCATTGTTACGTAATCTATTGAAACAGCATTTTATTTATTGGAACTATGAATTAAGTTGGAGGAAGCTACATGCCAATGAATTGGCAGCGGTTGTTTTTAGTTACCCTCAATTATGTTTTGTTCATTATTTCATTAAAATATGAGAAGAAAGGAGACTACAAAGTTGCACTCCTTTCAGTTTTGTTCATTATTCCCGAAACAAACAAAGATATCTTGATAGACCAATTCTTAAAATGTAAGAATAAAGGGGGCTACAAAATTGCATCTTTTTCTGTTTTAACGGTAGCAACCCCGTTTATTTTAGTGAAAATATTTTTTTCTATTGGCTAAAAAATAACAATAAATTATTTATTGCCTCCAAATGGATTTCATTTAAAAGAATATTACTTATTAAAGTGAAATTGTCAACCTGATTTTGGTGAATTTTTTTTTCATGGTCGTGGTTACTCTCTATTATATTTTTTTCTTTATTTCCTTATCAAAGTAAGGTATCTTCATAGAACTAACACTAAAAATTTTAAATTGGATAGGCTATAAAATTGCATCACTTTCACTTTTATGATTCTCAAAGTTGCATTCCTTTCAGTTTAAGGGTAGCAACGCCTATTTTTTCAAACGAAATCAATTTAAATATTTTGTAATAATAGATAGATAAAAGATTAGTTATACAAAATATTAGTTTATACAAATTATTCTGAACAATTTTTTTAAACTGGTTTATTTAAATTTGAACATGTTTTAATAGATCAAAAACAGAAAAATATTGATAATTTACCTGCTAATAATACATTTTAGAATCATGAATACCTCACCCACATCTTCATCCCGCTTCGCAATTAATATCACACCATTAATTCACTATGCAGGAACTTTTTTATTTAATTTTGGAAATTATTTATCATTAAACAATTATATGACCCACAGTTTACAGTTCGAGGGCGTTGCAAACCTTTTTTTTAGAACAATAAAAGTATTTCCAATTTTTTATACAATACAATCAGTTTATTTAAATACATACTAAAAGTTAAAATCACGTATTTCTGGTTGTGAGTCCCTTACAGGTAAGGTTTTTAGTGGACTTATTATAATAATGCATATCATTCCATAAAAGTATATTCATCAGTTCTCTTCCATAAAAAGAAATATCGCATAAGCACCGATAAACTAGCTTACACACAGGCACGCACATTTACATTTACAACTATTTGAATGAATTCAAAGTTTGTTTTTAATACAAAAAATAATGCTTTAGAAAAATGTTTGTCTTATTATAACAAACTGTTACTTATTTCCTATAAAAAGGTTATTTATTTAATCACACAAAAAAAATCATGCTTTATTTATTCACTGCGCAAAAAACAGTGGGATATGTATATAATATCTGGAGATTTCGGATACTGCATTCGTTATAAACTATGCGTTGCTAATTTAAGAAAGCAGTAAGCAGTAGGTATTAGCTGCAGTGGGAGATACAAATGTTGTAGAGCTATATAGTATTCGCTAATATACATTGTTTCTCTTTCTAAAGAAACGTTCAAAAATAGTAGTAGATCAAATGCAAGTAAATATTATATATATCTTTTTCAGATATTTTCATGTCTGTAAGTTGTCACGTTTCCTTCGTCCAACCTCCATTCCTAGTCGAGCGGTCATCTGCAGAATCAGTTGTCCTAGTCGGTTCGTTGCTGTTATCCCCCACTTGACCGCTTGCGCGTTGAAATTGCCTGCCAAGTTCACGTCGCCAGAGAAATCTTTGACGGCATCTTCCAGAACGTCCAGCTTTACTGCGTACTCGTGCGCATTATTGTTCGGGAAACGGTACACGGAAAGAAATGTTAGATTACCACACCTTTACGGTTGGAAATGATTGATTACAAAAAATCTTGGTATTTGCGGAAACAAAATATTTGACTTGTTTTAGTTTCAACTGGAATTGTATAATGGCAAAAGATTTCAGAATTTAGCGAAGCCGAAATTGGAATATTTTTAATTCTTCTTTGGACGTGCAGAACATCCGAGCATAACGGTCATAAGGGAACTCGACGTTCGAACTCCCTGATTTCCAAAATCGAGGTTTTTGACATTCGAGTATATCGGAAGTGCGTGATTGCGAAAGGTTGAGTTGAATCAGCAGAGTGGGGAAACTCGGATTTGGAAGTCTACGAGTTCCAACATGGGAATGAAGCATGCAATGACTTGCATTGTAATAACTCCGAGAATATTGGAATTCGTCCATTTCCAGTTGGAGCTGTATTATTACCAATTTCCAACTCTAATACTACAATTTTCTTGGAGGTTATTTACGTCAAATAATGCGCTGTATATATTCTAAATCCGCAATAAATAAATACTATTAGCTTTATTGTTTTACCTCCAAAGATTTTAGTATTGTGGTAATTCAACATTTTTTTCCGTGTTGACTCTGACAATGAAGACAGTGCCAATCCTCACCCAAAGAGAGTTGCGTGGATCTGGTATCGGTTATCCGCGTCGCGTTTGACCCTTGTCTGCGTTTGGCCCGTTCCTTATTTCAAACGTCAGGATATCATCATTACTCTCTATTATATCAGTTCCTTCGTCACTGGAATTAGACGAACTTACTTCAATTTCGTAAATTTCTTGTAAATTATCGTCTCAAAAACGCACTTTCTTTAAGGGTTTTTTAATTTTCGTAATTGAGCTAAATTCAGTTTTCGATTTTCCTTTATTCTGTGGATCCTCTAACGTTGTACTTTTATTTATATGCTTTGACTTGTTTTCTTTATAATATTTTCCTCTATTGTACACAAAATCAGGTAAATAGTCTCTTCTGCCATGCGCAGGTAGTTTTCTTTCGATAGCCTCTTCGTCGTGTGACTCTATACATCCGCCTTGTATTTCTTCACTTTCATAGCTTGTACCCCTGGTTTTATTATAGTCCTTCGTCTGTTTGACTATATATGAGCATTCATTATTTTCGGTTTCCGCTTCTATAATAATTTTTCCATTAACATTTTTCTGATCTTCTTTTATCTCGAATTCGTCGTCCGTACTTATAGTTTCATTGTCTGTGTACGAGCATTCGTTATCTTTATTTTCACATTTTATATAATTATTTTCATTAATTTCAATTCTTTTTATTTTAATTTCATCTCCTTCAGTTTTTTCGTCTTCAACAAAAATTTCACTTGGTTCTCTTTCGCGCATTGTACTTGTATTATGGTCAACACTTTCTTGTCGAACAATCGCAAAAATATCAGCTTTTTTTATTTCATTGACTTCTTCTGTGCCTTCATCGCTCTCCTGGCGTGTAAGTGCACAAATTTTTACTTCATTAATTTCATCAATTATACCTGCGCCTTCATCATCGCTCTTTCGGCATGTAAGAGCGCATTTTTCATTTTATTTAATTTCACTGATTATTTCTTTGATTAAAATATCGCTTTCTTGATATGTCAATGCACAAAATTCAACGCTTTCTAAATTTCCATCGAAGACTTCATTTTCATTTTCATTTTCATTTTCAGTTTTATAATATAAATTTGCATTATTTATTTCTCCTTCACAATTATCTTATAGTTTACACTCTTTTTTAACATCATTTTTGGCATGCTCATTTTGGAAGTAATCATTTTCTGCTGTATTTTCTTGAGAAGTAGCCCCTTTTAAATCGTAAATTTCGTTCCTTTTTTTTTTGTCTTGAACTATATTTTTTGTAATATTTTCTTCGAGCTCGAATCCATAAATTCCCTCACTCCAGTCTTGACTGTGATCCTATTGAATTTCTCCTTTTTTCATTCTCACGTTGCGGTAACGGTTCGATTCTCCTACCTTGTATCTGTTGTGTATTCATATGGTTATAGGCCCCGCCCTCTTGTGGCGTGGCCATATTTACGGTTTTCATAGAGTCACGTGTTCTTAAACCCTTCTTAAAAATATTTCCTATTTCTGTTTGAATTTCCGTAAATATGCTTGCGTTATTTGAATATTTATTGTCCTCATATCCTGTTCGTCTTCCTACCCTTGAGTCACCTACAGAAGACCTCTCCGATATGACTTCCTGTGATGTCTTTCGAGAATAATATGCGAGTACATAATCATTTTCATCGTCTTGTGTAAATTGTAAACTATCGAGAAATGGAATTTCGACGTTAGCCAGAATTAGACAATTTTGTAAATAATAGATTTTTGCACTTGTCTCTTTAACAAATCGCTGCCTAAAATTTCTGCCTCTTTTATCGGAAAATCATCTTGAACTATGTGAAAATAAATATTTAGCCCGTCATAATTTACAGTAATTGTTCCTAAGGTTTTTATTGATAACGGGGTAATTTCTCCCAAAATAAATATTTCTTGTGTATTTATTGGCAAATAAATCAGAACATGAGATACTTTTAATAAATTTGGTGAAGATCCGGTATCTAGCATAAAAATTGCGGGGCGTGTCAATTCTTTTACATCAATCTCGACGTTTGGCGCACAGTTCTTTTGATTTAAGTAGATTGTTGTCTTGTAGAGGATGCGTTCCCATCCAGCGTCCCAGGGATCGGGCGGGTGCTCGCACTGGTTTCCCCATTGCCCGGATGAGGGTAGCCACGGCCATTTCCCGTTGTGTTATCATCACGCACTTCTCTTATCCACTTGTGAGAATCTCTTTATAAATGTCCTGGTTTTTGGTAGTAGAAACATGTAATCGGTGCAGGTTTATTTCCGATCGCGCTACTGTTATTGTTGCGGTTATTAAATTCACGGTTAGAATTATATCCACCTCCGCGATCATCACTATTACTGTTAATTCCGTTCTGGTAATTATTGTTGCGATATCTTGATGGGTCTGTTCGATTATTGAAACAATTTAATCGGGTATCATTATATAGGTTGCGTGTTATTATTATAATTCGGTCTGAAATTCCTAAAATCATTGTTGTATCCTTGACCTCGTCTAGGTCTATTATAACACCGGCACACAAAATAAAAAAAGTTGTCTACACGAGAAATCAGACCTATCTATCTTTATGTTTTTCGGGTCGCTGAATTCGAATATAAGGTCAGTTAGGCTCCATCACGTCAGGTTCAAGGTCAGTTGGAGGTCAAATTAACAAGAAAAGGTTTAAAAGCATTAAAATGCCATACATTTATGTTTTTTCGGTCGCTGAATCCGAATCCGAAGCCAGTTTTACCCTATCACGTCAGGTTCAAGGTCAGTTCGAGGTCAAACTGAGAAGAAATGGTTAAAAGATGTATGGCATTTTTATTTCTTTTAACCATTTCTTCTCAGTTTGACCTCGAACTGACCTTGAACCTGACGTGATCGGGTAAAACTGACCCCGGATTCGGATTCAGCGACCGAAAAAACATAAAGATACATAGGTCTGATTTCTCGCGCAGACGACTTTTATTATTTTGTGTGCCGGTGTAATTATTCATTCTTGGTTGTTGTCCGTTACTATAATTATTACTGTTATTCCATTTCGCAGGCATGCCCTGATTTTGTAATTATAGACAAAATTTCAAACAATTCATAGCAGCATGTCCTGTCTCGTTACAAAAATTACATTTTATTTCTGTTTGGACTTCGACTATATTGACTGGCCGTGTCTCTTTTGTTTTTGAGCGGGAGTCATCTTTCCTTACGTTTTCTTCCGAGTCTTCCTTATATGCAAAATTTCTTTCTATTCCTATAGCTTTTTCTCGCGCGACTTCTAATGTTAATGGCATGCCCAGTCTTGCCTGAATTTCGCAACGCAGTCTCCGTATGAAAAATTTTATGCAGTCTTTCACAAGATTTTCGTCGATGTTTCTTTTTTCACGCGTTGATGCCTTTTCTAATTCCTTCTTTATTTCAAATACTCGATTCGCGTTTACGACAACACTTTCTATTGATCTTTGTTTCGCTTTTGCTAGTTCTCCTGTGATATCATGATACGTGTTTGATGATCCGAAATTTTTCTCAAAAAATTCTATAATTTCATTCAGTGTTGTAAAAATATGTCTCGTTGCGCTCATCAAGGCCTCTCCAAAAAGTCGCATTTTTATTAGTCGCGCTAGCTCTTCTTCTACTCCGTTGGGGAGCATCGCTTCGGCTCTAATGCAGCCGTCGGTAAAAAGTGTGAGCGGAACATTTGAGCCATTAAACCTCAGAATGAGGTCTATCGCGTCTTTTAGGGATATACCTTTGATATGCGGAGCCATTTTGCTTATATAGTCGCTTTCTTCGGGGTCGTTACTTGTGACGTTGTATTTTTCAAATTGCAATCAAGAGCGTGGGAGATCTGAGATTGACAAGGTATTTATACGGTTTCCCGTCGGTGTAGAAAATTCTTCGGTTTTGTCGGCTGATTCTAATTTATGTATAGGGCTAGTTTTTATTGTCGGATTTCCCCAAATCGTTGTAATTCATCTGCATAAATAATTGTACACGTGTGAACATTTTTTCCCGCTTCGAAGTTTTTCTTTGATGACGTCAACGTTTTCCTGATTTAAGAAATAGTCGTCTAAAGCCTCTTGTTTTATAAACGGAGTTAAATCTTGTTTTAATCTAATCACAAATTTATTCCTGAAATTATCTTCAGTCTCGTCGGCAATTTCTTGGTCAATTGGATTTTGTAAATTTGTTGAACTATTAACTATAGGCGTAGGATTTTAAACTACTGTTGTGTTTGCCTTTTCTGAAATTGCAACACTCTTATTTATTGTCGATTGACTCAAAATTTCTGTTGTATCTATTATTAAATTTTAATCTATTATGCCTCCCGTCGCGGTTTGTATTGGGAAGTCGTGCGGACTTGACCGCTCGGTAATATTTTCTGGCGTAGTGGTCAGGACAATGGCTGTAATGTCTACACTCGGGGCTTCGGTAGTCTTTGTTTCCGATTGACTTTTATTACGCATGGAGGATTTCAAAGCGGTTCTCTGTCGAAGTTGAGGTGCTGCTGTAACGTCTATTGTTTTGAATATTTCTACGCTTTCTGTCCTGTCGTCGTCATTTTGTACGCGGTATGTATTAAAGGAAGTTCTTTCGGTATTTCGTATCTGTCCGCTAACCGGAGTGAAAATTTTGGTACACGAGTGTGGGTTATGTATGTTGAGTTTTGCAAGATTTCTGTCTAACTCTTTATAGCTATTACGTGCTTTAATTTCAAGTCTCGAACTTGGCAGTAATCGCTTAACGTTTGACTTCTTTAAGTTTCTCTTTTTCTCTAAATATTTATTTAACAAACTGTCGTGAAGATCAAGTTTTCGGGTGCCTCGAGTGACTGTTACGCGTGATTCCTGGTTTATAACGGTTTTATCAGATTCATCGCTACTTGACATGCTTAATTCTCGGAAAATTTCTCATTTTTATTTAATTTTATCTTGAATATAATTTTTGTTCGTTCGATTTTTTTCTCTTGCTTCTTTATTCTTATCTATTTCTCTTTGGGCATATGCGAATAACGCGTCAAATTTTTTTCCGATTTCAATGTGAAACTCTGACAGTTCCGTATTACACTTCGTTTTTGTTTCGGACTTTCCTGTAGTAATTTGACAGTTTTCTAATGCTGAGTTTAAATTTTTCTCCACTAGATCCGGATTTTTATTTTTAATCCTGGTTTTCAACAAGGTTCTTCTCTTCCCAGCCCTTCTATTTTTTGTGCGATTTTAGTTAAATTATTCGCAGTATTCTTTTATTGTGTGTATGGGGGATGGAGAGAATAGGTCGCTGATTAAAGCGATTCTCTGTTTGAGAGGATTATATGTAGGAAACAAGTTGTTGCTCAGCGATTCGTTATTCTTATGGAAAGTCGCTAATTAAAGTGATTCTTTATTTTTCAGAAAGGATAATAAAAATAAGTCGCTAATTAAAGTGACTCCTTATTTTTATGGAAAGGGTTATGGAAAATAAGTCACTAATCTGAGCAATTATTTGTTTCTCGGAATGGATAGCAGTAAGTCGCTAATTAAAGCTATTCCTTATTTTTATGGAAAGGGTTGTGAAAAATAAGTCGCTAATTAAAGCGATTCTTTATTTTTCGTAATGGATAGTAAATAAGTCGTTAATTAAAGCGATTCCTTTCTTTTATGGAAAGGTTGTGAAAAATAAGTCGCTAATTAAAGCGATTCTTTATTTTTCGGAATGGTGTAGGAAGGAAAATTACACAGAATAAAACAGTACTTTAAATAATTATTTTCTATACTTTCAATAGATTTTTCATAATTATTACCAATTTCACGAGAGAAAAAAAAAGATTTCTTGCTTTTTGTCAAATAATTACTTGAATGTCCGAATTTTTGTGGTTTTAAATATTTTTGTATCTCATTGTATAAATAATGTGGACAAGGTAAAAAGAAAATAGACAAATTCATTTTTATCAAAATGCGTATATTCCATACTCGGTTGATTACAATAAGTACGCAAAACTAATCCGTAGCTAGAACGAACACTACCGAGGCCTGACTTGCAACCTACTCTACCGAGGGCTCATTCGCCACTTACTCCACCGAGAGCTCATTCCAGACTGCCGCCACCGCGGTCGGTCCTCAGCCCATCGATGCGGCCATCGCCGCCGATAGCTGGAAAAAATTCCTACTCTGACTTAATTTTCAAATGCTTACAGATGTCAACAAGCATCATGTGTACGCATCGAGTCTACAAAGACCCTCCACAGCCCTCAACGCTGGGCCCGGCGATAATCCGCGCGCAGTCATAAAAAAAGGCTAACCGGCCCAAGACTACGAGCTCGAATATCGCCGCTTGCTGGTGACTCACCCTGCGCTTGGCGCAGATCGTAAACTCATAAAAACAATAAATTCCTAACACTGCCTGCCTACTTGAGATCTGCTCTCGCTCGAACAGACCATACGCTTAAATAATATGTGTATCGAATATACTTGCCTAAAACAAACGCATAGTTCTTTCCCGCATTCACCCAAGCTAACGCTTGTGACGTGGGAAAAACTCGAGAGAAAACCCACGTCAGGAAAGACTGACACATCTGCTAAACATACTACAGTTACTTATTCTACACGAGCATAGTCGACCAAATTTATTATACTACGATAAAAAAAACTACGTGTATTAACTGTCCTCGGAAATGCAATAGATACTCCTTTCACGAAGGGACTCACCTTCCAGACGACACGCCTCCATATGGCAACTGGACACAGAGGAAATCCCTTGTTTCCCTATCTGTTCCGAACTCGCCGTTTCGTCAACCTTCGTAGGTTGGAGACGAGTACAACAGCCCCGATCGATTCCAAAATCGAATCGATCGTGCGAAGCCTACGCAGCGGTTCCAAAACCGCTACGTTGAGACGCTCGCCTTTTGAAGTCGCAATTCCAGTTAACACACGTTGATTCACGTCGGTAACAAAATGGTTACTTTTCACGAATTAAAAAGTCTCCCGGCCTCCGATGCACCAAAAAGGTTTATATATAAACAACCTGTTACGTCCGCGGCTATGATGCTGTCGTCGGTTGCAACAATTTTATTTGTTAGTTTATTATGGGGAACACGGAGAACGACTAGAATTATGAGAAAATCCTAACGCTTTCGGTGTTTAGACATTTCTGCGATCCTAAAGAACAGCGCAAAATGCCTAATCAGGAAACCTTCTATTAGTGAAAAAAAACTTAATTTCGTGCCTTCAGAATATGATTCGGCTTGAAAACCCCCTCATAATCTATGCTACGCGTTAGTTCTATAGCTTTTCTTCTGAGAGAGAGAGAGTGTGTGTGTAAGAGAGAGAGAGAAGCTTCTAGCGGGCTAGTAGCACTGTATTGAATTGACACTTACCTTTTGTTGACTCGACTGCTTTGTTACTATGCTACCTGTTCGTCCTCTCGGCGGGTGATCGAAATCACTGGGTCGGTGGTCGACGCGGGTTATAAATTATTTAATTAGGTGATGTTAATATGTAAGGACTCGGAATTTGGATTTCGATTAAAAAGTCGTAATTTAATAGCAATAAATCCGTTTTTTATTTGCTTGAAATAACAATTACCCGAACGTTGTCGATGCTCAGTGTGACTATCGCGTTAATGAAATATACTAAGTCGATGTAGTAGCGCTAAGCTCACAAACTGTAGGTGAGACAATTTACTCCGAGAGACGGTGCGAGGCGTAATGATCGTATACCTTTTTACTGAAAGGGATACTAGTACCCAAAACAAATAATTTAAAATGTACTCGATTCTGATTGGTTCTTAGGCGACTACTTTATTTAACTCCGAAGCGCGTTTGAAAGGCTTTTGTGATGTCATTTTTCTTTTATTTACACGCTGGTATGTGGTAACTACTTTATCTCACGACTCGATTTCCTGGTTTCCGTCCAAATTTATACTATATTAAAATTATTAGTGTTTATATTAATTTGTCGCGAAGCTCTAATTTCTTTCAATAATAAATCTTGTTGAACTTGAATCCCGGACCGAATGATTTTTGCGCGCACTGAAGCTAAGTTCCGAAACGAATAATTTTGTGTGCACCGATGCTAAGTCCCAAACCGAGTTCCGACTCGGCTAAATTTCGTCCGACGGCGACTAAATCCCGATTGAACTTCTGAGATCGTGATAATGCAGCCGTCCGGTCCCGCTCAAGATTCTAAGTGCAATTGAAAGAGATTAACCCTGACTGAGAGATTAAGTCCGATTGAGTGGTGGCTGTGCCGTTTGTCCGGGCCCTTATATAGTCCGGGCTCGCGAATGTTCTAGAATATTCTCAACGAAAATTCCCAATAGGAGGGGTTAGCTTTTCCATATATGGAGTTATCTATGTTCGCTCCCTACTCCTCTTCTTATTATTTTTCGTCTCTGGCTTTTTCTTGCAGCTTATCATATATCCCCTCCCCCGGATATAGTATCGTCCTGCTCAGCTGTATGTTTGTACAGGTGGTCGAGCTTCTTTGCGTCGTATGGCTTCTCCGGGCTTCTTGTAGTCATCAAAGTAGTAATCTACTTTGCTGTGAATATGAACTCTTACTGTTTGTGGATAAGGCTGCTTCTCTTGCAATAGGTATCGAAAGAGGGACCGTTGTTGGCTTGGGCCCCGCTGTATCTTTACATTCGCTATCAAATCTCAGTCTGGTTTCAACTTACGTGCATTATAATCTTACAACGAATTTGAGTTAGTTATTCTTACTCTTGTTTAATTGTATATTACCGAAATTTGTGTTCGTATAATAATGTCGTCGATCTTATTATCTTTTAGAATTATCTTTTAGAATATTTGGAATGTATAATGTGCTTTCTCGAGTTGGCTTGTATTCTCGTGACCTTCTCGGTTCGAAGCTATTCAGTGTTTACTCTAACATAATGTCGTCGATGCTCTCTCTCTCCCGCTATACTCAGTGGGATCGCCATTCTATTGCTTGCATATAATATTCTTTTAGTATCTATAATCATTCTTATTGAAAATAGAATGGCGAAAAATTGAGCATCTCACACCATATTTCAACAGATCAAACTTACGTTTAACTACACTTCGTGTTTTTATAAGCTGCTTAAATATATGCTTCTGCTGTTGGCTACTAACAGACATGTTGACATATCAACGGTTAGCATCAGAGTGTTATAGGTAATTAACGATGCGCTATATGTCTAGCAAAGCAGTCGAAACCGTTGCGGTATCGTCCCTTAATGATTGGACTATCTTTATCAATAATGAGAAAGCAGTGCTCATCATCTGCCCAATACCTCGAACAAAGTTCCTTGAACCAAAGGGCATATCATAATTGACGTGATCAGCATACAAGTGGCGCAAATTGACGTTATCTTGTCGTAATATTACCAACAAATTAACATTGTCTCTCACCAAGTGTTTGGGAATTTGAGCATATGATCTACATAGATAAAAGTAGTCAACGCTCTTGTGTCCTCCAATACAGTAGGAAACGCACATATTGTTCTGTTTCTCGCAAGCGATATCGTCGAATATAATGATTGAATTAAGTAATGCCTTGTCATGCGGAACAACTTCCTCGTGCTCACTGAAGACAAAGTACTGTATACCTTCGATCTGCTGCAGCAGCTCCTTTAGCAATTTATGTGTTGACTGATTGAGTGACTTGGTGTACACATATATATTCTCAAATCTAAGTCCATTGGAGGGCGTTATGAGAGCTAGAAGGCTATTCGCTTTACCGCAGTTTGATGATCCGCAAATGACTGCACGTATGGTATTTGGTAGCAAATCTCCATGACATTTTACACGACTCTTCCCTGCCTCCACGATAGTGTCAAAATTAACTACCGGGATTTTGACAGCCTGCTCTTTGAAATTCATCTTGCAAAAATCTGTGCCGAGACTGAGCGTTTTCTTATAAATAGACCGCTTTTATAGCCGCGCTCATCAGTTATCATTTGATCTTCTTGGTGTGATGATCATACACATTGCAAGTAGTGGTCGTGGTTTGGTGAACAAAGTGCTCAACAAAATTCTAGTCGAAGAGATCAAGGCATCAATCCTCTCGATCAAGCTTGCAGAGAGCACGACATTACCTACTCACAGAAACGTGAAAACGTAGAGGCTACAAATTTGGCTGATAGAGTATTAGCCGAGAAAGCTTGGCAAACAGTCGAAGCGAAAGACGCAAACATTGGAGAAAATATGGCTGCTTTCGCCATATCGAAAACTATGAAAATAAAATCCAAATTAGGAATGGGTATTATTTGAGGAGGAGAAGCAGTAGAATGATGAAGACTACAAGGAGAGGCAATACGACAACGATGACGATGCTGAATGCCATAGTAAAAGCAGCTTCGAAAGCCAAAGGCTCGAGTACACGCGCGGTCATTACGTCAGCTCTGGAAAGAGCCCTTAAAGCTGTGAAAAGGACTGGGGGAATACAATGTGATCATTCCACGAGTTCTATCACTACCCAACAACGTAGGTGGTATCCTACCTTTCCTCAGACCACTTTTCGCTGGTCGCAGTGCTGTAGGTGTTCTGTCTGGAGGAGCCGCTGGCATTGCGAAGTCATTGAACGATTCGAAGTTTCACTGATCTACAGCTTTCCTTGGACTCGATGATGTACTTGAGAGTGAACGAGATCAAATACAATCAGTAGAGATATTAAGACTGCAACACCTTCAGCTGCGGAGATCTTTGTTTACAGTTCTTGAGCAATCGGCTATATAAGCTCGAAGCTTAATATTTTCCACCCATAGAGCTCTTTTCGCAAAAGAATTACGTTCTCGGTTTGGGCAAACTGCTCACATTCAACTCGATTCCCAATATCGACACACAATAAGAAATTTTATGTTTGTACGGACGTAATCATCTTGCCAACAGGTAGTTACGAAATCGTGGATATCGACTTATAGCTCTGTGAAATTCTAACGCAAAAAGGCATATCGTTGAGTCTAAAACCCAACAATAATTCGCTTCGTAGCGTGATAAAGTATGATTATCCAATCGACTTTCGTCCACGAGACTCGATTGGTTCTCTACTTAGATTCACGGAGTGAATTTCACCAGCAAATATCACTTATATTTCGGATAGATCTGTAGCTATTTTAAAAGTCAACGCTCTGCGAGTTGAGTGCAATATCACGTTGGGTGCCTACATAAACGGACAACGCGTGCACACAATTCACTTGTTCTTCCATTTATCTTCCTGTCACCGTGAAGAACATAGATCAGCTGCAAGTGCGTATAGTCGATCAAGATAATCGTCTACTTAATTTTCGAGGAGAGATAATCACTATCAGATTACACCTGAAACAAGTATAATAGGTATTATTTACAATAGCAAGGTTGGCGCTGGTTATATAAGCAAGCCATCGTGTCGTAGTGACATCAGTCGCAAGCGAATCGCCAAACTGCTAACACGGCAAAACATAGAATTCTTAAAAACTCTGAAGTTTAAAGAACATAGTTGTGGAAAATAAATATACAAGATATTCTAAGCATACAGACGGAGGTGGCCTTCGATGAGTCTGTAGCTCATTACGAGTAACACGCTTATCAGTCCTACACGCAAACTCGATACAACAGCGATGAAATGCGCATGGCCATTCAATATCAAGCTTTATACGATATCCCTTTGCGCAGCTCATTCCATATCTACGACAGGCTGACAAAAGCCGACGGCAGCACAGTTGCCCAGTTGAACCTACGCAACTAGTCATCAACACCCTCTGTCACATGTTCGAGAAGATCCGATACAAAATGTCTCATGAAAGGTTGGCTTTCTTTCAATCCCAGTCAGAGCTCGATGCTTGCAAATGCCGGCTGGCTAGAGGAGTCATTTCAAGTGATGAACAATTCCGGCTATTTCGATTTCAATATACCTCATAGTATGATTCTCGTCTTTGCTAAAGACTATCGCAAGATTGTCAGATTTCAATGCGGTCAAGCAGACAGCTCAACGAAGGGCAGCTGGAGTAGACATTTACAAGGATTTTAAGATTGGACTACTGAAAATTGTGTGGAGAAGAACAAGCCGATCAGTATGAGTTTTCATAGGTGGGAATTGTACGAGAACCTAGTCTTTTCCGTCTCCAGAAAGGACGTATGGACTGTGAAAATATCGAATCAGCTGAAGAAGCCACGATTCATCGTTCTCGGTCTTCAAACTAATCGAAAGTAACGTCAAGCGCTTTCTCAATTTCCAGTATTATACCTGTGGAAATTCGAATCTGGATATCAATAGAAATCAACATTCTATACTCTATGATATGTATACAATTTCAGAATGCCTACTACGATAAAAATCCTAAGCCACTGCTGAAGAAAACGGACATTATCACACACATACCTCTTTTCGTTATCGACTGCTTGAAATGAAGCGAGACACTGAAGGGCGCCCCAGTCGACGGTCATCTGGAATTTGAGTCACGTGATAATTTTCCGGCTAACAGTCTACTGCCCCATCTTACACGGTCGCATAATTCATTATAGTTCGATCACCGGAGAAGTGAAGAAGCTCGTGTGACGAGATGGAGTACGCTGTTGATGTGCAAGGCTTTCAGCCACCTCGAAACGATTTTATTCTCAAAGCATTGAGTATTGTCTCGCACGCAGATGACGAGAGCGAGCCTATAGTCTTTCTATTCCGAGAACCATTTCCCTGGAAAAAAGTCACCGAGAATTATAGAAAAGAGAATGAGTGGCTTTAGTGTTCTTATCACAGATTGTTCTGGTCATCGAGCCATATATATAACATAACCTACACCGAAGTCGGCAACATTCTTCAAGAAGCTTTGCGAGATGCAAACCAGATGTTTGTCAGAGTGGAGCGTACAAGTGCACCTGCGCTTTACAAAACGTCAAGATCATGAGAATCTTCTACCACATCAACGTTCTGGATTCAAATCTCGGCCGCAGTTTTTTTTCAGAATACACATGGGGAAGAAAACCAGATTGGAAGTTCTCGACCAGTAGTAGCCGACAAATCCTGGTTATTCGCATATCGTCCGCTGGTCACATCATACCGTAAAAAACCATATAGCTCCCTATGGTGATTCTCTGCCACCGCAGCTTTTCGGCACCCTCAAGCATTTCGAGCCAACGGCGTGCGCCTTTTCACTGCAGATACTCGAACTACAAACACGTTGGAAAATTACAACTTTCGCGCGCTATGTTTATGGCCCGTAAATCTGGGTAGAGCGTATGAAGATTCTCGGCCGCTGTGGGTTATTCGCATATCGTGAAAAACCACACAAAATCACTACGGAGATTAGCGGGCGCTATGTGTTATTGCGCCAGTCTACGCACGAAGCAAGAGAAGAGAAAGAATGAACGCAGGGGGAAGGTAAAGGTTACGCAAGACAAGGCAACAGCACTTATTACGGGAGAGAGCGGTGCATCTCGAATAGCAGTCGATATAACTCATAGCTCTCCAATAAACTCAAAAGAAATACGCCCAAGGTATAGCGATCTTGAGGAAGGCATAAATAAAAATTATAACAATATAAAACCGCCGGTAGATATCGAATTTAAAATTTCAAAGGATATTCAAGGGTGTAGCGGAGATATTCAAAATAAACTTTTAAATCTTCATTCTCGCAGTTGTGAGAAAATTTTCGTAGTATGTAAAGAGCTGTGACTGGGTGGCTTCGCTAACGCGGGTTGAACAACAAATTATTCCGCCAAGCAATGGAACGATCGCACGAAACCACCGCGTCAACAAGAAGGCCGCCTTTTGACGACGGAAGAATCGCCTCGGCAGCTCAACTTACTCCGCACTAGCGGACCGCGGATAATGGCAGGATTCTTCTCAGCTTAGCTGTTTAGGAAATGTTTGGAGTCGGGATCGCATGCAAAAATTAATTCTCGATTATTTTATGCAAAATTACATTTAGTTGACGCATAAGGTATGTGAGTTTCGACAAGGCGGTCATCAAGATCGGCCGTCGCTCGTGTGTGGAATTTTCCGCGGCGCGACCCTATTCTAGCTAGTGCGTGCGCGTGCGTGTGTCTGCGTGTGTGCGTGCTTCATATTTGATCTATATACCTTTATTTTAGATAACAAAATTTGAATTTTCATTTTGACTTTATTAAAACAATAAATAATTAACTTCAGATGCATGGAAACACTCTCACTAAAAAAAGCCAATTTTCCCCTCTAGTTGCATATTAATTTATTATACACTAAGGGATAAAATGAGGCCTTATGCTCCCGCGTGTGAGTTTGCAGTACGAGACGAAGGCGAGCGCGCACAAGCCGAAGCTAACTATATATCTCCCTATATTGTATATCTATTTTGGTATAAGACCCCCCCCCCCCCATCATGCTCCCCTTGCCAAATAACGTAAATTTATTTAATTATTATATTATTTTTGAAAATAAACTTTATTCCCGCAAAATGTGCGAATAAACTAAATTTGCGGCCCGCCGAAGACTCCATGCGTGCAAGGCATGATGGGACTGCGCTCTCCCCCTCTTACCGGCCTCACCGGCCAGCGCCCACTCTCAAATCAGGCAATTAGCACTGCTTCTTTGATTGTCGTTCGCCAACTAAGCATATGCTTAATAAATTGCTACATGTGATAGAGTGCTAATTTTGATTGTTCTTCCTCAAAACAAGTAACTCATTTGTAAAATATTCCTAGATAATTCTCAAATTGAAAAACGGATACTGGAATCCGTGAAAAATGAAATCGAAAGGAATTAAATCGAAGAGGTGGCTTCGGCTACGCAGGTTGACCCAGGCCAACATGGGAATACTTTGTTCTCGAAGCCGGATTGTAACGAGGTGATAATTGACGACAGGCCGGCCAATAAGCTTGATGAAAGGGAAAATGAAATGTCCAAATCGATGAATGATAACAGCTGGAAAAATAAGATTGAAGCAAACATGCTAGGTAAATCCACCCCAGTTATTAAATCAAATCAGTTTATACAACTAGGTTTGGGACTGAACAATTTCCGTCATGATTCGAGGAAATCTAAACTCGGACAGTTTTCTTTGTTTAATACTGACAAAAATCTTGAAATTTCAGAAATAACGGCTAAGCTGGATAAGTTGGAAAAGGAGAATGCAGATCTCCAAAAGACAATCGAAACGGAGTGCAATAGAGTGCATGACGATGTGGTCACGGAACTGCTCAGACATAAATGGGCAATCAAAGAAAATTACAGCTTGATAGAAGAAAAGGTACAGTTTTGGGATGAACAGGATCGTCTGTGCGATGAAGCACAAGACGAATCAGCTGGACTTTCGGCAGATGCAGAAAATGTACAAAACAACAATCAACCGTCGAATCAGACTATCTCAAATAAAGTAACATCAAATGCTCATGTAAGTAGAGATTATATAGCAAAACTAGTTCAAGATGAAGTTCATAAGATAGATTCAAATAAAAGTATTGGAAATATACAAGACAAAATTCAGATCGAAGTTACAAATAGAGATAGTACTTTTCGTAAAGAATATAAATTACCTTAAAATTTGAATATTAACACTTTTTAGATTTTTTAAATTCAGAATTGACTCTTACTGATTTATTGTACGTGATTGATTCGACGATTAAGCCGACACGTGTACCCGATGAGACGAAGCTAGAAAAAGATAAAGTTCGAGTTCGCTATATTATCATAAATAGAATTGATATATCTTTTTATGAAAAGGTATCTGATATTCGGGATCCTATTAAATTGCTGGATGAAATCAAACTTGTTAAAGAAAACGAATTAAACGTGACTACAAGAAGTGTAAGAAAAGAGTTACACAGTATTATATATAACCCACATAAAGAGAAAGCATCGGCTTTCTGGGATAGGTTTGATAGAATAGTTCGATTATATAATAAATTGCCTGATACGCCTCCTTCGTCTGAAGTCGAGATAAACGATGCATTCTATGAAGCCATCGTTGTACATTTACCTCAAGTTAAAGAGACCGAGTTTTTGAATAAAAATACAACGGGCAAAGTTTTCAATTTAAAACAACTTAAGGATTATATTGTACAACAGGAATCAGCTCGAATTGGATCAAACGGGTCAGCTGGACAGAAAGCAGAAGCTGGAGCAAAAGCCTACCTTGTAACTAATCCTGGGGTCCTTTGCTACAACTGTGGCAACAAGGGTCACTATAAAGATGAGTGCACAAGAAAAGGCAAGATGTGCTTCAGATGCAAAAGTTTACAAAGGTTATGTTCGTGCAGACTGCCCATACTCGGATAATCAGCTGGAAAAAGTTCTACAAGAAAATGAGAATCAAAGAAGGTATGAATCTTCAAATTCTTATCGGGGTGGTAAACGCGGTGGATACAGTCGTGGTGGAAAACGACGTAATCCTGAAGCACCTAAGGGTAGAAAGGCATAAGTCTATATGTAGACACTAAGTTCCCCAACGCGGTAGAAAGCGATAAAAATCAATGATACACAAAACCTGGATGAAATTACGTCAAAACTTAAGTTGGAATTCGAAATGTCTGAGATGGGAGAGCCCAAGAGTTTCCTTGGCATTGAAATAAGTCGGGACAGGCGAAATCAAACGATGACTCTGACTCTAAAAAATTACATATACAAAATGTTAAAACGTTTTGGATATAGTGAAATGCATCCTCAAAGAACGTCAATGGTGACAAACCAAATAGCAAATCGTGAAAGGCGAGGAAGAGAGGAAAGCGAAAATCAGCTCGAAAATACACTGAAGGAAACAAACGGTCCTTATAGAGAAATAGTTAGTTCTCTTTTGTATCTTGCCAACACTGTACATCCCGACATAACGTATACGGTGAACGTGTTAAGTAGACACCAAATTAATCCCACTGATGAGGAGTGGAAAATGGTGAAACTAGTTTGTCGGTATCTGAAACACAGCAGAAGTCTGGGTCTTAAGTTTGAAGGAAAGCTCGATAACTTGCAAGGTTTTGAGATGCCAGTTTTGCTGACTGCAAAGGCTCGATTACAATGAGTGGATTTGTAATCAAACTGTACGGTAACACTGTAGCGTGGAAACCCACAAACAGTCCTACGTAGCCTTGTCGACATGTCAGGCTGAGTATATAGCAATGAGCGAAGCTTGGCAGGAAATGGTATCTTTTCAAAATTCATCAAGTTTGATTTTGAGAAACTCCTTCCCAAAATCCCATGACTCTCTGGTGCGATAACAGAGCTGCTGAGGCTAGTACTCAAGTAAGCAACACGAATAAACTCAGGCACATTACCGAAGTTCGAGAACATTATGTCTGAGAGTGCGTAGCCAGAAATCTAGTCAAAATCAGTTGGATTATTTCTAAGTAACAAATAGCAGATATATTCACTAAGGCGTTTCCTTTTAAATTACATGCTAAACTAACAAAATTGCTCTTAATCTATGATGTAGAATATTAATGTTTGCTTGTTTCATTTCAGACGCTAAATTATAATGCTGGATGACGTTGTTGGAAATCTGCTCGGGAGGGAGTGTTAAGTGTAAGCGAGCAGACTTCGGCTCGCCTGAGACTCTATGCGTGAAAGGCATCATGGGACTGCGCTCTCCCCCTCTTACCGGCCTCGCCGGCTAGCGCCGATGCCGCGGCTGAACTCCTTCTGTCTGAGCTGCAACTACTTGTGATCGATTGGTAAGAAACGAGTGCACCCAACCACACGACGCATCAGAAAATCCCAAGAACTTCAATTTGTCACCTAACAAAGAGATATTGATAAGGTCAAAGGCCCGGCGAAAATCGATAGCAACTAAAAGAGTAACCACACCCTTATCTACTCCCTTTCTGAGCTCGTCGACTATGTTAATCAGGACTGTGTGTGCACTATGATGGCTGCGGAAACCTGATTGTAGTGGATCGAGCAAGTGATTTGCTGCAATGAACTCATTTAATTGCTTGACTGCGACCGCCTCGAGAATTTTTGAAGGGGCGCAGAGGATGCTAATCGGACGAAAGTCACCTTCATCCTTCGGTCTAGCACATTTAGGGAGCGGCCGCACAATTGCGCACTTCCAACTGGCGGGAAAAATGCCAGACTGGAGTGAGCAGTCAAAAATATCAACTAAACACGGCAGAATAACGTGCAACGTTTGCAGAAGAGAGCTGAGAGGGATGTCGTCAGGTCCCCTTGCATTTGAGCGAGCAGAGAAGATTGCATCGAGAACATCACTCGCTTCGATGTGTCTAAAAAAGAATCGTGATTCCGGCGATACCCTGGCCGTGGGGCGAAGGTCGCGCAAGGAAACTGCTATATCGTTGCCGACGAAGTGTTCGATAAGCCTAGTAATCGAGATGGGTAGCGTCCCCGAGTCCCTGGATTTCTTGTTCAGGCCCATCTCGTCGATAATTTTCCACAGCTCACGTCCGCCTGTGCAACTGTCTAGTTTTTTGCGATAATAGGAGGCTTTCGAATTTCTTATTGCCGTCTTTACCTTATTACAGAGGCGTTTATATACTTCGTCATTTCCGTCATACTTTTTAAGTTGATTCTGTTCCTGGTTACGTTGTCTAATCAATAATTTTAATTCGGGGGTCATCCAGGGCGTGGGCTGCTTTTTGACAACGAAAGTACGATAAAGGGCATGCTTATTGTATAAGCTCAGCAGCAGAGCAGAAAATAACTCGACCTTGCTATCTACATCGGGCGCATAGATTACCTGAGACCAGTCTATTGCTCTAAGATCCTGTTCGAAAAGTACAGGATCAAAGTGTTTAAACAAGCGACGAGTGATAGTGCGCGATGTGCTTTGCGGTAACTGAAACTTTAATGTGGAGAACAGAATATCATGCTCAGAGATGGACGGCGCATGGGTTTGAGAAAAGAAAGACACTTTAGAGATGTCACTAACACAAATGTAATCAATTGTAGTGTGGGCATGTGCTCTGTGGAAGGTCGGGTTGAAAGAGAGCGCCTCGAGCCCACAAGTCGTCAACGAACTGAGCAGAATATTGCGAGGCCTAGAGGGCAGAACCCAATTTATGTTGAGATCACCGAGAAGACAAAGAAAGTCATACGCGAAATTGCAGTTGATGAGAGCCTCTTCAACGTCACTCCAGTAGCCCGCCTTCGGAGGACTATACACTACAAGACACGCGATTGTAATCGATTCAAAAGTCAATTGGGCTAAAAGAAACTCTGGCCTGCCAGTATAACCTTCGGAGGAGCTGGCACTAATACGGGCCCTAATAGAGTCGTGCACATACAACGCGACACCTCCGCCTCTCTTTACCGACCTATCAGCACGAAGAAGGTTATAATGCGGGATTTCAACTGCACGTGATAAAGTCGCAGGTTTGAACCAGGACTCGCTAATGGCCATAACATGGATTTTCCTACGCAGAATGACCGATTCAATGTCGGTAAAGTGCGCTTGTAGAGATTGAGCGTTAATGTGCGCAAGCGACTAATCCCTAGTTAAATTAGAGTTCGCCATAGTCGATATGACTCATTTTCTGCTCAGTTTGTCTACGCAAGACAGGACATTTAGCCTGATCCGACGCCGAATGTGTTGTGGCCGTATTTTTAGCGATTACACAATTAATACAGCGCAGGGAAACCGATTTGCAGGACCTGCTTTCATGAGCTCCGGAACAGGATCCGGAGCACACATTGTTCGCGCAGTCCTTAGCTATGTGTCTAAACCGCTGACATTTATAACATTGCTTAACTATAACGTGGTCCGAAACGCGACAAGCAGACCAGTCAATGTAAACCCTTTGAGAGAGAGAGAGAGAGAGAGAGAGAGAGAGAGAGAGAGAGAGAGAGAGAGAGAGAGAGAGAGAGAGAGAGAGAGAGAGAGAGAGAGAGAGAGAGAGAGAGAGAGAGAGAGAGAGAGAGAGAGAGAGAGAGAGAGAGAGAGAGAGAGAGAGAGAGAGAGAGAGAGAGAGAGAGAGAGAGAGAGAGAGAGAGAGAGAGAGAGAGAGAGAGAGAGAGAGAGAGAGAGAGAGGAGAGAGAGAGAGAGGGAGAGGAGAGAGAGAGAGGGAGAGGGAGAGAGAGAGAGAGAGGAGAGAGAGAGAGAGAGAGAGAGAGAGAGAGAGAGAGAGAGAGAGAGAGAGAGAGAGAGAGAGAGAGAGAGAGAGAGAGAGAGAGAGAGAGAGAGAGAGAGAGAGAGAGAGAGAGAGAGAGAGAGAGAGAGAGAGAGAGAGAGAGAGAGAGAGAGAGAGAGAGAGAGAGAGAGAGAGAGAGAGAGAGAGAGAGAGAGAGAGAGAGAGAGAGAGAGAGAGAGAGAGAGAGGGAGAGAGGAGTTTTCCGGTTGCAACGAGACAGCTGTCTCGTGCAAACACTTATAGAAACTCAGCCGCGCACACACCGACACGGGGCCGAAACAACAAACAAAAAGGCGAACTCGCACGATCAGGAAGGCGAATCCGTACGAGCGCGCGCGTAGAGAGACAACATCGATCTGAGCCCTGTATACACTAGCGTACAGCGCCTGGCTATATAAGACCAGCCGCCGGACTAGGAGGAAAGTTCAGCTCGAGCGTTCAGTCTAGGCAGAGCCGTGCGCACGCAACACTGTATAGAAGGACCCAGCGAGAACAACCCGAAGACCTACCATCTCGTGAGCACACGTGACGGTCATTCCACTGCGACCGCCCGTACTCCTGATTACCATTGTGTGCACCGAGGTAACCAGGGAACCCAGGAGACAGAAAGACGACCTCCTCGTGAGCACACATGGACGCCGTCTCTAGATCTCACCGACCGTACGTAACACCATACCGTAGTTTGCCTTGCCTCTGTGAGCGCACAGGGTAAGGAAAACTCCGAGTCAAAGAAAGTGTGCCCACGTCTTTGTCAGATACCGCCAGTCGCTCTACACCGTAAGCACCGATGTCTCTTTCTCACTGTGCGCGCACAGGGTGGTCAGGAACCGTAGCACCGGAAAGCATGTAGAAGCAGCGTAGCTGTGCGCACACGCCTCCGCAGCTGACAAATGAAACGCTAATCGTCAGACACACCCACACTCGCACTGTACCGTGCCGTACCGACAATATTGTAAAACTATTCCTTACCGAGACTCTGTAACTATATTGTAAACGAAATCATTCTAAACCACTCGTGTTGGTTTATCTGTTTCAGATTGGAGAGAACGTAAACTCCAAATGTAGAATAAGTTCTGTAAATATATGATCATTTACTGCAGATAAGCTTTATTACTTTTCATTTTCCCATTCCGAATCCTGGTTCCGACTGAGACATTCGGCACAGGGGGAACGCAACCGTTACACGCTGTTTGCTTGTTCATTAGGGTACATTAGGACTCAATAGGCCAAAAAAATTGTCACATAAAGATAAAATTGTGTTATATATGTATACAAAATTTCAAATCAATCCAAGTTATCTGTGTGAAATTAAAAATAATTATTTTTTCGAGTTTTAAATGTTGTGTGTTGCCTTAAGAGGCAAACTCAAAAATGGTAAAAGTTAGCGGTATTAGGGAATAAAACTAAAAAATGGATCACTTGATTTTTCCACAAGAATGTATGATATTTATATCTATGTTCAAAGTGCAAAAGAATTTAACTCTGACTTAACCCATTAATAATACTAATTTTTCTTTGACATAGTCTTTCAATATCCGTTTCCCTACGATTATTTTCTTTGCTTATCTCGAAAGCTAGTAAGTTAGAAGTAGATCAATGTGTTTTCAATATAATTATTTATCAAGAATAGAGATTACATATATTAATTATATTTACATTTGCAGGTAACAAAATCATTAAGAGGAACAATTAACGATATTCAGCAAAAAATCGGAAAACGCATGTACGAAGCCTGTTTATCAGGACGAATGCCGGAAAATAAAGATTTGTGCCTTAAAGAGGATCTTATGAAAATTAAGAGGTAACTGTTTTTATCGTAGCCAAATCTTATCACAAACAACTGGATATTAAACCAAACTAACAGTAATCTTCTTGTAATAGGATGGAATAATTAAAGATAATTTAATAAGCATGAACGCGGTTTATTACGACGTACTATGTTATATCCTTTTCGAAGGAGATAATCTTTCTGATACTGTAGGTTGCGCCATCGTAGAAAAGACAATTGTACATTCATCCAGACGACGTCAATAAACTTCCCGATATTATCAAAATAAATTTTAACGACACCTTATATTATCTCTATCCGTCGAGAGATGCTATCAAATGCTTCGTCTGCAAACTAGAAGGACACATAGCGAAACAACGCCCACGTGCCAATTCTATTGAATAAAACAAAATTTTACCTTTTCATGGCACAAATAACTCTACAGCAGCTGATCCCTCTAACGAACTGAGCATACTGGATAACTTTTATAAAGACAAGGTTTCAAGAGAACACACCAACAAAGGGGCATTTAACCAGCCTTTTAGCATTGATTTGGCACGCTCACAATCTACTAAAACATTATCACCTTCACAAACGGCTTTGGAACAAACGCCTCCTTTCGCAATCATCGTCATTGACTTCGACACTCGCACTTAGCAAAGCCTCGCATCTATAACAATCAGAAGCAAGTCTCGAATCTCTTACCGAAATAAACCCTCCGTCTACTCATAAACCCAACACACGAAAGAAGGTCAAGTCAGATCAGAATCAAGAAACCAACATAACGTCTAAATTGGACTCCCAACTACAAGAATTGAAGCACACAATAGAAGACCCTGCCATGAATTTTCCACTAAATTTTTTATGGGCGACTTTAACGCATATAATACGATCTGGAACTGTCAAACAACCAATACCAACGGGGATAGACTATACGAAAGTTTAACTAATTCCAATATGTTCTTGTTCAATTTCAATACACTTTCACATGTCACACGTGGAACTGGTACTCAATCTAATATTGATTTAATACTCTCATCTACCAACCTTTCCAACAGAATAAATCCTAGAGTAATAGACGATACCTTGGGCTCTGACCACCACCCGATAAAGATTGACGTACATATAGACAAAAGTATCTACTTCAAAAGTCATTCAATATTGAATCAGTAAGAACTGATTGGGGTAACGTCGAAGCAGTTCTCGATAACAATTATATTCACTTCTTGTCATCCGAATTTGTAAAATTTTCTGCCAGCGAAAAATATACTGCATTTACTAATATTATATCTAACGCGATAATATGTAGCACCCCAAAGAAATGTAGAGTGAGTACTAAAAGGCACCGGAATCCCGTTTGCTGGTGGGACATGGAATGTGATGAAGCAAAAAGACTTCGCAAAGCTGCCCTAAAAAATGGGAATTTTCTAAAAATAACGACGACTTTATACAATGTAAAAAATCTTGTGCTATAGCAAATAAAATCTTTAAAAAAAAGAAAAAAGAAAATTTTGTTAATTTTTCAGAAAATATTGACTTTGGAACGGATCCAAATTAAGTTTGGAACACTGCCAAAACTTCAAAAAATGCATGGATTAAATTAAGCCCAACCACTATTCCGCGAACCACCGGGAAAGAGAAAAAAATCGATTCTACACTTAGTAAAATAAGCCCCCCTTGGCGCCCGACAAATCCATATTGGTTACCGTCTTGTGAAGAACGAATTTTTAGACTCTCTATTTAATCTAGTTGAATTCAATATTGCTCTAGAATCCAAAAATAATTACGCTTCTTGCGGTTTGGATGGTATTGACTATGAAATACTACAGAGATTGCCAATTAAGTATAAAATAATAATGTTAGATATCTTTAACGAAATGTTCGAAACCGGCTCATTCCGCAGTGAATAACAAAAATCATACGTCGATTTTATAAAGAAATCGATTGGCCTTAACGTCAGACCAATTAGTTTAACGTCGTACTCATGTCAACTTTTTGAAACCATGTTGAAAAATAAACTGCAATGGTGGATTGAGATCAATAACATTCTTCCCAAGAGCCAAACTGGATTTCGCAAAGGGCAATCTACCATCGAAAACATGACCGGTCTTACTTTAAATGTGGAGAAGGCCTTTAGTAATAAAAATTCTTGCTGCATTTTTGGATGTAAAGGGCGCATTTGACAATGTGAATGTTGACATTCTCTTGCAACAATTGGCAAAAATTGGGTGCCCTTCAAGACTGGTCAAGTTTAAAACATTTTTGGCACACGAATGCCATATTTACTTCGAAATTAATAGCGACCAGTACAAAAAAATCTACAAAGGTGTTGTCCTCAGCCCTCGTTTATACAACATATATGTGTAAAAAATTTGTGACAATTTACCGAAAAGCGTCATGGTATCTCAATTTGCCCACGATATAGCGCTTTATTGGAAAAGAGGATCCTTAGACTTGTGTAAAAATATACTTGAAAAAGCTATCTCGACCGTGAATTGCAATCTCAATAATTTAGGGTTAGAATTAGCTGCACATAAAGCTGTACTATTACACTTTAATAAAAGAAACATAAAACCAGGAGAAATAGAAATTTTCGTCAACAACACTCCCATCAAGTCCAGTGAATCGGTTCGATTTCTCGGTACAACTTTTGACTACAAACAAAATTTCAAACTACACATTAATCAAATTAGTAACAAAGTCTTTAGAGCTTTGAATATGTTCAAATTTCTGAGGGGCACCTGGTGGGGAACTCACCCTACCACGTTATTAATCTTTTACAAAAGTTTTGTAAGGTCAATCATTGACTATGGGAGCTTCATATATATTCCCACACAATCTCAGCTCCAACAAAAACTCGAGAGAATACAATACACAGCCATAAGATTAGCTTTAGGATATAGAAGAAGCACTCCTTCTAATATTCTTTTGCCAGAATCCAAACTACCCTTTATTCAAGAAAAAGCCAAATTTTTATGCAATTTATATTTGAACAAAATACTCTCCAATAACGGGCTTAATATCTATAAAAGTATTATGAATTTCTTTAAACTAATATCAAACAAAAATAACAACCGAAAACTTAGTTATAGAATTCTCCAAACCCGGTTCGCAAAAATTAATTTATTCCGCGAAACAATCTCTACTGTTAATCGGTGCTGAGCTGGTCACAACAATCTTACCGCTTTCCTAGTGCGTATTGGGTTAAAAGAAAACTCTCATTGTGAATTTGGCGACGAAAGTCAGAATATTAATTACATTCTGTGGCAGTGCTCTGCCTTTAATCAACAACGAATATCTTTCATTCGAGATTTGTACAAACAAAAAATGTATTTTCCACTCTCATGCACTAACCTACTGGCCAATCTGAATATACAAATCTGTAAAACCTTACACACCTTCGTTAAAAATTGTAATCTATAAATTTAGTATGTATTTTTGCTAGGCTAAATTTATATTTTTGTATGTTTTCCTTGTACTAATTCATGCAATGCAAAATAACTTTCTCAAGAAAGTTCAAATTGCTTAAATAAAAAAAATAAAAGAGAGAAAATGACAAATAAAATTTTGAATTATCTTGTGGCACTATGTCTGTTCCAAGTTGTTCGCTGAGATTCGTGGTACTGTTCAATAATGTTCACGAATTTATGCGCTAAAAAAAAGTAATATAAAAAATTCTGTAATTAGAAATAAGAGCGTGTCGACAAGAAGTTAGATTTACATACGACATAAAGATACCGCTAGTACTGACGTTACATAATATACTAATTCTATTTACTTATGGATAGAATCTTGGAACTCTGGATACAAGTGTGACAGAAATATAAGCAGTGTTCTAAAACTGATTTAATCTTTAACGAAAGAAAAATAAAGCGGATTAAAGAAAGTGGCTAATCAGCCTTGAAACTCAAGGTCAAATGCGCTAATATATAAAATAAATAGATGTTTCTTGACGTCGTTTTGTTAAATTATAATATTTTCATAAACTAAAATTTATTGTTGTTGGTTTTTGTATAAGAAATCCAAAACTAATTATTATTTAATTAATTCAACTATCTGATGTAATGATATCAATACTTTAAAAATGATTTAAATATGTTATATAGTGGGCTGGGCTAGAGTGCAGCAACACCATTCTGGGCAAATGTTAACTTCCAAGGTCCACGCACTGCCTACTGGAAACGTTCTTCGTCGAGTCAATAGTCTTTGCAATGACGTTTTAACGGGAGCGGCTGGTCTACTGCGCCGAGGTATGAGCGGACGCGTTGTCCATCAAGAAACGAGCAAAGGCAATGACGAGCGTGCAACGCACCGAGGCACTAATGGTAAGAATTGTGTGCTCATACCAGGCCGTGTCGGAAAACGCGATTCTAGTCATAGCGGGCGTTATCCCGATTGACCTCCTCGCATTGGAGCGGAAACGCTTGTACGCTAGAAGTGGTACGGATGTTGAAAGGGCAGACACTGCGACATAAGAACGAACGAAGACGCTTGAGAAATGGCAGACGAGGTGGACGACGCACGCACAAGGACGCTCGAGGCACAGACTGATACCGAACGTTGGACCGTGGAAAGATAGGAAATATCTTAACAGGATGAACAGTGTAACGATACCATAACGTACTGTGGACATGCTTGAGACGACGCGAAGCACACCTTCTTTGTGTTCCATCGTTGGACCGATCAGCGACAGAGTGTCGCAAGAGACAACGTGACAGCACTCATGACAACCAGCGCTGAAGCTTGGAACTACATCGCGATATACGTTGGTAGTATTTTGCGGAGTAAGAAAGCAGATGGATGTCTAGAAAACCGAGTGACAGAGAAAGAGAAAGAGTACTGCAGTAGTATTAAATGAATGAATCAATGGAATGAATGTTACAAAAGTTCACAGTCTCCTACCAAAAAAAAAATATTATATACCATAAAATAAATTAAAAATCATTAAATATTTTTAGAAAGTTTATTATCAAAACCATATTACAAAATATATTATATCATAATTTGTCATATTTGTTATTTTATAAAATTAACTTGTAATATACATTATGCTTAAGTCATAAAATTGAATACATGTATCACAATAGACAAAATTATATATATAATATATATACATATTTGAACACTTAAACATTAAATATACCGAATATATATATATATGGGTCATTCTACGTCAACCGTGGCGAAATTTTTTTAATCTCGCCCAAATTTTTTTCTCAATTCCATATACTCCCAAACGAACATAAAATAAATTTCAGACCTCAAGGTGCCTTGGTTGCAAAGTTATAGCTATATCCAAATTTGACATTAAAGATTTGTTTACTTTTCTCACCAAACTAAGTGATTCTTTTAGGCATGTTAGATCAATTTAGCTATACATATATATATATATATATATATATATATATATATATATATATATATATATAGAATAGAATAGAATAGAATAAGATTTATTTGACAAGTCAAAATAGTGTACATTCCACGTTCAGTGTATAGAGCTGAATATCACAGTCATTTACAATTTGGTATTATACCACAGCAGTCGTTTACAATTTGCAATATTATAACAGTTATTTACAATTTTGTATTATACCATGTCGTTTTATAATTATTATCATGTACCATTATAAAAACTTATTCTATCGCGTCACTAAACAACAGTGCGGATTAGAATTGAAGTCAATCACAGTCAGGTATCACAGCATTAAATTTACATACCAATTATATTACCATCGCCAACACAGGCTCAGTCTTTCGCTACATTCAATATGTGGCTATGCTGTGCCAATTTAAACCATGACAGCGAGGCCATATTTTTTATTCTATCTGGCAGGGAGTTCCATAATCGGGCTCCAAACACCCGAAATGAACTCTGGTCCACCTCTGTGCGTGATCTCGGTATCGCCAGTTCCCTTGACACCCTACCCGAGGACCTGCACTGGTTCCTTCCAAACAGGGTAGAAAGATACGGCGGTTGCCCCATGGAATAAGCCTTGTATACATGTACCGCCGCGGAATAGGCTCTTCGATCATTAATGTTTAGCCAGTTCAGTTCCTTTCGATGAGGGGTAATGTGCTCACCCCAACTAACACCCCTAATGTATCTCACACATGAATTCTGTAACCTCTGCAGTCGCGTCTGAAGCTCCTGCGACACATCAAGATAGACTACCGAGCAATAGTCCAGGTGAGAAACAGCCAAGGCAGCAGCCAACTGCTTGCACAACACCTCGGTGGTACATGATCTAAATGATCTGAGCCCAAAAAGAGCTCTGTTAACTTTACAACTAACTGCGTCCACCTGTGGCTTCCATGTAAGTTTAGAATCCATGACCACTCCAAAGTTAGTTACCGTGACGACGAAGGGCACCAGAACGCCGTTCTGAATCTCGATACCCGGCAGGTTCAGTTCCTGTAGCTGATTAATATTATATTCAGAGCCAAATATTATTGCCTGCGTTTTTTTAGTATTGAGACGTAACGCATTCTCAGATACCCAGGACGACACGGCGCGCGCCACAGCCGACATGCGGCCCATCCCTCCCCCACAAAGATCATCCCTCGCGACCTGAGTATACACCTGTAGGTCATCCGCGTAAAGCAAGTGCGTGACACCGTTAGTCAGATACCCCTCCAATTTGGATAGAACGTCTTACAAATCATTTATGTAGAAGCTGAAAAGAAGGGGCCCTAGTATCGAGCCCTGTGGGACACTTAGTTTTAGTAACCACTCTCTGATTACGACCCGTCATAAAAGATTTGACCCACAGGACTTGACTACCGATTTTGAGAATCCTAATCCAATCAGCTTGCGAAGTAACTTGGAGGGTGATATTGTGTAAACGCCTTGCTGAAGTCGAACATTAATAATATGGTCAGCAGTCACTTCTCACTGTCAATTCCTGTCCTAATGTCTTCTGTTAGTTTAATCAGCGCTGTCTGCGTTGAATTATAATGTCGAAAACCAGTCTGAAGAGGGTCAAGAACCCTTTGCTGTTCCAAGAACTCGACAATTTGGTCGTATGCTATCTTTTCCAAGACCTTGGAAAGAAAACACAAGAGGGCTAGTGGACGACAGTCCGAAATAGCTGATGGAATTGCTGTCTTTTTAAGTGGTACCAGATGTGTTCTATTCTAGGCCATAGGAAAGATCCCGGTTGATAGTGATGAATTAAATAGGGTTACCAGATATTGACCGATAATCGGCAACGATTTAGCGATGATGTTTTGCGGTATACCATCCTCACCCTTTGCTTGAGACGAGAAGTGAGCAACAGCGAGCACGACGTCAGCAAGGGTAACAGCACGAAAAGTGAACCCTGCCTCACCAGCCGCCGCCACGATGCCACCCAAATCCGCCTCGCCCTCAAGGTCCGATATGGATACTCCAGCGAAATGATTATTCAATTCGTTCGGGGTAAAGCCGTGCAGGTCATTCTTGGCTTTAGAAACTAAACCAAGATTGCATAACATTTTTTTGTTATCGAGCGCGTCGAAGATTCTACTGTGAATATAAGCTTCACGCGTGTGCACAGTACGTTCCTCTGCCTCCCGTACCAGAGCCTGGTACTCTGTCCATAGGTATGTCCGTCCCGTACGTTTATAACGTTTTTGTGTTGCGTCTCGTCGGTTGTAAACGTCTTTCAAGTTTGCATCTGCCCAAGGAGGATGCATTTTCCTCCTTGGTCTAAATTGCTTAAGCGGAGCAAGCTGCTCAATGACACCCATGGTATTTTGATAAAGGTGTTCTAGTCTTGTGTCATCTCCACTGTCTGAGTAACTAACCGGCGACCAATCGCAAGCAGCTAGCAGGGATGATAATTCCTCCGTGTTAATAGATTTGTAGTCACTGTACTCGAAACCGCTGAGAGTCGGAGGTTTAGCAGTTCGAAAATCAATTTCAACGTCAATTATATTGTGTCTGCTTGGAAAGGTCGCTAGGGAGTTACTTGCATTCAGTACTGCATTGCCATCGTCAACGAGGAGCACATCGATCCAGGTGTGAGAATCTCCCACGTGATGCGTCGCACCGTGCTCAACAAATTTAAGATTTAATTCTCGCGTGATCTCACGAAAACATTTTGTTGGCATTCAGGTCTCCCATCACAATTCTGCAATCATAATCCACCGAGTATGTGCGCAGATCATTAACGAGATCAGAGTCATCCAAAACTGAGACGCCCGGTGGATGATATATTAATGCAGCAAATACCGATGGCATGGTACCCTGCTGCACGCTGCAGAACAAGTACTCTGGAACGCCAGGTTTTCCCTCCACCGGCGTTGGTGAAGAACATAATCGAGTCGCTTTGTAGTCGTTTCGGACGTAAAGGGCAACTCCACCTCCATGCTTGTTCCTATCCTGCCTCATAACGGAATATCCATCAACCTGAGGAAATACGCCGTTGACCTCACAGCCGGATCGCGTCTCTGCCACGCCAAACAAGTGATATGAGGGGCGAGCACACTTCAGAAACTGGCTAAACATATCCATATGTGCATAGAGCGAGGTTGCATTGAGGAAACCCGCTTTAAGTCCTTCCCTGTTTGCCTCTCCTTTACTTTCATGACCTAGTCACGCCTGGTTTGTCACATCCGATGCCTGACTCTGTTCCACCGACTGCTCAACAACTATATTGGAGACTTTTGTATCCTCGCTGACCGCAGTCGCGTCATAAGTCTTATTTTTATTGGTATACGAAGCTATCAACGCATGTAGGTCGGCCGCTGAAGTAAATTCATGCGTTTTTTCTCCATCCCCTCTCCATTTTTCTCCAAACATATTTAAAACCTTAACCACGTGCAATCAGTTTAAGATTGTTATATCGGGTGAAATCTTCTTTATTTAAATATTCATTAATAAAAATTTTACTCTGAATCACGCTATTACGCGTTTCCTCACTAAGTGCAATAATGTCGACTTGCTTCGCGTTAAATGCTGTGAGTCTCTCTTTCGAACGCATGATATTATCCACAATATCCCGATGACAGAGGCAAACCACCCAAGGTACGTCGATCCCGACACCCCCGTCCCGCTCTTCGGCCTCGCTTCGGGTCTGAGCAGGCGCGTAGACACAAGGTCATCCCTCGATATCGAAAGGGCAACCGTAGTGAGGACAGCATACACTACGTCTGTGCACATGGCATCAGTTCCATCACATATATTGGATATTACAATCCTTGCTGAATCCTTACCACAAGCCGGTTCCCCCGCCCGAGAGACGCCTCCGCTCAGCTCTGGAGCAAGACCCTTCGCCGATCGAGGACCCCGAGGTCGACGTCGCTTGTTTTGCGTTCGAAACCCATCCAGAGCTGGCGCGGTGCCAGTTTTATTGTCATCCGCATTGTTGTTAACGTCATTAACTTTAAATTCTACATTGCTTCTTGGGCATAGAGTAATGTCATGATTATCAAGCGATACAAATATTCGCGATTCATCTGCAACACTAGGACGACACTGAGACCCCTCGGCGATGCCGCTACCTCCCGTGCCGGCAGTGAAAGATGTTATTGAGTATTGAATTCTCCCACAGAAGCAGCAGACGGTCGTTTATATATTTATTTATTTATTTTATTACCAGTAAAAATTTACATATTATATTGCATAACAATAAACTGTCGCAGAGATAAACGTAGTTATCTGTTTGCGACACCAGCGTAACCTTATATAGTAAAGTGACTTACAAACTAATCAACCTCATAAGTTTTGACCTATAATTACCTTACACTCTAGAAAGATTACAACAAAACATATATTCATATATACTCATTTTAATTTTGAGTTGAATTCCCATTTTTTATGAGTTATTCCTAATCCATTTTTTAGTATTGATTTATAATTATTTGTATTAATACTCTTTAATTCATTTGGTAAGTCATTAAACGTACCGATAGCTTTTACATAGCTATTTTTATTACTTTGCGGAACTTGTATGCTTTTTTTCTAGTTTTACTGTTTGAATTGATGTATTCATGCTTTAAGACTTCATAGTAATATATCAGCAATTCAGATGCAAACATTTGTCTTAGATTCATAGGACTATCTGCGAGTATAAACTGATTTTTTTTTATAATTTTCAAAATTTTGTTTTGTAAAGATTGCAATAGATTTAAATTATTCGAGTATGCTTTTCCCCATCCTATTATACCATAACTAATAATACTGTGGAGTAGCGCATAATATATCATCCTTAATGTTTTTATATCCATAAATTTAGATGTTTTTCTCATAACAAACACTAAGCATTTGGTCTTATTAATTATATACTCTATATGATTTAACCATTTCATATTATAATAAAAAATTATGCCTAAAAACTTTGCATCTTGGACTCTATTTAATGTTTTATCATTGATTTTTATTCGTATTTCATTTGGAACGCTATTACAATAATTTCCAAATATCATGTATACAGTTTTGTCAACATTTAATGATAATCTATTAAGTGCAAGCCAATTGTCAATTTTTTGTAGGTAATTATTCATTTGTTTCTACTGCTGTCCAGTTAGGATCCGTAGATATTATAGCTTATCGTCTGCATAGGAAATAATTGAATGGTTTGGCATACTAGTTAATAGATCATTTACATAAACAATTAAAAGTAAAGGTCCTGATACAGTACCTTGCGGTACTCCAGTCTCTACTTTCTTATTAATGCTTTCACAATCATTGATTTGTACTCTTTATTGTCTACTGTCCAAATAACTAGCTATAAGTTTATTTGCTTTGCCTTTAATTCCGTAGTTATATAATTTATCCAGTAGAATTTTATGATAAACTGTATCAAAAGCTACTTCTGTTCTAAATTTATTTCCATTATGTCCAAATCTACCACAATTATAACATGGTTGTAAATTCAGATCGTCGTATACTTTGCAGTTTTGGTATCCTACAAAAATTCTATTTTTGTTCTCTCGGATGTGTTTATATATTTCCGATATTACTTCCATTATTACGCTATGTAATCTAGTTTTCTTATTTACAAGAGTATGTAAGGCTATTGCTTTCGTTTCTTTCTTTTTAAAGTTCCTGTATTTATGTCTTCTTCTAATGTTTTTAAATCCATGTTTTTATAATTATCTATACCGACAATTTTTATTCTTGGTTTTTTAATTTCTTCTCTTGCAATATTACATATACTTGATAGTTTTTTACTTAATATTTTTCTGCTTTAATTGCGCTTGTTTCATTCATACAGCTTATAAATATCTCACTATCTTTTTTAAATATTACTCTTTTTGATTGTATTGCTTTTTCCTTGTTTAAGTATTGTGTAACGTATTTCTTGAGATCATTTCCATCAGCTCTGTTTTTCTTTGTTATTGCAATTTCGATATACGTTTTTCTATATTGGGTTCAATATTTACTATTTGCGCATATGTTTTATTGTTTACTTTTTGCACTGTTAATAAATGATCTTTTAGAATTTTATTTTTGTCTTGTACCTCCTCAATCAATGTTTTTAACAATCTATTTTCTTTTTTCAAGCTTCTATTTTCAGTGATTAGATCATTAACGTCCTGCGTACTTATATCACTACCGTTATCAGCATCTTGAATTTCCTCTAATATTTCTTGTCTAACAGTTGTTTTCAAGGACAGTCTCATTTGTACGAAGAGTTCCCTGGCTTCTTCGTTTAGTGTTGATTCATCACAGTTTGAGGTTATATCGTACTCTGGTCATATTCCCATGTGTTCAGTAATATATTTTTTGTTGTTGTATCTTTCAAAGCAACTTTGATCATACACACCACCACATATTATACTGTTATGTGACAACTTTACGATATTCACATTCGAACAATTATTTCGAATGTGAAATCGAGAAAGTTCCGCACATAAAAAGTACAGCGAGACTCAAGGCCACAAAAGTATCAGGTAGCCAAGAATCTCGCTGACCTAAACAATTTCCCCTCCACTGCTCAAGACCGCACGTGCGAAGCCACGCTGCAGTCTTGAACTTTGCACCATCGACAGGTCCCGTAAGGCCTAATGAGTGCGACGAGTGCAGACGCACTGACGTCAAGATGGGGAAGTGGAGCTTGGAGACGCGTGGGAGGTCCGGATATACTTCCGAAGCGTCCCCAAGCCACGCGACCTCAGGCACTCCGATTCGAGCCGAGCTGCCGAACGGACGACTGTTTTTCAGTAGTTTTTTTCCTCTTTTGTTTTACACTTGTTTTATTGTTGTTCAGAAAAATCAATTGTTATATTTTCATCATTTGTCATTTTCAAAATTAACGGGTATAGACACATATTATAAACATTGAGCCAATTAATAATAAAAGGAGGACCAAATAAAGCCAGAAGCTCTTTCAAACGTGATTGGAGTGAATTTTGATTGATTTAACCCACACACATACCCTAAAAGGTTCCTTGGACCAGGAAGAGATAGGGGACCATAAACTTTGAGGTTGTTTAACAAGAGATAAGGAAGAGTACGAGGTAAGAAGCTTTATTATAAACAAATCCGCGTTTTAGTTGAGAGAAAGGTTAAGCTGACAGCCAGGAGAGATTCTAGGAGTGGAGTCTCTCCCGTAACTGTACAGTTGCGTGCGCGAGATCAACTCACGCAAAGATTTAATTAATATTGCTAGGTGACTCCACAATCACCTAACATATACACATCGCTATTGCAACACTTTCCTTTTGATGACATTTGTAGAAATTTAGATCCGCCTTGTCAGGTGGCATACTTTCAGGCGGCGCCATGTTGGCGATATTTGTTTGCAAATTATCTATAGAATACTGTAAGATATTTTCCGGAACCCAATTAACTAATTTTTGATCGGTTGACATAGAGGTAGTACTATAAATTTATATATATATATATATATATATATATATATATATATATATATATATATATATATATATATATATATATATATTTATAACTCTTCTTAATGCGCTCATCCCAACATCGGGTTAGACCCATTTTAACCCTTATAGTCACAGGAGCCGATATATTGGCTACCTTATTTTCTTTTTTTTACCTCAATATCTTTGCAATATCATGCTTGATTCTTGGATTTTTTGTATTTTCAGATACACATAGCCTTACTATTTATAATGCTGATGATATTTTATAAATTTATAACTATTAATTATTATTATAAACAAAAACATACGAAAAAAGTGAGTTTTCGAGAATCTAATTCGTTAGCGCAAAAATATGATCGTGAACATGTACAAAAAATATTTGGAAATCATTAACTGATTGTTCTAGATAACATTAGTATCATCGTATTAACAGAAAAGTATAATAACGGATTCAAAATGGCGGCCGTATTGATAAATAAATGACTATTTTCTCTTTGTTCGTGCCTTTACGTATATCAATATATATATTTCTTTATTTTTATAGATTTTTAAAATTTTTATGCTACGTAATGTAAAGGTTTATTTTATATAGGAAATTCAATATGGCCGATCCAATATGGCGACTCTACGGTTTCTTTATTTTACATGACAAAAAATACTGATTATTTTCACTAGCTACAAATCATGAGGTTAAGCAACCTCAAAAACATAGAAATAATACATTAACGTTAAATTTGTATTGTCGATCTAATTGCGTGACTGAAAGGGTTGATACGACTATAAGGGTGGTTTTCACCATATATAAGGGGTTGTTTTTATATTTATCAAATTTGTGACATCAGATTCGGATTCTACATTCAAAAATACATTGGAAACATATATTGCACTTCCATAATCATATGAATTGAATTGCGTGACTGAAAGGGTTAAAGGTATTGTTACAAAAGAATTTTGTGATTTTTTTCAAAGAAATTGAGACTGTCGAACTTTTGTTATAGCAATATAAAGAAAATCTCTATGTATTTTGTATATCTATAGATATTTCTAGAAAATTCTGAAAAAAGCTATAATACCCCTCGGACTGGAAGAAGTTACTGGTGCATTCAAACTGGTTTCCACACTGACCACAGCATACAGTCCGGCAATCAAGTTGACTGATGATGTCAGTCTTGGCATAAACAAAAAGAAAGTAACTCTTCTACTCCTTATTGATTTTAGCAAGGCATTTGACACGGTGTATCACGTTAGACATATCAGAAAGCTAACTTCTTTCGGCTTTTCTAAGCAGATTATCCGCTGGTTCGCCTTCTACCTCACAGGTACAGAACAAGTTGTCATTGGTGACAGCAACGAGCATTCCACGTTTTGACTCCTAAACATGGGAGTAACGCAGGGATCTGTACTCGGCCCTCTGTTGTTTGCGATACACATCAAAGACATCAGTTTCTGTCTGGATACCGACGTATCTCATCTCATCTACGCAGATGACTTGCAAATTTACAGCCAATGCCACCTTGAGGATATCAATCATCTGTGCGTAGTCTGGGACTGGTGCTTGATTCTGGCTTGTTTTGGACGCATTGAGCGTTTGCCGCTACAACTCTTTCTCAACCGCTAAATCTTACTTTCTTCGAGCGGCTGAAGGTTTGCGAGGTCGAGTCTCGTACATCATCAATGCCGAACTCATCCCTGTAGATGCGTGGGGCACCATGTTTTACGCAAAAGTGACATCGCTCAGTCGCTCATTTCACGTCGTATGGTTCTTCTCCACAAGCTAGCAAACCATACTCGTTTGAGTGCGATTTACCCATTTGATTGGGTTCGCCTGTAGATGGTTAGGTAGTGTCAGTTCGTGCTTCACGCCCTGTTGCACGAGGTACCCTTCCAGTTAACGTCCCTGAAGTCTGTGTCGTTATCTATAAGAAATAATTATGGGGCACCGTAGCGCATGAGGATGCGCTCCTGCAGGTTTCTAAGGATGGTCATTCCGCTCGCTTGTTTCACTGGGATGAATTCTATCCAGCGAGTAAACAGATCCTCGAATATCAAAATATATTTCTTGCGATGCTTAGTCTTGGGCTTTGGTCCCATGACGTCGCCAGCTATAACCTGACAGGGGCGCAGTATGACACGTCTCCCCATCAAACCTGACGATGGGCGCTGTTCGACTTTGCATTGCTTACTCATGAACGTACGCTTCCACGTCTGTATACATTCTGCACCAGTAATAGTAGATAGCGATGCGTGCGTACGTTTTCTGGTGCCCTTGAAGACGCGCTGATGGTTTATCATGATGTGCACGTAGGATTTGCTCCCGCTTCTCTTGTGGGACAACGATTTTCCACGCTTCGTTTTCTTGTAAGGACGGCGGAAACTCCTTGTCTGTCTGGGCGATAATAGTACAACTGTCCCTTGTGAATCTTGTACAAGGGGTTCTCGTTGTGCTTTTCTTTGATTTCAAGGACCGTTTGACGATAACAATCGTCGTGTGTGTCGTTGGCCCAGCCAACGGCGCTCACGGGTGCGTAATCTTCTTCAACAGATCGTTAGGTACGGCGTTGAGCTAGCCTTTCCTGTGCTCTACGCTGTAGACATGCCCCTGCATATCGGGCGCCCACCTTGCCAGGCGGCGTTTAGGTTTATGCAAGCTATATAACCAACGCAAACTGCTATGATTCGTGATAACCTTCAATTCATAACTTTCTATATGAGGCCTGAACCTTCTTATCGCCCAAATCACAGCGAACCATTTGCTCTCTGTGACAGTGTAATTTCTCTCGGCTTGCGACATGGTTCTGCTAGCAAATTCTAATACTTGCTCTTCCCCATCGATCACTTGTCTGTACGACGAACTGCGTCTCAAAGTTTGGGTCGTGGAGAACTGGCAAAGTCACTATCAGCGCTTTCACTTACTGGAACGCTACCTGCTGTTCCTCTCCCCACGCGTGTCTGTTATCCTTCTTCATCAGGCGATGAAGAGGTTCAGCGATAGACGCAAACTCCCGCAAGAACTTGCGATACCAAGACGCCATTCCCAGGAAACTTCTTAACTGCTTGAGGTCGTTCGGTGCCGGATATGCGATTATGGGCGCCATTTTTTCCGTATCTGGTCAAAATTCATTTGCCGAGCATTCTGGGCAGAATTCAGGACGCCGAGATACTTAACCTCTTCTCGGCAGAATACACTCTTCTCCCTGTTAGTCGTCAGCCCTGCATCGTTTTTCGCCTCAGTACCTTCTCGAGGTACTCGAGATGTTCTTCGAACTTCTCGGTGGCGATAATGATATCGTCATGATACGAGTAAGCAAAGGACTGGAGCTCTGGGTTGATCACTTCATCGATCATCCGCTGGAACGTCGTTGCAGCGTTGGATAAACCAAATGGCATACGCGTAAAGTGGAATATCCCTAGCCCAGGCACTGTGGGGGCGGTCAGTGGTCTAGCCTCCGACTTTAATGGTATGTGATGGTAGGCGGTATTAAGATACAACGTTGATATATACTTTACCTTCTGCAGCTTGCGAAGAATATCGTGCATATCGGGTAGTGGATAAGCGTCGGTCCTAGTAAGCGCTCTTACCTTCCGGAAATCGATGCAAAAGCGATATTGTTCATTTGCCTAGCACACCATCACTACCGGGCTTGACGAAGCATCTCCTCCTCTATCTTGTGCAAAATGGGATAATACTTCTGCTTACGGAACTAACTTACGGAATTGTCAACAAAAAACAAAAAAAAATTTTCCTCGTCAGTGAAGCTCTTAGCGCATAAGCACTTTGCACTTTAGTGCTGCCAACAGGTTGCACAGTTTCTACTCCAATCATATAGGCATTCAAACTAAATTTCAAAAACAAATCAAAAATGGAAAAGAAACTGCAGAATTTCGCGTATATTGGCGATTAATTACACGTGCAAATTTCAACGTAATTATACGTATATATTTCCCGCGGAATTGCGTGTATATATTTTTCACGGAATTATGCATATATCTTTTCCACTGAACTAGACGTGTACTTTCTCAGGCGGCGCTCACGCATACATACTGGCGTGCCGCTGCGTGCTCCCCTGTCTTCTTCTCTCTTGAATGCTGATGTTTCGCGTATGGTCTCTCTTTCTCCCGCACGCTGCTGCCGCACAGTAGGTTGAAACGGCTTTTATGGACAAAAAGCAATAGCGCCTCATAGAATAGAGCTACAAAAATAACCAGGGTGATTTTTGAATGTCTAATGATGTACTTGTATGAAAAAATAAGAAAAATATAGTTTCTATACGGGAAAGCCTTCAAAAATCCCCCAAAATTTGGATATAGCCGACAGCACCACGTAGGAGCCGAGCTTACCTATTTTCCCTCTTGATCGCTCCGCCGTGTCGGCCGCTCTTGACGCGCCAGAGCCGAAGTCCCGTGCAGCAGCGCTTCCGCTTCAGCGACGCCCTGCCAAGCGTTGCTGTATGTGGGCGATGCTCGACTCTGCTCCTCACCATTCCCGGCGACTATAAAGGCCAGCTGCAGCATCTTTAGCGCCGGATCTCGTCAACTCAGGATCTCGACCACCAGAGTTTCATTTGAGATTTTTGTTTTTCCTAATCACAGTTGGCCAGGACGGGTGGTTAGTCTGATCCACAACACCCATCCGATCATGTAATAATCATCCATTTTCTATGTATTATTTATGTCATAGTGAGAGCTATTGCTATGTTGGCATACTCAGGCTATGCTGATGTACACACCAGGAAGAGACTGGAGTCTTCTTTGAACAGCAGCATGTCAACTAGAGACGCCAAGAGGAAGATGGGAAGACGCCACCCTGCAGAATATCTTTGCTGCTTTGACGGAAATCCGTACTAAGCAAGATGAAGCAGTGGAGGTGCAGAGAGACACGGTGGAGAGGATCTCCGGGCTGGAAGTAAGGTTAGGCCCTCTTGAACAGCGCCTCAAAGCTCTTGACCTCCAGCCTTAGCTACAATCTCGCATGACAAATGCTGAGACAACCATCACCGAGCAGAAGGCTCAATTCCAGGAGTTGACGTCAGGACGCCTTATCTCCGAGCCCGGACACAGCAACTACAGCAACTACAGCAACTACAGCAGCATCAACCACTCTCCTCCTGCCAGCGCAGTCCTTTCCGAGATCGCCACCCTTCGAAGGAAACTGACCGCCATTAAACACCGGCAGAGGCTTTCACAGGATAGCTCATTTAACCTCCTGGCCTTCTCTGTTCTTTCTGCTCTCGGCCCCACTGTCTTTAGGAAGGACATAGCTGCCAAGATCATGGGACGACTCAATGCATCCACCAATACCTCGGCTGCATACAGCAGATTACCACCTATTGCTGCTCCACCCTGGCAACAAAAATAAAGAAGAGAAAAATACACACCTCCAAGTTCAGCGCCAACCTACTGGAGGAAGCCAAGGTCCTTGCCCCACACCATCAGGGGCTCATCAACATCAACGAGCTGCTTCCTCGAAAGATACATAAGCTGCGCGCCAGGGCCAGGCAGGAGGCCAATATGAGGCAGCGCTGCAGGTCGTACGTGAAGGATGGGAGGATCTTCATCCGTGCCGCTGAGGACAGAGAAAAAGCCACCATTATCAACAGCGATGAGGAACTGGCTAATTTTTTAGCCAAGAGGCCTCTGAACAACAGCTGCAAAGGCAACTAAAAACTGTTCACCTTATTCCACCCACACCACCAGCATCTTCATCTTCATCGCCGCTCACTAAATCTTCTCTTCATCCGTTTCCAAGGTAACTCTGTCCAATGTTTTAAGGGCCTGTCATTTCAATGCTAACTCCCTCACGGGATACATTGAGTTTGTGAGGTTTTTCTTGTCCACTCGTCCCCTCTTTTAGATGATAGCTGTAACTGAATACAGGCTAGACGACAAGGTAAACACCATACCCTTACTTGATAATTACACACTTCTTAGACGAGAAAGAAACAGAAACGGTGGAGGTGTGACCCTCTACATCCATCACTCACTTATAGCTACAGTTCTGACATCGTCGGACGGCGTGCAGTCAGGCAAGCCAGGGAAGCCAGAGTATTTTCTCTGCGAGATCTATGCAAAATGAGTCTCGCCCATTCCTGTTGATGTTGTTTATCGTCCACCTCATGCCCCTTTCATCCAAGGCAATGATTTCATAGAAAAACTTTCCACGCATATGCACAACTACTCGACAAAACTAATCATGGGTGACTTTAACGCTGACTAACTTTCGCTGTCTGAAGATACCAGGTTCATCAATGCCTTCATCAAGGAGAACTCCCTTAAGTCGGTTTCATATGGTGCAACACATCATATACCGGAAGACTGATACGCCTTTCATAAACGGACATGACCTCATCACGGCCACTCTCGATATACAGATACCACGTCACGTACCAAAAACATTTACTTACAGAAACTATAAACGAATCTGTGCCGAGTGATTGAGGGCTTATCTCGGTTTATGTGACTGGTTATTGTTCGAGACCTCATCACTCGACGACTTCATCGCCATACTCATCTCCAACTTGACTAACGCCACACTATGGGTCAAATGGCATTTTCGGTAACGGAAATCTAATATCTCAAGAACAAAAAGAGATAGCGACCCAAAAATTTTTTTTGGCTAAAGTTGTAGTAATGCGGATTAAGGGAAAATTATTGAGATTGTCATGATCCCCTATTTTCAGGATAAGAAACATGGTTAAAGTATTCACCTTTCGAAAATCGATTTTTTTCTCTTCTTTAT
Source organism: Muscidifurax raptorellus (assembly GCA_020010945.3). Classification (NCBI taxonomy): domain Eukaryota; kingdom Metazoa; phylum Arthropoda; class Insecta; order Hymenoptera; family Pteromalidae; genus Muscidifurax; species Muscidifurax raptorellus. Next base: position 1,017,353 of record JAHUUD020000031.1, read on the forward strand.
GGTGTATCTTAAAGAAAAATAGAGATATTGATACCATTTTTTTTAAGTTTGACGAAAACAATATAGATTAAGAACATATTTATTAGAATGCTATTATCCTCCCCCTTAGGGGGGAAATAGGAGGTAAGTGGACGAAAAATCGAAAAATCGCCGAAAAATATTGTACAGAGTTTTCGTGGGCAGTGAAAACGATTCCAACAAGCATTTGAACATCAGTCGCAACCTAAGGTATGATTTTTTGTTATAATCCCCCACTCTGAGGGATGATATGAGGGGTTAGAGGGCCAAAACTCGAAAAATCGAATTAAAATTGCTGAAAAAGATCGCACCGATGATTTTATTGCATGAATTTTTAAAGCAATAGCACTCCTATCGAAGGCTCCTTGTTAAATGGCTTTTGTTTTCTTCACTGCAAGATAAAAACTTTCGACCACCTTTTACATATTGCTTACAAAAACGAAGTTAAATAATGGGATTTGACTCAACATATTTACATATTTAGGCATTTGGAACTCGGAAGTTCATCGCCTCATCTACGCAAGCCTTCCACGTAGCCCTATCTTGTGCTACCGCCCAATTTCCTTCAGGTCCGCTTGTACGTTGTTTACCCACCTGCGTCTAGGTCTACCTAGAGGTCACGGTCTGTTTGGCTTGCCCCTTATAACACGCGCTACCGTGCGTTTTATAATCCCCCATTCTTGCTACATGCCCTGCCCATCTCAACCTGCGTGATTTTATTATTCTGGTGATATTCGGAGATCCATATAGATTATATAGCTCGTCATTATGTAATTTTCTCCACTCCCCGGTTTCCTCATCTTTCTTTGGCCCGTATATTTTCCGAAAAACCTTATTTTCGAATACTCTAAAACGATTTTCCTGTTCTTTAGTAAGTGCCAACGTTTCACATACGTACAAAATCACCGGCAGTATTATGGTCCTATATATCCTTATTTTAATGTTCTTGGACAGCAGCTTCGATTTTAATAATTTACTCACGACGAAGTAGCAAGAATTACCCGAATGGAGTCTTTTGTCGATCTCGGCTTTAATCTCGTTTTTATCAGTTATATTTGTGCCCAAATATCTAAATTCAGTAACCTTTACAAAAGTGAAATTTCCAACTCTGAGATCCCCTTCCTTTATGCAGGTGCCTTCCCTACCCATTACCATATATTTCGTTTTTGATTCATTCACTTCTAACCCTGTATCTGTAGCCGCTTCAATGAGAATTTCCGCGTTTCTTGCTACCGTTTCCCTATGAAGCCCCACTCTATCCAAGTCATCTGCATAGCTCAGAATCTCTGTTGTTCCACTATTAAGTGTTGCGCCTAGTTCGCTAGTTTGCATTTTCCTAACAGCATACTCTAGCGTTAAGGTAAAGAGTACCGTGGAGAGCCCGTCACGCTATTTCAAACCGTTGCGTATTGTAAAGGGTTTGGATATATTACCGTCTACTCGGACCTTTCCTGTGCTTCCGTTCAGACATATTTGAATTAATTTTACGAGTTTTTTCGGTACACCGAGAAGCACTAGGATTTGGTACATTTTGCTTCGCTTAATAGAATCGTACGCTTTTTTAAAGTCTATAAATAGGTGATGTATAATTTTGCAATATTCCCACTTTTTTCTAACAGTTGTCTCATGATAATCTCCTATTATATCTTCCGCGAATGACATGAGTCTGGCTTGTGTTACATTTGACAGAACTTTGTAGCACGTTGCTAAAAGTGAGATATCCCTATAGTTATTTCAGTCTGTCTTATCCCCCTTTTTAAAAATCAGTATAATGGTAGATTCATTCCAGTTTTCTGGCATTGTTTCATTCTTCCAAATAGCACATATTAGGTCATAAATTTTGAAAGTGAGCGCGGTTCCCCCGTATTTTAATAATTCAGCTGGTATAGAATCGTTCCCCGCGGCTTTACTGTTTTTTAGTTTTTTAATCGCGGCCTCCACTTCTTTATAATTTGGTTCCTCCATATGGAGTTCAGCAGTGTGGATTTCGTCCCCCATTTCTTCGTAATTTTCATGCACATTTAATAGCCTATCAAAATAACTTTGCCACAGTTTCAGCAGTTCGTTTTCACTTGTTACGAGGTTCCCGGCCTCATCCTTCATCAACTGTGACCTACTCTGAGAACCTTTTCTAATGGCGTTTATTCCTTTATACAGGGAGAGTCATTTTAATCTATGGATGGGAATTGTTCCAAAAGTAAGCGAGATACAAATAAATGTTTCAGCCAAAAGTTTTTCAGTATGGAGAGGGACATCGACCTGGCAAGGTCACTTTGACCTTGAAGGTCGTTTTCAAGGTTATTGCTCGAAAAAACCGTTTTTTCAAATAGGACCCCCTATTTTTTATTGCGGATTCGAAAAGAGCAAAAAATTTTAGGTAAAAAATGATTTACACAAAAATTTTATTTTGACCTTCACAAGGTCAAATTAAGGTCAAACGTGTAAAATCGCGAAATTTAGCTCATTTTCGCAGGAAAAAGCTTGTTTTGACACCGGATTAATAAGAAACAGGAAACTGTTTGTCAAGATTGATATTTTGGACCTTTTTATTATGACCTTGACAAGGTCTAACTAAGGTCAAATGTCAAAAACTGCAAGAATAAACTCATTTTCGAGGAAAAAGGCTTGTCACCGGATTCACGAGGAGCCGGAAACTGTATGTCAAAATTAGTATCATTGACTATTTTATTCTGACCTTGACAAGGTCGAGTCAACGTTAAACATTAAAAATAGTCTTAAAAAAAATAAATTCTCTTTTCTTCACTTACTTTTATCATTACCCAGAAACAGCGGCGTGGACGTAGAAAGTTCTGTTTCCTTCGGGGTGCTGGATTAGCGTGAGTCCCCTTGCCTCTCACGATGGGGTGCTGGATTAGCGTGAGTCCCCTTGCCTCTCACGATTAATGTAACTTACTAATTAACCACGGATTAAATGCTCGAAGTTACCTCCGTTTGCTTCAAGACACATACGTAAACGTCTTTCAAAACTGTCCACAGTTCTTAGCAAAGTTGCTCTAGGGATGGCCGTGCAAGCTCGTCTAATTCGGTCAATCATGTCATCTTTATTGGTTGGCCTTTGAGCGAAAACAACATTTAAGAATCCCCACAAGAAAAAGTCTGGCGATGTCATGTCTGGCGAGCTAGCGGGCCATTGAACTGGACCTCCTCGTCCAATCCACCTACCAGCATAGCGTTCATTAAAAATTGTCGTACAATTCTAGCAAAATGTGGCGCAGCGCCGTCTTGTTAAAACCATATTCTCAATATAGTTTCTAAATCGACATTTTCCAAAAGACCTGGTAAGTGATCTCTTAGCAATTTTAAATATATGAATCTATCAACGTTTCTATAAAAAAAGTAGGGTCCAATAAGATAACCGTTAACTATCCCGCACCATACCATCAAACTCCATAGATTTTGATGGTCTACAGCTCTGTGCCAGTGGGGATTTACATCCGACCAGTAATGACAGTTGTGTCGATTTAACTGTCCGTCGCTTTCAAATATAGCTTCATCAGAAAAAAGCACATATCGGAAAAAGTGAGGATCATTATGTATCATCTGTAAAGCCCACTGGCAAAAATTAACACGAGCTATCAAGTGCTGTGCTCTTAAAGGTTGTGTTAGAGTGATATGATAGGCATGGTAATACGCTAACAGCTCTCAAAATTCTTGAAACTGTTTTTTAAGGTATGCCGATTTCCCTTTCTATATGACGAGTACTTACATGTGGGTCAATATGAATGACTGCTAGAATAGTGACGACTCTTGGATCATTTTCGTCATATTCATGACGTCGACGTTAACGACTAAGATGTCCATTTCGTGCTCTTTCGGTCAAATTACGAATTGTCAAATCCGTAGGATGTCGTCTGTCCGGAAAACGTTCAGCATAAAGCCTGGATGCAGCAATGTAATTGATATGGCATTCCCCCAAAACCAATATCATATCGACAATTTCATTAGGAGAATAATCAGCCGTTATGAAAAGTTGTATGTAAAATAAATACTTATTGTGATGTAAGGATGTGACATAAGATATTTTTAATTTTTTTGATGTCAAATGAGTTTAGGCCATCAATGTTTTATATGAACAGTTGATAGCTTCTAAATAAATAATAATAATATTTTTACACTTTTGCTATCGTTACAAATTCTTTTTATAAATGTTACTTTTATTTTTCTAATTTTTAAACACAATTTTCAAACGCATTTGACAACTAATTTGCTCATAATAAAAATGATTAAAGATTATTATTATTTATTGAAAAGCTATCAATTGTTCATAAAATATCCATTGCCTACGTTAGTATTAAGGTACAACACTGCGATTTTTTACCAAAAATTTTCGATTTTTGTATTTTTTTTTTTTTTTATTTTTGCAGAATCGTTTTCTTTAGGTACCCAGTAATGAGAAAATACAACTACTTAATTCAGAAATGAATTTTTAATTTCATAAAACCATAATTATGCTTATCTAAATGCATTCCTCGAAAATGAGTTTATTCTTGCAGTTTTTGACATTTGACCTTAGTTGGACCTTGTCAAGGTCATAATAAAAAGGTCCAAAATATCAATTTTGACAAACAGTTTCCTGTTTCTTATCAATCCGGTGTCAAAACAAGCTTTTTCCTGCGAAAATGAGCTAAATTTCGCGATTTTACACATTTGACCTTAATTTGACCTTGTGAAGGTCAAAATAAAATTTTTGTGTAAATCATTTTTTACCTAAAATTTTTCGCTCTTTTCGAATCCGCAATAAAAAATAGGGAGTCCTATTTGAAAAAACGGTTTTTTCGAGCAATAACCTTGAAAACGACCTTCAAGGTCAAAGTGACCTTGCCAGGTCGATGTCCCTCTCCATACTGAAAAACTTTTGGCTGAAACATTTATTTGTATCTCGCTTACTTTTGGAACAATTCCCATCCATAGATTAAAATGACTCTCCCTGTATATTTCGTGCGGGTTATTTTCCTTACTATTTATTTCTATCTTTCTGATTTGATTCCTCTGATACTCGCGTTTCTTACTTCTGTAGATCGCGCCTACTTGTTTTTTTACGTTATGATACTCTTCTATAGCCCTATCGCTTCTATTGTGTAAGCTGTTCAATTTAGCTTTTTTCCGCCTTTCAAACCAGAGTTCCGCCTTTCAAACTCAACTCTTCGTTGAACCATGATTTGCTTTTAGGCTTTTTCTTTTTCCCTAGCATCTTGTTCGCGGCCTCTTTTACCATTTTTTTCGATAACCCCTCCATAAATCGTTCGGATCATTATTTGGTATTTAATTCGTTCCGCCCTGTATCGTAGTTTTTCGATATCGAAGCTTTCTACTTTGTTCTTTTGTTTGCTATTTTTACCTGCTGCTAATCCGGCTTTCAATTTGGCTACTACTGAAAGTAATCCGAGTCACAATCTGCTCCCCTATAGATCCTTACATCGAGTACGTTCGTATACCGTCTTTCATCAATGAGAAAATGATCAATTTGGTTTTACGTAGCTCCGTCCGGCGATGTCCACGTTCCTTTGTGTATATCCTTGTGCTTAAAACACGTAGTCTTAATTATGAGATCTTTTGCCTCGGCGAAATTAATGATCCTAATACCGTTATCATTGCTGGTTTCGTGTAAGCTTTCTGCCCCTATAGTAGGCCTAAACATTTCTTCTTTCCCTATTTTAGCATTAAAATCCCCCCTACTATCTTAGTATCGTAAAACACAAATTGGTCGATTACTTGCTCTAGATTTTCGTGATAGAGGTCCTTGACTTCTTTTTCTTTGTCCTCCGTAGGACAATCTACGTTGATAACGACATAGTTATACCATTCCCCTTCCATAGTAATATACGAAAGTTTGTCATTCACGAATTTGAACTTTTTAATCGTATGATCATTTTTAATCGTTTTTCGTGTATGATGCTTTTGTTAACGAGAAATCCGGTACCTAATCGCTACCCCATATATAAAAGTGAAGTTACCCGATGCTAGCAGCGCTTCATCTGTCCACCGAGTTTCCTGTATTGCTACCAAATCTAAAGAGTATTTCTTAGCTAACTTTATGATTTCGCGAAACGCGCCCGATCTGTGAAGACTGTGGACATTACAGGTTCCCACCCTTGCGCCCCTTTTGGTTTGGTTTTTTTTGAGCTATGATAGTAAGTTAAATCCGCGCGATTTGGATCCTGTTCAGATCGCAGGTGAGTTCACCGATCTAGAGGTGATAACCCCCATACCTCTCTAGAACTAAGTATCAGAGCTTTCCGTTTTTGACAAGGGCAGTTTCACCTCGTCGTCAGACACACTACGGTTTCATTCTCGCATCCTAATGCCTCCTGCAAGGCAGCGCGCCTTTACTGGCATTATTACCGCGCAAGACAGGTGACGAATCATTTTACACATCACCTTTTAGGGCAGTTGTCATCGCTCCCGCATTCAAGGAGAAATAGTCGTGATAATGCTATACTCGACACGTACAATACAGGGGTTTATTTATCAGGTCCATTTCTATCCATAGTCTATTTAAATAGAAGAATGGCTATGCACAAAAAAGAGGGATCTCCTCAGAAAATAAACTTTTTTGCAGCTTGGATGAGAACAAAGCATTTGTTTAAACTTTACTAATAAATATGATAGTAGAACTTTAATAATTTAATTTGTTTCCAGAGAGTGGTCTGAAGACGAAAATTGTGATAGCGCTCAAGAAGAATAACAACATAATCTTTATTTATATGTTAAAATATAAACATTATCAAATTTCATGCCAAAAAGATTAAACACAGATGAGATTTGTTCCCTTTAAATTCTAATGTAAAATATTATAATTGAAAACATTAAATATGGTGAAATCGGCTGCAAAGTGATTATTTTTTACTTAAGGTCAAACTATACTACTCATTTTAATCCAAAAATCAAAAAATATTGTTTCACTCGAAGATTAATCCTAGTTTAACATTAAAAAACAATCGGTTTTAAATAAAAAAAAACAATTACTTACTGTCATACTTATTTTTGCATGTTTTAGATCGATTTCAGCTTAAATAACAGCATTATATTTAAATCAATTGATTATTTGTATTTAAATTTGAATGAACATAGTGATGTATCCAAGAGTTCAGACAATTTATGCCTATTTTAAAGCAACAAACAAAGTAAAAAGACAAAATTTATTTTACTTAAATAAATGTTTTTTTTTATTTAAAAAAAACAATTTTCGATAATTTGTTTTGAATTTTTTAAAATGTTGCTTGAGCAAGGCTTTGTCAATAATCTTTCGAAAATTTTTTATCTTCTTATCTGAATAATTTTTCCTTAATCCTCATTACTTCAACTTTAGCCAAAAAATGTTTGGGTCGCTTCTTTTCAATCTTCTTTTGTTCTTGATATATTAGATTTCCGTTACCGGAAATGCCATTTGGCCCATATTGCGCCATCAGCCATCTCGCTCCATTACATACAGTGACTCCTGGACCAAAACGTAACCCGTGGTGACGCTTTGGTCACGTCTACCGATAGATCTATATTTTTATAGTGTAGCAAGGGATGATGCTCATTGACAGGTCGAGAATGATAAACTGAATTATTATCATTCGTGCCTATCCTCTCTGACTGATGTGGGCGAGATCTAAAGAGAGCTTGAGAGACTTGGAATTACCACCTCCAAAGAAAAACCACCATCTCATTTCTCTATTGAAGGCCTCAACACGTATTTCAGCGGAATTTCCAACGATCCGAGTCTGAAAATCTCCGAACATTTCAATTTCAGGGAGATACCAGAATTGGAAGTTATAGCTGCAATAGCGCACTTTGACTTCCAGGCCAGGGATAGTGACGGTATCTCTCAGGTTGTCATCTACAAAGCACTGCCGGTAGTCGCTCCAACTCTATGTCGTATTTTTAACCTATCCTTGAGCGAGTCACGCTTGCCCTTGAACTGGAAAGAGTCACTGGAGCATGCACTAAATAAAGTCAGTTCACCAACAACTTTAACTGACTATCGTTCGATCTCCCTCCTATGTTTTCTGTCTAAGGCGCTGGAGTGGCTGGTGCATAAATAAATCTTCCTTGACGATCTGCAAACTGGTTTCCGTACGGATCACAGCATACAGTCCGTTTGACACGATGTATCACGTCAGACTTCTCAGAAAGCTAACTTCTTTCGGCTTTTCTATACAGGTTTTCTACTACGCCCTCTGTTGTTCGCGTTGTACATTAATGATATCAGTTTCTGTTTGGACACAAACGTATCCTACTTACATCTACACGGATGACTTGCAAATTTACAGTCAATTATCGGTTTTGAACTGCACAGACATCTCGAGTAAGCCCTACTGTTTCCAACCATCGACCACTGCTCATTAATTTATTATGACTCGACACAATAACTGGTTATTACGCTAGAGAGACTGATCAATATGGGAACCACCGCCGGACGTAGGAAGTATTATGGCCTGTTGTCTAAGGAAACTTTTTAACACCGCTGATCCATCTTACATCATGGCCTATTTTGACTTCCACGTCGCACTCCCCCCTGAGAGAGGTTAGGTGACGCCCCTGGACATTCCCACTTTCGCCACAGAGAAGCTGTGGAACTTATTCCATATAAGCTCCTCATATATGTGGAACTGATTGCCCACCCATCTGTGTGACAATAGATCATTACCACTTTTTAAGCGCCAAGTGAAACAATACTTCATCAAATTGGAAAACTCATAAGCACCCGCCTTTAAACTTATCTATTGTACTCGCCACATTCCATAATTATATCAGCATCTTCCATTTCACTATCTCACCTATCATTCACACAAAACTATTTGTATTTTATTCATATTAATTTTATTGTATTCTTTTACTGTTTTTTGTATATCAAAATGTACAGTAAGTTGTAGTGTTATCAGGAAAATATTTCATAGTACTGTTGCTTGGTAGAACATGATAAAATTTATCGTTTTCCATGTTTAAATGTCTACAATATCATCTGATTTAATCCAAGAATTAAATTTATCTGGATATCCAAGTCAGTTTACCAATAATTGTTTCTTTACGTCGCGATCTTTACTTATGATTATACGTTCAACTTTGGATTCCTTATTTTGTGCTATGCGATCAGCGCCGACACGAACTAGTTCTTCTGGATAAAAAAAAATCATCAATTACCTCTCCCTCTAGATCAGTAAATTCGTAGGTGTAAAGATTTAGACGATGTGAAAGCTGATGTACTTTAAAGATCTCTTCACTGTAGTTCTTCTTTGTCGAAGGTGCCTTTTGTTGGACTGATGCAAACGTGCTCACCCACGCTGTATATACCTACTGTATATTCTTTTCGCTGATTAAGCGCTTTTAATAAAAGATAAAAATAACAACATAATTAGCATTCAATGAAATATCACGCTGGCCAGCTCCTTTATGAAAAAAATCTTGTGTAATAAAAATTACACTTAAATTTGTATGATGACTTCCCTTTGCCAATAGATCAAGAATCACATTGTTCGAAGATTCTCTCATTAAATCATCATTAATTAATCTTTTTTTTTCGTTGTCTTATGAGTAGTCTGCAGATTCTGGTAATCCCTCGTGAAATTCAACAATTTTCTAACCACTGCTGCTACTACCTTCTGGAACGATCTCTGTCTCGTAAGGAGGTTTCCATTCAGCGTAATACAGTAAGATCCGATCAAAAGTTGTATTAGACATGAGTAGTATACCATCTATAGATGTTGAAGAAACCGCTTAACAAATACAGTTTTACCACAACCTGTGGACCACTGACAATACACGTAAATGGATATTTGAATTGCTTATCCATTTTCACACACACACACACACCCACACACACATCCAAGCAAAAAATCACTGATAAAAAAGCGCACAGCAGGCGGCGGTGGCGTGGCATACATAAAAAATAAGCTTATTTTACGTGTGCTGAATAATCAGTTAGTGTTTGCTATTTAAGCTAACCACCGCGTTAAGTAAACTAACTTACGCGTCAAATAAGCTAAGTTAGGCGTTCAAATAAGTTAATTTTCTGAAAGTAGCAGCACCAGTGTTCTCAAATATGGTAAGCGCTCTACTGAGTATATAAATATCTGTGAAGGGTCTTCTATATTAAAAATAAAAGATATAAACATTTTTTCAATTATTTTTATTAACAATATATGGCATCATTATACAACAAACTAATTATTTTTATATTCTATAGGTAATGGTAATGGTAACTTACACCTACGAGGTGTATGATATCGATGTTTTTTTAATATAACGCAACACTTTGTCGACGTTCGCGAGTTACAACTTCATGTATTTTGTTACATTCATCGTTAATTTTTTCTGATTCTTCGGCACCTGCATCGTTATCGCTCACGAAAGCATCACCAACTAAATCCGATATACTATGAAAGTTTATTTTACAACCATTCAAAAAATTCAACGAAATACCTTTTACTTTACAACATTCGATTGTACGATTTTCATTAGGAATTACAGCTGTGTATGCATACAATTTTGGCCCGCCTGAAACAAATTTATCAATATATGCATTTTCGCCGTAGCTACAAAACTCATCGGTCATATGTAACGTGGCGGTTGCTCCTAGAGAATTGATGTCCCTGGTAACAATTCCCGATCACCAACGTTAACAATAAGATATAATCAATCAAGCTTTGAGTAACTCGGGTGAAACTCCAACTTATGCCCTTTGTATGAGGATAAATAACACAATTAATTATACGTCTAATACAATACTGTACAAAAAGATTATTTATTTGGTTCTGACCACTATTTACACTAATTATTGTTTACTATGTACACTAAACCTATTTTATCCAGACATATCAACAGAAAACAGTACAAATTTTTCGTTAAGTGTAAACCAAATGGTATTGGTTATTCTAGCATCTTAAGATACTGCTGTGATTGTGCTAATAGTAACCGAACTGTAGGATGTTGTGCGCATATTGCTGCCATTATTGTCTTTCGCATGGAAGATATTCATCAAAAATCATACGATCATCTGAAATTCTATCAAAAAGGTTTTTAGATGATCAAATAGAAGTGTACATTAACGAAGAAAGTGATGATGATGAGCGAAACATTTTACTATTGTAAATATTTGTTTAAATAATCCATTTCAATTATAAAGAATATTTTGTAAAAATAAAAAATTTGTATGTATGAATTTGTAACTACACTATATACCTGAAAACAGGTAGCCCTATCGTACAGAACAAGAAAAAATACATAAAAGTAGTTGTTTTAACTCTCAAATTGTAACATAACCTTATAAAAATGCAAAAAATTGCGAAAATTAAATTTTTGGTTCAAAATTTAACTTTTAGCACTATTGTAAAGAACGAAAAGAAACATAGAGAAATAGTTACATCGGTTCTTAAAGTGTAGAAATGCTAAAAAAGTGCAAAAAGTCAGGTTTTGGCCAAAATCGAGGTTGCGCACCATTAAAAAAACAAAATAACAGCGACATCATAAAGAACGGGAAAAAATACATCGAAAACCAAAAAGTGGCACCTCAAAATTAGGGGTGTAAAAAAATAAATTCAAATTTAAATGATTTTTTAGGACCGATATTTGAGGTTATGTGATCTAAAAAAAAATGTACTTATTTGACATGTAATAAGCTACCTATATGATTTCTTGAATCAAAATGTTTGCATGCAGAGCATGCAAGAAAAAAATTAATGCGCATGGGATAGGGAGCTGAAACTTTGGCTACCGAAGTTTATTTCAACCCCTATCGAATGGTATAGGATATATGAGCATTTGCCGAGGGGGCAAATTCACCATAATAACCCGGCTATAGCCTTCATGTATCTTGTATCTCAATATGTATATTAATAGAACTTCAAAATAAAATAATAAAGGAACGTTTATTTCCAGATGTTTATACGCACTGCAACGAAATGGACTTCCGCCAATAACAACTCATAATATAATCGATGATTGGAATGATCCCGTACTAAACGCTATAAGACGATGCAACTTATTCAATACAGTGAATGATCGCGTTAAGGTACTGTTTAAATAATATTACTCATCTTTATATTCAGAATAATAAAATAAACAAGGAACTGAGCTATAAATTCCAAATTTAATTAGATTATCCAATTTGAGAGCTTCAGATTTCTAGCCGTCCTGTTTAAGGCATGATTACACAAATTAGAACCTTTTCGAATTAAAGAGCGTTGTTGTTTTGTTTGACTTAAGTAAAAGAAGGTTTTAATTATTTGCTTAAATAAATCAAGAACACCTCTATTTACACTCTTAGGTTTAAACTATATTCAGCTTTTTTTGAAAAAATAACACACAACAATTTAAGAATAGAGAGTTAACACGAAATCTTGGCTGCAAAATATCTGCTAAGACAGCGAGCACTTCTATCTCTTGCCAATCTTCCTCGCTTCGATGCTACACTGCTGCAGGTAAGGCTTTTCGCATACCACGATAGGTACTGTTTGACTCCCACTACTGCGCTTTTGGGGAATTTTATCTACATTCGCTCTGTTGAAGATAACAAAAGAGCCACGATCATCACCAACGATAAAGAACTGGTTAATTTTTTATCCAGGTGGTCTCCGATCAACAACAGCCACGAGAACTAAAATCAGTTTACCTTATTTCACCCACACCACCATCATCTTCATCGCCATTCACTGAATCTTCATCCGTTTCCAAGGTGACTATCCGATAGTTTAAGAACCTGTCATTTCAATGCTAACTCTCTTACGGATCACATTGAGTCGGTGAGGCTATTTTTGACCATTCGCCTCGTTTTTCACGTGATAGCTGTGACTGCGACCTGACTAGACGACAAGATAAAAACGACCCCCTCACTTGTCAACTACACGTTTCTTAGATGAGATAGACACAGAAACGGTGGAGGTGTGGCCCTCTACATTCATTAATAACTCGCAGCTACAGTTTTAGTATCGTCTGACGGCGTCTAGTTGGGCAAGCCAAGACGCCAGAGTATACACATATGCACAATTACTCGACTAAGCTTATGACGGATGACTTTGACGTATACCAAATCTCCTCGTCTGAAGATGCCAAGTTCATCAAGACCTTCATAGAGGAGAACTTCCTTCATTCGGTTCCATATGGTGCTACACATCATAAACTGAAACCTGAAACTTGGCTTACCTTCAGCTTAATGACGAGTAGGATCGCCTGTTCTCGCACTGGAAGAAAGATACACCTTTCTTAAATGGACAAGATCTCATCACGCACTCTCGACGTACAAATACCACGCTACGAATCTTACAGTAATAACAACATTGAGAAATTGAGGGATGATTATCTCAGCGATCACATCGCCATACTTAATTCTAACTTGACTAACGCCATAAACCATCTTGCCCTATTGCGCACAGTCACTCCTGGACCAAAGCATCACCCGTGGTTCACCGCGGCTCTTCGAGACCTCGTGAAAGAACGGACCGGACTTCTACAGGCGGTTTCTCGTATTCCGCTGGATCTATGTTTTTATAGACTAGCAAGAGATGATGCTCATAAATAAGTCGATGATGCCAGGCTACATTATTAGATTAGAGATCTGGAGAAAACTTGAGAAACTTGGAATTACCATTTCCAAAGAAAAATCACCATCTCGTTTCTTCATTAAAGACCTCAACATGAACGAATTTCAACTTCAAGGAGATAACGGAATCGGACATTTTAGCTGTAATAACGCTTCTTTGACTCCTAGGCCCGGGACAGCGAAGGAATCCCTCAGGTTGTCATTTATAAAATACTGCCAGTACTCGCTCCTTTGCTATCGTTGAGCAAGTCATGCTTTCCCTCTGACTGGAAACGGCCACTGGTGTATGCACTGAACAAAGTCAGTTCATCAATAGCTTTAACTGACTATAGTCTGATCTCCCCCCTGTTTTCTGTCGAAGGCACTGGAGTGGCTGGTACACAGAGGAATCTCAGAATATCTTGAGTTAACACTCTTCTTTGACGACTTACGAACTAGTTTCCATACCGGCCACAGCACAAAGTCCGGCTCAATCAAATTAACTGATGATGTTAGGCTTGGCATAATCAAAAAGAAAGTAACATCTTTCTTCCTTCTCGATTACAACAAGGCGTTTGATACTGTATGTCACATCAGGCTTTTTAAAAAGTTAACTTCTTTTGGCTTCTCTAAGCAAGTTAACCGCTGGCTTGCCTTTTACAGGTAGAGAACAAGTTGTCATTGGCGATAATAACGAGCTCTCTACTTTTCGGCCCCTAAAAATGGGAGTCCCGCAGGGATCTGTATTGAGTCCTCTGTTATTTGCGTTATACATCAATGACATTAGTTTCTGTCTAGACGCCAACGTATCTCATCTCTTCTACGCGGATGACTTGCAAATTTACAGCCAATGCCACCTTAAGGAGCTTGATTCTTGTTGAATTTTCTTAAAACGCTTGCGATCGTCCTGGGTTCCTCCCAGTATATAAATGCTTTACCATCTATAGCTAATACCTACATCAATATAGGGGGAGCCTGGGTCGAATACCAATCATCTGTGCGTAGTGTGGGTCTGGTGATTTTAATCTAAAGGACGTAGAAAATACTTTATGGCCTCTTTTCTAAGAAAACTCTTTAATAATGCTGTGCCATCCTAAACAATAGTCTTTTTTGATTTCCGTCCTGTGTGGGACGAGGTCACCCCCCTGGACATTTCCACTTACGCCACAGAGACACTGAGGAACTCATTTCATATAAGCGCCTCATACTTCTAGAATTCATTGCCCTCTCACCTTAGCTACAATAGATTGATCTTACTCTTCAAAAATCAAGTCAAGCAGTACTTGATCTCAAAAACATTCTCCAGCCTACAATCATCGCAGTATCTATCTTTCTTTCATCTCACTTTCATTCTTCATTCATCCAATATGATTGAATTCTATTACCATATTTGTACAACACAATGTACAGTAATAAAAACAAATAAATCTAAATCTCTCCCTCTCTCCCACACACACATACATGTATGGCTGTCGCAGCAGCGGCCTGTTCTTTCTTGCTGACGAAGATGGCGAGAGGCAGGCAGGCGTCTACTCGGCGAGCAAAACACTACGCTGATCATGCTAGCGCGGCTTGTGTCGTCTGCTGGCTCTCTCCTCCTTATGCTATGGCAGGCGATGGTCTGGCCATAGTCTCTCAATCGTTCTCTACAATAATTATTTGTCGTCATAAGTAATGAGTCGCTTATATATTGGGACTCGGGTGAGATGGGCGCAAAAGTGAAAGAGAGTGAGAGAAAGGGACAGAGCGAGAGAGAGAGAGAGAGAGAGAGAGAGAGATCCTTCTTGGCGCCGACGATCACCCCGTCGCAAAGGATGATTGGGCAATCTATGGAGGGTTTCTGATAGCACCAATACGACACAAGCACGTGTTTTCAAAAACTTCTAGCTTCAGATGCAGAGAGAATATATCAAGGCGCACACGAGCGTGTTTACGATTTTGTGACATGCCTAAGAGAAATGACGAAAGAGACTGCGAGTCTACCGTCAAGAGTACCGCGCACCACCCCCATCAAAGTAGACTCTACTGGTATCACTAGCCTTCATCTCACTAAAGATACGCAAACAAATTTGAAGCACAGCTGCGAAGTTACCGCAGTCGAGGTAGCAAAAGCGGTAGACGGCAGTGCGCAAATATTTGAGATGTTCAGCAAAATGTTGGACGAAAGAGAAGAACTAAAATAGAAGAGCTAGTACCAGTTAAGGAGATAAAGATATTCTACGAGGCTGAAAGCAAGAAATCAATGAATAAAGGACGAGGTTGACGCAAACCTCTACCATAGAGATTTGCCAGTAGCGTGCGAACTCGCGCCTCGGCTCGAGCTGGCAGATCTGACGACGTGAGGGAAGCACGAGCCTAGGCGGCAGTCAACAACGAGTAGAAGCGACGAACCAGAAAACGACTCGAGTTTGAAACTATCTCGTTACGCACGTGGACGATCTTGAAAAACTGTAATGGCGAGCGTGCCGATAAATAGTAAAATGTAAGCTCAGATGACCTAAACGGGTCGACTAAATCCAAGTGACCAAAGAAAACAGAGATAGTACGATTATCACCCTCAAAGACGCCTGCTCGATGTCGCACTCAGAGACTTTAACATCTCATACTTCATGTCTATTATCATAACCACCACCTCTTTCTTCCCCTGGTCCTAAAACCGCAGCAGATGGAGACGGCAGAACACCAGCGAGGCCTACAATACATTGCTGAGGCAGAGGGCCTGCCTTGGCGAATTGCCGAGGCAGATGTGGTATTGAGGTCACTCGGAAAGCTCATGCGCCATGTGGAGAAGGTACACCAGACTGTTGGAGTCCCGACGCTGAATATAATTTTTAAACTAAATTTTCTCAAAGATCCTTATTTACGTGATTTATTTATTTTTTTAATTTTAATGTCATAATGTAAGGTTATTATATTGTGAACGGAGCGTACCTGGCGGATCATTTGTAGATGATTTATTTTTATATAGTGATATCAGTGCTAAATAATTAAATAAAGCAATTATTTATTGTTGGACTGTATACACACACATATACGCGTACGCATGCACGCATGAGCTACATGGGCCGTAATAGCTGTCATCTGTTTATGCTAGGTCCGTCACCTGTTTATGCGATATCTATTGCCTTCCAGCTTCTTGAAACCTGCAACAAAAAAGTAACGTAAGACGTTTATACTCTCGATCGTTGACTCGTACAGCGAAGCCAGTACAACGAACAATGGGAGAAGGAGATTAAACTAACAAAATACAAAGCATATAAAAGGACTCTTGTACCAGCAACGAGCTATTCTCTATCGGGAATTCCAGCTGTAATGATGTATTGAATAAAAAGTGATTAAAATCCATACCTGATCTCATTTCTTACCTACGAAATCTCGTACCTTCAACTACTCCTAAACTTAACTCACGTATAGGCAAACGCGATGATATACACATACGAGTATGAGCGTATGCTATAGCGATGCTTTGGTAGGGAATTGCGAATATGCGTACATATTAATACTGTTCCAAAATCGTATCCCGTGTTAGTCGAGCTACTTGACTCTATCGTTTTATTCTGTTTGCGAAAACTACAAAAAAAGATGAAATTCTCCGGTTTAAAGCTTTCGTCGCCGCGTTACGTATGTGTGGCCAGACAGTCAATTTCGTATCCAGAGGTTTTTTTTTTTTTTTTTTTCTAACTGGAGAAAGAGGTTGGAGGGAAAAATCTTAATAGACCATGACATATCCTGAGCCACCGTCTGTTGGATTCTCACCAACTAAAACCCTTCGTTTTGCGACCGAATATAGAATCCAATTGCAACCCGAATCCTCTTCGCTCTCCTTACCGATTTGTCGGTGAGGAGGGCCAAGCTCCGTCTTCAGTGCCTTTTTTCCCCCGCGGTACCACGGTCAAGTATTACTTCGCGGGAGGGCATAGGGACATTTCCCTTGTCTCCTTGATGTGATTGTCATTCCTTATGACCTTCATTATAGGCTGCCGTCTACTTCTTACCGCATCGTCCGGTCGTCAGCTTCTTGCAGCATCTCTCGTCTTCTTCTCTCTTCGTCACCCCTCACTTTCTTAAGGATGACCGCGGCGTAGTTACTAACCACGTGCCAGCCCTCAGCGGTGGCGAACATAGCTACCATAATAGACTCAGGAGTTGGTCTGGTCTGGAGATAGCGTTCAAACTCTTGACGCTCCTGCTGGTAACGCGGGCAGTAGCTAAAAACGTGCTCAGCGTCCTCGCACATGTCCAGACATGATGGGCAGTCTGGACAGTCTTCTAAATTAAATCTACACAGGTATGCTCGATAGCATCCATATCCCGTCAAAAATTGCGTGAGGTAGTAGTTTACTTCCCCGTGTCTTCTTTTGATCCAGTCTTCAATCTTTGGTATAAGTCGGTGCGTCCAGCGCCCTTTCAGGCTACTGTCCCATCTTCTCTGCCACTCAGCTACTGTTTGTTCTCTGGCAGCGTTCCAGATTTCTGCCTTCGTTCTATCGCTGTTCTCCTGTTTTGCCATGTATATGGCCTTCGTCTCTAGTGCTAAGAGGTCGATGGGTGGCATGCTTGCCACGACGCTTATTGCATCGTCCGATACCGTGCGGTAAGCAGACGCTACTCTTAGCGCACTCCGTCTATACACGGTTGACAGGTTTCGCGCATAGGCTTTTATTGCCATTGCATCTGCCCAAATTGGTGCCCCGTACAGCATAATCGATGTACTGACACTTGTTAACAGCTTCTTTTTCTTCTCAGTAGCTCCACCGACATTCGGCATGAGCCGAGAAAGAGCAGCAGTCGTTCTTGCCGCTTTTTTACCTGCTAATTCAAGGTGCTGTTTAAACGTCAACTTTTCGTCTATAGTAACGCCCAAATACTTGATAGTCGATTTAGAGGTTATCTCATGGCCGTCTATCATTAGGGCGATCGTCTCCATTTTCTTCCTGCTAGATATCAGGATCGCCTCGGTCTTGTGTCCAGCGAGTTCAAGTCCCGTTTCTCTCAGCCACCTCTGGATGGTGGTGATCGCTTCATTGGTGATTTCAGCGACGTCTTCTTTTTCCTTCCCTACTACTACAAGAGCTATGTCGTCTGCGAATCCACCTGCCGTGACCTTGTAGGTTTCAATGCCGCAATCCGTTTCGTACAGTAAAGTTCTGTCCTTCAGATAGTCGGCCATCATCCTCCTGATGTAGGTGGGCACCTTAAGCTTTTCAAGCGCTTCATGTATCTTCGTCCAATTTGCAGAGTTGAATGCGTTTTTGACATCCAAAGTAATAACTGCACAGTACTTCTTTGTTCTGCCCTTCCACCGTTTTCCACTGATGGCTGCTCGGGCTGTGTTTACCACTAGGCCGATCGCGTCCAAAGTAGATCGGCACTTCCGAAAGCCATATTGGTGCTCGGCAGGCCCCTTGGTCTCTTCGATTATGCACTCCATCCTGCTGCTGATAATGCGCTCCAGTATTTTTCCTTGAGTGTCCATCATACATAATGGTCTGTACGATGTCTCCCCTCCGGGCGCTTTGTTACCCTTAGGTAGCAACACAAGTCGCTGCTTTTTCCAGTTCGTCGAAAATCTCCCTTCTGCTAGGCATGCATTGTAGAGGCCAACAAATTCTTCAGGTTTAGCCTCGATGGCATGCTTCAGCGCCACATTTGGTATGCCGTCAGGACCGGGAGCCTTATTGTTTCCTACCCTCTTGCTTGCTACGAGTAGCTCCTCAACTGTAATTGGAGGTATATCTTCTTCCCGCACTTCCTCTGCTATAGCATATGGTGCGTCCGGTTGACTTGGAAAAAGTGTTGTCACTACCCTCTTTAGTACCTCTGGGCACTTTAGTGGGGGTATATAGCTTCCTTTGAGTGTCTTCATAACTGTTTTGTAGGGCCTGCCCCATGGATCTTTATTGACCTCTTCTAGCAGCTCCTTATGACATCTCTGCTTGCTTTCACTGATGCACTTCTTGAGGGTGCACTTGGCTTCTTTCATTCTTCTGCTGCATTCTTCTACAGCTTCGCTTCCAATACCGGTTCGGTAAAACTTTTTCCTTGCCCGTTGCTCAAGCCTTCGTGCTCGGTGGCAGGCGGAGCGCGCTGATCTAATCTTCTCGTTCCACCAATATACTGGTGCCCATCTTTGATTGGGCACTTTTCTTGGCATAACTGCGTCACAGGCTCGGGTGAGCCATTTTGTCATTTGTTCAGCCTTATGTTCTGCTGATCCCGTCAATTGGATATTTCCTAACATCATCAGAAATAGTTCCTTGTCGTACTCCTTGGCTTTCCATTCCATTTTCGTACTTATAGGGTTAGTACAGTGTACCATGTTTTGTGTGCCCAGCTCCATTATAATGGCGTGGTGATCACTATTAGTGAAGTGATCGCTTACGGTCCATTTACTCACCTCTTTTACCAGAGATCTACTAACAAATGTTAAGTCGATCACTGATTCAGCGTCCACCTTTTTATAGGTTGGTACGTTGCCTTCGTTCACCAGCACCAAGTCCAGAAGTGTGAATGCCTCTAGTAGGGCCTGTCCTCTTCTATTGGTTTTTCGGCTGCCCCATTCAA
The DNA here is from genome assembly GCA_020010945.3 of Muscidifurax raptorellus. Taxonomy (NCBI): domain Eukaryota; kingdom Metazoa; phylum Arthropoda; class Insecta; order Hymenoptera; family Pteromalidae; genus Muscidifurax; species Muscidifurax raptorellus. The sequence goes on from JAHUUD020000031.1 coordinate 1,037,457, forward strand.
CCGCCCATGAGTTAAAGTCCCCAGCTATAATAGCTGGTTTTTTAGTCCTGACATCACGTACTAACCGGTCCAAGAACTGCTGAAACTGATCTATTGGCGCACTGGGTGGGGCATAACAGCTGTACACCTGTATACCCTCAATCTTTGCGCTGACAAAACCTGCTTCTTTGACTTTCATCCTACTTTGAAAGGTAAGGTCTCTGCACGCCCAAATAGCTGCTTTACCGGAGCCATCGGATTCCCACCTTGGCTGTTCAAGATCTCTGTACTGCTCGCTGATTATAGCAACATCAATCTTCTGCTCACGGACGTACTGACAGAGAAGGTCCTGTGCTATCTCACAGTGGTTCAGGTTTAACTGTACTATTCTCATCTTCTTTGTTTTGTGGCTTTCACTGCCGCTTGGTACGCTGGGCAATTATAGCTACCTGCGGCATGGTCGCTTTTCTCTACGTCGTCCTTTCCTCTGCAGAGAATGCAGCTGGGCTGGTTTGTGCAGTCTTTCGCTACATGTCCCGCTGAGCCACATTTGTAGCAGCAGCGGCTTCTGTCGTGCTGCTCAATGCAGCTTGCAGCAGTATGGCCGAAACCCAAGCATTTATAGCACCTGAGCGGGCGGGTGTCTCGCTTTATTGCCCTTATTCGGCAGATAACCCACCCTATCTTTATCTTCTCACCCTTGATAAACTTCTGGGCTATCTGGGCAGGTAGCTGTACTATTGCTTTCTGCGTATCTCCATAAGCTTTACGAAGCGACTTAACCGCCGTAGGTTCGAAATTATGTCCTTCCTCGTTATTTTTGCGTAGTGCGTCCACTATGTGCTCCTTAGTGGTCAGCATGTCAAGATCTTTAATCTCGAAGGCCTCTTCATGATGCAGCGCCCTGATTGTAGCAGTTTCCACTAGTACTGCTTTCACCGCTTCCTGGAGCTCAGCTGTTTCCACCTCCTTGGAACGTCGTAGTTCGAGTAGCAGATCTCCTGCTGTTGTTTTGCGTATTCTATGTACGCTGTTTCCTAACTTTTCTAGGCTAGGCTCTGCCTTCATTTTCTTTAAGATTTCGGCGTAGCTTTTTCCACCCTCGACCTTGATGACTAAGGCGTCAGGTCTAGGAGGTCTTGCTCTTGCCGTCCTACTTTTTCTGGTGCCTTTTTAGTCTTGGCCACGAGCACCAGTGTTATCCTTCCTGTTTACGCTTTTTTCTTTTTTCTTCTTTGCCTTCCTTGTCACCACCTCTTGCCACGAGTCTTTCTCCCTCTGGCGGACATTGTCGTCGGCTACTCTTCTTGCAGAGCTCGCCCCACTAACGCGGCTAGCCTGCTGTGGTTTCCCCTTGCCGACCGGCTTAGGGGTCACTTCATTCGCCTCTGCTTGGCTAATTGCCCTTTCCTGAAGGCTAGGGGTTGTTTGGGTCACCTTGCCCTTAGTCCCTGGCCGTTGGCACTGCATAAGGTTATCGTCTGCAGAGCAGAGAGCTCTGTAGCTGGCCCTTATGCTCCGGGCGAGTTCCTTAATTTGTTTGTGCACATTGTGTCTGTCCCTGACATAATCGATCAGCTCATCGATTTTGCTGCCAAGGCGATCTAGGTGCACGTTTTTGGAGGTCGCGCTTTCTGCTCGCTTGTCGCCATCTGCGTCTACCTCCATATTCTCTGCCTTCTTTCCTGTAGCATTACCATTGCCTTCCCGTGCCAGGTTACCTACAACGGGGCTGGTTGTGTTGTACATCGAAAGCGTACTTTGGCCTCTCCCAGATCCAAGGGGTTTATCCCCAAGGAGGCGAGCGTCGACCACCGGGGCTGATACCCAATCGGAATCGACGGCAGGATTAGTAATGCCTGCTTGGGTACTCATATGTTTGAGAACGCTTCATGATTGATTGTCCTTGCCACCCTAAATACGTGATGTTTCGGTAATTCTAAGCAGTGCTGGGGTGCCGAGGACTTTCGTGGCAGCACCGTTAGCTCCTGTACCCTAGGAAGGGGCCCTTTAACAAAGTGCTAGCATCCGGGCCAGATGCACCTTGGTTTTTTAAGCGAGGTTGTTACTCCTCCCCCTCCTCCTTCCCCACCTCTTGGGTAGTGGGGCCCCGGGCTTGGGACCGGTGTAGCGGAGTTTCGTATCCAGAGTTAGCCCTAGATATTTGCTTCGTTTCTGATCGTCATCTGTACCGTACCCACAGTTATTTGTATAGTCGTCTCTTTCCATTTTCTTGTGAGTGACCACATGACGTGGTCTGTCATCCGTGTGCTGACGCGCCTCATCACTGGGATCAGATTTAGCTGCACCTGGTAGGTGTTGCGTGCCGTTATTACCGTCGCAACATCGTCCGCGCATGCAATGAGGCACGTGTCAGTTGGTATATCCAGTCTTTGTTTGTGTTGCAGAAATCGGGGCCCAGGATTGAACCCTCCGCGACTCCTGCTGTCAGCTTTTTCGGTCGTGTACCATTCGTTGTCTCAAAGGTCAGGTATCGGTCCCTTAAGCAGTCCCTTACAACTTGAACGAGATAGGCAGGTACCTGGAAGCTTGTCTCCAACGCCCCCAGAATATCCGTTTACCTCGCAGAGTTGAAGGCATACCGTACATCCACTGTTACCAAGAGTGGTCTAGCTCACTAGTCACTTACTTTGTCTACAATCTGTAGTACGTCCGTTATTGCATCGATTGTTAAGCGTCCTCGTTTAAAACCGTGCTGTCTGTCCGGGAGGTCTACGGCAGCTTCCACCGCTTACAACAGTCTCGGTCGTAGCAATAGTTCGTACAACTTTTCCGGCGTATTCGGGAGACTCAGAGGCCTATAGGAGGACGACGAAGCCGGATCATTCTTCCCTTTGGGAATAAGGACCAGCCACTTGCTCTTCCATAGCCTGCCAAACATCCACAGCAGCTCACCAGGCACACGGTTAGGCCTTGGGGCTTTTCGAGACTTTAGCTGGTGTACAGTACTCAAAAGCTCCGACACCATAAAAAGTGGACACTCCATTGCGGTGTCCTTGTTGCTATCGTCTGTTCTCTCCTATAGGAGTGAAAAAAGACTGTCAACGTTGATCGTATGTCTGAGTAGCTTTTTCACATGTTTGTCTGTCCCACCTTGCGTCCACCTTTAGGTTTGCCGTTTGTCGCATCTGTATCGCTTCCGTGGTATCGTAGCTTCGAAGATACGCTGAACATATGTTTCCAGATCATTAGCACTCCATCCAGCCGTGATTCGGTCTTTCCGCCCTTAAGACAGGTCCGCAGAAAGTATCGCTACGTTCCGAAGTTGCTTCGTGAGCTCGTCCCTGTTTATACGTCTAATGTCCCACTGTATGGTCTGCTCTATCTTTGCCTCACCGCAGTGTCATTCGTCAGGCGGAAGACAATGTACTGGTGATCACTGGCCGTATAGTCCTCGATCACTCTCCATGCCCTCAGCCTCGTCAACATCCTATCCGTCGCCAAGGTAATATGTGGAATAGAGTTACCAAAGCCGGGTCTCCTGTACGATAACACGTTTCCGTTATTAATGACTTCCAGTTCCAGTCAGAGGGCTATTTGTAGGATCAGTCGTCCTCGTCTGTTTTTCAAGTCACCTGCCACGATCACATCACCAGAGAGGTCTCTAACGACGTCTTCCAGTACTTCCAATTTCTCTGCGTACTCGCACACGCTGTTATTTGGAGAAAGATAGACACTAACAAGAGTGACAGTGCCCACCCTTACCCAAGTATAGTCCTCCCCGGACCCGCTGTCTGCAATCCGCGCCGCGTTCGACCCTCGGACCCACACCGTCGCCGTGTTCCAGCTGCTAGCGATCCGCGACGGTTCGGAAAGGTTTCTGTACTCCTCGTTTTTCACGAGCAGCAGAATTTGTGCCACGCTATTTCTGTTCAAATTGCGTTATTTAATTTAATTAATACTCAAATATTCAATTATTGTAATAAAACAAAGTGTTTTTTCCTCTCTTATTTTTTTTTTTAAGTTATAACACTCATATTTATATATTGGTAGAATTCATTGTTTTCTTGTGTGTGGCTGCCCAAAGTGCATAATTGGAGGCAGCTGTAAAACTGAGATCGATATTATCAATTAATTTTTTATGTTCATCACTGAACATAAAAAATGTTTAAATTTTTTGTTGATAATATCTGAGAAAAATAGGCTCTGGCAAGCTAACATATTAAAAAGTTATTAATTTGTTTTCCTTTCTTTTCTTTAAAAAAAGGAGTTAAAGCAAAAACGCAATCCAAGATAAAATAATATAACGAATAGAACCATGAGTATACTATCGACCAGTGTTCCGGACATATCCGGTAATTCTAGAATTTCAAAATAAAGTCCTGGCGTTTTCTATTTTTCGATGAGTCGTGACTTCATGGCTAGAAGATCGACTGGTGGGAAGCACTTCTGTGAGCGCATATGTACGTAGTTGTAGCGAAAAAGAGCGCTCGGACTGTTTCGAGTCCCTTTGGTAATTTTCGGGAAAAAGCTTTGTATTAGCGGGCCTTAGATTTCGGCGGCTCGATACTCTCGGAGCTAAAGAGAGCGGGCGTTCGGGGTGGATCACTCCGATTTTGTTCTTCGCTATAATTAGTTGTTTCAGCTATTTCGAGATGTATTTACTTTCATTTGGCGATGATTAGTTTAAGTCAAATAATAAAGTGTGGATTCTACTAAGCTATGAGTTTTTTTTTTACTTGTGTGAAATTTTTGCAAATCTTGACCCAATCAACCAGCGATCTCGCTAGGTAAACTACTAATAGCATTTGAACATAGAATACACAATAGCAGATTTGATAAAATAAATAAATTAGTTAGACAACTATGCGGCGACTGTACTGCAGAAGATTTCATGCTGTCGATGTATCGATAAGAGATGAAAACTTCGACAAGAGCTGTGAAACTTCAAAAAGCATTGCTGAATGAAAGGTCGCTGTTTATATTAGCCGTAAGAGCAAGATCATATATAATGGAGCATCAGCATCCTAAGTGTAATAACACGTAAGATATGGAACTGGCACCTGCTACGACTTGATATACAGTTTTATCACAGATCTCCATCTCGGGCAGGGAGAAGCAGGAGTACCGAAGGTGATACCACGCAGGTTATAGAAAGATCGACAATGATCCGGCTGCAGACATAGAATAACAACAACGATAACCAGTATAATAAAAACAGCAGCAACTATGCATAGAACAACTTAAGCTACAGATAACCAGAATCGACAACCAATCACGTCACACAGTGGGGAATTTCGCATTTTTTTTTTCAAAATCAAATATTTTTGCAACCATAAAGACTACAGGAACGTTTAAGGTTGAATTTGAAAGCGAAAGAAGTGTAGATTACAGAAAAACTACTGTGAAACCCAATCCGTGATCTATTGACCTTGAAATGGTAATCGAAAAAGACGAAAAATTTGAAAAAATTTAATTTATGTCGTTTTACTTTAAAAAACGGTTATATGGACATTTAAAGTTTGGAGAAGAAAATGCCCTTATAATATAAAAAAAAATTACCTCTGCAGATGATAAATATATAAATATATAAATCCTTTCTTTTGTACTTTTTATTCCCTAATAACTTTTTTATGAAAAAATACGTTTTGGCATTTGTAGAGGTCATTTTTTTATATTTTAAGGGCATTTTCTTCTCCAAACTTTAAATGTCCATATAACCGGTTTTTTAAAGGTAAAATCACGTAAATTAAATTTTTTCAAATGTTTCGTTTTTGTATTACTTTTTCAAGGTCAAAAGATCACAGATTGGGTTTCACAGTAGTTTCCCTGTAATCTACATTACTTTAACTTTCAAATGCAACCTTAAACGTTCCTTTAGTCTTTTCGGTTGCAAAAATATTTGATTTTGAAAAAAAATGCAAAAGTCACCACTGTGTGACAGCTAGGGGAAGCTCATAAGATAATTCTTTACTACAGCAAGAAAAGGCACACGTCACACAAATAGAGAATGTGAAGAAGTACATTACAGAACTAGAACGTTTAATCCACGAGTTCGTAGAACCTAGCAGAAGAACCACCTTCCTGCTGAAGGACCGACCCACCAGTCGATGGCTGTTGAACAAGGCCATCAGCAGTGCAAAATGTGCCGGCGCCCCCAAAAATTATTATGTTTTGGTCAAAGGCCGTGCTAGACCCAAGCGCACACCGCCACGATCGTCGATTACCGTGAGCTACATCCAACATTGCAGGGCTGCGCTTCGGAAATCAACGGCAATAAGGAAGAGTAGACCGTATTTATCTCTACAACGGCCAGACAAGGAATGACACGACCATCTCGATGAGGTGTGTTGTAAGCAAAACGGAAAAAAGGGAAAAAATAGTGGGCGTTTCTACCCCCTAGTTTCTGCAGAAATCCGCTGCATAGTGGCTTATAGTGGAAATCAGTCGAAATCTTGCTGGAGATCTTCGAAGAGAGGGTGATTGTTCATCCTTGCTGCTATTGTTACTAATACTGACAATGCCGGGGATGTTTTCCGTTTGACTACTAGGTGGCCGGTGTAGTTTCAACTTAAACGGCTATTTATTTAACGTTACTTTTTAATCTTGTTTCGAGATGGTGCGGAGCTCGTGTAGAACGACGATCAGCTTAGCGAAGAGGAGAGGACGGAAGTCTTGCTCTCGCTCCCAGAGGAAGAAACGCGGTGGTAGTCGGCAGGTAGACCAACCGAATTTAGCGTGCAAATATTGGAATTGTTTAAAGAATAAACAGAGTTGCACGCTATATATCTTCGTGAAGTCGGGGCAGGCTAAAACTGGAGCCTAGACTAAGTCTTCCTTTAATTGTTCGAAGGCTTGCTGCTGCGGTGCATCTACTCCCATTTGGTCTTCTTCTGGCGTGAAGATGAAGCGGCGATACCAGGAGATGAGCCCTAAGAATCATCAGAGCTCTCTGAGGTTGGTTGGTGGTTGGCGTTTCGTGATGGCGGGAACTTTCTCTGAGTCGGTGCGCAGCACTTCCTCATCTACTTCGTGGCCTAAATATTCCGTAGCACGTCTCTTATTAGATTCGGGTGGTGATCAAATTTCTCAGATTCTATGACAATATCTTCCAAGTAGCAAAAGATGTTTGGCTTGAGGTCAGATGTGATTGCGCTGTTCATTAGTAGTATAAATTCCCCCGGAGCTTAGACCGAACGGAAGTACGTACTACTGCATGAGACCCCTTCCGGGTACGGTAACGGCAATTTACTGCTTGCTTTCCTCTGACAGAGGTACTTGGTATCGTTTGTTTCCTGTTCTAGATCGATCTTCAGGCCTTTTTCCTCGTCCTAATCGGCTGGGTCTTCTCTTGAAATGCATTTGGGTGGACCTTCGCATAGCGGACTAGACGTTGGCTGAAACGTTGTAGTTCTGCCAGTACTTGGGCCTTATTTAGGCCGTAGGTCCGGGAAACCTCTATTATGTATGTATTGTCAGTCGGAAAAAAATTCCTTTTTTCTTATAGTTATTTTACAATTTGTTGTAGGTTTTTATACGAAATTTTTCTAAAACGGTACCTGTTCGGGCACCAAGTAACGGTAGCGTTTTGCCGGAATCTCAGTCTAAAACCAGGATTTGGAAGGGTAATGGTTAATAAATAAAGCTTGTTTGTAACAAATAATAGTGTATATTGTCATAAACTTTCTACAATGTGGAGTTCAGTTATTTTCTTCAATCTGAAACAAATAATGGAACGCGAGTGATTTAAAAAGATTTCGTTTACAACAGTTGAGCGGTTCAGCGTGTTTACAATATCGAGTTACGGTAGTATTACAATTCGATCTATCGCGACAAGTACGATACTATAAAGGACGAGCGCGTAGGTGTATCATTAGTGGGCCTATCCTATGTATATACATATATATATCGGCGGCGGAGACGTGTGTGCACGACTACGCTGATTTCTCGATGTCTTCTTGACGCTACGTTCCTATTACTCTTTGAACACACAGTGGTAATCTTTACGGTAGGTGTGGTGCTCTTTAGGAGTCGTGTAGACTCCTTGATGCGGCTTCGTATTTCCTTTGCCCTGTGTATGCACAGTGATAAAATAAATACGGTGCTACGGTGTAGTGACGGTGAAAATGTCCTATAGAGACATGTGCGCATCACTCTGTGAGGCACGGTGTAATGGTAGTTTGTAATTTGGAGTGGCACCTACGTGTGCTCACGAGGGTGATGCTTCTAGTTTCCTTTATCGCTAGGATTTCCCTTACTCGGTATGCCCACTGTGGTAAGGGGAATGATGGTACCGTAATACAGTTGGGCCGGTGCGGTCGGTGAGGTGTCAAAACAGCATCTCACAAGGATGGTATTTCTACGTGTCCTGGTTTTCTGATTACCTCGCGTGCACTCGATGGTAATCCGAAATACGGTCTAGTACCGTAGATTCACGGTCACGCGTGCTCAGGAAACAATTGGTCTAGGATATGCTCTTCTCGCACTCTCTCCATAGTGTGGTGTGTGCCTAGGGGCCTTTCCACAAAGTGTTCCGTTCCCTTGTTCTTTTCTGTTCTATATGTTTTGCTGTGCAGTGTGAAGCTTTAATTCTTTGATTAGTTGTTTTCATCGACCATCAGACAAATTTAACTAAATTCACACTGCACAGTAGAATACTCAGAACAGTACAGAACAAGGGAACGGAACGCATTATAGAATATAAATAGCTCTAGGACTGTGCAGATCGAAAGCTTGAGTCGAACTATCGTCGTAGTCCGGCGACCCGCCTTGTATAGTCGGCTGCCACGCATTAGTGTATATGGGGTTGTCATACGTATGGTGCTGTGTAGTGGTGTCGGTTTCTGCGCGTACGAAAACTGCCGCTTAGATGCGGATTCAGGTTGTTGCCTCAGTGTGCGCGTGAGCTCGCTCCGCTTTATGTGGATTCGTCTTCCTCTTCACGCGCCTGGTTTGATGCGTATTTTGCACGAGACGTATGTCTCGTCGCATTGCTACAAACAATGAGGGGTTCAGTCTACGTGAAAACTGCTCCAATATCCGAGGATTTATTTGATAACGGTAGTTGACTGTACATTTCGATGGTTAAGTCTATAATTCATGCCATACTGGACTTTTTTGTCTGAAGGAAAGAAATCTGAGTAAGAATCCGGCGCATAAGTTTCCAACTATTGTGAACTAAGGTGGCATTTTCATTATGGGGATAATTGTTTAAACCGAACCAAGTTTTTCCAAATAAAAAGCCGAAATTTCATTGCTCGATTTATCGGTCTATAGCCAGTAGCCCTACAAGGCAGAATGGCATATTTTTACGGTGGTGTAGTATGTATTACGTACTGTGAATTATTGTAAGACACAGTAGTAATGAACGTAACCAAATAAGTTTTTGTCAAATTACTGGATTGCCATCGAACAAGGAGGAGATTGCAAATGGGCTGGCTCTGTCGGACAAGTCCTAGCATATTCGATCAACGTGTGTTGACGTCCATCTATCGTCAATAACCGGCTACGTGCATGCATGTTAACTTGTGCAAGCTTTTCTATCTCAGCTTAACCCGATTGAATGACTTGGAGCTTTGGAACGCAACTTTTGTAACTCGACACAAATCTGGAGTAATCGCTAGAATCTTAGCGGACTGTAGTGTCCTACAACGGAGAATCAGACGCGAGCTCTGCTGGCCGCATCATTTTTTGACTCACGCCGCTTTTCTTGACAGATGCGTTGTTCGTTGTATCTATTTGAAAGGAGCAGATTTTCTTGCTTAAACGTTTGTTAGATTTCGTTACGAATGTTGGATCACTATCGACATTGAGGTTGGCGATCTTACGTCCTATATCATCGACAGAGAAAAACCTAATGCTTAAGGCCTGGTGATCCGGCAAATTTGATTCGGTTTTTTCATCTCTAGAGAAAAAGAGAGGGCTTACAGCCTGGTTGTTTGCAAACGGTTCGCGCCGTCGAGGCTCATCTTAAGCTGTCGCGTGTACACGAACGGTTTATTCTCAGAATTCTCGCTTGGTTTATCGTGGAGGCTGTTGAAAGAATCATTTTCTGGGGCGCTGCTTAGTTCTATGCCAGATTCAAAGTCAGAGTTAGCCTTCGGTACAAAGTTAGACTCGGAGCTCAATTTGCGGTCGATCTGCGCAATTTTTGCATCTTTCGAATGTATACCGCTTTAATTTGAAAAGCCTCAACAATATTGCTTGAAATACAACATGTTTTCCTCTTTGATCATTTTCTTATTACAGAATATTTCGTCATTTTTTATAATCAGAAAGCAGTCGTCCACGTCTCTGTGGTAGCATAAGATGTAATTTTTTACTACTTTTGGAACACATTTCCCGGAAAAATAACAACATACATCTCTTACGTAGATCGAAATCAATAGACATGAGAGCAAGGGAGGTAATCCGCTGGGAGTTTATAACTATCGGCTTTTCACGCGCGCATACACGAGTACTCGCAAAATCTCTTCTCTCTTTACATACAGACTCCCTCCGACCACACTCCGTCTTTGATGAGCCCGCAGATTATCCGCTATGATTTCGTTCGCCAGTCTGATTTCGAAGGGTAGCAGAGATACGGCATGACAGATGATCGCGTTTCTGTCGTCTGCTTTTCTCAGGAGTACCAAACGGGGATCGAAAAAACAGTTGGGTATGTTTCCTGGTACTTCTGTATCTAGTGTCGCTTTCTGTCCCACTAACTGTTTTATTTGTTTTTTACATCAGTAACAGTTAGCTTCGCATTTCATCTTCCACAGACGCACCCAAACTTTTTTAATATGTAACAAAGGTGAGAATTGCTCAAAACTCTGTTGTAGTTACATTAAGAGTATATTATAATTTTTAGCCTCGAGAATGGGCAGTTCTGACGTCCAAAACGTTGACATTTCAAGTTCTGGATGTCTTTTATTTTTAATTTTGGACACCCGTTCAGAGGATGCGGCGAAAACTTGCACGATTTAGAGGCTACGGTGAAGAGTTGCACAATCTGGATTCCTTCGTCATATACTAGCACAATCGAACATGCCCAAAGCTGAATATTGTAGTTATTAAGGTTATAATATAACATTTTAACGATCTCTGACCACCCCGGATAATATCTGACAACCCCATCAATTTTTGTTGCCAAACATTTTTAACTTATTTAGAATTTAAAAATTATCAATGGTGTCATATAATGTCGGAAGTAGTCAGAAGTTTTTGAAATGCCATATCATAACGTCGGGGTACTTTATAATGACAGTATTACGTTTTGGGTACGTTTAATTGTGCCGCAGCCTCTGAGTCGTGCAAGTTTTCCCCGCAGCTTCTAAATCGTGCTAGTCTTCGACGCAAGTATTGAATCCAGCTAGTCTAGCAATCTGAAATAACAATCGTGCTAGTCTGTGATGGAAAATCAAAATCGTGCTAGTTTTCGTATGAACCGCCGATATTTAATCACGAAGCGTTCACAAATTTAAAATAGCTAATTCCTAATGAACCGGAACTTAACAGCCTTACACCGTTCGCCTCTAATATTCTAAACCAAATTAAGTCAAAATCAATACTTAAAATGCAGCTAAATTTATTCTAAATTTTATTAGGAATAGTTTTGCCAAAGATTTATACATTTTCGTTCAAAATTGTAGTCACAAGTTATATTTGTCTATGTATGTTTTGAATTGAATAGTTATATTATAATTTTGAATTACTATAATATATGTTAAAACTTAATTAAAATGAATTTCTAACGTTTTTTCCCTTTTGATAGGTTGTATTTCATCCGGAATTTTTATCATCTACCAATCCACTTTTCGGATTAGACTATGAAGAATTTGTTCGCGGATGTCATTTAGGAGTTTTCCCTTCATATTATGAACCATGGGGCTATACTCCAGCTGAATGCACAGTCATGGGAATACCAAGTATAACTACAAATCTTTCTGGATTTGGATGTTTCATGCAAGAACACGTGGCTGATCCAATGAGTTATGGAATTTACATAGTTGATCGAAGATTTATCAGTTTAGAAGCAAGCGTTCAACAACTTGCTCAATATATGTTTGATTTTTGTCGACTAAATAGACGTCAAAGAATCATACAGCGAAATCGGACTGAACGCTTAAGTGATTTATTAGATTGGCGAAATCTGGGAATTGTGAGTTTTACATGCGAATATTTAAAATAATATAATGGTTTTGAATTTTAATAACTAATTTTAAATAAATTGTAATTGTAACTGTTTTATTGTAACTATTGGTGTTGTATAAATAGTCGTGTGGTATCTATAACATGTCCAGCACATATAGAAAGACCTGCAGACACCGGCAGAGTCAATGGAAGACATATTTTTGAGTTATTGGAAATTCTTATGAAAAATCAGAACGTAAAATAGAATTAGGCACTTTCTTTTCTATAGATTTGAGAAACCTACGTAAATTCTAAAATTCTTATTCTTTTTGTACAGACATTTTATGCGATTATTGTGTCATATGAATAGTATAGTGGGACCATGTGAGGAAACATGGAGAATGTGAACAAGACTGACTTTGTCCTCTAGTGACTCCCCAGACGGGTCACTGAGGTCAAAGTAAGACTTTATTACCCTCCGTGGTGCCATTTGTACTTTGAAGAAAACACCCCCTTTTTATATCCAAAGTGCCTCTGATTGTTCAAAGACACTTTGGAGAGAACCCTCTTTTTATCCAAAGTGTCTCTGATTTTACAAGCTATTTTGGATAGTAAAGAGTGAGAGATGTGTACACTATCCGGTGGCTGGCTGATGACTGACGGCGCTTTTGTCACTAGCGTCCTTTGTAGATTTCCCGCCAACTATACATACACACACGCAAACGCACACGCACACGCATACACAGACAGAGGTGCCCACCTACATCAGGAGGATGATGGCCGACTATCTGAAGGACAGAACTTTACTGTACGAAACGGATTGCGGCACTGAAACCTACAAGGTCACGGCAGGTGTTCCACAGGGATCAGTACTGGGCCCGCCATTGTGGAACATTATGTATGACGGAGTGCTGAGACTACAACTCCCGCGGGAGGCTATGGTAGTAGGATTCGCAGACGACATAGCTCTTGTAGTAGTAGGGAAGGAAAAAGAAGACGTCGCTGAAATCACCAATGAAGCGATCACCACCATCCAGAGGTGGCTGAGAGAAACGGGACTTGAACTCGCTGGACACAAGACCGAGGCGATCCTGATATCTAGCAGGAAGAAAATGGAGACAATCGCCCTAATGGTAGACGGCCATGAGATAACCTCTAAATCGACTATCAAGTATTTGGGCGTTACTATAGACGAAAAGTTGACGTTTAAACAGCACCTTGAATTAGCAGGTAAAAAAGCGTCAAGAACGACTGCTGCTCTTTCTCGGCTCATGCCGAATGTCGGTGGAGCTACTCAGAAGAAAAAGAAGCTGTTAGCAAGTGTCAGTACATCGATTATGCTGTACGGGGCACCAATTTGGGCAGATGCAATGGCAATAAAAACCTATGCGCGGAACCTGTCATCCGTGTATAGACGGAGTGCGCTAAGAGTAGCGTCTGCTTACCGCACGGTATCGGACGATGCAATAAGCGTCGTGGCAAGCATGCCACCCATCGACCTCTTAGCACTAGAGAGGAAGGCCATATACATGGCAAAACAGGAGAACAGCGATAGAACGAAGGCAGAAATCTGGAACGCTGCCAGAGAACAAACAGTAGCTAAGTGGCAGAGAAGATGGGACAGCAGCCTGAAAGGGCGCTGGACGCATCGACTTATACCAAAGATTGAAGACTGGATCACAAGAAGACACGGGGAAGTAAACTACTACCTCACGCAATTTTTGACGGGACATGGATGCTATCGAGCATACCTGTGTAGATTTAATTTAGAAGACTGTCCAGACTGCCCAGCATGTTTGGACATGTGCGAGGACGCTGAGCACGTTTTTTGCTACTGCTCGCGTTACCAGCAGGAGCGTCAAGAGTTTGAACGCTACCTCCAGACCAGAGCAACTCCTGAGTCTATTATGGTAGCTATGTTCGCCACCGCTCAGGGCTGGCACGTGGTTAGTAACTACGCCGCGGTCATCCTCAAGAAAGTGAGGGGCGACGAAGAGAGAAGAAGACGAGAGATGCTGCAAGAAGCTGACGACCGGACGATGCGGTAAGAAGTAGACGGCAGCCTATAATGAAGAAGGTACGATAGTAGATCTACTAGATATGGACGCATAAGGAATGACAATCACATCAAGGAGACAAGGGCAATGTCCCTATGCCCCTCCGCGAAGTAATACTTGACCGTGGTACCGCGGGAGAAAAAGGCACTGAAGACGGAGCTTGGCCCTCCTCATCGACAAATCGGTAAGGAGAGCGAAGAGGATTCGGGTTGCAATTGGATTTTATATTCGGTCGCAAAACGAAGGGTTTTAGTTGGTGAGAATCCAACACACGGTGGCTCAGGCCATGTCATGGTCTATTAAGATTTTTCCCTCCAACCTCTTTCTCCAATAAAAAAAAAAAAAAAAAAAAAAAAAAAAAAAAAAAAAAAAAAAAAAAAAAAAAACGCATACACAGACACACACTTAACTGTTGCCAGAAATGTGGGCATAGAGCACAACACAAAAGACTCATTCCATTTGCCCAAAACATCCTGACAATTCAGAATTTGATTATGACATTACTGTAAATTACAGCCAATTAACACGATTTGCTATTTTCATCGTTCGCCGCGTTGGTAAAACCTGTTGAGTATAAGTACTAGCTCGTCGATTCGGGCGTGCAACTGCAATTCAGCGAGCGACGATTGTATGTTAGGTATCATTAGAAATATAATTTTGTATCTTTTATCAATAGAAATAATTATTTAAACTCCATACAAATGTCTTTTGGCTTTACTCGAGTCCCTATTCGGGTGCAAATGTGACGGACCAGGAGGTTAGTAAGGAGGAGCCGAGATATGCATAGAGTTAGAGATCCGAATATTAGTTTGAGAGGAAGATGCACTTCGAAATCGTGTTTCAAGGTGATCGTGGGTCAGTCCTACCCTCAATAGTGGGATTCCCACTTGAAGGGTAATGCTCGTGTGTATCGGGATTTAGTGAGGGGAGATCTACTCATCAATATCCACACACTTAAGTGATCCATTATGCATTCAGAGATCACTTTCTATCTGGATGGAGGGATATTGCCTAATAGTAGGGATGATATATCTTGTTTGCTGCGAATGATCCCAGTTATATGGAGGGGGAAAAGAGATCATGTACAGTGATATAAGTATAAAAGTATATTTAGTCCGAAATACAAGACCTAAACTTTTATGTAGTGTGAAACCCTATTTCAAAAGGGGAGAGGGATAGCCCTACCGGGAACTCTTCAAGAGCACGGTGCTCGTCGCATACTAGGTACCTCGGGTGGCTGTCCACTAGGTGAGACCTTAAATTCACCTAATGCTGTTGTTGTTAATGCCACACATCATGTGACTGCTTGCAGACTATGGGGCTCCTTATATACTCGTGGCTATCCCTCTCTCCAATGCTGAATGTTCTGCCTGTGCTCAGACATATCATTACATGGTGACTACTAGCGCGTCACATAGTCGGTAACTTACCATCGTCGGTAAATTATCCGTGCTGTTCTCTCACCCACTTAGTGCGGCCGATGTCTCAGCACGCCTTTTTAGCAATGAAGCATGGCGTCGTTCTTTAAAAAACTGCTCGGTCAGCTGCCAATTGGAATGGCTTAAATATATTTTGGGATTCTGTGGCCTACATAGTATAACGTAGTTATTTAACCACGGTTTGCTGAAAAGCAAGGTTGATGTTATATGGGCTCTGAGTGAGTCTATCCTGAATCGCGGAATGCAAGATGCTTGGCAAGTTTAGTGTATTATGCAGCAATATCAGCTAATTTTAGATAAGACATTCAAGTTTTCAACTTAAAACATCCAAGTTTTCTTTATAAATTTATATGATCTTCAAATTTTTTGCAGATCTTGACAGATTGATGGCTGATACTGAAGGCGATGTACTGATTGAACGTATCCAGCCGAATGACGTTGAGGAGGTAGAGGTGAATGAGGAGGAGGCGGATCAGAAACTAGCAGTCATTAAAATGGAAGCAGGCGAGACATCGCCCGACATTACGTCAGTAGATATAGCTACTTTTACTACTACCATTACTGCTACTATCATCAGCCGAAAACACCAGGCAGCAGAATGATGGCGCACAAGAGGGGGTGAAAGAAACCTACTCCACACCGGCATCTTTGTTGCGACCGGATTTGACTTATAAATAGTGTATGAGTGTGTGTGAGAGAGAGAGAGAGAGAGAGAGAGAGAGAGAGAGAGAGAGAGAGAGAGAGAGAGAGAGAGAGCGAGTGAAAATCGATCGACGGTATATTCGCGGTTCAAAAGACGCGCGCATTATTCGATTAATTGACGTCTGTCTATGACACGTCAATTAGCGGTACGCGGCAGGCCCTTAGCGACGAAAAGGCTCACGGAGCGCAACTCGTTCACTCTATTCTGGACCAGTTACGAGAGCGCACCTCAAGCAGCACGATCATGGCGAGTTAACCCATTAACATCCAAAACAGAGAAATCGTAACTCTGTTTTCAAGCGTAAATCTATCACATATTCCACGGATATATTCAAAGCAAACATACTTTTTCTTAAGTATTTTTTTCTCTACTTGGTATCATATATCATACACTGGTATCGCTTCTCCTCCGAACGTCGTAGGTAGCTTTATCCGACGCGAACCTGAAATCCACGAAATGATTTGGTACGGCCCGACTTCGAGGTATATGGCAACTGCTTCCAACCTAGTACCTGAAAGAGGGGAGAAAATAGCCAGACTGACATCCAGTCAATGGCGGCACAACGGCAATAAGCTTGTGGGAATATTAGTTCCCCGCGGGGGCATACGTCGGTTATAATCTTCTTGTCGGATCAGTACATGATCTACGACGACACTACCTATCGTTGTTACTGGACCCAAGGTCTCAGTATAGTCGCCAGTCGCAAGAAAGGACACTAAATTTGCTGGGTTCGCACCACAGCGACATAACACTTCTTTCGAGTCCTCCATCCGGTAGTAAATCCACTGCGCGAGATATTCCTTCGCGAGACCCGTCATCACATGATCATCTCCTACAAGGAGGATCATGTCTGATCCTCCATTGCGCGAGATACTCATTCGCGAGACCCGTCACCACATGATCATGACCCAGAAGGAGGATCAGACATGATCCTCCTTCTGGGAGGTAATCATCGGCACATACACGCGATATGCGTCACCAACGCGAACATGAATCCATACGCGATCGGGAAAACACAGCATTTCCTTAGAGGGTTATTTGCCTCTATCAGCCTCGTGGTCCAATTAAACCAAGAAGGGCGCGATGGATTACCGTTGACTGGCCGTGGTGGTGGTCCCAGATGGAGTGAACGAGGAGGAAGTCATAGCTCTGCGGGAGACCGAGCCGTCCCGGAAAACCATGATCGTCGCACCCCCAATTCTCGCTTTTCACCCCCCCCCCTCCCCCCGAGACTACCCACGGAGTCAAACCTGGGGTCTCGACCGATTTCGCGGCGCTAGTTACAAATATAAAGAACGTGGCAGTCGTTGTCGATGCGCGCACACCATCACCCCGCCCGTATACGAACCTTGCTTCCGAGTAGTGGGAAACAACCCGAAAAACGCGAGCGTCGGAGACTGTAGGCGCGCCTTTACACCACTATTGGAGTACGTGCGGATATTCATGGCGGCTGCTATAATCGGCGGTGTTCTCTTCCTTCTCGGCCTTCTCGCGCGCTAACTCTTGACACTACACCTTCGCGCGCGTTATCTCCCCACTCGCTCCCTCGTATCTCGCATAGGTGCGCCGCGAGTGTGCGCACGGGTCACTCGCGCCTTGTAGTTGTCACCTCGCACATCGGCTTGTCTCTTCCAGAAGCCGTCGCTACGACTACTAGTAGATCCCCTCGACAGGTCCATCGTGACCGTCGGTACTGAGGAGTGCGACGCGTATCCATACGGAGTCCCACCGGATTGCCACCGTCGCTACAGGCTCTTGACAGGTGAGGTTAACCTCAACTGTCG
The DNA here is from genome assembly GCA_020010945.3 of Muscidifurax raptorellus. NCBI lineage: Eukaryota > Metazoa > Arthropoda > Insecta > Hymenoptera > Pteromalidae > Muscidifurax > Muscidifurax raptorellus. Next base: position 1,055,494 of record JAHUUD020000031.1, read on the forward strand.
AGCGGATGGAGTTCACGACATGTGTGTGTTGCCTCCCATACATTACTACTTGCAGCGGAGGCCAAACATCCAGATAGGTCCGGCAACCGATGCCGCCCGCGTCCAACGGTACGTCGCAATATTTTAAATAAAAAAAAACTAAAAAGCTACACAGAGCGGTTAAGAGAGAGAAAAAAAACGTGTGAATGGACTCTTCGGAAACCTTCTAAAGAAAGGTGTATAAGTTTTAGTAAACAGGACGATATTGAAGGAGAAGGGAAGATTTTCGAAAGTTATTCGCATGATTTTAATCGTCCACCGTCGCTGCCGCCTTTGGTGACTGCGTTCTTCTCAGGGAGAGATTAACCGGTTCATCGCGCGGTTTGCTCTTTGAACTTTTTGGCCTACCACGTTTTAATTTATCGGTTTCAACGTTCGCAGTAGTTTTCGGTTATGATCTCTAAGACTCTTGAATGGTCTTCGAACGTTTTTATGCAGATGATAATGTCGTCCAGATAACTGTAACAGTTTGGTTCGAAATGGGGCGTTATTCAGGAGTCGATCACCCGCTGGAAGCAGGCAGAAGCTCCGGCTAAACCGAATGGGAAACGTTTCCACAGGATAGACCCGTTCCTGAAACTTTGAAGGCTGTAACATATATGGCCGACATTCCTTCTTTATCTTAATTCGATGGTAAGAACTGCTCAAGTCTATCGTAGAAATATAACGAGCACATTGTAACTTACTCAAGATCGTATCCATGAAAGGCAGGGGGTAGGCGCTGACCTTCGAAACTTTGTTCACGCCGCGGAAGTCAATGCACATCCGGCTGTTCACCATCCCGTTTCTTTACCATGTGGCTCCAGGATCGTAAATGACCTGTATTCACCTACTTGCATCTGTAGCCACCAGCGTTGACCCGATAAAAGAGCATTGCTGCTAGTTGCTGCGCAATGTGCGACAGCAGTCTGTTTCGGCTGATTAGTCAACTGTGTCGTTGAGATCCTTGAGGGACCCTCGGGTTCAGTACGGATCTCGCTTACTTCTCCCCTTTCCCTTTCAGCGTGAAATTGGGACAAGTTCTCTTGGTGTAGCCAGGCATTTTGCAGATCCCGCAGATTAGTTCTTTCTTCTCCTTGTCTCCTGACTTACTTGGCTTCCCAGGCGTTTCATCATCTTGCTTGGAGTCAGCTCAGTTTTTATGTTCCGTTGACGTTGTTGCCTTCGCCTGCCGATTTCCCGCAAAATTCTTCTTATTACCAGACTTTATCGATTATTTTTGGTTCTGACGGACGTTGTTGCCTTCTCTCAAATTTTAATCTGAATTGTGAGCCAAGTCTTCAACCAAGAAAGTGGTTCTTCGGCATCAGTTGAGCTAATCACTGCTATTGTCGGCTGATTCTTATTTTTACCTTTTTCTGCTGGATTTTACGCTGCACCTGGTAACATAACCTTTTCTGGAGTAGGAGGTTTTTTATGAAGTAGTTTGGCCTTCGTCCGATTTTCGGCACTCACTTCCTTACTCTTGAATTCATTAAGAGTCGTGAATTCCTTACATTTTCTGATTTGAAATCAGAATTTCAAAAACCACAAATACGTGGGTAAACATTTCGTAATTTGCCCGGAGCATAGTGACAAGAACATAACCTCAGAAATTGAAGAGATGAATCTGGATGATACAGCAAGGCTGCTAATTGCCGCTAATTCTAACTGAAGCTGAATGCAAGACCCTTGACCTACTTGATACAGAATCAACTGTAATGTTAGTGAAGTGGAGTTCTTAAAAACTGAGGTTAGACTATTGAAAAGTCTAGTTTCTGAGTTAACAGAGAAAAATGACCTGCTCAAGGAAAAGCTAATGAGAAATTCGAATGAAGCTTCTGTTAATACTCTCTCGTACAAAGATGCCGTTAAAAAACCGAAATCTCTGTAAAAAAGTGCCTAGGATCACAGTCCAAAAAGTTGGCAATAACCAAGTTGACGTCAAAAAGTCGGTAATAGATTGTTTAACTGAGCGGAAATGCATTCAAGCAAAAAATATCTTCATAAATAGGAAATATGAAGTGATCATTAGTTGTACGAGTGAAGATTGTGCTGAAGTGACAGAACTAAATGGATTGTGCAATGTAAAAAAGGAGGAACTTGATAACCCTAAATTGAAAATCGTCGGAATTGACAACTAAACTAACATGAGTATAGAGCAAAATGAGATGGATATAAACATGCGAAATTGCAGTGATTCTCCAAAGAAAGGGAAAGTTCTGCATACGTATGTCAGTAAATACAGCAAAATAAGCACTGGATAATAAAAACAAAGTTTTCGTAGGCTACCGAAATTGGGTACAATACCAACAGGTTTGGACACAATGAGAAGAAGTGCAGAAATGAAACTACATGCTTGAAATGTACTGGAGCGCATAAAGCGAGCGACTGCATAAGTGATAATACTGATAAGTGCATAAACTGTGAATTTAGTAACAAAAATTACTCTTCTAAACTAGAAATAAATCAAACGACATATGACTCTAACCTGTGCACTATCCTGAAGGAGAAAATTGCAAAGTTCATTGACTCAACGGACTATCCATTGAGCCCTATATTACCATCATCTGATATTTTGGCTCAACGAAATAATAAACCTGGTACTCCATAACAACAAAAACAAGACAAAACATATGACGATAGGACTCTCACAAGACAACAACAAGCGCTACTGAAACAAAAATAACAACAGGTACTGCTCAATACAGGCATCAACAAAGACAAGAAAAACAAAGTAACAAATAGGTAAATATGGCTACATTTGATTTCATAGATATGATCCAGAAAGATTCTTTTCAAAATGAAAGAACATGCAGCAGTGTTGATAGTTTCAACAAAATTAGTAGTAGTAAAAATGATACGATCATACATATATAAATGTTAGAAGCATGAATGCTAATTTTGATAAAGTAAAGTTACTGGTAGATGGTCTAAATACTAAGCCATCTATAGTTATCTGCACTGAAGTCTTTCAACAGATTAATTACAAAATATATGAATTAAAAGGATCTGACTATGATTACAAATGTTATTATAATTACAGTACGATTAACAAAAGTGACGGCGTAATGGTCTTTGTAAATAGTAATTTAGTTCAAATAACTGAAGTGGTTGAAACTGGGAGGATTAAAGTTATAAATATGATTATTAAACTGAATGATCAAAGTAATCTTGAGGTCTCGCGTCGGATCCCTTTCTCTCTCTCCCGATTTTGGTTGCGTAGCCGAGCCTAGCGTTCCCTCTCTCTCCTATCTACGGCTTGCCGCGAGTCGGGAACACTTGCTGACTTCTATCCCCTTCTTTCGGTTGAGCAAGTGTAGCAGTCAAGCGGGCGACTATGTGCCGCTTCTTCTACGGCGCTGGTAAAGGCGACTCTCTATGCGCTGTCTGCTGGACCCGCTGACAGGCAATACCGACACATGGCCGCAACTCCTCTCTACAAACACCACCGCAATAAGTTTATTTTCAATAGCTTATTGCGGCTCAGGTGTTGACGAGAGTGAGATGCATTTTCCTATGTGTCGACGGTTGCCCCGTTGCATTCCCCCTCCCATACCCCAAGATATCCTGTATGTTATAGGTTTTCAACAAAGCGCAATCTTACTCTCCATAATACCTTCACCGCTAATTTGCTTAAAAGAACATTAAAGTTGGCAGGTTTTTATGATTTCAAACCAAAAAAAGAATACAAGAGAATGACTTCAATTTCTATAATATGAAAAAATTCCAAAATATTTAAATCTCTTCTTCACTAAATGTTCGTACCTATCTGTCCACAATCTATGCCTCCAATAGCTTCCTTTACCCATATACTCTTGTCCCGGAAATCGCTCGCTGAGGTAGGACCATACGTTCTTAGTAGCGTGGCCTCTCTAAGGTCTGGCGAAAGGTCCCGCATCTCCTCCAAAACCGTTATTAGGTCGGTGAGCCCAGAGATTGATGGCGTGGTAGCCGCTCTTGTCCGCGAGCGTTTGGCTGGGATGGGTCTCTTTCGGTTCTCTGATGAATCCCTAGACCTTCTTGGGCTGGGTACCGGGCTCCTCGCCGTGTCTCCTCACCGCAGTCTCTTCGCTCTCGTGGCCGTCACCTGTTAGGTTCTGGAATTTCCCCGTCCGCGAATTCCGACCACTCCCTCCTGAAGTCGAGATTGCTCGGTGGGTTGACTCATCGACCCCACCGGATCCTGGCTACGAAAATGGTCACCATTTTTCCGAAGGAACTCCTGGAGGCGCTCTCCACATCGGGGACAATCATTAAGATCGACCTCGACCCGACAACAGTTACAACAGAAGAGCCTCTTTTACTTCTCTCCGCAATCGTACATCGAGTGCCTACGCTTCCAACAGTTAAAGCACTGGTAGGATGGATGATTCAGTTCGGAATCCGTGGAAACTAGTTTGAGGCCTTCGAACTTCAGCCCCGCTAGCTTCACCCGGAGGTTTCTCTTCTCCCGGGCCATTGGCCAAGGAGCCCACTCCAAGCCTGCAGAAGGTTCCGGGAGAATTAGGATTCCCGGTGGGATGGGAGAGCGAGGTCTCTCCTCCAAACCAAGGTCCCACACCAATGGTTCCTCACCTCGACTCCATTCAGTGGGAACGAAGTCAGGAAGCCGCAGGTGTAGAGGCAAATTCTTCTCTTAGAAGGGCACATCCAGCACCCGGGGTTCATCCAATCTCCCGAGGAGAGAGAACCGCCGACCTCCCGGCGGGTGCGATCGTGGAATTCGGCTCCTCGCCCCGAAATTAGAATTTTCGGGCGTAATGGAGGAACCAGCGCTCATTTCGCCCACGCTAAGAGGGACTGGCTCCATTATTTCCCGCGAAGGCGAGCGAGGGACGTCCCGGATGCCTCCGACCACAATCTCTGCCCCACTAGCTGCCGTTTCCGCTAAGGACGGCCGCGATGCAGAGAGAATCGGGAGGAGGCAGAGCCCGCATCTGCCTCTTTTCAATCACTTGCAGGAGAGCGAATTTCTCACTAGCAGAGATGGAGTACTCCAAACTGAAGTCTACGTCTATCGAGGTTGGATCCCCCTCTGTTCCAGCCGCGGAGTTGGTCGCCTCACCAGAAGTTTCGCCGGACTCCCTGGTCTATCGGCGGAGTGTGGGTTGTGTCACGGATGGGAGGGGAAGGATGGGTGCTCCTCCGAACACAAGAGAGAAGCAAGGAGATGTGTGTACGAGCGTCTCTACGTGCAGAAGTGCAAGCATTGCACCTCTGTGCGTGAGAACTGCAGGCAACGGCGTTCCCTGCTGACGACGCATCCAGCGTCGTCGGTAGCGGCCATCCGAGATGCCACGGAGAACCTAACGCTTCTCCGTGACACGTCCTCGGGGCGCGCGGGTGCCGTCCTCGGCGCCCAAAAAAACAGGGTCATCGGCGAAGCCGTGCGTGCAGTGCAAGAGTGTAAAGCGTCGGGGCGCGCAAGAGCGCGCTCCGCGCTGAAGTGTGTATGAGTTTACGTTTATTTGAGAAAAATATGTTAGCGGGATGCCAGTGCTTTGTGCACATACGCGCGAGGTGCGCGCATTGGATTCTGATCCAATTTTGCCTTCGACTCCGTGAATGTCGAGTTAAGTACAGGAAAAAAAATTTGTTTTATGCAATATTAAGTGTGTGTGAAGGTGTTGATGCATAGGCGCGGGTGTTGTCCTTGATAGCCGCTGCTGCCTTACATTTTGGGCTAGCAGAGCTCATAAATACAAAATACCTTACACCTAACTACAAAATTTATATGAAAAAAAAAAATATATATATATATATATATATATATATATATATATATATATATAATTATTCATGGTTGAATTTATGCTCCTGCACACAAGTACTTTTCTTTTGTGTACCGTGGCCTATCCGAGCCTGTATTATTACAAAATATATGGATATTGCATAAAAATACATTTGTAAGGCTCAGAACAATTTACTGCAACTGGTGAGCATGATATATGCATATAAATGGAGAGAAAAAAAAATTATATGTATAAATGCGAAGTACATACAAAATTATACTAAACCCTTTAGCGTATGTATATAAATGATTATTATAATATAATTGTAATATGGCTGAAATACTAAAAAACTCAATAACCCATTGATGCGTAGGTGATCATAATGCACCTATTTATTATTAAAGTTTGATATTATTATGAATATTTCTAGAAAGTTAATGTTTTTCTCGCCGTTGAGCAGCCTGGCTTATGGCAGTGAGGCCCGTGAACCACGAGAATAATTACTCGTAGCGCGAGAATGAGTTGGCCTGTTCATTTTCCGTTGAAATAATTGAATTTGATAACCGGTTCATGCAACATGACTCGCGGCGATGTTTCTACGGCCGTGGCGGCGAGGATGCGTCGAACTTGAGCTGTATTTTTAGTTTGCCAAGTTCGCTCTGCTGCGGCTAATTAATAAGGTCGCGCATTGGTTTATTGGCGCGGTAGCGCATACAGCACCATATTACAAGGATCGCTGCTGCGATTAGACCGAGCGAAGACCACGAGACCCAGCTGAGCATGCTAGTGGTATAGCTTAAGTCTTTTAATTCGAAGGCCGACGACCTTCTCTGTGCGATCTCGCGAGCTTTAGTCGCGATTTCGCGCAAATTGGCCCCGCTCTTTAGGTTCTCGGTTCCGGAGTCATGATCGGCGTCAGCCCAATGTTTGGCCAGATTTGAGATAGCCTGGTGCAGATCCATGGCGGAAGCGGCTGATTCATTTAGCCGAGCCATGATTTTTGATACGTTAAATTGCAGACCGCCAAATGACGTGTCGTTCCATTTTTTAGCTACTGTGGAGGAAGCTATTAAACGTGCGCTCGCCGTGTGAACAGTACAGCCCTCGCGTAGTTCGAGGATACCAGCTCCAGCGATTTGCGCCGTTATTTGCTCTGCCCTTAAGCACTGGATATAGATATCCTCTGGGTACTTTGCAGAATAAACCCAGGTGTTCACTCTGTGCAATCGCAACTAGAATGACTCTTTCAGCCTCTTAATGCGAATAACGCATTCTTCTGGGTTATGAATCTCGCGTCCGGCTGCAATCTTTATTTCGCAAACTGCGCTGTCGCGAATTTCTCGCACCGGTTCTGGGTCTACCGCAATAAATGTATTTTGAAGCTTTCGAAGCTTTGGTACTTTCTCGGCTGGGATTGGCATATAAGTGCGATTAGTCGAACTTATTGCGAAGTACGTGTGAACTAGCCAAATGTAAGCGGTCATGTACGATATATTAGGTATTTGTTGGATTGCGGGAACCGGTGAGGCCTTAAATGAATAAAACTTTTCAACGTCGACCAATGGAATAGCGATGTGATATACCAGGTGGCTGTTCGAGACCAATATGGAAATTTTAGAGATTTCCATTATCGAAATTGCCGAAAATTCGTTCGGGTTAAGAGAAAATTTCGCGTGACTAATCGAACTCTCGATGGTTTTTGCCGAACGGGCAATAGTTTCCGGGGCCATAACCTTTGGGTGGATAAGCCCTTTTATTGCAAAAAGAATTGCATTAGTGATCACTTCTGTGTCAGAACGGAATTGCACTAGGCTGACTCTAATGCTCATTTCTACCTCAAGATCATTGATGTATTTCGCATTTTCAGCGGTTCTGTTCGCCCATCCGGTCGAAAGTGCTTCTAACTTGTGCATCCTTTCGTTCAGCTGTCGCGCGCATGTCCTTGGCAATTGTCCTGACTGCCTCCTGGATTTTGGCCTCGTCAGCTTCGGTTAGCGTGACATAAAGATATTTATGAATCGAGCCTATGAACGGCAGAAGCGCGCGCCGCATACGTTGAGGACCGGCTCTTTCGCCGTGAGTTAAAATCAGATTTTTCGTATACTCGGCGTCGCGGGTGGTGGGTTCAGCCTCCTTTATCAGGCCTTCGCGTCGCAACGCGGGATGCACGCGCGTACCGCAGTCGTTACGAGCTTTACCAGGACATCGCTAGCCTGGAAATAGGTGCGCAGATCGATTTTCTCGATGATTTTCCAGTTCGTACTGGAGGTTGCGAGCGGCGCTATCTTATCTGTTATTAAACCTAAATTTTCCCGTAGTTGCTGGATGAACTGGACCGGATTGTTGACTGTCTGCGTTTCTCCGCTCCCTAGGCCGTATAACGCACAGAGTCTAGAATTTTAGAGAAGAACAACACGGTTATTTTAGCTAGACAGAGACAGCTATTGAGCAGCTTGGCTTTGCTGAGGTTTGGACGTAATTGGGATGGCTCTAGCCATGGGACGTTCTTGTTTTCTTTTGCGGCGTAGCCCGTCCGGGGACGCGCAAAAAAACAGTAAAAAAAAACGTCTCAACCCACTGGGTCCAAATCCGAGGCCTCTGCGTCTCTTGCTAGCTCGCTCGGACGCTCAATTTTGTTTACGTGCACGACCTTTGTTGATTCGTCGTTTTGCAGCATTACATTATTTGTTTCGCGGTTAATCGCGATAATTTCATACGGTCCGCGGTATTCTCGCGCGAACTTTCCCTTCTTCGGCTCGTTAATTAAAAAGACGATTTCGCCTTCACGGAAATGTTTTGAATTTAATTTCCGGTCATAGTAGTGCTTGGACCGATACTTTGACTGTACCAGGTTCATTGCAGCTAGTGTCTGTAGAACCGTTAGATTATTTGACATATTTGTTAAATAATCTTTGTATGATAAGTCGTCGCTTCTTCGGGGAAAACTTGACGGTGTTCTTGGCTTAAAGCCGAAGAGCAGCTCGTGCGGCGAGTACCGGGTACTTTCATGTTCGGTACAATTATATGCATGTTGACAAATGGCGGTCCATTTGTCCCACCTGTCAATATGCTTTACATATTGTGCGATGCATTCGCTCGATTGACCCGTTCTCTTGCGGGTGATAAGCGGTCGTGCAGAATTTATTTATATTAAAAATTTTGGCAAGCTCTTCAAGTACCTCATTCTGGAAATGAGAGCCTTGATCGGTGACAATAGCAGCGGGAGGACCGAAAATGCAGTTTATTCTTTGGGTCAACACACGCGCTACTTCATCTGCGTTTGCATGCTTTGTTGGCGTTAAAATTGTATATTTTGTGAGCATGTCTTGTGCTGACAAAATATACCTATTGCCGTGTCTGGTTTGCTCTAATGGACCGTAAAAGTCCAAAGCGAAATGTGCGAAAGGTGTTGCAGGTGTATTGTTGATAAGCATTGGAAGCCGGGTTTTAACGCGGACTGTTTTACATCGGGGCGCATATTCCGCCAGTAGAAATCATTAGCAATTTTGCTATATGTTTTCGACATACCCCGATGTCCGCCCATCGCTGCCTCATGATACTCTTTAATTAACTTAAAGCGATCAGAGGCTGGAGGGATTGGCAAATTATTCTTGTACAGAATTGCGTGCAATGCTATTCTGCCAAAAATATTGTCGAAAAGGTCGACTAAGTTTGCCCATTCAGCAAGCGTGAGCATCGCTAGATCTTTTATTACAGCGATGCTACGCACCTTCTCTTTGACTATTACTTTCTTTAGAGTCTTCAGACATTTTCGAAGATCGACACGAAGCGGGCGATCTTCGAAGTGAGTCTTAATGTAGACTCCGAAAAGCTTAAATCTACCACAAGCCGTGACATTCACTTCGCCCAATTTGAATTAACTATTAGTCAAATCATATGGGTTCAAATATCCTCGTTCAATCAAGGCTTCTTGTACTTCAGTCGATATAAAATTATCGGCCGAAATTAAGTACACAAAATTTTCCTTGAAACAAAAGGGATGCTCGTCATATGCCCGCAGGTGGTTAAAAGCTGGAGGCTCTTGATCTTCCGGAATTGCCCACGGCGATTTTTCACGGGGCGGCCTCGCTTTTGTTGTGACGTAGCGTTTTAGCTTGTCATTTTCGAGTGCTGTTTTAACTCCAGCTGTAGTTTTTTCGCCGTCAGACGACGCCTCGTTATCAGTGTTCGCGCTGCCTTTATTTATCGGCGCAGCTGCACTGGCATGAGACACTGACGAGCCGAGCTGTATAGCGGCGTTGCCTGACTTTTTACTGCTTTGGTCTGCGCCGAGACTCTGCCGAGCGCTGTCGTGCGTCTCTGCCCGATCATGCAGCGGAGGGTCGTTTCCAATCGACTCAGCTTCTGGCAAAAATTCCAAATTTGCCTGTGGAATTACTTCTAAGTTTGGCTGCATTGGCCAATTTTCTGGAGCATGCGACTCTGCAAACGCTACCGGCTGGCTCAGTGCTGGCTTATGCAGCTCAGGCGGAGAGATATGTTCCGCGCCTGCGGCCAGCTAATCGCCAATGTCGCTAGTTGCAAATTTATTATTGGCGCTCGAATGCGTAACAGTACGAGAGCAGCTTTATGTTTGAGACGCTTTTTTCGCCCAAATATTGGCGATTTATTTTGCTCATTCTTGCTTTCACTTGACGGGGATCGCTCGCGCCCGGGTTTGACCGATTTGGCGGTGTCCTTTGGGGCGCTTACGCGTAAGTACAGCGTAAAATGCTGTCCCGTCAAGTTTAAATGTATAGTATCAGCAGCATTGGCTACTAACACATGGCAATAGATCCGCGAGTCCCCAGGGGGATCGTAGTGTACGCAAACGTTCACTTTAAACTCATGGGCAAAAATAAACACGCAGTCTATAATGCCATAATCTGAGAACGATTCTAAAATCTTTTCTGTTTCGGCCGGTTCACCGCATGATCTGAGCCAAGGGGAGGATAACAGCTGACGTCTCAATTTCGTCGCTAAATTTTGAGCTTCATGATTTTCATGAGGGAATAAAACAGGCAATTTCCCGGTGGGCTACTGGGAATATTTTCTGAGCGCCGTAATTTTTCGTGCGGCTCTGCGCAATATTTTTTGCGAATATATGTATGAACACAGGCATCGCCAGAGCCTGCAGACGAATTCTCGTCCGATGGCAATGGCTTGCGTTCGTAATTGAGAGGAATACCGGAGAAACTTTCGAAAGGGCCATCGATAGCGGGAGGGGAAAGCGTTCGCGCTTCAAGCGCTCTTTCCACGCTTGGTTCCAGCAGCGACGCACCTGGGGGTGTCGGCTTTTGCCTGGAAGTCATTTCTCCGAGGTTCAAGTTGCGATTTTGCGCATTGGAGCCATTTTTTCCACTGAAAGCACTCGTGTTGCATGCATCAGCCATTTCATTTATGCTGACCATGCTTTGAGCAGCTTCTGGAGCCTCTAGAGCATCTTCTCTTATCACGGGCGGCTCATGTGTGCGCGTGTGTCGTGGGATATTTTCGACGGCCATCGGTGCTCTTTTATTTAGCGACGCGGCGGTTGAATTTGTCTCCCAATAATCGATGCGCATCCCGCCTTTCCCTGCGAAATCTTTTCCTTCAATATTTACCCTTAGCTTTTTCTTGGCCTGGTTGCCAGACCACGGCCAGATCATTGCCGATTGGGGCTGTGGCGCCTTGGCTCGCGAGCTCTCGACGCCTGGAATATTTTGTTTTTCAGGCGGCGAGGCAGTTTCCGTAATAATCGGCATATGAAATTCGGGGGCCGTGGGCCGCAGGACTTTGCTCGGTGAAGACGGGTTCAAGGAGTCGTGCGGTTGCGAAATTTGCGGCAGACTCGAATTTTGCGGCAATAAATTTCGCAGGAAACTAAATATCTGCGGAGCGTCGATTGCGTTGGCGATTTTTCCCGACGGAGGGATCCGTATACTCTCCTGATCGCTACTCGAGTTGCTGGATTCGTGAATTTTCTGCGGGGCCGTGACTCGAGCATTTTGCGAGCCGCGAGTTTCGCGATCGGATGGCGTTACGTATTTTATGTACGGCCGTACTTCGGAGGGAATTATTGAATCACCCGATGAGCAAGAAACTGCCGAAATTACTGATGGCATGGATTCATCGGAATCTGAGGATTCTGCAAGCTCGGCAGACAGCTTAGGTGGTTCTGGAGCGGGAGGATTGGCTCGAAACTCGATTGATTCGCGCAGAATTGCCTCTATACGTGTGCGTTCCCCGGCGCTTAACGCATAGTGGTTTTTATCTATGCGCTTCAAGAATGTGCTTGTTAAAATACAATCGAACCAGAGCGCATCGCGGTAATCCGGTGCGTACACGTGTTTTCGATTTTTCTTTTCCGTAAACCACTGAATTTTAACTTTTTCGTCTCCGTGATAAACGTACGTGAAGTGCGCGGCAGATAAAGTAGCCGTCGAACTCATTTCTCACCGCGAGAACCTCGTCGCGTTTATAAATCAGGGCGTTATCTTCCCTGGGCTTTTTACTTATGGCGTGATTTGATGAGTTTTTGGAACTCGAGGCCGATATTCGAAGCTTCTCTTCGGAGGCCTGACCTCGCTTTTTCGTAGCGCGCGCACGGAAAATTCTTCCTGGTGGAGCGCCTGCTTCTTCGTCCGGCGAATCTAGCACCTGCTGATCGGCAAGCTCGTAAAGCTCGTGGCGCGGCAGATCCGGCTTTTTTGTCGTATGAAAATGTTTAAGAGCTTCGTGGTCGGTAACGATTGTGAACTTTCTTCCAAATAAATAACATTGAAATTGGTTTTTTGCAAACACGACCGCGAGGAGCTCTTTGTCGTATGCCGGGTACCGCAATTCGCTGCCCTTCAGACACCGCGACGCGTACGCGCACGGCTGATCTGAGCCTATCTTGCCTTGGCTTAAAATTACGCCAAGTGCAAAGTCGCTTGCGTCTGTTGTTACGATAAACGGCTGCGAAAGGTCCGGAGCCTTTAGGACTGGCTCTTCTGACATAAGCTTTCGAAGAGTTTCAAACGCATTTTTCTCCGCATCGCCCCATTAAAATTTTACTCTTTTTTGCAGAAGCCTGAATAATGGATAAGCGATTTTTCAAAAATCGGGAATAAATCGCCGATAATAGCTAAACAATCCAATTGCTTGTTTCAGCTTCTTTGCGTCTATTGGCGTCGGATAGTTGGCCATAGCGCGAACTTTCGCCGGGTCTGTCTTAATTAGACCGCCGCCAACTATATGACCGAGCACCTGTGCCTCTCTTTTCAAGAATTGGCACTTTCTTGGTACGATAGTCATATTGGCCTCTAAGAGTCTTTTTAATACACGACGCAGGCGTTTATTGTGTTCGTCGAGAGTCTCGCCGAACACCATGAGGTCGTCGAGATAAATTTCGACCTCATCGCCTTGCGAACCCTTCATGGCCAGCGACATTGCACGTGTAAACGTGATTGTCGCTTCCTTTAGGCCCATAGCCATTCTGTTAAATTGCAGAAGCTGATTGCCATGGTTGCCGTCAGGGGCATAAAATGCCGTTAAGTGTGCCGAGTCGGGATGCATCTCAATTTGATGGTACCCCGACTTGAGGTCCATGACGGTTATATAGTTAGCCGACGCGAGATGCTCGAGGATATCGCTAGTAAATGGAAGCGGATGGCAGCTTCCCTCTGTTTCTTCGTTCAGGCCCCGAAAATCGGTGACTAGGCGGAACCGTTTGTTACCGTCAGCGTCCGGCTTTTTCGGAATAATCTAGAGGGAGGACGAGTAGTTTGCGTTGGAGGGCACGACGATGTTTTGCTCTCGCAACTTAGCTAACTCGCGTAGCATGTGCTCTTTGATAGCAGGTGGGAAGCGAAAGCGGTGGTTCCGTATAGGCCTGTTTGATTTTAACACGATTTTGTGTTGCAGCAGGTGGGTCGCGGGTAGAGGTTCCCCGTCGAGCCCAAACACACCAGCGAATTCGTCAACGATTTCGCGAATAAGGTTTTTCTGTTCCTCGTTGCACCCTTCAAGATCCGCTAGCTTCATAATTTCTTCGACTCGATTGTGTCTTTTTTGAGCATCTGCTTGTAAGTCGCGATTTAGGTTGAAAACTTCGCGATATTTTCCTTGTTTTTCTGCGTCGAACATGCGTCGCAAATTAGCAGTGAACTTAGCAACATTTTCAGCAGAGCCGTCCTCGTCAGCTTGAAACAGCGGGTTTGCGATAATTTCGCATTCTTGCAGCTCGACCATCGGGGCAGATATGGTGACTTCTGAGTCACTAACGTTTATGCACTCCGCGTAAACACGGCCATTTACGTTATCGGAGATAAAATTGCCGAATAACAAATCGGGATGCAGGTCATTTAGTGGGACCCATCCCACTTCAACGTCATTGTTAATTAACGGCGCACTAACAGCCATTTTGACTCGTGGGGGAATAGTGACTTGCTCGCCAGCGTCGAACGGGAGGTGCGTGTTACCGAGCTTGAGACTCTTGCTCAAACCATCGACGCAGCCACCGTGAGAATCGATAATATCCCAGCCAATGATTCCGGAATTTTCTATCGGGAAATCATTTGATACGGCTTGGAGATAGCAGCGTAGTCCACCCAGTTGGACTTCCGCTTGGCTGAGCGCATAGGCTGTGCCCTCTGTCATTCCCTGAATTTTAATAATTTTTCGTGCGTCTATAGGATAACCGGAGGCCAATTCCCCGATTTTTACAATCGAAATATCTGCTCCCGAGTCAGCGTGGAATTTGCCTATGCGCTTACGCAATTGCGGGCATTCTACGGACACAATCGGAGGTTGTCTACCCGTAGTGATAAACTTGATTTTTGCTGAATTAATTTGTTGCTTTGTTTCCAGCTGCTTATTTTTTCGACGCTCGCCGCTTGAGGAACGTGGCAAACGTGCGTCTAGTTTATAGCAGCCGCTGCTTCGCTGCTTCTCGAGTTACAGCTGATACTTTCGTTCCAGCGATCACGTTTGCCTTTATAGTTATTATTTTTTTGGGAATTCCGTCGTTGCTTTTTGTTGTAATCACGATTATCGCCATTATTGCGATTATCGTTATTATTTCCAGAATTACAGTCGTGGCCGCCATTACGGTTACTATTACCGTTATTCTGGCCATTGCCATTATTGCGGTTATTACCATTATTATTGCCCGCACTGTTACCGATGTGCATTAGCTGAAAGCACAGACTTCTGAAGGTGAGCGTCTCAGCACAATGGTTTCGAAACCAGTTGTGTAGGCCGCGTGCACGACGATCCAAATGGGATCGATCGGGGCCGATAATCTCACCCCCAGTCGGCTACGACTGATTAATAGGTGAGGCCCGGAACAGAAAGGAAAACTTGGGTTGTTTTCTCTGTGTCCAGATGCCGTTGGGAGACGTGTCACCTGGAAGGGTAGCCTCTTCACGAAAGAGGCTCGCTTGTGTTTTTGGGGAAAGCTCTTGCACGTTTAGATTATTTAGTTTTTCATAGCGCAATAAATTTGGTTGATAATGCTCGCGTAGACATAAGAATTTTAGCATGTTTGACAGATGTGACAGTATTTCCTGGCGTGGGTTTTCTTTCGAGTTTTTCCCACGTCACAAGCGTTAGCTTGGGTGAATGCGGGAAAGAACTGCGCATTTGTTTAGGCGGGTATATTTATTAGTTAGGATTTATGTACACGTGCGGTTTGAGCGAGAACAGCGTTCGAGTATAGGCAGGCAGTTTAGAGTATATTATTTTATGATTGTAAGGCCTGCGTTGAACGCAGGGTCGAGTGTTTGAGTGAAAGCGGCGATATTCGAGCTCGCAGTCTTGGGCTGGTTGGCCTTTTTTTTATGACTGCGCGCGGATTATCGCTGGACCCGGCGCCGAGAGCCATAGAATGAGGCGTCTATGCGACGTTTTGGAAAATCTAAGTGAGTACGATGCTTGTTGACATCTGCTAAGATTTAGTATTTGAGTGAGAGTAGGGATTTTTCCAGCGAGCGGCGGCGGCGGCCTGGTCGAAGGGCTGAGGCCCGTCCGCGGTGGCGGCAGTTGAGAGTCAGGCTTCGTTAGAGTAGGATCGTTATATTAGAGAATTGTAACAGCGAATACTTTAAAAATATACCCAATTTTTACTTGATAGAGACTTGTTTTGAATTTTATTTCCCTTCACACAATTTCTCACACACTAAGAGAGAAACATTTTGGTGCCGAAACCCGGGACTTCGCGAAAATAGTGTGTGAAGTGTGTGGACGAAAGTTGAAATAAAACAATAAGTGCTAGTATCGACAAGCTGTTAGTGCACAGGACGCGCTTGTAATTGATTATTGTAGCCGCTTGAAGCTGAAGAGAGAACTGTTCGACTGCAAGGAGTCTTGTGAATTTTAAGCTGTGTCGTTTCATGCTAGCGCTAACCAGGAGTTATAAGGTAAAATTAAATTCTTAAATTAAGGCTAATCTGCTTGTGCGTGAACTGCAGGATAATTATGGGGAAGCAAGCAGCGCGTCAAGGGAAGAAAACTCCTGAAAAAACGCCGCCGACGGGCAGAGCAGGGAGATCAAGAGCACCAGCCTCGCGCGCGCGACAACAACCAGCGCGCATCGAAGCAGCGGCTACGGTAGCTGCAGCTACGGAGGAGCTTACGCAATTCCGGCGCCAGCGGACTTCAGCCAGCAGAGGCCGCAAGGCTGCACCTCCTGTCATTGAGACGACTGTGAATCAGCCGTCGGCAGACGGTCCCCGCGGTCAACAACGCCGTGCACGTCAGAGCACACGTGCGAATGTTCCAGCTGGAAGGGTTACGGAGGCGGAGGTCAATCAACCGCCGTCTGCGAGACGTCCACGTGCGCGTAACCAGCGCAAATCAGCAGCAACAGGGGCTGAGAAGGCGACAAACCAGCTTCCGCCGTCGGCACGTCACAGTACACGCGCAGAGGTGGAGCGTGCGGATTCACCGTCAGCCGAGGACACTGTCGAGGTGGATCAGCTCCTAGTGCGGAGGCGTGGGCGCGCACCAACTCGTTGGGAGCGCAGCGAAATACCTGCAACTGCAATAAATGCGGGGCAGAAGGAGAGGTCACCATCAGTGCGTAGACGCGCTCGCCTAAGAGAGGAGTACCAGAGCTTGCCGTTTTCTCTTGCAGGCTCTGATATCGAGGACCAGGCGTTAGTACAGCGCCAACGTAGCCATACTTCTAGCCGTGGTTATGCGACATTTTATGACGTTGATGAAGGTGAAGAGAGTGGCGGACTGTCACCATCTCCGCCACGTGCTCATTATAGCACTTCCCGTGAGGGAAATAATTATTTCTGCCAGGAGCGCAATGCGCTCTTGAGCTCGCATAACTCTGATTACAGGTCCGAGCGCAATAGGGAACCATCATCAGGGATTCATCGGTATACTCCACCACCGGCGAGAGATGTGCGACGGAATGAGCCACCCTCAATATTGGCGGTGCGGTCCTCTACTGCGGCTGCAACAGGATTAGCAGAGCGTTGGGCAATGCTTCCTCCCTCGACAACAACGTCGAGAAATTCAACAGCAGCATGGGAGCGCTCGCCGCCACGGTCGAGGTCAGCGATAGCGCGAGAGCGCATGCCACCGTGGTCATCAGAAGCTACAGGGCAAGACCGCTCGCCACCTCGAGCAGTTTCAGGAGTAGTACGAGAACGTACTCCACCGCGAGCAACTTCAGCGGCAGTGCGAGGACACATGCCGACCAGGTCATCACCAGCGGCAGTGCGAGGACGCATGCCGACCAGGTTATCACCAGCGGCAGTGCGTAGACGCACGCCGCCTCGCACAGCGTCAGCCCAGGCAGAGAGGGATGCAGCATCATCGCCATTCGACGGTCACCGGAGAGCATCAAAGCGTAGGCAGAAATCCGTAAGCGATTTAAGAAGTGCATTGTCAACCAAACGGGCTAGGGTTAATTTTCAGGATAGCTCTTCGGTATCGGATGACTCAGAAAACAGTAGGCATCGCGAGAGTGATTATACACGACTACGTGATTATGATAGAGACACGCGAACGCGCTTTCAAGATCATTACGATAATAATTCTCGTGCGGAAGATCGGTTATCGCGAGCTATCGAGCAGACGCTAGATAAAGTTACAGAAGCCAGCTTATATAATCGGAATACGCGTTTTTTAACGAGAATGTCTTCGGTCAAGACGCTGCAGCCTTTTTCTGGCGATCCATTCGATTGGATTCGCTTTAAAAAGTCTTTTGAAACCTCGACTGCTCTTGGAGAGTACTCCGACCAGGAGAATGTCATGCGACTGGCTGAAGCGTTAAAGGGTAATGCGCGAGAGGCGGTACACGCGTTATTTAGTTCGGGTATTAGTTCAAATGAGATTATGAAAACTCTCGAAATGCGATTTGGCAATACAACAGTAATTCTAGAAAAAATTGTTCAAGAAATTAAAGAGTTGCCGAGCGTTAGGGATCGTAGGATAACGCTGGTTGAATTCGCGACGCGTTTACGCGCAGCCGCTTTAGCGGTAAAATCTCTCGATGTCGACGAAGGTTACCTTAAAAATCAGGAACTTGTCAACAACCTACTTCGAAAATTACCCGAAACGGTCGCGTATAACTACGGAAAATTCGCGGTAACAGATGGCAGAGGTTAACTGCATTATTACGCGTCGCGGAGTACGTGTATAAAGAAGCAGAGATGAAGATAGTCGCAGGTGTAATCACTCTCGATACTGAGGAAGTCTCGCGTTATACAAAAAGCTCGCACCACAATGTACGTAACCGAGACAGGGGCGTATATGTAGCTCAGGACGTAAGCAGTGAGACTTTGAATGAGAATGAGAGTAAAAATAATAAAATGTGTGTGAATTGTTAGCGTAAGAATCACTACATTCAAAATTGTAGAGGTTTTGAGAAAATGTCGGTCAACGATAGATGGCGTGTAGCCAGAACACTCCGTTTATGTTTTAATTGCCTCTCGCGAGGACATTCACAAAATGATTGTAAAAAATCATCTTGTGAAAGATGCGGTCGCACACATCACCCTCTATTGCATCCTTTCAAAGAAGTACCCGATCTAAACAAGCATTTAAACGAGCGCGACTCAATTAATAATTCTCGGAATATGGTCGCGTCAGCGGCACATGTAGACAATCAAAAATGACTACATGGTAAGTCTCTTTTGAAGTTCATTCCTATCGAGATTTTAGGACCTAAAGGGTCAAAAATAATTTACGCATTATTAGATGACGGGTCTACAGTTTCCATCATAGATTCGAAAATCGTAAATGAGTTGGGATTGAACCCTTTGAGGGGCGGTGTATCATATATGATACACCAGAATATTTTTAGTTTTTTATTTATACGAAGACCGTTTTCAACTCAATTGCTCTGCAATAAATTCCTACATCATCATTAATACTTGGATTTGATATTGGCTCGACGAAAACTTCGAAAATTTATTTATTCAATTGTTTATAAACTATTATATATGAAAAATTTGCATTTTTTTCGAATAAATTCGGCCCTGGAAAGAGTTTTCAAGATAATCGCATGAAAATTTGTGTGTAAGGGTTTTAGGGGTCGCTGATTACAAATCCGGTGTCAGAATCTCAAAATTCAAGATGGCGGATCTAATATGACGACTATTTTAGGTTAGGATTTCAATTTATTGAAAAATCTACTAAGGATGAGATGTATAGCAATTTTTAGAGATGATTGATACTAAAGCTTACCTTAGATTAGTCAAATCCTATGATTCTAGATTCTGTAGGTCGCATCATAACCTCAAAAATTTCTTTATCTTACTACTTTTGAAAAAAAAAATTGAGCTCGTAATAATGTTTAGTATTATTGATCACAAAATCGACCTCATTTCATAGAGTAGATGTATTATTGTCAATAATATACTAATAGCTTGATCATTCAAGATTGCGTGATCAAACTAGTGATATATATATATTCCATTCTCATCTATATGAATACATGACTTTGGAGGAATAAACATTCATGCGTGATTCATCTCACTGCTTATGCTCTTCTTCTCACTGCTGATAGTTTTCATGATAGACTCATTCCGTATACATATTGGCAAATGATGATGAATGTCAGAATAAGAATTTTTTCATATTCCTGGAATATTTTTCAAAGCTTGTAACATCAAGAGCTATCATCATCTCACCAATTGAAAACGTTAGATGTGTTGTCTTGTCTTTCAGAAATAGGCAGTGAATTTTCTACAATCAAACTGGAAAACCTCTACTTTATAGAGGTTGACGCTAATACTCTATCTCTCTCTTACAAATCAAACAATCTTTTTGGCAATAAAAAAATTATCTTAAATTCATCAGAGTAAGTCGATTTTGTGTTTTCTGCGGTTTTCATTCATTCGAACTGACCGAAAGGAACTATTTCTTTCATCATGAGTGAAATAGTAGAGTATGAAGATATACTGAGCGATGTTGAATCAGAAATTCTTGAAGATAGTGAGGATGAATATGACCCTGAATCTAATCTGGCAGAAGAACCATCTGAGATGCTCGATGTTGAAGCTCATCTGGGTTCTGATTCTCATAATGACACTGACGAAGAAGATGATACTCCCTTGTTTACTAGGCTTGAAGAAATGGACGGAATTTGGGAGAAAAAAGCGAGATCACGCTTGGAGTTTCATTTTGAAGAACACGTAGGACCAAAGAATATCCCTGATGATGCGGCAACTCCGGGAGATGTATTTTTATGTCTATTGTCTGAAGGATTTATTGATAAAATAGTTGATCAATCAAATCTTTATTGTAACCAGACAAAATCAAGTTACAGCACCATCACCAAAAAAGAGTTAAAACAATTTTTAGGCTTGAACATTCTTATGGGATTGAAACGATCACCATCATATCGAGACTATTGGTCGAGTAATATTCAAATGAATGATCCATATATCTCTTCAGTTATGACTGTGAAGAGATTTTCCTTTTTACTATCCAATCTACATTTGAACGATAACTCCCAAGAACCAGGAAGAGATAACGCTGCCTATGATAAATTATACAAAGTTAGGCCTTTACTAGAAACTCTTACCGAAAACTTCAAAAACTTTTATGACCCAACTAGATATCAATCAATTGATGAAAGTATGATAAGATTCAAAGGTAGATCTTCTCTGAAACAATATCTACCAATGAAGCCTATCAAGCGGGGCTATAAGGTTTGGGTTAGAGCAGATCAATTTGGGTTCGTATGTGGATTCCAGATTTACAAGGAAAAGTCAATGGTAAGCCTGAAAAATTTCTTGGTGAGAGGGTTGTCAAAGATCTTAGTCGAGATTTAGAACACAAAAACTATTTCATCTATTTTGACAATTTTTTTACAACTATTCAATTGATGCTAGACCTAAAATCTTCAGGAATACTAGCATGTGGAACTGTAAGAAAAGATAGAAAAGATCTCCCGAAGAATCAGAAGAAAGATAAAGACATGTCAGCTGGTGATAGTGAATATCGCACTTCATACAAAGGTATCAGTTGGTTGAAGTGGAATGATAAGAAACCTGTACATTTTTTATCGAATGCCCACGATCCTTCTATCATTTCTCAAACAAATAGAAGGCAGAAGGATGGTACTTTGAAAGAAGTGAACTGCCCACAAATGGCAAAAGATTATAATCTTTATATGGGCTGTGTTGATAAAGCGGACATGCTCAAATCATACTATGAGATCAATAGAAAGAGTAAAAAATGGTGGCATCGTATTTTGTGGCATTTACTTGATGTCATTTTAGTCAATGCCTTTATTATTTACTGCCAACTTTTCTCTCAATCAAAAATGAAGCTGAGAAATTTTCGGTTGTCTGTAGTCGATTCCTTGATTGGGCTACCTGAACGTGTAAAGAAAGGCCGTCCATCTTCGTCACCTTCATTGAACCCTAAAAAAAATTTGAAAGTCACTGACTCTATGAGGACTGAGCATGCTCTTCACTTGCCAGCTAGACGAGAACAACGTGCGAGGTGTGCTTACTGTAGTACCAAGCAGAAACCACAGTTGACACCATTTTATTGCATAAAGTGCAACGTTGGGTTATGCATAAAAGATGATCCAAATTGTTTTCAAAAATTTCATCAGTAATGCAGGTTATATTATGAAATATGCATAGTAGAGAATGAATAACTAAAGGTTGAAAAAATAAGAAAAATTAAGAAAATGTTGAAAAAAATTTGAAATAACTAAAAAATAAAAAAAACAAAAAAATAAAACATAAAAAATGAAAAAAAAATAAAATAAAATAAAAAAAAAATAAAAAAAATAATTAAATAAATAACTAAAAAATAAAAAATAAAAAATGAAAAAAAAAAAAAATAAAATGAAAAAAAAAATAAATAAATAAAAAATAAAAATAAAAATAAATAACTAAAAAATGACAAAAAAATTTAAAATAATTGTAAAAAATTACAAAAAATGGAGCAAATGATTATTGATTCAGTTATTTGAGGTCAAAATCCTCATTATTGAGTCAGCTATTTCGAATTTATGTTTTCTGAGACTGTATCCCCAATCACTGGTCCCAAAAACCCATGTAAACACATTTTGAATGATATCTCTCAGAAAATCGCTATTCTAACCTAAGACAGTCGCCATATTGGATCCGCCATCTTGAATTTTGAGATTCTGACACCGGATTCGTAATCAGTGACCCTAAAAACCTACAAAACCACTTTGATATTTACAAAAAGTCAAACACAAAAATGTGCCCCTCAAAGGGTTAAAAGCACGCGTGTAAATATATATTTGAAAGGTGTAGGAGGTGATAGTGCGATTACTTCATGTAACAGTAAAATTAATGTAGAAATAAGGTTTGAGAATGCGAGTTATTTTTTAAGAAATTTATTAGTTGTAAAAGATTTGGAACTTCCTTCTCAGTGCGTGACAGATGAAGTTGTCAATTTCTGTGCGGTAACAACTGGTATTAGGACAGATCCTTACAAAGCGAGACCGGATATGCTTATCGGTCAAGATAACGTGAAGCTTATTTTAACGCGTGAATATAAGGAATTAGGAAAGTATAACTTAATAGTGTCACGATGTTTACTCGGTTGGGTAATTCACGGTGGTTCGATTAAGAATTATTCGGAAAATGTAACTTTTTTATCGGAAAAACTTAAGTCTAGCGATAAAGTGCGCCAGGATGAAATTTCAGATACATTAGAAATCTTAGATAACGCGCGTTAGAAATCTTAGATAAAACTAGTTTTCATAACGGAAAAGAATGGGAAGTCAGTTTGTTATGGAAAGACGACGATGCTATCCTTGACGACGGTCGTCCACTAGCTTTTCACCGTTTAGTTTTACAAGAAAAACGAATAGATCGCGATGTTGAGTACGGTAATTTATATTATAAAGAAATGGAAAGAGCTTTTGAGAAAGGTTTTGCTAAAAAGGCAGCTGGTAAGCCAACTGGACGACGCATTAGATATTTACCTCATTTTGGGATTCGGAACATAAACAAACCTAATAAAGTGCGAGTAGTTTACGATTTAAAAGCAAAATATAAAAATAAAAGCTTCAATGAATATTTATTATCGGGCCCGGATCTCTTAAAATCATTATTAGCAGTGTTGATGCGTTTTAGACAGTTCAGATATGCGATTAAAGCCGATATACGTGACATGTTTTTAAAAATTCAAATCCGCGAAGAAGACCAAGATGCACAACGTTTTTTATGGAGAGGCGCGAATCGATCAGACGAACCAGAAGAATGTATTTTCACGTCACTTTTGTTTGGTGCTAAATCGTCTCCGTGCACAGCCATCTATATAAAAAATAAAAATGCAGCTCAGTACCTATCGTGTTTTCCCGCAACCGCCAATAGCTTAATAGAGAATTGCTATATGGACGATTTTTTAGATAGTTGTGAAACATTAGAAGAAGCATCAGAGCGAGTCGAGCAAGCAATAGTTATAAATGAATTTGCAAACTGGGAAATGCACGGTTGGGCTAGCAACGCGCCGGAAGTTTTGAAAAATTTAAAGGTGGACAATAATTCGAATCATTTAGTAAAAGAAAACGTAAACGAGCCTAGCAGTGAAAAAATTCTCGGTTTAAAATGGTCAAATTCTTCAGACGAATTAATGTTTAACTTTAATAATGCGAAAATAAATGACGACTTATATAGCGGAAAGCAAAAACCGACAAAACGTGAATTTTTAGGAATAATAATGTCAATATTCGATCCCCTTGGTTTTTTAACTCCATTTACTATTCAATCGCGAATTTTAATGCAGGAAATCTGGATTAGTAAAATAAAATGGGATGAAGTTTTGAAAGATGCAGAATTTTTACACTGGCGGCAGTGGTTACATGAGTTAGAAAAGGTAAAGTTGTGTAGTATACCACGGTGCTATCAAAATTTAGATGTTCAAGTTAGAGCGGCTGAGTTGCATATTTTTTGTGACGCGAGTGTAAAAGCATACGCGTCGGTAGCATATTGGCGATTTTTATTAAATAATGACTCATTTCATGTTTCGATTATAATAGCAAAGAGTCGTGTAGCCCCTTTAAAACCATCGACAATCCCGAGATTAGAATTACAAGCAGCCCTTATGGCGACAAGATTAGCAAATACAATTATAAAAGAGCACGATTTTAAGATCACGCGTAAAATATTTTGGTCAGATTCGCAAACAGTATTGCATTGGATTAGAAAAGACCCGCGAGAATTCAAAGTTTTTGTGGCAAACCGTTTAGATGAGATTCGCGAAAATTCGGAAGCTAGTGAATGGAGATGGATCCCAACAAAAGATAACCCGGCGGATGACGGAACGAGAGCCGCTTCGAATGCTTTAGATAAAAAATAGTAGATGGCTGTCGGGGCCACCTTTTTTACGTGATGTAGAATCTTCCTGGCCGTCAGATAAAGTTCAACTCAAAGTTAATCCGGAAGATTTAGAATATAAAAAGAAAGAACAACCGGTGTTAATTACTACGGCAAAACGAATGACAGTAATTGATTTCTCGCGATTTTCCTTATTATCTCGGCTTATATTCACAGTGACTTTTGTGTTAAAGTTTATCGATATGAGATTGAAACGTAAAAGAACTCCGATTGAGAGAAAAGTCAACGCGAAAAATATTTGTTACAGAATCAGTCAATCAAATTCATTTTTAGAGGAATTGCGCGTTATTAAGCAGTCTAAAGATATTTCGAAAGATAGTAGAATTGCACCATTAAACCCTTTTTTAGATAATTCAGGAATTTTACGCGCAGAAGGTCGCTTAAAGAACTTTTCAGGCGATTTTTTATCAATTCATCCGATTATTTTAGACGCGAAAGAGACATTCACTAAATTATTAATTAAAGAATATCATGAGAAATTTCACCATGCGAGCCATGAAACGGTAATTAACGAATTGCGACAAAAATATTGGATCGTAGGTTTGCGGACAGGCTTAAAGAGTTTAACATCGAAGTGCATTATTTGCAAATTACGTCGTGCCCGTCCAGCTAATCCGAAAATGGCAGATCTACCACCTGCTAGATTAGCGTGTTTTTTGCGTCCGTTCAGTCATTGTGGGTTAGATTACTTTGGTCCGATGCAGGTAAAAATCGGTAGGAGACGAGAAAAAAGGTGGGGCGCGTTATTTACGTGTATGACGACAAGAGCTATACATATAGAATTAGCTCATAGTTTGACAACAGATTCTGCCATTATGACTTTGCGAAGATTTTCTGCGCGTCGAGGAACGCCTGTGTGTATTTATTCGGATAATGGCACAAATTTTAGGGGTATGAATAGAGAATTAGCAGCCGCAATTAAAGAAATAAATCGCACTGAGATCGACAGTTTCGCTCTTAAAAATAACATAGGATGGAAGTTCAATCCACCAACTGCGTCACATATGGGTGGAGTGTGGGAGCGTATGATTAGGTCTGTAAAAACTGCGTTAGCTTATGTTTTAAAGGATCAAGCGCCAAGAGAGGAGGTTCTGTTGACCGTGCTGGCAGAGGTTGAACATAGCGTAAACTCTCGACCTCTTACGCACGTATCGGTAGATCCTCGCGATGAAGAGGCTTTGACGCCTAATCATTTTTTGTTAGGTTCTTCGTCCGGTCAAATTAAATTGAGTAGATGCGAATTACAAGCCACATGTCCACGAAAACAGTGGCAGATTGCTCAGTTTTTTGCGGATTCTTTCTGGCGCAGATGGCTTAAGGAATTTTTGCCGACTTTAATTCCGCGAAAGAAATGGCGAGAGTGCGAAGATCCGTTAAAGATAGGAGATTTAGTTCTCATACTAGATGATAGTGTCGATAGGAATGAATGGCGAAAAGGGATAATCATTAAGGTTTTTCCGGGATCTGATGGTCAGGTTCGCGTAGCTGAGGTTAGAACTGCGTATGGGACTGTAAAAAGACCAACTAGGAAGTTAGTTAAATTTTCTGAAGTACAAAACCCCTAGGTTTTGTACGGGGGGGGGGAGGATGTTACCGATGTGCATTAGCTGAAAGCACAGACTTCTGAAGGTGAGCGTCTCAGCACAATGGTTTCGAAACCAGTTGTGTAGGCCGCGTGCACGACGATCCAAATGGGATCGATCGGGGCCGATAATCTCACCCCCAGTCGGCTACGACTGATTAATAGGTGAGGCCCGGAACAGAAAGGAAAACTTGGGTTGTTTTCTCTGTGTCCAGATGCCGTTGGGAGACGTGTCGCCTGGAAGGGTAGCCTCTTCACGAAAGAGGCTCGCTTGTATTTTCGGGGAAAGCTCTTGCACGTTTAGATTATTTAGTTTTTCATAGCGCAATAAATTTGGTTGATAATGCTCGCGTAGACATAAGAATTTTAGCATGTTTGACAGATGTGACAGTATTTCCTGGCGTGGGTTTTCTTTCGAGTTTTTCCCACGTCACAAGCGTTAGCTTGGGTGAATGCGGGAAAGAACTGCGCATTTGTTTAGGCGGGTATATTTATTAGTTAGGATCTATGTACACGTGCGGTTTGAGCGAGAACAGCGTTCGAGTATAGGCAGGCAGTTTAGAGTATATTATTTTATGATTGTAAGGCCTGCGTTGAACGCAGGGTCGAGTGTTTGAGTGAAAGCGGCGATATTCGAGCTCGCAGTCTTGGGCCGGTTAGCCTTTTTTTTTATGACTGCGCGCGGATTATCGCTGGACCCGGCGCCGAGAGCCATAGAATGAGGCGTCTATACGGCGTTTTGGAAAATCTAAGTGAGTACGATGCTTGTTGACATCTGCTAAGATTTAGTATTTGAGTGAGAGTAGGGATTTTTCCAGCGAGCGGCGGCGGCGGCCGGGTCGAAAGGCTGAGGCCCGTCCGCGGTGGCGGCAGTTGAGAGTCAGGCTTCGTTAGAGTAGGATCGTTATATTAGAGAATTGTAACAGCGAATACTTTAAAAATATACCCAATTTTTACTTGATAGAGACTTGTTTTGAATTTTATTTCCCTTCACACAATTTCTCACACACTAAGAGAGAAACACGCACCGTTTTTGTTGTTTCGATTCCCGTTGTCATTCGGGAACGGATTTTTAAGTATATGCTGAGATGCATGCCGAACTAAAACTTTGCAGCGATCGACAGCATGACCGTGCTGGTTGCAGTAGCTGCAATGTGCTATAGGGTTATCTTCAAGAGCTGGTTTGGGACTTTGCGAATTTTTCGCGCCGTCCTGCTCGCTATTGCCCGGCTGGGCTTCCTCTGCCATTGCTCTGCGCACTTGCGAGGTTTTTCCGGGTGTCGGCGTGGCATTATCAAAATTTCGGCCGCTTTGCTTGTCTTCGAATTCTATGGCTGCGGTTATAGCTGCATTCAGATCCCTCGGGAATCTGCAGCGCACTTGGTGATCAAGTGGGGCTTTCAACCCGAACAAAAATTGATCTAAAACGTCGGTACGCGCCTGACGTCTCCGAGCCCGCCTGTCTGAGTCAGATAAACCGGGGGCTGATTCGGTGATCGTCATGAAGCGGTTGAATAGCTTTTCAACGCGCAGGCCGTAGTCGCCTACCGACTCATGTGCGCCTTGCTTAATCGCGCGCAGTTAGTCAATTAGCAAATCGTGAAGGAGCTTATCCACAAATGAATAATTGGCAATGAGCGTTCTTTTTTGCTGCTCGCTCGTGAGCTGTTATCATTATGTTTTACTGGCTCACTACGAGGTTTTGGAGCCGAATTCTCGTCATCGTCGTCATAGTCGTTGTCGTCGCCATCGTCCGACGGATCAGAATCCGGATCGTCGTCCGGCGGGGAGCGATCATCTCTATGAGGCGGCCTGCGACGTGTGGATTTTTTGTCGGGAGCCGGGCGTTTGCGATTGTCCGATTTATCGGTGCGCTTGCGCTTACTTTCACCGTCGGACGGATCCGAGTCTGGATCATCGTCCGAGGGGAAGCGATCGCCGCCTCTTGGTTACTGTCGACTTGTCGGCCTTTTACTCGGGATCGACTTTACACGCTTATCCGAGTTATCGAAATTTTTGTAATTATTATCGCCGTCGGATGGATCCGAGTCCGAGAGGTCGTCTTCGTTCGAAATTCGGCGCTGTATTAATTTTTCACGTGATGCAGCACGGTTCTGCCTGACAGAGCGGTCGACCGATTTATTTAACGGCGCGGTGGACCGAGTATGAGTATTTGACGATGTCTCGGTTTCTTTGCGAGTATCGCGACGAGTTTTAGCGCTTTTCACGGCTTCCTCTTCTGACTCAGAGTATAGGACCGCGAAGGATTCAGCTGCGGACACGTCTCCAATTTCTTTGTCAGCGAGAGTGTTTCTGCGCGCGTTATTGCTCGCGCTTTTCGACTTTTGACGCGGAGGCTTTGTATTTACCGAACTTTGGTGCTGCGGCCGCTGGCTCGCGGGCTCTGGGCACAGCGGCTCTCGGCGCGCTGGCTCTTGGCACCGCGAGTTTTGGCGCGCAGGTACCTGGTCCGGTAGTCCTGAAGTCGCGAGGTTGTACCATGCAGGATTTCCACCGTTCTCGCGAACGAGTTGCACGATAGCAGCGCGCATTTTCTCGTTTTGAGCATTTTGCACGCTAGGGGACATCTCCTGTTCCACCCTAGATGCATCGCTTACTTCTATAGAAAGCTTTATCATCTCGGCCTTTAGCCTGGCGTTTACAGCTTCCACCGCATTTATGCGCTTTTCTAACGCCGCAAGATTTGCGATCACCTTTTTAGGCACGACCACGGTATAGAACAGCTTTATAGTTTTGTTACTGTACAATGTGTGACATGCGATATCTCACTTAATTTTCGACCGATCGGGATGAAAGTCTCCTCTCACTAAAACTAAAAAACAATCTTTTTTATGACGATTCTCTGCGTCGTTTTGAAATACGGGCACAATTGGTTAGATTTTTACGCGTATATTGTAGTAAAAATTTTCCTGCGATGCGATTATCTCAGAGAGACTTATATCAATCGGGCTAGGAATTTGTATGCGAAATTCTTCGATAACAGTAAGGTGACAAATTGATTTTGGGTTTAATCCTGCACATATACACAAAATGCAACATGTATGAAAATCAAGTCCTAAAATAAAGGTCGTGCCTCAGACGTAAAGCGCGACTACTTTTTCCAATTTACTTCATGTAACGAAAATGCATTGAAGTCAATTTAATAATCGAAAAGCGATTTTTACATAAAACGAGAAAGGGTGAGCGCGAATCGTGGCGCGCTAGTTATGTATAGGCTAATCGGTAGAGAATTAAAAGAGCCTCTACTTCTCATCTACTGGGCCATTCAAATTGCATTTTGAGCATTAATTATATGTACCCTCTTTTATATAATTGCACAATCGGTTTGCTGTTACTAATTTTGTCCAGCATAAATGCTTTACCAATTGGTCTAGTAATATTTTCCTATTTTCAAATGCTCTTATAACTTCGGAGCGGAGCATCCATTTGGATTAATAACGAAATGAGTATACTTTCAATAGAGTGCTTGTATTTTCCTATAACATCGCTTCGATTTTTTTTAAATAATAACAAAGATGATAGTAATCATCTCTGCCGCCAATGACATCTGAGCAGCGGCAGCAGCAGGAGTAACAACAGGAATGGCTGAGGCTGTAATATCAGCAGCTGCAAGAGTTGTAAGAAAGGTTGGAGCTTATGCACCAAATTCTGAACCAACGGCAGGAGCAGTTGGTAGCGGAACAGACTCGGATGCAGCAGCAACAAGCTTTGTTCCAACAACAAATGCAGGTGAATAAAGATTTATATTTCGACGCCTGAATGGAATATCGCTCTATCTCGGCAGAGCGCTGAAAAACGCTCCATCTCGGCGGAGCGTTTAAGAACGCCCTAACTCGGAACGAGTTTATTTTTAAAACTTTTCTGATGTCTTTTATGTTCAATCGCAACAGCAACAATATGGACAGTAAATGCCTGACAATGAGCATCTGAACAGCGAAAATGTTCAAAATAGTGAGAAACCATTGAGAACACGGCCAGGTAATAAATAATTTAAATAACAATATCACGATAATAGATTTAAATTAACTGTGTATACACAAACATAATTATATCTACAACAGAGGGCCAAAGATGGTTACTTTATCATTTTTTTTCAAAATTTGCTCATTTCTATTAATGTTATATTTTATATTTATTTCTTCTAATAAATATGAATTTCAAAGATTTATTAGTGTAATTTACAGTTTTAGTAAACAATACACGTTTATTATCAATTTGTATCCACGTCAGTTTTATTCGCACTAATGTAAACTACCTCTATGATTTTTTTATTAATGATTCAATCAAATAGTACATTACGATACTAGTGGCATAAGTCGCACTTTACGATGCTGTTGAGAACGAGTTATGTTATAAAAATTAAAGATTTTAAACATTATTGTAATATTATTTGTTTTAGGCAATATAATTGAATACAATAATATTTTTTACAATATTCAAGTCTCAAATGATAAATATTAAATATTTTTAACAACATTACTATACAATTTTGTATTTTAGACAATATGATGGTGCACAATGATATTGTGTAGAATATTTATTATATTTTCGTATATAATTAAAAATTACATGCAACTTTTTATTTGTTAGATTAACGGATAATAATTTATATTGACACGTTCAAAGTTATTCGTTTATTAGTTTTTGTTATTTAATTAAACATTAATTATATAAAAATATTACCCATAATTTTCTTACAATTACAGTCAATGTGTAAACAATTTTTTTTTAATTGTTTAACTTTTTGCAACGTAATAGTTTTGCCAAAGGTGTAAACATTGTTTTATGTAATTAATGATCAAGAAATTTATTTTAGTCGAAAGCGACTCGATAAAACATCGTCTCACGAACCCCCCTTTCACTGTCAATCTATATACTTATTGGTATACAATATAGTAAAAGTCCACCTGTGTGAAGCTCAGCAGCTGCGTACTTTGAGAATCTACAAGCTGACGAGTGTCAGTACAACACGTCGGTCGTATTTACCATTTTTCTCATAAAACTTATCGACATATAAGTTCAAAAATTATAAAGCCATTAGCAGTCCGCTCATGAATAATCTGTTGTTCTGCTAAGCTTAATTCCGCTAAGCTATAACAAATACTTCTAAACTAATAACTTCGAACGTGCCAATATGAATCATTGACAAATAAAAAATTGCGTGCAATTTTTAATTGAATACAAGAAAAACTAATAAATATTTGACATAATATTATTCTACACACGCTCATATTGTCTAAAATATATAATTTTATGTACAGTAATAATGTTTAAAATATTTAATATTAATCATTTGTGAATCGAATATTGTAAACAATATTATTGTATTCAATTATATTGTCTAAAATATTAAATTAAGTTCAATAATATTGTTTCAAATATTGAAGTTTAATTTCTTTTTTCTGTTAAAGATTAGTCTTTTACAATATAAGTTTATATTATTATTTAATTTTCAAAATAGTCACTTCGCTTCTTCCATTTTATTACTTTATTACATACAACGCTATGTATTTTATATTCGATTTTGCGGTTCTATTAATGTTAGCATTTTAATAAATTGAAACCTTTTGACATTTTAATATCATTGTATCTTGTATTAATTGCAATTAATACTTTGACACTCCTTCAATTTTTGTTTTCAGACCTGATTGAGAGGTTGAGAGTCGATCATCAGTATTAAAAAGAAGTAAATTAAAACCAAAACACCTAAATATACCTAACCCAAGCACATCGTTTTTCAGAATAAATCGTTGGATATTCTGTAGCAGATGAACTTTAGCCAATTGTTATTAAATAAGTAATTTCATAAATTCGGATAATTAACTGTGTGAGATAGCATTGAACTGAATCACTTTTTGGCATTGGATAAGTGCAATACTATTATATGTATTGTTATATGTGAACTTTGGAGTATGTCTGTTAAGTCACTTGAAGGTCATGAAATACATTTTTATCTATTTGAATATGTGTACTAATGAGTTTTTATTTGGCTCTTGAAGGTGGAAAGAGTAAATTGTTATTCATTTATAAAATGTATATTTGAGGCGATTTTTTTACTTAGTAATTGAAACAATTACTTTAATGCTTGCATCAGTATCGGTAGGCATATTCACTGTATCACAGTGATCCATAGAATCTACAGATTTTCTTTCAGATTCTTTATCAAAGAATACGCCGTTGATTTTTGAAAAAATAGGATCATTTTATGAAAGTTTTGTTACGCCTTATGAAATAAGTAGTGATCAAATATTCCTGTATTCTATTGCAACTGCAATAGCTGACGAATCCATTCCAATATGTCAATTTTCTTCCGAGGAAAACTCATATTTATTGATCTACAGATTTTTCAGCAAATGTTGTAAAAGTGGCTTACGACCACCAAAAAAATTGATAGTAAATTACAACGCTAACCATTACACCGCAGCCAATTCAGTGTTTAATGTAAACGTAACCTATAAAAAATACTTAACGAAGTGTTTTTCATACCTGAAATATAACACAAAAAATTCTGAATTGTCAAAATGTTTAATAAAAGCTAATGTGAGGCTTCTCATTCTTAAAGTTATGCAATAGGACTGTGTGATCAATGTAAAAGTAGACTCTATTAAATACTTTTATATTTACTGCATTATCTTATTAAGTTTTCAAACAAATTTCGATAAATTTGAAAATTTTTTGGAACAAATATTAATTCTTACTTATAGCAAATTTCAAACTAAAAGTACAAGTTCTTGCTTTTTAAACATACAATCAAAATTGATGAAATAAAAATAGATTTAACGTACTAGAAAGAAAACGTAATATGTATGGAAAGTGAATTTAAAAGCATTATGGATCCAGAAAACAATAATTTTAAAGTTGACTATAAAAAATGTGAAGATATTCTTCATTACATTAAAAGCATTGTTATTGCAAGGAGACGTCAGTCTCGTGCAAAACATACACAAAACGGCCACACACATGAGCAAGCGAAGGGCGAACCCGCACGTAAACAACGCGAGCACAAGCCGAATGCTCATGCACAGCAACACGTGCTCGAGCGACGCGAATACAGCCGCGGGTAAAACCGACGACGGGCGCAAATCACCGCACACACACCAGCGAAGGGAACATGAAAAGCACCACACGAATACACACACAATACACGACCCACTCACCTCCAGAGGGCGTTGGCGCCAGCGACTGGGGCTGTATAAGCCCAGCCGCGACAGCACAGTGGGCAGTTCAGTTAGATCTTCCGATCTGAGCGTTGCCGTGAGCACACGTAACGGCGCGGTTATCTAAAGACACCGTACCGCTATCTGGATTACCGCTGTGAGCACACAGGGTAATTCAGACCAATAACTGACTACAGAGACTTGCAGATTCGTGAGCACACGTCTCTGTCAGACTCTGCACACACCGTTACACACACTTCCACCGTCCCACCGTTTCTCCGTCCCTATTGCCACTGTGAGCATACAGGGTAATAGGAACCAGAAACTGACTGCAGAGACTTGCAGAGTCGTGAGCACACGTTTCTGTCGGACTCTGCACACACCGCTACACACACCTCCACAGTTCCGCCGTTCCACTTGCCGCTGTGCGCACACAGGGTAAGAGGAGCGGCGAAAAGTAATCACAGTATCAGGTTGAGTCGTGCACACACGTCTCAACTAGATCCTGTGAAATAAGACACTGCACGCCACCACACACACCTCCACCGTTCCACTTGCCGCTGTGCGCACACAGGGCAAAGGAAACCGTGAGAAACACACGTTCTTGCAAGGACTCCGTGATATCAGACACACACCTAGGTATTCCGCCATTCCTACTGTCACTGTACGCATACAGGACATAGGAATAACCGAACCACCGCACTCCAGACCAAGCGTGCACGGTTACTTTGTAGTTTGTAAACTAGCGACACCGTACCGTACCGTACCGTTACCGCACCGTACCGAATAGATATTAAGGATTAATTGTAAGAGACAAGTCTTTCTAAATAAGCGTATTCTTGTTTGGTTACAGGTGGCGAATGACAACACGCCCTATTAAATAATTAAATATATGTAAATAATTAAAACCAAAACAGAACGTAGTTGTTTTTAACCTACTTCCCTCTCCGAATTCTGGTCCTGACTGACTACATCCAGCGCGAGGGAAACGCAACCGTTACATTATAAAAGCAAGAAATCAGGTCATGATTATTTCTGAGACAGACAATAATGAAAGAAATGCCTTTTATAATGAAAATTACTGCAAGTCTATAATAGAGTTTTGTCTGCAATTTGTGGTATGGTCCGATGTTTTCAATGATTTGCAATGCGATGATCATTGTATCAATGATAAATTTATCATATTATTAGATAACTATAAAGCAGGGCTTCAAGAACATCTTTCTAGCTTAACTTCAATAGATCAGTACTTATTCAAAAATGTCAAACATGCTGACCAGCAATTGCAAATAGCTAAAACTTTACTTATACACGAGACAAAAGAAAAGATAAAAGAAGTATGCTATGAATATTCTTATTTGAAATATGAAGAAAATTAGAAGGGAAAAAACAAACAGAATACAGATATTCATGCAAATGCAGAGATGATTTGTGATGAGCCTGATGGTTCAGATTGAAGCTCAAACAGTGACCTCGATGAATCGCTTAGAAGCAACGAATCTACAGAAAATAATATTTTGGACGAAGATACTAATGATATTAATACAATTATTGATTCAGTATGTGAATCCCCATATGAATAAAAGCTGTTTTCGAATTCAGTTTCCGAATCAGCTGATACTTCTGAACACAAATTACACAAATTTCAATGACAAGAATGAAAAATCAATTCGTGAAAACCCAAATGAAAACTCAAATGAAAAACTTAGTATGTCAAAAGTAAAAAATAGAAAAGTACTAATAAAAACAAGAGGTAAATATTTACCATGTCAAGAAATAGATTTATTATCTCAGAAACCTACTAGAAAGTCTGTACATCGTCAACTCATTCAAAATTACAGATTACTTAGTTCCAAATAAATAGATAAAAAGAAAAAACTTGTTGTAACTTCATGTGTATTTGACTGTCTTGTAGAAATGTTGACTACAGCATTCTTTGAGATACAACATTTTCAAGATATCATTAACAGCAATACGAATTATGTGATGGAAGAGATTCAAACAGAGTTCATGAATATTCTTCAT
The DNA here is from genome assembly GCA_020010945.3 of Muscidifurax raptorellus. Taxonomy (NCBI): domain Eukaryota; kingdom Metazoa; phylum Arthropoda; class Insecta; order Hymenoptera; family Pteromalidae; genus Muscidifurax; species Muscidifurax raptorellus. The sequence goes on from JAHUUD020000031.1 coordinate 1,090,850, forward strand.
GAGTATGTACTATGTCTACTCTTAATCTTACTGAATTGTACAAATCCAGGATCCAATTTTTGAATAATATATACGAAACAGAAAATCAAAGACTTTTTTGGTCAAAATCTATTGAAGAATTTGTAGAACAAACAATGTATCCAAATATAATAGTAAAGCTTGAATGCTCACTCTGTCATATAAATACTCATTAACATTTTAACCGAGTCAAGTTAACTTGCCAAAAATTAACTCAAGTTATACCAATAAGTATTTATAATAACTTGGAAAAAGAAACCACTTTATGTGATCATTGTAAAATCAAATTATCAATTATTGAAGTTCAGATTCAAAATATTTTGTTTCTTGATGTGGATAGTTAACAAATAATTGAAAATCAATGTATACTTTCAATAGACAAGATACCACCTATATTAACTATGGAAAAAAATCACTCATACTAATTGGACTCGTTGCATTTTAAGAACCTATAGGAGATAATGTTTTACGTCATTATATTTCTTATTCTAGAAGTGTAGAAGGGAAGTGGTCAAAATATGATGATTCTGATAATGTATCTGTAAAGGCAACATATGTAAAAAATTCTAAAATTCAAATAAATGCAGCTTTACATTCCGTATACAAAGATTAACCGAGCTATAGTAAAAGTGTGATCAAATGCCAAGATAACATCATAAGTGCATTTTCAAAATATCTAGAAACGTTTCCTAGTATTGTACAAAAAGTATTTGCAGTACTTGCAAAATGAGAAATACAGAAAATATTTATTCTTTCACTTTGTCATCTGAACAATTGTTTGAGTTTTTCTGAGTGATTATCTACGTGATAAAACTATATACTTCAAAAAATGTCTGAATAAAACTGCTGTAACAAATTATTATTTAAAGAGTTATACAGCTGTTGACACCGAGTATTTACACGAAGAAAAAATTAATTGATTTTTCAACGAAATGGAAGACAGATTTTATCTTTCAAAACTGATCGAAATAAAATACCAACTGAGATAAAGTTGAAAAATAAAATATATGAAATTAAAGGTATCATTTGTTTTGAAGGAGATTCATCGCTAGAAACTGATGTACATTATAAAAGTTACGTATAATTATCCTCTAAGATTTGGGCTTTGTTCGATGACTTAGCTCAAGAAATACAATTTATTAACGAACCACAAAAAGAAAAAATCAGTCTAATAATTTATGTTAGAAATTAAGGTAAAGTTTTTAAAAAAAAATTATAATTTATAAAAATAAAATGTAGTACTAAGGTTTAGCAAATAAAAATTGTTAAAACAACGTATAAAATCTTATTATAAAAATAGTTTATTATTTAATTATCAGTCCAGTCCTTCCCCGTCTCTGTCTTTCTGTGTATTGGCAATCTCTCGTCGGCGCAACTTGGAAGAAAGAACGCGCCAAGTTTTCGATGGAATTTCCAAGCGAGAGAAAGAATCTGATGCGTGTGTGTTGCAGTGAGCGACCTGAGTTACTAATCTAACCGGAGTCTTGGTCAGACAGTTGTCTTACGAGTTATCTTTAAACAATCAATTAGCCGCGGCTCGGTGTCCCGACGGTTTGACAATGCTTTGGTGAGCTTTTTCTCGACAAAATAGAATCTCTTTATTTTACGCTCTAGATTATTTGAAAACAAATAAACATTTTGCCACTTGGAATAAAAAATAGAAGAGTCGACGGTAAGTGTAAAATTACTTGACAATACGTTGTTAAAATTAGCCTGCGAACCGTACTATAAAATGATTATCTTACAAATATCATTATATAGTTATCCTAACACATTGCAGACGACGATCTCAATTCAAAATTTTCGTTCTTTTACGCGATGACGTTCGCTACCGTTTGCTGATCGGAAAGTTCCTACTGCACGGCATTCGAGCAGGTAGGTGTCGATAAAGGACGAGAACGTCACCCAGAACGGCGTCTCGGACATGTTCACGCCGTCGTCGTTGACGATGAAAAACAGGCAGTCGTTCGGCGAATCCGCGTGACTGACTCGACAGTTTGCACTGGCTTTCCTTCGTTCGATCGACGCACCATCCGAACAGCTGGTAGCAAGCCTGTCGGTATTCCTGCAACGAGGCTTTGAAAGCTTTCTTCAGACGAGCCATTTTTGTAATTTCGTGCTTTTGCCGGAGTTCTGCTAATTCTGAAAATATTAATAAAAAGATTAAGTAAAGAGGATTAGAGTTGTGAATTTAACTTTTTATTTTCCTCTTTCAGACCTTTAACATCGCAAGCCTCGAGATCGCATTCTAGTTCGGCGACCAATTCTCTGAAAAGAGCAAATTTATTGGTTGTATCAAAGCGATTTGAATTTATATTTATATAAAAAATAATTTACCTGTAGCCTTCTATTGCACATTGTAGAGTTGGATTCTTTCGTTCATAAAAATAGGAGTTTCGATGCTCTGGTTTTCACTGATCTCTTTTTCATACGTATCAAGTTGCTGTCTATATAGCTATCTCTTTCCCTCGTTACAAGAGACATCTTTTTTTTGTAACCTGCCCGCAGCAAACCTCTTTAATCTTTCTTGATAAGTGGTTGTATCCGTGAGTTCTCTCTTAAGAGAGAGCGTCTAGCTGTGATGTCATGACCTTCTTCAGCGGTTAGACCAGCTTCGGATTGCTGTAACCAATTGCTTCATATTCAGCTATTTTTAAAAATAGTTAGCTTTGTGTGACTTTCAATTGATTCTCTCAATGTAGCGACCTGGTGAAGCAATCAGGTCTCTTGCATGCGATAGTTCTCTCTCAAATTCATTTACTTTAGAAGTCCTTTGCATAAATTTCTTTCTTTTACCATGGACCTTTGATTCTCAAGGCTCTCATAGACGAGCATCATCCAGATTTGCATGGCCAGGATAAAAAGCAGTCACCGGTTTATGAGAACATAGAATACTATCACCTACTTATCCACCGTACTACCATCCAGTGAGTACATATCAGGAGAAGCTCAAGAGACTGTTCAAGGACGTCGATTGCTAGTTAATAGTTTATCTTGATAATTCAGTCTCTGATTTAGTACAATCAAAATTGCTTAATTAGTTGCAGGAAAAGATAAAATAATTTTTTAAAGTTTATTTGTACAAACAATGACATATGATGCTTTACTACAATGTATTGTTAAAAATGAGCATAAAAATAAATTGACATAACTTGGATGTATGTTAATGTCAACTGAAAATAGACGCACAACTGGTGAAATTAATTCTCTTGTGAAATTATTTCACTTATTACACAGTGTAATTATAAAAAAATTAAAATCATAAACAAGTAATTTCTAACTAAATTATAGATTTTCGCTTTTGAAATTCAAAATATTGATTGAGGCAACATTTAGGACAGGTTATTTCTTGTACTGCATCAAATCAAGCTATTTATATTCTGTGCGTAAATATCTTTTGTGGAACACTCACCTCAATTTGACATCAACTTTGCACGGGGCCTTCTGATGGAGGCATGGGACATTTAAAGAAAGCACAACCACAGGTGCCAATTAGAAGTCGCTACCACACAGCTTCACCAGGCAAAGAACTACCGCCATACGAAGCACCACCTGTTTATGAAAACATACAGGATGTTCATTACTCCAAGGCTCTCGTATTTAATTTTTAAACTTTTTAATTAAACACATTGCACTTGAAATTTCTCATGTAATGCTCTCGCTTCCTTTAACTTTTCCCTTTAAGTTTTCTTCGCTTATGAGCTAATTCTAATTTCTTTTTATCTTCAAAACTCCTCGCATTTTCACATGGTTTAGTGATTTCTGGCTTAGGTTCTTTCTTAATATAAAGCCGAAGCTCTTCTGTAAATTTATTATTGTCCTCTACCAGTAACAGCACCTTATGTTCCATTTCGGTTTTCAACTAAAAAAATGAAAACTGTTTCTATCAAAATTTTATTTACCTATTGCAAATTTGATAAATTGACACAACAAACCTGAGCTGAATCTCGATCAGCCTGGGCCTGTGCAGCTTTAGCTTCTTGAACAGTTTTTCGTCCAGCATCGACTCTCAAGTCCAGCTGTTTTATCATTTGTTTATCTTGCTCAAGTACCGTACTCTGTTGAAGTACCGTGTTTACATCGTTTATGTACACGAGTGCATATGCATGTCGCGGCCGGAAGCCTGACGATCCTTATTATACAGAGAGATGGACTATTGAGACAGCTGGAATTCGGAACACGGACTATCAGAAATTGACGCTTCGCTTATGGAAAAATATATTAATTGATTATTATATAATTATCGCAAATTTCTTATCAACGATCCCGTTTACATAATCCGCAATTAATTTGCAAACGATTCATACAATTTTTAGTCATAACAGATGCAAACTTCCGCAGTTTTTTGCATTGCATTTGTAAACTCTGCTAACGAATTCGCAATCATGGACATTTTTTAATTATTGATTTTTGCAAATTGACCGCCCAGTTCACAGAGCTAGCCGGTATCACTCCTCTCATCGAGCAGTGCACAGGAATATAGCCGGTCCCTCTTATCGCATCCAGCCGAGCATATTCAAGGAGGTTCTACCGGTCTAACCCCGATGATTTCGTGAATCGTGCTATACCGCTTACGGGCGACCTTAACCTATCAATGGCGCGGGGTTTTAGAATAATGTAATAAAAATTATGATAAAATTAAAATTATAATTATTTTATTAAAATATTTAAAAATATTCATTATTATACCAAATATCATAAAACACCAATGGAACAATTTTAATACAACATAAAATTATGTATACAATAAAATAAACAAATTAATAATTCAGAAAAAAAAAATAATAATAATATTAATAATAATATTCAGATAAAATATCAAATTGAGAATTTTGAAAATGTCTAATAAGTATTATATAAGTGTCTGAAAGTCGATTAAAAATTCAAATTTCGCGCCACAATATAGCAGACGAAAAAACAACTTATTTCTAATAACAATTAACAAAAACAAAATTACGAAAAACCAAGAGTTGGTTGCCCTCCATTGTGTAATTACCTATCATTTTCCAATCTTTCAAGCTATTATAACAATATATCGCCGAAAAAGCTTGAAAAATATTTAAAAAACGAATTTTTCAAGGTTTTTTTGACGACGTATTGTTATAATAACTTGAAACTTCAAGCTTGAACAAAATTTACAGCATCCGTAAATTCTCACTACTCAATTTTGTTCAAAGCTTTTTCTATCATGCCTAAATATTTTGATGTGAAACTTTACACAATGGTACATATTTATAAAAGGAAGGACAAACAATTCTTGTTTTCGCATGATTCATTATATTTATACAGATAGAAGTATTTTTGTGCAGTGAAACCGCGCTATTGACTCAGTCGGTAAATTCTGGGTTTCAGACCGCCTTAAACCGTTAAGCCCGATAATGCCCCTCCCGGTACACCGCTTTTTCGGCAATTATAACTCATGCAATTCAACGTATAAAAAATTGAAAGATATACTATTTTGAAGCTTAAGATCTCTCCTTTCCAATGATGTGCAGAAAAATGCGATAAAAAGTTGTTAATCATTCAAAAATATTGTTTAAGTGAAAAAAAAACATGATTAAAAAAAATTTTTTTTTTATAAAATCGAGATTTCTGAATGGTTTTCGGTTTGCAATCCACTCGGAACATTAATAACTAATGGCGTAAATGTCTAAGCTTTGTGTTCAAAATGGCGTGTTAATGACTATATTTTTGCCAAGACATCCATGAATTTTTTTCTTGAAAAGTTTGGACTTTTCGAGAAACTTATAAAGAAGAAAAAGTTCTGTGAATTGACTGATGAAGAATCAGATTCGAATGAAAGTGAAGAGCATATTGTAATACCTAATCCAGATGACTCTGGCTCTGATACAGAAAGTTCGTCAAATAGTGACAGTTCTGGTTTATCTGATGATGACAATTCTTCATCGGAAATTTGTTTACCAAATGTTTCATATCGATCTATTTTCGATAGTTATACTGAAAAACAAAAACTGTTCGAGCCAAATCATACATTTTTGTGGTGTGAAGGAGAAAAAGTTTACCCTGCGAGTTTGACGGATCAATTATTACTGACTGATGCTGTAAAGCGAAAAATATCTTCAATGTCACATGTGGAACTTTTCGAACTTTTTTTCTCTGAAGGAATAAAAAATTATATCATTGAAGCAAGTGACGAAAATGATTTGAAGTTATCTGTAAAAGAACTCAACACATTCATAGGTATATTGCTATTATCATCTTACAACATTCGAAGTAACCAAAAAGAGTATTGGGAAACTGATCCTCTCGTGAACTGGTCTGCTGTTTCATCAGCGATGACGCGTGATAGGTTTAGTGAAATAAAATCTAAAATAAAGTATTCAAAACCGACTGATAAGAATGATAATGATAAAGCTTGGAAAGTTCGTCATATCTTGGAATTATTTAGGAAAAATATTCAACAATTCGGATTTTTTTCGACTGCTCTTTCCATTGACGAAATGATGGACCGATTTTTTGGTCGCACATGCCTAAGACAATATTTGCCTTCTAAACCTGATCGGTACGGGATCAAACTCTGGGCCTTGTGTGGAGCAAATGGATATATATTCAATGTCGATATTTATTGTGGTAAAAACAACACAAACGTTGGGATAAATTTAACTGCGTGTGCACTTGTGATGAAGATTTCAAAAAGAAAATTGTCTGATTATCATATTTATTTCGATAATTATTTCACTAGTCCTGATTTAGTCATTCATTTGAGCAAATGTGGTTTACGATCTACAGGAACTGTCCGTAAAGATAGAGTGAAACAAAAACATGATTTTGAAAAAAAAGCACCCCGAGGTACGAATAAAGTGAGTTATGATCGTAACAGTGGGATGAATCTAATCAGTGTGATTGACTCAAAAGAAGTTTCCGTTCTTTCTACGGCAGCTGGCGTCACTTCCTTTATGCCAATGGAAAGATATTCGAGGACTGCTGGGAGGAGAACAAAATTAGAGTATCCTTATGCTTTTTCTTTGTACAACAAGTACATGGGAGGAGTGGATCTGCACGATTTTCGATGCAAGAAAGCTTCTTCAAGTATAACTTCAAAGAAGTGGCCATTCAAGATTTTTTTACGGATTATTGAAATGTCAATAACAAACGCTGTAATAATCAGAAATATTTGCAAAAAAGAAGATGAAAAAATAATGAAAACGAGTGAAATGTGTAAACAAGTGAGTGCGAGATATTTGTCGCAATCAAGAATACGTGATTTCAAATCTCACAGGTACGATTCTAAAATAAGGAACAAATGTACAAACGAAGGATGTCGTCTTAGGACTACTAGATACTGCATTGATTGCGAAAAATATTACTGTGTACACTGTTTTTCACAATTACACGCAGAAAAAGTAGGAGAATGAATTATTTTCAATTCCAAATGAATCAAAAGTAAACAAAATAAAAATAAAAATAGTAACAAAAAATAAAAAAAAACAAAAAAAATAAAAACTAAAAAAAATATAAAAATAAAAAAAATATAAAAAAAATGAAGAAAGACTATCTATATTCGTCGACCTCCACGTTGGTGATAGTCGGGCAACGTAAACTCCGTTTGCGGCGGACAGGCGATCGATCTGCGGATGTATATAAATTATATGTCCGGCAATTATTTTGACATTTGAGAATTTTTCCCTTGAGAACAATGAACTAAAACGGAAAATTATCAGGTATAAAAAGGTCTTAGAATCGAGCGAAGAATTCACCTGAGAATTTTTTAAGAATATTCCGAGCAATTTTTTAATTTTTCAAAATTTGACAATTTGCAAAATCAAAAAAATCGCTCGAAACTTGTTGAAAAAATTCAGATGTATTCTATGAATCATTCTAAGAACTTTTTCTTCTTTATGAGTTTCTTGAAAAGTCCATACTTTTCAAGAAAAAAATTCATGGATGTCTTGGCAAAAATACAGTCATTAACACGCCATTTTGAACACACGAAGATGAAAAATCGATCTGAAAACTATATATTTCGAAAGCTTAGACATTTATGCCACCAGCTATTAAGGTTCCGAGTGGATTGCAAACCAAGAACCATTCGGGAATCTCGATTTTATAAAAAAAAATTTTTTTTAAATCATGTTTTTTTTCATTTAAACAATATTTTTGAATAATTAACAACTTTTTCTCGCATTTTTCTGCACATAATTGGAAAGGAGAGATCTTAAGCTTCAAAATAGTCTATCTTTCAATTTTTTATACGTTGAATTGCATGAGTTATAATCGCCGAAAGAGCGGTGTACCGGAAGGGGCATTCTCGGGCTTAACGGGTTAAACACCTACAACTTTTTATAAAATAAAAACGGAATAACGAAACTTGGCGTGAATTGTACCTCTTATATGTCAGGACTCAGCTGAAGCCAAAGAGTTTCGTCTTATAAATTATTAATAAACAAAATACCCAGTTTATGGCACAAACAGCAAATTTCCGAGTTTCGCTCCTTCAAATGGCTGTACCTTTTACATACGAACTCATCTGAAACTCAAAAGTTTTGGCACAAAAGTTATTAATAAATAAAATTCGTTGTTTATTGCATAAAGCGCATATTTCCGAGTTTCGCTTCTTAAAGCAGCTACAACTTTCTATAAAGTTATAATTGGGTAACCAATCATGGTGCGATTCGTCTCTTTTTTATGTAGGAACTCATCTGAAGCCGAAAATTTGGGGCACGAATGTTATAATTTAACAAATACACATCTAAATCACATTGCATTATTACTATTTAAATAGTTTAGACATATTTTTTCTCATTTATAAATAATTTTTTTTCAAATATTGAAAAGTTTTTGCGCATGTAAAAAATGAAAAAGCTGGCTGCTGAACTAGAGGTAATTTTTCAATTTTTTTGCCCGCTGATCTGAAAACGATCTTTTTAGTACCGCTTAATAGGTAAAAAAAATCGTGCTTGTGTTATATAAATAATATAAATTGTGTTATATAAATATAAAAATAAGTTATTTTGTCAAAAAGCCGATGTATTTTTTTAAATAAGTCGAGGCCCATGTGGGTTAGTTGGATCGAGTTTTTTTTGTTTACTTTTTATCCGTCTCTGTCACCCGCCCTCTTAATTGCATATTCACATAAAAATATTAATATTTGTTTTTAATTATTACCAGGTAATAATATATAAAAATACAATAAAATTAATAACTGTAGGTCTCTAAGACTATTTATGATCCTTGAATATTCATAGATAACACGTTTTGTTATCTTTCGTATTAACAACTTTGGTCTAATAAATATCTTTAGGTTTAGAAATGTAATATTTTTAATTATAAAAATTGCTGTAGGATATTTAAATATCCAACAAAAGTATTTTATAAAAAGTATGAAAAAACAATAATAGCCTTGTTTATGACTAGAATATTTTTTGATCCGATTCGTTGTGCTGGTATATCTAAAGCACAATTCGCACAAACCTCCATCATAGAATTTGTATTCTCTTAAACAAGTTACATGAAGTTACACTCTTAAACAAGAACCTTTTACAGTTTGCACAATTTTTAGTAGCATTCTTCCATTATCTAAAGCAATATAAACAAATTTCACTGATATTATCCGATTGTCTTATTAACTTTTCCGATAAATGTTTTCTATATTCGTTTGGGTCAAACTGCGAAGTTATACTTCGCACCTTTTTTTACCTATGCCGTCCATATAATATATTACGTAAGCGCTACAATTATACCCATCTGTCTGATAGGGACGATCATTAACAAACCATTACATTTGTAATCTATTTTGCAAATCCGTAAAAATATTTTTAATTTGCTTGCTCTCACATAATTGTACATATCGATTATAATGATTCACAATTCTTATTGCTTCATCTTGCAAAGCTGCTGGAGTTAAATTAAATGGATCTATTAACGTCATAGTGTGCATATCTAAATCTATCATGAATAAACGCCAGTGACGATTTTGAACGTATGGCATCATTATTCTACCTTTCGTAGGAAAATTCATGGAAAACATATTCCATTTGTCGCTAGGTGTATCATCCCATTTATCTTGAAATAAAATAACAGTTTCTCTAGTACTTATAAATAAGGTATTCGGTCAATTTTCTTCGTGCATTGTTGCACATGCATCGATAATTTCTCTTTCTATATACTCTTCTCCTTTAAGAGTATGATATGAATTGGAAAATAATTATGTAATGTACTATTATATAATATAGAATATATAATGTTCTATTACATTTACCTCTATATTTTCCTATGGTATATAATTTTTCGAATCTTCTACCATTTACAATGTAGTACAAATTTGTGTAATAGTACCGACAATTAGAAATTAGTCCATTGAACATTATTTGATTTTCAGCATAATCTTGAGTAATTTGTTGAGACATTTCTTCGTACAATGAGGTTGCTGTTGGATGACATGCCATTTCAAAAGCTTTTAAAATATTTGAATCATTTAAATCATATTGATTGCCACTGTTTGTTGAGTTAATTTCAGTATCATCTAGAGAAGAATAAATCTCTTCGTCGTATAATTTCTTTCTTTTATGAATTTTCGAAACAAATTTGTTTTCTTCCTTACATCTTTTTAAATATTCTTTTGTCAGTGAGATACCCTCATACTGATTAAATTCCTTAGCATCTTTACATTTTTGATATTGATCACATAAGTTAACTGCATATTGTGATAACATTTCTATTGTTGGTTCAAAGAATAGTATTCCTTCAACGTTTCTAATATACTGCAAAGATAAAAGTATACCACAAATCGTTACAAATTTAAGGAAATTTCTTATTAACCTTTTTTTCTAAATTATACGTAATCCATAATCATTCTGATGTAGCATTGGAATTTGGAAAATACAAAAAAAGTAATGCAAATGTAGCAATATTTCTAAACAAAAAGTTTTCTTTATCATCCTTGTATTCTCGAATCATAAACCAAAAAATATCGATTTCTTCTTTCATAAAATCAATTAAATCTGAGTACATTAATGAGTCAGACCATTCTTCATTTATTGTAATCATCAGACATACATCATGATCATTAACAACTTTGGGTAGTACATTCAAAAGTTCATTTAAATCATTATATTCATTCCTATGAAATTCTGCATTCAATGCATTATTGGGATGAAAACATTTACAATATTCAGCAATGTTATCACCGAAATCATATCTTTTTTTTAAGCCCATGCATAATTCAATTAAAAATGATTGACAATCTTGGTGAAATTTAAGCCTAATAAAAACATCGGTTACTTTATGAATAAATTGTTCTACTTATCTACATATGTTTCTTTTGTTCAAAGGCTTAAAATAATTTTCGTTTTTAGGATTTATATCATTAATATAAGTACTATCTACATAATCATTCTTCATATACAGTTTTAACAAGTCACGATATAAGTTGCATGCATCAGTTGTTTATTCTGCTTATTGAAAGCAATAATTTCGCGGAATAACGAGTGGTGACGACTTTGTTAACAACTGACTGCAATCTGATACCCAGCGCAGATGCAAACTGCACTAGTACGTTCTTGTTTTTTTTCTCTTCACATCAATATTTAAGCACTATTCGCAATTATCCGTATTGGAGAAATTTTTAAATTGATATAAGCGGTAAGAAAGAGAGAGCGCTATAAAAAATACTTGAGATCGTCGTTCACGGTGCTCGAGCTTATCGACGACACTTGATATCCTGCGAAATTCAGACATAAAAAAATCGTGAATTTTGGTAAATTTAGTTTTTTTTCAATGGCAATTGATAGAGTGCGTTAAGATACACCTACAGTCCAAAAATCATCGCGCTAGGTTGAAAACTAAATATTTGCTGAACAGGTAAAAGCTAAAAGATTGCGATATCTCCGTAAATGTTGGAGATATCGAAAAAATAACGAAATTTTGATTCTCTCACGAGAATCGGTTGTAGGGGGTGCTTACCCCATTGCCAGGAATAAAATTAATTTTGATAACTATTTAAGAAATTTTAAAATTGTAAATTGGAAAGAAGCGATAAGAAAGAAAGAAAGAGACTTCGTGTACAGTGCTCGAGCTCGGTCTTCACGATGCTCGAGCTTATCGACGACACTTGATATGCTGCGAAATTCAGACATAAAAAAATCGTGAATTTTGGTCAATTTTGTCCTGGGTCTCAAGCAGTGTCATTACCGATTTTCTTTTTTTTTCTGTATTTGATAATCAGCGAAAAAGTATGAATAAGATAATGCAGCTGCGCTGTTATAGCAAGCAAAGCATGAGTAGGAAAATGCAGCTGCACGGAACAGGTTCTAATATACGTGCAAAAGTTTTGGGAGTTAGTCAAAGATATTGTTAGTGAATTTTGAAACATCAGCAAAAAGAGAATGAGTAAGATGTGCATGTAGCGTGGGATCGCACGTGTTCGGGGCTAAGAAAGTGTCGCAGTATCATACCTCTGGAAAAGAGCAGCCATCAGAGATGGTTTAAATCGTCCGGGTGATTATCATTCTCTCTCTCTCTCTCTCTCTCTCTCTCTCTCTCTCTCTCTCTCTCTCTCTCTCTCTCTCTCTCTCTCTCTCTCTCTCTCTCTCTCTCTCTCTCTCTCTCTCTCTCTCTCTCTCTCTCTCTCTCTCCCTCTCTCTCTCTCTCTCTCTCTCTCTCTCTCTCTCTCTCTCTCTCTCTCTCTCTCTCTCTCTCTCTCTCTCTCTCTCATGGCAGTCTCTCCTCCCGCGCGCTCAAGCCCCCCCCCCCCACAGTGGTGCGTCAGCACAACCAGCGGCGGCGGCGGCTGGTTTGTTCTGACTCGCCACTGTGATTACTACTCACTTTGATTTACTTTTTGTTGGTTACATTTATTCGCAGGATGTCCTGGTGTATCACATATTTGACAAACCATGATTGAAACCTGACGTTTACAAGTTTTGGCTGTGTGCCCTATCATTTCACAAATTTGACATTTTTCAAAACTACGCTGATTGAAATTTCTGTAGTTTTTTGCATTATGACCTATTCTTTCACATAACTGACATTTTTCTTTACTTTGATTATTTGGACAATTCCTGGCAATATGTATTTATTTTTGTATTTATTTTAACATTAAATTGTTCCATCTCATGTCCGTCCCTTTTACAAATTTTACAAAAACTAATTCTTCTCGTTTCTCTAATTCTAGTATTAGGTTCTTTTCTCAATGACCATTGCGCTTCATAAGCTCTCTCGGCTGTTATTGCATTTTTCACTATGTCAGTTGAACTATCTGCTGTTTCTAACCTCCTTTCTATTTCGGCCAATGATCCTCTTTTAAAACATTCAACAACGTTTGTCTCGACATCCGCTTTGAAAGCTGCAGTCGCTTCTCCGTCTAGTAATTTTTTTTTGCATCAAAGATTCTTTCATCTATTTCTCTTAATCTATTCGCGAATATTATTACTTTTTCATCCTTCCTTTGATATGCGTTTCCTAATTCTCCTTGTAATTGATGATTGGATTTTATTTGACCAAATATACTCTTTAAAAAGTCGCCTAATGCATTCTAATAATAATCGCTTTCCTCGCTTCTCCAGTTATCTTCCTTCTAAGAAGTTTTACTAAATTTTTCACCGATGCTGTCTCTACCACTTATTTTGCCTCTTCGCAACCTTCTATAAAATAGCTAACTTCTATGTTACTACCGTCAAATTCGGGTACAACCTTAAGCGCATCTTTTAAAGGTACTGGAGCTGCCGTCATTTCTATTTCTGACTTCTCGTCTGACGAGTCTTCACTATTATTTTGTGAATCCTGACTTTGTATGTCTGCCTCAATTACAGTTTTATCTCCTGTTAAATCTATAATTTTATCTTCTGTTAAATCTAAAATTTCTGAATTTAATGTAGTATTGCACGATGTTGCTGAATCAACCGTCTCTGATGTATTCGACTCAGATGACTCTACTTCTTGACTTAGTATTTTTTTAAATTGTTCAAACTTATCCACGTACTCTGTTAATTTTGGATCTTTATTCGCGGAACTTCTTGTAACGCGTTTTTCCTCTTCCCTTTTTCTACTCATAAGTTTTACTTTATTTAAAATAGTTGTACAATTTTATATAATATACAATAAAAAAATTTAGTAGATTTAAAAATACTTAAATTTTTTATAAATTTATAAATACATTTTTTAAATTATTAACAAATTTAGTTGCAAAATAAAATCTTGATATTCGTTTTAAACAAAATAAATTTTTGTATTCAAAGATTAAATATTAATTGTTATAATTCTTCTATTTCATTATTTAAATTTAATTTGTTAATTATATTTTGACTATTTATTTTGACTCAAATCAAAATTTGAACTATACGTTATTATACATTTTTTCTAAAATTATCCTGTAAAATTCATTTAATTATTTTAATAATTATTTATTTATCAAATACACAATTTATCAATTACTTTCAATCATCAATTTTCTTGTTTAATAAATAAACTATTCCACTACGAGATTTAAGATCTGTTCTGAATTCAAATTCATATTGCACGGTATATTTCGAGCGCGTCAGATAGCAGCACTGCAGCGCTTCGAGTTCGACTGCTGCTATTCGATAGTGACGCTAACTTCAAGGTTACGCTACTTAGGCTACGCTTTTTTTGACAGAAAAGCGTCTGCCACCGTATACAGTTGTTAGATAATATAACTAACTGCTTTTGTTTAACTTTTTCAGAATAAATTCTTATAATTTATTCAAGCCAATTTCTAAGCTTTCATTTAGTGTACATATACATACACAGAAATCTACTCTAAATTATAAATCACTCTCGACCATACCGATAATTCAAAAGCCATATATTCCAAATATGATCGTTAGTCACCTAGCAATGTTAATTAAATTGTTATACGAGTTGATCTCGCGCACGCAACTATACAGCTACGGGAGAGACTCTACTCCTCGAATCTCTCCTGGCTGTCAGCTTAATCCTTCTCTTTTTATTTAAGCACGGACTGATGTATAATAACGTTTCTTACCTTCTTCTATTTTCCCTTTGTTTGTTGATCTGCCCCACTCTCGTATTGACTCTAGACCAAGGAAAAATTCAACCTTTCTATGTATGAGGTGGACACGAGGACGAACACAAATATGGATTCAAAGATAACTCTAGCTTTATTCGAATGGTTTATATTTGTGTACATATATCCGAAATAAAAATATGGATCGTCGCCGCAGATTAGTTTTAAATAAAACGAGTGATTTTAATAAACTGTTGAGAAATCAGAAATAGAAAATATATCAAACAATTTAAATGAAAATAAAATAAAAAATCTATTGAAAAAAACAGTCGTCCGCTCGGCAGCTTGGCTCGAGACGGAGTGCTTGAGGTAGCGTGGCTTGGGGACGCTTCGGAAGTGTTTCCGGACCTCCCACGCGTCTCCAAACTCCACTTCCCCATGTTGACGTCAGTGCGTCTACACTCGTCGCACTCATTAGGCCTTACGGGAACTGTTAATGGTGCAAGAATTCAAAACTGCAGCGTGGCTTCGCACGTACGGTCTTGCGCAGTGGAGGGGAAGTTGTTTAGGTCAGCGAGATTCTTGGCTACCTGATACTTTTGTGGCCTTGAGTTTCGCTGTACCTTTTATGTGTAGAACTTCCTCGATTTCATATTCGAAATGATTGTTCGAATATAATTATCGCAAAGTTGTTACATAACAATAATCAATTTTCTAATATGCACTAACCTTTAGAATTTTAATAATAAATTATGCATATTTTAGTAATCTCTGAAATTTTACAACACAGGTTTTTCAAAAAATAAATAGTATTTCAATGTTATAATTAGAACATTTATTTTATTTTAAATTTTGTGTTTAACATAAAACAATTTTTACAGTCATCAATTAACTCAAATAAACATCACTTACAATATTTATTTTTTACTCTTTTCACCTTTTTCAGAGAAGGTCGCAAAGGTATTTCATTAATTCGAATTTCAATATTTTGAATAATAGCCTCTGGTTTCGGTTGATTAGAAACAACTCTCAAGATACTTACTGCGTAACTTGGTATGCCCGTTTCATTGTGTACTTATGGTGTTTTATGACGTTCTAATACATAAACCGAAAATTCTATTTGTTCATCAATAAACAAAATGAAACGGGCATGACAAGTTACGTAGTAAGTATCTTGAGAGTTGTTTCTAATTGATCATAATATAACTTAACGTTAAGTTAAGTATGCTCTTCAATGAACAAAAAAAATGTATTTATCTATTATGATTAAATATAATAAACTTGATTTTGTTTGATCGATCTCAGTTCTTTTTTATCTGGTATTTTGTTGCGGAATATATTAAACTCACCTACCCTTTTACTTTATTAAAAGTTAATTTTTTTAAAAGATAATATAAAGCTGTATACAGATTCCAGAATTTTGCGCTGTTTTTCAAAGTTTGAAATATTTATTTAGAATTGTTGTCATCAGGCTGGTTATAAACTATTCAATTTTCGAATTGCATACGTTAGTTTTTAGCAACAGCTTTGATGAGATGATTCTACATAAAATATATAAATGCATAATTTCTTTGCAGCTAATAGTATTATTATAATTATATGAACTAATAACGCGATTTATTCATTAATTATTTGACAGTAAACTGTATATTTTTCGATATATACAGTTCGCTTTTTGTGCATAATTTATGAATTGATCAGGTGTCTATTTTTTATTTTCAATTTTTATTATGTACTTTGTTGTGACAATCGGTCGGTGTGAAGCTACGATTGTTGCAATAGAGTATGCCATTTTTGCAGAGTTATAATAATGGGTCGGTGTGAAGCTACGGCTGTTATAACAATGCATTGCTAATTGTTTTTTTTTAATTTTAAATTCTTTACAAATTGGCGTGCGTATCGAAACTTGACTATATTTGATTGATCTCAGTTCTTTTTTATCTGTAAAGTTGATGACGAATATATCAGACTCGCCCAAACTTTTACTTTTTATGAAGTTAATTTTTTAAGAGACTTCAGTCATTTTTAATAAATTAGTTTAGTAATTCATATTTGTCGTAATAATCGTAGCATAATAAGCTTAATAATACATCTTTAGCACCTTGTGAACATGGTTTTTTTGTAACATATTTATCACTCACATGAAATCACTGATTGGCTACCCTGTACACCTAAACACCGCCGTTAAGTTGTTTCTATTACCCCGTCCTTAAATGATTTGTATACCTAGATGTCGAGGACCAATGTGCAAACTACCTAGACCTCGTCATCCGCCACCCTGTACATCTAGACACCGCCCTCGAATTATTTCTACATCTAGAAACCAAAAACTATAGTGCAAACTACCTAGACCTCGTCATCCGCCACCCTGTATCTCTAGACTTTTTTGTAACATATTTATCACTCACATGAAATCACTGATTGTTCTATTACTCCACCCTCAAATAATTTTTACACCTACATACGGAAGACCACGGCGCGTACTACCTAGACCTCGTCATCGGCTACCCTGTACACCTAAACACCGCCGTCCAGTAGTTTCTACACCTAGACACATAAAACCACGAAACGCACCACGTAGACCTCGTCATCGGCCACCCTGTACATCTAGATTTTTTTGTAACATTTTTGTCACTCACATAAAATCACTGATTGTTCTATTACCCCACCCTCAAATGATTTTTACACCTAGATGCCGAGGACCACTGTGCGAACTACCTAGAGCTCGTCATTGGCCACCCTGTACACCTACACACCGCCCTCGAATTATTTCAACACCTAGACATCAACAACTACGGTGCGAACTACCTAGATTTCTTCATTGGCCACCCTGTACATCTAGACACCGCCCTCGATTTATTTCTATACTTAGACATTAAAAACTACGGCGAACTACCTAGACCTCGTCATTGGTTACCCTGTAAATCTAGACACAGCCGTCGAATTATTTTTACATCTGGACACAAAAAACTACATGTGAGTGACCATGCTAAAAAACGGATGAGAAAGCAAGACTTATCTGTATATAGTGATATAGCTGTGCGGCCAACTTCACGGTCCTGAAACTTTTACGGCTAACTTAACGTTCCAAACATTTTGGTGGAAGAAAAAAATCGGCTCTGATTTCAGCATTTCTAAATGACACACGCGTATATTATGTATACAGATAGCTTTTTTCATCAATGTTATTGTTGAAAATCTTAGTTAGGCATAATAAAATATGATATAAGTCAAAATAACTTGTAGATAACAAAGAAAAGCACTTATTTCTTTATAATGAAAAATGCGAACACCAACATAGCAGTAAATAGAAGCGCGGCTCCCTGGCTTCGTCTGCTTCTCAAACTCCCACTTGATATTTTTAAGAGATTATCTAATTGTTATTTATTAAATACAATATTTATTATATATTTATATATGAAATAAAATATATTTGATCTTTCATTCTGGTTCAATTTTGTAAACATATTTTTAATCTCTTTCAGTATTATCAGCATGCTCGAATTAAAGCACTCATAAAAATGTATCCTGAATTAGCTTCTGAATTTACTGAGAGCAGGGTTAAATGTTTAAATTATCCAAGACCAATAAGCGAACCTTCTTCTCCTTCGTCATCCCGCCATACTACTCCTGCCGCATCTCTTCAAGGATCGGATGATGAAGAAGAATTCGATGAAGAAAAAGAAGTAAGTCAGTTTGCTCATGGTAATGTCATCCCGTCCCTGGTGGATATATTGACATGAATTAGTACTATATTAAAATTACATATTTCTTTACGCTATTTTTGCATATGATTGGTGATATCACTTTATAATGTGCTAATTTACTTCATGTTCTTAATGTAATTTACGTGATTTTATTTAATGATATAAAAATGTAGTTCTAAATACTGGCTATCTGATATACTTTAAAATTGTTAAAGCAAGGATTGCATTTTCTAGAAATCCCACGAATTTATTATATAGGTTAATATAGAATTAATTTGAGCCCATTATCTTAAAAACTATTATTTTCTTATATATTGTAATAATAACATTTTTGTGCGTGCATCATGCATTTCTCCAACTCTTTGGATTAAGGAAAAAAATATACTATTATTTCAAAATGAAAAAAAGACTAATATTTGAACATCCAGTATCTATAACTTTGTGAACAACCATCGTTTAAATAAAATACACCAACTGATTCTCAGCGGCTTTAAACATTGGAAAAATGTATTATTAATCGCTCGCTACGCTCACAGATAACATACAGTGTTTATTGTTAACACGTTACAAAGAATACAATTTTCGGAAATTATATTTGTTTACATAAAATATGTTATAATAATCTTTCATCATTTTAATACTGCCTGTAATTAGATAATATAACAAAATTTTTTGTTTTCACATATATATAATGCTTTTTTAAAATGATTAAATTAGTTTATATTAGTGGTTTAGTTGACCTGTGTATAATTTAGTTTAATTATTATTTATACTTATAATTTAAATGACATAATTAAAGATAATTAAAATGTCATAATAATAATGCATAATTTAATCATTTTCAATAGCTTGGGTTGCGTGGTTACACCTGTTGTGAGATTTTATTAAAACTCACTCACGTTTATACTTAAATTATTATATGATATTAGAACACAATATATAGGATAGAAATAACTACACAAATTAATTTAACATAATATTAATAGTTTGTAATACATAATTAATTATAAATTATATTCAAGATTGTAAATTAAAATTCTTCTGAATTTAAATACTATAGTTATAATATGCAGATATTGTGTATTGTTACTTGAATAGTGTCATTTATATTAACGTGATAATTGGTATGATTGTAAAGACTGTATTTCGTTTTAAATACGGGCTGCGTAAGTTTACAAATAATTATTCATTCGAGGACTAGTTTAGGCTCGCGTCTCATCGTTTGCTTCAGTTGTTTTCTAATTAATTTAACGCAGAAAAGAGATTTAAGCAGATGTAAGGTTCTGATTTACTATGCTGAACCGCGCAGTAATTCTATATACAAATAATTATTTATTTGAGTATAGGTGAACTAGCCTTGACTCGAGAGTCTTCTGTTACTATTAAGTAGGTTATGATTCTAATAAACTGTCTCTTTATGGTACTTCTTTGTTATGACTTTATTTAGACGAAGGCCCAATGCTTTGATACAGATGTTACACAGATGTTTTAATCTAATCTTTACGTTTGTTCTTAATGTTACGAATTTACTTATTTCTATATTGGTTCGACTTACAATCCCGTTCGGACACTACTAGTAGATTGCACGGTCGATGACTGGGCGGTGTTTAGTATTATCCTACATGGATAGTTCCGTGGCGTGTTGAGAGTAAGTTTCCTTAACTAAGCTGCCGAAGCTAACGCCAGATATGTTGACGGTCCTTAAGCCTCGTACTGTACCAACTCACGTCCAGAGTATGAAGAATTCCACCGCTTAGCTTCCACGGAGTTTGAGTGGTTTCTAAGCACCCAATAGACGACGCGAAGGACTAAACGGCACTCGTATTCACACACCAGGTCCAGCAGGTACAACACTCGTTGTCCTTGTTAAAAAGAGACTTCACTAAAGGCTAAAGGCACTGTGAGGACTGAGTGCGGGGCTTATAAGGCTTTGCGGATGATCTCAACGTTAGGGTTATAACCAATCACCGATCGCCACCGAAAGTGTCTTACAATATAGGTTGGTGATGGTGCAGAATAAGTAGGTTTTGGGATTGCTGACTCGGGAGTCAGTTGGTTTGATTAGTGGGACGCGTTTGATGTCGTAAACGCGGTTGCGGAAGTGCTTACATTGTGATTATCGTCGTATACCTGCGCCTGTACACATACACGCCGTCATACATCATTCTGTATACAGTATATCCATACATATAATTATCCTTTATGAACATGGGACGTTACACAGATGATCGACTGTTTGCGGTATCTGCTAAAGCAGACGAACTTATGCGACGTGTCACTGCTGCAGTGTGTTTATGTCTGATATTATTTGGAGGTGTATATATGGTGTTCTTAGTTTTCTTAGTAATTTGGATTTATAAGAAACAGTAATGTAGAGGATGATCAACCTTGACTATTTGAAATTTCACTGGAATTCCTCTTATGTCTAGGTACACGGTACCTAGTGTGAGCACTGTTTGGTGTGTAATTCCACCTAGTTTCCTTGCATTATTAAAACGAATTGGCATTTCATCTTCTATGAGTCTGACTTTTATTAGATTCACGGTTGCTCCGTTGTCGATCATGAACTCTACCCATGATTTTCGTGTATTCGTATATTCTCTTATTCTGACTGCAGTTGCTTCTTCATCTTCCTAATCATGATTCTCAAGTCCCTTGCAGTTAGTGAAGACACACTCTTGCATTTTCTCTGGTCTCGTTAAAATTGCCATCACTGGTGCTTTCTGCTGATTGTCGTTTGGGTTTCCCTGATTTGAGTTCCGATATCGGTTGTATTCCTGCATTTGTTGCTGATAGATTTGTTGATCTGTGGCTCTTGGAGATTGTTGGTTCTGACCTTGGGTCTGACAATTCTGTACATGTTTGTTATGCTTCTGACATTGGTACCTATAATTTTAGCCCGCCATCCTATCGTCGTAACTTAAAATTATTTCCTTGATGATGTTGATTATCGTTTCCTCTATTGCCGCTTTTCCAATTGCAGTTATCGCGTCTGTCTGGCTGCGGGAGTCCTTAATTCTCATAGCGACCTGTCTGATGGTCGAAAATTCTCTGCTGTCTTTTCTCTCCGTTATGATCATTATAGTTTCCTCCTCGTATGTCCCCATTGTTATATCTCCTGTTATATTTACTTAATCCTCTGTCATGACTATTGTTTCAGTATTGTTGATTACACAGGCCATTAAAAAATATGAACTTGGATGTCCATCGATAAAACCCATGTACTCCTATGTATTTTTGCGCGCTGAGTCCGAATCTGACATTCGTTTAACCTCATCACGTCGGGTTCAAAGACATTTGAAGGTTAAATTACAGAAATCAGCAATAACCAATAAAAGACATCTGTCTGTTAAGTTTTGGGGGGCGCTGAATTCAAATCCTTCATTTGTTATTCTCTATGAGGTAAGTTTGAAGTTCAATTCAAGGTCAAAGCTGCTTATTCTATGAAGGTCACTTAATTTTGTTCTATGGAGGATTCGTATGACAATAAGATAATGGGTTTTCATGGGACAAACTTTTATGTCGTTATGTTTTCAGGGTCGCCGAACCCAAATCCGGTGTCCGTTTGTCTGCATCAGGCCGAATTGGAGGATGTTTGAAGTCAAATTCTCGACAATTAGTAAAATTGAGATAAGTTATCATAACCTACATAATTACTTTCTTCTTGATTCTGATCTGCATATCTATCTTCTCTTCTATTGCAATTGTGATAGTCATATCTTTTGATAATCATTTCTTCTCCCTCTATAAGGTCTTGAATCAAGTATTATCTTTTCTTTTATTCTTGCTTCTAACCTTACCACTTCTTCATAAGCTTTCCTTATTGTCGCAGGTTTGCTGTAGTCTACACTTTTAGCTAAATTGCCTCATAGCCCTTATATAAATATGTCAACTGCTAAAGTATTATCATCTCTTCTTTATAATCTCTTCCATTTTCCTCCTTCAAAGCGCTTTTTACACTGGATAGTAATACATTAATTTAATCATAGAAGTCTCCTATTGTATTTTTTTATCTCATTCTTCGGTCTTGTAGTTTATTGCTGTAATAGCTGTAGTTTCTCACTGCGTCAAACCTCTATTTTAGGTGTTAGATACGATCTTCTACACTATTAATTTCGGTGCTGTTTAGGCTCTTTTTGGCTGTGCCTGTGATTTTGTGTAGTACATTCTGTAGAAATTGTGGTTTAATTACATTGTCAACTAGTGCACAGGCATTTCTCAAGTTTTGAATATAATTCCTGAAGTTTCCACGGCGATCGAAAGTTGGTATACCAGTAATGTTGTTCATTAAGAAGAGCGAAAGTGTTAGTCATTGTTACCATTAACGTCGTGTTGGGATATACTTTAAAATCGCTAAGATGATTCAGAAAATCGTGATTTTCTGAATTTTCCATCAAGTATCTAATTTTATTTGTGATTCCAAAATTCATGCAATTGTTAACCGATTATTTGTTTTCCTTTTTTGTTGAATGACGTCTTTTGAGGTATAGTCCAATAGATATTCAAATTTTCTCTTTATTTAAGAGAGCAAATCTAGACTTGAATTTCAATTTCGTCAATTTTCCGAGAATAACATATTTATTTGTGACTCTATTTCTTCTAATCTTTGATTTAACAATTTTTTTAAGGTTTGTAAACACTAGCCGCTTATTCAAGCAGACCAAACAATTACTCGCTTATTGCAAGCAGACCGAGAGAAAGGTGTATGACGTAAACAAATGGCTGTTTAATGAATGAGTAACACCGGCACACAAAAAGAAAGTGGTCTCTTCAAGAATCCAGACCTATCTATCCTTATGTATTTTGACCCGCTGAATCTGAATGCGAGGGCAGTAATAAGAGCGCAAGTTCATCAACAGCAGCTGCGACATTTCGGCTCAGAGATTCAAGTATGTCTAATGGCTCAGTAGGACAATCGTCTCTAGTACGGTGGAGAGTAAGCATTATCGCGAGCGGGGGTGCCAGAGGACGAGGATTACGAGAGAAAGAGTTGCTGCTGCCATTACTTCCTGGGGCGACCAGCTTTCCGGGAACGTTGACGTGCCAGCCAGAGAGGGACGAGGAAGGAGAAGAAAAAGACGAGCGAGAGGAAGAAGCCGAGACTGAGTCAGAAGCCGGAAAACAAAAAACGCATTTAGGTATTTGTAAGTACGCTACTCAAATTGTTAATCACAGCGGCCCCGCAAGGAGATCAGTGCCGGTCGGATAGATATATGTATATTGAGATCGAGTGTGAGAGTGTGGTTGTGAACGAATGGAGCGAGAAGTGCGAGTGAGAATGGCGGCGTAGGGGAGGGAAAATCTCGAGTGAGGAAATTCGCGCCGAAAACGCGGGTTAGCAACGGGAGATACGCGAGATTTCGAGGGACAAAGCGAAGAAAGCATCGCGATATTGCAGTTGGGCTCGAGGTTTCCGAGAAGGCCGCACGGCGGGATTCGTCGTGAAGTCGAGGGAGAGGGGCTCGGAGAGCCAGGCAAGCCGTGCGCGCGCCAGCGACGTGTAGGTAGCCGACATAGTTAGAAGGAGATACCAATAAAAGCTTTATAGTCGATTAAACTGTGTCTCTTTTCTTTTTCGTTGCTTGCGTTTTCACCCACGCACCGCTTCCACAGAATACCCTCCGAGATTATCGGTTTCGTTAATAAATAATAGTTTCGAGGCTTTCGGGAAGAGAGCAGAGGAGTTATTTTTCTCCGACTCTGGGCCACGTCACAACCCATACCCATACCCGCACCCACACCCACACCCACATCCACGCCCGCACACACACATAAATACACACACACATGCACACAGATCACATAATGCCGAGAAATTTGTCCAGTCAAAGGTGGCTATCAGCATATTGGTGGAATGACAAGATCAAACAAGCGCGCAACGTTTGCCATCGAGCTAGGAGATTGGAACAACGGGCATGGAGGAAATTTTACCAAACCGGTAGAGGAATGGATGCGGTGGAGAACTGCAGCGAAAAAATGAAGGAAGCTAAGCGCAACCTTAAAAGGTGTATAAGAGAGAGTAAACAAAGATGTCTAAGAGAGCTGCAAGATGAGATCAATGAAGACCCTTGGGGCCGACCTTATAAAATTGTTATGAACAAGATCAAGCAAAGTTATATACCCCCATCAAAGTGCCCAGAGGTACTAAGAAGGGTGGTAACAACACTCTTCACAAATCAGCCGGACATTCCATGTGCTATGGTAGAAGAAATAGATGTAGATAATATACCCTTAATTACAAAAGAGGAGCCACTATCAGCCTGCCGTAGGGTTGGAAAAAACAAGGCTCCAGGACTTGATGGCGTACCCAATATTGCACTGAAACATGCCAACCAGGCTCACTCAGCAGAGTCTATAGACTTGTACAACACTTGTCTCAAAGAAGGAACGTTTCCATTAAACTGGAAAAAACAAAGGCTTGTGTTGCTACCAATGGGTAGCAAACCACCTGGAGAAGGATCGTCATACAGACCGGTCTGTATGCTCGATAGGCAGGGCAAAGTATTAGAGCGCAATAATCCTTCGTTCGGATGGAATGCACAACTGAGGGGACAGAGGAGCTTGCTGAACACCAGTATGGTTACCGTAAGTGCCGCTCAATATTAGACACTATCGGCTTAATGGTGAATACAGCACGGACAGCCATAAGCGGGAAAAGGCCGAAAGGCGGTGCGAAAAAGTACTGCGCGGTGATTACACTTGATGTTAAAAATGCATTTAACTCTGCAAATTGGTGCAAAATTCACGAACCACTAGTGAGACTAGGAGTCCTTCCGTATATAAGAAGAATAATGTTCGACTACCTCAAGGACAGAACTCTCTTGTACGAGACCGAGGAGGGCACCGTGAATTATAAGGTTACCGGGGGAGTTCCGCAGGGGTCAGTACTTGGCCCATCGCGGTGGAACATTATGTACGATGGCGTACTCAAGCTAGAATTACCAGAAGGAGCAATGATCGTAGGATTCGCAGACGACATAGCTTTGATAGTAGTTGCAAAAGAGAAAGAAGAGGTAGCTAAACTTGCTAGTGAAGCTATCGTTAAAATACAGAAGTGGCTAAATAATGCGAATCTAGAGCTTGCAGGCCATAAAACGGAGGCAATCCTAATATCTAGCAGAAAGAAGACGGAGACGATTACGTTGACAATAGGCGATCATAAAATTACTTCTATACCGTCTATTAAATATTTAGGTATAAAGTTAGACGCAAAGCTGACCTTTAAATAGCACTTGGAAGAAGCAAGAGAGAAAGCCGCAAAAACTACCGCAGTGCTGGCGCGGCTGATGCCAAATGTGGGTGGTACCATACAGAATCACAGAACGCTACTGGCAAGCATTAGTACATCAATTATGTTGTACGGAGCCCCGATATGGGCAGACGCTATGCTGGTGAAGGCATATGGACGAAAGTTCTCCTCAGTGCACAGGCGAAATGCACTTAAAGTTGCGTCTGCTTACCGTATGGTATCGGACGAGGCGGTAGGAAGTAAACTTCTACCTAACACAGTTTTTGAGTGGACATGGATGCTACCGGGCGTATCTGCACCGATTTAAATTGGAGGATTGCCCGGATTGCCCGACGTACTTGAATGCAATCGAGGACGCCGAGCATGTATTCAGTGAATGCCCACGCTATGCACAGGAACGAGAAGAACTTGAATGCTACCTGCAGACCTGAGTAACGCCTGAGTCTATTATGGTAGCTATAATGACTTCGGCGGACGGATGGAGCGCAATAAACAATTTTGCTGCAGACATCCTTAAGAAGGTCCGAAAGGACGAAGAAAAAAGAAGAATAAGACGTGAGATGCTGCAAGAAACAGACCACCGGACGATGCGGTAAGAATTAGACGGCAGACGGCAAAGAAGGTTTGTTATAAACGGCTGTTCAAGTGACACAAACAGAGAAGAACGTGATGACGACCATATCAACAGACGAGGGCGGTAGCCCAAACTCCCTCCGCGAAGCAATAGTCAAACGGAGTTACCGCGGGGGGGACTTATTGGAGAAAGAGCCAGATCCAACTTATTTAGGGTCGGTAAAAAAGACGTAGAGGATTCTGTTGCCGTTGAAATTCAAAAACTAACGGAGGCGAAGGGTTTAGTGGATGAGAGTCCCACACAGGT
The DNA here is from genome assembly GCA_020010945.3 of Muscidifurax raptorellus. Taxonomy (NCBI): domain Eukaryota; kingdom Metazoa; phylum Arthropoda; class Insecta; order Hymenoptera; family Pteromalidae; genus Muscidifurax; species Muscidifurax raptorellus. The sequence goes on from JAHUUD020000031.1 coordinate 1,117,648, forward strand.
GGTACCAGTCGGTGCCATATCGTCCATAATGGATTTGCCCTTAACCTCTCACTCTATAAAGAAAAACACACACACACACACACACACACTAGTTAGGCAGTTGTCAGAAATTTCGTTTTCACATCAGGGTCAGCATGCCACGTTAAAATTACATAAAGTTTGATGTTTTTAAGCTGGAATTATACCATCGATGAGCTCGCGTGAGCGTGTATATATACATCATTTTTACTACTATATATATATATATTGTAATGGGGTGAGACTGCCTTCGAGAGGTGCTCCTGTGATCTCAAGGCGGGCACTCTGTCGTCGAGCCAAGGCCTCCCCATTCCGTCACTCTCATTCCTGCTATCATTACCGGCATAGTGAGAACTTGTACATCGTTACGACCCCCCGCTAGAGTCGGATTATCGTCCCGATTTCGACTCTATATACCTTCCCAAAATCCGCTAATACAGGAACTCTTCTTCGCCAACTCTTTCACAATATCTCCATTTAAATCCATGTTGCGGGGACAATTAGCCATGTGAAGATATAAATCGAGTCAAGATTCTTCGTGCAATCAAAAATAAGCTAAAAAAGAAGAAGCTCAAATCAAAAGAAACTATTTTAACTACTTTGACGATTTCAAAAGAAGCTTTATTATGACCATTGGACACGCCTCAACTTAAGAAGTTGGTTCAAGAGCGGTTGATCCCAACATGTTGATGGTAATAATGACCAACACCTTTGACCTTATGAACTACATAAGTGGCATACTTAGTTTTGACGGTCGTGGAAACTTTAGTAACTGTGTAAAAGATATAAGAAATGTCAGTGCACTGGTAAATGATGCAATGAAACCGCAAATTATTTTACACAAATTCACAGGTACGGCCAAGAAGAGCCTAAAGAACCTTGAAGGAAGTACAATTATTACAATAACAAACCGCAGACTCTGAGAATGAAAGAAAGACACGGTTTGTGATTTTTTTGACGAAATCAATGTACTATTATGCAGTGCAAGAAATGCTCTGAAAGAAGAAAAGGGAATTGCTTACGGAGAGGAAATGATAATGCCCATACAAACCCAAGCAATGGACATATTTATAAAAGGTTATCAGGCAATTCGGTAGAAAGAATAGATTACAGCAAATAAGCAATATATATGGAAATTTATGAAGAAGCAGTGAGACTATGGAGGAAGACGGAATGATTATCAAAATCAAGGGTAAAGAAATGAACCATGCGGTCGATATGATTACCATAGTTATAATAGAAGGTATGCCAGATATGAAGATTAAAAGTGAAAAGTGGAATGCTTACAATGGAAGAGGACATCAAAGAATTTTTAACCATGAGGCAGGTTGCTATGTGAACAACATTATCAAAGGCATAATTTAAGCTGTCAGGGAAATCGTCACGACGACAGGATAGCAGGCCAGAACTACAATTATCAGGATCAGAAGTAGAACCCACTTTCTCAGATTTATGAAAACCAGAACCATGCAAACCAAGCTCAGAATCAACAAGCACCGAAATATAGATCAACAGATCTAACGACAATAAATGCACGAATACACCCAAAACAGGAATTAATTATTGGTATAATCAATAATATACGGTATATCATACAAATGTTACATCATTGACTAACAGAAGCAAAATTGATCTTTAAATGTCACTGTGGCATTAGTGATTTGTTTGAAATTTGATTCTTTCTGCTTGTCATCAATGCTTTTTGATTAACTGACTTTTTTCTCTTCCCGTCAACGCCATTGCATATCGCCAAGGCAAGCGAGCACCTGCGATGCGTAAAGAGCTGTTGGTAGCTTGGAGGTGGAAGGAGCTTAGTGTGTTGGCTTTCTGCATTGCTAGCGCCCAAATCAGCGATGAGCTGCAACGCACGATGTATTACGTGAGTTGTAGAAATTACGGCATCTTCCTAATGCGCTTGTGCCGAGGTGCTGACTAAGATGTGGCTTGTTTCATCTTGTTTCATATGTGCCTTATTGCTAGAGCCGCGATCTTTAGCAGCTGGATTTAAATGCGTGCTCTCTTAATTAAATATAACGAGATATCCAACGGCTTTAGTTTATCTTGATTTTTTCAGTTAGTGCCGGGCGAAATTATAATAATATTTTTTTTCTACAATAAATCATAATATCGCTAAAAAAATGTTATGTGAACATTTATTTATTTTATGGTGTAAACCGCTTATTTTAAATGATTAAAAGAAATTACATATTCTACATAATTTATATAATAAAATTGATAATTTTAGAATTGATATTTTATAATCAATGTGACAAGGCCGTTGATACTTCCGGTTTTGATAACTATAGTCGCCAAATATCTATAATTTCCCAAATATTCCTCGCATTCCTTTAGATATTTTCGGTTATCTAGTTATTTATTACCGATATTCTCGAAACACTCTTTGTAAAACCGACTTAGTTTTTTATTAAGCTGAGAGTTTAACATTAAAGAAGATAACTAAATAGTGAAATTATTAAAGCAGATACATGTAACAAGGACGACGATTCGCTCGTCTCTGTATTCGATTCGAATATCGCTCTCAGGCATTCTGGGCATTATCGCGTTGCAAGTTTAAATTCGAATGTCTATGGGAGGTAAATGATTTGGAATGCCATTAAATAATATAATTATAATGCGTACCATTAGAAATTCGGCGTCGTTGCTGCTGTAACGGCGTCGCACTTGATTCATTGCCATCATCTTTTCTCGTCTTGCTTTGCTTTACTAGTCTCTCTATGGGACTGCCAGAACAGCGCCGTTTTATATACCATGATAATATGATAGCCAATATTAAAAAGACTACAACTGACGTTGAGGAGTAGCTGAGCACTAACACTGGTTACTTGAATTTTTCAATTCGAACGCGATTTCTCTCCGCTACGCGATCTCACGCGCTTTTGCTGCGATATCCCGTAGTCCTGCACCGCTCTCTAGGGCCTCGATCTTGATTTAGTGTAAGCTCATTGTGCGACTGGCGGCTTCGCGTTCTATGACATATTCGATATTCGCGAGTGAATTATTTGATTCATCTAATCCTGCGATTATTACCCAGATATTGACCCGAATTGTGTCGAACGATGTTTCGTTCAACTGTGTTGACATCGATCTCGAATCCGCTAGCCGCTCGTTCGCTTTGTGTCGCACACCCTGTGCGCAATATCTACACCCCTAATAAACGTCGTTATTTACTCGGCGCGTTGGCATTGCACGTAGATATTTTCTGGAATATTCGTCGAAAAGATCTACGTTTTTGCCTTGTGGAGCCTGAGCCAGTACAATTATTATTGAGTGCGTGGATTCTAATGTCGCATAATTCAGGCCTTTCTATTACGCCGCCCGCTGCGAGCTGCACTTAGCACGCTGCGTGCTATGTATTTTCCTCACAGGCTCAGGGTTGACAGATATGCGCAAATCATTGAATGTAACTTCTCAACTATTTTCTGTGGTAACGGCATATACGATGGGCCAGACTCGCTCATTGCGAAGTAATGGTGTTCTGGTTAAATGTACACTGCGACCTACGAGCCATTGATAAAGCGTGGTATTACCGAAACTGGGGAGAATAGAATTAATCTTTGCGCGCCAAGAAGCGGGATGGTGAACTGGTAGATTAAAAATCCTTGTGAATATAAGATAGATAATTTCGAGATTTTCATTACCGGTAGGGTTGAAAAATTGCCGCACGGGAAGGGAAATCTCGCGTTCAATGCTGCACGGATTTGGCTGCGCGGCTTACGGTGTCCGGTGGCATAATCCGCTGGTGGATTAGCCCTTTTGCGGCAAAAAATTGCGTCTCTTAGCACTTCTGTGTCTAGCTTGAATTGAGCTAATGTTAGTTTGAAATTGGTTAACGCATTGCTGATTGCCAGCTCGTTCTCGTTTGCGACTGACCTGTTTAAGAGTATGTTGGTAGTTGCTTCTAGTGTAATTAATTACTTCAATTACTTCAGTCAATTACTTCAGTCTGGTGAGCTAACAGGGCAGCTGTGAGGCGTGTGTTCCCGGCTATGGCTCGGATAGCCGTTTGAATCTCACGTTCATCGTTCTCGTTAATTGTACCGTACACAAATTTATGAATTGTACCAATGGAAGGTAAAAGTGCGCGGCGGGTGCGGTGTCACCCTTCGTCCGCGCTATGCACGAGCAGTACATCCAGCACGCGCTCGGACTGATGCACTCACCTCCTCACGTATGTAGTTTGTTCGCGCCACTTTTCAAAATGCGAGATAGATAGCGCGTCGTTTAAAACGTTCTGAGTTGACGGCTTCGCGGGAGTATTCTCGGCGAGTTGCTTTTAGATTGCCAGGGACTTTTGTTCAAAGCGGTTGTCTCTTTACCTTTGCGATAGGGCTATCCGTCGCCAATTTTAACCATTATTCTTATTGTACATTCTAACTTGGAATATACTTCAGTTACTTCAACCTTAACTAAGTACAGTGTTTATTTACTGACCAGTCTATCCACTCCTTTCGCTACTTTCGATCGTTGCTCATCTGAGCTGCTACATAAATAGCCGTCGAGCTTCCAGTTATTACAAAAGGTGGTTACATATTTTCTGGTCCTTCGAGCCGGATTAAGGCGCATACACGATCAGGAAAGGAGTGTGAGGTCTGTTAAAAAATCTATCTGTGGTATTGAAGGGAAGAAGATCAAGAACTATATATATCTCATAAGGAATAATTTCGTCATATTCCCAAGAACATTCGTCCAACAACGTCGAAAAATCAGCAAAGTTTAAATTGCCTAGGAGAAAAATAAAATTCACGATCGACGCCTTGGCAAGGATAGCACATCGGAAGATTCTAGAAGGTACGCTGTTAAACGTTCAACCGTCTTAATAATCGGCTCTGTTTACTTGCCGGATTATAGCCGCTATTGTTTCGCTGGGACTATTCGGCGTGCGGTATATGCAATCGAGACTCGCTGGTAGCAAAACAAATCGCGTATAATTACCCGCAATAACTGATCGCCGATATGACTTCGTACGACGAGGCTCTACTCGATCAAAAGCACACGGAATGCCAAATAGCTTCTATTGCGGCAATGACACAAGCTGACGGTGTGGAACACTATATTCTTTAAGATGTAAAAGCTCGTCTAGAATTATTGGAAGGTTATTGGAGAGCGTACGTGGGCAGAGACTTCGCACTGCAACGAGCTGCAGATGCACTATCGGGTCGCACTTACTTTAAGACCAAAACATTTGCAGTCGCGCAAAGTCAGCATTTATCGGCCAAAGCATGGTTTCGCTAACAAATAAGGGCGCTGACCACTGCAACTGAAATTCAAGGACAAACTAACTTGGCCGCTCGAGGAGTTTCAACGACCGCGCTACCAACTCAAGTCGCATTGGAAAAGATTAAGCTGCCGCACTTTGACGGAAAACAACGCGACTAGGAGATTTTCAAGGAGAAATTTAAGTCTCTAGTTGTCAACGATACGAACATGGATCCCATTATCAAGCTCCAGCATTTAACCAACTGCCTAGGAGGCGAAGCTGCGGGAAAACTGAATGGCATCCAGCTTATCGGAGCCAATCTCCCGACAGCTTGGGACACATTATGCAACAGGTACGATAATAAATATTTACGCTTCACATACCAAATGTAATCTTTGGTGAAGCTTCCCCTCGCTGCAACGGAATCCGGCAACATCTCAGTCGACTCCTCAACACTGTCAATGAAAGTATAAACGTCTTCCGCGCATTGGAACGATCCGTCGACCATTGGGACGACATTATTGTCTTTTTCGTGGATAGCAAGCTCGCTCCAAGCACCCGCCTTGAATGGAAGAAGCATGTCAAGAAGCAGACTAAAACTGAATTCCCAAAGTACACGGGCATAAAAGCGTTCTTGGAAAAGCGCATCCGCACCTTGGATCTAGTGGATCCCGTCGAGACGGACTTGCCGATGGGGACGAGCGCTGAGACCGATTTCTGTATGGATATGAGGAAGGAGACTACATCGCATACCCGAGCCAATCGTTGAACCAACCGAAGCGTGTGTCTACTCACAACGCTACCGAGAAGTCAGCGAATGGCTCCAAGCGCACGACTTGCTCCTTCTGCCGTGGAGATCACTTCGTTGGCTGCTGCAAGAAGTTTAATACCGCTCCGATCGAGGATCGCAGAGCACATGCTTCCTCGGCTTCGCTGTGCTTCAATTGCTTAAGCACAAGCCATCAGGTAAATCAATGCCATTCTAAAGGTCATTGTTTTGTTTGTAGAGGGAAGCATCACACAAAACTACATACGGAGGGATCGACTACTGCAGTAGTGGTTACTACCGACTGAAACTGACACCACCATGCTGACGGGGATTGCTGGTACCCCGGTCTTACTTTCCACGGCCTGCGTACTACTCCAGGCCGCTGACGGACAGACTGTCAACGCTCGAGTACCACTGGACTCCGGAGCTGAAGAGTCATTTATCTCCGAGCACATGGTGCTGCTGCTATCGCTGCGCAAGAACGCAACCCATGTTGCTATATCTGGTGTGGGAGGGAGTGCCACTGCAGTTGCTAAAAGTCGCGTTACTGCTATTCTCAAGTATATCTACGATGCTAATTTTGCCTTCAAATTTACAGCTCTCGTACTGCAAAAGCTGACTTCAATCATCCCTCACGACCGGTCCTACTTGAGGGATGTTACACTGGCCGACCAGTATTTTGATAAACCTGCTACGATCGATTGCGCCCTAAGCAGTGCGCCGGTATATGCAGCGGTGCTGTGGCCTGGTATACGGAGAGGCACTTCTACACTGCCAACCGCCCTGAATACTACCTTTGGATGGGTGCTGTTGGTCCGGTCGTTGCTGCCAGTCATGAGAAGTCGCCTAACGTTTCGCTTTTTCACACTACTGTCGACGAGGAGCTGACAGACGCCATTGCACGATTTTGGGAGGTAGAAGAGCCGCCGTCAAGGATGCATATAGCACCCGAAGAAGAGTCGTGCTACGCTTACTTTCGGCAAACTACTACTCGCAATGCTGAAGGAAGATTCGTGGTAAGAATACCTTTTCTCAAGATGCTCGAAATAACTAACACGCGCTCTCCTGCAGAATCGTCAGGAGGATCGAGGGACTACTTGCTATGCAGCCTGAATTAGCTTATAAATATCGAACGTTCATGGCAGAATACGAAGAGCTCCAACACATGGAGGTAGTCTCTGGCAGTCAAGAAGCGGATCGAACTGCTATATATCTGCCGCATCACCCAGTACTGAAGAAGGATGGGAGCGACACGCTGAGGGTAGTTTTTAATCCCTCGCGGAAGAACACAGCTGGCCTCTCGTTGAATTCCTTCATGCGCGTTGGCCCGAAGCTGCAGGAAAATGTGCTGAGCATAATGGTTCGATGGTCCTTCTTGCCTGTCGTTTTCACGTGTGACATCGTGAAAATGTTTTGGCAGTTTTTAGTGCACCCAGACGACCGCGATTGTCAAAGAATCGTATGGAGATCGTCTCCGGATGAATCCATTTCCGCATTCCGTTTGACAACCGTTACCTACGGTATTGCGAGTGCACCATAATCGGCAAACGCCTCCCTGCGGCAACTTGCCGGCGACGAGCAGCACCGATTTCCGGAAGCGGCTGAGGCTTTTAGAAGAAATCGCTATGCAGACGATTTCTTCGTGGGTGGCGATTCGGTTGAAGAGGCCTTAAATATTCGAAATCAGCTAACTCAAATCCTGCAAACAGCTGGTATGACCGTGGGGAAATGGGCAGCAAATCATGTAGAGCTGCTCCAAAATTTAGACGACCGTGGCAGGCCTTAAAATATGGCAGAAGATGGGTTCTCTAGATTATTTTCCAATAGTGTTTGAAGTTGCTAGAGGCGGAATATTTTCTGTTAAAAGCCTCAAGTTCCGTTCCAAGGGGTGGATGAATTCGGGAGTTTGATCCTCTTGAGGCTAATTAGTTGACATACTACACGCTAAATTCCTTCGAGTGAAATTTTCACTCAAAGCGCGAGTTTTTGCTGAATATTTTCACTTTAAATCTATTCGTGTGAATTTTGATCACACGTAATCTCGCAAGTGAACAATTCAATTGCAGCTCTCGAGTGAATCATAAAATTTACAGAACATTGTAGAGTATGAGTGAAAGTAAAATCGCAATCGAGTGTATGACGCATATTCCGTCAATGCAGCGGAATATGCGCGCTGCATTCTGGCAGACTTTAACATACTCTTGTAATGCCGAACGATAAATAGGGTATAAAAATGATATATAAATTTAAGCAGTAATTACTTGTATGTGTGATATATTTACATTCGTTGAATCTATATACATAGTTATATTAATAATTATATTATCTCTAGTTGGGCGCCAGCTACAGTCGTAGCACGAGTACAATTGAATTGAATAATCCGGAGGCTCGAATTCGGACAGAATTTATTACGCGCGTGGTATCGCACAATAATTAAGTATAACATACAAGTCTCTCGGAGTGCGGCACAAGGTTTACGATGATGGCTACGATTGCTAATGATTGCTAATGGCGATTTCGATGTCCAAAACGAGGTGATGCGAATGCTACCCAGGAACAGAGTGTTGAGTGCGATGTCAAAGCGAGGTGGTGCAAGTAATAGCCCGGAACAGAACAGAATGATGAGTGCGAAGTCAAACAGATTAAATCGAATGCTATCCCGGAACAGAATGCTGAGTGCGATGTCAAAAGCAGAGTAGTTTAAGTGCTATCCCGGAACAGAATATAATGATCGAGGCTATCGGGATTCGGCAGCGGCGAGGTTCGACTGCGTAGTTCCCATAACAGCCTTCGAGACGCTGAGAGGCCCAGTCACGTGACGGGGAAGGGACTTTAGGTATGTGAGTGAGAGAGAGAGCGAACGAGAGCGAGAATGCTGCTACAGCATGACCTACGACATACAGTGCGGCGAGTGTGTACCGGTGCGGCTTCCTCCTGGTGCAGTGGAAATACGACCAGTCAGCTGTTCCAGCTACTAGTGCTGTGAGTTGGCCGCCCTGTCTCCTTCTCGACGTTCCTGGACACAGTGTTCGAAGATACTAGTGAAACTTATGGTCTGGCAAGTGCATATATAGGTTATGATACCTATGTATGTTGACTGTACGCCTCTGCCAGTTTTTGTGTAGTCTGACTGTTTGCTTCTAGGATGTCTGGTGCCTGCTGTTATCTTCTCCTGTCAGGACGTCCAGTGAAGCAACATAATTCGATGGTGACTCCTTGAGCAGTAGCAGGTACATTTAATTTCTATAGTTAATCGTAGTGATCCTGTACTAATCTTTTCTTCTTTATAGGAGCTGCCTAGGAGTCGGGGTAAGTCAGTCTGTATCTTTGCACTGCACTAACTATTTTTCTCTCTTGTGATAAGTTATTGATATCTTTTCTATTTACAGGGGACTAGGTAGGATGGTGACTGGCCTCCCAACAACTCAACGCCTGCCAGGGCATTGAAGAAGGAAGGCGTAAAGGGGGATATGGGTATAGCGTAGGGTAGCATGTGAAGGGATAGGGTAGTTTAGGTAGATATATTTTAGTTAGGTAGGATATAGAATGTGAGGGGTTGGGTGTTGGGGAGGTTTCATGGCATTGGCTGCATAGAGCATTTCCTAAATCTATGCACTCTGTTCGCTAGTTAGGTTTTTCTCTATCAGCATGAGCAGGACTGGTGGTTGCACCATCGAATCCTGCTCTGCTATGTAACACACACCAAGTGTGGCGTTACAAGTGATAATTTAAAAAAATTATTTTAATAATGTTCAACAACAAAACAGTAACAGTAACTGTAACTGTATACAGTAACTTTCTAAATTCAAAAAAGGCGTCAATTTCTATGATTTCTAGTGACATATGGTTATTGAGTTAGTCAATAGTTCCTAGTTCCCAGTGACATATTGTTATTGATCGACGTAGTCAAAATATTTTTTGCGGTTGGAATTCGAGTTCGCGGGCTCACTTATAGTTGTCCTTTCGGAGAGTACATATCAACAGTAATATATCAGTATTTCAATAGCTTCTAACGAGTTGTGCGTAAAAATTAACAATGGGAATTGAGGATTTTCCAGAAGTAAGCAAAATTTATTCATTTTAAATGTGTAAATAACTGTTTGAAAATTAAATAACATTTTTATTTTCTTAGAATAGTTGGCGGTCTGTATCCCACTTATGTTCATATCTTCAACGTAATGGAGTGTCTCAATCAGCGGTAGAAATACTTAAAGGTAAGAGTTAGATTTTATAATGTATATATGCGTTAACAAATATGTTGGTGACACGCTGACACTCACGCGAGAAAAAGCTTAATAACACATTCTAGTTTTGAATAATCTACAAATTATTTTCACCTTTATTACGTATACATACGAGTATCGCGAGTATTACGTCTATTCAATCTCAATAACTGTCTTCAATCATGCATGCATTTACATTTTCCTCTTTACCCTTTACTCTCTCTCTCTCTCTCTCTCTCTCTCTCTCTCTCTCTCTCTCTCTCTCTCTCTCTCCCTCTCTCTCTCTCTCTTTCGCGCCCTCGCTCTCTCTCTTTCTATTTCGCTATAAAATATCTAGAGAAAAATAAATCAGAATTGAATGATGTTCTTGAAGAATATGATGGTAAATATTTTAGCTTATATTTGATAAATTTATTCGATTACTAATGTACTACTGTTGTATTTGTAGAGTTCTGGCCAAGGCAAAAATACGAAGTTTTTAAAATCACAAAATGGTGTCTCTGAAATACCTCTTCCATCTCTGATCAAAATTATTTCTGTAAGTATACATTATTTTAATTCAAGTAAAATCGGTAATAATAAAAATAATAATATTTGAAATTTTGTTTTTAGGATCAAGAAACAATTCTACAAGAGGTAAAGGAGAATAGTCCGAAACAGCCCTTTTTAATATTTGCCAAAGGCGATAAATCGGGCAAATACAACATTCAAGTTGACCATCTTCTTATTGATATTGGAAAGCAGTTTTTAAAAGCATTCAATATTATTTATAAATTATTTTATATAGAGTTTCCGCATGAATTGCTTTTATTTTTATATTTTATAATTTTTTTTATTTTATCAGCAAATGTGTATACAAATTTAGTACCGCAAAGCCCGCGATGGCTTCATTTCATATATTATTAAAAAATATTAAATTAGAAAAAAAAATGTATACTAACATAATAATGTGTATATACTATTAATTATAAACCTCTCCTAATCAAATCGAAAGCTGGTGGAGTTTTCAATTCAGAGAGAGAGAGAGAGAGAGAGAGAGAGAGAGAGATAGAGAAAGAGAGAGCGAGAGAGCGTAATAAGATAGTAAGGAGAATAGATAACTAATCATTCGGAAAATGTAAATCCATGCATGATGGAAGACAGTTATTGAGATTGAATAGACGTAATACTCGCATGATGTATACGTAATAAAGGTGAAAATAATTTGTAGATTATTCAATTTCCGCTTTACTACTTGCAAACTAGATGTCTCTTTTGCATTAATATACGCTATTGTAGATAAAATTTTCTAGAATGTGTTATTAAGCTTTTTCCCGCGTGAGTGTCATCATGTCACCAACATATTTGTTAAACGCATATATACATTATAAAATTAAAATCTTACCTTTAAGTATTTCTACCGCTGATTGAGACACTCCATTACGTTGAGGATATGAACATAAGTGGGATACAGACCGCTAACCATTCTAAGAAAATAATTGTTAATTTTTGTTTATTGTTAATTTTTAAGCACAACTCGTTGTGATAGAAGCTATTGAAACACTGATATATTACTGTTGATATATACTCTCCGAAAGGACAAGTATAAGTGAGCCCGCGAACTCGAACTCGAACTGCAAAAAATATTTTGACTACGTCGATCAATAACAATATGTCACTGGGATCTAGGAACTATTGGCTAACTCAATAACCATATGTCACTAGAAATCATAGGAATTGACGCCTTTTTTGAATTTAAAAAGTTACTGTATACAGTTACAGTTACTGTTACTGTTTTGTTGTTGAACATTATTAAAATAAATTGTTCAAATTATCTCTCGATTGAGATTTTACTTTCACTCGCACTCTACAGTGTTCTGTAAATTTTATGATTCACTCAAGAGCTGCGGTTGAATTGTTCACTCGCGAGCTTACGAGTGATTACTATACGAAGAATCACTCAAATGATTCAAAGTAAAAATCTTTTACTAAAACTCGAGCTTCGATCTCTCGCTATCTCCAGCTCAGGCTGCATTTGACTGATTGTGAGTGTTGCCCGCGATGGTATTTTCGTCATTACTTAACAAGTTCTTGGACCGTTCGAGATGGTTTGGGCTTTCGACTTACGACCTCATTGGTCCCGCGACACTCAATAATGCGTCGTTATTCAGGGAGGCCGCCGGTTGTGATGCATTATTCATTATGCCGGCGGAACTGCCTAGGGAGTCGCAAAGCTCGGGCGTTGCCCGTGTTAGAGCAACGTGTCTGCTGGGGCGTTGCTGGCTTCCCACCCTTGCTCTTTCACGTCATTATTTCCTACCTGAATTGTGCGCTTGGATCTCCCGAATACTGAGAATTTGCGCATTTCTTGCCCGCTTTCGTTTGAGGTGTTATGTCCGTACGTGGACAAACTATTTATTTAATTCTCCGTTTTGAGTATAGGTTTCACTAAAACTCGGGATGGAGTCGTTTCCACGAAATTTAATTAGACGAAACGTATACACGCAATATATATATATATATATATATATATATATATATATATGTGTGTGTGTGTGTGTGTGTGTGTGTGTGTTGCCGGGGTGGAGGTAATCCGGCCGATCTGTCTGAAAAAAAGTATTATGTGGGTGATCCTAGAAGAAAAATAACAACAATTGTTTGTGTTATCTGCGAAAATGTGTATCACGAATCGTATTTAAACCATTTAAGGGGACACAACACCTTTAAGCCCTGCAAAAAAGAATGCTATGTAAAATCTAGAAACTTTAAGTAAATAATTTAAAATTTTTTATAGATATATTTAGCATAAATACCTTTAATTTCAGCATGCTCAAACCTTCATAACCCCTGATGGTCCATTGTGGAACTCGGTGCAAGAATTTGTGAACTATTTCACTGTCCGTAGGATTCCAAGCGAACGAATGGTTCTTTTTGGCTGAAATTCAAGGAGGATACTTTGTACACTTGTAATTTGAATGTTTAGAAATTATTTGACGATGAAAAAACTGCATTTTTTTATTTTGTTCGCTTATTCTGGCACCTCTTTGTGTATAGAACATTTGCTATGCATTTAAATCAAAATTCCTGCATTCATACCTGAACTAAATGTGTACAATGTATCCTCCTTAAATTTCAGCAAAAAAGAACCATTTGTTCACTTGGAATCTTACGGACAGTGAGCTGAAAGCAGTAAAAACAACATTTAGAGAAAATCAACTTTAAAGTTTATGAAAATTGTTTAAAGTGTAACTTAAATTAGTGCTTACTAAATCCTTTGGGACCAAGTTTTCTATCTTCCACACGCAAACAAAAAAGGCATTTTATGAATTTTGGACATTATTTAATAAAAGGGATATTTTATCCTTGATAATGATAACACTTAATACTTATCTTTTTTTTTTTTTGTTTGTGTGTTTAATCTTTAAGTTGAAACTGGTAGAAAATTACCAGTCTAACCTCCAAATGTCATAACGTTATAACCCAATAACCCAAATGTCACCAAGCAGCTTAGTGGTGCCAGAGTCAACTGAAAAAGATAAAATAAACTGCCTAGTGTGCTCCTGCGGCATAACAATCCTCCTCTTGTAGCTCCCTGGCTCCCCTTCTAAGGGTTCTTGCTTCCTTGGTGCTGACCTGGACTTGTCGCTTAGCATGAATGAAAATCCTCTGGGCAGAGTTTGCCCACTCTGCAACAGCGAAAATCCTTGCAACGATGAAAAGCCTTATTTTCTCCAGGAACCATTTCCAGAAACATTCAGTCCAGGTGTTCCAGTCTCTGTAGCTGCTTTTCCTTCTATCACTACAGTCTTCATAGAGTCTTTGGCAACTTTCTCACAAAATGTCGATAGACCAGCGTGCTCAAGTCCAAGAGCACGAAAAGTAATCACTGTTCTTCTGTTGTTCTCCCAAGCGTGATTCTTGACATTAAATTATCTGCATGAGTTGATACTCATATCTTCCAGTTCACCACACTCAATGCATTCTACTTTAATCTCGAATCCTAATCCTTGAGCTTCAGAGTCGCCAAGTTTAACTTGACCATGGCATTGTTTGCAAATCAAAAGTTCCTCGAGAGCAGGAAATAGAATGCTGATATCAATCAATCTATTCCTGACTTCAGCGGTTCCTTTCGCTGCTAGAGTTTGAATCTTTCTTGCTGAACTTGAAGTCTTATCTTGTTGGCAGGTTCATCGTTGCATGATGCTCCTAGAAATCTTCTTGGCCTCTTTTTGTCTCTTCCTAGAGAATACTTCTTGTTAGGATGGGTACTCGCAAACCTTCCCATGGCATCTCGACTATCACACATTTTTAAAATCTCTATCACTTGACACTTTTTTAAAAAAACTTCAATGCTCTGCTTTTACCTAACACTTCACTTTTTTTTCTTTTAAGGGCTTTTACGAGCGCAAGATATTTGAATTCAAATAAATATTGCTACGTATCCATCGGACCCTCATATGAGAAGCGAAACAAGAAATTTATTTATAAAATAATGCAAAAAAATCTTATCAATACGCACTAATTTATTTACTAAAATATGTATGCAGAGCATAATATACGTATATATTACGGTAAAAAAATAGTATTTTCAATATATACAAACAACAGATTGAGTTTATAAAACTTAAAAATAAAATTATTGGTCGTATTAGGCAAAAAATGAAAAATATGCAATTTTACGAAAAAACGATAAAATCTTTGTTTTAGTATTTAGCTTTGCGGGAAAATTTTATTTTTAATAAGCAGGTTTCAGAAGCGTATTCTACGGAACATTTCCTATAAAAATAGGCAATAAAAAAATCGATTTTTTCGAACTTTAAAGGTGTTTTGGCCCCTTAAAAAATGTTATAAGACTGAGTAAAGTATTGTGTATATGCCCTGCACAACCGGAGCTCGACATAACTTTAAAAGAATCGGAAGATGCCTTGTCACTACCAGCTAGAAGAATAATAGCACAAGTAAAATTATTGGAAAAAGATAAAGCTCGAGATGAAATATTACTGAACGTTTCTAAACAAATTGGAAGACATAACATGTATAGAAATAATTTAACTATAGCGACCTATAGTACTATAAATGTAATAGTGAAATGCAAGATAAAAATAAAATCCTGAAAGAATTACTAGAAGAGAAGAACAAGACAATTATAGAATTTAAGCGAAAATCTGCTAGTGGAATCTCAACATATGCTCAAGCTGTTGAATAAAATGATAATAAAATCGAACAAATACCATTAGTCATTGTTATACCAAGAACCAAGAAAGATAAAACCAAAAATTAATAGAGTTATGCAGAATTAATAATAGTTAGCCTATTAAATGATATAATTTTTCCAATAAGCAAAGTAAAAGATAAACGGAATGGAACGGTAAATCTAAAGTGTGCGAATAAAAGTGACGTTACAGGAAGAGAAGAAGAATTTATAATAAAGCAAGAGGAAATATTAGAACCAGGACTTAAAATTGTTGGAATCGAGAATAATATGACACTTGAAGAGCTTCAAGCAGATATTAACGAAAGAAATTTTTTTGAACGAAAGAAAGCGGTTTATGTAAGATGAGCTGGCTATGATATGACAAAAGACTGCGATGGTAAGTCACCGATAAAATGTAGTAATTGCTGTTTTGGAAAAAGTAAATACGAGTACAACAATAATCGGGACCTGAATCATATTGCTGTGGATACAGACAAGTGCAATTATTAAAAAATTTAATAATTAAAAAAATTAATAGTACAGACTATCCAAATAACCAATAATTAAAAAATGTTTTGGGTATAAAGGAAACCATAAAACAGCTGAAATCGAAACAAGTAAATGCTACTGAAGCTACATCGCCAAATTCAGACGACACTAGTAATGTGTGAGCACGACTACAGCTGTGTCATCGAAAACGAACAGGAAATACAAGACTTACAATCTTTGGATAGTATGCTTTGTAGTAGTGACATTAATGTATTCTATGTAAATATTTGTGGTCTAAAAACTAATTTTAATCAACTAGAAGTGTTTATAGGAAGACTTAGAATAAAACCTGACTTAATAGTGTGTTTCGAATCATGATACCTGAAGTATTTTGAATTATACAACCTACCGAATTCCAATATACATTATAATTATAGTCAAATTAATAAATCAGACGGTATTGTTATCTATATTAATAGCAAAATATCGGTCAAGTAAATTGGCAACAGTTAAGCAACTTGAACAATACAGAGCAATCTATAGAAGTGTTAATTGAGAAAATACAACAAATCATTTCACTTTCTACAAAATGTAAAAAAATAAGAAAAAACCCTGAGAAGTATATGGATAACAAAGGGTGTAATAAAAGCTTGTTTAACCAAGTAATGTTTATATACAAAACTAAAAGAAATTCCTAGAGATAAAACGTTAAAGTTACAGTAAAAAAACATATGTAAGCAATTTAAATAAAATTATAGCACGTGCTAAATACTTGCATGAGATAAAGGAGGTTCAAAAGGTACAAAATAACAACAAAAAACTGTGGGAACTTGTTAAAAGAAAACTTAACAAGAAATATGATGGAGAGGGTAATAGTATTAAGTGTATTGAAGAAAATGGTGAACGAATGACAAATACAAAAGATATATCTAATGCTTTTAACAAGTTCTTCAGTAGTATAGGTCCAGAATTAGCAAATAAAATTAATATTCCGAATAAATACAAATTATAAGAACCTATCGCAACCAATCTAACCATTATTTTAAAATCGACAAATAGCGATGAAATTGAAATGATTTTGTCAGTACTCAGTAACAAAGCTGGAGGAATAGATGGAATCAGCACGATCGTAATTAAAAGTATAATAGATTACATTAAGCTACCATTGGCGAACATCTTTAATCTACTCGTATGTATTGAAAAAGGAATTTAGCCAAAACCATTGAAGATTGCGGAAGTAGTACCAATTTATAAATGGGATGAGAAACATCTTCCTACGAACTATAGACCGATTTCCTTAATATCCAACATTGCTAAATTACTAGAAAAGATAATTCATAAAAAATTAATAAATTTCTTTAGTAAATGTAATATTTTATCAGAAAATCAATTTGATTTTCGAAAAAATATAGGTACAGAGGATGCATTTATATCTAAATTTATATACAGCAAATAAAAGTTAGCCTACTATAGCAACCTTCCTTGATCTAGCCAAGGCTTTTGACACGATAAATCACAGAAAACTGCTTGCGAAATTAGAAAAATATGGCATAAGAGGTATAGCGCTTAATTTATTACAAAATTACCTCAACGATAGAGAGCAAATAGTTAAAATTCTAAAATGTAAAAGCGATAGACTAACAATAAGTACCGGAGTCCCACAAGGAACTGTTTTGGGACCTTTGTTATTCATAGTCTATATGAATGATCTCTTATATTTAGTGCCTGATAATTGTATTGTATCATATGCGGATGATACTGTAATATTAAGCTCGGATAATACCTAGCGAAAAACCGAGGAAAAAATGAACAAGTATCTACTTGAAGTAAATACTTGCGCTAATTTAAAAATTTATATTAATAACATGGAAATCGAAAGAGTCTATTCGACCAAATACTTGGGAGTAATTTTTGACTCACAAATGAAATGGGAAAAGCATATAACACATATAAAAAATAAAACAAAGTATCTACTATTGATATTCGCAAAGCTATCTAGAACTATGAATAAAGAATCTTTGATGATTATATACTATGCTTTTTTTCATAGCATAGCTAATTATGGTAATAATGTATTGAATCAATTAGAATCTCTACAACAGAGACTGATAAATATTCCTTTGAAATAGAATCATTATTACGTTATTATAATGAAATACAAATAAAATTTATAGATTTAAAAAGCGTCACTCGAAATAAAATACTAAATTTACCCAGAATATATAAGTCCATTACTTTTAAAAATAGCGAAAGGGCATGTTATGTGACAACTTTCCTGTAATCATATTCGAAGAATTATTTCGAATATAAAATCGGGAATGTTCTACACATAAAAGGTACAGTGAGACTCAAGGCCACAAAAGTATCAGGTAGCCAAGAATCTCACTGATCTAAACAATTTCCCCTCCACTGCTCGAGACCGCGCGTGCAAAGCTACGCTGCAGTTTAGGCGCTTGTACAGTTGCTAGGCCCCGTAAGACCTAATGAATGCAACAAGTGCCGAAACAGTGACGTAGTTAAGGGGAGGAAAAACTCACGAAAGCGTGGGAGGTCCGGAAATACTTCCGAGCGTCCCCAAGCCACGCTACCTCACGGCACTCCGACTCGAGCCAAGCTGCCGAGCGGATCAATATTTTTCAATAGTTTTCTTTAAATCAGTTTGTTCAATTTGGTTGTTATACTCTCTTTTTCCTTTTCCATTTTTTTGTGTATTTGCTTATTTTATTAAATAGATTCGCGGCTACGATTTGTTTCTTTCGGTCATATATATATATATATATATATATATATATATATATATATATATACATACAAATTATAATTGTCTACAAAGGAGGACCAAATAAAAATAAAATGATTTCAAACCCACATTTCTATTCATTCTTGTGTTGAAACAATCCAAAGAGAAATTGGACCTTCCTTGGCCCAAAGGGAATAAACAGAGGGATAGATTCTTAAGAAACAACAGAAGAATACAAGGTAAGAGAGTCAATTATATACAAGTCCGTGTTTCAATCTGAGAGAGAGGAAAGTCAAGTTGACAGCCAGGAGAGATTTAATGAGTGGAATCTCTCCCGTATCTGTATAGCTGCGTGCGTGAGGTCAACTAACGCAGAATTTAAATGAATATTGCTAGGTGACTCACCTAACAGGGCAGCAATGAAATTATTTAATAAACTGCCGAATGAACTGAAAATCTTAAATTTAAACAGAGTTAGTTTAAAAAAAAGAATTCTTAAATGGTTCAGAAATCATTAAATATTTTATGAGAATATTATGATTTGGATACATATATACAAACTACTTATTAAGTGCAATGCCTGGTGAGGCTAATTTTTTTATAGTATGTAAGAATAGTTTTAGTATTGCCAGATCTATGTACAGGTAACTTTGATTACCTCTATAGGATGTTTGTTTTATCATTGATATTATAAGTATAATAGGATGTAAGCATGCATGTAATTATTTGTACTCCGGTAAATAAATAAATAAATAAAAACGTGTTATAAAAATTTATTTGATCCGTCCCACTCTAATGAATAGACTAAACTTACTGTTGGTAAAAAGGCCTCCGTTTCTGGAGTTCGAATCAACCAGCACAGTAATTTCAGAATATTCTTATGATATAAAGTGTTTTGAGCAGCAGCGTTAAAAACCTGTTCAAATACCACTAATCCCAACCCAGTTTTACTAAATATTTTAATTTTACTTACTTGGCTCGTGATTTTCCTTTCCTTATTACTAGGTCATGGTGAAGGAATTAAATTTTTTAATAAAAATTATATTTAAATACAATTTGCACACTAAAACCTAATTTTATTTTTAAACAATTAGAGTAAAATACTAACACAAGAAAACTAATTTAACTAATAATATTCTATGATTTTCTGCTCAACCTTCCTGGTGAATAAATAACTAATTATTTATTTTTAATATCTAAATTTAATTATAACAACTGTTCTGGGAAATCTAAATACCGTCTGAGCCTCTTTTAAAAAAATAGGAAAATTCTGTCATAACCGGGAGAATTAGTACGTCTGCCTGTATAGAGTTTTATTTCTTTATCCAGTGGCAATATAATCCACAACAGCAAAGGAACGAAATAACGATGAATAGTATCTTATTTCGTCTTTGTGCACGCCTAAGTAGATACCGGCATAAAACAACCCCTCGCTGTAGGTTTCTAAGCTCCGATAAGGATCATTAGTGCCCTCCACCGATCGGGTCATAAACCTAACGCTCGGGCAATAGCCTACCTTAAGTATGTATCAGTATATTTTTACCAGTCCAGGCCCATACTATATTCTCTGTAGGCAGCTACATAAGAGTGAGTCGAGAAAGTGACACGAGAGACACAAGTTCTCTCAATCTCTTGGAGGTTAGGACCGAAACTGCCAATATCGTACCAGCACCATTTCGGCTCTATAACTTAAACGAGATTTTTACCTTTACTAGGAACTTGCGTGTGCTACGCACGCGTCTTGTATTTTTTGTTTAATATATTCGACAGACTCGAGATATGAAGTTGGTCAGGGCACCAAAATCATCGACGTGAACCAGCGATATCGGTTTGGTGACATGAATATAGTTACGATGAAATCCTCGAAGCCCATCGCTGCTTGTCAATCTTGTCATGTTTTTGAATAAGCTACAATATTGATCATAATATATTTTGTTTATACTGATATTTAAATAATTTTTCAACAATTTTAGATATTTATTACAATAACATTTTTTTTAATTTGATTATTTAAAGTGGTTAGGTCCCTTTACATAAAATTTGTCTTATACGAAAAAACAATATATTTTAAAATTACTAAGTTATAAATATAATTCTTTATAGACGTAATTTTTCACTTGTGATCCTTGTCGTTGATTTCCAAGATATATTTTGAGGGAATCCCAAGATCTAACTCTAGACATAGCTACATAAAGCTGTCCGTGTTATGTGACAACTTTACGATATTCACATTCGAACAATTATTTCGAATATGAAATCGAGAAAGTTCTACACATAAAAAGTACAGCGAGACTCAAGGCCACAAAAGTATCAGGTAGCCAAGAATCTCGCTGACCTAAACACTTTCCTCTCCACTGCGCAAGACCGCACGTGCGAAGCCACGCTGCAGTCTTGAACTTTGCACCATCGACAGGTCCCGTAAGGCCTAATGAGTGCGACGAGTGCAGACGCACTGACGTCAAGATGGGGAAGTGGAGCTTGGAGACGCGTGGGAGGTCCGGATATACTTCCGAAGCATCCCCAAGCTACGCTACCTCAGGCACTCCGACTCGAGCCAAGCTGCCGAGCGGACGACAATTTTTCAGTAGTTTTTCTTTTGTTTTACACTTTGTTTTATTGTTGTTCAAAAATCAATTGTTATATTTCATCATTTCTCATTATCAAATTGACGGATACATTTACACATACACATATTATAAATATTGAGCCCAATTGATAATAAAAGAGGACCAAATAAAGCCAGAAGCTTTTTCAAACGTGATTGAAGTGTGTTTTGATTGGTTTAACCCACACATATACCCTTGAAGCTTCCTTGGACCAGGAAGAGATAGAGGACTATAAACTTTGGGGTTGATTAGCAAGAAATAAGGAAGAACACAAGGTAAGAAGGTTTATTATAGACAAATCCGCGTTTCAGTTGAGAGAAAAGTTAAGCTGACAGCCAGGAGAGATTCTAGGAGTGGAGTCTCTCCCGTAACTGTACAGTTGCGTGCGCAAGATCAACTCGCATAATAATTAAATTAATATTGCTAGGTGACTCACAATCACCTAACAGTCCGTGATTAAAAACATCTCTTCGTAAATCTATAATAATTTTATTAAATGTTTGGCCTTGCGATTTATTGATTGTCATTGCAAAAGCTTATTTGATGGGAAATTATCTTCTTTTAAATGTAAAAGGATATTCATTTTCACAGTACAATGTGATGCGGTGTATAAAAACAACATCTTCCGCTTTGTCGCCAGTTAAAATTATACATTTTAATAAATGATTAGAAAAGTCTATTATTCTCAATCTTGTGCCATTGCATAAACCTTCACTTATACTTATATTTCTTATAAGCATTACAATACAATGTCTTCTTAGATTTAATATATAAGGAGGTATACTGGATGGATTCAATGAGTTTAAATATTCTGGCAAAAGTACTTCATCTAATTCACCGTTATTGCAATTATCCGTACTATCTACACCTGTGTATATATGTTTAGTTGATATATCTAATAAATTTGTAACTTGTTTATTAATTTCATCAACATCAACATTTCGAGCTGCTAAAATAGCACATCCACTCATATTTTCGAAACGTTTTTCCTGAATTAATTTACCGAACGAATAGTGAGCAATATTATTATATCCCTCAAGAATACAATGCTCAGGTAGATCAATATTATCGTGTACATCATTAATTGTTCCGTTACCCACTTCTAATAAATATTTTCCAAAATGTACTTCATTTGGTCTAATTCTCATATTTGTGGCAAGAGCGAACTTTACAAAATGCTTCCATAATTCGCTATTTTTAATACAAAGAGGGGTTTCAGATCTTGTTCCATTAATTTTAATTGAAAGAAGTTGTCGAAAATCTCCTCCTAGTATCATGATTTTTCCTCCAAATGGTAAATCATTATTCATAATATGTTGCAATGATCGGTTTGCGATTTCTAACGCATATCTTGGAGCCATTGGAGCTTCATCCCAAATAAACACATCAGCATTTTTTAAAAACAGGCCTTCTTTAGACTGTGCTTTGATACTTGATGATGAATCATGATACATAGGAATTGGTAACCCAAATAATTTGTGAACTATTTTTCCATGCGGAAGTAATGTGGCAGCGATACCAGTAAATGCAATTGTACATACTTTAACATTTTTTGATGATAATAAATTGTATAAAGTTGTATAGATAAAAGTTTTTTCCGATCCTCCTGGACCATCAATGTATATGCAATTATTTCTACCTTGGTCGTTAATATCAATTGCATGAAGAACTGTGTCTACGATTTCCTTTTGTTCATTATTTAATTTAATATACTGTTGCTATCCAAGTTGTATCATTTGTGCCACTGTTGCGCCATTAGTTACCTCATGTGACATAGTTTCATTATACAACCTGTTTATCTCTACTGTTTGATCCATAGTAGGAAAATCACTTAAACGTCTACCTTCCTAGTTTAATAAGCTATTAATATGCGCATAAGCTTTCTGATGACTAACAATTAATTCGTTTGTTCGGGAAAAATCCTCAGACATTGCATTTTTGAATGTATCCCATAATTTTTCAGGATTAACAGGTTGGCAATGGATCAAAATACGAACAAATAATCGGCGTAGTTGAACTGGCATCATCCACACTGTTGCTTCCTCCATATCTCTATTCCATTCTTCATCATCCTCTATAAGATCCATAGCTAAACATGCCGCTGTAAATGTATTGTGTACAATGCCATTAACAGTTTTCAAGGAATCAAAACTTGTAGCACCTTTAACATGCAATAACAGTAGTCGTAAATGAAATAATTCTAATTGTGTTGGACTAATTGAATACATGCGTCTAATACAATTAAAAGATTGTTTACGGGGTTGCCAACTTGAAACCAACACACAATCAACTTTACATTTTTTATAAACAAATTTGCTTGGAATATCTGCATATAAATACTGTCTCGCTTCAGCATTTTCTAAATTTAATTTAAAATAATCTAGTAACATGCTACTTGCCGAGCTTAAATTTACTTCTGTAGCATTATTGACATTTATTGTAATAGGATGTTGATATGGTAAATGTACAGGCATTCTTATAATAGCATAACTTTTATCATGTAATGTTTTACTAAGTATACGGTAAGATGCTTCAACGGGTCCAACATATCGTGTTTCAAGAAAATTTTGAATTTCATCATGATTAATTGATCTTTCATTCGATTCGCCGATCGTTACAGTTGCAGCATCGTGACCTTTATAAATATATTTATACAAATATTTAACGGACCTAATACTCGTAACTACTTCGACATTTATGTGGCAATTGAATTTCTGTAACAAAGTAGGAGAATATGGTACGACCCATCTATTGTCGATTTCATTGCCATTACTTTGTTTATACAATATTCCAGTATCTCTCCTGCGATAGTGTGGATAACCATTTTCATCCATGTAAGTTTCGTTTACTAACTGTTTAGGAGATTTTTTAGAACATTTTCCATCCACTTGACACCAATTCCACATGGCTCGTGAATCATATTTTTCAAAACTATTTCTTGCAATCTCAATTTCTGTGTCTCAGGAATTTCAGCAGAAATAAATTTATCTACAATTTCCGAAGTAGTAATTTTAGAATCATAAGCTAAAGTAATTAATAAATGCATATGGGGAAAACCCCTTTTTTGAAATTCAATCATATATACGTATGCTGCAACGTTACCAAAATAGTTTTTCTTTATTATAAAATCTAATAAACGTTCTTTCTTTAAATGAAATACTCTGGCTACAACGTCGGGTCTATCAGAAGCCTGTTGATGAGGAAGAAGATTTTCTGTTATTTCTTTCCATTTGGGATTACATGTCATTATAAGAAAAATATTAGGTTTCCCTTCACGATTAATTAAAGCCATTGCATTTTGATAACATTGTTGCATGTGGCGAGGTGAACTAATGAAAGTTGAAAAAGGATGATCGTTTTACCAACTTGTCCACTTATATCATTTGCAGAATTTTGCATGTAATCATGCAATCCTTGGTACGTATCTGCCTTAATTTCTTTTTGATGACTTTTGCAATACATTAATCTGTCTTTTTCAATTTTTACATAAGCATCTACAATATATTGTTGAAATAATCTACGTCCTAAGATAAAAGGATTAAATTCATTTGGTCGAATTGCCATTTTATATCTTGTATAAGCTAAACGTGTCACACGTCGATTATTACCTGCACTATTTGTCTTTATGCGTTGTAAATTTTGATGCCACCCTTGATTACCATACGCATAAAATAATGGATAAATCCATGGTTCAACGTTAGGGTCCATAGAACTTACATATTATAAGGTTTTCGTATTTTTGTTTCGAATAGTTACATAAGACTCAGGAATTTCACCATCTGCTGTTGTTGAAAAAATAGCAGCTACTTCATTGGTCTGTTAAAAGTTATATCTTCGTCTATCAGTTCCTGACTTTATTGTAAATAACAATTGTAATTCTGGTTCTGGTTCACCATTATTTATTAATGACTGTTGATTGTTTATTTCTTGTTTCATCATTTCATAGGATTTTGCAAATATATTATTTTCTCTTATTATTTTATCCAAGATTTCTAACGTTTCATACTGAAGCTCAGAATTTTGTTCCATTCTTATATTTATAGCTTCTAGTGGGTCAATAATGAAAAGTTGTCCATAAGATGGATTGTTGCTGCCTTGGGAATATAAGGCAGTGTTAATTTGATAATATATTTGTCCCTGAATTTTAAAACAATATGGTCCTTGACGTCTTGAATGAAAATTAACTAACTTAGCATTGAAAGAAGCAAATGATAATGAATTATTGTAAACTCGTATGTTGCGAAAAAAATCATTTGATTTATAATGAAACCCATTAAATAAATCATGAAGATCTTTAGGAAAAGTGGGCGTAGATTCTAAAACAACTGCCCCATGGTTACAGCAGTCTTGAAAAGAAAAGCCTTTATTCGAAACTTTTTCTGCAACAAAATGTTTTGCATTGTAGTGTGCACATAAAATATCCATCGCACCTAAATAATCTTCACATATAAGCTGATTTTCTAATTCATCAATAATAGCATTGCGTGCAGCTTGTTGTCTATTTCTTTGATTATCAGCTATTCTTTCTTGTCTACTTTGTTGATGTATTAAGTCTACCTCTTCCATTGTACGATTACTTTGTTGTGGAGGCATTGTTGTTATATAAATTGCACCTAAATAATCATGATCTATAAGTTGTGGGGGTATTGTTGTTATATTAATTTTACCTAAATAATCATGATCTATAAGTTGTGGGGGTATTGTTGTTATTGTATGAGTGCAGCTAATTGAACCTAAATAATCATGATTCATAAGTTGTGGGGGTATTGTTGTTATTGTATGAGTGCAGTTAATTGAATCTAAAGAATCATGATCTACAGGTTGGTTTCTTGATTAAGTAGTAATAGCATTACGCGCAGCTCGGCGTCTATTTCTTGGATTTTCAGCTATTCTTTCTCGTCTATTTTGTTGGTATATTACTTCCTCTTCCTTCGTATGAATAATTCGTCGTGGAGCCATTGTCTTTATTATTGTACAATTTATGAATAATAAAAAATCAAACTTTAATCATAATCTATTTAATCAGTTATATATTATAAAGTATAAAATTTATTAAGTAAAATTTAAGTTTAGTTTGTATGTTTGAAGTTTATAAGTTTATTTACAGTTTTCAAGTTTTTTGAGTTTGAAGTTAGGAGTTTGTATGTTTTTTTAGTTTGAAGTTTGGAGTTTGTAAGTTTTTTGAGTTTGAAGTTTGGAGTTTGTAAGTTTTTTGAGTTTAAAGTTTGGAGTTTATTTATAGTTTATAAGTATTTGTAGTTTCAAGTTAATTTGTAGTTCATAAGTTCATTAGTAGTTTAATTATAATAGATAGGTGAATGTAGGTTGGATGATAAAAATTAATGATTTTCTCTAAATTAAATATTAACTGTTTATTATTATTTATACATAAAATATAGATATAATAATTGTTATAATATAATACAAAGTATTAACTAATACGATATATAATCATAAAACTCCCAATCGAAACTGCTTTTCAAAAAACGAGCTGAAACAAACAAAAAGAAAAATAGTTGTAAATTTCATAATAATTCTAAAGAAATGAATATTATAAAAAAGACATGATATAATTTATCAAGTTATATAATGAATAAGTATAATTTATACTTTATTATTTAAGGGATCAAACCTGGGTTAAAACTTTATAAATATCAATTTTTTTAGCTTTTTTTGTAGGAAATTTCCCGTAGAATATCCAGAAACCCTTCTTCGGTAACAATATTTATTGCAAAGTTATAGAAAAATCAAACAAAAAAATGCTAAAATTGAATTTTCGAAAAATCGTATTTGTTTCTTTTTAGTTATAAAATACTTTTTTATTTAAATGTAAGTTTTCTAGATGTTTTTACTTTATCAATAATTTATTAATAAACAACTAAAATTATGTAAATGCGATTTTTGTAATTTTGTTATTTTTTCTATTTTCTAATCTCTATATAATTAATTGGTAAAATTAATAAAAACAGGATGAGATAAATTAATTTTTTTTTTAATTATTAATCAATTTTCAATTACTCTGCCTTTCATACTCTTGTAATGTCAAATTTTTAATTTGGCGTCGACCGACTGCACCGACTCAGCAGTCTTAAAGCCCTGTTTTACCACTGCCTTTTACCACATTACCACATAAAGGCGCCACATAGTCATTACTCAATTGTCGTCTACTACTGCTAAAGCAGCAACCTGTCATAATAAGTGTCATAATAGTAGATCTAAACATGTTTACATAAAAAGTAAATGGGATGCAGAAATAGTATACCTTTTATTAGATAAGTATAAGAATCTATAATATTTGAAATTAAAATGAGAACTTTTTTCTTTGTAAATGAGTTCTTTCTATTTCAGATTTATTCTATGTTCGATTGACGTTATCCACAAGACTCTTCAGATCTTCAAAATTTTATTTCATATGGTATGTACTTTATATTTAATAAGGGATATTCAATTAGTGTAGTATTGTCGATACTCACTTTTTTCCTTTTCTGAGTTTTAAGTTCTATTCGCCAACAAAGTCATGGACCCGGGTCATGATGTGGTGTATTATAAGATTTGCATCAAATATAATAGAATTTAATGCAGAAATAATTAGTTTGATTGTTCTAAGTATTACTGGGTATGCTGACATGTTCAGGCTATCACAAGTTTAAATGTCGTTTATTCAGTTTTTGGATTTTGATGATTTTTACTTGGTTGCTGCAGGTTTTCTCAGCATCCGTTTAATGGATTTCACTGAAATTTTGCAGTGACCTTGGAGATACCTTACAGCTTGGACTTCATGGATTAGAATTGTGACAGATAAGTTAGAAAGTGAATGTTACATACCCACATGTACGTAACATTCACAATTACTAATATTTTCAACTTTACATAAAACTAATTGGTTTTTGTTTTTATTTTCAGAAATCTAAATCATCATGTCTCTGATCATAAATTAAAGGAAGATTTTAAGCTTCACTGGACTCCAATAGCTGCTCCGGGTCCTGAGCAAAGCTGCGGCAACCACCAAAATTTGTTTTTTTTAACGTTAAAGAAGGTGAGTAGAGTTGGACTTCAATTCTTCAGGTAAATGTACTTTTTTTATGTGATTATATTATTTTAAACGTATATTTTCAGATATAAAATGATTTATTTATCTAACTTTATATAAAATTATTCTTTTTAATAAAATCAATTTTTTTATTTTTGCAGGTTCAACCCAGGCTTGACCCTTTAAGTAATTGGAATTCTGACAGTGAATAAGAATAGTTTTTAAATAAAGAATTTCTTACCAAATCTTAATTGTAGTTTTTTAAAAATAATTGGTATAGACACTACACACAGAAGTATCCCCAGTTGCTTAAGGTGTTTTTTTCTAAAAACAAATAAATGAATAATATTAACACTATTTATTATTATTATTATAACATATAATACCTATAATTATTTATATTTTATTTAAATAATTATAGGTATTATACGATCAAATTGTCTAATGATTTGAAAAATCAATAATTTATAGTTTCATGAAATAAAATGTTGCTTCAATATGTAGTATATGCTATTTTATAATGCTATTTTTCATATTTTCATTCTGTAAATTTTAATTTAAATTTCAAACATCTCAAAAAATATGTTACTATTACAAAGCTACCTATAGAAGGAAGCAAAATAATAATAAATCAAGTTTCAACTACCAAATAAAAGTATAACTAAACGAAAACAAATCAAAGTTTGAGGTTAAGATGTATAATTTAGACAATATACTCACAAATGACAATCCTTGCAAAGAGTATTGTAGAGCCGTTTACATCTGTCTATAAAGAAATAAAGCACCCGTAAAGAATCCTCGTATAAAAATTTTATTAAGAAATTATTTTAGAACTCCCGACACGTTCAGCTTAATATTATTACATGAGATTTCTGATATGCTACCGCCATTAGAGCGCCATGTGACTATATGCAATATCGATGTTTTTATGCGAATGCGTTACAAAGAAAGATTCTTTTTAGGAAAGATTCTCTGAAGTAAAAAAAAACGATTCTAGTCAATACGAATTAAAAAAATATTATAAATCTTTTAGATTAAATCTGTATATTATATAGATGTATATATAATGTTGATATAATTTATTTATTTATTTATTTATTTATTTACCAGAGTATATATACAATACAAGTATGATTACATTAATATTGCACATTAATTACGTTACAAAAGAGTAACCCAGCAGAGGGAAAATCCCTGTTCGCTGGTCTGGCTCGATATAAACTAAAAATTAAAATTAACAAAAATACTTATATTGTAATGTAATCACCGATTCCATTACGCATCCAAAACACTACGATTGCTATACATATCACATCTACACACACACAAACACACGCACACACTTACTCACTAGCACGTCATCGCGGCATTCAAGAAGCGGAGCTGAAAATCGAGAGAGAGAGAGAGAGAGAGAGAGAGAGAGAGAGAGAGAGAGAGAGAGAGAGAGATTCACTCATACGTGCAAGCGGCACCCAAGAAGTGGATCTGAAAAACCAGGAGAGAGAGAGAGAGATTCACTCATACGTACAAGCGGCACCCAAGAAGAAAAACCGGGAGAGAGAGAGAGATTCGCTCATACGTGCGAGCGGCACCTTCACAAAAATAGGCTATATTCCAACGAACCACGCAGGAAATTCAAAATGCCATAAAAACGCTAAGGGATATTTTAGATTCAATGATAACTTCATAAGAACCGCCTGTTCGTATTTTTAAACGGAGAGCCATGAATTACGAAGCACGAGAACGGGGGCAGCTGTTTCCACGCAATGCGACGACAAACCACCGCGGAAAAATGAGCACAACTATGAGAAAAAACTAGCGAGGAGAGAAAGAAACCGAGGCGCAATATTCGACGATCTGGAATTCCATAGGAAACACGTGTGCGATCTCCAGTAAAAGAGAGACCGCGGGAGAGTTCTAAAAGAGACAAATTCTTAAGTGGTAGTCATAAACTATGATGTTTATGACTTGACCTGCTACGATTCCCTTAAAATTGAGAGAGGAAAATACAAAATAGTGAGGTGACCCAATATGGAAATCGCTAACCCGAGAAAAACAAGGGGATATGCAAGTATATAAAGCCCGGGAGCAAAGGGCAAGCGTCGTCAGTAATATCCGAAATCTCTCGCAGAACGTTACTCTGCTCGTCGCCAGACTATTCTTGAAACAAATATCACACATTACTCGCTACTTGTACGTTTAAAAGTAGAGAGCATACCGGACTTAGTCGCTCAGTCGAGCAAGTGCCTCCATCGGCATCTTTCCGAATATCAGCCCCTGCTGAAAAGAAGAAGCAACAGAGGCAGTGGACTCCCTGCGCTCTACACTACGTACATCGAAAGGACGAGCCGTCACATCTAAGTGCATCTAGCCACCGCTGTAACCTGAACCACCGAGCCTAGGCTGGAAGGCGCCGAGGATTGACAGCTGCAGACACTCAAGAACCTTTTCATACATATATACAAACAACCACGCACACTTACATGTTAAGGTACTTTTCTCTTTTCATATAAATAAACGTGTGCCGATTTAAAAAGAAATAATGTATAGTTTAAGTGACTTCGTATCCGGCTCCCTTCGCCGGTAGGCAATGACCGCGTCCACGGTAGCCAAAAGGGATTTCCTATCATTCACTCTTTTAATCATTTAAATTATTATAACTTCCACGTATCGCCAAGTTCGATTATCAATTCAGGTAGGAATTCATGTAATTGTATTAATGTGTTAGATTTTGAAATTTAAATTTGTAATCTGGACGTAACAATATCTAAAACTTAAAAACTAAAGAAAAAACATTAAAACTACAAGTATGTGTGTAATCCGCCATCCCGACTCAGTATCTATCAGAAATAGTAAGATCACACACACAGTAAATTCTTGTGCTCTTCTATCGCCAATATCTGATCAACATTGAACTAGCTTTAGTAAAAGTTTCAGTTGGTGCTTTCTTTTTCCTCTTGTATGCTTCTTTTTCGTAACTGTTCATTTTAACTGGACATGTTAGGCCTACCGCGCTCGTAACTCTATAATACGGAAACATTTCTCGATGTTGATGAGAGGAGTCACATTTGCAGTCAGCACTAAAAACAATTCCGTCCAGTACAATCAGATCCTTGTATTTCGGATGTTTGGAAATTGGAAGCATTGAGTTAGTAAAAGTTTGTGTTCCTCGTATTCCTCTGTCAAAATAGAGTAAAGCTTTGTTATTTCCGAGGTAGTTAATGTCACCATACGACATTCTTACTTCATTTTTTTGTAGTAAAGTTTTCCCGGGTGGTTCTGGACATTTTTTGGCTAAAGCTTTTTCCGTATTTTTGGTAGCCTTTTGATCGATTTGAGTGAAAACTTCTTCAATCTGTATGTACGGGGGTTTTTGTAAAGTTGTCCTTCTTAATAACTTCCTTACTCCTGACAAAGTGCGTATGTCTCAATCCCTTCAATTTCGGGTTCAGACAGTACACACATCAAAATACTTTTGTTTGTTCCTTTTTTCCTGGTGATGTTAAACTTCCAATTAGTTTAGTTGCTAGATTCTTTAATTTTATTAAATTAATTTTCTTCTTTTGCATTTTTTCCAGTTGTATTCCGATATCCGGCGATGAGAGCGCCTGTGTAGTAGTTGGCATAAGCCATTTGTACAAAAGTATGTTCTTAAGTCTAGCACCATACTGTCTGTGATAATAGACACCCCCTCATGGACTTCCGATGTAGAGGGATCCTTCTCACTCAGCATGCTATCTAGACTTCTCCTATGTATGTGGTGTTCTAGTAGATGTTTAATGTTTTTACAATTTATTCTGTTATTTATTGTGTGCGTCGTTAATAGCTTTCCTTCAGCTATTTTTTGAGTTTTGATTTCCTGCTGTGAATCATAACTATCGTTTTATATTCATTAGGCAATCTATTGAAGTAATAAATTGCCCTTATGAGGCTGTTTTTATTACTCACTCTTTTATTAGTTTTTGGTAGAATTATGTTCTTGTTTCTTGTTACTGAGCTAGAGTTGCTAAATTTCTCCATCAAATATTCATATGATACATGAGAGACTCACAAGTAAACAGCTGATCAATATTAAGGGGTTGTTTGTCAACAATGAAAGTTTTTTTGTTTATTATCTTGAGTATCTTGTTTTGTAGATTTTGCAGAGTTCTTGTGCAGCTTAAATAAGCTCCTCCCCATGCAATAATTCCATAGGACAATGTACCATGGAAAAATGCATAGTAGACCATTCTTAAGGTGTCAGTTGTCATGAATCTTGATAATTTGTAAAACACAAAAATCAAGTATTTGGTCTTGTTGTAAACGCTCATCACATGTTCTTCCCATTTCATGTTACTGTCGAAAATAACACCCAGATACCTTGTGCTATTCACTCTTTCTAAATTTTTACCTTTTATCGTTACGTTCATTGTTTTTGGTGTACTATTGCAATTATTTCCAAATTCTAGGTAAATTGTTTTATCTGTATTGAGTGACAACTTATTGTATACAAGCCAGTTTGAAACTTTACTTAGAAAGGCATTCATTTTTGTTTCAACTTCCGTCCAATTATTACCTTCTACAGCCGTGTCATCAGCATACGATATAATCGAGTTTTCTGGTAATACTTCTAACATATCATTTATATAAATGATGAAAAGTAGAGGTCCTAGAATCGTTCCTTGCGGGACTCCGGTATTAACTGTTTTATATGAACTTGCTTTATTATTGACTTTTACTCTTTGCTTTCGATTTGTTAGGTAACTTGTTAGAAGTTGATGTGCATTACTTCTGATTCCTATATTGTATAGCTTCTTTAACAATATTTGATGGTTTACTGTATCGAAGGCCTTGGCTAAATCAAGAAAAGTGACTGCAATTGGTTTACTGTTGTCCAGCGGATTGTAAATCAGATTAGTGATTAAGTTCAACGCATCTTTTGTACTCTTTCCTTTTCTAAAACCGAATTGTTTGTCGGAGATAATTTTGTGCTTGTTAATAAAACTTATTAGACGGTTGTGCAGAATTTTTTCAAAAATGTTTGCCATATTAGAGATTAAGGAAATTGGTCTGCAGTTATTTATGAGAAATTTTTCTTTTGCCTTGTGAATTGGTATGTTTTCTGCTTTTTTAAGTTCATCTGGCCAGGTTCCTTTCTAAATGCAACTGTTTATAATAGTCGCTATTGGGTCGCTGATATATTCTGCAATTTTTTTTTAGATAAGCTGCATTTATGCCATCTATGCCTCCATTTTCCTTTTTTAAGCTTTTTATAGTTTTATGAACTTCGATATTATTAGTTGGAAAGATAAAGATATTTTTATTATTGGCTGGTGATAAAGGAATTACTTCGTTTGACTCAATCTGTTCACTCAATTTTATACCTACGTTGGTGAAAAAATCATTCATATGTTCTGCTAATAAATCTGAGTCAGTTATTTTAGAATCTTCATTTTTTATGTATTTGACAATCTCACTTTTTTTATTGCTTTTACCTAGTTTATTATTGATAATCTTCCATAGTTTCTTTTGATCACCTTGACTAACCTTTATGGTTTTTTTGTCATAATTTTCCTGGCTTTATTAATAACTTGATTTAATGATTTCACATAATCTTGATAATTTTTTCTTTTTCCTGTATTCGTTGGATCTTGCTTCCAAATTTTATATAGCTGTTCTTTTTTGTTGCATGAAGTCATTATTGCACTAGTTATCCATGATTTTCTAGGTCTCATGTTTCTTTGTTTACGTTTTAAATACGTTTTAAATTTTATATATAAACATGCATATAATCTAATGAAAAATCATTTTTACAAAAAAATGAATACAACTGCAAGAATTGAGAAAAATTTATTTTTCAAACGTTACAAACATAGGATGTGAACATGTTTACTTTATTATGTTTATACGAACAATTTTTTATCAGAAATGTGCATGAAATAGCAGAATATTGCATGAATATTGTTAGATGTATCTAGTCATTATCTTAGTATTAATATATCTAGTCATTTTAAAATATCTAATCATTATCTTAGTATTATATAAAATACTGTTCATCTTTTAATACATAACATAGTACAGAAAATTCTGATCGTACATCACATAATTGTCGTAATAGCTAGTTATTTTCCTAGCTTTTTTGTACAAACATTTTGTACATTAAATCTTTTAATAACGCACACTTAGTAATTAATACTTTAACATATTTTATATGTATATAACGCAATAATAAAGTTGTTTATCTAAGAAACGCACATTATCTTTTAATCTAGATACTTAGCTTAAGTTATGATTCCGTTTTGCAGTCTTCTTTGTTACAAAAGATACTTATTGTATAGCAATAATTATAATCTAAATTGACAGTCTTAATCAATAATCAAATCTTAATAAACTTTTTTAACAAATTCTCAAATTAATTTGCTCGCAAATTGCTTCGTCATGCATAAAAATACGAAAAACAATTATTAAAATCAGTTTAAACGCAGCATAACGCAAAGATAAAGATCTTGAAGATTTATTCGTCACTTAAACGTTTCTTCTGGACTCTTGTTCCCCGCATTAATTGTTCGTTTGATAAGGGTTCAATACCTTCTCGTGGAGTTATGTTTGTTGAACTATCACATCTGATAGTTAATAATCCAGCTAAAATAACAAATAATTAATTAAAGAGCAAGTTACGATAAAATTAAGGAAATATAAAGATTATTTACTTATGTCTTTAGTTTCTCCAATAACCTGAACGGCTGGTCCCTTTCTTAAAATTAGTGGTTGAAAGTTGGCTATGTTAACAGTAATTTTATATACTCCATCGGTTATCGATCCGCATCCATAGCTTGCATCACGGAATTGACTTTGAACACCTACAAATGGTGTCTTGATGTATCCATTTATAGCTATAAAAGTAAAATAAAAATATTAATGTTATATTCTAGTCATATGTCCAAATTTAGTTAAATTCTAGTCAAATTAAATTTTTGAAATTCTAATCATATTCTAGTCAAATCAAGTTTTACGAATATTTATAATAGCATGCTTTTACAATTAAATAAACTGTGAGTAATCAAATAAATAAAACTTAAGATATGATTCTTACATATAGACCCACTGACGTCAATTATGTTTTGAAAATTAACTTCCCTCGGTGGCACAGGTGGAGGTGAAAATTCAATTGACTCATGAGTCCCTAAGAACTCTATGACCGTTGAAGTTTGAATAACTATCTCCATGGTTAAATAACCTGACTGCGTAAGTATCCTAGGATACTTGGATGCCTTGCAATGTACTCCATCAATATGGATGATCTGTAAATAAAAAGAATATATTAGTATTTTATTAAGTATTAAGTTTAAGTATATAAGAAATAAATCAAACATAGAGCAGATTACCTTGTTAAGTGTAATGGTCGATGCAAGAGTATCGATCAGAGCCTAATTCCAAACCAGGCACATTACTTTTTTTTCACTTCCATTACTTAAGCCAAATTTAAACAGATCATACTGTTTGGCTTTAATTGGTGCTTCTACTGAGCAAACAAATTCAACCAAGTCGCTAAGGAACAATTAAATAATTTAGAATTTTATAATAAAATAGAATAGAATAGAATAATAATAAATATATAAGAGAAAATTAAAAAAACGTACACAGTCTTGTCCGAGTCAAAATCGGTCGAGTCAAGTAAATCTTGCAGGTTGTCAAAATCTTCATCCAAGGAATATGGCAATTCATCAATTTGGTTGTTTGCCATTTTCAAGTGATTGTTCGCCAAACTGAAATAGAATATAAAATAAAATAAATATAAAAAATAGAAAAAAAATATATTAAGAATAATGAAAACATGTGCACATGCACGTACATAAAATGTTAATTATAATAGACATATAAAATAATTATTTTGTATAAATATAATATTTCTATTAAACATACATTATTTACGTAGCGTTTTATTAATGTTTTAACATACCTTAAGGATTGATTGGAGGGATTAAACACAATTCCCGACACAATTAGCACTGGCCTGGCAGAAACCACGTTGCGACTTGCGTACACTCGTCGAAGGTTAAATGCTTTATGCCGATTGCTGCTGGCACCAATTCGCGGCCGCCGGAGCCTTTCTACAATGTGTTCCGTTCCGTGCATTCTGTTCCGTCAACAACATTGGGAGTATATCTATGTACACAATATGCATAGATATACTCCTAATGTTGTTGACGGAACAGAACGCACGGAACGGAACACATTGTAGAAAGGCTCCCGCACGCAACATCTATTCAGCTTATAGAGAAGTCTTTTAGAGGGTGCAGCGCGCAGCCCTGCACAGTTCCGCACGAGCGCGTGACATGTAATATATTTTCCAGGCTCAATTATAATCACGTCATAAACAATATTAATTTATTAATTTTAATAAAATTGAAAAATTCAGGTTCTAGCATTTGCATATGTATAAAAATTAATTCTTTTCAAGTTCTGTATATTCATTTTTGAAATTAAGAAATTCGCGCGCTATATTCGTATGCTAAGACAACCAATCACGTTCTCGTATCTTGACAACCAATCAAAATCAGGTATCAGATGCTTCACAACAAAGCCCATCACTTTTTTTAGAGAGGACTTCAACGTCCGACATTGATAAGATCCGAAAATTATTATAAGTGATATTTTATAACCATAATTATCAAATAAATTATATAACTAGAACTAAGAACACACGCAGTCTTGTTTTTTTTTAATATAATAAAGCAAGAGGCAAAACAATAACTTTAACCGTAGTAAAATAATGATTTTAACGATACCTTATTCTAAATTATTTACTTAATTTGGAATCTGTGCGAGTATTATTTTTTTATTAAAATATTCTTTATTCTATAAAGTTGCAAAATGTCATGATTTGTTATTATCTGACTATTTGCAATCTTATAGATCTTTATTTTTATATCACCACGTTTCAAATCCTTGAATATTTGTTTATATTTTTGTAATAATATACGCGATCAACGCTTTACTTCACTTGACTGCCTATATTATTAACCGAATTAATTTTTAATTTAGTTCATTTTTTATATTCTACTACAATTATTATACTAAGGTTATTCTACTACAATTTTTATTTATGTGTGGAAAATTTACAAGTATACGAAAGGCGTATTTTATATACATTCAAACGAGAATGAGAAATTAACATACATGATAGGGTTGCTGCCCGTAGGTTGCCGATCTCCGATCGCACGCTCTTAGTGACTATTTGTCTGGCCGGCCTAATTACCTATCCAGACGTTCGGTCTACATACTTTCTTTTAACATCGGAGAGAGACGCAACTGGCGCCGTAACTCTGTAGCTGATGTGTTGATGTTTCCTAGCTTGATCAGAGAAAATAATAGACAGTTCTTTAATTGATGCTTTTTACGCATTATATGTTTGCACTAACACCTTGCCTGCGCTCATTGACGAATTTTCATCCGACTGCTCCGGTTCCCTATCGTATTCCCACTAAAATTTTCGTTTGGGCCGACGTTTTCAGAATCCGAGTATATACGCGTTTCCGACCCGGTGTCCATTTCTTCCTCGAGCAAATTTAGACCGCGTGCGTCTATTTTTGGCGTCCTCGCGTATGTCGATTTTCGCCCATTCGATACGCTTTTTTCTCCAGGCACGTCTAATTTCCGCGTGCTCAGCTTGCAATTTTTCGGTAGGTGGGCTTGGATTTCGCAACTGCGTTTATTTCCTGTTCCCGCAATCGATTTTCTCTCCCAAATATTTATATGAACACCATCCTTGCTGTCGAAATATTTTGCTGTTATGTCGACCGCGAGTTTCTGTTCCGGTACCGGTGCATATATTATCTTCCGGCCGAATGTTTTTCGTTTAGCAGCGACTCGCGAGGCGTAGATAATTGTATGAGCTCGCTCGCCACTCCACTGATAGGTTTTGCCTATTGTTTTTCTGTTGTTTATTGCCGGCTCGTTGCTCTGCTGATCGAATCTTCTCGCGGAAAAACTGAGTGTTTGAGTGGTTCTCAGCTCGGCGTAATTTTTTCCGAAGGTGGAATCACGAAATCCGATTCGTCGCCCGACGAGCTTTGGCTTGGCTTTGAGCTGCATGCGGCGGTTTCTATCGACATTACGTTTTTAATAAATGTTTGGGCTTCGGACGGCAGCTACAAATCACTCTCCCTCAAGTCAACGTTAGATTTCATTGAGTTGTCCGATTCTGAGGCTGTATTGCTCCTCAGCTCGGTTTCAACTTGCGAAATTGACAGATACAGGCATGAGAATTTTTGCCCCGCGACTCTTTTTAGCACAGTGCTAGTTCATACCGATTCAAATCTTGATGTGCCATAGTAATCTAGTTTAAATATGTTAGTCACCGTTATACACATTTTGCAGTACGCGACATAAATAAAATCCATCGAACTCGTTTCTTAACGCGAGTGTCTCATCTCTAGTGTAAATGCGCACGTGTTTGTTTCGCTTCTTCAGGACTTTGTCGAGTTGGCCGGACTCGCTCGAGCTTGATTTCGATTGCCGAATTTTCCTGTTTTTATCTATCTCTTGCTTCTTAACTGCGCGTGTTCGGAAAGTTCTGCCCGACGGTGCACATGCTTCCTTGTCTGGATTTTCTCTGATCTGCTTGTCTGCTAACGCCTACACCTCGGCTACTCGGCAACTCGGAAACTCGGGATCGTCCTCAATCTCGCTGATTACCGCTGGTTACATGAGAGCGCATCTGCATTCGCGTTTTTTTCCCGGACGGTATATACTGTCGAAATCATAGCCAACTAGCACCGCTTTTAATTGTTTGAATCTCAAATACGATTTCTTTATGAAAAATTCTTTATGAAGCGCCGATAATACCTGAATAATCCGAGCGCTTGCTTCCATTACTTTCGGTCGGATGACGCTGGGTATCTTGCCATTGCTCGCATTTTTCCCGGATTGGTTTTTATGCTACCGCCCCGACGATGTGCCCGAGAACGTGTGCTTCTTTTATTGAGAACTGACATTTCTTTGTTCGACCGTTAAATTTGCCTCGAGCAGTCTTTTTAGTACTCGGCGAAGCCCGACCATATGTTGGTCTAACGTTTCGCTGAACACCATGAGGTCGTCAAGGTAAATCTCAACCTCCCCTTGCTGGCCGGCCATCGCTAGCAACATAGCTCG
Source organism: Muscidifurax raptorellus (assembly GCA_020010945.3). Lineage (NCBI taxonomy): Eukaryota > Metazoa > Arthropoda > Insecta > Hymenoptera > Pteromalidae > Muscidifurax > Muscidifurax raptorellus. Next base: position 1,157,047 of record JAHUUD020000031.1, read on the forward strand.
CATAAACTTGACCGTGGCCTCTTTAAGGCCATGGCCATGCGGTTAAATAGAAGTAGGTTACTGTAATTCCCGTCGGGAGCATATAATGCCGTGAGGTGGGCTGAATCTGGGTGCATCTCGATCTAAAGATAAAGGAAGCGGACGGCAACTTTTGTTTCCTCGTTGGGTGCGTGAAAATGGGTAACTAACCGAAATTTCTTATTTCCTTGCGCTTCTGGTTTCTTTAGAACTATTTAGAGCGAAGAAGAATAGTTCGAATTCGAGGAGACTACGGAGCCCTATTCGAGCAGTCGGCTTGGTATAACGTGTTGTCCGCGATCGTTTTGCACTCTAATAGGTCCACGATAGGACTTGCGTCTGATGTTTCGGTTTCCCTGATATTTATGCATTCTGCGTAAACCCGTCCATTTTTGTTTTCGACTACGAAGTTCCCGAAAAGTAGGTTTGGATGCAGGTCCGTCAATGGGCCCAATCCTACCTTTACTTCATTATTTCTTACGCACGCGCTTATTATCATTTTTACTTTTGGGGGCATTGTAATTTTTTCAGCTGTCACGAATGGTAAGACTGCGTTACCGAGAGTCAGGCTTTGCTTTGCTGCATCGACGCATCCCTTATGCGCATTAATAACGTGCCACTCAATAATTCCCGCTTCACTTATAGGAAACTCATTCGAAACTACTTGGATGTTGCAGTGTAATACTTGCAGTTGTATCACGGCTTGCCCTAATGTGAACAAAGTGCTAGAGGTGACTCCCTGCATTTTAATAATTTTCCGCGCCTCCTACGGGTAGCTAGGAGCTAGGTTTATGATTCATATATCTGCTCCAGAATCCGCGTAAAACTTTCCCTTTTTTGCTTTTAGCTGGGAGCTTTCTTCATTTACGATTGGCGACTGTCTATTGGCTGTTAAAAATCTGATACTGGCTGAATTTTCGCGTTGGTTGCTCTTGGATTTTTTTACTTCTTTTTGCGAACGCCCGGTGCTTGAAAAACGCGGCGAGCGTGCTTCTAATTACAATTCTTGAGATTTAAACCCTCTAATCTGTACTCTAGTCTGCGGATCTTGAGCTGGCTCTCCATTAGCTGGGGTTGTAAGACCGCGGCTCCTACCACACATTTTTCGGCCCTGTACGTTTGTTACGCATGATATGATGGATTCTCCCGTTAGCAGTGTCGTTTGCATTCTCTCGTTCCGTCGGCATTGTCTCTATATACACTCCGTATACGCGGCGAAGTTTCCTGGTGAATCCCGTACATTTTTTCTACGTTTTTTTAACTGTCTCCGCATGTTTTCCAGGTTGCTCTCGGTACCTGAATTTCTTTCTTTATGGCAGGTACCGAGTCTGAGGACGCTTTTTGTTGCACTGAACATGCCTGATTGCCTATGATTTATTTAATTTCCGAGCGAAAGAATTAACGGCGAGTTGATGTATAATAGCAACTAAAAAAATGCCGGATGCCAAGCTGCGCGAAATATAATTTGGAGAGACTTACAGTACGCTGACCTTACGGCTGCTGCACGCATGCTATACGGAATTACTGGCGGTTGGTCGCTCGCGCGTGTCGGTGGCTGGTCCCTCAGATGGGCTTTGTGGGCCGAGATCGCCTATGAGGATTGATACGATATTAATTCGTTACAGGGACGTCTGCTTGTTTCTATTAGCTTGTATAGCTTTCTTTTATATCCGAAAGTAACTACTCTGTGTCGTTGACGATACAGTTGCTTCCTTTACAGAGTCGTCCATGTGGCTTGTATTCGACTGATATCGGTCGAAAATTCGCCTTGTGCTGCTGCTGAGCCCCACGTAGTGATGCCAGATGTAATGGAAAGCGATGGTGCTCTCAGAGAGCACGAGGAGGTACAGAAAAAAGAAGACAAAAGGCTGGAGTTCTGTCCCTGTCATGGGCCGCCGGTGATCTGCCTGCTTCGCCGCCGCCGCGACTATGCTGCATTTCCGCCAGCGCGAGTTCTCGGGCTTGAGTGCTCCTTTGCTGACGATACATCTAGCATCGCGGCAGCGAGCACTGGAGTTGCCATCGGAGAGTCTAATGCTCGTCCATGACACAGGGAAAGGAAGATCAAAGTTGTTGGTCAAGGCAGCTAGTCCGACGAACTGGCTTTTTCAACGTAGCTGTATAGCTACGAAGATCCACACATGAATTCAAAAATAAAACATTATTGTTCGTAACCACTCACTACTTAACACATTTATTTTTAAATATATCTTGAGTTAGGTAATATATCAAACTTTTAATATGTTGGTTTAAACTGTCATGTCAGGATCTTATTTATGTTCATGGATAACGTTTTCAACTGGTAGAAATTAGGTTTAATTCACCACTAATCCTTATGCTCAGACTTATAAAATGATGTATAGATTAGAAAAAGAAGAAAATACAAAAGCGCATAATAATAATAATACATCTCAACAAATAGTAATGTTATTAACTTGTGACCATTGTACTAAACATAAATCATATTTCCCTACATATAATGACATTGCTGTTGTATATGACGGTAATGATGGCACCCCTCCCCCCCGGTAGATCGTGATATTTGCATATACCGAAAATCAGATAAACCAAAAGAAGAAATATTCTTAGCAAATTTCTTGATTCGATGGTTTATCCTTTGATGTTTCCTTTTGATGATTGAGGTGGTAACCTAATATTGAAACTTCGAAAGGTGAAATCAAAAAGATCAATATATCTATATCAAAATATTATTCATATAAATTAAGTATTCGCGATGAATTTAACGCATTTTTAAACTTTAAAAATATATCACAAGAATTTATTTTTTAATGTTTGGAAAAGAATTGAAATATGATGATGATATTATATACGTTGTCATCAAGAACAATTACGTACGGATATATATCCAGGATTAATGGATTAAGAGTCTAATAGATCCAAGCTCGTAAATACCAAAATTAGAGGGATGTTAATATTACCATCAACTCATATAGGGAGCTCTAGGACTCTCCGAAAACTCCGGTAAAATAAGCAATGGTTGAAATGTTTCTGATTACGAATTCTTTACTCTCTGTAGTATCTCTATCTCATAACCTCTAGCTTTTTTAATTATATTTTTTGTCATGATCAAAGAGATTGTCTGTTTTCTATGTGCAGTGATAAGTGCTAATAGAACAATTAACTTATCAGTCAACTCTGGTAAGCTTAATCTATATACTATTTACATCCTGTATACTAATACAGGATGTAAATCATATATTCTGACATATTTAGGCTTTGCTGGTATAATATTATAAATTCCCTTGCGTAATCTACTTATTGCAGAATATTTTCCTATTTTATCACCTAATAATAAAGCTGCTCTACAAGTATTAACTGTGCTAAAAAAAGCACAGCCTGAATGCTTATCAGATAACCAAGACGCTACAATATCTCTGGTCTGTACATGTCACAGCCGAGATTTTCGCAGAAACTAGCCCAATCCGTGAACGGCTACGAATACTATTTTAATGTTGCTTCCGAAATAGACTGAATCATAATTGTAATTGCTCTGTCTTTAATTATCCATCTTGGGCTCAATATTGTCTTCTTTTAATTTTTTGTTAATATGCTCTTGAACCTCTTTCAATGTAGCCTGTAACGTCCTCAACGACGGTGAACGTTTCCTCTTTTTACGTTCCTTTTCATCTTCCTTAGTCTCCTGACTCTTTCCCATTGTTAACCTCAAAATAGTCCCCACGTGCTGAGCTGTGGCCACACGCTTCGCGCACAAAAAGCGTTATGACAAGCGCTAGCGGGAGCGTGACCCGGGAGGCCGCCATAGATTAAAAAAATTATAGATGCTGAAGCTTGTGGCGACATTTGCGTACTCTAGCTTGTATTACCTAGTGATCGGAGAAAGAGACACAAGGCATAATAATAATTATAAAAATATTATAAACGAACATGAGAGTATATATAATTATGACGAAATACATTTCAACAAATTATGTCCGTACCTGAGGCCATGTATAGTATTTTGAAATTTAAATTAAGTGAGCAATACGCCATTGATGAGCATTTTAAATATAATGCATTTCGTAAATTAAAAAAATGGAAAACAGTTTTTTTTGCGTATTTTATTATTTTATGTTTGTGGTGCAAAATCATATAGAGATATGCGTACTGAGTCAGAATTGTTTATGAAACATATATATATATATATATATATATATATATATATATATATATATATATATATATATATATATATATATATATATATATATATATAATGATGTTTATATTTACTTATATAGACACTTTTTAGAGACTGTTTTCTTAAAACGTTTTATGTGCACAGTCAATGTTACTGCACCGATAGCTAGGATTTGAATGGCCTCCGTGGATCAGTGAGAGTGTCTAAAAAGCTTGGCTTGACATATATAGGGATGGGAAAACTCTAGAAATCTGAGAGACTACGGGGGAAGATTCTTAAACGCACTTCTTTTCCTTTAAGTGTTTCTTTTCTCAAATTCTATCGAATTTTAAAATATTTTTAAGAATTAAAACAATGTTAATTATACCAGTCAAGCTGTATGCCACTTATCCGGATTTCTTAATAATTAGCGCGATAAACTTGTAATAGTCAGACTTTATAAATATATACAATCAAGCCAAATAATAATACATTGCGTTTTTCGGACAGGCTTATATATTATGAAAATTGAAAGAGTGGGGGGGGGGGTTATTTTAATGTATATCAAGCACTTGTAACCCTTTGATATACCGCAAGACTTTAGGGATCGAAAGGTTTGATATCCAAAGAAAAAATCGATGCACATCTTTGATGCATCGCACGTTTTAGCTCTGCTAAGGGCTAGGCGGTGCGTGAGGAAAAGTTTCGGATAGCTAGTCCGAAGAAATCTTTGATGAACCACATGCGCTTAGGAGGACCATCGATGGCGCACAGGATCGTTGCGCTTTGATGTACGGCGCGCGTTTTTTAGCCCTGCTGAGGTGTCTAGGCGGTGAAAATCATGCACCCACGTCTGAGTGGAAGGGATGCAAGTTTTGAGTGTATTTAAGCTGTGCTGCGTCCCGTATTGGTACACATTTTCTAGCTTCACACAGTCGAGAAAGCAATTGTAAATATACTCTATGTATTTTATCATTACATTCTCATCAATAATATTAAGCATTGAATTTTTTCATATAAAAATGGATTTGATTGTTGATACTCAGGGCTTCAAGGGACAAAACGGCAACTTCATAGTCAAGGAGTTGGCGTACATTAATCCTAACGAGCCAGCAGCAGTAGCTCAACTAGCAACGTTTCAATCGCCACACTCTTGGTACGACTTGCCACATGACCTCAAGTGTGCCAATCTATGGCTGAAATACTCGTTTCATGGATTGAATTGAAGCGACGGTGATCTTCCAAACGACAAGTTGATCGAGTTTTGCTCCAACGTTCTAGACTTATCACCTACAAGGAACATGTTTGGGTAAAAGGTGCGCAGAAAAAGGAGTGGCTGCAGCCATATTTTCCAGATATCCGTAACATAGAAGATCTCGGCTGTCCATCCTTAAAGAGACCAGGATTTCGACCTCCGCTGGTGTGTACACATCACCTTCCTCACTTGAAGGAGAATTGTGCAGTTCAAAACGTCTACGCTATAAATAAGTGGCTCTGGACGGTACGCCAAGATATTCTCTGCTCGCTCGATTTGTGTGAGCATTACACATCGGATTCTGATTCAACGACATCGACATTAGACGTATAATTTATTATGTGAGTAAACTTATATATATTGTTTCATTATTTTTACAGGATGGAGTCGCTAAACGCCGTGGCAAAAACATCACCATTCCTGCCTACGAAAAAAATTAAGGATTTGGAGATCAACAAAAAGTACAAGATAACAAAATGCAAGAAAATTCAGACCAAGTTCGGTGTAAAGATAGTGCTGGAGTTGGATGCAAGTTTCGACGTTTTCCTACCCACCAAAGTGAACACTTTGGGAGATAGAAACTAGAAATATCTATCTCCAACACCTTGGTAACAACATTATTGAATTTGTTTAATAACAATTTATCTCCATCGCGTATAATATTAAGGATTTTTTCTCAATCATTAGAGTGTGTATGTTAAATTCTTTTAAAATATGCATAGGGGTATTGCGCTTACTAAGATTAAGGATTTTTTTATTTGCTATATGTTATTATTTTGTATTATCATCTGCTAAAATATTCTAAGCATTTTTGATGTTCTTATTTGTAAACGCGTCTTTTAATTATTTGTTTATTAAGGGTTTCTCAATATCTTACTATCATCAAGTATTATACATTAAATTTACATAGAAGAAAATTATTGTAGAGGATTAATAGATGTATTAATATATTATTATTTGCTGCATTACACTAACTTTAAGAATTTTTCAATGCTATTATACATAAACGTATTTTACACTTAATTAATACTAAAATTATGGATCGATGGTGCAGTTTCTAGTCGATAAAGTTGATATCAAGTACACATTTATAAACTCCGCGTCCTTATCTCACATCAACGTATAGGCTAAGTATATATATATATATATATATAATAACGGGTGCTGAAACGAGTGTCGAGATTTACAAGGATCAATACTGTAAGTAAATTTTGACGTCTTTTTACGCTCTCTCTCTCTCTCTCTCACTACTGACTCTCTCATATACTGACTAATTTTTTTTTTGTTTTACAGAAAAATTTAGATCTCATGTGGAATGAAGAATGTCCAGTGACATCAAAACATGCTGTAAGTATTAATAAAACTTTTAGTCACTTTTATTTATTTATTGTTTTAAATTTATTTATTCTTTTTTTCAGAACGATCTCGAGTATTTAATGGGACTGAATTTTGTATTAAACACTAGTGATACTGAGAACCTTGGACATCAAGGTGTATCACAAATTATTGGAAGAGTAAGCGATTCTCAAGGAGAAAGCATACTCCAGGATTTAGGCATAGACATTACTGGAGGAGAAAACGTCGGAGTATTTACGATCCAGGATTTAGATATAGATAATTTATTACAAAACGATAATTTTATTGCATTTACTGAGGCAGAATTAGGAAGTATATATGAAGAATTAGTCACTTTAAAAGGGATTGAGAAAGAACGACAACCCGCTCAACAAGTTATTGAGAAAACTCAGCAAGAAGAATTACCAAAAGAAAAGCTTGAAATTATTCATGGAAAAAAGCATCGTACACAGCAGGAGCAGCAGCAACAGGTAAGACCAGTGATGTCACAGCAATACATCCCCTTTTTTACATGAGCAATCCCGCAGAAATCTCCAAAGCCACTGAAGTTTTTGAAAAAATATTAAAAGATATTAGCTATTAAAACAAGAACATTGTAAATGAATTAAAAAAAATAAATAAAAACTTGGAATTGTTTCATAGAAGTTTCACAACACAGGAGCAGAATGAGAAGAAAAGGAAAATGCTCTGCAAAGAACCTAAGCAAACTAAAAAACTAAAAGAATCCAATAAAGAGAATAATTCCGAAAAAATAATCAAAGAAATTAAAAAAACTAACGTCAAGTGTTACTTCCAAGAACAATGCTAAATTGAAAAAACGATAAATTGATATTATATTATAGAATATTTGTATATTTGTATATTTTGTAATGTAATGTTCTTTAATAAAAAAGGGAAAAAAAAGTTTAAATAACTCATACTTTTATTTTTATTAAAATTTACCTCTCCCTTATTATACATATTACTTCCATACATACACTCTCATACGCGCGCACGCACGCACACACACACATACATACACACATCTCTCTCTCTCTCTCTCTCTCTCTTTCTCTCTCTCTTATACATAATAAAGATAGATTCTCTCTCATGCGAACACACACACACGCACACGACGAGGGGGAGCTGTATCCCATGTGGCGCGTCCTCGGGTGGCGGATAGAGGAATGCTCGCTGTAAGCGCATAGTACTACGTACGTAGTGCTACAAACAGAGGATTGCAGGGGAATAAAATACCTCCCGCGGACAAAATAGCTTATTGAAGATCTGTCACTACCGAAAACAAGGTTTGATCTTCGGGTTATGTCTGAGCAGGCGCTCGCCGATTGCCGAAGTCCGACTCGACTTCGACGGCTGTGGGGAAAGGGTACGAGATAAACTGGGTTTGGACACTCCCAGGCTGCCGGAAAGTACAGGGACCCGGGGATGTTTCGCCGACACGCCCTAGCTGTCCTATCATCTGGCGAAAATTCCAATGATCGCAGTAGTGCCAGGTGGCGCCCGGAACGGGTCCTATTGTTGTCAGAGAGGGGGCCTCGTTACCATTTTCCGGAGGCTTTTTGAGGAAGACTTGCGCTCGGGCATGAGGCCAGAATTCACGTCCGTGAAGCATAACTTCGCGGAGAGAGCTCGATGGAAGGTAGGTAACTAAAGATGGAAGAGGAGGATAATAATAAAAATGCTTAGTACAACAAACGAAGCAAACTTGGGGACTTCGGATACCCCAAAAAGCGTCTTAACAACTGGGTTCCCTACCCAGAGACAGGACGGAAACAGCAGTCTGAGTAGAAAAACGAATGCCATGGAGTATAGTCCGATAAAGGCTATTTTTCAAATGGCTATACAGACGGAACAGGAGTAGGTGAACCAAGGAGGCAGTAACTCATAGTGGGACTACAACCTTGAAAGAAGAAATGACCAGCTGGAGCGTTTAGGAGGAAAGATCCAGGAACTCAGAGAGTTTATAAAGGACAAACATAATGTCCATGAAACTATCTAGGACATGGCACGAACCATTAATGTCATGTATAAAAGTTTGTGCAGCGCGGAGGATGATCTGCTACAGTGCCAACGTCCAGGAACGATAGGCAAGGAAACTCAGACAACACCAAGTCTGAGACCTAAAAAGGCGGGTAAACCAAGGGAGGCCTTAACTACTCGGCAGGATAGGAGTAACAAAGAGGAGAAAGAGAATAAACGACCCAAAGAGGCAACTTGGCAAGAGGTCGTTACAAGAAAGGCGAAAAAAAGGAGAAACAGTCAAGTAAGGAGAACAACAAGGTCCTTGGCGTTAATAACCAGAATAGGACCAGCAAAGAAAAAACAAAGCGGGCAAGACCGACCAGACCGGACGCTCTTATTATTAAGGCGCCGGAAGGAAGGAGCTACATGGACATTTTATCAACATTGAGAACTGCTCCTTTACTGAGTGCGATAGAAGATGGCGTAAATAAAATACGCAAAACGGTGGCAGGAGATCTCCTTATAGAGCTCAAATGCACAAAAGAAGTTAAAACCGCAGACTTGCAAGAAGCGGTTAAAGCAGTACTAGTGGAAGGAACCACAATATACTTACCTCAAAAGAGGAGGTACTGGAGGCCTTACAAAGGGAAATAGGGGAAAGAGATGCGATTGAGATTACTGCCGTAAAATTGCTGAGAAAAGCGTACGGAGACACGTAGATAGCTGTTTTGCAATTGTCGAAAGAAATAGCGACCAAGTTCACAAAGCTAGAGAAAATTAAAATTGGATGGGTCAATTGTAGGAGCCGTTCGTCGAACCGCAGTAAGGGGCTGCTTAGGTGTTATGCCTTGGTTTTGGCCACGTCGCTATCAAGTGTACTGATCTGCAGGATAGAAGCAAATGCTGCTACAAATGTGGTAAGACGGGGCATAAAGCAAATAGCTGCCGTAATGAACCGTGTTGATTACTGTGCCGTAAAAAAGGCGACAATACATCGACGAATCATGTCACTGATAGCTACTTGTGCCCAGGCTACCAAGCAGTGGTTAAAAAAATCAGGAAAGGGTAATGAGAATAGTTCAGCTAAATCTCAACCATTGTGAGACTGCGCAAGACCTTCTCTGACAGTTTGTACGAGAATACAAGGTCGATGTCGCTCTTGTCAGTGAGCAGTACAAAGATCTGAATGAGCCATCCTGGGAATCTGACGTCTCAGGTGAAGCCGCAATCTGGGCATGCAAAGACTTTACCTTTCAGGGCAAGATGGTATAGAGGGAAAATGGCTTCGTAAGAGCGAAAATAGGAGGCATACACGTATACAGTTGCTATGTCCCCCCTAGCGCGTCAATAGAGCAGTTTCAGCAGCTACTAGACCGGCTGGTATATGACGATAGGAATAAAAAACCAGCTATAATAGCCGGAGATTTTAACGCATGGGCGATTGAGTGGGGTAGTAGCAGAACCAATAAACGGGGACGAGTGCTACTGGAGGCATTCACACTACTAGACGTGGTGTTGCTGAATCAAGGCAACACCCCCACGTTCAAAAAAGGAGATGCAGAGTCATTCATAGACTTGACATTTGTCAGTAACTGCCTCGTAAGGCAGGTAGACAAATGGATCGTGAGTGATCACTACACAAACAGTGATCATCTTGCTATAATAATGGAGCTAGGCGGACCAAATAAGAAATTCTGTACAAATTTCAGTAATACAAGAATTGAATGGAAAACCAAAGAGTATGACAAGGAGTTATTCTTGACGATGTTTGACAATATTCAATTGATGGGATCAGCAGACAACAAGGCTGCACAAATGACGGGCCAGCTCACCAAAGCGTGGGACGCGGTAATGCCGAGAAAAGTGTCCAGTCAAAGATGGCCATCAGCATATTGGTGGAATGATAAGATCAAACAAGCGCGCAGCGTTTGCCATCGAGCTAGAAGATTGGAACAACGGGCAAGGAGGAAATTTTACCGAACCTGTAGAGAAATGGATACGGTGGAGAACTGTAGCGAAAAATGAAAGTAGCTAAGCGCAACCTTAAAAGGTGTATAAGAGAGAGTAAACAAAGATGTCTAAGAGAGCTGCAAGATGAGATCAATGAAGACCCTTGGGGCCGACCTTATAAAATTGTTATGAAGAAGATCAAGGGAAGTTACATACCCCCACCAAAGTGTCCAGAGGTACTAAGCAGGGTGGTAACAACACTCTTCCCAAATCAGCCGGACATTCCATGTGCTATGGTAGAAGAAATAGATGTAGATAATATACCCTTAATTACGGAGAAGGAGCTACTATCGGCCTGCCGGAGGGTTGGAAACAACAAGGCTCCAGGACTTGATGGCATACCCAATATTGCATTGAAACATGCCATGCTTGCAGCAAATTAAACTCTTGGAAGATGTTGAGAAATTATTATTTTCTACTACTACTGCAGTTGATTTATCCATCATAACGCGATGGAAAAAGTAGTTTCTCCTTTCGATAAATACATTTCAAAAGATTTTAAGAAATAGCAAACTTTCTGTTCAACAAAAAAAAAGCATTTTATGCACTATTGCGAAAATAGAATGTATGAAAGTAAGGCTTGAAGTTATGGCTAAAAGAAAAAGTGGTGGAGGAGTATAAGTAATACAAAAAAATACTATCATCAATCGTGTACGTTGGATTGATATGAACAGCGCTTTTGAAAATCGTATGAGGACTATTGCTGTAGCAAATTTAACACACATCGATTTAAACTCTTTTCTACAGGATATATTGCGCACGATTGCCAAAGCTCTCAACATTAACACTGTTTTATCGTGTAAATTTAAAAAACATGTGTAAAGAATAATGATGAAGAAGAAGAATGTATTGAGAGTTAATATTTCAATACACAAAACCATGAAATATTATCCGCAACATCGTTAAACAAATGGTTCAACTCTAATGTTACTGAACCTCTACTCGCAGCTATTGGAGAGTTTCAAGAACGTGACTCTGGTTGGTCTGTACATTCTATTGAAAATATAGAGTTAAATATAAACAAATTCAATCCAATACATACTGGTAGTTCTTACATACCGTTACCAACATTTATAGAGAAAAGAAAAGCATGTATCAATGTTGAAAATTATGATGATAAATGCTTTGTATAGGCAATTTTATCTGCATTATACCCTGTAGAACGTAAAAATCATCCTAACAGGTTGAGCAATTACATTCAATATGAGAATAATTTAGATATGCGAGGAATCGAGTTACCAGTATCCTTGAAAAATATTCCACGATTCGAGAGACAAAACACCGAAATCTCAGTAAATGTTTTTGGATTAGATAATACAAGTATTTCACCTCTCTATTTGACGTCAGATAAAAAGAGTAATCATATAAATCTTCTGCTACTTACAAGTCATAGTGATGAAATTGATGAGTTTAAATGGCATTATGTGTACATTAACAATCTATCACGATTAATTAATAATGATTTGAGTAAGAAAAGAAGAAAACTATACGTGTGTGACAGATGTCTGAATTTTTTTCTATACAGACGATAATTTGACAAGGCACGAAGAATATTGCAAAACATTAAATAATTCTAGAATTCGTCTTCCTAATGAAAATAATGATGTCATAGTATTTAAAAATCATCGCTATAATGAAAAGTTACTTTTATAATCTATGCAGACTATGAGTGTCTGCTTAAGCCAATGAAATATGATGAAAAAATTAATTCTCAATCAGTACAAAGTCATAAATTTTATAGCATAGGTTACTACCTTAAATGCAGCTTTGACGTCTCGTTATCGAGATATAAATTTTATAGAGGGTTTGAAGCTTCAAGATGGTTTGCTGCGCAGTTAAATATTAAAAAACAAATAACTGCTTTACATGAAAATTCTCGACCTATGCCAGTTTTATCTCAAGCTGAAATAAAGCATTATTATAATTCAAATACTTGTCATATATGTAAAAAACCTTAAATAATGATGTCAAGGTGCATGATCACTGTCATCTTACTGGAAAATATCGAGGACCTGCACATGTTAGCTGTAATTTAAACTATCAAGATTCAAAAATAGCACCATTCGTGTTTCATAATTTGAGTGGTTATGATAAGGAAAGTATATTTCATTTACGAAACATGTTGATAATAGCAAAGTTAAATTTAGATTTTTAGATTTGCGATATGCCTTCATCATTCGATAGGTTAGCATCATATCTGCAGGATTATAAAATTGTAAATAAAGAATATAGTCATCTTAGCAGAGAACAAATTGATTTGTTAACGAGAAACGGTGTTTTGCCTTATGGGTATATAAGTTCATGGCAAAAGCTAGACGAGTATAAGTTACCTGAAAAAGAGAACCTTTTCAGTATTCTCAATGATTCACATATATCCGACAAGAATTATATGCATGTCCAAAATGTATGGAAGACGTTTAACGTAAAAACACTTGGTGAATATTCTGACCTCTACATGAAAACTGATGTCTTGCTACTGGGTGACGTTTTCGAAAATTTTCGAGACCAGAGGATGAGTGTTTACAGTCTTGATCCTGCTCACTATTACACTACGCCAGGCTTCTCCTGGGACGCAATGCTCAAATATACGGGTGTACAATCAAAACTTTTAACAGATATCGATATGATACTTTTCATTGAGCGTGGAATCCGAGGTGATCTAAGCCAGTGTTCAAATCGTTATGCAACAGCAAATCATAAATATATGCTCGATAAATATGATTAAGATAAAGAAAATCAGTACTTGATTTATTTAGATGCAAATATAATTTATACGGACATAGCCTTTCGCAATATCTTCCATACGAATGTTTTGACAATTTTAATGATTTCGACTTATTTACCACAGCACCTGATGATCCATATGGATACATTTTGGAAGTTGATATAGATTATCCAAGCCAGTTGCATGATAGTCATAACGATTTACCTTTCTGTCCTTAGCATGCAAAACCTCCAGGATCTAAGCAAGAAAAACTTTTGGCTACTCTTCATATGAAAAAAAATTACGTTATTCATTACATTGCTCTAAAACAAGCTCTTTCACAGGGTTTAGAACTTTTAAAAGTCCTTAAAGTTCTGAAATTTAAAAAATCACCATTGCTTAAATCATATATTGATTTAAATAGCAATCTAAGAGCTTCTGCGAAAAATGAATTTGAAAAAAATTTTTTCAAACTCATGAACAATGCAGTGTTTGGTAAAACTATGGAAAATATTAGAAAGCATGTTTCAGTCAAGCTTATGAGTAAATATGATGGACAATATGGTGTTGAAGCTCAAATTTCAAGTCCATACTTTCACAGCAGTTCAATATTTAATGAGAATCTAGTTGCTATACAAATGAATAAGACTGATGTATTGATAAATAAACCAATTTATATTGGACTTACAGTTCTAGATCTCTCGAAGACACACATGTATGATTTTCATTATAATTATATGCAGAAATGTACGAATATGATTGTAAATTACTCTACACAGATACTGATAGTCTTACCTATACTATTAAATGTGATGATTTTTATGAAGATATAAAACGAAATATTCACCTATTTGATACGTCAGATTATCCTCAAGACAATATGTTTAATATGCCTCGAGTTAATAAAAAAATTATAGGTCTCATGAAAGATGAGTGTAATGGACAAATTCTCACTGAGTTTATCGGATTAAGAAGCAAAATGTACAGTACGGGTGTTAATAATCAGGATTCTATTAAAAAAATTAAGGGTATCAAGGCTTCTGTTGTTAAGAAAATTATCCAATTCAACGACTATTTGGATTGTCTCAAGAATTCATGCATTCAGAGTCGAGAGCAGTACGCTATAAGATCGAAACTTCATAACGTCGAGACCATTAGCCAGAGAAAGGTCGCACTTAGTCCTTACGACGATAAGAGATTCCTCAAGATAACAGTACAGATACATTAGCTTGGGGTTACTACAAAATAAAACAAAATGGGTAAGTTCAAATTAACTATACACACATATTTTACACAAAATTAAATGTAGAATTGTTTAATTCCAGCAAAAAGTGTGTACGATTTAAGGATGAGCCAACCATTCACATAATGTATACCTGGAAATTCGCATATCAGCAAGCTCGATGTAGTCAGTGGGAGCAAGCAGCACGTGATCGAGATCGTTTCAGACGAAGAATTGTACAAACAAATGAGATTATAATGCCAGTACTTTTGAAAAAAATAAAGGAAATGTAAAATGAATGTACAATAAACAACATAGTTGTCATCAATTTATTTTCCTTTACATATCATTTTTATTTACTCAACTATTGTGAGTATTATCAAAACCTAACCATTTTACGTAAATTCTATGGCGACTTTTTTTCAAAACCTTCTCAATCAAATAGATATCTGAATGTTTGGTCTTGAGAAGTTCTTCCTCATAGGATCCCCCAGCTATCGGCTTATCTTGATAATCCTTGAGATGATATGTGCAGGGCTTTGTAGGCGAAACTCTCGTGAAACAATAGTGAAGACTTCAGTTGACCAATTAGGTATATATCCTTTGTCGAAAATCTCCTCGTTTCTGCTCACACGTACTTTATCACCAACTTTAAATTTAACACGTTTAAACAAACTGTTTGGTTTTTTGTTAATTCGTTCAAGTATACGTTAGACTCTGTCTCTATTCACTTCAGCAGGTTTCATTCCTATTGTACGATGTCGACTATTATTATACTGTAAAGTTAAATCTGGCAAAATATCCAACCATTTATAGGTGCCACGTAGACTAAATAACTTCCACATCTTGCTTTTTAGAGTGCGATTGAAACGTTCGCAAATTGATGCTTTAAGATTACTGTAGGTAGAGTATAAATGAATTTTATAACTTTTCATTAGTTTGTTGAAATCTTTATTGTAAAACTCTTTTCCACGATCCGTTTCCAAATTCGTAGGTACTCTTTTTTACAATAGTATTGATTTCATAGCTTGAGTTACACATTTTTCAGTTTTTTATTTCACTGGCACAGTCCAAGCATACTTTAAGAATACATCGATAACTGTGAGTAGATACTTGAAACCTTTATTCTGCTTAGCATATGGAATCATTTCAACAAGATCTGCCTGCCAAGTTTCATCTATGTCTTTGACAAGAAAAGAGCGACGTGGATAATTTCGTCTAGCAGGTTTATGAAGTTCCCCCACTAGTCCCGCTTTCATACTGATTTATTGCAGAATTCAAGATTTTTAATTTCTCTTGTAAATGTGATAGCGTATTATTTATCCTAGAAAGCTCAGACTCAATGTTTATAACTTTATTATTTAACACATTATCTTGCTCTGTAGCGCTACCTACATTACAGTTTTCGATATTCTAAATCAAAATTTCCTTCAGTGGTCAGCTTAAATCCTAGTCCACGTGGTCCTCGAGATACGTCTGCATGGACCAATCTACGTCCAAACACGTCAATGCTCATTTTGCTACTGAATCAATAATTTTAGCTTCACTTAGCTCTTCAATGATTGATTGTATTTCGTTTATGTGGTTATTATTGCCAGCAGTTGTTTCGGTTAAAAGTAATCTTAAACGATCTATAAGCTCATTTGGGTCATTCCAATAAATGTAATCTATATGAGTATTTTTATGAGCGATGTTAAATGACATGAGCCCCTTACCACTTTTACTTTGTGGAATCTTGAGAATTTTACTCACGAAATCGGTATGCTTCTTACTTGTATTTTCACGAACATCCCCCACAGGATCATAGTATTTTTTGTGTGCACTTGTAGCCTTTACAATCGTAGCATATTTTTTTTTTTATCATCATCAGTGATTAGAGTATCATCAGGATATTTCTTGAACAATAATTCCACTAGACCTGAAGTTTTTTCGTACTCTTTGTCACTCAACTTCACGTAGGACTGCAATTTCTTTATTAAAATCAGTAGACATCTTGATAGTTGAAAGTCACACAACTGAATGCTAAATTTCTTCAGTATTCTGTATATTTATCACAAACTGATCAAAGCCTTTTCTGTAGCGACCATCATTGATATGACAATCTTTGTCTATGACGAGAAAACTATGATTGCCATCATTCCAGCATATTGAACAAATATCTTTGAAACGTTGATATGTCATATCTGTATTTACATGATCGTCGTAAACATGTTTTAAATTCATATCATCTTGTCGAAAAATTACCAATAAATTGACGTTGTCACTCACCAAGTGTTTCGGTACTTGTGCATACAATTGACACAAATAAAAGCAATCTACACTTTTATGCTTAACCATGCAGTAAAAAGCTTTGACATTATCCTGCTTTTCACAAGCAATATCATAAAAGACAAAAATTGAATTTGGTCGAGCTTCGTCGGGTGAAACGACAAGATCGTGTTCACCAAACGGTAAGTACTTGATTCCTTCCAACAGCTCAACAAGTAGCTCCAAAAATTTATATTTTGGTTGATTTAGAGATTTCGAGTATACGTAAATATTATAAAATGTCAGACCATTCGGATGAATAATTAGAGATAGGAGAGCGTTCGTTTTGCCACAATTGGATGGACCGCAAAATACTGCTCTTATACTGCTGGGTAATCATTTTCCGTGACGATTTTGCTGTTTTTTCTACTGTATCAAAAGATCAAAATTAATCACTGGCAATTTTGCTGACTGCTTCTTAAGATCCATCATGCTTTTATTTCATATGACGACTGAGCCGAGCTACTATAAATGTGAGCATTTATAGTTTTTCTCAGTTAGTCTAGCATGAGCTCGCTAAGAGCTAGCATCATGCAGTAAAAAAGAGGTTCAGATTTGGTGAATAAATTGATCAACAAATTACCCATTGAACTTCATGTGCCTGGTTATCAGTATTGTGGTCCAAATACTAAACTTGCTAAACACCTAGCTCGTGGAGATCCGGGAATCAATCCTCTGGACGCTGCTTGCAACGAACACGACATTGCCTACTCGAAAAACCCTGACAATATTCAAGAGAGAAACACAGCTGATAAGATTTTAGCATAGAAGGCGTGGAAAAGAGTAAAATCTAGAGACGCTGGTTTGAAAGAGAGAGCAACAGCTTTTGTCATAGCAAATACTATGAAGTTAAAATCGAAGCTCGGTATGGGTGTTGGAGGAGGAGGTAGATCTCTCAAACCTAAGAAAAAGATTACATTAAAAAGATTAATCAAGCCAGCAGAAAAATCTATTATTCCTGGCAAAGACACTCGCTCTATGATTAGGTCAGCGATAAAAACTGCTCGTGAGCATGTGAAAAAACTTGGTGGAAAAAGTAAGGTTAGTGTTCCACGAATATTGCCTGTTCCCAGCAAAGTAGGTGGCTTTCTTCTAGCACTCATTCCACTTTTTGCTGATCTTAGTGCAGTCGGCTCACTTGCAAGAGGAGCTGTAGGAATCGCGAAAGCAATAAATAAGGTAAACACTGCTAAGAAGCAAATGGAAGAGCAAAAAAGACATAATGAAAAAATGGAAATGCAGACACTGTTTCTGAAACCTTATCATAAAGATTTCGGTATCTTTCTCAAGCAAAACAAAAAGAAACAATGTGGAAAAAAAACTTCGATGAAATAAGATTGCCAAAACGTGCACTTACCGACTATGATCTAGTCAAGTATGCAATATTGATGAAAATAACAAATTTTCGTGGAGTTTTTATGCGAAATGCCCTACCTTCAAATGGTTGTCGAGCTAAAGAATCGGCAATCATAAATCTGGATGATGCGAGTGGATCCGGTACGCACTGGGTAGCTTATCGAAAAAATGGTAATGAAGATACATACTTTGATAGTTTTGGTGATTTACAACCACCTCAAGATCTTATGAATTACTGGAAAGTATCTCAAGTCAAGTACAATTATGGGAGGTATTAGGAATTTTCAACTTTTATCTGTGGTCATCTCTGTCTAAAATTTCTCTGCAATCAACTTAATCGTAAGGAACAGTTCTGTCTGTGTAAAAAGAAATCTACACAAGTGATTTGAATTAGTCTACTCAAGATGGTGAGTTGATGACTCTTAGCCTTTCCGGCACCTCCTCAAACCTTGAGATACACTATTTTCCTCCCATAGAGCTGGATCCGGATAAACAGTATAGCGTTGGACTTGTTAAGTTGCTAACTTTCAATTCCATACCAAACGTCGATGTAAACTACAATAAGTTTTACGTTGGACAATAAATAATTGAATTTCCTACAGGCAGTTATGAGATTGAGGATATTGAACGAACTTTGCAAAGCATCCTCGATACACGAGGCATAAAAGTTAGTATCAAGCTAAATAATAATACATTGCGTAGCATTATTGAGTGCAGTCATGAAATCAATTTTCATCCAAATGACTCGATTGCTCGTCTACTGGGATTCACTCCAAGAGTCTTGCAACCCTATATAAGTCATGACTCTGATTTACCAGTAGCTATTCTCAAAGTGAACGCTCTACGAGTCGAGTGTAACATTACAGCAGGAGCATACATAAATCAACAAAAAGTTCACACAATACATGAATTTTTCCCAGCAGTTTCACCAGGTTACAAGATAATCGAGGTTCTTAAACAAATAATATACTTACCGATATCTGTGAAAGTGATTGATCATTTACAACTACGTCTAGTAGATCAAGATGGTGAATTGATCAATCTTTGAGGTGAAATTATTACAATTTGTTTGCATCTGAAAAGCACTTGAAATGGGTATAGTTTTTAATGTTGACAAAAGCTATAATAACAGCTCAGTATGTCATCAGGCAGTCAGTCTGCAACGAGCGATCAAACGATTAATGCGTCGGAACAGTCAATTTCATCAAAGTCTCGGTCTCACAGTAAAGCGTGGTGGAGAAAAAATATGTCAACGAGTAAGAAAAATACAGAAAAAATAACTTGCACATTTATCTGCTGCTGTTGCTGCTGTCAAGATGGAGGCAGTTTTTAACGTACAATCTCCAGTCATTTTGATGAATCTGTCTCACATTATGAGGTTCATGCACATCAACCCTACACCGCACTTACATTCAAGAATAGTGATGAAATTCGAATAGCTATTCAGCATCAAGATTTGTGTGTGCTACCATCCAAAAGTTCTCTACACATTTGTGGAAAGATTACAAAGCAGGATAGTATTGCTTTAGAGCATACTAATTTCGTGAACAATGCTATTAATCATCTCTTTGAGGAAATTCGATACGAGATGAATGCTATACAAATTGATCGATGCAAAAATGTTGCTGCAACAACTTTAATGAGAGGCTACACTTCTTTCTCTCCCTGTCAGCTAAAGTATCTGAAAAATTCCAGCTGGACGCCTACTACTGACGTGGGAAATATATCTGATAATAATGGAAACTTTGATGTGACATTTCCTCTATCATTGATCTTCGGTTTTGCTGAGGATTATCAAAAATTGTTGTAAACGTTAAGCATGAACTGATTCTCACAAGATCGAGAAATGATTTGAACGCTGAT
Organism: Muscidifurax raptorellus; assembly: GCA_020010945.3. Taxonomy (NCBI): domain Eukaryota; kingdom Metazoa; phylum Arthropoda; class Insecta; order Hymenoptera; family Pteromalidae; genus Muscidifurax; species Muscidifurax raptorellus. Next base: position 1,177,238 of record JAHUUD020000031.1, read on the forward strand.
TTATAAGAGCCTACAATGGTAGATGGAAGACCTACATACGAAGACTTTAACATTGACTTCACTCGTATAGAATGGCTTACGCCCTACCTCGTCCTATCAGATCGTCGAAAAATAGAACTATTTAATTACATACAAAAAGATGTGCCTATTGCTATGAGTTTTCGTTCATGGAAATTGTATGAGTACCCTGTACTATAACGGTAAAACAGGAATCTGCTAATACTAGTTACCTTCGGTCGGTATTTGGTGACGCGGGACCCGCCTGGCGCAGTATCAGCCCAGCCTCTACTACTACTACTACTTCCATGGTCTTCATTTTCAATCTCACTTGCTCTCACCATATTTTTTTGGGAGTTTCTCTATTTAGTTACCCAGTTATTTCGGGTTGAAAAGAAATTACCTTCTTGTTTATAACAAAGGAACCGTGAAAACAATATAAAATATCCGCCGCAAAAAATAGGTAATTTTATAAAAAGTATGTTTGAACACAATATTGGGAAGGTAGCCCTTGGATAATAATTAAACAAATAAAGCCATCATTATTATAACATTGTCGACGTTTCGTCCTATGGAGAGGACCTTTTCAAGCCTTTATTATGAGAAACAATCAATCAAAATTATGCAATAAGTAAAAGTTTAAACGAATATTCAGCATACTACAAACAAAATTATAAATTATTTACCAAAAAACAGTGTAAAATAAGTTAAAATATTACAAATTAAAAGGCTAAACAGCCTCGTTTTATCACATGTTGACGGGTATGGTTAGTACCGTATATGTTTATAGATATAGTTTATCTATCAGAAACACAGCCGCAGTATACGAGTAACATAGAACTATACCTATATGTATCAAGCTGATTATCTTATATACGGGAAACTAAAAAAACCACATTATCAGCCAAACAAAAAATTCTTTTTTTTTCGAAAATTATAATGTTTTAAGATACAGAAATAAAACAAAAAAAAATAAACAGTAATTATGAATGAAAATTTTTAAGACAACTCATGAACTAGTTATTTTGTTAAATGAACCCTTTAATCTAGAATACTGTTTACTAATGAATTGAGAGTTTTCTTGTCCTCTAATATTATTGCTGTTGATATTAATAAGGAAACTTTTAGAAACTAAACATTACATCCACTATTTCCCTATCGAGGATTTTTACATGGTCAAAAGAAAAACTATAAGTATTATTGTTTTTTACATGCAAAGGTATAGGTAGGAAATTATCAACTGGAGTTTTATGTTTATCCATTCTGTTTTAAGTTTTCTTTTTGTTTGGCCAACATAAGTAGCAACACAGTCATTACAATGTATTTCATAAACTATGATTGTCTCATTCCTCTTTTTCAACTTATTTATGCCAAGTTTAATTATGTAATTAAGTTTATTATTTAAAACAGGAAGAATAGTAAAATTATGCTTCTTGAGAGCTGATTTGAATGAAAAAAAGAATTTATTATGAAATGGTACAGATATAATGTTAGTAAGATTTTGAGACAACTTATTGCAATTATAGTTAAGCTTAGTAAACTGATGAGATCTCAAATGTTGATGTATGCAATTATCAATAAAAACTAAAGGATACCCATGATCAATTAACATTTTTTTTTGACACTAGAAACATTATCACGGTGAAACTTGTTATGTGAAAGTAAACATGCTCTATCAACAAGATTAAAAATAATATTACGTCTTAATTGAACCGGATGATTCGAATGAAAGTTTAAAATTCTACCACAATTTGTCGGTTTTTGGTACCAATTCGTAACTATACTATTATTGTTAATTGATAACGAAATATCTAGAAACGGGATTATTTTATTACTTTGTAATTCACGGGTAAACTGTAAGTATTTGTTATAACTATTCAACTTCTTTAAAACTGTATCTAAATGTTCTTTAATACATAAAATTGTGTCATCAACGTAACAATAGTAAAAAAGAGGTGTACAATTATAGTTATCACAGAGAGACTTAAGCACTGTAGTTCCTAAATCTTCCATAACAATATCAGCAAAAAGGGGGGAGATAGGAGAGCCCATAGGTGTACCGAAAATCTGCTTATAAATAACATTATCAAATGTAAAATAAGTATTATTAAACCAAAACTTTACAATATCCACAATCGTAGCGAAAGATATCTTACAAGCAGTCTGAATGAAATGAAACCGTTTATCTATACTATTTAAAACTAATTCAAGTGGAACATTAGTAAATAAGGACACAACATCTAGAGTGACCAAAATATAACCTTCAGGAACAACAATATTAGACCCTTTTTCTTTAAGAGCAACAACTAACAATAGTTTTAGCTTAGAAATGGCTATTAATCGTGGAAATAATTGGTCTGAGAGGAACATCAGCTTTGTTAATTTTAGGCAAACCATAACGACGCCTGAGAGGAATAACCCCCTATCTCCGGGCTCGTTTCAGTAACCCTCTATCTCCGAGCCCGATTCGAGAACCCCCTATCTCGGAATCTGGTTCGATAACACTCTATCTCGGAGCCCGATTCAAGAACCCACTATCTCGGGGGCGTATTTCATTTCTCAAAATATGTAGTGGCAGCCCTGCAAGATTTAAAAACCAATATAGAGTATACATAGTAATTGGCAGTTTTTCGAGAACTGCGCGCTCGTTTATTAGCACGATGGAGTAGATGGACAAGAGCGAAAATCAATTTTCGAATTTCATCCCCTAAACCACCCCTACGCGCTAAAAAATAGTAATTCGCGCTTTCTCACGAATCGTGCGCTCGTTTAAGAATTAGTTTTTTGGGGTTGATGGACAAGGGATGAAATCGATTTTCGAATTTCATTCGGATATACGCGCATGTATCACGCACACGCAGACAAAATTTAAAAATAATAAGAAATAAAATAGTTAATAACATATTATCTGCACATTGCAAATGTATCATTAAAAAAATGATTAAATCATATGTTTGCTTATTATGATGTCGATGAACACTAAACGAAAATTGTATAAACTCCTAAATTATAATATCAATGATTTTTGTTCTGTAAACTACGATTCTCTTTGCGCAAAAGAAACATATTAATTTTTCTATAATACAATATAGAAAAATTAATAAAAAACCTTTTAAAGGTAAAAGTCAGGCAAATACCAGCTTATTATTTGCCATTAGCCTGTGGCAATGGTTTTTAATATTTATTGTTTCTATATTGATCATCTATTTCTTTTTTTTAATAAGTTATCACTTAAACGATATATTAAACTATAATAAGGTACTGCGTTGCTGCCCCGAAGGCATCGCTGTTACTTGCCCTTGTGGCGCTACCGCGCCCCTTGATATAATTAAAATGTTTTAAATTTTAGAAATATTCTAAAAATTTATGTAATAATTTGAATATTATTAAATTTTTTTAAATAGATTTCGCCCCATTGTTTAGAATACGAAATTACAACTTTTCCCGCATATTGAATAAAATTCGAAAATTGATTTCACCCCTTGTCCATCATCCCTAACGTGTTCTCAAATTAGCACGCGATTCCCGAAAAAGCGCGAATTACTATTTCTTAGCGCGTAGGCGTGGTTTAGGGGATGAAATTAAAACATCGATTTCATCCCTTGTCCATCAACGCCAAAAAATGAATTCTTAAACGAGCTCACGATTCGTGAAAAACTTGATTTCACCCCTTGTCCATCTACTCCATTGTGCTAATAAACGAGCGCGAAATTCCCGAAAAACTGCGAATTACTATGTTTACTCTGTATTGGTTTTTAAATCTTGCAGGGCTGTCACTACAAATTTTGAGAAATGAAATACGCTCCCGAGATAGTGGGTTCTTGAATCGGGCTCTGAGATAGAGTGTTATCGAACCGGGCTCCAAGATAGGGGGTTCTCGAATCGAGCTCGGAGATAGAGGGTTACTGAAACGAGCCCGGAGATAGGGGGTTATTCCTCTCAGGGGTCGATGAGCTCTTGGTAACGTGGTGCATGTCTGAGTTAAATTAAACTTATTATGTCTATAACATAAATATTCATTATCATTGAGATCAATCAAAATATTATAAACATTCTTCTGTTACGAACCAAGAGGATTTCTTTTTACAATCTTATAAGTATTCGTATCACTAAATAGCTTAGACATTTTTCCGCTTTGTACCTGACGTTACATTTTTGAATTATGTTGTCTTTCGGGTTCAATAAACCGCCTTTGCAGTTATTTGTTTTGAGTACATCCCAGATAGGTGACATTATCGGACATATGTGTATGTAGTGTATTTTAAAGCAATCGTTCCTTTCTTTTCCATTAAATTTTATGTATTTGTTGTGTTCAATGCTTATGGCTACGTATTTATGAGGAGGTTTTATAAATTCTAAACCCATGGTTTCATTTTTCTTTGAGGTATTGTAATTGCATGTATACTATATAACTGGTATAGTGCCCTGCCTACTAAAGGTAGGTGTAACATAGCTAGGATTCTCCCGTCTCTGTGAACTGCTTCGATTTTACCTATTTTTTCACTTCGCATGTGTTCTGCAGGTATAGGAAAATCTAACTCATCGCTTACTTACTCTTTTTATGTCGTAATTTATTTGCTGCAAAATGCTTTGTTTTAGCAATGCTGGATGAATCTTGCCTCCTTATAGTTTTCTTATCACCAATAGAATTTTTTCACTACTGCTTATCATATGATCTAAAATTGATTCCAATCTTTTCAAGTAACTCATTATTTCTGCAAGCTACTTGAGTTCGTTTATTGTTTTGAAGGTAGTTTTACCTGTACTCGGTAATACTTTTTAAAAATATTCTAAATCCTTTTCTCGTCGCATTTTACATTTCTTCAAATTGAGCAGCTACAATATGTGCATTTTTACCAGCAAATGTATCATTATGGTCTGACCTTAGAATAAGGTGTCGATATTTCTTCCATTAATCGTAGTGTAATGGAATCACCGATTCCATTACGCATCCAAAACACTACGATTACTATATATATATATATATATATATATATATATATATATATATATATATATATCTCGCATTCACACTCATATACACACACACTTACTCTCTAGCACGTCATCACGTTATCCAAGAAGTGGATCTGAAAATCGGGAGATATATTTACATACACGTGTCAGCGGCACCTTCGCACAAATGGACTATATTCCGGTGGACCACGCAATAAACAAAAAATGCCATAAAACGCTAATGAACGTATTAGATTCAATTAGAACTTCATAAAAACAGAGAGATCTTATTTTCCAACGGAAAGCCATAAATTAAGAAGCGCGAGAACGAGGGGAGATGTGCCGACGGTCACCTTACGCAATACGATCATAAATAGGAGAAAAATTAGAGAGCAGAGAGAAACTGAGACGCAATATTCGTCAATCCGGAATTTTATGGGAAACACATGTACGATCTCCAGTAAACAGAGAGACCGCGGGAGAGTGTCTAAAAGAGACAAATTCTTAAGTGATAGTCAAAAACTATGATGTTTATGACTTGACTGCCACAATTCCCTTAATATTGAGAGAGGAAAATACGAAATATTGATGTGATATTATATGGAAAACGCTAGTCCGAGGAAAACAAGGGGATATGCAAGTATATAAAGCCCAGTAATATCCGAAATCTCTTGCAGAACGTTACTCTGCCCGTCGCCAGATCATTCTTGAATAAGTACCAAGTATTATTCGCGATTCATACATTTAAAAAGAGAGTATACCGGATTTAGTCGCGTAGACGATCCTTCAGCAACGAGCAAGTGCATCCATCGGCCTTTTCCGAATATCACCCCTGCTGGAAAAAAGAAGAAACTGAGATAGTGGACTCCCTGTGGATTGTACTACTTACATCAAAGGGACGAGCCGTCACAGTTGAGTGCATCTAGCCACCGCTATACACTGAACCACCGAGCCTAGGTTGGAAAGCGCCGAGGATTGACAGCTGCATCCATTCAAGAACCTCCACATACATATATACAAACAGCCACGCACACTCACACATTAAGGTACTTTTTTTCATAAAAATAAACGTGTGTCGATTTAAAAGAGATATTGTATAGTTTAAAGTAACTTCGTATCCGGCTCCCTTCCCCGGTAGGCAGTGACCGCGTTCGCGGTAGCCAAAAGGGATTTCCTATCCTTCACTCTTTCAATCATTTGAATTATTATAACTTTCATAAGTCGTCAAGTTCGATTATCAATTCAGGCAGGAATTCATGTAATTGTTTTGATGTGCTAAATTTTGTAATTGAAAATTTGTAATCTGGACGTAACACTAGTGGAACTAATCTCTTCTCACTGATGCTTCTAGGATTGTTCGTCCTGGGGTACTCAATGTGTCCTAGACTGACTATTGTTTCATTTATTTTCCTTTGTGCGTTGATTAGGATGTCATGTTCAAGCTGTAGCATATCAATGCCGAGGGCTTGGTTGCATCTTCTTTTTTGTATAATCGTCATGCAGGCCTTACGCACTGCTTTATACGAAGTGATTGGTCTATGTGTTTCCATAAATTGTTGAACATCCGTGGAAATGTTGATTTTCCAATCCACCCTCTTAATTTTTAGGGAGTTCAGCTTTTCAAAGTGAATTTCTGGGTTCGTTTATAGGGGATCTTTTTCTGCTTGGCTGTTTAAAAAATATTTGGAGTCGGGGCAGCATGCACAAAATTAACTCTCTATTATTTTATACAAAATGCTTTCGAGCTGAATTCGCCCATCTACGTTTATTTAAAAATAAATTATAGTTTCTCGGATTACTCAGTCTAATTATATTCGGTTATTGCGTAAGCTGTACTTACGTATGTGTTTCAACGAGGCGGTCATCGAGATCGGCCGTCACTCGTGTGCGGTATTTTCCGCGGCGCGACCCTACTCTAGCTATCGTGCTTGACTGCACTCAGTGCATCGAGCATTTACTAAAGAGATTAGATTAGATTAGATAATTTTTATTTCTGTACATTTTGTTGTACAAAAAAACATTAAAAGTAATACAATAATAGAGTACATTGAGTTTTGTAGATAAATGAATGGGTGATGCGGCAGTATGAGTGAATGAAAGAAATGAATGATGAGATTGTGAGAATAAAGTGATTGCGCAGTTCTTAGATGTTCTCAAGATTAAAAAAGTATAGCTTTGCCTGATGTTTGAAAGATGATAGTGTTCTATTGTTGCGAATATGAGAGGGCGAAGAATTCCGAAGATATGATGCGCTTATGTGGAATGAATTACTCGGCGTCTCTGTTACGAAAGTGGGGATGTCCAGAGGGGTCACCCTACCCCTCACGGGGCGGTGTGCCACGTGGAAGTCAAAAAAGGCCACGATATAAGATGGAGTAGTGGTGTTACAAAGTTTCCTAAGGAAACAGGCCTTGAAGTACTTCCTACGTCCGGTGGTGGTGAGCCATTGCAACTCACGCCTGTAGGGGGTGATGTGCTCGTCCCTCCTTACACCATAGATGTAACGAATTCCTATGTTTACTAGTCTCTGTAGTTTTATGTCCAGTTCTTGCGTCAGGTCACAGTAAACTAATGAGCAATAGTCGATGATGGGGAATGATAGGGCTTACACAAGATGCTTGCGTAGCTCAAAACCGGTGCTCTTTCTAAAATAATATAGTCGATACATAAGCGAGTGTGCGCGCTTACACAGTTGAGTAACGTGCTCCTTCCAAGTAAGTTTAGAGTCAAGCACCAGTCCCAGACTACGCACAGACGACTGATATTCGACCCTGGCTCCTCCTATGTTAATGTAGGTATTGGCTGTAGAAGGTTAAGATTAATATAACAGGAGGAGCCAAGGACGATCGCCTGCACTTTGAGGACATTTAGTTTAAGATGATTCTGTACAGCCCAGCCCATAATCCTCTCGGCGTTAGCACTCATCCTTACGGAACAGGAATCGAGCTCCTCAAGGTGGCATTGGCTGTCGATTTGCAAGTCATCCGCGTAAATGAAATGTGATACGTCAATGTCTAGACAAAGTCCGACCAGTGAGGTAAGAGGCGAACCAGCGGATAACCTGCTTAGTGAAGCCGAAAAAGGTTAGCTTTCTGAGTAGCCTGACCTGACACACAGTATCAAACGCCTTGCTAAAGTAAAAAAAAAGTAGAAGTGTTACCTTCTTTTTGTCCATGCCAAGCCTGACATCATCAGTCAACCTGATCAGGCCGGACTGTGTGCTGTGGCCAGTGCAGAAACCAGTCTGTAGGTCATCGAGGAAAAGCCTTGATTCTAGATATTCAGAAGTTTGCCTGTGCACTAGTCACTCCAGCGCCTTGGACAAGAAGCATAGGAGGGAGATCGGACGATAGTCAGTCAGCGTTGTTGGAGAACTGACTTTATTCAGTGCGTGCACTAGTGACTTCTTCCAGTCCGAGGGGAAGCATGACTGGCTCAAGGATAGGTTAAAAATACGACATAGAAATGGAGCGAGTACCGGCAGTGCTTTATAAATGACGACCTGGGGGATGCCGTCACTGCTCTTGACCTGGGAGTCAAAGTGCATCACTGCATCTAGGACATCCGATTCCGTTATCTCCCTGAAATTAAAATGTTCGGGGATATTTAGACCCTCCAGGGTGTTCAGATATTCCTGTACGGCAGGAGCCATCGGATCGTTGGAGATTCCGCTGAAGTGCGCGTTGAGGTCTTCAATGGAGAAGCGAGAGGGTGGTTTTTCTTTGGAGGTGGTAATTCCAAATCTCTGAAGCTCTCTCCAGATCTCGCTGACATCAGTCAGGGAGGACAGGCGTGAGTGATAGTAATTCAACCTAGCATCCTCGACCTGTCTATGAGCATCGTCTCTCGCTAGTCTATAAAAATACAGATCCAGCGGGAGACGTGATCTGCAAAACCGTCGGTAGAGTCTGTCCCGTTCTTTCAAGAGGTCACGAAAAGCCGTGGTGAACCACGGGTGACGTTTTGGTCTTGAAGACACTGTACGTAATGGGGCGAGATGATTTAGGGCGTTAGTCAAGTTGGTGTTGAGAGTGGTAATGCAAGCGTCAAGTGATGAAGTGTCCCTTATTGTCTTCTTGTTTAATTCTCTAAACTCTATCACCATTCTCCATCTGGGATTGCCATGACTATAGGGTTTCTTTAGTACTATCCAAATAGATGAATTACAGGGTGAGTATGACTCTCTGATGATTCTATCTCTTAGTTTTTTTATCATACTATCACTTACCACTTGTTTTTGTCTCGGAGGTTGCCTATACTATTTCGTGTTGATAGGTGCACTATCTTCTGAATGTACGTGGTGCTGAATCATGTCTGTGCAGGGTCAAATCTATATAAAGAATCTTCTATGATTCGATCTACTATTTCTAGTTCTTCTCTGTTAAAGTGGATTCTTCTAATTGCCTCTTTGACCTTTTATAATTTCTTAATCTGGTTGACAATCAGTTTTCTGTCAAATTCGCGATCACTTTCTTCTAAGAAATCGGCTTCTGTTTCGAACGGTATTAATTATTTTGGGTCCACTTCTATCATTACATCCAGTTCAGTTGTATTTATTGCCATAATTTTGCATGTATCATCTTCATTGATAACTATACCTTCTCCCAAAAATAAATCTTTCTGTCCTATGACGATACGAGGTATACATCCTTCTCCCAAATTACTACGAACAAGATTAATTTGGAATACGTTTAGTCCTGTCCTTGATAGTGCATTATACTTTTTTCATTTCATTTTCTTTTTTGGTGTTGAATGGTGTGCTTAATTTTTTATCAATTATCTCCTCTGCGGGGTTCATTTTGAGTACATTATCTATTTTGATTGTTCCGTTTCGTTCTTCTTTCTTAGCATTATGTTCGACATCACGATCTATGAACGGTATAGGATGCATGATTTCTCCATTAACCATTAATGTGTTCTTATAATCTATCATACTTATGTTGTGGATCTTCGTGTTATAGATGCTAAAATTTCTCCCTGGTTTTACCTTTATGTGCTGTATCAACTCCATTGTAATAGTTTTGTTGTTTAGGACCTTTTTTACTGACGTCTATTGTTTTCTTGTGAAACAAAATTTGTTTGATTGCCATGAATTCCTATCATAAGTTATTGTCTAATGAATATCGTGCCAGAATACCGCATATTCAATGTCAAATCATTGTTATAAGTACGTGCAAAACACTGATTACTCTCTATTTTCAAAATTCAATGGTTATATGTGGTTATATTTTAATGATAAATGATTGTTCTCGCTTCTTAGATTTATGCTAGGAATTTATGAATTTAAATTGTAACACGCGTTTTTGTATACAAAGTTCACGCGTGTCGACTCTGATTTTACTCTGACTGCCGTGTGTAACCTCATCTCTCTCTGTCTCATGCTTCTCCGGTTGCCGCCTTAGTAGTACCCATTCGCGTAACCTTTCTCCTCTGTCTAGCATCTTTTTGCATCTCGGCGTTTCTTCCGCTTACGTCCTTCTGCGTTATTTGGTGTTACCTTCGTGGACACGATATCGTCGACTTGCCTTACTACCGAACACTGAACCCTCTTCTTCGCTATATTACCGGATTGACTCTTCAATTATTTTTTAGAGTTGTTCTCTGGATAACCAAAGCTCCGATGTGCCCGTCTCGTTCAGTATAGCTGATTTCGCTCCTACCATTCTCCGCACTGTTTCATTTTGCCGTAACTTGTTTACTAGTAACACGGGTGGGAGGCCTACGAATTGTGTACAATCAGTGGCCGTAGGTAAAACGTAGTGTAGGGTTCGTCGTCGAATAGATCATTATTGCCCTAAACTATATTTTTCATGCGGCATAAATTTGCAATATTTTGCTGACATCTAGCATTTATCGTAAATCTGAGTGGATTGGGGGTCCTGCGGTAATTCCACTTATAATCCAGGGTTGTTTGCACGTAAGTCAATTAATTTGCGACTTCCCTCATTCGTCTGATTAGGCTGTTCGCTTTGTCGTCGGACCATGCTGCTATTTTTGAGTAGCTATCTATGAGCGGCGTTACAATTTCGTGTCATTCTCGTGCAACGTATTTTGATTCCAGAATCGCTTGATTAACACCGCAGCGCTTAACGTACGCTGAAACGGGCTAAGCTTTACCAAGGCGAGGCCGTAGAAAGAGTTCTAGACTCGATATGGGAAGAGGTAGGAGTGTACTCGGGGAAGCGAAGATCGAACTCACAATCACCCCGCACTACGGTTGAGTGAATGTAAACTGTCCCTAACCTCTGTAGTGGAGGAACCACCAGAGGAAAGCTGCTCGTGTGCAACGGGAGTCGTGGAGGGAGATCTATTCCACGAGCTCCGCACACTTAGGGTTACCACGCAGCTTTGGATTAGTTTGTGAGGATCCACCCTCTTACAACCGATCCGTATTCGAAATTACCCGCTTACGAACAGGGAACCACCCTCCTGATCTCAAGGTGTATTCGAGAGGGGAAGGATAAACAAAAGAATAATCACAAATAAAATATGAAAATATATATTGACTTAAATATACAATCTGGCCTTATACTAACTGGAGAGAGGGAGGATCCCCTTAGCACCGTTCGAGAGCGATATGCTCATTTGCATACTAAGTGCTAAGGAGATAGAACATTCGGAGAGGACCACACTTCTCCTTATGCTCTCTGTACCAAGGCCAGATCGTGAATGTTCGATGCTGGCTGCGGGTCTCCTTTTATATCTGTGGCCGTCCCTCTCTCCAATGCTTTATGCACGCACGCCCTCTACCTGCGCTCAGGTAGGCTATTACATATACAGACTATCGCTCACTTAGTCGGTAACTTATCTCTTACTCATCGGCAAGTTATCCGTTGGTGGCCTCTCACCTACCACGTGGGGCCGCCGTCTCAACGCGTGACTCTTCTTTAATAATTCGGCGGCATTTTCTGAGCTATCTTGAATATCAAAGTTTCCCGGGTTAATTGTTTTTGCATATCTTATGGAACACTTTCTGTATCTGACGTTCTGTCCTTATAGCGTGCCAAGCTGGAGCGCGTTTCTTCTCGCTCGATAATTATTTTCGGGAGTGACATAATATCATTTTTTTTTGCGCTTTGATTTATAGTACGCGGACATTACAGAATTGCTACTTTGAAGCTCACGCAAATATATGTTTGGGTACTTCAGTTCGTTCCCGGAAGCCAAGCTACGTGGATATATAACGTGAGGGACTTACAGTAAACTGAGCGCGACTGCAATGGCCCCATACATGCTGGTTGCTGGTTACTGGTTATGCTGTTGGGGCGGACTGATTGCTCACGCGTGACGCTGACCGGTCCACGCCGATAGCTGTATTACGCGTGAAGGCTAATGATGGCTCCGATTGTCTGGTTGCAACGAGGGAGGCTGAACTACTTGAACGTCGGCCCAGGTGGTCTTTGCTGGCCCAGATAAACTTTACGGATTACGTACGGTTGCTCGTGTTCGTTTTAAGGGCAGCGCTTTTTTTTTAATTATTTAATTTTTAATATCAAGATTATTCTTTGGTTACAACAAGAAATTTAGATCTTTTAGATTAGTATCATAAGAATCAATAAGAAATGTTATTAGATCATTCTCTCCATTCAAGGACGGGATATCGGTAATTTTCAGTTGAATTTTAAGATTCTGCAATCCCATGATAATGTCGTCGATTTGCAGCTCTAGTGTTCTCAAATGTTTTTCTAGTTGTTGTTTTAATGTTTTCACATTCATTTGGATGAGATCTTTTCTTTTTTGTTTACCCTTACAAAAGTATTATCGAAGATTTCCTACCCGTCGTTAAGCGTATGTTCATTATTAAGGGGACAAAACACTTATTACTTCTTATTTTGTTAAGAAATTTCCCATAAAACATACTCCAAAACCCGTTTATCAAAAAAATTTTCCCGGAAAGACAAATATTGAAACAAAATGTTTAGCATTTTTTCATAAAATAGCGTATTTTTCCTTTTTTATCTATAAGTTTTTTTGTGTTTTGACGATAAATTTCAAATTTTGCTTCTTATATATGATCCTACCTAGCTGCGATTAAATTATAGGGACATTCATTCATATTCAAATATTGCGCGCTCTGCACGCCACCTTTAGGATATATTAGTATCAATGCGACAGAGCAACCAGCTGCCGTTTTGTTAGCAGACAGAAAATATTAGAAAAATAATCTGATATAATACTGGAATGTGATTTACATTATGTAAATATAGTTAATACCCAAGTGCGTAAAAACAGCTGATATATTGAAAAAGTTTACGTAAATGAAAAAACAAAAAAAGTCAGAGCCTTACTAATGTGTCGACTCTGATTGATAGGATGAAATGTCATTTATTTTTGTAAATGCTTGCTTGTATAAATATCTCCATTGCGACAATATATAATGCTAATCCTATATATTAAAAATTAATTTTGTGCTTGTAAAGACTAATGGAAGAAATCAATATGTTTAAATTTTTCACGAGTGATTGAGTATCCTATAATTTTTACCGTCTTGACCATTGTATCATATTGGCATACAGCTGGTGTAAGAGGTCTATTCTGGCCTGCAGGCTTCCCCCACCACTTACTTCCTTGCGGCACGTAAATACGTTAGCGTGGTAGGGGAAGGTTTATAATTAAGAACTGGGCCTCTCAGACCTCCAAAGTTGGAGGCTCCTTGCATCCGAGAATCTCGTATTCATCACTATGCGATTTGGATTCTACATGATACCATTTTACAGCCGAACTTTCTGAATAGCTAGTATTTCCAACTTACAGAATCCCAAGGCTTCCAAAAATTTCTACGTGTTTGTTTATTTAAATTTATCATAAAATAAGCACAGAATAAAAAATGAGTAATTTCTTTTAGTTGCAGGAACTCCAACAAAATGACGGGAAATAGTATGGAATCTGGACATTGTATATAATTAAAATGCATCATATATGCATACAGCATATGTTATGCCATTGGAGGATTTAAAAGAATATTAGTATATTTTAATTATTATAACATAGAATTATAACAATTTATTAAAAAACATGTTGTTATCTTAATAAGTTAATAAAATAATTACTTGCTTTACCCACTCTCTCTCTCACTTCCTCCCTCTCGCAAGTGAATATTAATCACCTCTGTTTTGCTTTTATATTACATTTCTATTTTTCTACTATTTTATTCCTTGAAGCGTTTTTGTTGTAGATTGTTGCACACCACCTTTAGCAACCTTCAATCAGAATAATTTTGTATCAGTGGCTGCAATGTCTTTCTACTGTTTTTTCGCTGCAAACTTTCTGGGAGGGGGCGAGGGAGAGAGGGAAAGTGAGAGGGAGGGAGGGAGGGAGGTAAATATTGATATTAGTGATGTAAAAAATACTTAAAGGGTTCCAAACCAGAGGTCGCAGAGATACACGCGTGGTCTAGAGTCTGGGCTGCAGATGTGAAAGTCGCTCGTGGAATAAAAATACGCATGGCACACATTGTCTTTCTAAAACGCAAAATATGAATAGAATCAATGATTACTATTATAATTGTATACGAAAGTAAAAAATAGAATTAAAAAAGTCAACAATGATTGAAATTTTAAAATTTGACCTTTTATTCGTTCAATTGAAGTAGTGTGAGCCATTACACTGTAGGTTTTTTATTTTATTTCATCATTTTTGTTATCAAATTGGAACCAAATGTTCAACAAAGATTTTCATTAAAATAACTTGGTGCCAATGTCCCAGAATTAGGTTAAAAATAATTAATTAAAAAACATATAACAAAAACTGGATCGATACGACTACTCGTGACTGCATTTTGATGCGTTCATGCAGCCACGAGAACGAAGTCTTAATCACGAGTAGCAGTATTGGTTCCCAAAAGCCAAAATTGCTTACCCAACAATAAAAAAAAATGTTTACACACATGTACGCTAAGCAGATAAGTATCTATGATAAACACTTAAACAGAGGGAGTGATCGACAAAAAATTTGGTAAGATCACTATTCAAAAGGATTTATTGTCAATAATAACAGTAAAAATTAATAAATCTCATCCAAAATATGGCCCACGAGGGAATATTAACCCGTTAAGCCCGATAATGCCCCTCCCGATACACCGCTTTTTCGGCAATTATAACTCATGCAATTCAACGTATAAAAAATTGAAAGATATACTATTTTAAAGCTTAAGATCTCTCCTTTCCAATGATGTGCAGAAAAATGCGATAAAAAGTTGTTAATCATTCAAAAATATTGTTTAAATGAAAAAAAACATGATTTAAAAAAAACTTTTTTTTATAAAATCGAGATTCCCGAAAGGTTCTCGGTTTGCAATCCACTCGGAACCTTAATAACTGGTGGCATAAATGTCTAAGCTTTCGAAATGTATAGTTTTCAGATCGATTTTTCATCTTCGTGTGTTCAAAATGGCGTGTTAATGACTATATTTTTGCCAAGACATCCATGAATTTTTTTCTTGAAAAGTTTGGACTTTTCGAGAAACTCATAAAGAAGAAAAAGTTCTTAGAATGATTCATGGAATACATCTGAATTTTTTCAACAAGTTTCGAGCGATTTTTTTGATTTTGCAAATTGTCAAATTTTGAAAAATTAAAAAATTGCTCGGAATATTCTGAAAAAATTCAGGTGAATTCTTTGTTCAATTCTAAGACCTTTTTATACTTGACAATTTTCCGTTTTAGTTCATTGTTCTCAAGGGAAAAATTCTCAAGGGAATTCTTGAAAAGTATTGTTCTCAAGGGAAAAATGAACTAAAACGGAAAATTATCAGGTATAAAAAGGTCTTAGAATCGAGCAAATAATTCACCTGAATTTTTACAGAATATTCCGAGCAATTTTTTAATTTTTCAAAATTTGACAATTTACAACATCAAAAAAATCGCTCGAAACTTGTTGAAAAAATTCAGATGTATTCCATGAATCATTCTAAGAACTTTTTCTTCTTTATGAGTTTCTCGAAAAGTCCATACTTTTCAAGAAAAAAATTCATGGATGTCTTGGCAAAAATTTTGAAAGCTTAGACATTTATGCCACCAGTTATTAAGGTTCCGAGTGGATTGCAAACCGAAAACCATTCGGGAATCTCAATTTTATAAAAAAAAATTTTTTTTAAATCATGTTTTATTTCATTTAAACAATATTTTTGAATAATTAACTTTTTCTCGCATTTTTCTGCACATCATTGGAAAGGAGAGATCTTAATCTTTAAAATAGTGTATCTTTCAATTTTTTATACGTTGAATTGCATGAGTTATAATTGCCGAAAGAGCGGTGTACCGGAAGGGGCATTCTCGAGCTTAACGGGTTAATGTCTCTTGGCCATTTCTAGCAATCATGTGCCAGGGCGTTGCTCGACGCAGGTGCTATAAGAGTGCCAAAAATAGACCCAGTAATAGACACACTAAATCAAAGATTCAATTAGATCTCGTGGAAAGTTAAAACACTATCGAGACATTGTTGAATGGGAAAAGGGAATTAACTTAAAGGAAGAACGCATCAAACAAGAGTAAATTATGAGAATGCGGAAACAATTTTTACTTTGATTGATGAACAGCATAATTGGTACGTATCAAATATTTTGAGTATAATTTAGCAATAAAATCAATCCAATTATGTTCAGTAGTAGGTTTAAACAAGATTCTTGACAAATAACACACAAATGTTCTCAATAAGTTAACTAAAATTATCGTACTGACGCATCACGCTTGCACAAAATCAAAAAATAAAGTCTTTTGACAATGCTTACGTGCAATAATGGATTCACGTATAAACATTGTATGTCAAAGTGCAGTAATATAACGGGAGTGGCCGGACTAAATACGTGATTCGTGAGTCACATTCAGATAAAGATAAAAAACAATACTTACAAATTGCATCGGCATGACTGAGAGTTAAGACATGGTTCTTTTCACGGGAAATGGTCGTAGATTCTTTTCTTTTCTTTTTTTTCCATCAAGATTTATTATTTATGCATGTTTAGATTGACGAATGCGCATCAAGGTTTTTTTAAATTTCATTTCATGGTTTATTTTTAAAGTAAAGGTCATCAAATTAAGAAATCTTTTGGAACTATTAACTATTAATTTGACAATCATACAATCTAGTTTTCGGTTTTCCTTTTGTTGATTATTTTAGATTAAACCTTCAGATCCACATTTGTAATTTATTTTTGCAATTAAAATCATAAATAAATAAATTTTGTTAAATATTTTTTAAATGTTTATCAAAATAATTCATTATTTATAATTTTAAAATCTTTTAAATTATTCTTCACTGGCTGAAATAGTCACTTGTTTGTGTCATACATCTTTTCCTTTAGCCTGCTAGCAATAAGCAGCTACTCTATATGAACCTTATAAGTCTGCTTCTTAGCGACCTGCTCCCAGTATCTACTTGAAATAAGCGGTTATTCTACTAAATCCGTGAGTCTGATTGAAAGAAGCAACTCTTCCGGTTATTGATTCCTTGTGATAAATGAAAGAAAAAACATTTAGAAAGGAAAGATTGAAATAAGAGAGATTCTAAAAATGTTTCTGTTAGGTGTTCGTTAGTCACCTAGCAATGTTAATTAAATTATTATACGAGTTGATCTCGCGCACGCAACTATACAGCTACGGGAGAGACTCCACTCTTCGAATCTCTCCTGGCTGTCAGCTTAATCTTTCTCTTTTTATTTAAACGCAGGCTGATGTATAAGAACGTTTCTTACCTTTTTCTATTTTGCCTTTGTTTGGTGCTTGGTCCCTCACTCGTATTGGCTCTAGATCAAGGAAAAATCCAACCTTTCTATATGTGGATTGGACAGAAACACGAACACAGATATGGGTTCGGAGATAATCTTAGTTTTATTTGGTCCTTTTAGTCAAACACTATTATAATTTTTCTTTGTAGGTATATATATATATATATATATATATATATATATGTCTACGCGAAATGAAACGAATCGTCGCCGCAGGTAAATTTTAAATAGAACAAGTGATTTTAATTATCAATCGAGAAACTAAGAATAGAAAATATATGAAACAGTTAAAGTGAAAACAAAATAGAAAAACTACTAAAAAAAAACAATCGTCCGCTCAGCAGCTCGGCTCGAGTCGGAGTGCTTGAGGTAGCGTGGCTTAGGGACGCTTCAAAAGTATTTCCGGACCTACGCGTCTCCAAGCTCCACTTCCCCATGCTGACGTCAGTGCGTCTGCACTCGTCGCACTCATTAGGCCTTACGGGACCTGTTAATGGTGCAAGAATTCAAAACTGCAGCGTGGCTTCGCACGTGCGGTCTTGCGCAGTGGAGGGAAAGTTGTTTAGGTCAGCGAGATTCTTGGCTACCTGATACTTTTGTGGCCTTGAGTCTCGCTGTACCTTTTATGTGTAGGACTTTCTCGATTTTATATTCGAAATAATTGTTCGAATATAAATATCGCAAAGTTGTTACATAACATCCTCCTCCCCTTGAAAACGTTTGTCGTCCCCGACAAACTTCGCGGGTCCTGCGGGTGGTATGGTCCAGTTGGTGGTCCATAACGAGTAAGTTTCAATGATGTGAATATATCAGTTAATGAATAGAAAAACTAAAGTCTTAAAAAAAGGACAAGGGCGAGCATGTTACAGGGATGATTTGTTAGTGTGCATTTTGATTTTGTAGGCATGGAGCAAGTTTTTATGACACATAAGCGTGATGGTTCAACCAATCGTTTGTTTAGTTTGCGGGGTGTGCCGTCATACCCTACACAAGATCTATATGTTTTTTATCTTGGTAGTTTATGCGTTTTTCCCTTTTTTTTATACGTGTGCTTTACGTTCATTTGTCCTTTGCTCAATTTGGCCCAATGTATCCCGCACATGATCTATGTGATGTTTATCATGTGCGCGGCATGTGTCCTTTCGAATGAATTTCATTCTCTTATTTGCACGATGGGATGGGTTTATTGGGTGGGTTGTCCCTTATATGTCTTTGATTTGGTGTTGAATAAGAAAAAAGAATAAAGAAAGCTCATTGAAATTACTTCTGGCAGTTGCCACTTACTTGTTGCTGGATTATTTGGTCCCAGGGTCCTTTACAATCTATCTTGGTTCCTATTTTATTAGTATTGTTAGTTTTCTTTACTTAATGTACTACTTATTCTGTATTGTGTAAATTGTATATGTATTGAAATATTTTTAAATATTTTCATTTGTTAGTACTTATTCCTAAATGTTATATCTTATCTTAAAATTTTACAATATATTTTATTTCGTGATATGGTTGGTGGGATTCGGAGTTAAATGGTCCAGGTTTTATTATAAGAGTACAAAAATATGTTTTCTTTTATTATATCATTAAATCTTATAAGTAGGTTGGTTTCTGTCTGCGATAAAGTAGATGGGTCGTTCATCAGTAGATCCAGGACGGGTTATTGGGACAGAGCCCCATGACTGATGAGGCTTAACGTCTCAAAGCGGTCCAGCAGGTCTTCATCTTCGGCGTCTACCCTGTCTTCTTTTGTTGGTACCAATGGTTCATCGAGCATCAGGTCACCGTCAATGCTCTGGTCCAGTAATGAGATGGGGTCGATTGAGCATCCCTCCTGTTTCGTCCTCTCGCTCGAGATGGTTTCGGCTCTGCTTGCCGATGGTGTGTGTTTGGCGGAGTCTCTATTGGTTTCTGTTTTGTTCGTGTTGTTGGTGATGCAGCCACTGCATTCTTTCAGATGTTGGTCCCAATTTTCATATAATATTAATTGGCCACATGCTCTGTGTAGCAGCTTTGCATTTCCATTTTAGATTTTGCAGACCATTTGATGTTCCCTTTTCATCAACGTATCAGCCAATCGATGACAGACCGGATGTATCCTTCTGTATGACTGTTGATCTCTCGCAAGATGTTTTGGGGCAGCCCATATCTGTCTGTACAGATGATTACGATGGTCCATGGCTTTCTGAGCATCACTGTGGTTAAAGTACTGCACAAAAGCTAGATATTTCTTATGAGGTTTTTCCTCATCTAGATTTTTCTGTAGCAAAAATCTCATGTGGTCCACTGGGGCCGTATCCTCCAGTCTATATGTCGACTATAGCTTTGTGGTTATGGAAGACATACTTGTCTCGTGGATCATATGTTTTATGTAGTTTATCTTGTCGATTACATGTTGTGGTGGAAGATCGACGGAACGCGAACCGTGACAGTCACGACGGTCACATCGCGCGGCAATTTGAAAAACGACTCGAATATAGGCGGAAAAGAAAGAATTTAATTATTTTATTTAATTTTAATGAAATTGTATATGAAACTGTTTAAAAATGTAATTCTTAATTATTAAATAAAAATAAAAATGGATATCAATGTGTTTGTGATAATTGGAATGAATATTGATTCATCCCATGGATGTTCACATCTCCATATCATAGGTATTCGATCTAGTTTCAATTAGTATTAAACTTCTTCTTCACATAATTTATAAGTTGTTCGTTTAAACTGCAGTTAAAAGTCGTTGCGTTAAAAATTTATTTATATTTATTTATATTTAGTTGAAGTTGAAAAGAGTTAAGAGTTGAAAAGAGCTTTAACAAGCTTTAACAACATTTTATTGTCATGAAGGATATAAATTGTTTTCATATAATTTTAAATAAAAAAGGGTTCATAATAAATAACCCAATAACCCAATAATATTGCATACAAAAATTAAAATTTTTATTTGTAATACAAAATAATAAATAAAGTTTTATAAATTATTGTTGAGCAACACGCTTAAAACTTATTTCCTATACATATCTTTTGAACATTGTAAATGTATGTAAATTAATTTTTAAAATCTAAAATCTGAATCAGATTCAGGAGGTGCAACTCTAACCGTGACTGGAATCCTTGCTCTCGCAACTTCAGGACTGCAGAACAAGGGTACTGGAGTAGCGTTCAAGTTTACTTTTGGAAATGGACCTGTGCCGTATTGAGGTTGATGAGTTAATCTGCTATTGGCTTCAGCTGCGTATTTATTTAAACGAGATGTTAAACCAGGAGAATTTATATCTGTGTATGTTCTGAAATAAATGTTAAACGCGTTGTTTGTTAAAGCTTGTTAAAGCTCTTTTCAACTCTTAACTCTTTTCAACTTCAACTAAATATAAATAAATATAAATAAATTTTTAACGCAACGACTTTTAACTGCAGTTTAAACGAACAACTTATAAATTATGTGAAGAAGAAGTTTAATACTAATTGAAACTAGATCGAATACCTATGATATGGAGATGTGAACATCCATGGGATGAATCAATATTCATTCCAATTATCACAAACACATTGATATCCATTTTTATTTTTATTTAATAATTAAGAATTACATTTTTAAACAGTTTCATATACAATTTCATTAAAATTAAATAAAATAATTAAATTCTTTCTTTTCCGCCTATATTCGAGTCGTTTTTCAAATTGCCGCGCGATGTGACCGTCGTGACTGTCACGGTTCGCGTTCCGTCGATCTTCCACCACAACATGTAATCGACAAGATAAACTACATAAAACATATGATCCACGCGACAAGTATGTCTTCCATAACCACAAAGCTATAGTCGACATATAGACTGGAGGATACGGCCCCTGGTCCAATGTTGCAAATACTTTTACGAATTATTCGTGGTTCATAGCTAAGGGTACTTGGGCGCAGAATCTTAGTCCTGCAGTGTCGTCTAACTGTCAGGTTATGATGCTGGATCTGGGCACTGGTTCTGACTGGGTTTCATTGACACTCATGTGTCTGATGTGTCATCTCCCGCTTTCTCTGGTTCCAGGGTTGATGAATCTTGTTCTTGGTTTTCTGTTATGAAATGTGTGGTACTCTCATTATCTTTAGCGTCTTTGTAGGTGGCTAATATTTTGATTGTTCCGTCTTTGACAGCCGTTGGGCTGTCTGTTCGTGTATGGTGTCAGGACCGAGGCTTCGACCATGCCTTGAAGATTTCGTCCCAGCCCTTTTCCGCGTTAATATCCCATCCTCATCATCATTCTCTGGGGTATTGACATATTAGGTTCCTCTGCAAGTTTTCTCTCTACTGTTGATGTGATGCCATTTTCTTTGTCATGACCATCCCTAAATTTCACCGCATCTTCTCCTGCATTCAGGGCTCTACTTTTCTGATGTTCACTTTCATATATGACCATCAGTAAGTATAGATTTGGTGTTGTCGTGGTGGTACATGTGATGTTGCAAGGTCCGTAACTTCTGAAGAGGTGATTTATGGCCTGTTAGTCGCCCTGAGCTTTTGCTAATAGTCTCACCTTATCCATCTCAGTGATATCTAGTATCACTATGTTGGTGTGATCCATTTTGCTGGAACAATTTAAGTTGGTTTGAATTAAATTTTGGTTCAGGATTCAATCTAAATATGGTACTTAATGTTTATCATTATTGGTCATGTAACAATTGCTAGGGTATGGTATACGGTTTTGGGGTCCTTGTGCTTCGTATCGGTTACGGTACGCACTTTGAATCTGATGTTGGTGCCTCTCTTTTTTTTTAATAATTTATTGTATGGGTACTCTTTTTTATTATTATTATTATTTTTTTTTTTTTGTTCATACGTGCGGGGGTCTACATTGGATCTTCATATCTATACTTTAAAATTATTGAAATGTTCATGTTTGAGTGTCTCATCCTGCAAAAATATAGTGATTAGAATACATTAATAAATGATTTCTTGATTCACGTGATTTAGTCAGAATTCAGGTCAGAATCCATCTCGACATACTTTAGTTTGTCAATGAGCTTTCTGACCCTCTTTCCATTGGGGTTTTCTAGAATTACATTTTTCCGACCCACGAATTCTATGATTTTTAGTGGTTTATTCCTATATAAATCGAACTTATGGACGAGGGGTTCTTTAATT
Organism: Muscidifurax raptorellus; assembly: GCA_020010945.3. Classification (NCBI taxonomy): domain Eukaryota; kingdom Metazoa; phylum Arthropoda; class Insecta; order Hymenoptera; family Pteromalidae; genus Muscidifurax; species Muscidifurax raptorellus. Next base: position 1,200,038 of record JAHUUD020000031.1, read on the forward strand.
AATCTAGCATATCCGCCGACTTTTCCTTTGAAAGTTCTGACCTTTCTGTCATACCTTTCTTTGATCCTAATTTTGTTGGTTATTTGAGTTTCTTATATATCTCCTGCTAAAAATTTCATTTCTTCTAGTCTTAGTACTAGGTCTCGCATGTAAACGTTATATGTTTTTAATTTTTCATCGGAAGGGATTCTCAAAGGGAAACGTGCTATTTTTCCATAAACCAATTCAAAGGGTGTAAAGTTTGTGGCCGCATGTACACTGGAGTTATCTGTAAAGGTTGCAAAGGGGGTTAGGTGGTCCCAATCATCGTATCTCTTAGAATATATTCGGATAAACTCTATGAGTGGAGCATGACTTCTTTCCAATGACACGTTTGTTTGAGGTCTATAACCTGAACTTGTTAAATGATTTATCTTGAATAGCTTCAGTAGTGATTCTACTATGCTTGATAAGAAACTGGTCCCTCGGTCTGAGAGTATAGCTCTCGGGGCTCCAAATTGACAGATGAGATATTTCGACAGTGTCAATTGATACTTTATCAAAAGCTTATATTGGTGTGTCTGTGATGATCATTTCTCGTTCTCTCGTTTCTCTCGTTTTGAACCGTTCTATTTTCTGTTCTTGACAGTTTGCACATCGTCTGACGTAGATTTGAACGTCGTTTCTCATTCCTGGCCAGCAGTATCGTTCCCTTAGTTTCTGGTACGTTTGGTTGATTCCTTTATGTCCTCCTGTCAGGCTGTCATGAAGGCGTCCAATTATTTCTTTTCTGTGTTTTTCAGCGGGTACTTCTGCTTTTCCGTAACACATAGTTACTCTTATTTCACTCTTGTGAAAATGTTCATAAAGTATTTGAATGATGGTCGGTGAGCCCATCTGGTCCAGAATGTCTCCTTTTCGTGCTACTCTGAAACTCTTGATATTTCTGTTGAGTAATATGTCTTTAGGGGTTTTGAGTCCTTTGTGTACATTCTCCATTTTGATTGTATTGAAGTACTTGTCTTTCACTATTACAGTAAATATTTGATGTTTCTTAAAAGGAGTGACTAAGACTTGTCCTGGTTTTGGTTTTCTGTTCTTTATTTTCATTAGATCAATGGCTCCTATTTCTTCGAGTAGTCTTGTAACGGACCACGTATTGCCACAATCCGCTGATAGGAAATGCACAATATTGTCTCGCTTATGAGTGAGGCATTCTCTCACGGTAATTATGTTCTTGGGAATACGCATGTTTTTTTCAGTCAAATCGCTTTCGGATATTTGCTCGTTTTGTCGTATGTCATGACCTTTATTTAGAGGTTCTAAAGCAGGTGGTGTGGGTAGGAGAAAAGGCATTGAGGGTTCTGGTGGTTTAGAGAATCTTATATCTATAATGGAGTCTTCTTCGTCTTCTATCTCGCTCAATATCCCTAATTTCTTGTGGTTCTTTGACTTATTTCTCGGCGTACTGTTGGCTGTAGGGCTATCACTTTTTATTGTGGGTGTGACTGATAATGTCTTTCTCACTGGTGGCAATATGATGTCAGTTACACTTTCGACATCTGACTCATTTCCTGTATCCTCTTGACCAGATGCTTCTTGTAGCTTCTGTCCTGTTCGTTTTATGAGGGTTTGAACACTTTTTCTCCAGACTTTGTCTACGTCGGTTTCTTTCTCAAACCGTGGATCAGATGAGTAGATTGCTTCACGCACATCATCGGGTACATTGTCATCGTCAGAGAAGTGTGAGGGTAAATCCAGTTGTGTATTTATTTCAGTTGTTGCCTCGTCGATATCAGCTTGTTTATCCATTTCATATTTTCTCATACTTTCTTCAAATTTCCTGCTAGCTTCTTCTACTTCTTGTTTTGTTAGGGTAGTTCTGACTGATAAATTTTCTATAGATTCTTCATCTGCATTATCTTCATCTTGAGAATCTTCTACTGCAGTCATGTCTATTGCGATATTGCTTATGGTTTTATTCTGACTATCTTCTGAAGAAGATGTTTCGTTCTCGGGTACTTCTTGGGCTTCATCTTCTGTAGTCTCTGAGTCTGGTTGTCGTAATCCGCTGTATCTGGGGTCTGGTATGGGTGGTTTATCTAAGTCGCTGTCTTCATTAGCCGTTGACGATAGCCATGATCTCCTGGATGGGTTGACTGTCATTGAAATGTCCGAGTTTATATCAGATGAACTTTCTGGCATTTCTCATAGTTTGACGGAAGTTGTTTCTGTGACTGCTGTCTCGATTTTTGTTGGTGTCTCTGTTTGTGTAGTTTTCTTTGTACCGATGGGTTTGGACGTCTTGCTTGATGTATTGTCCTACTGGACTTTCTACCTGAGCACGTTTTGCTCTTGTCCTCTGCGCTACCACACTATGTTCTAGTTTGGGCGCTTCTTTATTTGTTTTCGCTCCTATGGGTCTACCTCTGCCTCTGGGTACTGTGGTTTTCTCCGATGCTGAGTGTGCTCTATTGCGAAAACTAGTCTTCTGTGATGGTACTTTGCTTTTGGCCTTTTCTTGTTCTTACTTTGCCTTTTCTTCTATTATCATCACTTTGATTCTAGGTACATTTTTGTTTATATATCTTCTTCGGTGGTTTCTGGAGGGTTTCTTGAAAGTGCATCGGCATTTTGGTTTAGTTTTCCTGGTTTGTATTTGAAGGTGTATTCGTAGCCTGTGAATCTAAACATTCATCTCATTAATCTTTGTCCAGGGTCTTTTCTGCTATGCATCCAATTTAATGGTTCATGGTCAGACACCAAAGTGAACTTGCGACACAATTAGTACGGTCTAAACTGATGTAGAGCATATAGTACCGCTAGGCACTCTTTTTCCGTGGTTGAGTAATTCCTTTCAGCTTTATTTAAATCTCTAGACAAGTATTGGACTGGATGATCAAATCCATCTTTTTCTTGACTCAGGACTGCTCCGATCGCGTAGTCTGATGCATCTCTGTAATTAAGGTGAATTCCTTATCAAAGTCCGGGAATTGTAAGATGGGTTCTTCCATTAGGCATTGCTTGAGTTTTTGAAAGCTCTCGTCACATTGAGGGGTCCATTCGAACTTCACGTTTTTCTTTAGTAGGTCATTTAATGGTTTCGCTATTTAAGCAAAGCCTTTGATATACTTTCGATAATAGCCAAATATTCCTAGTACTTCTCTTATATTCTTAGCACTCTTAGGTGTGGCTAGTTTGGCTATTGTCGAAACCTTTTCTGGATTGGGTTCAACTCCTTTGGCGCTAATTATGTGTCCTAGGAATCCAACTTATTTTCTAAAGAACTCAATCTTGTCAGGTTGCAAGACTAACTTTGCCTCTCTGATGCTCGATCATGTCGGTGCACGGGAGCCTGTCTCCTGGCAATAGAAATCGATCCAGAAAATCTTCAATTATGTGGTCCACAATTTCTAATTCCTCTTTATTCAAATGGTTTCTTCTGATTGATGTCTTCACTCGTTCTAATCTTTTGATTTGATCATCAAAATCACTTTCTGTTTCTTGTAGAAAGTCTGGTCCGGTGTCGAAAGGTATTAACTCTTTTGGGTCTACTTCTATCATTACATCTTGTTCACTTGTATTTAAGTCACTTTTGATTAGGTTAATTTGAACTACTTGTCTAGTTCTAGCTTTTATTATGTATTTTACTTTGTCCGTGGTAACATTTTTTTGGTTCTTCATATTTTGTTCCATTGATTTGCTCTCGTCATCAATTTTCGCTTCCACTTTTAGTACTTCATTTGCTTGTTTACATGTATATCCTCTCCTTAGATTCCTTGGATTATGTTCTTCTTCATGTCCTATGAACGGTATGGGATGCATGACATCACCACTTACCATGACAGCATTCTTATGGTAGGAAATTACGGCTTCTTCCTTTTTTAGGTAATTCCTTCTTAACATGCCATCTTGTTTTATGGGAAAATCGTCTTGTATAATTGAAATTTTACTGGGGTTCCTCTTATATCCAGGTACACTGATCCTGCCGTCCACACTGTCTGGTCTCTGATGCCTCCTAATTCTCTGGCATCTTCAATGCTTATTGGTAAATTATCGTGCAGAGCGCCATTATCTATCATGAACTCCAAGTACGGTCGTTGTGTTCCTTCGGGTATCCTTATTCTTACAGCTGTTGCCTCTCCATCTTCCCAATTATAGTTTTCAGGTCCTTTACAGTTCATGGAACACATCCTCGCGATCTCTCGGGTCTGGTTAGTATCGCCATTACTGGGGCTTTTGTCTGATTTTCGTGTAGGTTCCTTTGACTCGAATCTGGATTCTGGTTGTACTCCTGCATTTGTTTTCGATAGCTTGTTTGATCCATATTCATTGGTGTTTGCTGATCGTTTTGTCTCGAATAATTTTGGTTTTGACTCGTTATCTTGGGTTCGTGACGAGCCTGTTGGTAGTTTAAATTGTCCCTATTATTTTGGTTGTCATATCTGGGATTTCCATTTCACCAACTACTGGTATTCCGTCTGTCGGATCGATTTTGCGTATTTTCATACCTTCCTGTCTGAGGATTGAATATTCGTTGACTTGCTCTGTAGGACAGATTATTGCTTTCACGCCAACGGTAACTCTTTTGTCGGTTGTCGTTGTAGTTTTGGTTCTGGCGAAATCCATTTCCATAATTTGTATTATTGTAACGATTTACATAATTCGCATTTCTGTAAGTATTCTTCTGGTAATGGTTTTGTTGATAACCATTTGTTTGGCGGCGGTTGCTGGAATATCCATCACGTGGTACATTTCGCGATTGATCTTGCACATAGCCAATATATTCCCATATAACCTATGTAGTGAGGTTCTCCATGTTAACTTTTTCTATATTGATCTTCGTCATGGTATCTTCTGCTATTCCCATAATTTGTTCCAGTCCTTGGTTCATTATATAGTCTGGGATTGTTGTAGCCATGAGTCCTGCCACGGTATGGACTGGAGTCTGGAATTATTTTGGCTTCCATCCTCGTCTCTAGACGTACAGCTTCTTCGTAGGCTTCACGCAGTGTTGCCGGCTTGCTATAGTCCACTCTTTCTGCTAAATTGGCGGGTAGACCTTTTATAAATATATCCACTGCGAGCGATTTCAATGTGTCCATCATTTCTTTCTTATAACTATTGCCTTTTTCTTCTTGGAATGCTGTTTTTGCACTGCCAAGCAAGACGTTGATTTCATCATAGAAATCACCGACGGTGTCATGTTTTCTCATTCAAACAGTCTGAATTTTGTTATTAAAATAACTAAAGTTTCTTCCTGGTCCAAATCTCTGTTTCAAATGTGTTATGAGTTCTTCCACTCCAGTAATTTGTTTGTTAATTAAACTCTTCTTCGTTGGTCCAGTGATTTTGTGCAATGCAATCTGTAAAAAGTGTGGTTGTATGTCCTCACTCACTAGAGATGCTGCATTTCTTAAGTCCTGAATGTATTCTCTAAGGCTTCTCTTGCCATCAAAAGTTGGAATGCCGCTTATGCAGTTCATGAGCACGAAGGTGTTTGCCATGCTATTTATTAGCATAAAATTGGAGTCAGATGAAGTTGCATTTGTTGCTCTAGCACCTCTCGCATTTGTTTCGTCGCCTAGATTCATTTTGAATGCTCTTCTTGTATTTTTTTTTATATGAAAATTCTTCTTCTTCTTTCAAAAGAAAATAATTTATAATGGGTCTAAATATTGGGATTGTCTATTCAATCGGGCTGTGGGTCGCTAAAGTGTGGGTGCAAGGTCACCAGGAAATGCCTCAAACTGGTTCAAGGGCAACTAAATGTGGTCTTTTGTCAAAAAAAAAAAAAAAAATTGGCTTTGTGTTTATTCATTTCTTTTAAAGCAAACTCCAAAAGTTCATTAAACTTTTTGCTTACTTCAGATTGAAAATTTAAATTATTCTTAAAAACTTTATTACTATTCGCGTTTATACTATTGTCTTCCCAGTAATAATTGTGCAATTGATTATTTATTTCTTTGAGTCTTTTCTCTAATGTCTTCTTTTCAAATAATAATTTCTGCAAGAAATACTTTTTTCCTGATCTTTTTTTGTTAAACAATTTTTCTCTGCCTGAGTAATTTTCTTCCTTCATGGATTGTGTCTTAGTGGATACAATGACCGCTGTTAAGCTGGTCCAAGGAGAGCCGCTACTCAGCTGACTCAGGATTCACAAGTGTAGTCGTTGCTAAGCAGACCAAAGGATCAGGTTGCTACTGAGCAAACCTTAGGATATAGAATGACCGCTACTGAGCAGATCTAAGGAAAAGCCGCTAATAAGCTGACTTGTGAGGTATAGGATGCATAATCACTTTTACAAGTAACCTAAAGGAAAAGGTAGAAAATTCGTCAGCCAATGAAGAATTTAAAAAAAAAATGAAATAAAGTATATAAGTCTAAAATTATCTTAATAAATGTTCAAAAAAACTTCAATGAAAATCACTGTTACGCTCCTGGTTTGAAATAAATGAAAATTTTGCACTTTCAAATTGAAATAATACAATTAAGTAAAAATGTTCAAAAGGGCGAATTTATTATTTAAAACGCTGATTTTTATTTTAATAAAATGCAATAAATCTTATTTGTAATAAGCTAAAACCATTGAAATTGTAAAATTTCCCAAGATAATTTTATTGTCAAAAAAAATTATTTATTTAACTAAATTGGCCCTCTGATAATTTATTTATAATAATTTGTTAATTTTCATTGTTAAACATCATTAATATGTTGATTCTACATGAACTGTAATTTGAATTTCGCGCGCGTTCTATACTCGTCCAAAATGGCCGCTGTAGAGGTGCCAAGTCACTAGGCCTACACCACTATAGTCTCCCTAGTGCCGCGTCTAGTTCCACGCCTGTGCTGGTGTTTGCTCTGAACAAACACCAAGCGTCGGCTGCTACACGCTATGTATTACGCGTTTAACCTCCTCGCGCGTTGCGTATTTTTTTTATCGAAGTATCTTGTGTAAAACGCGTTATTTGTTGACGAAACCCTTAATCTGCGGATTCGCGAGTGTTTTCTCTATTCGTGTGTGTGTGTTTCAAGTTGTTTAGTTAATTAAAATCAAAGTTGTGAGTGAAAGTCTTCAAGGACCCGAGCCAGTGTATTATAAGCAGTGCAACCTGTTGCTTCTAGTCAGATGAGTACTTTGTTTATAATATTTTAATCGAAATTTTATCAATTTAGCACATGAGCAAGTTGCTTTGTGTAAATTGTATGTCTTTCTTACAGATGCCAGTAATTTTACACACCAGGCGAGTATATCCGGGGACTCCTTTTGTTTGCGAACCCCACTTTATTGGTATGTACACTCTTAAATCATTTGTTCTAATGTGGGTACAAAACAACGATTGTGAATGGCCTTACCTTTCTGTCGTCTACCATTCAATAAACTATATCATGTATTATATTATGTTTCTTTGGAAATGCTTATTAATATATTTATATATAGGCGCAGAGGGTCAAGTACGCTCTCCGGGTTTTATCACCTCTATCGAGCACCTGTGTCAGCTACGCCCTGGTTCGACTGTGGCAGATAGATGCCAATTCAGCTTTTCCTTGCTGGTCGACCAGATTTCGGTTAGTTTTCTGAGTGTATACAAATCCTATATATTTACACTTTGCATGTATAAAAAGAATTTTTGGCACGCTTATTTTAAATGGGCCCTTCCCTTTTTAATTGTATTCCAGTGCTATTCGCACATGCTTTAAATTTTTTAATAGGATTAAATTTCACTTAGATTATCACTGCTATTACAGAATAATTTTTTTGCTATATTCATTCTTCGACCTTCTTATTTTTTAATTAAATAATATTTAGAATGATTTAGACCTTTTGTGTATCAAGATATTTTTAACTCTCATTTTTCTTTTTAGCACACCATGATCTGCTTTTTGGCTTTTTCTTTTACCTAGCTTTTTGTTCGCGACTTCTTTTACAGTTTTTTCTATGACCCCCATCGACTGTTTGGTTCGTCATCTCCCCCTGGTGATGCGTCCGTTTCCTCGAGCGCCTGGAATCTGTTGCTAATTTCTACTTGGTACTTGATACATTCTACCCTGTCTCGCAATTTAATATCGAAGCTTTCTACTTTATTCGCTCGATTTCTATTTTGACTAGCTACCAATCTGGCTCTTAATTTGGCTACAACTAAAAAGTGATCCGAGTCGCTATCCGCCCCCTTACAGCTCTTACATCGAGAAAGTTTGTGTGGCATCTCTTATCAATAAGGAAATGATCGATTTGGTTTTGCGTGCTCTCGTCTGACGATGTCCACGTTACTTTGTATATATCCTTATGCTTAAAACACGTATTTTTGATTGCAAGGTCTTTTGCCGCCGCAAAATTTATGACCCTAATGCTGTTATCGTTGCTGGCCTCGTGCAGGCTTTCCTTTCCTATAGTATCTCTAAACATTTCTTCCCTCCCTATTTCCCCATAAGATGGGAATTGGTCTATTATCTGCTCTAGAGTTTCGTAATAAAGATCCTTAACCTCTTCCTCCTTGTCCTCCGTAGGACAGTGTACATTTACAACTACGTACCGATACGATTCCCCCTCGATAATAATATACGAGAGCCTGTCATTCACGAATTTGAAATTTCTTACCGAGTGTATGATGTTTTTATTAACGAGAAACCCGGTGCCTAGGAAATGTAAGCTCGCGCCCCGATACAAAAAGGTGAAGTTACCTGATGGTAGCAACCCGTCATCTGTCCACCGAATTTCCTGTATTGCAACCAAATCTAAGTTATACCTGTCAGCTTCCTTTATGATTTCCCGAAACGCGCCCGCTCTGTATAGACTACGAACATTACAGGTTCCTACCCTTAAGTCCCTATTTTTTTGTTTTTTTTGTTGTGCCATGATAGTAAGTTAAGCCCGCGCGTTTTGGATCCTGTTCCGATCGCAGGTGAGTCCACCGTGCTAGGGCTAATAACCCTCATACCTCCCTTGAGACTAAGTATGAGAGCTTTCCGACTTTGACGAGGAAAAAGTCAACTCGTCATCAGACACACTACTGCTTCATTCTCGCATCCTAATGCCCCCTACAAGGCAGCGCGCCTTCGCTGGCTTCGTTACCGCGCAATACCAGGTGGCGAATCATTCTACACATCCTCTTTCGGGGCAGTTGTCATCGCTCTGGCATCCTCCACGATACAGGATTTTTGGCTCATTTTTTGTAATGTATTATAGTAAAGGAGATAGCATATAGATGTAGCGTAGTCAGAGAGAGAGAAATAGAAAGTATGCAAACAAGATGAGAGATAATGTAAAGTGTTTTCTGTTGTGGTGCTTTCGTAGTGTTTCTAGATGAATGCATTCGCCAGTGTGGGCTCATCACACGCACGCCTGGTCCTATCGGCTGTCCGCGGCTGCTTATTCAATTTATTCGCAGCTAATCTCCTTCTCAGGGCCATTCCTCTATTCGCAACCTGAGGACGCGCTATGTAGTCGTGATAGGCACCCACCCGCCTGCTCGGGGCGACAACACCCAGGACCCGCTTAGGACAACGGTGTAGCAACAGAATCAGACATAAATAAGTATAAAAATTGTGCAGTTGGCTCTTGTTCAGTTTGACACAAACCAGCTAAGAATATATTTTTGAAACGAATGGTAGGCGGCAATTCGTTAAGATGCAATTGTAGTAGCCACAAACTTTTCTTTGCGCTTTCGAATAGTTGAGCACCGTCCGTGTTAAAATTGAAGGTCAAGACTTCAGGATCACTTTCTACAATTCTTTTATATAGCTCTGAATCACAAATGTCAAGCATAACGTTTTCACGTTTATTTAGCTTTTGTAGTTTGAATTCTCGCATCTCTTTTTGAATGTGAACTCTGTTAAGTAACATTTCTAACTGATATTGTATATCGAGAGATATAAAATAATCTAATGAATCATTGGAGTTTGGAATATTTTTTTGCATTTTGTACATGCTTTTGAAGTCGATGCACATTGGTATAGGGACATTTTGTGTACTTCAACATTACAAGTATCGCAGTAATAATATTTGATTGATTTATCGGATGATGGGGCAAAAGATTTTGACATTAAATACGTAGAATAATTCCAGCTTTTAAAGTCTAGACCAGCTAATCCCTTCGCAAATGCCAATAATGCAGACTCCATGTCTTTAGTTATATTGAATTTAATAGTAATACCTTTCATCATTAGCAATACATCAGAAACGCTTAATTTCGATGCACAAAACATAATGCGACCATCGTTAAAAAAATCAAAATTACTTGTGTCTTAAGTGTAAATATTTCTTCCTCGTCTGATTCTGAATCAGTATCAAGAATAATACGCTTCACAATATCATTATCGCAATTTTGATCAATTTCATTGCTATTTGGATCAGCATCTACCAGATCTATGGGAGTTTCATGCATCAATTCTTCGCTAACATTAAATGCATCTTCCTAATGGTGTGAGAACACATTAAGATCGCCTGATGCATGATTATTTTCAGCATTTCTAACTAAATTATTACTGAAGGAGATTTAATTCGTCATAGAATTCGACACTATAAAAAATATATAAATATTTATAATCATTGTACTTACTTCAGCATAAAATAGTCATAAAGAAAATAAATATAATTAATACATAAAATATAAATTTCATCCAAATTAATATGTTGTTTAATGTTTCATCCGTACGTATAACAACATGAACATTTAAAAACAATTGTCGACTAACAACAGTACTAATTCCAATCATAGTTAGCATTTCTTTACTGAACCTAAACTAAAGGTGACTTCAGTGGCAAGCAATTTCATTGTATCAAAGAATGAATATTATCGTGATGGTAGTATTCGTCGTGGCGTACTTTGCACTTTTATATGCCAGCACATCGCTATCATACTCGTTGATATTTTAGACAGATGATAGCAATTTAGACATTGAATAATAATAAAATGAATTTGAGAGAAAAATTAAAAATGTTTTTAAAGAATCATGACATATGTAATCTTCAAATATTTCTTTTTATTTATATTATAAAATATTTTCCTGGTACAAAAATTACTGATACATTAGTGTACAGGAAAGTCTTATAGTATGGAACGTCTTTCATTTGCATAGTATGAAACACCTGTTTGTCGTCCAGTATGGAACACCAGTTTACGCATCTTTCCATTATAACCTTTCTCAAAATCAAATTTTTAATTTGTCTGGAACTGTTCACCTAACTTTATGAAGATGGTTTCAGATATATCAGATATATGCAAAAAAATCACCGGAAGAGAAAATAAATAATAGAAGGTAATGAATTAAGAATCATCTCAAATGTTCATAGATTCTGCGTTACGTCCTGAGCACTGATTTAAAATCAATATTCAGAGCGTACCAATATAGCCTAGTGGGTAGGCTCTATATGTTTAATGAATACGCGTCTTTATCAAAAATGAATTATTAGGAATAAGTTAGACTTACCTTTCGTTGACTCTCACCAACTGATCACACGTACCGCTTAGGAATGCGCTCGTTTAGAGAGGAGTTTTTGTAAATAACTTTGAGAACACGGAATTTAGCGTAAAATAACAAGTGAATGATTTTATTTCGTATGAATGTTATTCGTTACGTATTTAGTAAACGATAACGAATCCAGAATCAATTTGAATATAATTAAAATATGCTTCGCTACGTAGCAGCTTTCACAATAATTTTCACCAATTGTCGAACCGGAGTGTACGGAGTTCTGAAATTGAACTGATGGTAACTGCAAATGCAAGAGTTTATATAACTGTGCATTAACGTAGGATATTTTCAAACATTTCAAAAACTGTATACAATATTTTCTTAAAAATAGCAAAGTTAATCAACAATGGAAAGTAGCGCTCGCTTACTATGTCACAATGTGCTGAGTATGAGCTTTGTTGGTCAACGCTTGCTGACCTACATATACATTGAAAATTCTTTAGTTTAGATTTCTGATTTTCGTTAATTAAATGTATGATCTCAATTAAAAAACCAAAATATAAAAGGTTACGTCAAACGACGTTATACTGCGATTATTGATTAAAAACGAGACTTATTATTGATATAATTTAGAAAAATATTTTTTAGCGTTGTATTTTTGATAAATATGATATATTTTAACTTATAATGATGTTACGAATTATTTGAAGCTAAATATCCTATGAAAATACCAGGTGTTCCATACTAGGGTCACGAAAATTGTTGTGGTCATAAAAGACCATACAAATAAGAACACTTTTTTTTTATTTTCAGTTTGCGCAACTCTATCAAAAGTTGCGGACAAAATTGCTATGGTGTTCCATACTTTTATTTTTTGTTTATCCGTGGCATAAGCAGTCCATTTTAGCATCGTACAGCTATCCGAGCGTAGCGACAGCGCTAACTGCAGGATCCAATAATGGACTATTTATTGCAGTAATAATTCGACTATTGATTGTTAATAGGTTTAAATTATTTTCAATACATTGTAAACCTTTTCAAATTAGTATCAAACTTCCTTAAAAAAGCTTCGCAATCTTAATTAAAGCAAGAAATATCAGATATTTTGCGTCTAAGAATGTGAGAAACTGAAAACAAAATGAGTATCTAGGAAAAGAAACGAATTATATCAACTGAAATATAATAAGGGATCATCTTAAAAATGCAATTATTACAAATAATAAAAAACAGGATTGTAGCTTAACTTACATTCCTTTAAAACAAAATGCAAATTCAAAGGTGCTTTCTTTTAACCGAATAATCAGACGACGAATAAAGGTCGTTCAAGATGAAGCAATCAATTCTTTTAAGGGAGTTCCACCGGTAAAAGATCAACGGTTCAGAATTTGATGAAATTTGGTGTGCAGGTAGATTTTACTATAAAAAGCACGTGGTTACATTTTGGTAAAGATTTGGAGCCTTAGACAAAGTTATAATCATTTAAAGTTGCACAAACCCGTACATTTTGCTTTAAGTCCTATTTGTATAAAAGTGACGGTTCAGAATTAATTCAAATTTTGTAGAACGTTAGTTAAACAACTAAAGAATAATTTGAGTACTTGTAAAAAATGGTTTGGAGCCTGTAAGCGTAGCGATAAACAAATAAATGTTCTAAAATGTATACTTGACCTTAAAAAAATGAGTCAAATCAGCTTCTGTCGGAAACTTTTTATTTATAATTATAATAAGTAGAATCGCCTAATGTGAATGTAAAATCATTATTTGTTGTATCTTGACTTATCCAATCTTTATTATTAATTATATACCACAAATTTAAGAAATAAAACGTCGACTTTGCTTTGACTAGCTACCTACCAGTAGAACTACCTTAAGAAGGATTCTATACTGAAGCCACCTTTCAGAAGCATTGCTATGCATAAATACTATGTATGATGCCAAAGATCCACTGTACGATTTAAACAAAAATATCAATTTTGTATTATGTTTGTAACAAAAAAGTATTGAAACTTACAATTTTTTCATTGGTATGCTTTAATACGATGATTTGCCATCGATTATGTGTCCATCGACTGACTTTACGACGATCATACCCTGGTAAAACTAACTTATTTAATCCGATACGAAAACTAATAAGTTTTAATTGGAAATTTTAATCGTAAATTATCAAATAAAAACCAATTAAATTAACCAAAATTTATTAAATCTTATTATAAAATTTAGTCGGATTGAATCAGATTTAATCAGTTGTATTTGTTAATAAAAATATAATTTTTTTTCAAAATACAGCTGACTAAATCCGATTAAGACTGACTTGATTTTATAATGAGATTAAATAAATTTTAATCGATTAAATGGGTTTTAATTTAATAATTTCCGATTAAGATTTCCAATTAAAACATATTAGGTTTCGAATCAGATTTAATAAGTTATTTTTATCAGGGTACGTACGAATTAAATGTAATTCATACGATTTTTTTAAATTTTCTTCCATAATAGTTTTCATATGAATTTTGTAATAATTTTTTACAAATTAATATATGTTGTCTTAATATTTTCTTATAATTGTTTGAATACTAGTATAATGAAGTTATAAAAATCATTGCACAGCTTGAAAGAGTGAAAGACTCAACATATGTTGTATAAGTATATATCTGTAAAAGTGAATACAAGATTAACCATACTATTAAACTTTTAAATTATTAATTGGGATATTTTGCTTTAAAAGAAACATACCTCCCACAACATTGTTTCTAAATTATAATTAAGTTAGATATATTAAAGAAAACTATCAGCTACAAAATTTATTGTTATTAGAAACATATGCTTTAATTATTATGACCGAGTACAAAATAAAGAAACTGATGGGTCAAATAATAGCTGTATAACATTTTGAGGCATTGGTTATACGGTTATCAATCATATGAACCAACGATTAACAAACAGTTCAGTAGAACCATACCGACATTTGAGGTTATAATAACTTTAAAGATTTGCCAAACAATTAAGAGTGCTCTATACCCTAGTGCTGCCATCTAGTCTACATTTTTGATTATTTGCATACATTTTTAATATTCACGGTCCTTAAAAACATAAAAACGAAGTTTCCCCACGTGTACTGACTATTTAAGATTATGTTTAAAAAAAAATTATTTGGATATTTGCAATAATAAAATTATAAAACGTCGAGAAAAATTGTAAGTTTGGTGGCAGAATTTTTTAACCCACCACCAAACTTACAATTTTTCTCGACGTCTTATAATTTTATTATTGCAAATATCCAAATAATTTTTTTTTAAACATAATCTTAAATAGTCAGTGCACGTGGGGAAACTTTGTTTTTATATTTTTAAGCACCGTGAATATTAAAAGTTTATGCAAATAAGAAAAACTGTAGACTAGAGGGCGCTTTTAGGGTACAGAGCACTCTTAATGCAAAATTACATATGTCGTTTGTCAAAATAGGTATTTTTTTAATAATCATTAAATATGTGATTCATTACTGTAATTCATTAGGTAAATGACGTGGATACAATCTCGATGAATGTCTAGCAAGTGTGTTTCAAAGCATTTGATGTCGAAGTGTCAAAATTAACCCCATTTTTACCCCAAAATTTTTCACGTTGTCTTTTATTGAAAGAATTAAAGGACAAGAAGTATTTTAATTCAACACTATTTGAAACCTTTGGCCAACTCCTTGCGATTTGGGTGACTAATACCTATTTAATGTAACGTAATTTTTTTGTTAAATATTGACAAACAATTATAAAATTGAAACGAAAACTCACGAAATAAAAATAAATTTAAATAATGTTTCTTTTTGTAATATTTGTGGTAAGGGTGTGCGAGACGACGAGACAAATAGAGAAATCTCGATCTCGTCTCGGGCCGAGATCTCGTCTTTGACGGAAATCTCGTCTCAAAAATAGAGATTTTATTTTATTTTTAAAAACATTTTTAGATTGGATAGGTTCCTTGCATAATTTGCTGTATTCTGTCTGCTATTATACAGTGCAACGTTATCTGGGAGATCCAGCAACACAAGCCAGTAACGAAAGATTTTTTCTTATAAGTGAACATTCGTCGCTTCATAACAACAGTAGCACAGTTCAAATTTCTTACGAAGACTAGTACAATTCATACTGAAAGAATGAATAATGATTCATAATGAAAGAATTTTACGTTATTTGGTGGGGGGGGGCAAGGGGGGGGGGGTCGGTGGGGGGGAGTTTTGCCAAAATGACTATGTAATATAGGAAGATATATATTATCTCATAAAAATTGTTGAAGTCTTCATAAAAACACTTTTTAAAAAGTAAAACTAGGCAAGTATGGCATTTCTATTTGTTATACCAATAAAATTACTGAAATCGTTCTGGATAGAATCATCCATTTTAATTTTATTGCTTAAACTACTACACATATACTGACCAGTTGTTTCAAATGATTTTTTATCTGATGTAACCTTTTTTTGTTATAAATTATTCTAAATAGATAATTCATTATTTCTATGAAACAACTGGTCAGTATGCTTGTAGTAGTTTAAGCAATAAAATTAAAATGGTTGATTCTATCCAAAACGATTTCAGTAATTTTATTGGTATAGCAAACACAAATGCCATACATGCCTGGTTTTACTTTTTTAATTTATAGTACATAGCGATATGTGTAATCTAAGAGGCACTTTATTACACGACGCATAGTTTGTGTAATAGAATGCCAACTTAGGTTATAAATATTGTATACTATTTTATAGCTTCTGCCTGCTACAAGTCCACCACGTCACACCTATCCGTGACATAAGCAGTCCTTTGCTGCACCGTAAGGCGATAAAGCACGCTGCAATAAAATAGGTCACGGATAGACGTGACATAAACGCTGAATTAAGTCACGCAGTGCTATAAATAATTATTTGTCATGCGGATAATCTATTGAAAGTTTAATGGACAAGGTTCACCCAAATACCCTCGGGTAAGGGTGCTCCGGGGTCTTAAGCATGTACCAAGCTCTCTAACTTCCTCGCAGTAATAGATGTCCACAACCCCCGGGCCAGGAGACGGTTGGCTAATAGAGACGGGTTTTCGAAAGCGTATAATGGGTACCAAAGGGTGCGCCTGTTCGCTCCCAACGGAGCGTTGGGCGTCTTGAGTCTGCAAATACATAGCAGTTATCACACCCGAGGCCAAACTTGCACCAAAAGACGAGTCAAGAGTCGATTTAAGGACGGAAGAGCGCAAGCTCCTCTAAAAAGGTCTTGTCAAGTACAAGCCTTTTCGAACGCGATTCCCCTAGCTGTTCTCAGCTCCTGGGGTCTTGAATTGTCTAGTCCAAAAGCCTTGAACATTTATTGATATGGCTACACGGTAAGGATCCGCCGTGTTTTTGAGAAAATGTGTGAAGATGTTTCGAAGCGTTTGAGGGACTAAGCTTGACCTAACATGTTGGTGGCGGCGGTTTTGTACTTGTCCAGCTTGCTGGGCTATATCGGGGCTGTAATAGATAGGGCTATTAAACTTAACCTAGACGAAGGTATCTTCCACTCTCAGGGGAACACAAATCCGAAAGGAGGCGGGTTTCCAAATACTCAGAGCGTAGCCGTTTTGCCATTAGTGGGTACTGGCCAGGACTCGCCTGGTCAGACTGGAGAGTCCCAAGGATGGGAGCCGCTAGGAAGCGCCGAATACCTCTATACGTGAAATGTTGGAACACAGCTGCTCAAAACTTCGATGAATATTGACATTATTACATAATGGACGGGACATGAAAGATCTCCGGGGTTGGGACCGGGGGTTATAAAGCGAGCCATGTATTGCATAAAAGGCTTAACCTATACTGCATTGTCACGAGTCGCGTTACGGCGCAATGGCTCTAAAGTAACACACATCGAAGAAGCATAAATTCAAAAGTTCGAAAGCGGATTGCTGATTGCTGATGGCGGACCGTATGGTTCACTTCGGATAATTCATGGCCTCTAACAAGGGGAGGACTCGTCTGAACCTTATAGAGACTAGGTCACAGTGTCTTTACGCCGATATTTTGGGGGGTTAGGAATTTACACGCTTATTCTTAGTTCGAATTTCGCGCCGCTGTGCGCTCTCCTTCGCGAAGTCGCGCGGTGCGCGCATGCGTCTATGCGCGCGCCGCCGGCTCGAGAAGGAGACCGACGGGCCCGCGCGCGTTTTTTAGCACGTGTGTCACACTTGAATGGACTGCCAAGCGACTCGCACGTTCAGCATCCGTCAAGTTTTCTTTATTTCAAAAGGTCTATTTTCTATCGCGACTTTGTACAGGTGGATCAATATTTTGTTCTTTTCAGAGCGAACATTGTTCACCTCGTGATAATTTGAGACGCGATTACCGGCGACTCTCGCGACCGCGTTCGTGGTGTGTTGTGTGCGTTTGTGCGTGCCTTGAGGCCTTAGTTTAAGGATTGTTGGCGAAGGTGTCCACGTGCTGGACGTGACTCCTTCAGGGCGAGCGAGCAGCGGCAACACTCCTTGTTGCCCAGGTGCCAAGCGTCTGGATTCTCGAGACGTCGAGACGCGCTTGGCAGCGGTTGCGGACCGCCTTCTCACTCCCCAGGCCCGGCTTAGCAGATCACCAGGACTCGGCGAGAAGCTGCGGCGGTGTACAATCTCGGGCGACTCAGCGTCCTCCTGGCGACGGCGTTCGAGATCGCGGCGATTGCGCGGGCTACGAAAGCCCATTAGGTAAGAGAGATCTCTCTGCGTGCGTTAAGGTACCTCGCGTTGGCGTGCGTTAATTTATTTGCGTATTCTCATTCTCTTCTAGAATCTCTTTCTCTTCTTTTATTTGTATAATTTCTTCTTCTTATTTAAATAAAGATTCAACTTGCTGCGGCTTTTCCCCCTATCCCGTGAGGGTTTTTACGCCGTAGCAAGTACGTTTTTTTTTTATCGCGAATAATTTGTTTGTAATTCGACAAACCCGTCACTCACTCAACCCTTTCCTTTCCGGAACTCACTTTGAGTTTTATCCTTATTTTAGATTATTGTTCACAGTGCTTTGTAGAGGAAAGCACGAAGGGTCACCAAGTAACTCCAAAGTGTACAGCTCTTCGAAGAGGACTGCCATAAATGATCTTGCTTAGTAGGAGTCAAGACGCGAGGAACGCGCCTCACAATTCTAACTCCGAAAGGGAAAGTCACACTTTGAAATCACATGCTTAGTAGGAAGGTACGGAAACCCATCTGAGCTCGCTCAAAGGGTGTGCCCACCGAAAGGGATGTTCCATTGTGTTTAGTAAGGAAAAGGACGAAACCGCAAGGTCACCGTCCCTAACCTGGAAGACACATAGTCTCTTATCTCGAAAGCGAAACCAAATCGAAAGCGAATCGAATCGAAAGCGAAACTCACAATTGAATGCTGAAAGGCCCAAGTACGCGAGTGCTAGGGGCTCCCAATCCACTGACAGTGGGACTTGGAAGGTGTATCACCCTTGCAGCTATGGAAAGCAATCAAGCGGCATGTATGCAAATATGTAAATAAATATGTAAATATGCGATGTCTGTAGATGCGCGGATGGATGGGACGGGCGGTTCTAACTCTGTTTTAACTATACGTGTCATCCGCAGGCATCTGCAAAAAGTAGTCATAAGTTGTTTGCTCGTTCGAAAGCGAGAGATCATGTACCTAATAACGAGCGGCTTGGCCGAGCTAGTCGTAATAATAATAATAATAATAGTAATAATAATAATAATAATAATAATAATAATAAGAGTTAATAACACAAAGTGCAAGGATCTTACATGGCCTAGAGGGAGGTCAGGCTTGGAAAATAGCAGGCTAATAATAATAATCAAATTGTAAATAAAAGAGCTGTGACACTAGATGTCGCAGAATGGAACTGAACAAGCAAGATATCCACCAAAACTTCACTAGCACTCAAACTCTCAATCTCTCTCTCTCTCTCCCTCTCAAGCTCGAAGCCACGCACGCATAACGCTCAAAAAGTCAAAAGAAAAGTCAAAGCATAAAATAAAACTTAAGGTGTAGAATAAAAACTTAGGTTTTGCCTACACGTACAAGATCCAAACCATGAAGAGCATACCTCAGCTAAAGGTGCCGGTTCTGATCCTGCAAAGGATAGACACTGACGCCGAGCAAAGGCAGCTCTACAGCAACAGTGACAATGACAGGCCGTTGCCCCGTAAGAGGCAGCGGTCACAAAGTGATTCTCCGGAATCACGAGGACCTGTAAAGAGACGCGCGCTTGTGAAGACGACCGACCAGAGGGTATGTAAGAAGCACGCCTAATGACCGTACTGGAAGTTTTAAATTGCGAATCCTTCAGCTGTACATGGGTCGTGCAAAAACGGTGACCGATGAAGTTCGAAAGACCATGGCAGATCTAAATATTGACGTAGCCTTGCTCCAAGAACCGTATGTCTTTCGAAAGCAAATAACGGGACTTGGAAGCAACGTCGGAGTGATCAGGGGGGATAAGCCTGAGGAGAGTATTGAAGCCATCACACTCCATGCTCCCGGCGATCTCACAATCACAAAGATTACAAGCTTATGCGCTAGTTACTGCATTTGCACACAGGTCTGCGGAGCTTTTGGAGAAGTATTCCTCATAAGTCTTTACTGTCAATTCAAGGATGATATTGAAAAATATCTAGAACAACTCGGGACAGCGCTGAGCCAACTAAAGAGGAAAGAGACAAACTCGGAAAAATCCTTGAATACTTCATTCTCTCGAATGATCTTATCGTTGTGAACAAACCTGGAGGACTCTCAACTTGCCGAACAGCGAGGGGGGAGACTAACGTGGATGTTACTTTAGTGACTCCAAACCTCCAAGGCTATGTTACCAGCTGGACTGTGGAAGGCTGGACAATGAGCGATCACAGGCCACAAATTATGGAGCTCGATTTTTGTAGCCAAGTAGACAGAGTATCGAGGGTCCTTGATTAAAGATTCAATGTCCTCAAGGCTGACTGGGAGAGCTTCGACCGAGCTCTCCAGACTGAGAAGGTGAGACTAAGTCAGATTGTGATAGAGAGTGCAGAAGACATAGAACGCTTAGCTTTTGAAGTCGAAAATGCAAACTGTCGAGCATGTAACTTGTATACCCCCAAGAAACCGGCTATGCTAAAGCCACAAACTTGGTGGGATGCTGAACTGATAAACCTCGGGAGGAGTGTAGATGAATTTGAAAGAGCATGCACTCATGCCAAGAGAAAAATCAGCGGGCCACCTTCAGTTAGAAGACGAGGACTCCAAAAATGCAAGCGTCTGAAAAAGAGAGCAATGAAGATATACAAAGAGAGGATAACGGCCGCTAAAAAGCACAGCTATAGAGAATTTGTAACCCGAGAAGGTGCAAGAAATATATGGGGATACCCTGGGAAACGCATCGCAGGGTAAAATCAGAGTATCTAGAGCGGTAAACACAATAGTGAGTAAAAACGGTTCAGTGACTGAGAATTGGAAGGAAACCTGCACAGAGATTCTGAATGGCTTAGTACCGGATGACACAAGCTTAGAGACTAAAGAACAGTTCGAAATAAGAGCCAAAGCAGCGGAATCATCTGTTCATCCGAATGCTGAGATGTTCTCCTTATCTGAAGTCCAAAAAGCAATAGCTGCCAATAAAAACGGCATGAGTTAGGGAACAGACAGAATAGAATCAGAGGTTCTGAAAAGGGCGGTTCCAAATTACTCAGAAATAAGGAGACTATACAATGGATGCCTTGAACATGGGGTCTGTCCAAAAAGGTGGAAGGAGGGTATGTTGATAACGTTAATAAAATCTCCAGATAAGGACGAGGCTTGCGTAAAATCATACCGACCGATCTGTTTACTACCAATTATGGGAAAAACACTCGAGAGGCTGTTGATAGAGCGAATAAAACCGATGATTCACCATGGCGAATACACCTCTGAAAATCAGTATGGCTTTAGGCCAGAACGATCGACAGAGGATGCTATAGTAAGACTAAGACACTTAGTCCAAGAATCAGGAGATTTTAGATACGTGTTGGCAATGCCTCTGGACATCTCAGGTGCTTTCGATAACCTATGCTGGCCTGGACTCTTGGAAAATCTTAAATCAAGAGGGTGCCCGTCGAACGTGCATAAGGTAATTCAGAGCTACCTTACGGATAGAAAGGTATGTTGCAAAACTGCCTTTTGTGAAGTAAGGAAAGATGTAACTAAGGGTTGCCCCCAAGGCTCGATCTTTGGGCTCCCAGGATAGAACCTCGTCTTTGATGGTCTCCTGAGGACCCTGGAAAAGGCAAACTACGAGGTCTTAGCGTACGCTGATGACATCATGATTGTCATCAGGAGTAACAGCCGAAGAGGGCTTTCAAGTTCAGGGCAGGAAGCCATCGACATAACACAAAAATGGCTATATAAGCATAAGTTAAGCCTATCAGTTTCAAAGTGTGGAATGATCCTCCTTAAAGGTACACTAAACAAAGGGACTCTTCCGGTTCTAACACTGGAAGGAAAGGACTTAAAACTTCTGAGAGAGATAGACTATTTAGGAGTGAGAATAACCGAAAGGCTTAGGTTCTCCTCTCACATAGAAAACCTCTCAGTCAAAAATCAAAATGCAACCAGGGAGATGGCAAATGTGGCAAGATCAACATGATGATGAATGATCAAAGCATATAAGACTGTCTCGCACGAAGTAACGCATGTGATAGCAGCCGTCCTTCCAATTGATTTGGAAATGGACAAAAGGGTAGCTCACTGTAACATAAGGAAGAGAAGGGCGCTTCAATATCCGAGGAGTGCAAGTGAGTGGTGAAGACATAAAGTCAGGCAGGGTCCATACGCTGGAGGCCAAGCGGCAAATTAAGAACGCGCTCATGGACGAATGGCAACAAAGGTAACACGTCGACTAAAGGTCGAACTACTTACGAGTTCTTCAACTCAATTAGGGACAGAGTAAAAACAGAATGGTTGAGGCCGGACCACTTCACAACGCAGTTCATTAGTGGACATGGATCTTTTAAGACTTACCTGTATTTGAATGGGCTAAGCGAAAATCCAGATTATGAATGCGGAGCCGAGCAGACGCCGAAACACATTCTCTTCGAATGTCCAGAGTTCGAGAAAATCAGAGGAACGCTAAAGCAAGAAGACACAAAGAAAGGTCACACGTGGCCCTGTGAACTCCCAGTCCTGGTCTCCGAAAAAGCAATCTATAGAACGCTAGCAAGCTTTGCAAGGAGCTACATAAATAAGGATGAGCCGGAGCAGACATAGGGAGGCTGAGCCTGAATTCTTCAGGCGGAGGTGGTAGCGAATACTAGAAAGAGCGCTGAAGGAGAAAAGTCTCCTGCTGAAGTGCCCAAAGGAGATCGGAAGGCAAGTGCAACCTAACCGAACTCTCCAGAGTCTCTGGAGCGTCTGGTAGAGGTCGAACCAGGATCAAGTGGTTAGTACGGCAACGGAAGGCGACAGATCATGGGGAAGCCACTAACCACTGGTGGGATAAAGAGGCGAAGAGTGCTTGTAGCGAGTACCACCGGACTAGGAGACAGGAGCAGCGGGCAAGGAAGAAATACTATAAGACCAGAAAAGGTCAGGAAATAGTAGATGCCTGCCAGCAAGAAATGCAGGATGCGAACCGGAAACTTAAGAAGATAATCCGCATCAGTAAACGTCGGTGCCCCAAAGAATTACAGGACGAGATTGACCAGGATCCCTGGGGTCGACCGTATAAAATAGTAATGAAGAAGATTAAGGGAAGCTATATTCCCTCTCCCAAGTGCCTGGAATTATTACACCGGGCCGTGGTCACGCTGTTCCCCAGGCAAATGAAAGTGCCGTGCGTTATTGAACCAGGAATGAATGAGGAAGTCATTTCTCAAATCACGACCGAGGAGCTTCTAGCTGCCTGCAGAAGGGTAGGAAACAAAAAAGTTCCGGTCCCGGATGGATACCCAATGTGGCATTGAAGGATACTATCTACGCCCAGTCAGAGGTATTCTTAGACTTGTACAACTTATGTCTCGAGGAAAGGATATTTCTTTCCAACTGGAAGAACCAGCGCTTGGTGCTGTTGCCAAAAGGAAAGAAGCCACCTGATGATTCAGCGTCATACAGACCACTCTGCATGCTGGACACACCGGGAAAGATCCTAGAACGCATAATCTGCGTCAGAATGAATGCGTTCTACCCTGGACGCAGTTGGCCTGGTAATTGATGGACAACATGATCGATGTGGCCACAGTGGTCAGTAGTAACCTTCCATTCCGCGTTGGTCCCCCTACGTTTGGCATTAGTCGTGACAAAGCAGCGCCCACTTTTGCTGCTCTATCGCTCACCATCTCTAAATGCTGCTTGAAAGTCAGTCTTGCATCAAAGGTAATACCTAAATACTTAATAGTTGGTTGAGAGACAATCTCATGTCCATCCACCGTCAGTGCTATCGTCTTCAATTTCTTCCTGTTGGAAATTAAGAGCGCTTCCGTCTTGTGGCTAGCTAGTTCCAGATCTGTTTCTGTTAGCCAATCGTAAATTATATGGATCGCCATTTGAGGATCCGCCTTCATCTTCCTCAAGATGTCGGCGTAAGACTTCCCTTTCGCTGCCTTTATAATAAGGACGACCGGCCCGGTTGGTCTTGCCCGTCGCGATCTCTTATTTCTGGTGCCATTTTGGTTTAAGGTACCAGTGCCACCTTTGTCGTCTTTCTTATTCTTCTTTTTCTTCGCCTTCCTAGTTTCGATCACCTGCCAAGATGGCTTCATGCTTGAGGTCGGCGGTGGGGGCTGAGACGTTGCTTCCCTCCTTGCCTTCTCTTTGGTCGCCCTATCCTCCTGCGGTGATGTTCTCATACGCTTGTTCGGCGTCTGCTCCATCTGCCTTTGAATAAAGGACGGAGAGGTTTGGCTCTTTCGATCCTTGCTATTTTTAATATTTGAAGGAGTACCTGTTTTGGTCTTCATAAAATCCTTCAGTGCTCTGTTAGTAGACTTTTCCATAGTCTTTAACTCCGTGTGGATGTTTTTCTTTTCCAAGATAAACGCCACCAGAGCTTCAACCTTCTCCTGGAGGGACCTTAACGATCGAGTCTCTTTGTCCTTCTCGCCATTTTTATGTTCACCGATCTCCATACTTCCATCTCCATGAATCACATGGACAATGGGGGACAGATGAGTTATCAACGCTACGCCTGAAGCGCTTTCCAGGCAGTTATTACTGCCTAGTTTCACTCCCTGCTCGTTTACCAGGCTGTTGTTGCTGCCTGGTTTCTGGGTTGGGAACCCAGTTTCATTGATACTTTTTAGGGTATCCGAAATCGCTATATTTGTTCTTATTGGTGACCTTATCATATTATATTTTCGCCCTTTTCTCTTCTCTCACCTACTTTCCACTCGGATTTTACTCGAAATTTGGCCTCGCTGATGTGTATTCTGACCTCGTGCCCCAGCGCAAGTCGTCCTCATAAAGCATCCAGAGGAGGGTAGCGAGGCCCACTTTCTGACCATGATGGGGCCCTGTCCGGGCGCCACCCGGCACCGCCATAGCCATCAGGATTTTCGCCGGTTGATAGAGCAGCTAGATTTCACATCCTTCACTCTTAACAATCGATATTAAGTCGCTTTGCGGCAAGCAGCGTGTTTAAACTGATTTTTGATTGGCTCTTGATCCGCGGGAGATATTTTATTTTTCTCCTACACTCTGTAGGCAGCCCTATATGTCTACAGTGAGCACTCCTCTATCCGCCACCCGAGGACGCGCCACATGGGGGTACAGTCTCCCCCCTCGTATGTGTGTGTGTGTGTGCGAGCGCGTGCGTGTGTGAGTGCTTGTAATTTTGGGAGTGTTGTGTGTTCGATGGGCTCTTGGGTGCAGACAATGGACGACGAATACAGAGATAACGACCACATCGAAAGAAGCGAGCAAAAGCCTTACACCCCCCCGCGAAGTATTGCTTGAAGGTAGTTAAGGGGCACGGAAGATGAAGCCAGTTGCGCGTTTACTAAGGGTCGGTAAAGGCAAAAGGGGAGCGTTTCGGATTTTGGTTAGGGAAACAACATAGCCAAAAAACGAATGGGTTTAGTCGGTGAAAGTCCGACACACGACTGGCATTGGGGATAGGGCTGTCACGACGACCCCATCAACAATGTCATGTTATGGTCTTTAAAAGATTTGCCTTAATACCTCTTTCTCCAAGAGAAAATAAAAAACATATTAACATATAAAGACGAACATATACATGTGCAACTTAGCCGCGTAATATGACATAGGACGTTATATACGCTCTAAATCGACGGATATTAAAGGCGTATAGTATTAAATTTATAATCTTTAAAAATGTACGTATCAGATATAAAACGTCTCGCGTGCAAGCTTCTTTTCAAAATCTTTTCTAAAACAGGTTTCGATTCGTCGTTTACTTTAGTTATAAACAATGTACACACCCTGCTAAAATTGATCAATTAAAAACGATTGAAATTTTAAATCTTAATTAGTTTTAATACGGAATTGTCGAATTAAAACCAATGATTACGATTGAAACCATTATAAAAAACGAAAACCGTAAGTGGTTCGATTAAATACAATTAAAAACGATTAATTTTTATAAGTGGTTTAAATCGTATCAATCGTTTTTAATTGGACAATTACGGGTCACAATTCCGTATTGAAACCGATCAAGGTTTTAATTGGACACACACAGGCGCGCACGCACATGCTGGTGTGAGTGTACGTGTGGCCGAACATTTTACCATTATCAACCATGTTAAAAATAAAATTGATCGCTCTGATATATGAAAAATATTGATGTACCATACTATGTTTCATTTTCAAAAATTCAATGCGAAAAAATCAATATTAACAAATAAGTGTTTGCGATTTGTTTGTAATTGTTTGCATAAACTAAAGAAGGACAACTTTATAATCATGAATACCTTTGAAAATAGCTAATTAAAATGTTTCTGTTGAAAAAGAAATGCATGTAATTTATAGATACAGATAGGGATGTATAGATACAGATAGGAGGATTGTATATTACAGCTTCACAAAATGCCAAAAAATATGCCGACTTCACTTTTCAGAATCATAAATTGGCTTCCCGGACAAGAGTGAAACAAAAGACTCTAAAACGGGATGAAAGTAGATGTATTTCTCAAACATTGCTGCTCCCACAAAAATATTTTTTTTTGTGTGAAGCGTACTATTTCGCAACAGTAGTCAAATAATAATTTAGGTTACCTAGAAAGAAATGTGGTATTTTCTGCGTAGGATTGCGAATAGTACATTACATTTCAAACGTAAATTTTGAAAATGTAACGAAACCAAACTATAAACTGTTAGAAACTGTGACAAAACATAGTAAAGCGCTATTCATACTGATAAACTTACAAAATCTGATAAAACATGATAAAAATCCGATAATCATGAATAACTACACTAAAAAACTGTTCTCTTGGATCAAAAGAAAATAATCTTAATTTAGAACCCAAAATTAAAATCATTTTGAAGTAAAGGGATTCCATTTCATTAAAATGGATTCCTTTTGATTCAATAGAAATCCTTTTGCCACAAAATATTTGTAGAAAAAAATTTTTTTTAAAGCAAACAACTTTTAGTGAATTGAAAGGAGTCTTTTTGAATCAAATGGAATCTTTTTACTTTAAAATGATCTTAATTTTGGGTCACAAATTAAGATTATTTCCTCTTGATCTAAGAGGACAGTTTTTTTAGTGTATACGTACTGATAAACTGTTACAAAATCTAATAAAATACGATAAAATTTCATGAGTAACTAAAATCTGATAAATCATGATAATTGACAAAGAAACTGAATTTTGACCAATCAACTATGATGCAACTGCAAAGGACAATTGTTAAGTACTGTAAAGTGGCATAAACTGTAATTAAATTGAATCATATGTAATCTAGAAACTTGTGTAAATTACGTTAAATAGAAAAAAAATATTCACACCTACTTGAATACGACGGAACTCTATATTTTGTCCTCGTCGAGAGCAATGCGCTATTTCGCACTAAGTATGGAGAATGCCCCACCTTAATTTTCCACATTATGCGGCTCAACATTACTGTTTGTAATTAATATTTTAATCATTTAAATAATTTTGGTTTTAAATTTGATGTTAGCACCCTTCTTGATAATGCGCTTTTATTTACAAATTTAAAAAGAAACTTTTAACTGAAATTTTCCAACAAAAATGAAAGCTAAAAATTGGGTGTTTTCTCGGCAAAGCGAAACGGGGCGTTTATTTTTAAAGCGAATTAGGGCGTTCCGATTAAACATGATAAAAATCTGAGAAATGCTGTTACAATATCTTATAAAATACGATAAAATTTCATTAGTAACTTAAAAATCCCATAAAATATGATAAAAATCCGATAATCATGAGTAACTATACGCACTGATAAACTGTTCCAAAATCTAATAAAATACGATGAAATTTTATGAGTAACTGAAAAATTTGATAAAACATAATCGACAAAGAAACTGAATTTTGAACATTCAGCTATGATGCAACTGCAAAGAAGAATTCTTCAGTACCGTAAGGTTTTAGAAACTGTTATTAATTTGTGAAGCATACTATTATTTCGTGTAAAGCCTATCATTACAATAGTCAAATCTTAACCCGTTAAGCCCGAGAATGCCCCTTCCGGTACACCGCTCTTTCGGCAATTATAACTCATGCAATTCAACGTATAAAAAATTGAAAGATATAATATTTTGAAGCTTAAGATCTCTCCTTTCCAATTATGTGCAGAAAAATACGATAAAAAGTTGTTAATCATTCAAAAATATTGTTTAAATAAAAAAAAACATGATTTAAAAAAAATTTTTTTTTATAAAATCGAGATTCCCGAATGGTTCTCGGTTTGCAATCCACTCGGAACCTTAATAACTGGTGGCATAAATATCTAAGCTTTCGAAATATATAGTTTTCAGATCGATTTTTCATCTTCATGTGTTCAAAATGGCGTGTTAATGACTATATTTTTGCCAAGACATCCATGAATTTTTTTCTTGAAAAGTATGGACTTTTCGAGAAACTCATAAAAAAGGAAAAGTTCTTAGAATGATTCATAGAATACATCTGAATTTTTTCAACAAGTTTCGAGCGATTTTTTTGATTTTGCAAATTGTCAAATTTTGAAAAATTAAAAAATTGCTCGGAATATTCTGAAAAAATTCAGGTGAATTCTTTGCTCGATTCTAAGACCTTTTTATACCTGATAATTTTCCGTTTTAGTTCATTGTTCTTAAGGGAAAAATTCTCAAATGTCAAAATAATTGCCGGACATATAATTTATATACATCCGCAGATCGATCGCCTGTCCGCCGCAAACGGAGTTTGCGTTCCCGGACTATCACCACCGTGGAGGTCGACGAATATAGATAGTCTTTCTTCATTTTTTTTTTTATACTTTTTTTATTTCTATATATTTTTTTTTAGTTTTTATTTTTTTTGTTTTTTTTTTTATTTTTTTTTACTTTTTTTATTTTTATTTTTTTTACTTTTGATTCATTTGGAATTGAACATAATTCATTCTCCTACTTTTTCTGCGTGTAATTGTGAAAAACAGTGTACACGGTAATATTTTTCGCAATCAATGCAGTATCTAGTAGTCCTAAGACGACATCCTTCGTTTGTACATTTGTTCCTTATTTTAGAATCGTACCTGTGAGATTTGAAATCACGTATTCTTGATTGCGACAAATATCTCGCACTCACTTGTTTACACATTTCACTCGTTTTCATTATTTTTTCATCTTCTTTTTTGCAAATATTTCTGATTATTACAGCGTTTGTTATTGACATTTCAATAATCTGTAAAAAAAATCTTGAATGGCCACTTCTTTGAAGTTATACTTGAAGAAGCTTTCTTGCATCGAAAATCGTGCAGATCCACTCCTCCCATGTACTTGTTGTACAAAGAAAAAGCATAAGGATACTCTAATTTTGTTCTCCTCCTAGTAGTCCTCGAATATCTTTCCATTGGCATAAAGGGAGTGACGCCAGCTGCCGTAGAAAGAACGGAAAATTCTTTTGAGTCAATCACACTGATTAGATTCATCCCACTGTTACGATCATAACTCACTTTATTCGTACCTCGGGGTGCTTTTTTTCAAAATCATGTTTTTGTTTCACTCTATCTTTACGGACAGTTCCTGTAGATCGTAAACCACATTTGCTCAAATGAATGACTAAATCAGGACTAGTGAAATAATTATCGAAATAAATATGATAATCAGACAATTTTCTTTTTGAACGCTTCATCAGAAGTGGATTGACCATTTGTAATACAACTCTGGAGCCAAGTGCACACGCAGATAAATTTATTCCAACGCTTGTGTTGTTTTTACCACAATAAATATCGACATTGAATATATATCCATTTGCTCCACACAAGGCCCAGAGTTTGATCCCGTACTGATCAGGTTTAGAAGGCAAATATTGTCTTAGGCATGTGCGACCAAAAAATCGGACCATCATTTCGTCAATGGAAAGAGCAGTCGAAAAAAATCCGAATTGTTGAATATTTTTCCTGAATAATTCCAAGATATGACGAACTTTCCAAGCTTTATCATTATCATTCTTATCAGTCGGTTTTGATTACTTTATTTTAGATTTTATTTCACTAAACCTATCACGCGTCATCGCTGATGAAACAGCACAGCAGTTCACGAGAGGATCAGTTTCCCAATACTCTTTTTGGTTACTTCGAATGTTGTAAGATGATAATAGCAATATACCTATGAATGTGTTGAGTTCTTTTACAGATAACTTCAAATCATTTTCGTCACTTGCTTCAATGATATAATTTTTTATTCCTTTAGAGAAAAAAAGTTCGAAAAGTTCCACATGTGACATTGAAGATATTTTTCGCTTTACAGCATCAGTCAGTAATAATTGAACCGTCAAACCCGCAGGGTAAACTTTTTCTCCTTCACACCACAAAAATGTATGATTTGGCTCGAACAGTTTTTGTTTTTCAGTATAACTATCGAAAATAGATCGATATGAAACATTTGGTAAACAAATTTCCGATGAAGAATTGTCATCATCAGATAAACCAGAACTGTCACTATTTGACGAACTTTCTGTATCAGAGCCAGAGTCATCTGGATTAGGTATTACAATATGCTCTTCACTTTCATTCAAATCTGATTCTTCATCAGTCAATTCACAGTACCTCTTTTTTATGGCCCTCCTTTTCGAAATTTTTTTCAACGTAATGAAAAAAATCCGATTTCAATCAAACGTTCCGAAGTTATGAAGCCTATATCTGGCAACCAGACTATTGTTCGTGATGATTTATGATGTTTTGTTTCAATTGATGAGATTTACTACTCAATGATTTGAAAAAGTAAAAATCCAATATTTTTCAAGAATCAATTATTCAATGGAATGAATGTTGCAAAATTTGGATTGTCAGGCCACTTACGAATGAATGACAAGCTTCTTAGACACGATCGACTATTCAGGATTTCAATCCCGTATAAATCCCATGATAACTGGATATTACCTTCAGGTATTTTTATCAACTTATGTCCTCACAAAAACCCGTCTTTTTCCAGAGTTTTTTCAATAGTATACAGACACACCAATCGGAGCGCGGATATATAGGATTTTACATATTCGGCAATTATTTTGACATTTGAGAATTTTTCCCTTGAGAGCAATGAACTAAAACGGAAAATTGTCAAGTATAAAAAGGTCTTAGAATTGAACAAAGAATTCACCTGAATTTTTTCAGAATATTCCGAGCAATTTTTTAATTTTTCAAAATTTGACAATTTGCAAAATCAAAAAAATCGCTCGAAACTTGTTGAAAAAATTCAGATGTATTCCATGAATCATTCTACGAACTTTTTCTTCTTTACGAGTTTCTCGAAAAGTCCAAACTTTTCAAGAAAAAAATTCATGGATGTCTTGGCAAAAATATAGTCATTAACACGCCATTTTGAACACACGAAGATGAAAAATCGATCTGAAAACTATACATTTCGAAAGCTTAGACATTTATGCCACCAGTTATTAAGGTTCCGAGTGGATTGCAAACCGAAAACCATTCGGGAATCTCGATTTTATAAAAAAAAATTTTTTTTAAATCATGTTTTTTTTTATTTAAACAATATTTTTGAATGATTAATAACTTTTTATCGTATTTTTCTGCACATAATTGGAAAGGAGAGATCTTAAGCTTTAAAATAGTATATCTTTCAATTTTTTATACGTTGAATTGCATGAGTTATAATTGCCGAAAAAGCGGTGTACCGGGAGGGGCATTATCGGGCTTAACGGGTTAATTTAGGGTACTAGTAGGAAATGCGGTGTTTCCCGCGCTAGATTGTGAAAATAATTTCCTCTTAACAACTAGTTTGCTGCTGTATCCTGAATCAGGTAAATATTTTTTAATAAATAAAACTTAACGGATAGTTTGGTAAAAGTTCTGGTGATATCGAACAAATTTCTGCCGTGTATTAAAAAATGAATTTTGACTGCTTCACTTGAAGCTGTATTTGTGCGCGAGTAACATACGAATTTAAACTAGAACAAGTTTTCCTTGTATTTACAAGAGCGTATTATTTTTTACTATATATATGTATAAATATAGAAAAAGTAATGATATATATAAAAATAATAGAAATATGTGTACAATAAGTTAATTATTATTTAGAAAACTCACCGAAAAACAATGTTGTTTTTCAGCTTTTAATTTATTTTCAAGCATAGTCTGATCTGTCTCAGTTCTCTGATTGTCAATATCAATGTTATCTACAGATTTAAAGTTTTCTTCAAATGTGCTTAATTCTGATGCCGTGTGTGCGATTTCAAATGATGGAGCGTCAAGACGACCGTGGGTAATAAGTTCATTCAGATCATCTGTCGATTCAGAAAATAGTTGCCTTGTTAAAAATAATATAAACAATGATAAGATTTAGGGTTTCACATTAAAATTTATCTGCTGTGTAAACAATCAATGCCTCTTCTATTGCACCATTGCAACCAGTCACTGTATACTTCTTAAATTTATCGTACGGTAGTTCAAAATCATTGATTTGATCATCTTTAACAGTTTCACATTTTCCGTCACCGTATATTTTGTAATTTAATAATACTCTTAAACTACATATTGTAACGGGCCGTGAGGCGCACACGTGCGGATAGCCAAAAACGCGGGAAGGCCTATAGAGGGGTCTCGCAATTAGAGGCAAAATTCGAGTCAGTTAACTCTGGTTCACGAGAGAGATTAATAGTGTTTTTTTCGAGTAGTCCAAAGGAGTGAGCAGCGACAGCAGCAACAACAGCAACGGTAGCCACAGCAGCAGAGAGGCAATAGCAACGGCAGCACAGCAACTGTAGCAACAGCCCAGTATCAACGGCGAGGTCGAGTAAGGAACTCCCTGGCCCATGCAAAGGACAGGGATCATCGCATCGTAAAAGTAGAAACATACTAATTAATTACGCGCGATCGACTGGCGAGGCATTTGGCCTTAGTCGCAGATCCGGGCTTGATTTTACGGCCTTCTCGCGACGCGAAATCGCGGAACACGCGTAGACGTTTTTTATTGAATAAACGCTATTCTATATCAAAAATGGCAGTGTGCTTATTTAATTAGCGTCCGGATTCTTTTCCCTATTCAAATGGCCGACTACCGCCGCCTCCATGGGCACTACCCAGAGATGTAGTGCATACTGAGCACCGGAGCATCGTCGCAGGTAAGCGACCACACGAGCGAAGTTAGCATCTCGCAGAAGCAAAGTGCAGGAGTATTTTGCATTTGTACGGTGGCCATATGCATTTATCTGCCTAGAAACCGCCCCATTACAATATTCATGAGTTATTATGGTAAAAATGATTGATACAAATTACTAGAAGCGTTTTACTTTCTTAATATTTGAAAAGTAAAGTCTTCACATAATCTTATAAAATACTGTAAAATTAGATAATTATGTGCAAAATTAAAAAATGAAATAAAAAAGAATTACAAAAAAAATTCTACAGACTTTTTAAAAATAATTTTTTAAATAACATAAAATACTATAAGATTCAGTAAAAAAAATCACAAATGTAAAGCACTAAAAAAAATGAAAAATCTTATAGGATCATATAAGAAGAGTTTATACATGGATTTATCTAACAACGCAATAGACCTCTGTAACAAAAGGGACTAAAATAACATATAAAACCGGAAGGAAATCGGAATACTATAAATTGTTAGAAACTGTGAGAAAAGATGAAGTACTATACATACTTCTAAACTGTTACAAAATCTAATAAAATACAATAAAATTTCATAGTAACTAAAAAATCTGATAAAGCATGATAAAAATCCGATGACAGCGAAAAATTGAGTGTTTTTATCGGCAAAGTGAAATAGGGCGTTTATTTTTAAAGCGAATTAGGGCGTTTTTCTATGCGAAGGCGAATAATGACATTTTTTCCGTCTAACGCGAAGTAGAGCGTTCATAATCTATTGCAACGATATACAGGGTGTTAATTTTTCATTGCATACAGTGTATATCAGCGGATAGAGTGGAAGATTCTAAGAAGAACGTAACTCTTTCGTTTTTCGATCCGCTAATTAGTTAAGGAGATAATCGAGCTCAAAGATGGGTCAATGTAGCCAATGAGCGCACTTCCCCTCCGGCGGCCCGGCCGTGCTGCGCGCTCATTGGCTACATTGACCCATCTTTGAGCTCGATTATCTCCTTAACTAATGAGCGAATCGAATTTATTCTTTTATTTTGAATATAGAAAGTATTTACACTACATACTGTATATACACGCAATTACAACTGTTACAGTAGATCATTGTAAAAAGTGCGTACTTTATAAAAAAAAAGAAAAAAAAATCCTTGAATAGAATTTTACTACTATGCCTATACTATATACCACGCGCTTTCTCTTCTGCTTTTTTTGCTTGCCTAAAAAGTTATTAACAATAATAACTTTTATTATTATTGGGCTTATCAATAATGCAATCCATTTAGATTAATTAGTATGATTTCATTTTACATTTTATAGTCGAGACTTCTGCTTGTAGTCCTGAAAATCGTTTGGTGTGATATTTTTCCCTTGTACAGGTTCAATGTTTCAACTGTAAGAGTTATAAAACAAATGTGATTAATTTTTCAAAAAATAATTAATCAAACTTTTTTTAGGATTGACTTACACAACAGTAAATTGTACAATGGTAATTCTTAAAAATTTTTCTTTTTTCCTTCTCCCTTTCCACTGAAAAGAACACCAATATTGTCGTCGATACATTTTCTTAAAACTGCTCGAACAAAATCTTTGTGTTTACCTTTTTTCGAAGTTCGAAAATAGGATCTCTAAAAGAGATTTAAAAAAATGTTATATTTAAAATATAACTCTAAATATTGAAAAACCTTTTTGTATTAAATAACTTACTAATTTATCAACAAATCCCTCTTCTGATGTAATAAGGCAATTCAAATTCATCAAGTTATTTTCCGAGTAGCACAACAAATAATTTTGGAGCTTTATCATATCCTCAGATGAAATGCCTATTGTTCTTGGCTCGATGTTGCAGAAAGGCCGCAACAATGACTAAGTATTTCTTCATTTAGCGCTGAAAATATGATTTAAAAAATAAATTTTTATTTAAATAATAATGCTTTTTAACCTTTCTATTACAAAATGTTCGTACCAATTAGATAATCCAATTTTTCCACTGGTTCCATATTTTGTTTTTTTTTCCTGTGACATTCGACTTTTTTTTGCTTTTTGTACTCTTTTGGGGTTCTGCAATGATTATAATTAATAAACTATTTTAGTTTAATATTTGATATATCGTATTAATAAGCGGCTTCCTTTCTACGTATTCTTGGGATGACAAGGTCTTCTTGGTGAGCTTTTGCTTTTTTCTTTTTTTCAGCTTATAACTAACCGAGAATGTCATGTATGTCTCCATTTTCATCGACGTGATTGCTCTGATCCATCCCATTTTCTACTTCTGCATAATCAAACTCGTACTGCCTATGAAGCTAACTCTAATTATTTGTTTAGGACAACATGTTATTATGAAATTGTTTCAAAAAATAGAATCAGAATAAATTTTGAACAAATTATTTACCAAACTTTTCAGCATCATCAGTAATATCCTTTGTTTCCTAATTTTCTTGTTAATGTCATTAGATTAATTTATCATCATTCCTAAAAGAAATAACAATAATAATTATTTTTTTATTACATTAGTAAATCAGCCATATTTTTCAAAGTTATTAGTACTTGATGGGTTTCAAAATAAACCTGTTTGTTGTCTTCTTATTTTTAAATTCTCAATTTGTATTTTTTCTTTATTATAGCTTGTAGCAGAGTTTTCCTTATCGTCATAATAATCTTTATTTTCAGTGTATATGATCTGAAATTTGTGTGCTTTATTTTTCAATGGTTTGAAAATATCTGTGTTTCTAAACGAAAACATCTGGCCCTTCTCATTTACCATTGCATCATCAAGCAATTCAGAGTCATTTGGTTGAACTTTATCTCCTAAGGCTTTAGCAGAGACCGTTCAAGAGATGGGGTCTGGATGTTTTCACTGCACCAAGCACTGAATACGATCCCACCTTATCAAGGAAATCCAGACATGCTTGCGTTATTTTGTCGTGCCGTCCGCGACCTAATACATGAGTTTGGGCCGTCAGCCGAGCGCTGGGTACTCAACTCGCAGGCGTCGAAATTCCGAGGCCGAGCAGTTTAGGCGACTACGGACTACGTGTTCGAACACTACACAATAGATTGCTGAATATCTACGACTCAAGCCGCGAGTTGCTCGATTGGGAAAGGATCACGTATGAGAATAACGCCGACAAGGAGACACTTGAACAGTTCTTGCTCGGTCTCAATGGGGAACTGCGACATCAAGTGCGTTCCAAGAACCCGGGAGGCTTGCGAGAAGCCATTACAGAGGCAGTCGCGTTTGAAAATCGCACCAGCGCACGCCGCGCATACGGCCCGCCACCAGACGCCCCGTCGGCAGATAACACGAAAATTCCGTCATGGGTCTCGGGTCTTGTGAATTCAGTCAAAATCGCACTAGAATCAAAGGTACAAGCCAACTCGCAGGCGACGCCAACCGTCACGGAAATTGTTAGATACACATATAGACTCTCCCCAGCCTATCATCGCTACCCATATCCCCTTGATACCGGAGGACGACGAACTTAATAAGTCGAAACAACGCTTTCTACGGTATAACTCCCCAAATTGACAACGAGGCCTACGCAAGACCGCTGCCTGACAGCAGCGATGCAGACGAACCCAGGAGTAACTGCAACTTAAACGCTCACAATGGAAGCGCGAATAAGGGAACTAGTCCCACAAAACCAACCAGCAAGACTGATTTCCTAGAGGAAATAGAATACTCCTCTATTGATCAAGCGATATAGATAAGACCGATGCAAGTATGGAAATGCCACTCAGAACTTAACAATCTCCAAAATCTCACAGCATCGCGGATACAGACGAGTTAGTAAACGATTTTTCGTATACACCAAACAAGACACATGCGCGGAGCCACGTAAACGGCTGATCCAGGACAGAAATATACCAACAGACCCGCCAGGGAACTGCTTATTTCATTCGCTAATAAAGGCCTTAAACTTACAAACAACAGCAAGCCAACTAAGATATCAACTCCTTTGTAGCCCACATCTAGAAACTTGCGAGAACCCAGATGAAGCGCACCGAATTTTGTTATCAGAAGTAGAGTACGAAGAGGCGGACTGCATATACATCTTCTCGAAAACATTTAGTTACAATGTATGCGTACATTTCCAAACCAACGGAAGTTATAGATACTGTCACTGTAACATAAATGAGGGGAAGGAATTCGTGCATTTATATCTCACAGGCAATCATTTTACGCCGTATGTCGTAACAGAAGAGGAAACAGATGAAGAATCAGACACAGAGTCGGAGGAAGACGAACCACCGCCGTGCTTCCAATGAAGCCCTTATGTACGAGAGGCAATAGAGCGCTATCTAATATCAGAAGCGCGACCTGATCAAGGCGCACCAGGATGGGAAAGAGGTCCTGACGATAGCAACCTATTAACTGGTGTACAAAGTTTAAACGAGCATCCGTTTTCTCATAAGTGCAACCTCGCCTACATGCTATCGGATGACATAATCTTGGACACAGAGGTTCTAAATGCTCTCATTGTACGACGATATATAAACAGAGAACAACTGCTAGAGACACAATCCGCACTAGGAGAAATAATAGTAACTCGACACGGGGAGATGTATATGTTCGGAATAATTTTGAAAAAACATATGCATGATCAACCCTCAAGACCAGACATAACAACTTGCATGAAGACGCTACAATCACTGGTTGAGAAATACAGAATAACAACGTTCGGATTTATTAGAGATCTAGGACTAATAACACTCGGAGATTGGGAATGAATAATTGAGCAATGCAGTAAAATATTCAAAGGAAAGGCATAGTCCATCGTGTTATGTAAAAACAATCTACTGGTACCGAAGGTGGAAGACAGATACTAGATCATCAAGGAATATCGTGAATCATCAATCAACAGTCACAAAGGGACAAGCAAGACATATAACAGATTAGCGGGCGAATATTACTGACAGAACATGCAAGCAGACGTGAGACAGTTTGTCCGAGGCTACCAGGATGTCAAGAAAAGAAACTAGTTCGTGTAAAAACAAAACTGCAAATGTTAATAACAGATACACCGTCATATCCATTTAACAAAATATCAATTGATTTTTTCGGACCGATGTCCCCAACCGAAAGAGGCAACCGCTACATCTTAACAATAAAAGACAATTTCACCAAATTTTGCATACTAGTCCCTGCTGAACAGGGAACAGCGAGGGAGGTAAGGGAGCACATTTTATGAACCGAGTACTGGAAGAATTTGCGCAAGTTTTTAGAGTCAATAAATACTCCACAATGGCATATTATCCTCAGTCGAACGAAAGAATAGAGCGAATGCATCACACGCTAAAAGAATACAATAAAATGTACATGGAAGGAAGCAGCAACTGGGATGAGCTAGTACCGCTGACGCAGCACGCATATAATTCGACGGAACAGGACGGATTGGGTTACTCACCGCACGAATTAGTTTTCGGTCGACGCGCGCGAACGCCGTCAAGATTTCCGCTACGCGAGCAGTTACAGACATATGACGACTATCTTGCTGACACAGCAGAAGCTTATGCGCAACTCAGAACGATGGCCGCAATAAATTTACTACAAAATATTACTACGATAGAAAGCTAAATGTAACACACTTTAAAGAAGGAGAAATGGTGTATGTCCTTAAGGAACCAAAAGTGGGACAATTTAAACCCGAATACAAGGGCCCATGCGAAATCCATGTTGGTAAGTCAAGGCCTTGCGACCGCCCCTCCACGGTCGAGACCCGCGGAAGCCTTGGAGGCAGCAACCGTATCGACATCATCCGGTGGATCCAAGAACAGATTTCCCAGCAGGCCGTCTGGAACAGAGGCCGTAGGACTAGGCGGCATCGGAGTTGCGGAGCGAGATGAGCCCCACGAGTCCCCAGTCACTTCACTTGACACTACACCATTGCCCGAAAATGGCTCATCTATCGAGCGGATGCCAACTTAAGTGTCCACCGGG
This sequence comes from Muscidifurax raptorellus, assembly GCA_020010945.3. Lineage (NCBI taxonomy): Eukaryota > Metazoa > Arthropoda > Insecta > Hymenoptera > Pteromalidae > Muscidifurax > Muscidifurax raptorellus. Next base: position 1,239,060 of record JAHUUD020000031.1, read on the forward strand.
TCCGGATTAGGACGCGCAGGAACCAACACGCGAACGGGCTCATAAAGGATACGTAGGTTGGATCGAACCTGGAATAAGGAATTGGAAGTTGCAGCGTCGAAAACCCCCGAAATAACGTAACAAAAAACGTCAAGTAAAAGGGTTAAAACACGCATGCCGATCACAAGTCGAACTCGCCCGACTCAGAAGACGAGAGGGACCAGAGGCGGATACGAAAAGAGGAGGACGAACCGGACGAAACAGACGAAGAAGATGGAGAAAGCGCGCGAGCGGGTACACGCGAGGGACGAAAGGAACAAACTTTGACGTGATTCGTCCAGTCATCGGGCTTCATGAACTGTCCGCACCCGAGATACTGATACCGACAAGGTTGCAGTTGGTCTCCAGCCAAAGATTCCAGCACTAAGTTTCGCACGTTACGACGTGGCCCTGACAAATGACGTACCGCATAGTACTTTTCCAGCAGAAACTGCATATCGAATGACCATTTAAGCATTAATAAACCGGCCTAAATATGTACTCGCAACAGATCGGGCATAGCACGAGCAAGGGCCCGATCACGGTCGACACCGCGAACGCGGGCGAAGGGTGCACGAATGCCTCGAAGCTGATCGATAAATCGGGTAAATTCAAAACATTATGCAAACGCGGTGACGCTGAGCAATCGGTAGAATTACCGGACAGATCAATCTCAGTTACCAACCTAATGGAAGTAGGTACTAGATTATTTGTCCGATTCGCATCAAGAATACCCTCATCCGGTGCAGAGATTACGGGCAGAGGCACGGCACAGGATACCTCGGCCGATGGAACCCCTTCATAGTCGCGGTTAACGGACACCAAGGTCGATATGGATCCCGAGACCATCGTAGCAGGGCACACAACCCACCCGGGCTCATCCGCAAGCACCATTTTACACACAACTTGATTAATGAGGATAGGAGAAAATCGTCGAGGTAGCGTCAGCACTGGCTCTCAAAGGCGTGGTGCGTCGATAGACGAGATGCGGCGCGTCAAATGTCGCGAGCGAAATCGCAACGTAGACAAAAAAAATATCAATCTAAAATTACGGAACGATTATTTAACTACACGATAATATTTGGAACCAAATACGCCACTTGGTACATCGTAATGGGACACGCGGAAGTAAGCAAAAATAATAACCGGGATAACTATTAGGGAACAAAAAAATGGTCATTAGCACTAAACTAAAGTTAAAACGTGGAAAACAAACAAAGAGCAACAAATTTAATGTGTAAAGATAAAATAGTTGCGGAGAATTTTATCAAGCATACTAACGGCGAGACGTAATACCAGCCCCATTGCAGTATACATACACGAGCATAGAACTATATAGAGGGGTGTTAATATCAAACAAAAGAACCTAAGGCGAAACACACGCGTATAACTAACGGTGTCTAAAGACATAATTACTAAATCCTTCGGATTCTACGATGGACTTCGCAGGCAGAGGCAGATAATGTCTCGGACGCAAGCTCATGACCAGTCGGACAGCGTTCTATGGACCTCACCCTGGGCACAGACTTCCTAGCAGGCCGTCGGCCTCGGCGGGAAATCGGCAAGCCAGACATCCCAGACAAAAAAGAGGACGTTTCGCAGGCCACTTGGTGCTCTCGGAGGTAAGACCAGGAATAAAGGTCACCGTAAAAATATCATGGCTCCTTAGCCTCAAGAGTATAAGTCTCCCTTATGTGCCTCCGGAGACTCTTATGACTGTAACGCTTAAGACAGAAGGTACATTAGACCTTCTCATGAGGGTTCTCTGTTCTTCTCTGAAACGACCCAAGAGCTAGAGTATGAAGGTTTAAACAAACCATCATTTAAACCATGAGGTCAATTTAGCTGTTGTGCAACTATGTTGTAATGTATGTATTGACTCAAATATGAATCAACATTGTGAATTTTGTGAAGGTGGTGTAACTGCCGTCTTTAAAGGTGGTAACGCTATACAAAATTTTATCCTTTATATTATGAATGCCGAATCTGTGAGACCTAAAAATATTAAAGAAATAGTTTGTATAGCTCACAATAGCAAGAGTTTTGATGCTCAATTTTTGTTAAAATATTTTGTCGAAAATACCAAAGTTACTCCTAATGTCATAATGAACGGTACTAGTATCATGCTTATGACGATAGGAAAAACGATTAAATTTATAGACAGTTTGAATTATTTTCACATGAAATTATCTGACTTACTGAAAGTTTTTGGTTTCTCAGATAATCTTATTAAAGGCACGTTTCCGCATTTATTTAATAAAAAAGAAAATTTTGATTATATAGGACCTATACCTGATGAAAAGTTTTACTCACCTGATTGCATGAGTTATTCAGAGTGAGCAAAATTTCAATCATGGTATAAGGAAACGCTTGACTCTGGCTATTTTTTTAATTTTCAAAATGAAATTTTTAAATATTGCAGAACCGATGTTGATATACTGAGAAAAGCATGTTCTGCCTTTCGGAAAAGTTTTTTAGAAGTAGGTAATATATGACCGTTTACAGAAGCGTCAACGATTGCCAGTGCTTGCTCGCGTGTTTTTCGCAAAAACTTCCTGAAAACCGATGAGATTGGAATAATCCCTCCAGGTGGTTACAGGAAAAGAAATAGTAATTTTAGAGAATCTCTAAAATAGCTACTTTATAAAGAGCAGGAAACAGGGTTCGACATTCGACATGCAGGTAACGGGGCAGAGGTAAGACTACCCGAAGGTATTTTAGTTGACGGGTATTATGAAGCGGATAATGGAGATCGTCACGTTTTCCAATATCATGGTTGTTTTTATCACGGTTGCACTTCTTGTTTTACAGGTGACAATCGATTAAAAATAATATTCGACACGACCCATGAAAATAAATATAAAGCTACATTAGAGACTTCACACCGTATTCTTGAGGCTGGGTATAAATAAAATGAAATTTGGAGTTGTGAGTTAGAGTAAAAAGTTAGAAAATAGTTTTTCACCCGAAATGAAAAGATCTATTGATAACAACCCTATGTTGTGGGTAGACACGTTAAATCCACGCGACGCGTTTTATGGCGGTAGGACGGAAAATACTGTGAATTTAGCAAAAGTTAGGGAAGGAGAGACAATAGAATATGTAGATATTTGCTCTCTTTACCCTTTTATTTGCAAAACAGGCAAATTTCCGATAGGGCATTCCGAAATTTTTGTAGGCGACAATTGTCAGCGATTAACTGGTGTAGATAATTGCTTGAAGGATGTCAAAGGTTTAGTAAAATGTCGAATCCTGCTTCCTCGTGATTTGTTTTTACCTGTACTACCTGTGAGGATGCATAAGCGTTTAATGTTTCCTATTTGTAGAACATGCTGCGAAAACCTCGAGCAGGATGATTGTACACACGAACGTGTAGAAGATCGTGAAATAACAGGAACTTGGGTATCCGAAGAATTAAAAAAAGCGGTAACTTTAGGTTATAAAGTCACAGTCATATACGATATATGGCAGTAAAAAGTGAAGCAATATAACCCCGAGAAAAACGTGCCTGGGTTATTTGTTGATTACATCAACACTTTTTTTAAATTAAAGCAACAGGCTTCTGGTTACCCAAGTAATTGTGAAGACGATCAGGCACGTGATGCTTATGTTTTAGATTATGAACGCAAAGAGGGTGTGAAGTTAGACAAAGAAAAAATAGCAAAAAATCGTGGTTTAAGATTTTTAGTTAAACTTTGTCTAAATTCTTTTCGGGGTAAATTCGGTCAGCGGGAAAATATGGGTAAGACTGAGGTGATTAATGATAAAAATCTGTTGATAGAAATTTTGCAATCGTCTGATAGAGAATTAAAAAATGTATTACCTGTTAATCAGGAGACATGTTATATTCAGTGGTCTTATAAAGACGATTTCTATACACCCTCCACTGTAACGAATATCAGTATAGCTGCATATACCACAGCATAGGCCCGGTTAAAATTATATAATTATTTAGAGAAACTGGGTGAACGAGTACTGTATTATGATACAGACTCTTGTATATATTTAAATAGAAATACACCTAGAGAATACAAAGTACCTACAGGTTGTTTTTTAGGTGATATGACAGACGAATTAGAATGTTATGGTGTAAATAGTTATATAGAATCCTTTGTCACAGCGGGACCAAAATTTTGGCGAGCAGATAATATTTGTACATCTCGACCTTATGGATTTAAGAAGAGTCGAAAAATTATGTAACATAATTCTTTTTACTTGTGATTGTATGGATTTTTAAATAGTTTTATTTAAAAATAAATCATAAATATTTAAAAATTTTGTTCAAAAATATTTATCAATGTAAATAATGATACCGACATATTTGTTTAACGTATTTTTGTGCATTTCTTTTTAGATTTACGGGCCGAAGAGCTCGATACGTGTAATGTACCGACTTGTCATATTTACCCACAGTTTAAAAAGAGTTTAGATGGTGAAACTTGGAGACAATGTATTAATAACTTACTTAGGCACGTAAAATGTTTTATTATTCAGAATGGCAGGATGGTTTTTTAGCGTATGGTAAAGATGTAGAGTTTCACGAAGGTCTTCTTCGGGATGAGGATTTTACATTTAGGCCAAAATTAGTAGTTATCGCGAATCTTGTGCGAGAATCTTCTAATAACACAATCTGCGATCTTTTTACAAAAGTTTCTCATCACAGGAATTTACCGTGTATATTAACATCTCAAAATTTATTTCATTAAGATCCAAAACAAAGAGATACCTTGTTAAACGCGAACTATATTGTTATTTTTAAAAATCCCCGAGACAGAGCACAGATTCAACATATGGCTCGCCAAGCTTATCCATAAGATCCGAAATTTTTACAAGAGGCTTAGTTTGACACTACATCAATACCCCATGGCTATTTATTATTAGATTTAAAACAAAGTACTCCCGAATCGTGTAGAGTGCGTACTTGTATTTTTCCAATGACATACATCAGTATGTTTATATACCGCGTAATATAAAAAGAAACGTAGGAGAGTCTGATCTAGCAGTCATACGTATATAATGGCACCGTCAACATCTAGAACTTCACTCGATGTCAAAACAGTCAACATACCTAACAGGAATTCGTCTAATGACCCCTCTTTAAATAACAGCTCATACACTGATTCATCGACTATAGTAAATGTACAAACAGACAACAACGAAGACCATAACGGCTCATATACACTTCGAAGAAAGAGACTTAGAAGAAACAATAGTAAAAATAATTCTCTACCAACAGGTGGTTGCTTAAGGATTTCAATGTAATTTGTAAAAATAAATAAATGAAATATGGCTAAAGATAATCAGTAATTGGAAAAAACGGATTATGATCCAAAAAATGAAGCAGGATATGCAGGCGCCTATCGTCTTGTTAATAAAATTAAAAACAAAGTAGATAAAAATAATATTTACAAATGGTTGAGAGCTCAAGATGCCTGCACACTTCATAAACCAGTGCGTCGAAAATTTCAAAGACTTCATTATAATGTCCAAACCATAGATTATGTACGGAAAGGTGATCTTATAGAACTTTCATCATTGAAAGCTTATAAGGATGATTTTCCGTATTTATTAGTTGTTATCGACGTTTTAGTAAATATGCTTTCGTTGAACCTATCAATGACAAAACTTGTTTAGTTGTTACAGAGTCATTTAAGAAAATTCTTTCAAGGAGTAGTAGTAGAACCCCAATGACCTTTCAAACTGATAAAGGTAGTGAATTTTTAGGTTATGAGATGCAAACTTTCTTAAAATCAAAAAATATCGTCCACCGTGTAACTAGAAATCCAGATGTTAAAGCTGCTATTGTTGAAAGGTTTAATCGTACTTTGAAAGAGCGAACGTGGCGTTACTTTACACATAAAAATACAAAACGTTACATCGATATTCTACACGACCTGGTTTAAGGATACAACAATTCTAGACATTCCACTATCAAGATGGCGCCAGCGGCTGTAACTATATATAATGCTCAACAAGCCAAACGAAACATGGATTTACGATATAAAATACACGATAGAAAGCCAAAGTTCTCAGTTGGAAACCTAGTGCGTATAAGTCGTACAAAAGGAACTTTTGAAAAAGGTTATGAAGCCAATTGATCAGAAGAGATTTTCAAAATTATCAAAGTATTAAAACGTAGAAAACCACCAGTTTACGAGCTTGAAGGTTTAAACGGTGAACTCATAGATGGTATATTTTATGAAGAAGAACTCACAGTCATAGAGAAAAATTTAATCAATACAGAATAGAAAATAGATAAAATTCTCAAAACAGGTGGTAGAGATAAGAACAAAAAATATTTTGTTAGTTGGGTAGGCTACCCAAGTAAATTTAATTCTTGGATACCTGCTTCAAATACAAAAGAAGTTTAACACGATGAAAAAAAATCAGTTTTATATGATTTTACCAAGCAATAATAGTATGAATGTAGACCCCGAGAACACAACGTCGTGTTATGTCACTAAACTCCCTTAAGAAATCAATTTACATGGATTATGGGAAGTAGGAATATCTGAAATACATTTTCCACGATCATTTTTACATTTACGAAAAGAAGATAGGGATATAGCATTCGATAATATCACCTGTGCAAAGAGATATATACGGTGATCAAACATCCTATAACTTGGAAGCAACAGCCTCTCTTCCCTATAACAACACTTTTGTTTTTGCTGAACGTATCTGCAGTGACGAACTTTGTAATTTTGAATACTCTGTGAAAATGAGCCGTGCAGCCCTAGACATATTAGGTTTTGCTGAAGTTTCTGAATACATCAAAGTAGATAGTAATCCTGTTGTCGCAACTCGCCCTGCCAATATTTTGAATGCTCTCCCGAGACAGTTGTATACTTATACAGACATATGCGAACCAACAATCGTTGGTGACGTACAAACAGTACTATTACGTATTGCACCTGTAAATTACAAAGATAATGTATTCGGTTCTAACTAACATTAAACTTTTACACCTGTAAACTATGTGTCTTTAATTAGAAATTGTTTTCGAACCATCGTGATCGATATAAGAGATCATCTTGGCCTTGTTATACCATGCAAGTGTGGTACGTCAACGGTGACACTTCATTTTAGACAAGCTACGTAACGACATTCACCATGAGTCATTACGAGCAATATTATGATTCACAAGTTGGTAGCGGCGGCGTCGAACATGTGCACCGTATCAGAAAGGCCATAGTGGTATAGGTCGTTTTCTTGGAGGTCTCTTTCTTAGGGCGTTACCATTTCTAAAACGAGGTGCACGGGCTATAGGGAAAGAAGCACTCAGAGCAGGAATGCATATAATAGATGATGTAAGCGAAAATAAATCTACATTTAAAGAAGCTCTACTCACGAGAGCGCGTGAATAAGGTCTAAATTTGAAAAGAAAAGCCGAAGAAAAAATAGAAAGTCTTATGCAGGGTTCTGGTTATAAAAGATCACAACGACGGCAGAAGCATCAGCCGATAGTTAGTCGTAGTAGAAAGCGCACTGCACGTAAAACAAAGGCAGAAAAAACAAAGACAAGGAAAACTAACAAAAAATCAAATAAGAAAAGGAAGACTTAAAATATTAAGAAGAAAACTCGTTCAGTTCGTAACATTTTTGGACCTGCTTAATAAAAATGGCTTTTCTTCACTCTAACTCTTGCGAGTGTGCAAAATCCGAGCTTGAATTATTTACACTTCCTCCTACTCAGACATCTATAGAAGGTACTCAATGGATTGAGTATAAACCTGTAACTAGTATTTCAGAAGTCTCGTATTTAGAATTTCTTATCCTTGGAAACTCGGATGATTATATTGATATGGCCGTCAAAGGATAGAGTAGTGAACAAATAAGGGGAAGAGCTGCTAGATAGGCTAAAAGAGTGGGGGCTATCAATCCTAAATGGAAGTACAGAAGGGGATGAGGAAGGGGAACTCACGTACGTGGGGGGAATGGGATGTTCGGTAATAGACTACGGGATAGTAAATAAGGAAGGCAGGAGAAAGATAAAGTCACTGAAGGTAGAAGATAGAATGGAGTCAGACCATGGAGCATTAAAATTGGAATTAGAGACAAAAAGAAGTTCAGAAGGGTTTGAAGAGGAAATGAAAAGAACGGTGTTGACAGAGGAGGCCACCAGGGAGTATAGAGGCTGGCTATCTAAAGGGGGGGAAGCAAAAACATGGAGGGAATTAAAGATTAAAATAAGAAATGCGATCCAAACAAAGAGGGGGAGAAGAAAAGGGAGAGAAGACAGCAGATGGTGGGATGAAGATTGCAGGAAGAAGAGGGCAGAAATGAAAAGGGCAAAAAAAGGGATAAAGAGGTGGGGAAAAGACAGGTTTACGCAGGCGAAAAGAGAGTTAAGGAGAATGTATAGGAAAAAAAAGGAGGAAGGGTTGAAGAAAGAGCTAAGGGAGGCAAAGGAGGACAGGTCAGAAAAAAAATTCTGGAGAATAGTGAAAAGGAGAAGGAAAGGCAAAAGGGAGCAGGTAGATAAAGGGATAGACGATAAGAGTTGGATAGAGTTTTTTAAAGGGCAACTGGGAGAGAGAGAAACGCAGGAGAGAGGGAGAGATATGGTGGAAGAGTCGGGGAGTGAAGTGGAAGCAGAGGAGGGAGAGATAGAAGTAGAGGAAGTAAGCGAAATAATCAAGAAGCTAAAGGAAAAGAAAGCACCAGGAGAAGATGAAATCTAGAATGAGGCTTGGAAGCAGGGCGGAGAAAGGATTGCGGAGGAATTAGCGGAGATACTGGGAAAGATATGGAAATGAGGAGGATTGACAGAAGAGTGGAGGAAAGGGAAGGTCATGCCAATCTATAAAAAAGGAGATAAGGAGGAGTGTAAGAACTATAGAGGAATCACACTAATGGACACAGGATACAAAATATATGCGGAACTGATAAAGGGAAGATTTGAGAAGAAACTGGAAGAAGAGGAAAAGTTAAGTGATACGCAGATGGGATTTAGAAGAGGGAGAGGTACAACGGATGCTATATGGGAAAATCCACAGAAGTTTTAACATTTTGTGTAAGGATTTCTTCCACGTAAGTTATTGCCGTTAGTCGCTTGCCGGGCAAAGCACATAATCTAGACTGATTCAAAAACATTCAATGTAAACTAGAAAATCAACCCTGAAATTGACATATATGTGCTAAGTACGGTTTAATATAAAAATGCATAAGAATATCTAAAAAAAGTGCCATTTTTTCTTACAATTCAAAATAGCACTTTTTTAGGTATTGTTATACATTTTTACATTAAGCCGTGCTTTGCACACTTATGTCAATTTCAGGGTTGATTTTCTAGTTTACATTGAATGTTTTTGAATCAGTCTAGATTATGTGCTTTGCCCGGCAAGCGACTAACGGCAATAACTTACGTGGAAGAAATCCTTACACAAAATGTTAAAACTTCTGTGGATTTTCCCATATATGTCGTGAGCAAGGCGGTAGAGCAGGAGCTAAGGAAGAAAGGAGGGAAAGTGTACGCGTGCTTCGCGGACATGAAAGCAGCCTTCGACAAAGTAAACAGGGAAGAAGTGTGGAGAATGATGAGGAAGCTGGGTGTGACCAGAAGGATAAGGGAAAGGGTAAAGGAAATTTACGAGAAGACGGAATGTGAAGTAAGGCTAGGGGAAAGGAATGTAGGCAGTTTTGAGACACAGAAGGGAGTGAGACAGGGATGCCCGCTAAGTCCACTGCTGTTCAACGTGGCAATGGCAGACTTGGAAGGAGAGATGGGAAAGGTGCAAGAAGGAGGAATAATACTAGGGAGAAGGAAAGTATGGTCAATCTCATATGCAGATGATGTAGTACTGCTCGCAACAAACGCGAGCGGGTTGAAACAAATGTTAAGAAGATTTAGAGGATTCATCAAGAGAAAGGGATTGGAGCTGGACACAGAGAAAACGAAGATTATGAGTTTCAGGAACGGAGGAAGAAGGAAGAGGGAAGAGAAATTTGAATGGGATGGAAAGGAGATAGAGGTGGTGAAAACATTTGAATACTTGGGATACACGATGAAAGAAAACGGGAAAGAGGAAAACCAGGTGAAGAAAGTGAAAGGGAGGGCATATGCGCTGATAAGTACTCTGTGGGGCTTAGGAGAGGCAGCGTTCAAGGACAGCTGGAAGATGAGGATGAAGCTTTTCGACGCTCTAGTGCAGAGTGTAATAGAATATGTGGCGGAGATATGGGGTTGGCAAATGCAGGAGGAACTAGAGAAGATACAGAGAAGGGATATCAAATGGGTGCTGCACCTAGAGAGGACTACGCCGGCACGTGTGATTCACTGGGAGACGAACAGGTTTAAACTAGAGACAAGGACAAGGAAAAGGGCAGTTAGGTTTGAAAGGAAACTGAGGAGGGCATGAGAGAAGAGTGGAGAGAGATATGCGAGACGTGAAAGTGGAGATGAAGGAGTGGAGGGTGAAGTTACAATTGGAGAGAGGGAGAAGAGAAGCGGCGGAGAGGAAAATGACGGATCTGGAAGGTGATGTGGAAATTCTGAAAGGAAAACTGAGAGAGGAAAGAAGAGAGAGGGAGAAGATTCAGAGAGCAGTCAAGGAAATAAAGGGACTGCTAGAAAGACTAGAAGGAAAAGCAAGGAGAGAGGAGAGAAAAGGTATAGAAAGTGAAAGGGCTAAAGTGAAAAGTGAGGTTAGGATAGTGAACGCCAACAACAGAAAGAGGACGGAGGGAGGAAGGAGCAAAGTAGGAGAAAGAGGAGTGATCATTCACAAAGGAACAAACTGAGATGAGAAGAAGGTAATGCAGGACTGGTTGGACGAAATTTTAGAAGGAACGAGCTGAGAGCTGGAGGAGACCTCGAACCAGGATACAAAAAAAAATCATTTTTGCGGCAGAAGGGGAAATGGAGGAGATTTGGAAGAAGAGAGAGGAAATTAATGAAGGGGGAAAGGTGAGAATGGAGCAGTGGATGAGTTGGGAAGAGAGAAGGGCAAAGAAGGAAGCCATGGGGATAAGAGAGAGAAGAAGAGAGGAAGCAAAAAAGAATGGGGAGCTGCTGAGAAATGGGGATTTTAAGGTGAGAGTGGACGGGATCCTGTTCGAGTGGAAGGAGGAGGAGGGAAGGATAAAAAGGGTAAGAAAGGAAGAGAAGAGTGAAGAAGAGGATAGAGAGGAAAGGAGAAAGAAAAAAAAAGGAAAAAGCGTGTATTATGCACATGTACATGTATATATGTAGAAATTATTGTAAATACGCATGTATAAAGCAATAAAGAAATTATTATTATATTGATATGACCCATACTATGATAAATCTGACTGTACGTTTTGAAAAAGGAAATTCGCCTATAGAAGATAAAACTTTAGTTGAACCTGTTGACAACTTCCTGCATAGTATTTTAACCACATAGACGTATTTTTCAATCAAAAAGCTGTTTCACCACCGAGTAATGCTTATGCTTATCGTGCATACATAGAAACATTACTTAATTATTCAGAAGAAGCTAAAAATTGCCACTTGATTTGTGGTCTATGGTATAATGATACACCCGGACAGATGGATGCAGCTCTACGATAACCTCGTGATGATGGCAAAACCTCTTTTACCGCTAATATCGGAGCGTGTGTTCGTCGTAACTATACCACAGGCGGTAAAATCATTGATTTACTTGGTCATTTACCCGCAGACGTTTTTAATCAGGAAAAATTCCTCCTGAATGGAGTGGAAGTTAGAGTACAGCTTATACGCTTCAAAGATGCTTTGTTTAATAAACTATGAAACTGAAAATGTAAAAGTGGAAATTCTAGATGCTTCATTACGAGTACGTCCTGCTAAAATCAATCCGGGAATTTTACTTGCACACACAAAAGCGCTATCTAAAGGTACAGCTAAATATCCATTAATCCGTGTTGAAGTAAAGTCCTTCACCTTACACACTGGTATAACTGGCGAGACTTTAGACAACATTATTCTTGGACAGATTCCGAAACGTATAATAATTGGTTTAGTGTCAAGTAAAGCTTTTAACGGTAGTAAAAAAGAAAACCCATTCAATTTTCAACATTTCAACTTAAGGGGAAGTCGGAGCCAGAATGTCGATAATATAGGAACCTAACCTTATCACAAAACATATTTTCCACAATAAATAAATAATAAAGCATAAACGGACCAAAAACGTTGTGTTCCGAGGTTCCTGTCATGCTAATAAGAAATATTTGCACTCGAAACTGGCGTTTAATCGTTTATTTTTCACAAACAATGGGAAATACGATGCGAGGTGGTGCGATGCCCTGGCATGAGGTGTAGATACGAGAATTCAGCAATAGTTAAAAATAAGACACTGCACATCACAAACTTTTGTGTTCCGAGGTTGTTATCACAATTATAAACCTACGTACGTCTAAAAAAATACGAATAATTAAATAAAAACGACAAATAATGGGAAATAGGACTCGAGATGAAACGACCAGAAGGACGCCATCAGAATAACTGATAGCTCTAGGTGGCGGTAGATGGCACTTAGCTTCACTGCTCTCACCAAAATTAAAATAGTCATTGCCTCGCAATATCAATATCGCCGTAAATGAAAGTTGTATAAAACTGTAGTAAGCGTCTTTAAATCTTATATTTTTCAATTTCAATGCACAATAATAACGTTTTTTCATTGCACATACTTATTGAATATCCGCGAATGTTACATAGTGAACATACTATGAGCAGTAGAAACGTAATGCTGATATAATACAGTCTATAGGGGCCGCGCATGAATTTTATGCATTCGCTGCGCAGTCCCCGTAGATATTTTCTGACTGTTTACTTCGAAGTTTGCTTCTCAGTTTGGAGAAATTGCAATACTGATCATGAGTATCTTATTCATAGTCTTATAATACTGCTGTGAACAGTAGTAACGAGATTCTGATATAATTTAGTCTATAGGGACCGCGTAAGAGTTCGATGCATCGGCCACGCAGTCCTGGGAGGTATTTTTTATTGTTTGTTTTACAGTTTACTTGGCCATATCGTAGTATAGTAACAATAACAGTAGGTATAGTAGCCAATTAGTCTAAAAGGTACATTTTAATTGTTAATTACGAAAATGCCATTAACCAAAAATGCCAAATCACAAATATCTATGTGCATGGTCTGTACTATACTGAACGCTGTGCTGGCGTGGTTTCAGTAGAATATTTTATGTGATAATCTTGCACTTACACTACTTATAGCAATTTCATAGGACTATATATATATATATATATATATGTGTGTGTGCAGTTTTGCAATTGTAATGTGGTTCTGACGTCACACAAAAGTAAATAATAAAATAAATGATCTGGAATTATTTATGCTTAATGTTATTCAACTCGTTTTTTTCTGTATCGCGGACATGTTTAGTTCTACTATTACAATGTCTATTTCATAATTTCAATACTCGCGCTAAAACTCGACGATACTCTCACAAAGATGGCGTACTTTAACGGCAAGATGTAACCGGTCTAATTAACCTACAATGTTCGCGCGTTTTTTGTGTTTACGTATTACGTATACCAGTGCGTATTTTTCCGTGGTGACCCGGCTTCAATACACGAGACTATGTGCGAAATGATCAATGTTTACCTGACATTAAATTGGTTATTTCCAAAGAAAAAAGATAAAGGAATCAGGAAATAAGCTTTATAGCATTTGCACTTCTTCACTAACATGTGATATCACTGGATGAACTGATGTATAGTATTTTGAGGTTAAGTATAGTGGTAATATTCAATAAGTGCACTGAAAGAAAAATTATGATATCTGCTTTTTAATTAATTAATTTCATTCATTTGAAAGCTCATCTGAGTAGTCTTTATGTGTGTAATAAATATGAGTACACTTACTGAAATATTTACTTCCAAAACTTTTAGGGTTAGCGTCTGCTTTTTTAAAATTACTTTATTACGATTAAATGTTTAAAACAAATTTTGTAACTGTAGCCAATTTCTTTTCATTACTATTAATCGATGTACATTCCAGTGATTAAATGGAAATTTAAAAGTGCGCAAATTGTTTACAGTTGTGAAAGCTAGTTCGTTTCAGATATTATAGTAATGTACAGTTGTAAACTTCTTACGTCCTGAGTAATTGATTGAATTTTCTTTTTTTCAGTGTTATTCATAAGTTTAAACATGTTTCGAAGGTTTTACGTTTCTTAAAGGTGATGAAGAAGAGTATAAAAGGTTATAACCTAATGGAAAGGTATTTAGTATGCCAAATGATACATTATTATCTGCATTTGGCATGCCTACAGGTATGATATGCTTCAAGTAGGGGTTCAGCTTATAAATCACTTATGTTTGTACATATTTTACAGGCTACTGATTTCGAAGTCTTCCAGCATCTGAAGGATTTGTCGTGTAGCATAGTTTTGGTGACAATAACAAGCATGTATGTATAATTGAAATTTTTAAAGAAATACTAATGTTAGAAATACTAATGTTAAAGAATATACATATAAGGTAATAGTGCCCGCAGTCGTACTTTATACTTTCTTCGGGCACTACCTTGCCCTTTGATTTTAATTCAACTTGTCAATCGCACTTCAATTAATTTTTCTGTTTTCTTAGGTAAGAAGTGAAAATATTTTCAATCTAGGACTAATGAGATGATAACCCAGGAAAACTACTTTTATCGAGCCATCGAGGACTGTGTCAGGAAATAGATATATGATAACATTTGAATATAGATCAAAATTATCGCGAAATAGACTGCTGTATTGGTAACTGTCGACATCAGGAAGAGGATGTTAGTTAGTAGAGCTTGGTTTCGTGAGTAGTATAATACGACTTTCAATAAAAAGAGGTAATTTTATCTTGAAGTATATAAACAATGTTCTATCTAGGTACTCCAGTTCCTGAATATATTAAAATATAATATTTATTAAATTAATAAAAACTCAAAAAATTAATTTTAATAAATTATACGATTATTATGTTTCTAGTAGCAAACTTTTAAGACGAAAATACAAAATTAGGTTTCCAATCAGTCATACATTAAACCTCAAATTTAAAAAAAAATATATTTAGATTTCTGATGAACCTATTATTTATATACCAATTAAATATATATTTACGAATGATTGTATGCAGTTTATTGGTTGCGTCCAAAATAGAAAACGTTTCTTTCTGATGAAATGTAATTTTATTCTGACTAGCTTACGTTATTTGCATTGCAATTGTTTTCTCTTACAAATATTTTGAAACATTCCATTACGAGCTTTTTGTAGTGCATGTTTATAGTAGAAAATACTAAATATATTTAAGCTTGTAATTAATATTGGCTTATAGTAGTGTTTGAACCTATACAAACAAATAGAAAAAGTAAAATTAAAATCATTGAAAACAAAAAAAAATTTTACAAAAAAGTATAGGTATATAGAAGAATATTGAAAATAAAAAAAAGAGAATATACGAAAGTGTAAATATTTGTATTCCATGCTGTATTACATTGTTACAACCCTTTTTTCTTATTGTTCGTGCTTTTTTGTAGTACCGGTATATGCTTTGTTATATATTTAAGATACGACACAAAAGGAGAAAAACATAAAACAATAATATTAAAAATTTGTAATATTTTATAATGTTACAAGTTGTAAATATTTTTATTGCATGCTGTATTATACATAATTACAATATTTTGTATTTCTTGTGTATGTTTCTTTATATTCTCTGTATCCATTATTATATTTAAGTTATGATAGTAAAAGTAATACAAAAAAAGTAATAAAACACAAAAAAAGATTTATAAAAAAAGAAAGAACAAAATTATTCTAAATTCTAAAAATAAGGAAATGTAAAAAAGTGTGTTTTTATTGCATGCTGTATTGCATGTATATTTGTAAGTATTGCTTATAGTGCATGTTTATTTGTATTGTCCGTATGCATTATTATATAAATAGTAAAAGAAAAATTTGAAAAGAAAAAAATTAAAAAAGGTTACCAAAGGTCAAAATATAAAAAAAATATATAATACAGAAAACAATATCAACAATAAAAACATTGTAACAACATAATTTTATCCATGCTTTAGAATCGATTATTTATTAAATTTATTCAAACTTTTGTAACAATTATTTTGCTCTTATTTAAAAGATTTGGTGTACATAATATTTTAATCCTATGAAAAAACTGTTGCCAAAACTAAAAAAAGTACAGAAATCTCCTTTACCAACACAGCCTGCCATTCAAGAAAGGGAAATTTTCCATAGCCACACAGGCGCTATACATATACCACGTCAGCTGCTGAAGGGGAGGGAGAGTTTCTATACCCGTACAGACCCTTTACCCCCTCTACCAACCCACCACCTCTATGGAGGTCATCTTTCCTAACCTTCACTGACTCTACACCTCAACACCAGCCACATTGATTTTCTATATCGGTACAACGTCGGCTGCTACTGAGGGAGAGCGAGAGTTCCTATATCCGTACAGGGCCTTTCCCCCACCCCACCAACCCACCACCTCTACGGCGGCCATGTTGGTTTTTCACCCAGATACTACACCTTAGGGACGACGATACTGTTTCTACCTTAGACGCTTTCACCGGCTCTACCCCACCATTTGGCTTCGGCCGCTATCTGTTTCTATCTTTGCACATATACTACTCACGGTAAAGTGACCAAAAATGAGTTCGTTACGAAGTCAATTTTTTATACATAAAAAGTATATATATATATATATATTTATATATATCTGAAAAATTCTTTTGTATCGGATACGGGCTATATTCAAATACCGGAACGGTAAACCAGAATGGTTGTGATTGGCTGTCGCCTTTCCGGAATTCTCATTCCGGATTTTTGTTGCTTTAATGGAACCACGGCCTTAAGCATTTTCGCAGGAAGACTGTAGATAAGGAGTGCCATCGCAATGCTGAGAAAATACTGAAAACTTTCAGGAAAGGCGCTGTAAACAGTAAGATTCAAGATGGCCGCCGTTTGTTTGAAATACGCGGCATTTTTAAACTGAATTTGACTGAGTTACTGGCGAAAAAAATAAATTTAAACATCTCTGAACTCCCGTCATGAGACTAGATACGTTACGTATAGGTTTAATTATTATATATACATTATTAATTAACAATAAATTATTCATATTAAAAAAATATGCTCACAAATGGATATCGTCCAGTAAATATTGGGCTCGTAGCACCGCGATTTCACAAGGATTATCACCCACTCTGTTGACATATTCCATCAGCGGAATATATGCTATAGATGCTGAAAAAGTAATTTCTTTTCCTCAAAACTAAAGACATTGAGACCTTTAACAATTAAGTATCGGCTAAAAGCTGCGAGTATTCTGATTTTGTTTTTTACATATAGATATTATATATATACCGTAAAATTTGTAATGTTTGTGATGCGTTTGCGCATGCGCGAGAATGACGTCACGGATCTTACTGATGTCAGCGCCGCCATGCGGCAGAAAAAGTTTTCAGTGCAGTTTTGCTCTCCGGCCCTATCTTGTTGACACTCCTTATCTATAGTCTTCATGCATTTTCGGATCAGCAAAGGGATCAGCTGATACGTAGTAACGAGAATACAATATGGTAGTGTTGAATGTATACAAATTATATTGTATAAAGATAAACAGTAAACACTGTACATTCTCTCTATCATTGGACTCAGAGCAATATGCACTGCACGGCAAGCATAGCTCATGTAAACATAAGAATATTTATATTAAACTTATTTTTCTATTTAACCATGACTCAATGTATTTCAACAGGTAGTTTTCAATTTCGAGATGTATTGTTTCACATAAACAATTTTATTTAGTTTTTTAACAATGGCTTATAATTTACGCAAAAGAGTTAATCACATTGGATATTGCGCTAATCAAATAATTGCAACTAATGCTCTACCAACGATAAAACAAGTACTAGCTGTTTTATTCTATAACCTACGAAGAGTTTCTAAGTCTTTACGTGAAAGTGCAAAGTTAACCATTGAAGAGTGTATCATTATTTGAAAGAAAGCTCGAATTCCTATGCAAGAAGATATGTCATTAAAAAAACATATGTCATTAAACTAGAGGCTGAATATGAAAGATGGAGAAAAATGCAAAGAAATGCTTTACGCAGATCAGACACTCAAATAAAAAATGAACAAGCATATAAAGAAAGCATACACAAATTATTTGACATTGCTTGCGCAGATGCTTTGAGAGGTAATTATGTTTTGTTTTCGAATAGCTAATTATGACACAGTTGAACAGGGGAAATAGAAATGGTTATAGTCGGTTCTGTAGAAAGAACTGATCATCTCCATAAAGTTAAGCTTTGTTCAGAAGTGAGTTTTACGGAGAGTTGAAATTTTGCATTTTAAGTG
Source organism: Muscidifurax raptorellus (assembly GCA_020010945.3). Taxonomy (NCBI): domain Eukaryota; kingdom Metazoa; phylum Arthropoda; class Insecta; order Hymenoptera; family Pteromalidae; genus Muscidifurax; species Muscidifurax raptorellus. The sequence goes on from JAHUUD020000031.1 coordinate 1,257,398, forward strand.
ATATCTTTCATTCCTCCGAAGATATAGACTTAACACTTTACAGTTAACTGTAATTTAACTTAATTAATAATAAAAAAGAAGTTATAGTACTCCAAGTCCTTGAAATATATCAGCGACTCCCAAAAGCATGAAGTTTGATAGAAAGTTGGGGTTGCGCTGATATTAAATATTACATTCCTATTCAAACCGCCGAATACCGCCCCCTCTGCGGGCACTACACAGGAGTGTAGTGCATACTGAGCACCGGAGCATCGTCGCAGGTAGGCGACCACACGAGCGAGTACAGCATCTCGCAAAAGCAAAGCGTAGGAGAACTTTGCATTTGTACGGGGTACATAGGCAGTTGGTCGCCTAGAAACCACCCCGTTACAACTGACATTTTTTTTCGTCAAGATGGCCGCAGTGAGCGGAGGCTTGCTCTTTCGTGACACAACAAAAACTTATAAATGTTATCCTAAACAAAATGTTAAGTTAGTAGTGTGCATTATTTGTGAAGAAGTATATCATACGAGTGATTTTGTAAAAAACGAGAAAGCAATACTATTGTGTTCAGTTCTGGGAATCTGTCATAAACATGAGGATCTAGACCTAACCTCAAAATTACACAGTAAATCGCTGAGTAACGATGCGAGAATTGTAATCGCTCAAGTGAAGCATTTTGAAAAAAATGAAACGAGAAGGCAGTTACTGGAAGATTTTCAAAATGATCTATCAGAAGATAATAGTGAATTAATAGATGTTAACTTGAAGCGTGAAAATGCTCTTTTAAAAGAACTAAATTTAGAAATGATGGAAAAAAACGAATTATTAAAGCAATTATTAGACAAAAATAGGAATGAAGCAGTGTTGGTCAGAAGCAAAACTTTTGCTGAAGCAGTGTCAAATGTTAAAAATATTCAAAAGCCTAAACGTGTTCCTAATATAATATTTAAAAAAACAGATGAAGACGAAAGTATTGACAGTTTAAACAAAATGGTATCCCATTATCTGATAAAGGACAAATCCATACAAACGGAAAAGGTTATCAAAAAAGGAAATGAGATAGTCATAAACCTACCAAACGAGGAAAGTGTCAACAAAGCACATAAACTATTAAAAGGTAAACTTGCAGACGTATGTGATGTAAACAAAGAAGAAGTTGAAAATCCTAATAGTTAGTAGTAGGAATTAATAATTTCGAAAATATGGACAACAATACAATTGAACATGATATCAATAAGAGAAATTTTAGTGCTTTTAAAAAAAATGTTTGATTCTGAATTCCTATAAGAACAATAAAACTGGATTTCAGTCTGTGATACTCGAAGTGACTGCTGAGATATACCAAAACATCAGAGAAAATAAGAATAGACTCTTTGTAGGATATCAAAACTGCAAAGTTTATGATTATATTAATGTTAAACCATGTTTTAATTGTGGCTAATTTGGTCACAATGGCACTAAGTGTAAAAATAGTAATATTTGCCTAAAGTGTGCTGGTGAACATAAAACAAGAGACTGCAAAAAAAATAAGTTTAAGTGTGCAAACTGTGTTTTCAATAATAATACTTATTAAACAAATTTCAACGTAGAACATGTGGCAATAGATAGCAACGAATGCAAAATCTTGAAATCTAAGATCAGGAAGTATATTGATTTTACCGACTATACAATTAAACCTACAATACCAAGATATATCGGCAGTATAGAAACGTCTGAAAGAGGCATGGTAGCTAAAGCTTCAGGAATTTCGTCAACGTCGCTTCAATCAATAAATTCAAATGTAGCAGGAAGACTACGGAGAAATAAGAAATATTAATGGATCAAGTCATCAGTGTTGAAGATATAAGCAAGTTTAAATTTGAAGTTGATGATGTAAAAAAACTCAATAAGACACTAAGTAGAAAACGAAACATTATTTTATGCGTAAACATTAGAAGCTTAAATGCTAATTTTGAAAAACTGGAAGTTTTTGTAGAGTCTTTAAAAAGAAAACCGTGTATAATTGTATGCACGGAAACTTGGAATTTACAATTTGCTCAATACTGTCAACTATAAGGCTACAATATTTGTTACAATGACAGTAAAATTAATAAGGCGGATGGCGTCTTAATTTATATAAGAAACAATATATATAGCAATAATAAAATTGATGTAGTTAAGAGATTGAGCGTTGTGAGTACTGACATAAAACTTATGACAGGAGAATCAGTTGTAATATCTGCTATGTATATGTGCCATGACATATCAAAGTCTGAATTTGTTAATAGCGTTAAAAAATTTTTGATAAAACATAAAAATGTTAAAAATTATTGTATTGTTGGTGATTTTAATATTGATATATTAGATAATAATGTAGTAAATTTGGAGGCTAGTGACAAAACAATGAGTCAGGAATTTGTAATGAACTATCTTGAGCGTGAATATGCACCGTATTTCAGAGGAATTACTCGGCCCTCCTTAGATAATAAAAAGGGAACGTGCATTGATAACTGTTTCGCTAAAACTACAAGTATTGAAGTTGAATCTATTAAGCTAAATATTTCTTTCAACGATCATCTGTTATTAATAAGTATAGATCAGATTAAGTTACAGATGCCAAGCGAAACAGATAACAAATGCATTAATTATAGAAAATTACAAAATATTGCTGGAAATATTGATTGGCAGATAGTTTTTGCAATACAGGATCCGAATGATGCTTCAAACAAATTGATACAATTGATACATGACTGTCTTGAAATGGCCTCATATTCCATAAAATTAAAGAAAAAAAATAACAAATCAATGCTAAGAAAAAATTGGATCACTAAAGCAATCCAAATCTCTTGCAAAACTAAAGAAAATTTGTATAAAATATGGAAAATGAACCCAACTAATTTGGAATTGAAAGATGAATATAAAAACTACGAAAAAATCTTAAATAGAGTCATCAAAGATGCTAAATACAAATTTAATAATAATGAAATCAAAAAATTTAGTAGCAATCCAAGACAGCTATTGAACATTATTAATGCTAAGCTTGGTAAAAACGCGTAAGAAAACAAGTCACCTGACTATTTAGTTGTAAATAACCAAAAAATTGAAGACAAATCTGCCATAGCAAACTCCATGATTGATTGTTTTTGCAAAATAGGTATGGACTTGAGTAATCAAATTCCAGATTGAGATATAGATCAACAAAAGCTCCCAGAAAGAAATAGCAAATCAATTTTTATATACCCTACAAACTGTATTGAAATTCGAAAAACTATAGAATCATTAAAAAACAAATCTGGAGGCGTTGATAATATCAATGCAAAAACAATCAAATTATTGGTAAACTACATAGCTGAACCTCTGGAACATATTTTTAATATTTGTATACAACGGGCTTCGTGGCCAACTGCGCTTAAACAGACTGACATTGTTCCCATCTATAAAGCTGGTGACGAGTCTTGTATATCGAACTATAGACCGATATCACTAATATCGAACATTGCGAAGATATTTGAGAAAATCATATATAATAGGTTGTATTTAGGTAAAACCTTTAGGTAAAACCTACCTTAGCAACAATCTCGACTAATATCAGAATGTCAAGTTTTTTCATAAATAAATCTCAAAAATTGTTAAATTTAATCTAACTTGTTTTCCTTATTATGTTAAAGTATAACCAACCTGTATGATAAATCCAAAGATATGAGCAAAAATTTTTATTTATTTATTGACCATATAACATATGCCTTATAAAAGAGTCATCCTACAGAGACAAACTTATTGTCTGTACATAGGGATGGTACATACATAAAAACTTAAAGTCTAAACTTAAAAACTAAAATGAGATCCAACAAGAGGTTGAGCCATCTTATTGGAATCTGTTTCAAAATTCCCGCAAAAGTAAAGTAACAGTATAATATAAAAATTCTCTTTAACTATATAATATAATTTTCTCTTATAAATCTTTTCAGTCTCACTTCGCTAAGATATGTGTTCATTTTATCCTGTGCTGACGACCACGAGTCATCACTTGCAATGATGACAGTGTCGTCTGCATAGGAAACAATAGTACCATCTTGCATATCTCTCAGTAGATCATTTACGTATAAAATAAAAAATAAAGGTCCTAATATAGTCCCTTGTGGGACACCAATTGATATTTCTTTATATTCACTTTTCAAATTCTGTATTTTGACGTATTGTTTTCTATCTGAGAGATAGCTGTTCATTAGTTTTAAGGCACTGCCTCTTATTCCACATCTCTCTAATTTATCTAGAAGCTTTCTGTGGTCAACCGTATCAAACGCTTTTGCTAAATCCAAGAAGGCAGTTATGATTGGCTTGGATTTATCAATTTTTTTATATATAACATCTGTAATATAATTCAATGCATCTGTTGTTCCTTTGTTTTTAACAAAACCAAATTGTTTTTGCGATATAACATTACATTCAGTCAGAAACAAATACAACCTATTATATATGATTTTCTCAAATATCTTCGCAATGTTCGATATTAGTGATATCGGTCTATAGTTCGATATACAAGACTCGTCACCAGCTTTATAGATGGGAACAATGTCAGTCTGTTTAAGCGCAGTTGGCCACGAAGCCCGTTGTATACAAATATTAAAAATATGTTCCAGAGGTTCAGCTATGTAGTTTACCAATAATTTGATTGTTTTTGCATTGATATTATCAACGCCTCCAGATTTGTTTTTTAATGATTCTATAGTTTTTCGAATTTCAATACAGTTTGTAGGGTATATAAAAATTGATTTGCTATTTCTTTCTGGGAGCTTTTGTTGATCTATATCTCAATCTGGAATTTGATTACTCAAGTCCATACCTATTTTGCAAAAACAATCAATCATGGAGTTTGCTATGGCAGATTTGTCTTCAATTTTTTGGTTATTTACAACTAAATAGTCAGGTGACTTGTTTTCTTACGCGTTTTTACCAAGCTTAGCATTAATAATGTTCAATAGCTGTCTTGGATTGCTACTAAATTTTTTGATTTCATTATTATTAAATTTGTATTTAGCATCTTTGATGACTCTATTTAAGATTTTTTCGTAGTTTTTATATTCATCTTTCAATTCCAAATTAGTTGGGTTCATTTTCCATATTTTATACAAATTTTCTTTAGTTTTGCAAGAGATTTGGATTGCTTTAGTGATCCAATTTTTTCTTAGCATTGATTTGTTATTTTTTTTCTTTAATTTTATGGAATATGAGGCCATTTCAAGACAGTCATGTATCAATTGTATCAATTTGTTTGAAGCATCATTCGGATCCTGTATTGCAAAAACTATCTGCCAATCAATATTTCCAGCAATATTTTGTAATTTTCTATAATTAATGCATTTGTTATCTGTTTCGCTTGGCATCTGTAACTTAATCTGATCTATACTTATTAATAACAGATGATCGTTGAAAGAAATATTTAGCTTAATAGATTCAACTTCAATACTTGTAGTTTTAGCGAAACAGTTATCAATGCACGTTCCCTTTTTATTATCTAAGGAGGGCCGAGTAATTCCTCTGAAATACGGTGCATATTCACGCTCAAGATAGTTCATTACAAATTCCTGACTCATTGTTTTGTCACTAGCCTCCAAATTTACTACATTATTATCTAATATATCAATATTAAAATCACCAACAATACAATAATTTTTAACATTTTTATGTTTTATCAAAAATTTTTTAACGCTATTAACAAATTCAGACTTTGATATGTCATGGCACATATACATAGCAGATATTACAACTGATTCTCCTGTCATAAGTTTTATGTCAGTACTCACAACGCTCAATCTCTTAACTACATCAATTTTATTATTGCTATATATATTGTTTCTTATATAAATTAAGACGCCATCCGCCTTATTAATTTTACTGTCATTGTAACAAATATTGTAGCCTTATAGTTGACAGTATTGAGCAAATTGTAAATTCCAAGTTTCCGTGCATACAATTATACACGGTTTTCTTTTTAAAGACTCTACAAAAACTTCCAGTTTTTCAAAATTAGCATTTAAGCTTCTAATGTTTACGCATAAAATAATGTTTCGTTTTCTACTTAGTGTCTTATTGAGTTTTTTTACATCATCAACTTCAAATTTAAACTTGCTTATATCTTCAACACTGATGACTTGATCCATTAATATTTCTTATTTCTCCGTAGTCTTCCTGCTACATTTGAATTTATTGATTGAAGCGACGTTGACGAAATTCCTGAAGCTTTAGCTACCATGCCTCTTTCAGACGTTTCTATACTGCCGATATATCTTGGTATTGTAGGTTTAATTGTATAGTCGGTAAAATCAATATACTTCCTGATCTTAGATTTCAAGATTTTGCATTCGTTGCTATCTATTGCCACATGTTCTACGTTGAAATTTGTTTAATAAGTATTATTATTGAAAACACAGTTTGCACACTTAAACTTATTTTTTTTGCAGTCTCTTGTTTTATGTTCACCAGCACACTTTAGGCAAATATTACTATTTTTACACTTAGTGCCATTGTGACCAAATTAGCCACAATTAAAACATGGTTTAACATTAATATAATCATAAACTTTGCAGTTTTGATATCCTACAAAGAGTCTATTCTTATTTTCTCTGATGTTTTGGTATATCTCAGCAGTCACTTCGAGTATCACAGACTGAAATCCAGTTTTATTGTTCTTATAGGAATTCAGAATCAAACATTTTTTTTAAAAGCACTAAAATTTCTCTTATTGATATCATGTTCAATTGTATTGTTGTCCATATTTTCGAAATTATTAATTCCTACTACTAACTATTAGGATTTTCAACTTCTTCTTTGTTTACATCACATACGTCTGCAAGTTTACCTTTTAATAGTTTATGTGCTTTGTTGACACTTTCCTCGTTTGGTAGGTTTATGACTATCTCATTTCCTTTTTTGATAACCTTTTCCGTTTGTATGGATTTGTCCTTTATCAGATAATGGGATACCATTTTGTTTAAACTGTCAATACTTTCGTCTTCATCTGTTTTTTTAAATATTATATTAGGAACACGTTTAGGCTTTTGAATATTTTTAACATTTGACACTGCTTCAGCAAAAGTTTTGCTTCTGACCAACACTGCTTCATTCCTATTTTTGTCTAATAATTGCTTTAATAATTCGTTTTTTTCCATCATTTCTAAATTTAGTTCTTTTAAAAGAGCATTTTCACGCTTCAAGTTAACATCTATTAATTCACTATTATCTTCTGATAGATCATTTTGAAAATCTTCCAGTAACTGCCTTCTCGTTTCATTTTTTTCAAAATGCTTCACTTGAGCGATTACAATTCTCGCATCGTTACTCAGCGATTTACTGTGTAATTTTGAGGTTAGGTCTAGATCCTCATGTTTATGACAGATTCCCAGAACTGAACACAATAGTATTGCTTTCTCGTTTTTTACAAAATCACTCGTATGATATACTTCTTCACAAATAATGCACACTACTAACTTAACATTTTGTTTAGGATAACATTTATAAGTTTTTGTTGTGTCACGAAAGAGCAAGCCTCCGCTCACTGCGGCCATCTTGACGAAAAAAAATGTCAGTTGTAACGGGGTGGTTTCTAGGCGACCAACTGCCTATGTACCCCGTACAAATGCAAAGTTCTCCTACGCTTTGCTTTTGCGAGATGCTGTACTCGCTCGTGTGGTCGCCTACCTGCGACGATGCTCCGGTGCTCAGTATGCACTACACTCCTGTGTAGTGCCCGCAGAGGGGGCGGTATTCGGCGGTTTGAATAGGAATGTAATATTTAATATCAGCGCAACCCCAACTTTCTATCAAACTTCATGCTTTTGGGAGTCGCTGATATATTTCAAGGACTTGGAGTACTATAACTTCTTTTTTATTATTAATTAAGTTAAATTACAGTTAACTGTAAAGTGTTAAGTCTATATCTTCGGAGGAATGAAAGATATCACTTAAAATGCAAAATTTCAACTCTCCGTAAAACTCACTTCTGAACAAAGCTTAACTTTATGGAGATGATCAGTTCTTTCTACAGAACCGACTATAACCATTTCTATTTCCCCTGTTCAACTGTGTCATAATTAGCTATTCGAAAACAAAACATAATTACCTCTCAAAGCATCTGCGCAAGCAATGTCAAATAATTTGTGTATGCTTTCTTTATATGCTTGTTCATTTTTTATTTGAGTGTCTGATCTGCGTAAAGCATTTCTTTGCATTTTTCTCCATCTTTCATATTCAGCCTCTAGTTTAATGACATATGTTTTTTTAATGACATATCTTCTTGCATAGGAATTCGAGCTTTCTTTCAAATAATGATACACTCTTCAATGGTTAACTTTGCACTTTCACGTAAAGACTTAGAAACTCTTCGTAGGTTATAGAATAAAACAGCTAGTACTTGTTTTATCGTTGGTAGAGCATTAGTTGCAATTATTTGATTAGCGCAATATCCAATGTGATTAACTCTTTTGCGTAAATTATAAGCCATTGTTAAAAAACTAAATAAAATTGTTTATGTGAAACAATACATCTCGAAATTGAAAACTACCTGTTGAAATACATTGAGTCATGGTTAAATAGAAAAATAAGTTTAATATAAATATTCTTATGTTTACATGAGCTATGCTTGCCGTGCAGTGCATATTGCTCTGAGTCCAATGATAGAGAGAATGTACAGTGTTTACTGTTTATCTTTATACAATATAATTTGTATACATTCAACACTACCATATTGTATTCTCGTTACTACGTATCAGCTGATCCCTTTGCTGATCCGAAAATGCATGAAGACTATAGATAAGGAGTGTCAACAAGATAGGGCCGGAGAGCAAAACTGCACTGAAAACTTTTTCTGCCGCATGGCGGCGCTGACATCAGTAAGATCCGTGACGTCATTCTCGCGCATGCGCAAACGCATCACAAACATTACAAATTTTACGGTATATATATAATATCTATATGTAAAAAACAAAATCAGAATACTCGCAGCTTTTAGCCGATACTTAATTGTTAAAGGTCTCAATGTCTTTAGTTTTGAGGAAAAGAAATTACTTTTTCAGCATCTATAGCATATATTCCGCTGATGGAATATGTCAACAGAGTGGGTGATAATCCTTGTGAAATCGCGGTGCTACGAGCCCAATATTTACTGGACGATATCCATTTGTGAGCATATTTTTTTAATATGAATAATTTATTGTTAATTAATAATGTATATATAATAATTAAACCTATACGTAACGTATCTAGTCTCATGACGGGAGTTCAGAGATGTTTAAATTTATTTTTTTCGCCAGTAACTCAGTCAAATTCAGTTTAAAAATGCCGCGTATTTCAAACAAACGGCGGCCATCTTGAATCTTACTGTTTACAGCGCCTTTCCTGAAAGTTTTCAGTATTTTCTCAGCATTGCGATGGCACTCCTTATCTACAGTCTTCCTGCGAAAATGCTTAAGGCCGTGGTTCCATTAAAGCAACAAAAATCCGGAATGAGAATTCCGGAAAGGCGACAGCCAATCACAACCATTCTGGTTTACCGTTCCGGTATTTGAATATAGCCCGTATCCGATACAAAAGAATTTTTCAGATATATATAAATATATATATATATATACTTTTTATGTATAAAAAATTGACTTCGTAACGAACTCATTTTTGGTCACTTTACCGTGAGTAGTATATGTGCAAAGATAGAAACAGATAGCGGCCGAAGCCAAATGGTGTGGTAGAGCCGGTGAAAGCGTCTAAGGTAGAAACAGTATCGTCGTCCCTAAGGTGTAGTATCTGGGTGAAAAACCAACATGGCCGCCGTAGAGGTGGTGGGTTGGTGGGGTGGGGGAAAGGCCCTGTACGGATATAGGAACTCTCGCTCTCCCTCAGTAGCAGCCGACGTTGTACCGATATAGAAAATCAATGTGGCTGGTGTTGAGGTGTAGAGTCAGTGAAGGTTAGGAAAGATGACCTCCATAGAGGTGGTGGGTTGGTAGAGGGGGTAAAGGGTCTGTACGGGTATAGAAACTCTCCCTCCCCTTCAGCAGCTGACGTGGTATATGTATAGCGCCTGTGTGGCTATGGAAAATTTCCCTTTCTTGAATGGCAGGCTGTGTTGGTAAAGGAGATTTCTGTACTTTTTTTAGTTTTGGCAACAGTTTTTTCATAGGATTAAAATATTATGTACACCAAATCTTTTAAATAAGAGCAAAATAATTGTTAAATTTAATGCAACTGTGTTTTTCTTATTAAAGTAAAGTAAAATATATCTGTATGCAAAGAATCAAATCTCTACCATAGGTCCAGAAATATGAGAAAAAATGTAATATTTAATATCAGCGCAGCCCCAACTTTCTATCAAACTTCATGCTTTCGGGAGTCGCTGATATATTTCAAGGACTTGGAGTACTATGGCTTCTTTTTTAATTGTTAATTAAGTTAAATTACACTTACCTGTAAAGCTTTAAGTCTATATCTTCGAAAGAATAAAATATATCACTTAAAATGCAAAATTTCAGCTCTCCGTAAAACTCTCTTTCAAACATAACTTAGCTTTATAGCGATCACGCCATGCAGTTGCAATAAACAATTTTTTTTTATTAATAGTTTTTCAGATCGTGTTAAAAAAAATTTTTTTAATTTTTAAAGTGTTCTGCTTTTTTAAAAAATACAGTTTGAAATTAGTATATGTTTAAAATTATTGATTAATGATAAAATACTTTTTTTTAACTCGTTTATTTTATTTTTTGTATGTAACTCTTAGCTCGAGTACTTCAACAAATTATACAAACACAAGGGAGCCATCACTAATGGAAGTGGAGTATAAAAGCCTCAATATTGTAAAAAATGAAATCTTGGTTACCGTTGACCAGGACAAGGTAGTCGATGCTTCGTAAAAAATGGAAAAGAATGATTCTCGTAATATGGCGAGAAAAGGTTTGCATTTTTGAATAGTCAGTTCATATCAGTTTTTAATAATAGAGAAAAATGTATTTATAGTATAATTTTATTTTATTAACCTTTAATTTAATCTCTTCTTTAATTTTATTTACAGAAGAAATACATGAAGTGCTTGGAACAGATTTTGAATCTCCATTACTTGAAAGTATACGTCCTTTGAAAAGGCGAGCTATTGAATCAATTATGACTGCGAAATTGGCTACAGTATTAAATAAATGTAAAATTAGTAAAAGAGACGTAATGCATTGTTGAAGCTCTTTGTTGTGATTCAACAGCTAGCAATGCTGATCGAATGAATGGAGCTTGTGTATTATTAGAAAGATTAATCGATAAAGATCTTCTCTATTTTATCTGCCGGCCTCATATTTACGAGCTAGTTTTAAGAAGTACTTTCAAAATAAAATTTGGTAAGACAACTGGTCCGGAGGAACAATTGTTTAAAAATTTTGGGAATTTTTGGAAACCTATAGATCAAACAAAATTCGAACCGGGTATTAGTGATACTTTTGTAATTAAATGTCTACAAGATGTAAAAGAAGAAATTTTAGACTTTTGTTCGGAGTATTTAAAAAAGGATTTAAAAAGAAGTAATTTCAAAGAATTTTTGGAACTAGTCATAATTTTTCTAGGCGGAAAATTACCTAATGGTATAAGTTTTCATCCACCTGGAGCTATTCACCATGCTAGGTGGATGGTCAAAGCTATATATTGTTTGAAAATATTCATCTTTCGGAAACAATATTTTCTAGTGTAATGTAATCACCGATTCCATTACGCATCCAAAACACTACGATTGCTATACATATCACATCTACATACACACACACACGCGCACACACTTACTCACTAGAACGTCATCGCGGCACCCAAGAAGTGGATCTGAAAATCAGGAGAGAGATTCACTCATACGTGCCAGCGGCACCTTCACACAAATGGACTATATTCCAACGAACCACGCAGTAAATCCAAAATGCCATAAGAACGCTAAGGGATATTTTAGATTCAATAATAACTTCACAAGAACCGCGTGTTCGTATTTTTAAACGGAGAGCCATGAATTAAGAAGCACGAGAACGAGGGGAGCTGTTTCCACAATGACGTCACGCAATACGGCGACAAACCACCGCGGAAAAACGAGCACAAATATGAGAAAAACTAGAGAGGAGAAAGAAAAACCGAGATGCAATATTCGTCGATCTGGAATTCCATAGGAAACACGTGTGTGATCTCCAGTAAAAAGAGAGACCGCGAGAGAGTTCTAAAAGACACAAATTCTTAAGTGGTAATCATAAACTATGATGTTTATGACTTGACCTGCTACGATTCCCTTGAAATTGAGAGAGGAAAATACAAAATAGTGAAGTGACCTAATATGGAAATCGCTAGCCTGAGAAAAACAAGGGGATATGCAAGTATATAAAGCCCGGGAGCAAAGGGCAAGCAGCGTCAGTAATATCCGAAATCTCTCGCAGAACGTTACTCTGCTTGTCGCCAGACCATTCGTAAAACAAGTATCACGCATTACTCGCTCGTACGTTTAAAAGTAGAGAGTATACCGGACTTAGTCGCTCAATCGAGGGGGGAGGGGGAGATGGGGAGAGGGGGAGAGGGGGTGAGGGGGTGAGGGGGAGAGGGGGAGAGGGAGAGAGGGAGAGAGGGAGAGAGGGAGAGTGGGAGAGAGGGAGAGAGGGAGAGAGGGAGAGAGGGAGAGAGGGAGAGAGGGTGAGAGGGAGAGAGGGTGAGAGGGAGAGAGGGTGAGAGGGAGAGAGGGTGAGAGAGAGAGAGAGAGAGAGAGAGAGAGAGAGAGAGAGAGAGAGAGAGAGAGAGAGGGTGAGAGAGAGAGAGAGAGAGAGAGAGAGAGAGAGAGAGAGAGAGAGAGAGAGAGAGAGAGAGAGAGAGAGAGAGAGAGAGAGAGAGAGAGAGAGAGAGAGAGAGAGAGAGAGAGAGAGAGAGAGAGAGAGAGAGAGAGAGAGAGAGAGTGAGAGAGAGAGAGAGGGAGAGAAGCTTCTAGCGGGCTAGTGGCGCTGTATTAAATTGACACTTACCTTTTGTTGAGTCGGCTGCTTTGTTGCTCTGCTACTTGTTCATCTTCTCGGCGGGCGATCGGAATCACTGGGTCTGTGGTCGACGCGGGTTATAAATTATTTAATTAGGTGATGATAATATGTAAGGACTCGGAATTTGATTGAAAATTATTAGTGTTTATGTTAATTTGACGCGAAGCTCTAATTTCTTTCAGTAATAAATCTTGTGGAACTTGAATCCCGGACCGAATGATTTTTGCGGGCACTGAAGCTAATTTTCGAAACGAATAATTTTATGTGCACAGATGGTAAGTCCCGAACCGAGTTCTGACTCGGTTAAATTTTGTCCGACGGCGACTAAGTCCCGATTGAACTTCTGAGATCGTGATAGTGTAGGTGTCCGGTCCCGCTCAAGATTTTAAGTGCAACTGAAAGAGATTAATCCTGACCGAGAGATTAAATTCGAATGAGTAGGGGCCGTGCCGTTTGTACGGGTCCTAATATAGTCCGGGCTCGCAAATGTTCTAGAATATTCTCAACGAAAATCCCCAATAGGAGGGGTTAGCTTTTCCATATATGGAGTTATCTATGATCGCTCCCTACTCCTCTTCTTACTATGTTTCGTCTCTGGCTTTTTCTTGCAGCTTATCTTACATCCCATCCCCCGGATATAGTTTTGTCCTGCTCGGCTCTATGTTTGTACAAGTGGTCGAGCTTCTCTGGGTTTCTTGTAGTCATCAAAGTAGTGATCTACTTTGCCGTGAATATGAACTCTTACTATTTGTGGCTAAGTCTGCTTCTCTTGCAATAGGTATCGAAAGAGGAACCGTTGTTGGCTTGGGCCCCGCGATGCGTAGGTAAGACGGTCCGTCGATAATGGGTGGAGCATTGCATTTCTAGCGTTTGCATCTCCTAAATTGTTCTTGATTTTCCTCGTTGTGGGTATGATGTTAATATATATAATTTTTTACATTCGCTATATCTTTGCCCTCGCTATTGAACTGCTTTCGTGCATTATAATCTTACGACGTATTAGAGTTAGATATTCTTACTCTTGTTTAATTGTATTTTACCGAAATTCGTGTTCGTATAATAATGTTGTCTAGCGCATGATTGTTCGTATTTCGTTTTGGATATTTATTATATCACATTTCTTATCGTCTCTTGCTTCTTATATTTTAGAGTATTTGGAATGTATAACGTGCTTTCCCGAGTAGGCTTGTACTTTGAATTCTCGCGACCTTCTCGGCTCGGAGCTATTCAGCGTTTATTCTCACTGTATATCGTCGATGCTCTCTCTTTATTATGATTAGAACATTTTTGTACTGTTTTTTAATTTTTGGCCGTTTTACCGTGATTTTCGAGTTTTTTGATGATATTAACTTGTTTTCTTTATTTAATCGGCAAAAGCCAATGGCACCATTCGTTTAGTGAGTTCAAAATACATCAAAATATATTTATGGATAAGAAAATTGCTAACTTGACACTGATTATAAACGTTAAAAGTCCATTTTTACACGATATTTTGCGATTTTTCGAGTTTTTCAACGATTCTGGCTTATGACTTTTTTATTTCACTATTATGGCCAATTATAGCCATAGCATATAGCCATAGCCATAGCATATAGCCAAATATAGCACCATTCGATTTTTTTACGAATTTTTATCAATTTGACATTCAAGTGACCTTAACTCTGACGTGATGGCGACAAACAGACCTCGGATTCGGATTAGGCTACCCAAAAAACATATTGTTGATACTTCCGAAAGTATCACGAGTGATAATCGAGAAAATATTAACTGAGGTTGCGTGATAAGAAACACAGCTAGCTATTTTAGCTGATATAGAATATATATTTTAAACACATTGAATACATGATGCCAAGCGCACAGCTCCCAGTTTGAAATTCAACTGCAGCCGCTGCGGTTAGTCTTGCAGACGCTCGACGCCGCCGCTCGTCGCCGATTGTCAGCGATCGCTTGAAAAACACTCAGTTTTTCCCACTCTTCTTACATACGCATATTCAAAAACACAGTATACACAAACATACGACTTTCTTTAGAACAACGCCTCGCGTCGAGGCTGTCCATTCGTTAATCCTACCCATCATAAAAAATCTCGCTATACTCTGCACGGCTCGACCGCGCGGGCCGTGTCCGCACGCTCGAACTCATAATACAAGCTACCAGATGTTGACACTCGAAAAACAAATCTTAATACCGACATGCTTTTTTTCTGAAGAAAAGCAATAAAATCTGTGCGCAGTTTCAACCCTACACACTCTCTCAAAACAATGAGCCTTTCTCTCAATTTTTCCGAGACATGCATCCCAGAGCCTGCACTACGTAGTTCGCTTAAACTAAATTTACAACTTTAAACGCACAAAAAAATACAACGCGTTCGCTGTTCCTGCATTCGCCCAAGCCGAAGCCCATGACGTGAGAAAAACTCTCGTTTTGACTCACGAAGACTCACGAGAAAATTTACGAAACGCGGCGCCATTAGACCAATTTAATTCGAAAACGCGACCTAATTAAAGTACCTCGAGCAAATCAGCCAAAATCACAAGCTGATAGGCGGACCGCTCTCTGCAGGCGAACACCCCTTCCCAGGTAGCACGCACAGTGGCAAACAAGCCCGAGACGAAAGGATATCCCTTGTCTTTCTCATCACGTGGGACCTTCCGTATATATGGCGGTAATCGACAGAGGAGAGGTAGCAACGGGCCCAATGCGACTACTCCTGCGCTGTAGTACCGAGTCCGCCTGCCTACGCAACGATTATAATCGATGCGGTCGTACGTCTACCTGCCGAAGTCCACCGGCTCTGACTCGGTTTATCGTTTACGTCAGGAACACATATACACGCATATTTTCTAATTTTTTAAAGAACTTTTATCAATTTGACCTTCAAATGACCTTAACCCGGACACGATGGCGACAAACAGACCTCGGATTCGGATTCAGAGACCCAAAAAACATAAAGATCCACCCACGGGATTCACGTTGTTTGAGTTTATCATTTTGTGGTCCTGTGTTATCTATCTATGTAATAAATAAGACACTCAGATATAATTGACTTCTGTTATTTATTCTTTTGAAGCGCAACCCGAGTCTCAGTTGATGTTACGATGTTGTCATTTACAGTGTTACTAGTTATTCTTGTGATATTAAATACGATGTATTTGTTAAAGTTTATTAATAAATATAATTTATATTTATACTATTTTAAATATAATAATATTTAACTTACAATTATAATCATTATCCTTCACACTGGATATTATTACTGCTCACATATGCAATGTTCATCAATTTATTTTTTTAACCCCCTTTGATTTAATTAGATGCATTTTTAGGTTATAAAATAATCAACTGCCATTTTGAGATTTTTACAGACATTTTTATAATCAAAAAAGCTATCTTCATGAATCTTTTGGTATTAATCCGAATGATCAAACCTTCTCAACATTTAATTTGAAGAATTAATTAGCATATAAAATAGTTATAACATATACATAAGACTTTAAAAGTATTTTTAATGAAAAGTTCATACAATTTTACCAATAAAAGGTGTATATATATATATATATATATATATATATATATATATATATATATATATATATATATATATATCGGTGATTCTCTGTCAACTCAAAGGTGACATTTTTTTTATCCGCAACCCACGGTAAGTGTATTATTTCAGAGAAAGTTTTTAATGCACCTGAATTTTTTTCAAATGTTTAAATTAATTTTGGTCATAGATGTCTGCACTCAAAGTTAAGAATTATTGCAATTTTATTTTTTTTGGCTTTTTAAAAAATTCATAGCTTTACAGGGAAGTATTTTTCAGTAAAATACATATATGCCTTTTATTGGTAAAATTGTATGGACTTTTCATTAAAAATACTCTTAAAGTCTTATACCAATATATATATAAATATATTATATTCCCTCTGGATGCGGTGATACAAAATTTTGTTTTCTTTCGCTACTAAGAAAAACTCGTTTTTTATTCCTTTTAAAACAGCTTATTGGTAGTATTTTGTATTTGTGTATTAACTTGTTTTATTTGTTACTTTTATATAATACTATTTATTTAAATTTGCTACCTTGCATTTGTATTTTTGGACTTAAATTTTCTATTACAAAATCCTTTAATTCATTTTTAAATATTTGGAATTTTATTAATTTTCTTTGATGAGAACCCCTGATTAAACAACGACGGGCTTAGTTACATGAAAGAATACATAGAAATGTAGTATCGGGGCTTCACCAAGAATTATTTTTCTTTTCAATCACGTATACATATAAAAATTTAGTTTGTCATATAAACAAACCAAAGTTCATTGCAATTAGGTATTCGGAAATCAACACAATTATAATACATAACATTACTTTTTAAAGTTTCTAAACTAATTCCTTCAGTATGAGAGTTACTGTTAACTGTCTTCTAATATTAATAGTTTGGAATTTATGTACTTGTGGAGGTCGGACTGAATGTGTAAATATGTCCAAATTAGCTGTCATAGCGAATTTACGAACAAAACGATGTGAAAATAATGTCAATAATTATTTTTATCTTCAAGATGCAGATGATAATTTGGCTAAAAAGTATAACTTTAATTATGAAGGATTAACATTCGGTTAGTAAAGATTCAACATATAAAAGCATGTATAAATAATAAGCAAGATTTGCTTCTATCCTTGCTTCTATCATCACTCAGTTTAAGTCAAATTTAATTGAACAACGTTTTTTGTAGATAAAACTTTAAAATTCTAATAAAACTTCAGATTTTAAAAACTTTTAAAATCTTTTAGCGTTTATTATTATTCTGATTATTGTTAATAAACAACTGTATGTTTAACACTTCGTACGGAAATTTCAATTTTGCAAAGATGCAAAAAATACGGACAATACTAGTCGGAGGAAATGTTGTTACCTTTGTGTGAATGTTTGCAAATGGGCGAAGGGAGTTGATTGAGATTTACTTTTTCCATTCAACGAACTACTTATTGCGAGCTTTATTTTCTAATTTTCATGCATAAGAATATGTGAGATAAATAATGCAGTAAATTTATTATGGTAATTATTATAAAATATTAATTAAAAATTTGATTGTATAACTTCTGAAATTTACTCTCGAATTTACTGCTATGTGTAATAAAATTTTCCCATACTCCGAGCGCAAAATACTATTTTCCACGTTTATGTCAAGGAAGCAAAATAGCACTTTCTCTCTCTCTAGGGAACAAAATAGCACTTTCATTCTCTTTTTTTTTCTTTTTTTGATGGCATTTGGAACTTGGATGTTCATTGCCTCATCTACGCAAGCCTTCCACGCAGCCTTATCTTGTGAAAGGGATGTCTAGATTGATAATCTACCCTATAGTCCACGCTCCCGCCCAATTTCCTTCAGGTCCGCTTCTACGTTGTCCACCCACCTGCGTTGGATGTTCTTGGACAGCAGCCTCGATTTTAATACTGTACTCACGAAGTAGCAAGAATTACCCGAATGGAGTCGTTTGTCGATCTCGGCTTTGATCTCGTTTTTATCATTTATAGTTGTAGCCAAATATCTGAATTCACTCATTAGGCAGAGTGGCCGTGAGTTGACGCAGGCCTCAATTTGCACGAGCACGGTAGACAGCTCCTCGAAAATGAGGGTATATTCACCAATCACTCGTTTCAAATGATGCTTGGTTGACTTCACTCCGGCCTCCGATAAGCCGCCGTTGTCAAAGAGAGAGGCAGTGGATTTGTAAAACTCGAAATCCGCGCTAAACATACCCTTTAATTTCCTATCCGCGCCATGAAAGGTGGTCACGTTATCGCAATATCTAACTCTATTCTAGCGGAACGTAAAATCGCGGTGAGCTGCTTTCATTTATCAATAGCTACGGACAGGTTGTCATTTCCGGCAAATATGTCATCTACGTACATATTATTTTCGAGACATCAAGAAACGAGTGGGAATCGTAGTTTCTTATCCTTTGCTAATTGCAAGAGTATGTGGTAGGCGAGATATGGCGCGCAAGCAGTCCCGTAAGTTACGGTAGTTCATCGGTAATCTACTGGACATTCGTCGGGGCTGGGGTCGGCGTCGGCCCATACGATTCTCTGACAGTCTTGATCTTCTGGAGCTACTCAAATTTGACGGAACATTTTAACAATATCGGCCGTGAAGACAAAGCGGTACCTACGCCAGTTAACTAGGATCAATGCAAGATCCTTTTGTAAGGGTGGTCTCGACATGAATGATTTATTCAGACAGTGCTTATCCCGAATCAATCTAGATGCAATGAAAACGACGATGTTCTTTAACGTCTCGCCAATATATTGCAAAACGAGATTATACGGTAGGTACCACGCTCGAGAGTTTGAAATTTCTGTCGCACGGATACGCGTCATACGCCCGAATCATTCATATGTTGATATAAACTCGCTATAGGCTTCAGAAAGTACAGGATCACGGACAAATCGACGATATATGTGTTTAAGCGAACCTATAGTCATCGGACGGGTTTCCTCAGCTACTTAAGGGAGACCTGATTTCAAGGGTAGCCGAACGGTCTAGCCATCAGAGTCGCGCGTGTGTTTTGGCTATGGAGGGCTTTCAAGGGCATGACGGAAGAACGGTTCGCCCGAAAAAACCCACCCCAGCGCGATATCTTGCGCAGTCAATTGCGAGGTACGGAAGCTACGTAAGCCCGGTCACAGTAGTTGTTCATAGACATCTGCACCCAATATAATATCGATTTTGTCGCGAATGTAAAATTGAGAATCCTATAGCGGTAGACCTGCATACTAGGCGAACTCGAATTTCACTAGACTTCATACAACGCAAAAAAAATTATTATAAGACAATAATTTTCTCCTTTGGTATCGTTTGTTAACCAACTGACAATTATACAACGTATGCTAAATACTTTTAACATACATGTCATACTGCATTTTAGCATACATGTTAACACTTGCTCTGCACAAATGTAAACAACCGCGAGCAGCCAATCCGCAGGTATCATGCTGATTGATGAGCGGAGACTGCTTGACTGTTCTCTCTCTCTCTCTCTCTCTCTCTCTCTCTCTCTCTCTCTCTCTCTCTCTCTCTCTCTCTCTCTCTCTCTCTCTCTCTCTCTCTCTCTCTCTCTCTCTCTCTCTCTCTCTCTCTCTCTCTCTCTCTCTCTCTCTCTCTCTGTAAGTACGAGCTGACGTGCTCCAGATCGCTCCTACTACAATTGTATTTTTGCTGCCTTTATATGCCTTCGGGCACTTTTTCTTTTAGATCCTTGCATGCGCAACTTTGCAAGCCACCACCCGTGCTAATAATTATTGGTGTGGACCTGGTGGTTGCCAAGAAATATTAACTTGAATCTGCTATCACCGAGGCAGTCAGAGAGCGAGACCCCCCGCAGCCATCTTTGTACACGCCGACTGCTTCTTTATCTACGCTTTAGGACCATCTCTTCAGCTATTTCGAGGGAAGCAATATACCGTCACCTTTGCTACATCTGAGGACTCCGTCTTCGCCTGTGATCCTCGATTAAGTGCTGTGAAGTGCCGCCCGAAAATAGCGTAGCTCTATGCTGACTTATGAAGTTCGTCGGCGCGTCATAGTCAGTAATAGTGTTGTATTTAGTACTGCGTGATTTTCATGATCTGTATGTTTAGAACGTCACTGCATCATGTGTGCTTTATCCGCAGTCACCAGTAAAAAAGACGTTTCTGTTCAGTGAGTTTGTGCATGCGGTGAACGCGTATAACTTGGCTATTTGTATGTTAGGTTACCCGACCACGTGGCGGTAAACTTTTGCATCTTTTGCACATTTTAGTGTTTGGCGGTCATAGTTCAGTGCTGTTAGTCAACGATAGTCTCTCAGTGCTTTTATAAAAATTTTTCTGTGCGACATTGTTCTTGTAAAGCCATCCGCAAAAAATTTTTTTGTGTCTGACCGGACGAGTACTGTGATCACTGTATATACTGGTGTAAAAGGGTCCTGTTGTACCGACACCTGACCGACCGTTGACCTCACTCACTGAATCTTTTCGTAAATGCGTTTGTATGTAAGTTTATCAATTTTATGTCATTTTTAAGCTGCGTTCTTACTATTTAAGCGTGTATTAGTCGATATTAGTGTTTTTTCACCGTTTTT
The DNA here is from genome assembly GCA_020010945.3 of Muscidifurax raptorellus. Taxonomy (NCBI): domain Eukaryota; kingdom Metazoa; phylum Arthropoda; class Insecta; order Hymenoptera; family Pteromalidae; genus Muscidifurax; species Muscidifurax raptorellus. The sequence continues at coordinate 1,278,502 of JAHUUD020000031.1, forward strand.
TATCAATTTTTGCTCTGGCTGTTCAGTCTCGCCGTATGCTTTGTTTAGCTTAGGCCCGTGCCCATGCCTGTCTGTCGAAAGTGTCGTACAAATATAGCTGGCCAATCTGTAAGCTGCTTAGACTGCAGCAGTCTTTTTCATCCTGGTTGTCTCGCGAATTACACGGCCAAGAAAACTCGAGATAACTGTTGTCGACGCACGTACGATTCGCAGGTTGAGGCATCCAATGTTTCTGTCAACGCAATAGGCCATAGTACAGGCACCTTTTCTGACACCGGTTACGCACAGGTTAGGCCTGAAGCAACTGTTGAGATTACTCCAGCTGCTTCTGGGATTACCTATAGCAAACGCTTGATTTCGCCTCCGTCACCCTCTCTAACACCTGCGTACAAACTTAGTCGTGGCAGCTCATCTTCTTCATACTCGGTAACCCTAGCTTCTCCTTCACATACTAGCATGGCTCCTGGCGCTCTTTCTGAAGTTGACCTCACTGGTGCTCCAGGTTATTTTCTGAACTTCTTCGCGGCCTTTCAGCAGCAAGCTACCGAGAGTCATACAGCCATCACCAATCTCACTAGTCGAGTTGAATCCCTCAAGAACAAAATCTCGGCCTCAGATACCGAGCACAAGGCAGAACTAAGCTCCCTTCGCTCTGACTTAGCTTCCCTAGCGCGCAGTGCCATTACTCATGATGACTGCGAAATTGTCATCTCTGGCGTACCCGCGAAATTCGAATCTTCGCCTGGCGATGCTGCCTCACGTATATTTAATGTACTGGGCCTATCAAATATTATGACCCATGTACTTTCGCTTAGGCCGTGGCCTGCTCGAGGTTCGGCAACTGATACTCGCCAAACCTAGCAGTCATCGTCTTCGCCAGCTATTGCAACTTGTGCGTTTGTTGTGAAATTCGCCTCCAGCACTGTACGTGATGTGGTAATGCGCAAAGCTGCTGATCTGCGCGAAATCGACCTACGCCCAGTGTTCGGCGTCGACCCCCAACCAAATGTTTTCATGAACCAGCTGTACCCCAAGTCAGTCTTCGACTTGCTTCGTAAAGCGCGTGCTGTCAGTCAGCGACTTGGGTATGCACGCCCCATAGTTGAGAATCTCGTGGTATGCGTAAGGGAGACTCAGCGATCCGTACGCATTCCTATTTATTCTGAGGCTGACCTGGAAAAACTTGTTCCTCGAGGTAATGCTCGAGTATGACAGTCGGCTTCAAATCAGCTTGGGCCTCCCCCCGCGGTTAAAAAGGATGAATTTGTCGTCGGCCACATCAACATAAATCGTCTGAACTCGCGTGAACATTTTTCTTTGCTTGAAGCAAAATGCTCTGAGCGCAAATTTGATGTCATAGCCATTACTGAGACATTTCTGAAACCCGATGATCCAGACTGCCATCTTTCGTTGGATGGTTACAAATTCTTTCGACACGACCGCGTGGGCAAGGAAGGTGGTGCTGTAGGAGCCTATATTCGTGATACTTTTACAGTAAAAACTTTGGCGCAATCAAATCCAGTGTATGAAAATGCTCCTGAATTTATAATTTTTGAATTAATAAATAGTCATGCAAAAATTGCCCTAGCTGTCTTATATCGTCGTCCTTCCGCCGCCTACCCTACTGTCTTCGCTGATTATCTATCACTGTATATTTCGCAGTATGCAAACGTTGTTGTCACCGGTGATTTCAACATTAACATGGCTATGTCAAATGACGCCTCAATACACCTTCGGAAAATCCTGGACTCGTTATCCCTAACTCTGGTCCGCTCTGAACCCACACACCATGTATTCTGGCGTTCACCGCCTTCTCACACTTGGCTTGATCTATTCATGGTCACAAATCCTGAGAACATCATATCTTATGATAAATCTGATGCCCCCTTCGTAGCAGGGCACGACTTTATTTCTCTGACATTGAGGATTTCAAAGCCACCTATTGAAAATAAGGTGATCAAGTCTCGTGATGTTGCTCGTGTTCCTGCTGACCAGCTTGCTCGCGATACCCTAGCAGCACTGTCACCATTTTTTTCCAACCAGGACCAAGAATTTCTCTCCAGAGCTTTCATTTTTTCGGGAATAGACAACAGAGTTGGGTACATGGCAGGCAGACCTTCCGCCTCAATTGATACCTCTCTCCAGTCCATGACCTCTGCCCTCATCACGGCCTACGATGCTGCTGCTCCTGTTAGAATGATCCATCTCTCTTCAAAGCGTAAGCCGTGGGTCTCACCGGCCATTCGTAGCCTTATGAAGCAGCGAGATAAGGTGTTCCAGCGTGCGAAGCAATCTTGCCTCATTAGTGACTTTGATGACTTCAAAAAGCTTTGTGCTCAAGTGTCGAATGAACTAGATACAGCTAAAAATAGCTATATCGCCGGGAAACTTGACTCAGCCCCAAATCTTAAAGCCCAGTGGCGTGACATCCGTAACCTTCGAATCACAGACACTCGACTTCCCTCTCCGCTTACCTCCTTCAGTGCTGAAGTTCTCAATGCTCACTTTGCGAATATGGTGAATCTGAGCCCACCATTGTCTGAGAGTGATTTCGACGATGCTTGCAACTCACCCATTAACGAGTCCTTGCATACCTCTTTCTTGCTTGCTCCAGTCAGTGAAAAAGATGTGGAGGAAGCATTGAAGAGCTGTAAATCTAAGGGGTCAGGTGTAGATGGTATTTCTGCCCCTATGCTTCGACCAGTGCTAGCCGTCATCCTCAGGCCGCTTACTCTAATTATAAACAACTCGATTGTCACTGCCACCTTTCCTACTGACTGGAAGAAAGCACTCATCACTCCACTTTCAAAAGCTAAGATTTTAACGTCCCCTTCTGACACTAGGCCTATTGCTCAGTTGCCCGAACTGTCTAAAGTTCTGGAGCGAATTGTCCAGCAACGCCTGCTTGGCTATCTTGAAGCGCATGGTCTACTGGATTCACGGCAAGCTGGATTTAGACCAGGGCACTCCACTCAGACTGCCCTCCTTGGAGTTCTCGATGATATCCGCTGGGCTATCGACAAGAGGCAAATTACCCTGCTTGTCCTGCTCAACTTTTCTAAAGCCTTCGACACAATCTCGCATGCTCGCTTGCTGAAGAAGCTGCGAGCTTTAAATGTTTCTTGTGGCACACTCCGATGGTTTTTCAGCTACCTAGCTGATCGGATCCAAGCTGTTGTGGACGAAGGAGGATCCATTTCTGAGTGGTTGCAGGCTTCCTCTGGAGTTCCTCAGGGTAGTGTCCTTGGACCACTACTATTTGCAGTCTACATCAACGACCTCCCTCGTGTACTCCAATTTTCTCATCATATGATGTTCGCTGACGACACCCAGATCTACACCCACTGCTCGCCTAGTCACTTGAAACAAGGCATCCAGAACATCTCCTCAGATGTACAAGCAGTGGCCCTGTGGGCGCACCGCAATGGGCTTAAGCTGAACCTTCTAAAGTCCAAGGTTATGATCCTTGGTAGCCAGCTCTATACCTCAGCTATTGATCTTGCTACGGTTCAGAAAGTATGTGTGGATGGGGTTCCACTGCCCTTTGTTGTTGAAGCAAAAAACCTGGGGCTCTGGATTACGCCTACCCTTTATTGGCAGTTACATGCTCGGCATGTTGTTAGGAAGGTCTATGCCACGCTCTCTTCTCTTCGCTTCCATCGGCATGCGCTCTCCAGGAGCCTCAGGATGAAACTCGTACGTACACTCATCTTTCCCAGCTTTGACTACTTGAGTCCCGCTTATTCTGCCCTCGACAAAACTCGTACACTTAAGCTCCAGAGAGCACAGAATGCGTGTGTCCGTTTTGTTGTTGGTAATATTCCACGCCGTGCGCATATCACCCCCTATAGGCTCGAGCTTGGGTGGCTCTCTGCAAAAAGTAGGCGTGAGTATCTTCTTGGTGTCCAAGCATACCAAGCATTAGCCCGCCGATCCCCGTCCTACTTGCTGTCTCGTTTTGCGGTCCTTGATGATGACTCGCTTATACGTCGATCGGCTAGAAACCCCCCTCAGGCTCTCCTCTATGCAGCTCCTCGCGCAGAAGCCTGGAAGCAATCCTTTTGCGTTCAGGCTTCCATCTTGCTGAACAGTCTGAACATCACGATCTTTTCTGAGCAGCAGCTTCCGGCTTTTAAGCGTGACCTTCACTGCGCCCTCTTAGCCAGGGATCGTTCAGACTGGGAAGCGCGAGTTGTGCAGGAAGGGTTGAGCGTGGGTTAAACAAATCCAGCGTTATTACCCTAGCTATAAATCTGACAGTCAGCTCTTACATCGCATATTATTAATAAGTTACTTAGGCATTACTCTTAGCTTTACTATTAAGTATACTCTTACTACTATGTCCGATCAACATTACATGTAAATTACTTTGTTGTACTATCTTTCACCGCTGTAACTACAACGCCAGATAGGGTTCTACCCCAAGGCGCAAAATAAAACAATCAATCAATCAATCAATCTCTCTCTCTCCCTCTCTCTCGCTCTCTCCCTCTCTCCCTCTCTCTCCGTCTCCCCGCGCACGCAGCGTGCCTATGTACGGGGAATTCTGGGGAAAGTCCCTAGGAGGAGAGAGAGAAAGAAACTAGGAGGGTCGGTAAGGAAGGTAGGTAGAATCAGACGGAGGGAACAGGGAGAAGAAAGAGGAACGAGAGGAACAGAAAGGAAACCACATGGTGAGGAGAGCAGAGAGGTTAAAATAGGGAGAGAGAGAGCGTGCAAAGTCAATAAAGATAAAAAAAAGATAAAAAGCCAAAGGCGACAAAAAGTAGGAGGAAGAAATGTCGAAGCATGAGAGAAGAGTGGAGAGAGAGATGCGGGACATGTAAGAGGAGATGAAGGAGTGGAGGGTGAACCTGCAATTAGAGACTGGGAGAAGAGAAGCGGCGGAGAGAAAGATGACGGATATGGAAGGTGATGTTGAAATTTTGAAAGGAAAACTGAGAGAGGAAAGAAGAGAGAGGGAGAAGATACAGAGAGCAGTCAAGGAATTGAAGGGACTGGTAGAAAAATTAGAAGGAAAAGTAAGTAGAGAGGAGAGAAAAGGTACAGAAAGGGAAAGGGCTAAAGTGAAAAGTGAGGTTAGGATAGTGAACGCCAACAAAAGAAAGAGGACGGAGGGAGGGAGGAGCAAAGTAGGAGAGAGAGGTGTGATCATCCACAAAGGGACAAACTGAAATGAGAAGGAGGTACTGCAGGACTGGCTGGACGAGATCTTAGAGGGAACGAGTTGGGAGCTGGAGGAGACCGTGATCCAGGACACAAAAAAAAATCATCTTTGCGGCAGAAGAGGAAATGGAGGAGATTTGAAAGAGGAGAGAGGAAATTAATGAAGGGGGAAAGGTGAGAATGGAGCAGTGGATGAGTTGGGAGGAGATAAGTGCAAAGAAGGAAGCCATGGGGATAAGAGAGAGAAGAAGAGAGGAAGCAAAAAAGAATGGGGAGCTGCTGAGAAATGTCGATTTCAAGGTGAGAGTGGACGGGATCCTGTATGAGTGGAAGGGGGAGGAGGGAAGGATTAAAAGGGTAAGAGAGGAAGAGAAGAGTGAAGAAGAGGTGAGAGAGGAAAGGGGGAAGAAGGAAGAGTAGTAGGACAGAAAAAAAAGGAAGAAGCGTATTATGCACATGTATATATATGTTAAGAAAGTATTGTAAATACTAACGTATAAAACAATAAAGAGATTATTATTATTATTTATTATTACATTACAAAAATTAATCTCATATTTATTGATTCAAAAATTTCGCATGCTTACGAAATACATCAATCACCAAAGTAAACAAAAATGCACCAATCTATTGGCCCCTCGGGGGGTGTGGAATAAATTGAAAAAGACAATAGTCTCACAAAGTTATAAATATTTCCAAAATAAAGATTAGGGTAGAGGGGGATAGAGGGTCTAAATGCCATCAAATCACGCTTACACTTAAAAGATTTTAAGTGTAATAGTCAATTTACTAATGTTTACTTATGTGAACACATTATAAAATCATAAACCTGTTCAAATATACGATTAAATAATTAAAACATTTTCTAATAAAGTTTAAATTTTAAATTTAGTAGGATTGTATAGCACTTTGATTCCTATTTTGGGTTCTTTATGAAAGCGGTAAGATTCAAAGATATTATGCTTCAAAATGTTTTTCTCACCCTGTTTTTTACTAATATATTTATCTATTAAACGAAAAAATACAAAACTGTATACAATTATATATGAATTAAAAACAATTCTGATATTAAAGAAATATATAACGTTAAATAAAGCTATGTTGTAACGTCCACGACTGCCATGCGATGTAAAAAAAAAGAAATAATAGCGAGAATCTAGAAAGTTCTCTAAAGTGAACTTTAAGAGCATGTCTTAAAAATAACAAACGGGCGTACGAGTTATCGACGCCATGCGTATATGTGCTGGGCATATGCTCAGTTAGTAAGCGTGTGCACTGTCAAAATTATAAAAAAAATGAGTTCTCTGAAAAATTCAAAACAAATATTAATCGATGCAACAACTGACTATAATGAAGTTGATGTGATTGATGAAGAGACGTTGGATTTCCAAGAGGAGTATAAGGATTGTGATGCTAAAATAGTTGAGGATGAAGTTTAATATGATTTTCCTGTTCCTGATTTTGCACCGACAAATCAGTATACGAAAGATACTGAAGATGTTGATTTTGATTACAAACAAAGAGCCGTAGAATATTGAAGAAGCGGAAAAAAGGAAACTTAAAAATTGAGACAATGTAAAAATAGTTTAGGAAAGTCTCTTCAAAAAGTCAGCTCAAACGTTGGGTTCACACTATTAATAAAGGTAGTACGTATAGAGAGACAATATAAAGAATCTGTGAATATACACTAGATAATTTCAAAGCTGCAGTTGAAAGTGGGTTAATATTTCACGATTGTGATGTACGTAGATGGGCGTTAAAAGCTCAAAAAGAAATTGGATCTGAAGATATCGGATTTTAAGCTTCTAAAAATTGGTTGATTAAATTTAAAAAGGCTCACAGAATAGTGCCTAGAAAAATAAATAAATTCATTACTTGTTGATGACGTAAAATCTTGAATATCATCAATTGGGATTGAGAATGTGTATAATTCATATCAGAGTGGGTTCCAATTGGAAATGCATTCTGGAAGAACATTAGCAGTAGAAGGAGAAAAACAAGTGCAATGCCTAGTACAGTCAATTTCATTAACTGTAACAACCCATAGCTAAACGATACAACCACTCATATCAGCTACTGGACAACTTTTCTCGCTACTTTATCTTGTTTTAATAGAATCATCTGGTCGATTCGGCCCTGTTGTAGAACAAAACTTATTTAGACCAGAAAACGTTCATATACAAGCATCGAACTCAGGAAAATTAACTAAAAGTGGGTCATCTTTCGTTTATTATAATGCAATCACAAAGAAAAAAGTTTATGAATGTATTTTTTAATTATAGATCTGTTCAAAGTTTGGTTAGAAAAGTATTTTATTCAAATGTAGGCCCACAGTCTACATTATTAGATTCCTGGAGGGGACACTGTGACAAAGTTATAGAACAAACGATGTCAGAAAATAAAATTGTTAACGTAAAAAAAATACCAACAGGAACAACAGGAAAAATTTAACCACTTGATGTATATGGATTCCGCATTTGGAAAAGCTTTGTACGACACTTTTCAGATCAAGTGACTTTGATGGATTATGACTTGAATTTACATTTAAGAAATAACATCATAAAATTACAATCCCTAGTTCATAACCAGCTCTTAGATTACTTTAGATACTATAGATAACTTTTACAATCCTGTTAAGTTCTCTTTTCAAGATTCTTGCAATATACAGTGCACATTGCTATTATACGATGTGGTAAATATGAAGAATTAGATACTGTAATTTTATCATTAATGCAGAATAAATATCGAGTTATATTAAATGACTTATTTCTAGGAGTGACTTTAATGACGCTTTTTATACTACAATATTTTAAAAATGCATAGCAAAGGGTACTATTGTTATAATTTACATTCCGTTTTTACGTGTAAAACAATTAATTTTTCATCATTTACATGCAGTTAATTATTTTAAGGGGTAGTTTACAATATTTGGGGTAGCACGTTAATTGAAATATTCGATAAAGTAAATAAAAATGCTTTATTTTTTTTCATCATATATTGATTTATATAGAAAAAAAACCTACAACAACAATTTTTGTTTTTTATCAAAATGTCTAAGAGGCAATAAGTCTCCTTAGAAACTGTTGATAAAGAATTGAAGCGTACCAAACTGCTCCTTATTGGGAACCGTGAGGCCGTATGAGAGTACGGAACACGAGTAGCGCAAAGTGTGGGGGGAGATGCATAGAAGTCGAGTTTTAGATCAGTTGAAAATGTGTATTAGTTTGCATTGTCTCGCGTAGTAGCGCAGCCCGACGTATGTTTTGAAGGTGTGCCGGTTCGAGAAATTCCTATAGCATGTCACAGGGAACTACTGCCCTCTTTCGCTGGAGAGACACTCCAATGTGAGGAAAGGATATGTCAAATGATTTGATAAGGTTTATATATTAACATGCTTATTATAAGCTTCTCTATTACAAAGGAGGTCCTGACAACCAGGTACCGTTCGCGTATGCAGGGCATACGCATACTAAGTGGAAAGGTAGTCACTGTACTAGGCTAATACATAGCGTAAGCCTAGTACTTACTGGAGTCAAGGCCAGTAGACGACTAGAAAGCAGTGTCCCTCTCTGCTGCTGCGGCGCTCCTTTTGTGCCGCGCCAGCCCCTCTACGCAATACATTATGCGCGCACGCTGTTTGTATCGCTGAGGTGTATTCTTCGGTAGGAGCTCGCATGGCAATCGACCGCTGTCGATAACTTACCGATTCTCGATTGTCGTCATCTTCCTCGAGAAGGTGTGTTGACCGTCTCAGAATATTATTTCAAATTTCAATAAGTTTTTTTGAAAGAAATTCTAATTTAAAAAAATGAAAACATAAGTTATTTTTCAGGCGTGGAATAGCATGTAATGCATTATGGCAATAAATGACGAAACACATATAATCTTCAACAAACAAAAATCTTGAAATTTAATAGTTTCAATTCAATACCAGGCATCCCGGACCACCAAATAATTAAAATACCGAGAGTGTTTCAATGTGTCAAAGAGTTGGCAGTGGTATATTATATTTTTAATTTTTTTTTAATTTTTAAGTTAATGTTATTACTTACTAAAAAAACTAAACATGTTGAACAATTGAATCAACGTCAACTTGACATGAAAAGTAACTGATTCAAACTATTTGAATTTTGTATCGCGTAATATGGACATTTTGAAAAATGAGCTCGATTTAACTTCTAAACACATCTTGACTTTAATTTTGGAAAGTCGATATGACATGTTGCAAAATTCAAATAGTTCGAATATTTTTCGCACATACTTCACTCTTGTTTTTGTTGTTGGTGATTATGCGATTTAAGCAATTTTATATTTTTTTGGCCAGATTTTGTTACAGCGATTATTACAGCTATCCACCTAATTTTTCTGAAAATAAAGACGAACAGGAACATATTTTACTATATTATTATTTATAAAAGTTTTCTGATTTATCTTTATGTTTTAGTATTATTTTTCCATTAGCTAATTCTACTGTAGTATGTTATAACATTATTATTGTTTTTTATTTGCTTTACAATAAATTTTCCATTGTAATATTTATCTAATTTTCCATATCTGGGCTCTTAGTACTCGGACTTCTTCTCCTACCTCAAGTTGTAATGGTCTAGCTTTTCTATCGTTCTACTTGCTATTAATTTCATTTCTTTTAAACATTCTGTCAACTCTTGTACATAATTACATTTTTCTAATTCTTACTCATCTGGTAATCGATTTGTAGTTGTTTTCTAAGTTCTAGCTTGTTTTGCGAATACTAACTCAAACGGGGTAAATCCTGTTGATGCATGTACGGAAGTATTATACACGTGCATGGCAAAAGGATTTACTTGGTCCCAGTCTTGTTTCGTAGACGCTTTATTCCTAAGAAAATCTACTAATACGGTGTGACTCCTTCCTAATGGACCATTAGACTGCGGCCGACATACAGTAGTGGTATTAAGTTTGAATGGATATATTTCTGATGATTCGGACAAAAGGTTATTATGGAAGCTTCACCCTCTGTCGCTCAAGTTTATTTTGGGAACATCATACTGAGCAAATATATGTCGGCAAAACACATTGGCTATTGTGATGACTTTAATATTTGGTATAGGTACGGCTATACAGCATTTCGAATCACTTGGAGTATCAATGATTACCATTGGTTCTCTAGTTTTTATTCTGACTAGTTTCAGCTCTTGACAAATTTCACATTTTCTTACATAATTACACCGGCAAAATAAAAGTTGTAAAAGATGTATGGTGTTTTTATTTCTTTTAACCATTTCTTCTCAGTTTGACCTCGAACTGACCTTGAACCTGACATGATCGAGTAAAACTGACCCCGGATTCGGATTCAGCGACCAAAAAAACGTAAATGTATGGCATTTTAATTTTTTTAAACCTTTTTTTCTTAATTTGACCTCCAACTGACCTTGAACCTGACGTGATGGGGCCCAACTGACCTTATATTCGAATTCAGCGATCCCAAAAACATAAAGATAGATAGGTCTGATTTCTCGCGCAGACAACTTTTTTTATTTTGTGTGCCAGTGTTATGTATGCCTTCTTTCATACCTTTCCATTGATATCTTTTTCGAATTCTTCTGTATGTCTTCACCCATATCTGTATGACCTCCAAAGAGGTTATTGTGATAATTTTGAATAATAGGCAATCTATACTCTGGTGACAGAGGTTTACGAGTCCCATAATAAACTGTCACTGCTAGTTCTAGGTCTTGGAATGTGTCTTTAATTATCTGAACTAGACTTCTAGGTAATGAATCTGTACGTTCTCCATTGCGAGCTATTCAAAATGAACGTAATATATCTTTAATTCATTCCTTTAGTGTTAATAGGCAACTATCTAAATTTCTACGTCTTATTTCAAGTCCTTCATTTTCACGGACTACTCACTAAAAATATACCTTTTCCTATTGATAGTTATTATAACGTCCCCGATGCACTTAGGGTGAGGCAAAACTTACGAGCGGATCGCGAGGTACTATTACTGGAAGAACGTGTATAGAGATGTCAGGAATTTTGTTCGTGCCTGTGCAGTTTGCTAACAATGTAAGGTAGAACAGATGTTGCCAGCTGGACTCATGGGCAAACGGAAGATCCCTGGGCCATGGGAAGTTGTAGCTAGCGATATCATGGGGCCACTCCCGCGTTCTACCAAGGGATATTGCAATATTCTCACCTTTATGGATACGTTCACGCGGTGGATTGAAGTAGTCCCTATACGCAACGCTGATGGTAATACAGTTAAGAAAGAACTCAACGAACGAGTCTTTTTACCCTTCAGTGTACCCGACATATTTCTGTCCGATAATGGTACTGAATTCCGTAATAAACGCTATACCTCCGTACCATGCACAGGCGCACCCGGTAGAGCGGGTTAATCGCACTTTCAATGCGATGGTGACGTCTTTCATTGAGAATGAACATAAGAATTGGGAAAAATTTATACCCGAGCTGACATTCGCGTATAACACAGCAACTCAAAAGTTTACGGGCGTCAGCTCTGTCTTTCTTAATATGGGACGACATCCAACTCCGCCACACAATACTAAACGAGTAGAAGAGCATGCCGCTCGAGAATCAGCTGAACAGTTTGCGCTTAATAAGTGGGAAAAGCGGATGCACCAACTTTTCGATTTACGGCTCGTCACCGCAAAAAGAGCTCAGCACTGCGACAGAACGGCAATTAAAGTATTATAACGCGAGACGCAGGCAAGTCGAATTCAAGATCAACGAGTTGGTGTGGAAGCGTCATCGCATTCTGACATCAGCTGTTCAAGGCATCAACGCCAAATTAACTCCGAAGTATGCAGGGTCATTTAAAATCAGTGCTCGTCTGGGTCAGGATGTCTACAGACTCGAAAATAAGGCTGGAGAGGTGTTCGAGAAGATTTATGTCGTCGATCTGAAACGCTACTTAGATGGAGATGAATCACCAACCAATGAAGAGCTTCAAGAGAAGGCTACTAGCGAAAATGCGCAATCGAATGACCATGTTGTAAACGTGGATGCGCCACGTAAATGCGGTAGACCTAGCAAAAAGCTCGTAGTTGTCGCTCGCCGTTCAGTGAGAGTCACGTACGCGAAGAAAGCTTGCAGCCCGCCGACGGTGGGCGCTCCTCCCGTAGAAATTAATAGAGCGGAACACGGACGACCGAAGGGCTTGACGAAAAAGCCCACTCTGCAGACAGATGTTTCACCACGACGCATGCGAACTCGCGCGGAAAAAGACTAAAATCGTCTCGTGTTCCCTTTTCTCTTGTTTCTCTTTTCTCCATTTCTTTATTATATCACAGATGAGGTGAGCGGGATACTAACCGTAGGCATTTCCTGGGGTTTTCCCAGCTAGGATCCGACGAGGATGTCAGCACGCAACGATGATCTGGCGGTCTGGACGGCCCGGATCGGAGATGACCGAGCTCTACAGTGGGCGCAAGTCTGCGACAAGCAGGGCTGGTGTAAGTGGACACTTAAAAGCGTTATGATCCCTCATCAGGCAGAGTCCACCACACCAAGCTGGGATGCCGTCCCAGCACAAGTAGGCAAATTACCGCCGTACATAACCTCCAGCCCTAGACCGGAGCCCCTGCCGCCGGAGGTCACCAGCTCACAAGAGCCTGGCTCAACGCAAGGCTCCGATGCACCACAACAGGACGTCGTTCCACCAGCCAAGGAAACGGCTGCTCCCCACATCAACACTGCAGAAGAAGAGTGGGCGAAGGTTGCGGCACACCACGAACAGGCGCGTGCTCTCAAGTGAGAATACCCGAAGGCCGAGGACGAGGAGTTCGGCGATCTTGATCGGTTCCTCGAGACCTACGGTGAGGAGGAAACAAAACTGGCGAAGAACTATCCCCAACTCGTAGAGGCCGAACGGGAGCTGATAGGGATCGTCGAGGACGCCAAGAAGCGCCGCGCCGACGCCAAACAGGCGAGGAGGGAGGTCGCCCAGGCCGAGGCGAAGCTACGGGAGGAGCGAGAGCGCCGCGATTGGGAGACAACCGATCTGCTGGAGCAGATGCGGCTCGCCAAGATTCGGGGGGTAAAGTTGGAGAGAACGAGGATACCTCGACGTTATGTGTGCGGTCTCGCTGGGGTAATGCGAGGCAGAGAGTACCCATGCCCGGAAGGATACATCCTCCCTGCGCAAAAATCCAGATAATAGATAATAGATAAGATATTTTTAAAGAGGTCTGGAGAGTTTTCTTTTATTGTTGTCCCTCACCCCATTTCAATTCTAGGAGGTAAAATAGTACATACTTTCTTTATATTTTTTTGTAACAGATACTTAACGTATCCGTTAAAGAACGAAATATCTTTTTTTTAACTTCATTACTTCAATTTTTTTATTTTAAATTCACTTGATTTATTGTATTTTTTTGTTGTTGTTTTCTCCATTTTCTCATTATTATTAATGGAATTGCATGCTGGTGAGAGATGTTTTGGAGAGCTGATATACCTTTTGGCTACTCAGTGTCTGAAAGGGGGGAATATGACAAAGAACGTTGTTAACTTGTCATAATCTTCCCAGCATACAATTATGATATTATTTAATGTAAACCAGTTACATGTTACAGGTGAGCAGCGGCAGAGCAGCGAGAGGGAGCACACCGTGACGGTGAGTAGGGGGAGAGAGAGTGAGAGCTTCGTGCGCGACATTTAGTATGCGAACGACAGATTCGTTCGGGCTAGCAAATTAGCCAGACAGCTTTCGCTAGATCGCGCTATCCTTGATCGAGACTTACATTCTGTCGATTCGCGTGTGTAAGTGTATGTGACCGGTGTGCTTTGTTACGGGATCACGACTACCTTTGAGGCCTCTTTGTGCGACATCACTTGGACTCCGTTCAACCCGCGACTACACCGACTCGCCTGCGTAAGAGACGTCCTGGGCTCGAGCATTTCCGAAAACGAGCGAGAACTACCCACCGTTAGTGTCAGCTCTCTGATTCTTTCTCTCACTAGCTCTCTCCCGATCTCGGGCTTTGTCGTTCACCTGCATCTCGCACACCCGCGCGTGTGCTCGTGTATCCTATTTGAGTGCAGACAATATATTCGTTTCTTCTCTGAATATAACGATTGAGTTCGGTGTCATTTCTGCAGACCTGAATTCCGTCTCCTTTAAACTACGTTCCCTGTCGCCTCCGCGAGCACGCGTATCGCTTCATGCTACTCGTGCATGTAAGCTGCAGCTAGCCATATTTGACCTTGGCCGGTTCACGGCGAGCCTCGAGGATACCCCGAGGAAACGAGACCTTGTCTCGATTATTTCGAGGTGTTTTCCACGACAGCAGTTGCATTGCACGCAGCTAACGTCTGCACCATTGCTGTTGAAAGCATTATAAAACATAATAATAAAGATAATAATCATATTGAAATATCAATTTAAAATAAGAAAAAGGTCTCCGTGATTGTCGATTCTTGATTTTATATTATTAATGATTCCAATAACCCAATATTTCTATAAAAACAATTAACTGGACCACATTTGATTATGTTGACATGCTAATCTTATGCAATTATCGTTTTATAACTAATATATAAAAAAATATATTTGCATGATGTTATAAAACCATTCTACAAACGAAATAGAAGTTCATATGGTTGTACGTATTGCTCTTTTATCCGATTTAAAAATTAAACAATAAAAAATCGTAATTTAAAATTTCTTTGGTTGTAGTATACGTTGACATAAATATTTTAAACCTACTTATTAAAATTTATTTTCTCAAATTCACAGCTGATTCCACATGATTTCTAGAATAGTACCATCAAACTTCCCGCATTCCCGTTATATCGTAGTCTTTGAAATTAACATTCCCAACTTAATTAATAAATTTATTCGGGAATCTATAATAGTCTGAAGACATTTTAGTGTTAAGTGGAATTTGTAAAACGAAATGGAACGTTGTATGAGTCATTTAAGCTGTTTTTAGGAGATTTGTGAGTCACAGCTGATTCCACTTGACTTCTAGAATAATAGCATCAAACTTCCGGCATTCCCGTTATATCGTAGTCTTTAAATTTACCATTCCCAACATAATCAATAAATTTATTAGCGAATCTATGGGCAGTCTGAAGTGATTTTTGTTTTAACTGGAATATGCAATACGAATCAGAACACTTTATGAATTATTTATCCTGTTTTTAAGAGATTCACGAGTCACAACTAATGCCACATGATTTCTAGAATAATACCATTAAACATCTAGCGTTACCGATATATCGTAGTACTTAAAATTACCATTCTCATATTTAGGGTGAAATTTCAATGGTTTCAAAACATGCCTTTGAAGCTATAAATACATGTTTTCAAGATTTATGTGACGATAAGGTTCCATTCGGTGGCAAAATTATCGTCACATCCGGCAAATTCAGACAAATACTTTCTATATTTTATAATGGTAACCGGGCAAAATATTGGGATCTGCGTCCGAAAGTAGTAAATTATGGCCGTATTTCACAAAGTTATCATTAAGCGAAAATTTAAGACTACAAGAAGCAGACTATGAATTCAAGAATTTGCTTCTTAATGTAGGTGAAGATGAAAATGTTAGAAATCCTAACAGAATTTATTTGTTATGATAATTTAATTACAGAAATTTTTGGAAGTAAAATTGATCCAAATGATTTATTGTTAAAAAATAAAGTAATTTTATCACCCTTAAATTACGATGTATTGAAACTCAACGAAAATATAATTGAGTATATTGATGGAGAATATTATATATTTTATAGTGTATAACAAATCGCTCCGGCGTTCCCAGATCTCTAATCAATGCCGCCTTATTCCGTCACTCGTTCCTGCTCCGATTACCATAGCGAGGACCACGTTACAAGTGATGACAGAATTGAGGCTGAAGCTGATAATAGTTTGACAGAATGCTCAAAATGCACTGCACTCCTGTGTAGTGCCCACGGAGGCGGCGGTATTCGGCGGTTTGAATAGGAAGAGGGATCAGGACGACGATCAAATAAACACACTATCGATTCTAATAAAAAGGCGTTTATTCAAGTAAGCAATCCGTCGTCCGTGTTGCGCGTATTCGCGTCGCGAGAAGACTACAAAATATACCGGAACAACGACTGGGGCCAAATGCCTCGCCAGTCGATCGCGCATAAATAAAAGGAAATCAGATCCTACTTTTTGTCGCGATGATCCTCGTTGTATTCTCGCCAGGAAGTCTCCTGCTCGACCTTGCCGTATTCCTGAGCCGTGGTAGCGTTGGTTGCTGCGGTTGCTGCCGTTGCTGCTCTTGCTGCACTCGTTGCTGCTCTTGCTGCTCACGATGCTGCTGTTGCTGCTAGGGCTGCTGTCTTTGCTGCTGCTGTAGCTATAACTTTTGGCGCGCGTCGTTACTACTGCTCGCGAGGGCGGTCAAAAGTTAACTGTCTCGAATTTCCCTCAAATTACGAGATCTCTACCGGCCTTTCCGCGCTTTGGCTCCCCGCGCCGACGTGCGCGTCTCGCCGCCCGTTACAATATATATATATATTGTAACGGGGTGGGATCTTAGGTGAGCGACGAAAAACACAAAAGGAGCGCCGGGACCGAGGATCGATCCGGCGTCCCCGAGATCTCTAAGCAAGTATGCTATCCCTATAGCCAATGCTGCCTGTGTCGTCGCTCGCTCAACCTGCCTCGAATACTGCGTGGGTACGGGTAGCAACCCGTTATAATATATATATTGTAATAATTTGTTATAATTATAGTAACGGATGTTTTTTTACTATTTAATGAAGTAATGGTAATATAATAGATGATTTCTGTTTATAATTTGTTAATAAATCAGTAGTTTCTAAATTACAACCAATTACATATTATATATTAAATAATATATTATAATTTCATTTTTTTAAAGTTAGTATAAAAAATTATAATGCAGAAGTTATGGTTAATATTCTATATCTAATAATAATGACAGTCTCAACCCTGTTGAATGCAGAGAGCAATCTTGTTATTGATTCATATAATATAACTTATAACATGAAATACTCTATTTATAATCAGTAACTAAAAGTGACACCATACAAACTCTACACAAAAATAAGCCTATAATGCACAAAATAATTCCATACAGGTATTTTCTACACAACAAAATTTTACACAAATATTTACTACACGGGAAATCCCTACACATATTTTTGGATATTTTACTCTACCGGAAACCTCTAGATTCTCTGTAGACGATGTCCAGGTGTCAGGATGACACCCAGGTCGACGTGACATAATCTACAAGGAAGGGCATCAGGTATAAGTCATAAAAAGTTAAAGGTAATAAATATATTTAAAAGATATATGGAAAAGTACATGTGTGTTTGTACGTTCATACGTAAGTACGTACGCTATATCACTAACTTTAGTAACTCAAGAATGTAAATATGTAATATCGGGAAATCTCGTAATAGCATAAATGGATATATTGTTGTAAGCTGATTACATTAACAGAAAAAAAATTTTTACAACATATTGTACACAGGATTGGGGATTCTTTACAGAAAACTCATTTTCCAAATAGAGGACATTAATATAATGTAAAAGATGTAGATTCATTATTGGCGTCATTATTCGGTTGTCTGTTCTCTCTTCTGTTCCATGTAATCCTTCCTTCGGATACCGCCACCTCCACGAGCGTTTCAAGAAAGAACTGATTCGCGCACTTCGACACGAGGTCGAAGCGCATATATATATATATATGTGTGTGTTATAATAGAGATTATATTACTGTTACTTATTGAAAAAAAAAACAAAAAAATTGAATTAATATAAAAAGAGAGTTGGAATGAAGGAAACCAACTTATTGACTAAGGGTGAATGAGATGAAGAGTGTGGGTTATGCGTGGACGTCCGGTATTAACTCATCTCAGCGTGAATGTAACGGAAGGATGGCCGTATGGCATGACGTTATACTAATAGAATTACCTAACCAGCATTTGTTTATGTTTGTCGACAAATGTTATGTAACTCTGAAGAAATAAATAAAATAAATATATAGCGAGGTATAAAAACTCTGCACTATCCAAGTAGGAAGATAAAGATTATGCCGAGGTGTATCTATCTCAAATGGCAGAATATAAAGACAGCTTAAAACTTCAAGGCCAGTATATATTAGCCATAATATCATATATATTATCAAAACGTACTAGCATCTGGTTTAGAACTGAAAAGATGGAGAGAAGAGAAGTCGTTAGATAATAGAGCACGGGAATACATTTGAAGTCGAGAATAAGATCAGTTGCATTACTACAACAGGAAAAGTTCTTATCGACTAATAACAAAATTCTGATTCGTCCACACTCTTCTAAAATTCAAACGCCGACAGGAGAACATCAGTGTCTAAGGATCTAATTAGCCAAGCTCTCATCCCTTTGAAAAATTAGAAGAAGAGGGCAATCAGCTGACTGATTCCTTAATGAAACCTAATAAATTTTTGTTTGCTATGTTATGATTGAAATATTATGGTAATAAACTTGACTTTTTTTATTGATCTCAGTTATTTGTTAATCTGTAATTTAATTGTAAACAAATTATGTTATGTTATGGTTATGAAGTTGACTTTTTTTATTGATCTCAGTTATTTCTTAATCTGTAATTTTATTGCAATCAAATTATGTTATTGATATGTATATCTTATTTGTTCATAATCTGTAATTTAATTGTAAACAAATTATGTTATATTATGGTTATAAACTAGACTTTTTTATTGATCTCAGTTGTTTTTTAAGCTGTAATTTTATTGTAAACAAATTATGTTATTGATATGCATTTTTGTTGAGAATCAAAGTTTATTACAAGATTTGATAATATACGTAAAATAAGTGAGGTACAATAGATATAAGCATATTTCTCTTTAAAATGAAAAATCGCGACACCAATATAGAAGTAAATAGTGTCGCGTGCGCCGAAGTGTCGTCTGCTTCTCAAACTCGCCTTCGTGGCGCTCCCGCGCCACTTGATTTGAAAAACAGACACTGCGTTAAAATCTTTTAGTAATTTAGATCAATAGTGTCAATTGTTCATACGAGAAAAGAGTCAAAGATATTTTAAATTTTTACATACAATAATACATCAATGAAGAGAAATATAATTTCTAGGTTTAACTTTAAAATGTAGTAATTTAGAAATTAAATAAATCATTTAGGGTAGAATGCATCTAAAGTTATAAGATTTAAATAAATATCATATAATATATATTATAGATTTTAATTTTGCTTTTAATATTTACTTACATGGCATACATAGGTACTGCGTATATAGGCATGGCATATATAGGTACATACTGAGGGATAACATCAGAGAAGAATAAATTGTAAATTTGTGCTAGATAGATTGAGTTGCTGTTAGTTACATTATTACAAATTTATGATAGTTTGATCAAATTCACGCTACGATCATATTACACTTGTGAATTCTCACATTGTTCTTCGTTTATATGCCGTTTATTGGATGTATTACATGTATTCATATGAATATGAAGATTTTTAGATTAGTAAGATTTTAAATGGATATAAAGAGAAACTAAAACAATGAACATTGAACTTAAAATATTTCACATCTATTGAAAATTTAAATTCTAATTAATGCTTTAAAATAAAGGCAAGATATGTATTCATGCATCTATAGGAGACATATTCACGTTTAAGTTGTTCATTTGTTCTATCTTTACGCCAGAAGTTGTATAATAATTCCTTGGTAGCACATGATTGAACAATAGCATCCGTAATCCAGGTCTTCCTACGTTTATGACCTGCTTTATTTTTCCTAACTGTCGCTTGTTCAATACATAGTTTAATTTCGCTTATCAGTTTATCGGTGGTTATTGTTACGTCCTCGGCTATGATGCTGTCGTCGGTTGCAACATTTTTATTGGTTAGTTTATTATGGGGAACACGGAGGACGACAAGAATTTTTATGAGAAAATCTTAGTGCTTTCGGTGTTTAGACATTCCCGCGATCCTGAGGAACAGCGCAAAATGCCAGGTAGGGAAACCTTTTGTTAGTGAAAAAGAACTTAATTTCGTGCCTTCAGAATATAACTCGATTTGAAAAACCCCGAATAATCGATGCTGCGCGTCAATCAATTTTTATGAAGATGTTGTCAATGCAAGATCCTTTACAATCCTTTACAAAATTTATCCTCATATTTATTTTTAACCTTTTCACCAATGGTAATTTCCTGCTTACAGATATAATTTTTATATTTTTATCGTTTCAATTATACTTCTTATTGATATTGCAAGGAAAAAATCAACTTACACCAATAGATTATTATTAGTTTTAATTGGGTTAGGTTGTTACATTTCAATACTCTTATCTTAATGCTATCAAAGTTCTATAAGTTAGCATTGAGTATTTGATGCTATTTAACCTCATTTCTTCAATATTTTAAATATTTATCAGGGTTAAAGTAAGAATATTATGAGGGTTACAAATTTAAAGCGTAAATATGATCTTGATACTAGGACAATCAACCAGCAATTAATCAAAATTATTTTTTTTATTTTTTTTTATTTTATTGACCATATACATATGCTTATCAAAAGCATCCTATAGAGACAAACTTAGTTGCCTGTACATAGGTATGGTAAAAAAATAACAAAAAGGCATAAAAAATAACAAAAAGATGATACAGCATCTTTTTGATAATCTTTTTAATAAATTCCTGTGTAAGTTAAGTAACGATGCATACAATTTTCAAATAACGCTATCTATAATTTTCTCTTATAAACTTTTTTAGTCTTTTCTTAATTGCGATTTTGTTACCTCCTAAAGTTTTAAGATCATTCGTTAAAGTGTTGTACACTTTTACAGCTACGAAATATTTTTTGGTAATTGTATACTCTTATTCCTAGTATTGCTAGAACTTGTGCTATATTTTTCTCTTAAACTATGGTAATGATATGTAATAGCTTCCAATTGGAAAAGTTGCCTTACAGTAAGAGGAGGGTCTTGTATTTGAAACTGATTCCTGTTTATAATTTTTAATAGTTTCTTCTGTATTCCTTGTATCAAATTTAAACAATTATTGTACGCTCCTCCCCAGGCTATTATGCCGTAGTTAGTTAAACTTTGGAAAAAAGCATAATACATCATCATTAATGTTTTGTTATCCATTCTTCTTTTTATTTTCGCAAAAATAAAAATTAAATATTTTGTTTTTTTTTACTATATAATCAACATGTTTATCCCATTTCATGTTATAATCAAAAATTAATCCCAAATATTTATGGCTTTCTACTCTTTCTATTTTAGTATTTCCTATCTCTATATTTAGACTGTCCGGGACACTATCACAGTAGCAGCCATAGGCAATATAAACCGTTTTTTTAACATTTAGAGATAATTTATTTACAGTAAGCCACTTTGCTACATCGCTAAGATATTTGTTCATTTTGTTCTGGGCAGAAGACCACGTGCTATCACTAGCAATGATAACACTGTCATCGGCATAAGACACAATTGTATCATTCTGCATATCCCTCAGTAGGTCGTTAACATAAAGTATGAAAAATAATGGTCCTAATATGGTCCCTTGCGGGACACCAATAGTTATATCTTTATATTCACTTTTACAGTCTTGGATTTTAACACATTGTTTTTTACCTGAGAGATAGCTATTTATTAAGTCAAAAGCACTACCTCTTATTCCATACCTATCTAATTTATCTAAAAGTTTCTTGTGATCTACTGTGTCAAAAGCTTTTGCTAAATCCAAGAATGTAGTTATTATCGGAGTACTTTTGTTTATATTATTATATATAATGTTTGAGATGTAATTTAAAGCATCCGTAGTTCCTCTATTTTTAACAAAGCCAAATTGTTTATCAGATATAATATTACATTCCGTTAGGAAATTAAACAATCTATTATATAATATTTTTTCAAAGATCTTGGCTATATTTGATATCAGCGATATCGGCCTGTAATTTGATACACAGGAACTATCACCAGCCTTGTATATAGGAACTATGTCCGCTTGTTTTAAAGCGTTTGGCCACGTGGCTTGTTGTATACACACATTAAAAATATGTGTCAATGGTTCCGCAATATAATTTGCAATTGTCTTAATTGTTTTAGCATTAATATTATCAACACCTCCAGTTTTATTTTTCAGCGAATTAATAGTTTTCATAATCTCAAAATTGTTAGTAGGGTAGATGAAAATTGATTTATTATTTTTATCTGGGGTTTTTAGTTCTGTATCTAAATTTTGAATCTTATTACTTAAATCAATACCTATTTTACAAAAATAATTATTCATGTAATTAGCTATAGTATATTTGTCTTCAACCTTTTGACCATTTACAATTAGGTAATCAAGTGACTTGTTTTTTTGAGATTTTTTGCCAATCTTTGTGTTGATAATACTCCACAACTGTCTTGGATTGCCAATATTTTTTTTTATTTCACTATTCTCAAATTTGTATTTCGCATCTTTTATAACTTTATTCAAAATTTTTTCGTAATTTTTGTATTCATTTTTTAAAACTAAGTTAGTTGGGTTCATTTTCCATAGATTATACATATTTTCTTTAGTACCGCATGACACTTGGATAGCTTTAGTTATCCAGTTTTTTCTCGGCAGTGTACCTTTATTTTTTCTATTGTTTTTTTTTGCAACATGTAGCATTTTCAAGACAGTTATGTGACATCTGTATCATAATATCCACTGCTTCATTGGGATCTTGTTTGGTCAGCAATGATTGCCAATCCAGTTTTTCAGCATACTTTTTTAGTTTCCTGTAATTTATGTATTTGTTATCCTTTTCGCCATCTTTCTGTAGTGTGTTCTCATTAACACTTATGACTAATGGATAGTGATCGTTAAACGGATTATTCAATTTAAAAGAATCAATATTGATGGTTTTAGTTTTAGCGAAACAGTTGTCAATGCACGTGCCATTTTCATTATTTACGGAGGGTCGTGTAATTCCTCTAAAGTATGGTATATATTCAAGTTCTAGATAATTCATTAAAAATTCCTGACTAATTATTTTTTCACTCATTTCATTATTTACCATATTATTTTCTAATATATCTATATTAAAATCTCCAAAAATGCAGTGGTTATTAATATTTCTATTTTTTGCTAAAAACTTTTTGACACTATTTACAAATTCAGATTTTGGTATATCATGGCACCTATATATGGCAGATATTCTTATTGCCTCTCCGGACATAAGTTTAATGTCAGTACTTACAACACTCAATCTATCAACAACATCTATTCTAGTATTATAATAAATATTTTTTTTTATATATATCATGACCCCGTCCGCCTTATTTATATAACTTTCATTGTAATAACTTTCATAACCTTGCAGTTGATAGTATTGAGAATGTTGCAATTTCCAAGTTTCCGTACATACAATTATACATGGTTTTCTTACTAAACATTCAATGAACACTTCCAGCTTTTCAAAATTTGCTTTCAAACTCCTTATATTCACACACAACATTACGTTCTTTTTTTTCATTATTGCTTTATTAAGTTTTTTGATATCGTCTATTTCCAATTCAAACTTGCTTATCTCTTCAAAATTGATGTCTTGATCCATCACTATTGCTTCTTGCTTCTTAGTCTTGCTGCTATATTCACGTTGATTGATTGGAGTGACGTTGACGATATTCCAGAAGTTTTAGCCACGACATCTTTGTCCGATGTTCTCACTGCATTGCCGATATATCTTGGTAATGCAGGCTGCGTCGTATAATCGGTAAAGTCGGTGAACTTTCTGATCTTAGATTGCAGAATTTTGCATTTGTGGCTATCTGTTGCCATATGTTCAACTCTGAAATTTGTTTTATATCGCTCATTGCTATAATCACAATTTACACATTTTAATTTATTTACTTGACAATCTTTAGTTTTATGATCACCAGCACACCTTAGGCATATAGAATTATTTTTACATTTGCTGCCACTGTGTCCATACCTGCCACAATTAAAGCATGGTTTAATGTTACAGTAATCATACACTCTGCAGCTTTGATAACCTACAAATATTCTATTACTGTTCTCTCTGATGTGTTGGTATGTTTCGGCTGGCATTTCTAGAATCACTGTTTGCAGATTCGTTTTGTTATTCTTGTAGGAAGTCAGAACAACACATTTATTTTTAAAATTTCCAAAGTTCCTTTCATTGATGTCATTTTCCATATTTTTATCATCCATATTTTCCAAATTGTTTATTCCTACAACTTTTACTTTAGGATTATTAACCTGTTCCTTATTGACATCACATAATTTTGACAGCTTACTTTGTAGTAATTTATGAGCTTTGCCTACACTTTCCTCATTTAAACAGTTTATAATTATTTCATCTTTTTTCTTGACTACTTTTTTAGTTTGAATTGATTTGTCTTTTATCAAGTAATGCGATACCAATTGATTTATATCGTCAATGGTTTCCTCTTCAGATTTATTATTTATTATAATACTAGGTATACGTTTAAGCTTACTATTATTTTTATTATTTGAGATAACATCAGCAAACGTTTTACTTTTAACCATCAGCAGTTCATTTCTTTCTTTGTCTAGTAATTGTTTCAATAAATCATTTTTTTCTTTTAATTCTTTATTCAATTCTCTCAGTAAAGCATTTTCACGTTTGATGTTGTCTTCTATTAGTTCTTGCTCACCTTCGTTAAGTAGATTATTATCGAATTCTTCTAGTATTTGCTTTCTTATTTTTTGTTTTTCAAAGGCCTTGACTCTTGCGATTATGAGCCTCGCATCATTACTTAGCGTTTTTGTATTGTCTTTTGAGGTTAGGTCGAGTTCCTCATGTTCAGGACAGATTTCTAGCGCTGCACTTAATCTTATGGCTTTTTCTATTTTTTCAAAATCACTAGTTTGATACACCTTATCACACACTATACACACCACTGACTTAACTTTTTGTTTGTAATTAATTTTAAGCACATTTTCCTTTAGACTACGCTGCGAGCCACTGCTTGCCGCGGCCATCTTGCCGATTTTTTTGTCGAATTATGTCTTAAACATTTTATAACAAAGGCTAAAATATTACATATTAACATTATACTGAATTTTTAGTATTACACTTTTTCGATATATTCTAGTTTAAAGTTTGTTTGATATGTTTACAATATTTTTTCATGTAAATTTAACTTAATATGAATTAGGATGAAATATTGAAGTATTAATTATATTCTATTGTAAATTTTTGGTTTAATTACATTGCTTTTTTATAGTACAAAATTTTGTTTATTTTAAATTGAAGTTCGTTTTTTTTTAATTTAATAATAATTATTTTTAAACTATATTCTACGACAAAATAAAACTATTTTTTTTATATTTCAGGAATAAGTCAATATGAGTCAAACACGTGAGTTTTATAAAGTAATTGAACCTAATGGATATGATCCAAGAAATATGTTAAATGATTTAAATGTTAATTTAAATTTAATTAATGAAAATATTCTTTCAAACAATGTATTATCTAAGATTTCTAATAATTTCAATGTTGATATGTTTACAATTGATTTAACTGACAACGAAATAATATCACAAAAAACAAATTTATCTTTATTTAATTATAAAAGTGTAAATATAAATGAGAATCATTTTGAATCTAATATAAAATTATATTTCTTTTCTTATTCAGGTAGGATAATAATTATGCAATTAAGAGTGATTTAACTTCCAATTACACTTCCACTCATAAATCAATGTTAAAAAATAATGCACATTTTTCTTCTATTCGAAAACGAAATCAAAAGGAGAATTTAAATTCTACTACTTCAATTGAATTGTTAAATTCAGCATCTAAAATTTTGCATAACCCATTCGACAATTTTGATTCATCGCCTCAAATTAAAATTCGTAAATTAAATAATTCCTTAAAAATATTAAATAAAGTTTTATTAGCTTAAGTTCCATAGCAAGATTTAAAATGTACTAATCCTGAAATATATTATAAATGCTATGATGATAAATTTAAAATCAAGGAATCAAATAGAAAATTAAATGAATATCACAATATGCCTTCCCAAAAAAAGTTAAATTCCTTCGAACCCAGAAAATCTATAGAAAATAAAAAAAATTAAACTAAATAAAAAAAAACGTCTTTCAAAGAAATATTAGAGAAATATAAACTTAAAGTATCATTAACTAATGGCATATTAGTAGACGATACAAATCATAAGGTTCCATCGATTTTTAATTTAAATAATGATGAAATAGGATTCATTACTAATTTTGAATATGATGACAAAACAAACGCATTCAATTATTTAGGCAAAATGAATGAAGAATGTGAATTTTATAATGCTTAACATTTTATATTAGAATTACCAGCGGATAAAAGATATACCAATTGTTCTCATAAAGGAAAAGTTACGATAAAAGATAAATTTCAATATCCGATTCGTTTGTTGCAGTTGACTAATCGCAAATCTTAAGAAAGTAAACAGTTTATGCAATTGATACGAAATTATAACAATGCTTTAGCTTTTGCTAGTTTTGGGGCCAAATTAGATATTGTCTCTGGTCGTGGACCTTCAATTTTTCGCATGAAGTTGAGCAAGAAAAATAATAGTATGTAATTGAATTTCAAAAGCGAGGATTACCTCATATACATGCACTTCTATATTTAGATTTTGAAGATAAATTTCACAGTTCTGATCAAATTGACAATATTATTAGCGCTGAAATACCAGATGAAAGTAATTATCCTATTCTGTATGGTCTTCTTAAATAACATATGATACATGGACGATGGGAAATCCAGAATAAAAATTCGCCATATCGAGTAGAGAGAGATACCCTATAGCGAGACAGACGATGGGTGGTGCCACGTGGTCTGTACATGTGTTGGGGGTTCTCGCTGGCAGCGTATAGCGAGTCCCCTCCCCCCTAGACCGTTGAAGCAGGTAGCTGGATCCGCTCTCTCTCGCATGCTATGACGAGGGGGAGTGAGGCTCTGGTGTCACCCCACCACCCCCTCGCTATAGGGGCCCATCACCCACCATACCTTATAGTTATAGACAGTGGGTGGTGTCACGTGCCCTCCTAGACCGTTTGCGCCTCTCTCTCTCTCTCTCTATCTCTCTATCTCTCTTTCTCTCTCTCTCTTATCCTATGGCGAGTGGGTGTATGGCTCTGGCCAGCCCCCTAGGCCCATCCACCTAACACATACACACACACACATGTGCGCGCACATATGAATTATATATATATATATGTGACTCTATTGGAACTTACTGGGACTTTTTTGCATATACTGGCAGTTTCTGGGACTTCGGCGGTTATCTGGGAAGTCCCAGAAAGCAATCGCATCTAGCGGCAGAATCTGGGACGTCCCAGAAAAAATCTATATTCTTCTGGGAATTATGCTATTTTAATGGCATAATCTGGGAATCCCAGAAATAACCATTATATAAGATAAAAAAAAATAGAAAAAATCAAAAGTCCCAGAAAATGTCATCATATTTTTCTGGGACGTCCCAGATAAACTTCTGGGACGTTCCAGAAAATGATGAAGAAATTTTCTGGGCTTCCCAGAAGGTTTTCTGGGACGTCCAGAAAATTTTTTAATTATTCTAGGATGTCCCAGAAAACGTTTCCAACATTGCGATAGATCCCGGATAAATATTTTTAAAATGATATACTGATCCTACAAACATTCTATGCTTAGTAATCCGCAGCTCGAGATTAACACACAATATTTCATAGTTGGGAAAAATTTCAAGAATAATTGATAACTTCAACAGTAATAGTAATTTCTATTATCGTCTTTCTGAATAAAATTATTAATGTTTATGGAACAAAAAAAAAATACGCACTGTAAAAATCAAGGATTGGGTTTTTCATGTTTGATTTTCAATAAGAAAAATTTTTCGCAAAAATGTTTAACCTCTGCTGATCATCAATACCAACGCTGTAACAAGTGGAATCGTACTGTTATTTATAGTAATGGTATTAAATTGTTAATTTATGACATGGTCAGATAAGTAAAATCGCCCTCAATCAAATTTTATTAATTTCGCTCTGCTGCAGTGAATGATAAAATAATATTTCTATGAAAGATATTGGATATTAATTAATTATATTATTAATAATATTGAAATTCAGCGTAATATTCTAAATAAGTAAAATAGTCGGGGTTGAAGAGCGGTTGCGAGCACACACGCGCAAGAGAGCTCCGACAATTGGTAGATTTTCGCGAGGTAAAGTAAAATGAAAAAAGAAAGAAAAGACGGAAAAGCAAAGAGGAAAGTGAGGAGAAGGAAAGTGAATAAAAGTGTTAAAAGAAAAGGTGAAAAGGAAGGAGGAGAGTGCGAAAGAATATCGAGAGGGAGAAACGAGGTTAGAGAAAGAAAGATGGCAGAGGATACAAACAAGCTAGACAAGGACAGCATCAGAGGAACAAAGGAGGAGACCAAAAAAAGGAGGAAGTTCCTCAAACCAATTGAGGAACTTCCTCAAGAAAGAAAATTACGGATTTGAAATAAAGTTCGGGAACAGTAGTCGAGTATTATGGTGGCCCGTGGAAAAGTCAAGAGAAGAGCTGGGAGAAGAAGAAAGGGCTCAAAATGCGAGGGAAGCGGGAAGGAGAGATGACAAAAACGCAAAGGACAAGGGAAAGGGCGAGAAGGAGGAGGAGAAGCAAGAGCCATTGTTTACAGTACCGGAGGAAGCGGCAACGGAGATGAAAGAAGAGGCAAAATCAGGAGAGAAATGTGCACTACCGACGCAGCGGAGAGGAAAGGAGAAGGACAGAGAAGTGGAGAAGAAGAATAGAGATATAGAGGGCGACAGCAGTACAGTACAAGGTACGAGAAAAGTAGAAAATGCGATAGATATAAGGTGAGTTAAGAAACTAGAGAATAAGATAGAAAGTTTAAGCGAGGGAAAGGAAAAATTAGAGAGGGAAGTAAAAGAAATCAAAGAACAGTTAGGCGCGGAAATGAGCAAGAATAGGGAACTAAGTAGAGAATTAGACGAGCAAAAAACAGAAAGAGAGCTAGAGAAAGTCTGGTTCGGAAAGATAAGGAAATGGTGGGAAGAGGAAAGGGAAGGGAAAGACAAGGCGAGAAAAATACAAAGTTTAGAAAACGAGATAAGAGGATTATTATCAGGGGACCTAAGCCTAGAAAACAAAGTTACGGAAATAAAGGAAGGGATGGAAATGAAAACAAGGGAGCTGTAAGTGGAAATAGAGGAACTTAAAGGGAAAATACAGATGCTAATGATAATGGAAGATAATAGGAGGGAAAGGAGGGGAAGTGGGGAGCAGATAGAGGATAAGGAAGAAAACAACAACAACAGGGGAAACACGAAGGAGGAAAATGCTGTATGAAGACAAAATAATCTAAACGAAGAAAACGAAGGAGGGAGGAACAGGGGATTTTGGCGGGGTTAGAAAGGACAAACAGAGAATATCTGGACGAGATATCAGAGGCAATGGAAGAGCAAGAAATGGAGTGGGAATTAAAGGAACGGAAGAACAGGAAAAATAGCATAGTCATAACAGGGATAAGCATAACAGGGAAGAAAGCGGAGAAAGAAGTTAAAGGACTAATTAAAACGAACCCAGATCTTGATATATATGTAAATAAAGTAAGAATGATAAGAGGAGGGTTAGTGGTAGGGTTAGAATCCTTTAAAAATAAAATCGAATTAATGAAGAAAAATCAGATGCTGAAAGGGAAGGGTATTTGGATTGACGACGATCTCACACCTAGGGAACAAGAAATACAATGGTGGTTGGAAAAGATTGCTGAGGGGGAACAGAAAAATGGACTGGAAGTCAGGACGGGATATATGAAGGTTGAGGTAGAGGGAGAATGGTACTTCTGAAACGAGTTAAAAGGGAGACTAGAGAACGAGAAAGTGCTTTTTCGAAAGAAGAAAGAAGAGAAGAGAAGAGAGGACGGTCAAGGTTATAACATGGAACATAGCAGGGATAAATAAAGGGAAAGATACATGGGGATTTATAGAGAAGTAGGATATAATTCTGTTGCAGGAGATATGGTTAGAAACGGAAAGAGAAGAAAGGACAATAAATAAATTAAGCCAAAGATATAAATGGAAATCGAAAGCGGCGGAAAGAGAAAGTAACAAAGGGAGAGCGAAGGGGGGGGGGGAGAATTAGTAGGAATTAAAAAAGACATTGCGAAAAACGTAGGGATAAACGAATGGAAATACGGTATAAGCATAGGTAATATAGATATAGGAAAAAGCAAAAAAATAAATATAATAACTTATTACAACAACGCTGATTAAGGTAAAATGGAAAAAGACCTAGAAGAAATAGTACAAGAAGGAGTATACAGAGGAGAGAGAGTGATACTAACTGGGGATTTCAATGACAGGATAGGGGAGGAGAAAGGGGAAGGGGAATGCGATAAAGAAGGAATATATTGGATAAAATATTAAATGGGGAAGGGAAAAAGCGACTGAATTTCTGTGAAGGAATAGGTCTAGTAATAAGAAACGGAAGGACAAAAGAGGACGAAGAGGGAGAGATAGCGTATACGGGGGAGGGAACGGGATCGGTGCTCGACCTAGTAATGGAAGTGGTATCGGAGAAAGAAAATATAATAAGAGAGATGAAAATAGTAAAACGAATAAAGTCAGACCATCTCCCGATAGTATTCTTGGTTAAAAAGAAGGAAGGAGATGGAGAGGCTGAGGAGGAGGGGAATGTGGAAAAGGAAAATAAACTTAATTGGAAAGAAAAAAGGGGAGCGGACTATAGAAAAATAATGGAGGAAAAAAGGAGGGAGCTAGAAGGTAAGGAGGGAAGTACACAGGAAAAGTGGGATAGACTAAAAACAGAAATAGAAGAGTAGCGGAGCTGTTGAATTTAAGGCCGGATAACGAAGTAAATAGGGTATATTCAATAGAGAACAGAAGGGGAGTTAAAGAACAAAAGAAAAAGGTCTTTAAGGCTAAAAAATGGATAGAAGCAAGGGAGGAGAAAAATAAAGAAAAACTGAAAAAGGAAAGGGCTTGTCTAAGGAAGATTAGAGGAGAGATAAAAAGACAGCAGATGGAAAGAGGATGGGAGAGGGTAGAAAAATGTAGAAGCATGCAGGAATTCTGGGAAGCAATGAGAGGATATAGCAACAGGAAAGAGAGAAAAGGAGTAGCAATAGGAAAAGAGAAGTGGGCGGAGCATTTTAAGAAGCTACTGGAGGGGTGAAGAAGAGCCGGAGTTAGGAGGAGAAACAAGGGGACAATTGGAAATAGAAGTAGAAAGGAAAGAGGAAGGGGAGCTAGGAAAAAAAATAACCCTATGGGAAATAAAACAGGTATTAGGAGAAATGAGAAGCAACAAACCCCCAGGGAAGGATGGAATAAGGCTAGAATTTTTAAAAGGGTTACCAATTAAATGGATAGTGGAGCTGACGGGAATACTTAATGGAATTTCGAAGGAAGGGAAGTTGCTGGAAAAATGGGAAACGGCAAGGATATATCTATTTTCAAGGAACGGGAGGAAGATGAGGTAAAGAATTACAGGGGAGTGTCGTAGTTAGACACAGGGTACAAATTGCTGACAAACGTGAGTGCAAGAAGGATAAAAGAATGGCTGGAGATAGAAGGGAAACTAAAGGAGAGCCAGGCGGGGTCTAGGGCAAATAGAGGAACGAGGGAACATTTATTCACTTCAAATAGCATAATAGGGAATGAGATAAAAAGAAAAGGAGGAACATTGTTTGCAGCACTAATTGATTTTAAGACGGCGTTCGACCCGGTTGAAAGGAAAATTTTAATGGAAAAAATAAAGAGGGTGGGAATCAAGGGAAGAATTATAGAATTGATTAAGTGGATGTACGGAGAGATAAGAAACGTAGTTATAGTAGGAAACGAAACAACGGAGAGCTTTTCCTCTTATAAAGGGGTAAGACAGGGTTGTCCATTAAGCCCGGCATTATTTAATATCTAGATTGAGGACCTGAAAGAATGGTGGGAAAGGAAAAATGAAGGTGTTACGGTGATAGGAGGGGTTAAAATATTCTGGGAAGGAGATGATCAACTGAATCGTTTGACTTTAAACAATAAGAAAACAAAAATTATGTATTTTAAAAAGGGTGGGAGGAGGAACAGAAGAGATAAATGGACTTATGAAGGTAGCGAATTAAAAATAGTGAAAGAATACAAATATCTAGGTCAGTGGATTACGTCGACGAACTTGTATGGACACATGTGAAAAGAATGGCAAGGAAAGCAAACAGAGTAACTAATATGGTATGGTGACTATGGATAAGGGAGAGAATAGGAAAACTGGGCAGAAGGACGTATCCACTGGATACAAGAGTAAAATCAGCATGCTTATATGGGGCGGTAATATGGGGGTGGAGAAGGAGAGAGGAGATAGAAAGGGTACAGAACAGGTACATGAAGAAGGGAATTGGCTTAAATAGTAACACCCCGGCATGTGTATGGATGAGAGAGTCAGGGAAACACAGCATGGAAATAGAGGTGAGGAAGAGGGCAAGTAAATATCTAGTTTACGTGCTGGGTATGAAAAAGGAAAGATGGCCTAAAATCTGCCTGAAACAGGAATTAAGGGGAATAATAAATAAAAACCCATCAAAATAGGGGGAAGAGCTGGAGAGGGCGATGAGGGAAGTTGGGGACCCGGGATTGGTCAAACTCATGTATGAATGTAAGAATGAGAGGGATAGAGAGGAGATAAGAAAAAGGCTAGAAGAAGGGATAAAGGTAAAGCTAGAGCAAGAAATTCAAAAGGATTGAGCAAAGATAGAGAAGTTGGAGAATTGTTCGAATTATAAAAGCTGGAAAGAAGGGTTAGGAAAAGAGAATTATTGGGAGAGCGAGAAAATAAATGGATTTATAAAAGAACAGTGGGCAAGGATAAGGTAGGGGAATATAGGAAGGGAAAAATGTCAAGGGTTTAAGGAGAGTAGATGGATTTATAAAAGAACAGCGGGCAAGAATAAAGTAGGGGAATATAGGAAGGGAAAAATGTCAAGGGTTTTAGGAGAGTAGATGGGTATGCGGGGAAAAAGAAGAAAATGTTGGGCACATATGGGTATGCAAAGAGGTAAGGGAAGAAATGAAGGAGGAATGGATTAAAGAATTGGGGGACCGGAAACTATCGGGAGAGGAAGAGGAAAACCTAAAAAATATAGAGAAAGTACTAAAAGGAAAATCAAATAAAAAATATTTTTGTATGTATACCACTTTGAGAAACTTGCCAGGTCGAGGGCTGAAGAACAAGCATAGGCGAAAAGCAGCCCAGAGGAAGGCTCGAGGGAAAAAGGAAGATCCATGGGCGAAGAAGAAAGGGAGGGTGAAGGGAGAGACAATGTATGACGCGAAAGAAAGATGGTGGATGCGAGGGTAGAAAATAAGACAAAGGTAACAAATTGTAAAAGACGAGAAATGTAAAAAGGCGAAGCGAGAGAAAATGTATATATATAGAGTGGTAAGTAAGGAAAGCTTATAAATAAACAAAATGTAGTTAGAAATGTAAGGTAACTGTATTTATAAATGTATTTATATTGTAAAAAACCGTTGTAAAAAACAGATGTAATGACTATACAGGAAATAAAGGAAATAAAGTATAAAAATAAAATAGTCCTTGGACATTTTCTAAAAATAGTGCAAGTAAAATAGGCAAGTAAACATTCTAATGACAGTGTTTTTCAGTTACCGACAAACGTATGATTTTTCTGAAAAAGTTTAAACATTTAATCGTTTGTTAAGATATTTACTTTGAATAAGTAAAATTGTCCTCAAAAACTTTGATGATTACACCGGCACACAAAATAAAAAAGTTGTCTGCGCAAGAAATCAGACCTATCTATGTTTATGTTTTTCGGGTCGCTGAATTCTAATATAAGGTTAGTTAGGCCCCATCACAACAGGTTCAAGGTCAGTTGGAGGTCAAATTAAGAAGAAAAGGTTTAAAAAAATTAAAATGCCATACATTTATGTTTTTTTGGCCGCTGAATCCGCATCCGAGGTCAGTTTTATCCGATCACGTCAGCTTCCAGGTCAGTTCGAGGTCAAGCTGAGCATGAATGTATGGCATTTTTATTTCTTTTAACCATTTCTTCTCAGCTTGACCCCGAACTGACCTTGAACCTGACGTGATCGGGTAAAACTAACCCCAGATTCGGATTCAGTGACCGAAAAAACATAAATGTATGGCATTTTAATTTTTTTAAACCTTTTCTTCTTAATTTGACCTCCAACTGACCTTGAACCTGACGTGATGGGGCCTAACTAACCTTATATTCGAATTCAGCGACCCGAAAAACATAAACATAGATAGGTCTGATTTCTTGCGCAGACAACTTTTTTTATTTTGTGTGCCGGTGTAATTATTATCAATAGCAACGTTGGGACAAGTGATCATTATAGCTAATGTTTGTGGAGTCGTACGGTTGATTATATATAGTAATGGTATTTTATTGTAAATTTGCTACATAGTCAGATTAAGTGAAATCGTCCTCAATAGACATTTTAGTATTTGTGCTCGGTTGCAGTTAAGAATAAAATAATATTTCTATAAAAGGTATTGGATACTATTATGCAAATTTAGCGACATATTCTGAATAAGTATATTCTGAATAAGTAAAATAGTCCCTATACATTTTCTAATAATAGTGTCACGTGTGGACACATGTCACGGGTCTCCAATTACTATAAGAAGATGAGTAGAAGAGTGCAATGTGGGTGGCAGCTTTGGCGCAACGATTGAGCGTCTGCCTTGCAAGCCAGAGGTCCTCGGTTCAACCCCAAGGTCCATTACTTTTTCGTTGCACTCCTTACTCGTAACATTTTCTGGTGAACAGCGGTGGGACGAACTACCGAAAATCAGTTGCCTGCCTTATGGTATACCGGTGTAAATAAAAAATGAATAACCCACAGGTCATGCCTCAAAGCCTCTGAGTCCACTGAGTCCACGCGAAACGGCCTCTCATCTGTGCGGTAATACAGATTTCCGATTTATCGACGAGGGCGTCAATAATTCTAGGGCTTTGACGTGTCACGTGTGGACACACGTCACGGGTCTCCAATAACTATAAGAAGACGAGTAGGACAGTGCAATGTGGGTGGCGGCTTTGGCGCGACGACTGAGCGTCTGTCTTGCAAGCCATATCACACAAATTGCTGTTGTTGATGTTTTTAATTTGTGGCAGTAGATATTAGACAAAGACTTATCGAGTGGCTTCCGTAGGACCGCCATGTTGATATTTTTCATATGCCAGTTCAGCGAAATATTTTGAATAAGTAAATTTTTGTTTTTTTGAGAGGGGGGAAAGCATATTATCGCCACAGTGTGGGACTCCCGCTTACCTTTGGACTACCCACTAAAACCGACCTCCTTAGTGCAGATCCGCCGCCTACGCCCCGCAGCTGGTGCTGCAGACCGGAGCCGACGTGAGTCCACCGAGGTGACACCTCTTTCCCTGACCTTGGATCACCCCGGCACTTATCTTAAAGAATACTTCGAGGTGAAGTCAGCTGTTTACCTTTACAGCACTCTCCTATTTCGGTTTCTTATTATTGAACTCAGCCCACTTGAGTGGAAGTATTTTTTCGACACAGAGGGCCGCCTTCTTTCAGTTTTCTCTGCGGGCCGGCTTTTAGGGGACGATGTTGTTCGGCGTCAGGCGAACGCCATCTTCTCCTAGGCCCGCTCGTTCGTCCCTCCACTTTTCGCAGACAAAGAATGTGTAGAGGGCATCATCCTTCGGTGACGCGCAGTATATGCACTGCGCGTTTGTCGCCTTTCCTATTCGGTGTAGATACGCGCGGAAGTATCCGTGACCAGTCAGCAGCTGGGTAAGGTAAAAGTTTACCTCGCCGTGCTGGCGACCGATCCGCTGGCCGATCAGCCTTGCCGTCCACCTTCCGCGCGTTTCCTGCTCCCATCGTTGCTGCTATGAGAGCAAGGCCTGCTCTCTAGCCTCCTCCCCTACTTCACTTTGGTTTTGTTTGGACAGTTAATTCTCGAACTTTCAAATCCTGTATTTTTGGTATGTGCTTCTTTGCCAGAAGCACGATCTCGGTTTTGGCCTCCGCTAGCTCCAGCTCGTGATCGCCAATCCAGTGGCAGACGCGGCACATGACCTGGTCGAGCCGCGACTGCGCTAACTCCATATTCCTCGCTACTATGGTGACTACCACGTCATCAGCGTACCCGACCAGGGAGTAGCCCTCTGGCATCTCTAACATGAGTAGCTCATCGTAGGAGATGTTCCATAAGCCGGACCCCAGAATGGAGCCCTGGGCAGCTCCTGCCGTCATTTCGCGTCGGTTTTGTCCCTCTAAGGTGTCGTACAGGAGGAAGCGATCCTTCACATAGTCTCCGATGGTTTGGAGAAGGTACAGTGGTACCCTTAAGTTACTCTCCATGGCCTCTAGCACGTCAGACTATCTCACCGAGTTGAAGGCGTTCTTGACGTCTAGCGTCACCAGGAGACAAATTGGACGAAAAAAGTGATTCCTGCTTTCCGTACTCCTGGCCATCTCCACCACTTCCTGGACCGTTTCTATGGTAGACTTTCCTCTCCGAAAGCCGTGCTGTTTCTCAGAGATGTCACCGGCGGCCTACATCACCGCATGCAGCCGGGGTCTTAACATCTTTTCCAGGAGTTTCCCGGGAGTGCCAAACATGTACAGAGGTCTATACGACGTTGCCGCGTCTGTTGGTCCTTTGTCCTTACTTATTATTACCAGTCTTGTCTCTTTCCAGCCGGAATAGAAAATTCCTGCCTGGAGGCAAGAGTTGTACATGCAAAGCAAGAGCTCTGGGCCACTGCCTTGAGCACCTCGGCCGGAATCCCATCTGGTCCCGGCGTCTTCTGATACAGGGTGTCCCATTTTAATTTACCACCCCCTAAAACTGGTTAATAATTTGCTCTGAGAAAAAAATGTTTCAAATAAAATTTGTTGGGTTCGAAGGGGGGCATCTTTTGGCTATTTTAGCTGCGACCTTGAACATGACCTTCAAGGTCATTTGAAAGTCAAGACCAAATTTTCATATGAAATGTGCATATTTTTATGGCGGATTCGGATTCTACTAAAAAAGAGAAACATTTTTTGTTCGAATCATTTTTTGAAAAAATCCCAAATTTTGAAAAAATTACTAATATCTCTTATTGCCCCACCCTTTAAAAGAAGTTAAAAATTTTACATTTTATCCGGCCGGTAGATGCGAGCGCGTGTATATATATATATATATATATATGCATGTATTTGTATATGGAGTTGCGCGCTGTTGACAGCAACGAAACTTGTGAACGCGAGTATACGTTGCGTGTGTGTATATATGGATATATATATATATACATACTACAATTTCGAAAGGCTAAGAAAGTAACGAATGTTAAATCCGAACGAAATCTATTGGAAAGAAAAGATTAGTATGCCGAGCATACGTATGCGTATGCATGTGTGCGGTTAAACGCAAATCACTGTACGGGAATATGTCTGCGCACGTATATGGAGGCATATACGAGTGTGGATATATGTATATATATGTGTGTATATATGTATATACTTGAAAATGCATGCATGCCTAATTAATTTAAATTGAATTCAATTAAACAATTAAATAAACAAAATTGAAAAATTTTAAAAATTGAACGGAAAGAAAAATTGAAAGATTAATTTTTGAACGGAAAGTTAAATTTGAAAGTTGAACGAATTTTTGAACGGAAAGTTAAATTTGAAAGTTGAACGAATTTTTGAACGGGAAGTTAAACTTGAAAGTTGAACGTATATTTGAACGGAAGTAAAATTTTAAAAAAGAATTTCGAATGAAGAAAGAAAATTGAAAGACGAAATTTAAAAAAGGCAAGTTGAAAGGAAAGACTTAAATTAATATACATCTTACTCATTCTAGATCAATCCACTCTCTTACTCTTCCTAAAAAACCCAGGAAGAGATGCTGGGATTCAGGGAATATTTCCCAAATGAGAAGGTGAAGGTGCACCTGAAGGATAATAACATCTGTTTCACCACTGAAAGTGGTTTTAAGAAGGAAATTGGTATTATGCCTTTTACTATTATTCCTTTCTCAAAATATATAGCAAGTACTCGCTGTTGCTCTTTTGACTTGTGTTCGGTTAAGAGGGTAATCAGCTACATGAGTCTGAGGGAGTATTGTGGTTATCTTGTGTTCGGATGCCATGGTACTAACTCGTTTTATTTAATTGACTTGTGTTCGGTCAAAAGAATAAAACAATAGCTGTCTCGAAATAATTTTTGAATGATAAACTTTGTTTGAAAGATACTGATTCAATTATTTAACTCTAGTGTTGAATTTGTATTTTCTGAGATAGAACTTGTAAATTATTTAATAAATTGCAGGAAAATCAGAAGTATCTGAGCTGGAGCTCAGAATTCTGACGGAAGAATTGGCCGAATCTGAAGTATTAGAAAGGGACTTGCTTCTTCCATACTGCCAGGAGGAGAAAGCATTGGCAAGTAGTGATGACGAAAATAAAAAAGAAGACTCCACAAAGCTATAAAGTCCGAAAGAAAAAAATTAGTTTTTAGAGATACGTTGAAAGATCTAATGAAAGATACTCCTAAAATTACCAATATAACGACTTTAAAACCTCGAAATTTTTATGTTAATAGCGATTTTCTGAATAGCGCTAGGAAAAATGATACTTTTGATACTCTACATCAAAATAATGAATATTTAAACTCCACAGAATTTGAAGATAAAATGAAAGTGATGGCCGAAAGTTATGAGGAAAGATTGAAAGAGGTTGAGTAAAGATCGAAAGTAGAGATGGAAAGAATCTTAAGGTTGACACGTAGAGAATTTGATAACTTGGTTGTTTATACAGGAGAAGCTGCTGGAAGTCGAAATGAAAGATGTCCGAAAGAAATCTTTGCCTGATGTGTCCGAAAGATCAAAACCTGCAAGTAAGACAAACTCGAAAGAAACTAATAATGAAAGAAAGTCTGAATGTTCAATGGAAGTCGATAATGTAAACTCTTTGATTTTGAAAGAAATTGATAAACGGTTTAAAGAACGCGAAAGTACGGCGAAAGATCTTCTAGAGTCGAGAAATACCAAATTGCATAGAGACTACAAATTGAATGCTCACACGCGATTTGAATATTTCTTAGACTTTTTCAAATCAGAATTACGTTCATTAAACTTGTTGCACATTATCGATGAAAACGAAGAAAACGAAAGTTCGGGTTTAAATGTTAATGAAAATGTACTATAGCAACAAAAATATGATGTTCGCGAAAGATTAATCGGACGTTTGGATATGAATTATTATTCAAACGTTTGTGAGATTCAAAATCCGAAAGAAATACTAGAAAAGCTTAAAACAATAAAAGCAAGTGAAGCAAATTTGACTACTATGAATTTGCGGGAAAAACTATATAGGACAAAATATAATCCATCGATAGAAAAATCTTCGGTATTCTGGAATAGATTCGAAGATATAGTTCGAACGTACAATGGTCTGCCGGAAGTAAAATCTTTAACTGAAGACGAAATACGAGACGCGTTTTATAATGCAATCTCGAAAGCTTTGCCAGATATTAAACGTAATCTGAATTTTCTAAACATGTCTCAATCAGGCAAACCCTTATCGTACGAAAGTCTGAAAAATTTTATAATACAGGAGGAAAGTGAGTCCGGAAGAACACCTACGTCTGGAAGTGCCATG
Organism: Muscidifurax raptorellus; assembly: GCA_020010945.3. Classification (NCBI taxonomy): domain Eukaryota; kingdom Metazoa; phylum Arthropoda; class Insecta; order Hymenoptera; family Pteromalidae; genus Muscidifurax; species Muscidifurax raptorellus. The sequence goes on from JAHUUD020000031.1 coordinate 1,318,322, forward strand.
TCCGCCACCATCATGTGCTTCAACTGTGATGAGTTTTGGCACTTCCGACGTAATTGCCCGCGGCTAGGCACAAATCTTAAGATGTGCTACGAATGTAGGCAATTCGTGACACATCGAGCTGCTCAATGTCCACAGCGATTGGCAAGTTCGAAAGGCAAAAGGTATGATAACAAAAATTATAGTTATAGAGGTGGTCGTGGTAATAAACGGGGTAGAGGCGGTAATAACTATCGCGGAAATAACAAAAGACCGAACGAAAGTCAAAATTATTCGAATGCAAAAAGAGGCAAATTTGGCAATAAACGAGGAAGAGGATATACGAATCAAAACAATCGTGGAAAGCAACCTAACAGCTGTAATCAGCAAGACAAAACTGCATTGAACGTGAACGGTGAGTGCGCAGAAATAGATACTATTCATAACGAAAGAACGAACGTGATCAGTGAAAAAGGTAAATTGTTAGCCAGATTTTTGGCTGATTCTGGCGCAACCGAACATCTTACAAATTCTCGAATTATTTTTAAAACTTTAAACGAAAGAATTGATGAAATTAAATGTGCTAATAACTCGAAAGAAGGAATATTAAGAACGGAGGGAGTTGGCGATATTATTTGTAGAACGAAAGAAAATAGAACGAAATGCTTGGATAATGTTATATGGGCTGAAAACCTGTTGGAAAACCTAATATCCTTGCGAAAGTTTGTAGATCAGGGTTTAAGCGTTTATTTAGATAATCAACGCATAGACATATATGATCCAAAATCGAAAGAATCATTGTTGACCGGTATTTACGAAAGACCATTCTGGATCATAGAGTTTGAAGTTAATAACTCGAATTGCACAAATTATATACCCAATAATGTCAAAGCGTATGTAGTAACGCGAAGTATGGCCTAAGAAAAGGAATGTTCTTTGGAAGTCGAAAGTACAAGTGAAAAAATGAAATTAATGAATGAAAGAATAGAACCTATAAACGATAAAGAGAATGAACTCGAAAGTGAAGTTGAAAACGAAATTGTAAATACAAGCTTAGTAAACTGTTCGGATTTTGATGTCACGGTTAGAGATAGGAATATTGTACCAATAGATACAAATTTATGGAGGAAGTTCCGGGTTGCGATTTAGAATTTGAAAGTGGTAATAACAAGCAAATTGTTGATCAAGCCATGCTGTGGCATGCTCGAATGGGTCATGCATCTGTTGAATATTTAAGGAAATTACAATCTAAACATCCCAAAATTAAAAGTTTGAATGAATGTAAATTCGACGAAAGTATTAGAAAGTTGAAGTCTGTTTGATTTCAAAATTAAATAGATTGCCATTTCGAACGACACGCGCCAAAGCGCAAGAGCCATTACAGATCATTCATTCGGACGTTATGGGAAAAATAAGTCCTTCGTCTTATCCTAAAGGATATAAATACATATCTGTGTTTATCGACGATTATTCAAGACTGGCTGTGGCCTATGCCATGAAAACGAAAGATGAAACTGGATATGGCTTTGAATCATTTGTTAAAAGTGCTCGAAATTTATTAGGAAAGGATGCGAAAGTATGTTATTTACGAACGGATCAAGGCACAGAGTATACTGGTGGATACACCATACAAGTTTTACATAAATTGGGAGCAGAACATCAACTGGCTTGTCCGGATGCTCCTCAACATAATGGCATGTCCGAAAGATTTAACCAAACAATACAACGGAAGATTAGAACGTTAATGTACGATGCGAAATTGCCAGAAAACATGTGGGATTTGGCTTTAAGTGCGGCAGTGTATGCCTATAATCGAACGCCACATGTCTGTAATGAAATGATTGCACCTTTGGAAAAATTTAATCTAAATATGAAAGTCGATTTAACACAAATTAAAGCGTTTTGGATGTTTGGCTTATATGAAAGTTCAACGAAAGACAGGTCCGAAGTTTAGATTTTTAGGATTTAGGACATCTTAGTAGGATATAAACAGGCTACTTGTTGTTGAAACCTGAAAATGGAAAGCTGTACGAAAGCCGAGATGTAAGGTTTAACGAAAGAATTGTCTTTGGAGACAAATATAAGAAAGATGAAATTAATAACTGGGTAAAAGTAAATGTAGAAATTAATTCAAACTGCTGGTTCTCTGGATTTGAACCCGGAAATAGACCGAATGTAGAATTATCGAATGAGAACAGGAACGATGAATCGGAGGGAGTCAAAAGGAAAAGAGGACGACCACGAAAAATGATTGTTGATAAAGAACAACCTGCTGACGATGAACAGATTCATGCTTTGATTGCAAGCATTAATGGAGATCCAACATCGTACACTGATGCCATGGCAACGAAAGAAAAACTCGAATGGACCACAGCAATCAATGAAGAATTAAACTTGATGTACAAAAATAATGTCTGGAGTCTAGTTGACAGAGCGAAAGTTAATGAAAGAAATAGAAAGCCAAAGATAATTGACTCACGATAGGTCCTTAAAAGAAAGATAGAAAGTAATAATAATGTAAGATACAAAGCTCGGCTTGTAATCAGAGTCTTTAAAGATAAAAATATTTATGATTTGCAAGAAACTTATGCATCTGTATCAAGATTACCTCTGATTCGAGCAGTGCTCGCTCGTACTCCATCTCGACGATTGATTTCTCTACTTTAGAACGAGCGCTTTTATAGGCTTCCACCCCTCTAGACAAGTTTCTTCACGTCCCCGCTGACAGGATTGTACTGGACTATGCGGTCGTGCAAGATCAGGCAGTAAGCCGAGGTGTTGGCGGGAAAATTGGCTCGAGATTCAAACTCCAGACGTACGTCGACGGGAGAGTTCTTCAACACCTCGCTCTGCTTGGAGCAGTCGATGACGTAGAGGGGGACGTGATTGATGAAATCCCCCTTTCTAAGCAAAGGTTCGGCGTTTTTTTCGTAGTACGCAGTCTGAAAGTTCGCGTACATATCGTACAAAACTGCGTACTGTTGTTGATCTATGTGGAGATTAAGATTGCCGTACGGATAGTACTGCGAATTGAGGAACAATTTCACGTTGTTCAGATTGCAGTGATCGAAACGACTGGCATTGACTGTTTTCGAGTTCTTTCGATTCGTTTGAAAGCCTAAAACGACGAATCTCGGCTTCTCCAGTTGATTGGATGTCTTGACTGTCCAGACGTGTCTCGTGGAGCTCGGCAGTACCGGATACTCGTAAAGCTCCCAACTCCTGAAACTCATACTGATGGGTCTGTTCTTCTCTATGTAATTCAGCAGACGTATTTTGTCGACGTTGGATGCTGCGATGTATGGCATCAACCACTCGCTTCTCGTCAATGTTATCTTGAATTCTTCGTAAGTTATGTCATTGCCCGTACCTTGTTGACCTGTCTGAACAATTGCATTCAAATCGTTTCTCGATCTGGTGAGTATGAGTTCGTGCTTGACATTCGCTACGATCTTTCGATAGTCTTCGGCGAATCCGAGAATCATACTCAGTGGGATGGCGACATCAAAGTAGCCTTGATCGTTGGTCAGACTTTGCGTCTCTGCAACGTCGAGCCAACCCGCATTTTCCACGAGCACACTCTGACTCGGATTGAGTGACAGCCATCCTTTCATGATAGTTGTCAAACCGACGTTCTTACATTTATCGATTTCCATGGCATTGATTTCGTAGCGAATTTCCTCGAACATGTGGCAGAAGGCGTTGTTTACCAGAGTTGTGTGCGCTACTGTATTTCCATCTGATTTTGTGAGTCTACAGCATATGTGTATCATACTGCGCGACGGCAGAACGTACAAGTCTTGATGTTGGATAGCGATGCGAATTTCGTCGCTGTTGTTGAAGGACAAGGCAGTGTATGGTTGATGAGGATGCAGCTCGTAATGTGCAAGAGACTCATCGAATGCCACGGGAGACTGTATGCTTAGAATATCTTCCATGCTCTTTATTCGATATACAGCACAAGAATATACAAGTTATTTTCCACCACCACGGGCACTTATCACTCTTAAGTTTAGACTTTTTAGAAACTGAATGTTCTGACGTGTTAACGTTTTGGAAGTCCGTTGAAGACTGATGGGTGGTCGACATCTAGCTTGCCTTATATAGCCTCTACCGACTTTGAAGTTGTAAACGATTCCCATCTTATACTCGTTTGATATGTAATCTGATGGTAATGATTTCTCCACGAAAGTTGACTAGATTTCCGTCTTGATCGACTATACATAATTGAAGATGACTAATGCTGTGGACCGTCACTGGAAGGTAAATGACCTGCGATGGCACCTCGATGATCTTATATCCTGGTGGTACTGCAGGAAAGAACTCGTGTATGGTATGAACTTGCTGACCTTTTATGTAGGCGCCAGTTGTTATGCTGCACTCCACTCGAAGAGCGTTGACCTTGAGTATGGCAACGGGTAGATCCGAGCTGTGAGTTAGATTCGCTGGGAGGAGTCTTTGAGCAAAGCCGAGCAGTGCACCTATGGAATCTCGTGGACGAAAATCGATGTTGTGACTGCACTTTATGATACTGCGAAGTGTATTATTGTTGGGCTTCAGACTGAATGAAATGCCCTTCTGCTCCAGAAATTCTCGCAGATAAGTATCTATATCCTCAATTTCGTAACTTCCAGTTGGTAACACGACAACTTCCTTACCGACGTACAGTTTGTTAACACCTGTATCGATATTGGGTATAGAATTGAAGGTTAAGAGCTCGACCAAGCCGAGAACGTAGTTTTTATGAGGTGATAGCTCGATTGGAGGAAAGAACTGAGTTTCTAGTACAGAAGATGTGTCTGACAGACTGATTGTCAGTGATTCACTCTCCATGATAGTTTGTTGCATAATGACTGATTGCCCGCACGTTCACGCCTTATATACGCGAAGTCTGTTGGTCAGAAACTCGAGACAGAGATGACCGCAGTTGACGGTGTTGTAGTCTTGATATCTCTCGTGATTGTACTTCACCTCGTTTACTCCCAAGTATAACGTTAGATCTAGTGGAGGCTGTAGATCACCGAAACCAACGAAGATAGACCTTAATAGAAGCGCAAAGCCCCATCCTAAAGTGAGGAACCCCGAGAGTTAGTTGGTACCCCGACCACGCGCAGCGCGGCAGTCTAATTTCAGCGATCTGATGGTAACGGTAGGAGCGCGCGGTCGATAACGGATATACCGGCCGGATGGTAACTTACGCTGCTTACGGAACATGATATATGATGATAAAACGATGCATTGCGACAATGTTAATAACGGTTTCCAATGCACAAAAATCATAAATAAATATCGTAAACACTCCACAAAATTCACAAACCTATAATGATACTAAAACTCTTACCCTTAAACCCAAATGGGGGCACAACTTATATATTACATCCACTCAATTCAAGTTGTCGAAAGCGTTGGTCCAGTGGACAACGCACCCGACACTCAACCTTTTTGATCCGGGTTCAAATCTTGATCGATTTTTTTTTTTTTTTTTCAAATGTACAGGTAAGTCAAAATATTGTTGTAATTATTATAAAAATCATTATTTTTATTATTGTTATTATTATAAGTTATTATTGACATTATTATTATTATTGTTATCATTATTATTAATACTCAAATTATTAATGTTATTATAATTACTATTACTATATTATATTAACAAATATCCAAATAATTTAATATTGGATTTCAACAGATTTCCGCACTACCTATGAGGTACTGTTGGCATAGTGCGTTGGACATTTTGTTTCATTTATTTGAATTAATTGTACAAAAAGATTTTAATGATTAATACGTACAATTCGAATTGATTCATAAATGATTTCATAAAACGCCGTGAAAAATCTTTTTATATAATTATTTCAAATAAATCCGTGGAGCCCTTCGCCCATAGCCCTACACAAACCACGGAAGCCCTCGCCTAGTTTGATGGAATCCCCACGAATGAAACGAAAAATCGGAAAATGACATAAAATAAATAAATAAGTGCACACGAACTGTAGCTTCTGTGTAATTTATATCCGGCGCCCTACTGCATCATCTGAAACAAAAAGCACACTTAACTATGTGATCTATTACACGCGTACCATCATAGACCGATCATTTATGGAGACATATGTCCGATAAACTCTTCTATTATCAAACATATAGTCCACATACAATGAGGAAGGAATAATTCCCTCCTGTGGCTACCTAGTCCCACATCGGCGTCTGACGAATACCATGACCTCGTTCTAAGTAGAATCGATGAGTCTGCTCTGGAAACAGGACTGAAAAAAAGTATATATAGCGAGGTCACCGCAGAAATATAACATTTAATAATTTATATAGTAACATAAGAGATTAATAAATATATAAAAATAGGTAGAAAATAAAGGAAAGTACTGCATCATCTGAAACAAAAAGCACACTTAACTATGTGATCTATTACACGCGTACCATCATAGACCGATCATTTATGGAGACATATGCCCGATAAACTCTTCTATTATCAAACATATAGTCCACATACAATGAGGAAGGAATAATTCCCTCCTGTGGCTACCTAGCCCCACATCGGCGTCTGACGAATACCATGACCTTGTTCTAAGTAGAATCGATGAATCTGCTCTGGAAACAGGACTGAAAAAAAGTATATATGGCGAGGTCACCGCAGAAATATATCATTTAATAATTTATATAGTAACATAAGATAGATTAATAAATATATAAATATAAGTAGAAAATAAAAGAAAGTACTGCATCATCTGAAACAAAAAGCACACTTAACTATGTGATCTATTACACGCGTACCATCATAGACCGATCATTTACGGAGACATATGTCCGATAAACTCTTCTATTATCAAACATATAGTCCACATACAATGAGGAAGGAATAATTCCCTCCTGTGGCTACCTAGCCCCACATCGGCGTCTGACGAATACCATGACCTCGTTCTAAGTAGAATCGATGAATCTGCTCTGGAAACAGGACTGAAAAAAAGTATATATGGCGAGGTCACCGCAGAAATATATCATTTAATAATTTATATAGTAACATAAGATAGATTAATAAATATATAAATATAAGTAGAAAATAAAAGAAAGTACTGCATCATCTGAAACAAAAAGCACACTTAACTATATGATCTATTACACGCGCATCTATACACAACTAACAATTTAATTTAAGCAACTTCTTATTAGGTTTCGGTGCATCTGTACAAGCTGATCGCTTATTGCTTTTTTTATCCCGATAATCTTTACTTATCCATTTCACGTGATTAAAAATGTGAGTTTTTAAAAAAAATTTTATCAAGAAAGTCCGATGTTCTAAACAATCCTCATTATTAAAAAACTGATTTTGACAATCTAAAATTTTCTTTTTAATTAAGTTATATCAGAAATTCAAGTACGTTAGGACGATAAGATGAATTTAAAAATTCTGTTTTAAAAATATCGTACATTAAAGAAACATCAGAAAGAAAAGCATCTGTAGGAACTTTTAAACTTCCGTACGGTTGACCTTTTGCAGATGGATAAGCTTTCCACAGCAAAAGAATATCTGACGATGGATAATTCGGTATCTTTATTTATAAACCAATCGTCGATTCTTTTATTCATCACGGAGTCTTTTACAGCGGTTTTCTCTGCATTCGCGTCCTCATCATCATCTTCACATTTATTAAAATCAGAAATTAGTAATCGCGCCTCATCTGGTTCGCAATTTGTTCCGACGGGTGGTACTAGCAAAGTTATCATTAAAGCGTACTGAAAATTTCGACGAAATTGCATGACAGACGGATTGTCGTTATGTCCGGATCGAGATCTCATAGAACCAAAAAAATTTTCAATCTTATCTTGATTTAAACGTGAAGTTAACAAATACGATGTATTCTCTGTTTTTAATTGCTCCCATAACTCTAATATGCCATTAATTGTTATAATTAAACTCTTAAAACAATCCGGATTTCTACCGCCGGTCATTTTCCATTGTTCAAGCCAGGGGATTGCATCGCGTAAACATTTTACTACTTGAGGATTTTCTTTAGAAAAACCGCGTTTTAAAGGATTGCGATCACTAGAGCTTCGAGCATTTAGACAGTCAAAAATGTCATTTAATCTTTTACAAAAATTACCGGTTGCGACAGCTGTTGGATTTTTTAAATCCCCAGAAGTAGCGCCTGCCATAAGAGCCGCGTAAACGGAATTACTAAAAACCTGCGTCGCTAAACTCACATTCATTTTTTCAAAGTTGTTAGGATTAATATGTCGATCAGTTAATTTAGGCACGGCTTTACAAGTTTTAGAACGCTCGATTTCTCTTAAATCGCTAATGGCAGTCCAAGAAACTGTTTCATTTGTAATTACGAGGTCACTTTTCATCAAATTATTTCTAATACATTTAAATATATGTGGGCCATCGAATCCGAACGTGACTTTACGGTTTTCAAATTCTACAAATGGTCGATCTTTATTAATGTCTAACATTGAAATAGCTTTTTGATTTGTAGCTCCTTGATCACAAACCATGTGTCGAACTTTAAAACCTACATCGTGCGTTACTTGCAATACGTCAAGAATAATTTTCTTTAATGTATCTCCCGTAACTGGACCGCTCGTTGGAAAATACATTAAAGGTTGCTTCCAATCATACGTTAATCCCGCTACTAAAAATACTAACACCGATTTTGCCATCCGTGGTTCGCGTTCGCCATATTCGCCCAAATCGTGGTATCCCTCGATGTAATTTTCTTTAAGGTTATACTCGAGTCCCGGTCGTAAGCTCATTTCGTCCCACATTAGTACGGCATCTTTCTCAAAATCGCATTTACCTTCTAATTTAATTTTTAGTTGCTTTAAAAGATTCTGGTTTTTACCCGGTTTTAAATTCATCACGTTAACCCACTTTCGAATACAAGAAATAGATGGCAAAGCATGGCCTTGAGATTCCCTTAAATATTTATAAGCTTTCGGACTTTTATAATAGAGGCCTAAAGCATACTGCTTTTCATCCTCTTCCCATTTTCTTTGTTTATCATGATTTAACTGCATTTTAAAATAAGCCGTTACGTTGCTGTTTAGATACTTGGAAGCTTCATCAATTAATTGTTTTTTAGACACACGAAATTTACCCTCGCGTTTACGCTTTTCTACTCTAAACAATTTTTGTTTCAATGATTTATTTTCTCGGATCAATTTCTGTGTTTTACATTTTAATCTTTTAAAGCATTAGCTTGTTTTACAACGCGTTTTTTACTTTTTCGTTTTACGGACGGTTGCTGATTTATAGGAATTATCGGTGAAATAATATTAGCAGAGTTTACAAAAGAGTTAGGATTATCGTTATCAACCTGTTCGGCAACAGTCTCATTAATCTGTTCGTCAACTGTCGGGGAATTTACTGAGACGTTTAAATTATTTCGATCAATCACGTGATTAGATTCAATTGGGTTTTCTTCGACAGTACATGCAAAAGAGTTGCTTAAATTAGATTGTAGAACTGTATTCGGCTTGATCATCCTTGTCGTAGGCGTTACAATAAAATCAGATTCTAAAAAATGATTGCTACATACCCGCATCTCTTCTAACTTCCTGAGACCAGCGTCATTTTTAGCTAAGTTGGTAAGCTCTTCGTTTTGAATGACGTCCAGCCATTGATTCAAGCTATAATAAAACGAGAATCGAAAATAGTATTTAACCAACGTTCCCCCTCCCCAATACATGAAAAAAAATTTATTTACGTGCTCATAAAAAGTGACAGAACTGCGTATGATTTTACATATTGCAAAGGATCCCGGTGAAAAATTTATTTCGTCCGCCATTTTTACGCTCGACACTGGACCAATCGCGAGTCGCGACTTGATCTGACTTTTGGACGAAAAAAAAAAATATATGGTGAGAGACAAAGAATTTGTATTTTAATATCTTTTCAACTAATCGTTTTCATAAGCTGCGAAAAGAACTTAGCCGAGGTAATCAAAAGATCTATCTTTTCCCAAAATTTAAAGTTAATTAAAGCTTTTTTCTCAAAAACTAATCACCAAAATGACTTAAAATTTTTACAACATGTAGACGTTATTATTCTTTGCTATTATGCATTTTTTCAAAACATTAAACTATTTAATTTCAAAGATATGAATAAAAAAACACCTTTGTTGTCATAACAATTGAATGTTACGGCCAATTTAGACAATCTTGCGTAAAAAAGTAGGAAAATTTTATACTTTTTTCAAAAACACTATTGCTGAATTTGGTGTATACATTATACCATTTAAAAAAACGAAAAAAAAAAATTTTCAAATATCAAAAAATGGCTAAACTATGGCCACAATTGTCAAAATAAAAAAAATTTAAGTAAAAGAAAATATAGTTTTTCGACAATCAAAAAATTGCCATACAAAAAGTAATTGAAAAAATAAAAAAATAAATGTTTTTCCCGAATTTAGAATTCAAAAATGTATATGCATGTCAAATTTGATTGATATTGACTGAATAGTTTCAGAAATATCACGCTATGATCACCAAAATGACTTAAAATTTTTACAACATGTAGACATTATTATTCTTTGCTATTATGCATTTTTTCAAAACATTAAACTATTTCATTTCAAAGATGTGAATAAAACAAACACCTTTGTTGTCATAATAATTGAATGATACGGCCAATTTAGACAACCTTGCGTGACAAAGTAGGAAAATTTTATACTTTTTTCAAAAACACTATTGCTGAATTTAATGTATACATTATATCATTTAAAAAAACGAAAAAAAAATTTTCATATATCAAAAAATGGCCAAACTATGGCCACAATTGTCAAAATCAAAAAAATTTAAATAAAAGAAAATATAGTTTTTCGAAAATCAAAAAATTGCCATACAAAAAGTAATTGAAGAAATAAAAAAATAAATGTTTTTCCGAATTTAGAATTTAAAAATATATATGCATGTCAAATTTGATTGATATTGACTGAGTAGTTTCAGCGTAGCAGTTTTTTCAAAAGTTCATCGCAAAGGGATCCTTCTCTCCCCCTGTACGGACGATTTCCTCGTTTAATGTATAATATAAAAATTGACTATATATCAATATATAATAGATCTCCATAACTTTAATGACTAAACATTTTCTGTTTTGATAAAGTAAATATAAAAATGTTTTTACACACCAAATGACAATCTTATCATCGGAACTAATTCGTAAAAAATCCAAAGGAAACATATTATGTATAAGAATTATATGTATACGTTTTTCGGCTTTAGAATAGCATAGAAAATGATAGAAATTGAAAAAGTATATAGTTTTTCGAAAATCAAAAAATTGCCATACAAAAAGTAATTGAAAAAATAAAAAAATAAATGTTTTTCCGAATTTAGAATTTAAAAATATATATGCATGTCAAATTTGATTGATATTGACTGAGTAGTTTCAGAAATATCACGCTATGCATATACACACACACACATCCATACGGACATTTCCTAAAAACACGTACTTCGGATTTCTAACATCTAAGAACATATTTCTACGAAGTTTTAGCAAAACAAAGCTTCCTCTAGGAGGAAGCAATATACGTTTACGAGACCATAACAATGTTACCTTTTTGCTGTGGTATATGCGACACTGACATTCGCGATTTTCTGATAATCACCCATGTACGAATAAACTCACGAACTTACATCGTTAAACCCGAGTAAGGATATTAAGATATTAATAAGAATACACTTATTTATAAAAAGCGAAAAGGGACATCAAACTGATTTTTATTTGTAAACACGACTGCGCGCTATACAAATGTCAGCGTCAGAGTCAAAACAAAACAACATCCGCGACGTCGTTGATCTCGTTGCAAAAGGTTGCTACGCGCGCTTCCAGATGTTCGAATCGCACAATATTTGATCTCGGTCATAATGATGCATTGGTAGAACAATTTTGCTACTAATAATTAAGGCACAACAACTTACATTGGACGGAATCTCACGGGTAATCGATGAAAAGTCAACGATGCATCTCTGACTTTTGTACTGTTGCACTGTGCTACAGCACACATGTTTTTTTTCGGCATTTTGATGCTTATCACTTATCACTATTATAATGCACACAAAACACACGATACGTACAATGACAGTTAAGTTTCTAATTAATCGAAATACGAACAAGAACTGCTTTAATAGCGCGAAGACTTCTTTGCACGTGTATACATCTACTGACAGCTCGACTGATACAGGACGGTTAAAAACAATAGACGATCTTCGCGCATGTAAACACACACGCGAATTCGCGCGCATTTTATATACTATACAAAACTTTAAAAATTACTTCATATGGTCTGCACGAAATGCAATGTTTAAAATACAAATATAAATATTATTTATTCATGTTAGGTTAATGATTAATACGAAGATCTCGTATTAATCATTAAAATCTTGTTGTACAATTAATTCAAATAAATGAAACAAAATCATATTTGTTAATATAATATAGTAATAGTAATTATAATAACAATAATAATTTGAGTATTAATAATAATGATAACAATAATAATAATAATGTCAATAATAACTTATAATAATAACAATAATAAAAATAATAGTAATAGTGTTGATGAAAATAGGAATAAAAGTACCAATCTTGATAATAATAATGATTTTTATAATAATTACAACAATATTTTGACTTACCTGTACATTTGAAAAAAAAAAAAAAAAAAAAATCGATCAAGATTTGAACCCGGATCAAAAAGGTTGAGTGTCGGGTGCGTTGTCCAATGGACCAACGCTTTCGACAACTTGAATTGAGTGGATGTAATATATAAGTTGTGCCCCCATTTGGGTTTAAGGGTAAGAGTTTTAGTATCATTATAGGTTTGTGAATTTTGTGGAGTGTTTACGATATTTATTTATGATTTTTGTGCATTGGAAACCGTTATTAACATTGTCGCAATGCATTGTTTTATCATCATATATCATGTTCCGTAAGCAGCGTAAGTTACCATCCGGCCGGTATATCCGTTATCGACCGCGCGCTCCTACCGTTACCATCAGACCGCTGAAATTAGACTGCCGCGCTGCGCATGGTCGGGGTACCAACTAACTCTCGGGGTTCCTCACTTTAGGATGGGGCTTTGCGCTTCTATTAAGGTCTATCTTCGTTGCCGAAACTATCGAAATATATCACATCATTCCCTCGCTTGCGATACGCTACCCAATGAGTTCCCGGACCATCCGCATCGTCGAGGTTCACTACAGCTGATTCGTTACGACGTGGACCATCAGCGGGCAATGCATTTCTCATGAATACACCTCGAAAGTGGGGAATTCTCAATAGTTTGGCGTACTTGGAAATATCGATGTCGGTGAGTGCTCTATGTGGTAAGCTGCTCACTTTGAGGATCTTTTTTTTTTCTTCCTCAGTCCACTACCTTGGTAAGGCTTGAGACGAAGACCCAGTCCCGTTTTGTGAGGTTTCAAAAACAATCCTTTGCCAACAGCGATATCCTCCATCTTTTTATTATGACGACGGCTCTCCTCCAACTGCAACTTGGCAGCGTTGGCGTCGTTGACTGATTTCGCTATACCGGCCGCACCTCCAGCAATAGCGCCAGCTGCACTCAATCCAGCGAAAACGGGCACGAGGAATGGTAGAAATCCTCCTACCTTCGATGGTACAGGTAAGACAGCCTCCCGAGCACCTTTCAAGGCCGAAAGAATTGCTTTGCGAGAATTTTTGCTAGACACCATCGAATTGGAAGCAGCCTTGATGATGTTTGCTAATCTCGTAGGACTCTTCTTCTTTCTCACACCCATTCCAAGTTTTGATTTCATCTTCATGACGTTTGCTATTGAGTAAGCTGCGGCTTTTTCACCTATACCCGAGTCTTTGGCCAAGACTCTTTGCCAAGCTCGATCGGCTAAGACTTTGTCCGCCTCGTGTCTGGCCTCGATGTTTTCGCGATTCTGCGAGTAGGCTATGTCGTGCTCTTTGCAGGCACTGTCGAGAGGATTGATTCCTGGATCACCGCGAGCTAAGCGTTTGGCTAACTTGGTGCCTGGTTCACAGTACTGATATCCGGGTATATGCAATTCGAACGGAAGTTTATTGATCAGAGTGTTCACTATACCGTGACCTCGTCGAGAGCGTTTATGTACGATCATCATACCTCGAAGGTTTGATTATGACTGAGACGCAAGCTATATAAGCGTGGTATTTATAGTTTTGCTCTCAATCGTAAACGAGCTCTCGTGGTGAACACATGAACTTCAAGGAACAATCCGTTAAACTTCCTATAGTGAATTTTGACACTATAGAGGAGCAGCAGAGAAAAAAGATGAAGCGTCATGGACGACTGCTTCCAGACAGCATTCGAGCAGTATTCTGCGGTCCATCGAACTGTGGTAAAACTAACAGTCTGCTTGCACTCATAACGCACCCCAATGGGCTCCGATTCGAAAACATTTACGTCTATTCGAAGTCGCTAGATCAGTCGAAATATCGATTCCTTAAGGAGCTCTTGAAACCGTTGAAGGGTATACAGTATTTCGCTTTTAGCGAGCACGACGAGGTTGTATCTCCCGAGAAAGCATTACCCAATTCCATCATGATATTCGACGATGTGGCCTGCGAAAAGCAAAACAATATCGGAGCCTATTTCTGTATGGGAAGACACAAGAACATCGATTGCTTCTATCTGTGTCAATCGTACGCCCACATTCCTAAACACCTCGTGCGAGATAATGTGAATCTACTCGTCGTCTTTCGACAAGATGATGTAAATATGCATCATCTGTATGACGGCCACGTCAATACCGATATGACCTATCCTCAATTCAAAGACCTGTGCTCGAAATGTTGGTTGGACGATAAGCATGCATTCTTGATGATCGACAAGGACAGTCCAATCAACGATGGTCGATACAGAAAGAGTTTCGACACGTTTGCTATAAATATCGGCATACATACGTACCGTTAACAATCTGTTGACAACTTTTGAAGCGTCAACATGTCTGACTTGCAACGAAGAAAGAACATTCTTCATGAGCTGGTCAAAGCTCGAAACGCTGTCAAACGCAAGTATAATTTACTGAAATTTGGAAAAGAGAACTTTGAGAGAGCTGTGGGTGAAACATTCAAACCAATCATTGATCCTCTTCAAGTACTCGTTACCGAGACAACCAAAAGAAATCTCCCGGCAGTGAATTCATCGAAGATTAAAAAGAAATCAAAGTCATTCGATGATGATGATGATAAAAGTGTTTCATCGATTGGTAGTCTCGATGATACGTATAAAGTTGACAGTGAGCATGATGCAACGCAGATCTTTAAGGAAGCTGACACATCGTTTGAAACAGCAGCTGAAGAAGATAACGAGGAAGCTGATCATTCGAAAAATCAAGAAACTGATAAAGAAGATCGTCAAAATAAACATAAATTCATGCTTGACCCAAGATATAGCAAGAATATGGACAAAATTTATGGCGTGTACAAGGAGAAAGGTGCTTACATGATTGGAAATTCTTCGATACTTTTCGAAGATCTTCATGTGAAAGTAAATGACAAAAGTTATGCTAAAACTCAAGGATTATTGGACTTGCTTATATCTAAGTATCCCAATAGACAGTTGATTACTAGCGATGACTTGAAGAATTATCGAGAGATTCTTGAAGCATCCAGTGCGCACAAAAAGAAATTCAACCCCAATGAATCTATTCGCGTGTACAATAGTAAGAAATACAGTGACTATATTGCCCCTCCTTTCACGGTGGTGGATGAATCGAGAAAACGAAAATCTACTTCGAAAACAGGTGGACTACTGCGACATCAACTCCCTCCATACAAAATTGCAAGACGAGACACGAAGATGGATTACGTCTACTGGGATGATCCGAATGAACTCGTAGACAGACTTCGCCTACTGATGGCTGAGCAATCAGCTGGTAATCCCAGTCACACCAATGAGATTCATTCGATCATAGAGGAACTTCGCGAGGCTGGCTATATATATTGAACTGCACGCGAACATTTCATTCATTTCAATCATGAGCGTCGACGTGTTCGGACGTAATCTGAAGAAAAAAGAGGGTAGTCGCGGTCCTCCAGGTATTGGCTACAAATTGACACCAGACGGTCAGTACGACTTAGAGAACAAGAGACTGTGTAACGTTTCGGAGCCTCAGCAGTTGGGCGATGCAGTGAACCTGAAAATCTTGCAAAGCTTGGTTCAGTCGGAAGTACGTAGTGTGTACGAGGTTACAGCTCGCTTGAGGAAGGATCTCGACGATGCACAATTGGAGCTACAAATTTTCAAAGATCAGAGTACAGAGAAAGTGAAGAAAATTGACCTAGCTATCGAGGAATTGTACAAGCTAGTGTTCAGCAGCTCGAACGTTAAGGAAAACGATGGCACATAGGGGAGTAGTGGAGGAACTTCATAAGCCAGCGCGACGCAACTATCCACGTCGTAAATTTGATGTACGTGGACTCGACAAAACGTGGCAGGCTGACTTGGTTGAGATGCAACCCTACGCTCGCGAGAATAAAGGCTACAAGTACATGCTCACGATCATCGATACGTTTTCGAAGTATGCGTGGGCTATGCCAATCAAGCAAAAAACTGGAAAAGATGTTACTGCAGCAATGAAGTCCGTATTACGTCGTGGTAGAGTGCCGAAAAATTTGCAAACAGACCGAGGCAAGGAATTTTATAATTCAAATTTTGAAAGTCTCATGAAGCAATACAAGATCAATCTTTACTCCACGTACAGCAATCTCAAAGCATCTATTTGCGAACGCTTCAATCGCACGTTGAAGAACAAGATGTGGATACAGTTCAGCTTACGAGGAAATTACAAATGGTTGGACATACTACCTAGACTAATTGAAGCTTACAATGATACGAAACATCGAACTATAGGTATGAAACCTAAGGACGTTACAGCTGCATACGAAGCTCAAATTCTCGATCGACTCTCCTCCATCGATGCGAAAGCTCTAAAGAAACCGAAATTCAAGTTGAACGATAAAGTTCGCGTGAGCAAGATTAAACAGGCCTTCGAGAAAGGATACACTCCCAACTGGTCAACAGAGATCTTTACGATTACCAAAGTATCCAAGACGAAGCCAGTTACATATCATTTGAAAGATTACAAGGATCAGCCAGTGAGCGGTGGTTTCTACGAACAGGAACTCTCGAAAGCGAAGTATCCCGACGTCTATCTCGTGGAAAAAGTTATCAAGAGACGCGGTAATCAAATCTATGTTAAGTGGTTGGGTTTCGACAGCTCTCACAACAGCTGGACCGACAAATCATCTGTATAAAAAAAAAATGATCTGGAATAAAGAATTTTTTTAAACGTATAATATGCAAGTGTTATTTCTTATTCTAAATAATTTTATTTTTTTAGAGATAGTGAGAGCCCCCACCTTTGCTCTCACCTGTGAGGTACTTCCAACTCAACGTCACTAATGAACCTCTTACCACGAGTGGTGAGAAGCGCATGCGTGCCTCGTATACCTCTCCATTAATCTCTTTTTTTTTTTTTTATTCTACAAACAATACATAAAACAGTTTATTTGAACTTTTTCTTTATTGAACATTAATCACTGAATAATACAGTATATTAATTACTAAATTCAATGTTATTGTGATCGGTATATGTAACGAATAACTTGTATCGCTGAATGGACTCCTGCAGGCTCTCGAAAAAGTCTTCGTTCGCAATGAGTGCATCTGATACTCGGCCTAGGAGGAACATCTGGAACTCGTTGTCCAGCTCCGCGACGACTCTTTTGCCGTACCTGGTGCTGACCTTCCTCAACGCTGTCACCAAGAATTTCTGATTCCTCGCACACTCGGAGAACTTCTTCGTGGGCAAAAAGCCTCCACGTGCCATCTGGTTCAGCTTGTTCACGTCCATTTTCTGAAAAAAGCGAATGATTATTATTATTCTCGTTGGGATTTTTTTTTTCTACGACAGAGAACTTTAACACACTCACCTCTGAGTAATATTGTATACGCTTCTGGTATTCAGTGCTCCTTCGAGACCTCTTGCTCTTTGGCTCTTCGGCCGACTGAATGATACCAGCTCCACAGCGCGCCGCCTTATGTAGGGTTGTCCCCACCATTTCCGCGATCGACGGGTCCGCGCGTGCTCCGGCCGGCGGGTCCGCGCGCGCACGCGGGTCCGCGTGCTCCCGCGGGTCCGCGCGCGCCCCGACAAGATTCAGCAGGAGCTCCTCTTCCGATATGGCGTAGTGCCCCCAGGGAAGTGTGTCCGTCTCGCCGGGGACGAGGTAGCGCTTGTTGTCGTGTGGGCACAGCGCTATCTTGCTCTCCTTCTCACTGCGTACAACGTGAAGTCGAGAGCGGATGTTGCACTGCTGCCGTGTCTACCTGGTGTTCTGGCGTAGACACTTCACGTAGTCGTCGAACGTGATGGTCGTTCTGACGACGGCAGCTTTCACACCCTTAGCCTTCTTGATGGTGTCTTGGCCCTCGATCTTCACGCAGTACATCTTACTGCGCAAACCCACAAACTCCGTCATGACACGGCCGCCACACTTGTCCTTCATGAGGCCGACCACTTTTTTGTTGACACGGGGCATGTCGAACTGATTTGCCTCGGGATAGTCCGACGTATCGAAGTGGTCGATGTCTCGCTTCATGACCTCGTACACATCGACACTAGTCACCTCGTACACGAGGCTATCCGTGTCGGTGTACAGGAGCTTGCATCGATCACCCACTCGGTCTCGCATGTACTCATAGTGGAAGTCGTAGACGAGCGACTTCGACAAGTCGAGCACGCAGAGACCTATGTAGATGAGCTTTCTCACGGTGTCTCGGTGCGTGCAAGCTCCACGGCCACGAAACTTTCCTCGAAGATGGAGCAGCTGTGAAAGTTGGGTTTGGCTATGAGTGCCTCTGCACCGTATCGCCCACCCCACTTCGTGACGAGCTTCACGTCTATGCGCTTGCGCTCGTTCTCCATCGTTTTTCCGTATACGGCGTTGTTGAAGAGCTTGTAGAGGAGCTTCTCGAACTCATTCTTTGCCATCTTCCTCTTCTCGCTGTTCAAATCGATGTACGAGCGCAGCCACGCCCTCTGATTGAACTTCAAGGCTCTGTGGATCTTCTTCAGTCGCAGTCCATGCTTGAGAGCCTGTTTGAGGCTGCGATAGTGGATGACGTATCTCTCCTTGTCGTGGAGAGTCGTCATCAGCTTCTCTTCTCGGGTACCTGGAGCTACTGTGTGCTCGGGACACAGGGGCAGGTCCTTGTGAGCATCGTGAAGTGTCTCAGGGTACTCGAGGTCAACTTCTAGTATGTAGCCCACAGGATGATCGTCTGACACTACGAAGAAGTCGGGTGCCTCGACGGCGACGTTGACCCACTTGAAGCCGCCGTATGGCAGACACTCTCGCATCGCCCAGCCGTAGAGATTGTTAACGTCGAAGTACACGAGATTCTTGGACTCCTCTGCCTCGTTGTAGTCGTCTCCCATGTATCGGTTGTTGGCCTTGGCGTAACGATTGGAGCACTGACTCACACCACCCTTTATACCTCGCTCAACGAACAGGAGCATGTCGACGTCGGTCAACAGCTCGAGCTCGATGTTCGTGTACTTGAGCATGGCATTCCACGTGAGGCCAGGGGTGGTGTAGTAGTGTGCGGGATTGAGGCCGTAGGCTTCGAGACAGTTGTCCCTGAAGTTCTCGAACACGTCGGCAAAAAGGAGCACGTCCGTCTTGAGATACAGGTCCGAGTAATCTCCGAGAGTCTGGATGTCGAAGACTCGCCACACCATCTTGGCGTGTTCGTAGTCGTCGTTAGAGATGTGATTATCGTTCAGTTTGCTGTAGAACTGCTCCTTTGTAGGCAGCTCAGTGTCCTGGAGCTTGTCGAAGCAGCTAATGTAGTCGTAAGGGAATACCCCCTTCCTCTTCAACAGCTCGATCTGATCAGCTGTGTAGTCCAGTTGGAATACTCCCTCTGCTATGTTCAGTTTCTCGAGGTAGGAGGCGAGTTTCTCTAGGCTAGATGCCATGAAGCGATAAGAGTCGATGAATCGGAAATTGAATTCCGTACCCTCGACAAACTTGGAGAAGGAGATGTATCGCTCCTTGGTCTGTGGTATGAGCGACACTCGACCCTTGAAGCAGGTTGCTATCTCCTTGATGAAGAGATGAGAGTCGTAGCCGCTGAGGTTGTGGAATATCACGGGTATGGTCCTCGAGTCATTGTAGTTGATGTTGCACTTGTTGAGCTCTGGACCACGGTACCTGAAACATTGAACATTTTGAGGTTAGAAATAAACAATTACGATTATTTTATGCATATATAATTGAGTGCACATACCTTCCCGTGAGGTGGCAATGATCCTTGATCTTCCTATCCTCAGCTGAGAATGGCTTTCTGCAGATGTGGCAGACTCTCGCTCTCTTGAACTCCTCTCTTTCCAAAGCTGTGAGTGCATTCATTGGTTTGGGATTCCTGTAGATTTCATCCAGCTCCTCGGCCAAAGCTTGCAGGCTCTTGACGAACCACTTAGCTGAGCCTTGAGAGCCTTCGTCCTTCTGTCTGTAGCATTTGTACTCAGAACGAGCATAATCGAAGCTACATCTGAGGTAGTAACCGACACTGAATGGTTCGTGCTGCTGGTACGCACGCTCATCGTCTTCTACGGGTCGCAATAGGCACTCGAAGTCGGCGTAGACGAAAAAGGCACTCGCTCTCTGTGACCAAAGTTCTTGAACTTTAGGATGTTGTCGTGTTTCGTGGGCAGTTTAACTTTGCACTGATTGACTTGTGCGCAATCGACCTCGTGAGCACTCAGTTTGATCTCTGTCCAAAAGTAGTGGAGACAACGTTCACAGATGTATTGCTTACATTTTTTGTTCGACGTTTGTGCTCTCACTAGCCTGGACAGATCTTTTATCCACACGTAGTGGAATTTCGGCAATAGCTCGATGTCGCCATCGTTCTCATCTTCCTCCTCGTCCACATAGTAATCTTGCACGAGGAGAAGGTTGACGTGTTGGATCTTCTTCGACGCTGTCACATGACACGGGGACACTTCGAATCTCTCGCCCCTCTTTTTGAGAATGTACAAGTTCACCGACACATCGTTCAGCTTCTCAAACTTGACGATGTGTTTCGGAGACACTGGGAAGTCGATGCCTTGGAAGTTCAGCTCATCCGCGAATTCCTCGTACTTTGAAACTCTATCTGCGTGATGTGATGGAGGATGCAGCGCGGATAGCACAGCCCACTTGAAACACTGGTTGTCGTTGTTTTTCACGTTGATACAGGCATGCTTCGAATTGATGAGGGGTGGTAGTTCGATGTAGGAGCTTCCTCTCAATGGATTCAACTTGTTTACGTTTACTGTCAAGTTTAGAATGGAATGTAGGGTCCAGCCGGAGTCTCGTTCTTGGAATTCTTCCATGTCGCGTTCTATGGGCTGTTGGACGTTCGCAGTGAACCACTCATTCAAGTCAGTGGTCTGGTAAATCGACGCACTCTTCGTGTTGAAGTACTTGATGTCCTTGGTTTCCTCGTCATTCTTCACGATCATGTACTCAGCTGCCAGCACAGTATTCACTTTCACAGCATTGTGTTCGCAGAGCGCCAACTCGATCTTCGAGGCGAAGAGAGCTCTAGCGTCATCCATGAACGTGGAGATGTCCAGATGTCTCAAGTTCGTGATCACACCTGATCTGATACGACTTACAAAGGCCGACTTCACTTCATTCCAGGCTACACTTGGCTGCTGTTGGAGGTTTCCACCACGCTTGACACAGCAGCTCATTCTGTGTCGAATGGTATGCAGGAGAGCCACTGTAGACTGGTACTTTTGTCTCTCTGGCACACTGAGCCTTGGCGTCTCCAAGAGGCGCTCGAAGGTAGTGATGTGATCGGGGACGATGACGTTGGTCCAGCGTTCCACCGATGCATCGTTGATGGCACCCTCAACCATGAGACTCAGTGCCTCCTGCATCATGGCGACGGCCTCCCTGCAGTCCTCCGCAGAAGCCATGGTGATCCTGAAGAGTGTCTTCTTCGTCGAGGGTCTTCCTCTAGGTATTCGAAAGAGTTGTTCACTCATCGAAGAACTTTTGATACTGAGGAAACATCGGATCCCTGGCTCCTTATATACACCTAAGAGAGCTACTTGTTGGAACAGATATTGGAAAACCAGCATCGACTTGAAGAAAGTTCTGATCGATGCTCACAGAGACCTATAGGTTAGAGCAGGTTCTCCGAGACCTGCATCGGCTCGCAAGGGCTCAGCAATTTCTACAGATCGGTAGTACCTGCACATACTTGTCATAGTAAAACGTGGTGGGGTAAGCCTCAGAGAAGGGTATAAAAGCGGTGTCTGCATCCAAGTGATTCAATTGCCATCGATATGGAGTTCGTAGTGGACATACAAGGCTTCAAGAGACCGGTGAACGACTTCGTCTTCAAGGAGGTGGTCGTGGTTCCTCTCCAGGAAGACTCTCTGCCGTCCGTCTACCTCTTCCAACCACCGACCAGCTGGGACTACCTACCTTCCAAGTACAAGAGCGAGAATCGATGGTTAGAGTACAACTACCACGGGATACCCTGGAGCTCGGGCGACATCTGCTACGACGAGGTCACTAACACCATCCAGAACGTGCTGCGAAATGCGAGCAAGATCTACGTCAAGGGTCTTGAGAAAAAGAAGTGGTTGATGGGAGTGACGATGACTTACAACGTCTACGATCTGGAGGAACTGGGATGTCCTTCACTGCAGAAGCTCCAGAAAGCCACGACGATCAACACAACCTGCTCGCATCATCCATCGAAGTGGGCCCCGATCTGTGCCGTGCACAACGCCAAGATAATGAAAGAATGGCTGTTGGGCCATCGTGGGGTTGACGAGGTCAATTGCGGATGGAGCACCGAGTGTCTCGCCTCCTCGTCACCGCACAGAAACTATTACAATGATGTAGATAATACGTTTGAATAATGTAAAAAAAAAGAGAGATAAACGGAGAGGTAAACGAGTCGCGCATGCGCCTCTCACCACTCGTGGTAAGAGACTCATTAGTGACGTAGAGCTGGAAGTACCTCACAGGTGAGAGCGGAGGTGGGGGCTCTTATCATCTCTCTAAAAAAATTAGGCAAGTCGTGTAAATAATGACGGTTCCCCGCTCCGCGATCTCCTTTATAGGGTCGATGGATGATGCAGTTCAAACTTGCATAGCGATATCGGATGCTACGAGTACGACGAGCAGCCTCGAACCTGCACGGCAGCTTCGGATATACATACGGGTCATTCTGTAGGAAACGCAGTTCGAACTTGCATAGAGATATCGGATGCTACGAGTACGACGAGCAGCCTCGAACCTGCACGGCAGCTTCGGATATACATACCGGTCATTCTGTAGGAAACGCAGTTCGAACTTGCATAGCGATATCGGATGCTACGAGTACGACGAGCAGCCTCGAACCTGCACGGCAGCTTCGGATATACATACAGGTCATTCTGTAGAAAACGCAGTTCGAACTTGCATAGCGATATCGGATGTTGCGAGTACGACGAGCAGCCTCGAACCTGTATTGGCAATGTCAGATACTACGAGAGATCGACGAGCAGTCCCGTACCTGTGTATGACGTCATCAATTTTGTATCTTGCTATATGTAATAGCTATGATAAAGGATATCGATGCGTATTTACACCCCTTTGTCGATTAATGCTAGACTTGGAGAAGGGTGGGGTAAACCCCACTTGGTGGGGTTCCAAGTTTGTTATCTCTACCTAATAGAAAAAAAAAAAATTATTCGAATTTGAGGTTAGGATTCGATTTTTGCCTTACTACATCTACAACTTGAGTTATACCCCCTCGGGGATTCCCCGATGTCATCAGCTCGGTCGGTAACAGCCCGGTCGGTAACTTGGGTTATCAGCACGGTCGGTAACTTGGGTCAGCTACCTTACCGGCTTGGTTAGCCGAGACACGAACCACTTGAGTTAGCCGAGACATGAACCACTTGAGCTAGCGATCTACCTTACCGACAGTCGGTAAGGTAGGTCCCTGAAGTGGGCCAGAACCCCCCTAGCTTACCTACTTCGCGATAATAAAATATTGTCGAACGACACAGTGTACTGACAAATTGCAGACAAATTGCTGGCTCAAAATTTTCTGCAATTTGTTCTGCAACATCGTCTGCAACTTACTTGCTTTACAGTGCGCCTGACAAAAACTAACATCAAAATGACGGACAATTGACGTCAACCGCGCCGAGCCAACGTTGCGCCGATATTGCTCAGCACGCGATGTTTTCTGGGTAGTAATTTGAATATCGTGCTATTGTATTTTTCTTATGTTATAGGAAGTAACGAATGAAAATGTCCGGATGATAAACGGAGTGCCGGGAGGGAGTGTTGAAGTGACGGCACACCACTATCATCTTTCGCCCTCTGGTGACCCTTTTTGTATGTGTGCGAGTGAGCGCTCGCACTCACTGCTTTTTGGTAGCCCGAACCGCGAGGGCGTGTTTTGTTAATTGCTCTTTAGAAAAGGGGAAATAAAGCGATCGATAGTGTTTTATTAATATTGGAAGTGCTGGTGTAGTTATTTATTTTCCCCATCGTCATCCTGTGCCTCCCATCAACTTTAAAACATATACATATAAAGAAATAAGGACTTAATAGCAGTATAGTCTTCAATTATCTGCCAATCCCGGACACGCGCAACTAGGCGTTCCGTTGCGAATGAGACGTCGATGATGGTCTCTCTGCATCCCGGTCTCCTAAAGGTAGACGTGGTGCCGGTGTTTAGTACCACCACCCTAGTCTGGACGCTATGTCCATGACTCATCTTCCCCTAAAGTTGGGACGAGGTTCACGCACTCGAAAGCTTTGGCGTTAAAGTCTCCGGCCACTATCAGCTCACCCTCCACGGCTCTGACCACATCCTCTTGGGCATCCAGTTTCTCCTGGAAACGACCTATTTTCTCGTTTGGAGTGAGGTAGCAGCTGACGTAGGTCTGGCCCCCACTTTTTTCCCGTACGAAGCCGCTGCTATATCCGTGACGCACCGTTAGGAAGCAATGTGGCTACAGATCCATATACATGCGGTACCAAGGGCGTCGCTGTACCAGCTCACTTCTTCCTTGCCTCGGTACTGCTCGCTGACAAGGACAATGTCCGCGTCTTTCTCGAGACAGATCTGGGCAAGCAGGTCTTCAGACGTCCTGCGCCTCCAAAGATTTGCTTGTACTACTTTAACCATTTTGGCGGTTACTTTTTAAGGCTTTTCGAAAGGCCTTGCACTCACCCGATCCCGCGGTGTACTTGATCCCGTCGTCGGATACTCCTTCGCCGGCACAGAGATAGCACTTGGCTTCGGCAGTGCATTCAGCAGCTTTATGCCGTTCCCATCCACACCGGTAGCAAATTGCACTGCGGCCTGGGCCTTTGCAGGTTGCGCTTATATGCTCGTATCCCAGACACCTATAGCAGCGCTCGACGACTTGTAGCACCTTCGTTGCCACCGTCTCGGTAACAGTGACGATGGCCATTCTCTGCGCGGTCTTGTTCGGCTTCGTCAGTCTGACTTTGCAGAGATCTTCTCCATAGTCTATGGTCTTCCTCCCTATTTCCTTCTCGATCTCATGTGACGTACTGCAACAGTCGATATCTCTGATCTCCGGTTTGGCTTTGGGGACCAGGATGCGCAGGCTTGCCGATGTTCCCACTGCGGTTTTAATCGCGTTTGCAAGTCCCTTCTTGTTTCCGCTGGTGTTCCCCAGTTCGATAAGAACGTTACCGGTTCTGGTTCGGCGGATGTTTTTGATATCCGCTCCGAGATCGGTTGGGTTGATCTGGGCCTTGATTCCGCTAGGATCTCCGCGTAGGTCTTCCCAGCCTCCGGCTTTAGATAATGGCCTCGGTGCGTCGTTTCCTTGGCGCGGCCTTCTTTTTCGTGGTCGTCCTCTTGTCCTTCTCTTTCGAGATAGTTTCGTCGGGCTGGCCGTTAGAGAGCTTTCTCTCCGCTTCCTCCTTGTTCTTATTTTTCTTTTTCTTCTTCTCGACTTTTTTCCAATCGTCGTTCATTGGTTGCGTTTTCTGACTGGACTCTCCTTTTGACGCCGACGCCTTCCTCTTCTTTTTTGTGCTTCGACCCCCAGGTGTGTCGGTGTGAGAAACAGAATTTTGTCGTTTTCCCTGCGACTTTGTCTGGGAGGTGATGGGTGGCTTTATCAGGAACCCTTTCACCTTGTCGACTAAGGCCTGTTTGCTTTAAGGATGGACCTTCGGTCCTGCTCGAGCAGGTTCAATTTGCTTTGTAGCTTAGGAAGCCCTTCTTTGATTGTTTTGTTGACGTTGGGCTGCTTTTTTAGAGCATCCAACATCTCTCCGATCAAGATCTTAATGCACGAGAGGATACTCTCGCTCTTAGTCTCAGCAAGGACTAATTCCTGTCGCAAGACCACCAGCGCAACCTTGGAGCAGTCGTTTGATATTAATGATGTACTTACCCTTTCCTACTTTTCCTCCTTGTTCGTTCTAAGATGCTATGCTGAAATAATAAACTTCATCCCAGTATGTGTCCGACCCTCTGGATCCCCCCGGCTATGGAGGCAGCTAACATGGCCCGGGCTTCGGTCCTAAGGCAGTGACAGACTGGGTACATCATACCTGAATATAGCACGTGCTAACACCCTAGACCACCTCCGCTCTCTCGAGCCTCACACCCCGAACAAGGTATTCGGCTCTCTGGAGAGTTTATGGCAGGCGTCAAGCGATACCATGCACTCGTCTAAGCCGATTGACCGACACTGACTAGGTGCTGGCCTCCCGTCTTGCCGTCAGCGGGAGCCAGAGATGGTTCAGGTCACCTCGGCGCACAACCTTGGATGGTCTCCCCACCCAGGATCTCCTTTTGTTAGCTCACGGGTCGCACCGCACGGCCAACGCAGCGGTTCGCCATTAGTTTAAGAGCAGCATTCCTACGAAGCGGGCATCAGTAACTCTTAGCTCTCACTCTGATATATCTGGGAGATGCCCGTTTATAGAGCCCCCTCATTCACTCGGTAACCATTTTCTCCACCAGAACGATACCCTGTTTATGGGGTCTCCATGGCTTGTGCTCCCCATGTAATATCGCTTCCCGGAGGGTGCCCATTTATAGGGGCCTCCGATAATGCGTGCCTTCCTGCGTCTCTTTATAACCAATCAAGGTCTGTCTATAGGACTAGGGCTCCGACTGTGGTTAGCATGTAGCTTGCATACTTGGTAACCCTTTTTGCTATTACAGCTCATCTCCGCTCCGTGCGCCAATTCATCAAGTGCTTTTTTTACGGAGTCTCTTGCATTCGTCCCTCTTTCTTGCTCCCATTCTTATGTGTGCCTTCCATTCATTCACTTGGGCGAATTCTATTCTCGTAAGCTCATTACGCGACCGGCTGCGTAGATGGAAAAGCTATCAGTCGTCGTCAAGGTGCGAACAACGAATGGGCTGAATAAGTAAAAGAGTCTTTGCATCTTTTCTAATAATAGTGTAAGTAAAATAGTCCAGTAAACATTCTAATGACAGTGTTGAACGGGTTAGGACAAGGTAGCAAATGAGAAGTTTTAATTTCTTTGTTAACAACAATTTATTTGAATCATTTTACAACCCCCTGTAGTGCTTCGCCTTTCAATGCTCTTTCCGAACGCGTCGCAACCTCGGCCCTTCTCTACCGACTTAACCATGCCGAGTTTCTGTTTATGACCATTTCCTTTTACCGGTTTTCGAGCTTCTACCTGAATATCTCGAGAAATATCCTAACTTTTTTCCTGCCTCGCACGCTTTCTCTCCACGGCGCCTAGCTGCCCGAAATATTATCTACCCGTACCGAACTGTACTAGTTTTGTTCTAGCTGACATGCCTACAATTGCATTCACATCGCTTACCGGCCTTTAACCGCGGCACTCTTACACCGACACATTTCCAGACTTCGCAGACGAAATGAGAATATCGCGTTGATACCGTATCTTAAGAACGCTCGCATGCGCTACGCTTCAATTAAACCTATTATCTTCGATTTCCTGGCCCTACCGTTTCTCGCCTACTTTCGTATCTTTGCTTCTGGAACCATGTCTATTCCTACTTTTTAGTTACCTTTTAATACCCTGTCTGAGAGTTCTCTAGCCTCAGATGACCTCCTGCCGCATTTTCCTGCATCACCTTTCCTATTTGGCCCCAAATATTTGCCATATCCGCACTGCTGAGATATATTTCGGCCCCTGATGTTCTTCTTCCTTCCCTCTTCCATTCATTCCAGTCACGCTCGCCGACGCAGGCGCTTAAAAATATTTTGCGCGTTGCACGGATCTCTCCGCCCGTTCCAGTCCAGCTCCGAATTCAATCCGCGGTTTCCTATTTCCTGACTACCGACATTCCTCTTGATCTTTCCTTTCCAGCCCAAAGCGCCAATCTCCACCAGCCGCACTCCCACTCCTTCACCCGCGCCGCTGACCCCTATCGAAATCTTCCTTATTCCGGTTTGAAGCGCCACTGAGATCTCCAGGCCCCCACTCACATCCGTCTTCCTTTCTTTCTTCCGCTTTCCTTCTTTTCTTCTGCATTCCTACCTTCCTTTCTGCCTTCACACTTGAGCCTCGAGATCTCCGCGCCGTGTTAGACTACTCGGTACCTGCTACTATCTGACCACGCCTGCTTTTCTTCATCCTCTTTACTTTTTCGGCGATACATACGTAGTGTGGTCTGTCCTTATAGCTTAAACGCTCGCACCTTTCTGTCAACGTACCGCAGCTGGACTCATATACCTAAAAGCCCTTTCCGAATTCCTGTTCTACTTTCCGCTTCTCTTTGGTCTTCCACAAATACCGACCTGCAAATTACTTCGTATTCCCAACCGCTACTGCTCGAATCACGCGTAAGCTTGTCATCTATTTAGATCCTACGCGTTACAATCTTCTCACACCTATATCGCATCACAAAACGTTTGAACTATCCACGAATATCCGCCTATTTCCGCATTTGCACAGGTCGGAACCCGTGGCGTAGGGAAAATTCCGTGGGAAAAACCTGCGCCAGGAACAGCAACATTTGCCTTACAATGAATTTACTCACACCCTGATGGCGATCTGCCCCGATTTGCTCGATAAACACCACCGCCTGACATGTATTCTTTTTCGCTCTTAGACCTTGACTCTTTGCCAATAACGGAATGGTGGGACTGTGTTTTTCTGAAACAAACTCAAGAGATAGGCAGTAACTGATACTAACAACACCGATGCCGCTACGTAAATGGCCGAGACCCCTTGGTATAACATCTGCCCGCCCACGCTTCCGCATCATCATCTTACCCGAACGGAATGTTTACATGATCGATCGCAGCTGGTCAGTTACGATTATTTCGACAATATCCTATAAGTCCGAGCTCGACGAAAGCTTGCAACTTTCTGTCTTTCGCTGGCATTGCTCACCCATATCAACCAGTCAGCGGCACTTCGCTCCCCGTAACCTTTCCGGGTATCCAAGCAGGTAACGACTGCGCGACGACGGCACCCCTCGGACGTACGGTCTCATCTGTTACCCGACGTCTAGCGTCCATTTGGAATAGACTTGTAATAAAACTTTTTAAAGAGAACTCACTTTTCCACCTTAGACCAGGCCCGAAAGATCCCCGAAAATAATTGCCCACTGGCTGATACCCAGATGCTCTGCAGACCATCGCAAAGGTACTGTTATAAAAATCTGACGCTACCGCCCGGCCGATGTTTCTTTGTCTCGCTTCCTAATCCGCAGTCGGACGTGCTTTATAGAAATCGGAGAAAAATCAAGAATAATTAACTTACACGAGAAGCTACTTCCAGTAATCGTCCAGTAGTCGCTTGTACCCTTTTACTCACACCAAAATTTCAGTCGCGCTGGCCATCTTGGCACTGTAAACGAGTAGCGATTTATCCTCGAAAATAAACGTCACATACCAGCATTTGCGGCCGCCACATTCGAATCGGCATGCCGCGTCTCGCAATGGACCGATCCATTACACAATCACTCAATGAGTTTGACTGATTCCGGCAGTCATAATCGTGTAAATCCCTTTCCACGACACCCACGCTCAGGAATGAGGGCCGCCAGACCCCTAACTCAATGTCTCTTCTTGCCAGGACCGTAGGTTTAATTCGGAGCAATAAGTGCGCGCCTATATTGCATTTACTATTTGATTCCTGCCGGCTAACTCAAGAAACTTCCCAAACATTAAATAATTTACTTTAAGGCAATCGTGCGGAATCAGTTAACGATGAGCTGAATGTGACAATGCATTATACAGCTAAAGTTAATCAAGGTGTTCTTTGCAAAACCTGTGCGCCCCGCGTCCTACAATCCCGCGTTACGGGACCTCCTCATCGCTCTGAATGAGTTAAACTTAAAGGCCGATCAATCAGCTGGCCAGGGTGTTCGACGCTTCGCGACGAGAAGTCGGTTCTAGCAAGTGCACGATCACCTACCTGCCTACGCCTAGCTATAAGCACATGCGGCGTCGGTACGCCTGAGTATCTGTCCGTAAATTAATTGACCCTCAAATAAATCATACTTATCTTTATTTCTTTTCACGTGTCATGTTAATCCCTAGTCCTGGTTGTCGCGTTACTCCTCGCTTCGATGATGGCCTTATATCCAGGGTAGATCCACTGTTGAATGGCTCGAAGTAACGTCGATGTTCTTTGGTCGTCATCATGTTTCATCACCGTATCACTTCACCAATCCGCGCAATGACTGTCGCGAAAACAAATTTCAATTTGCCAACTCATCCTGTTAAGAGTTTTAGTTCCTAAACCGGGGCACCATGGACAGGACAGGGTGACAAATAAGAAGTTTTTATTTCTTTGTTAATAAAACTTTATTTGAATTATTTTACATCTCTCTAATGAGCTTCGCCTCTTTTCCTACTTCCCGCGGTTTGACACTTACCCATATCGCCGTTTACCATTCCGCTTAAAACCGATGCTCTTTCCAAACGCGCCGCAACCTCGGCCCAGCCCTACCAACCCTACCATGCCGAGTTCCTGTTCGTGATTGCCGTATCTCCTCTGCTCCCTCCCGTCCGTTTGTTCTTGGGTCCGCTACCTGCGCTCCCCCCCTTTCATATCTCCGGTGTTCGAGCTTCTACCTGAATATCTCGAGAAAAGTCCTATCTTTTTCCAGCCTCGCCCACTTTCTCTCCACGACTTATGGCTGCCGATAACCACTCTTTTTTAGTTACTGACAAACATATGATTTTTCTGAAAAAGTTATAAAAAAAACGGTTCTTAATATATTTACTTGGAATAAGTAAAATTGTCCCCATGAAAGTTGGACCTCTAATGATTATCAATTAATAACAACGTTGAGACAAATGAATATTACAATTGATATATGTAGAATAGTACTGATGGTAATAGTTATGGTATTTAATTGTAAATTTGCGTCATAGTCAGATTAAGTAAAATCGTTCTCAAGAAATTTTATGAACTTTGCTCAGCTGCAGTAAATGATGAAAATATATTTCTATAAAAGATTTGCAAATTTAACGAAATATTTTGAATAAGTAAAATAGTCTTTGTAAATTTTCTAATAATAGTGTAAGTAAAACAGTCCCCAAAACATTCTAATGACAGTGTCCTTCAATACTGATACACATAATTGTAACGGTTGCGTCCCCCTTGCCCCGGATTTTGTCGGTCGGGATTCAGGATTCGGAAAGGGGTGAGGTTAGAAATAACTCCGATTGGTTAAATTTTAATAATTAGTATATTTAACATTTCCTAAAGTGCGTCATCATTCGCCATCTGTAACCAAACAAAGTACGCTTTTCAAAAAGACATATCTCTTACAGCTATTCCTTATTATCTTGGCGGTAATCGCGGTACTTATAAATTATCGGTACGGTTCTTAATTCTACGGTATTACGCTTGACATTAGTCGTTGCTTACATTTGTTTCGCTTAAACACTCGTAACGCTTGTTCGGTCGCCGGTATGCCTCGCTTACAATTACTTATCGACTACGCCTCGAGCACGGCGGTTTGGTTGTTACCAGATGTGTAATTTATTATTGCGGAGTCCTCGCGAGAACGTGTGCGCACGATCTTGTGTGGACTCTGCACCGGTTCCCAATTTCCCCCTACCCTGTGTGCGCACAGCGGTAGGTGGAACGGAGGAACGTCGGCGGGATGTTTTAGTGTACAGGTGGAGTCCCACAGGACCTGATTGAGACGTGTGCGCACGGCTCAATCCGGTACGGTGGCTGTCTCTCGCGGCTTCCCTTGCCCTATGTGCGCACAGCGGCAAGTGAAGCGGCAGAGTGGTGAGTGACTGTGTGTGTGTGAAGTGCGGTGGACCACAGGATCCGATTGAGACGTGCGCGCACGACTCAACCTGATACTGGAATCGCTTTCCGCAGTTTCTCTTACCCTGCATGCGCACAGCGGCAAGTGAAACGGCGGAACGGTGGGGCTGTGTGTGAGCGTGCAGAGTCTGACAGAGAAGTGTGCGCACGACTCTGCAAGTCTCTGGAGTCAGTTTCGGGTTCCGGTTACCCTGTGTACGCACAGTGGTAACAGGAACGGTCGAAACGGTGTGACGGCGCAGCGGTATGTGTATGGCGGGTGTGCAGATTCTAACAGAGACGTGTGCGCACGACTCTGCCAGTATTTGCAGCCGGTTTCGGATTCCGATTGCCCTGTGTGCGCACAGCGGCAACAGGAATGGTCGAAACGATGGAACGGGGGTTAGCGGTTTAGTGCGGTATTTTCGGTATCTGTGCCGTTAGGTGTGCGCACGAAAACGGTCAGATACCGTCAGTTCCTCTAGGGCCCTCCTAGCGGTGTCGTGTGCTCACGGCAACGCTCGGATCGGGAGCCCTGTCGAACTGCCGCCGTGCTGTCGCGGCCGGGCTTATATAGCCCAAGTCGCTGGCGCCAACGCCCTCTGGTGGTGATTGGGTCGAGTGTTGTTTGTGTATCTGTGTGGTGCTTACCGTGCTCTTTTCGGTAGTGTGCGTTATTTTGTTTGCGCCCGTCCAGCGATGCCAGAAGTGGCACAATGAGAGCGCGAAATTTAAATATTAATGCAAAAAAAGTGTTTGGAAAAATTCTACTTGGTATTTCATAATTCATTATAAATCAGTAGAAGAAAAGTTACAATAAAAGAATAATTTTTTTCGTTTAATTAACTTTCTAATAGCAAATTGCAATGTCGCCCCTTTTACGCTACCGTCGAGAATTGCCATTTGTAAAATTACGCAAAAATGAAGAACAAAGAACAACAGATTTAAGGTTTTTAGGGTCGCTGAACACGAATCTGATATCAGAATTGTAAAATAGATTGTTTAAACAATTTTGTATAAATAAATTAACGCGAAACTTGATTTTTTGAAACTTTAATCCAGAAAACGTATCACATATAAGGTTTTTGGGGTCGGCAAATACAAATCTGATATCAAAATTGTAAAAAAAGATTGTTCTAATAAATTATTGCAAAAATTTCATTTGTGTTTTAAACTTTGCCCATGCAATCGTAAACTCCTAAATCTAACAGCCCCACGCGCCCCGAGTTTTACGCAAAAATACGTCGACAAATCAGAGGGAGGCGAGCTGCAGCGAGGAAAAAACCAAAAATTATACTTCTAAATTTAACAGCCCCACGCTCCCCGAGTTTTACGCAAAAATACGTCGGCAAATCGGAGGGAGGCGAGCTGCAGCGAGGAAAATCCAAAACTTAAACTCCTAAATCTAACTACCCCACGCTCCCTAAGTTTTACGCAAAAATACGTCGGCAAATCGGAGGGAGGCGAGCTGCAGCGAGGAAAAAAACAAAAATTATACTTCTAAATCTAACAGCCCCACGCTCCCCGAGTTTTACGCAAAAATACGTCGGCAAATCGAAGGGAGGCGAGCTGCAGCGAGGAAAATTCAAAACTTAAACTCCTAAATCTAACTACCCCACGCGCCCCGAGTTTTACGCAAAAATACGTCGGCAAATCGGAGGGAGGCGAGCTACTGCAAAAAATCCAAAAGTCAAACTACTTATCTTTTTATTTTACTAATTATTTATGAATTACATTATTTTCTAATTTCAGTATTAAATCTTTAATTAATATTCTTTTTTCTTTAATGACTTTTTCATCGAACCATTGATCTAAATTATGCATAGGCAACGTTGTGTAATCCTGTATGGGATCCTGAAAATATTTTATTTTTACAGTACATCAAACACTTGAATTTTTTAAGTACAATATTGTTTTTTCAAAAATACTAGAATACAATGATTTTTGTTAATTCATATTTCAATATGTTTATATATAAGAAATATATCATACCTTAAAAAAGTTTTCTGCATATTGTAACAAGTAGATTCCGCAGTCATAGCCGTTAGACTGCTGTGGTACTTTTGGACAAATTCCTTTAAGATTTTCATTTGTAAAAAAATTTTTTTCCCCACTTTTCTTTTCATACTCACAATTGAGATAATCGCGTATAATATTTACAATGTTACTTCTGACTACTCCTGGCAGTGAATCAAATATTATAATCCATGACCTATGTATGTACATAAAAAATTTTATATTTTAAACATCATGTTTGTACGTAACGTTATATATACTTTGTTCTGAATGAAGATTTTTTTTTAAACCTTTTTTTCTCTTCAGTCTCACATAGTGTTTGATTAATCGGCTTGTCACATAATATATTATTAATAAAACATACTATTGCTAAAACCCAATGAGAACTGAAATGTTTATAATAATTTTATTTGAAATTTGTAATGCAATCTGTTATATACATATTTTGCACACGTATATTTGTATACGTATCTATTGTGCATAAAAAATTATTATAAATTCTTACTTGTCAGCAATTGGAATTAGAATGAAATCCTTTTCAAATATGTTGCATTTTTTAGTCCACCTTTCAACTAAACGATACCGCTCCATTGCTACATTCTTTTGAGATCCTTCTGCAGATGTAAGTCGTTTATAGAAAAAAGAACTAAATAAAAAAGTACGGTTTTTATCCATTGTCGAGATAACGTGTGATGTGAGGTATAATAAATAAAAATCTATGATAATATCATTTAAGTGTTTTCCCTCCGTGAGACAGATCAAGTGCTGATTTTTTATTTCTAATCCTCCTGCGGCTGGTGGAGGTGGGTAAATCAGTATACTGCAAAGAGAAACTAATTAATCCAAGCCATGTATACAAAACTAGTTTAATGTATCTGTACTATTAGTTTTACGTATAGCGGAGATGCGCGCAGTATGAATAATTTCATATTTCCAGCTTCCAATAACAGGTAGAGCCACTTCAGGTCGATTATTTCGTGCATATTTATGATCTATTAAACATATATTGGGGCCGGTGTTATAAATTTATCACAGCAAAAGTTACATGAGAAATAAGTAAATTATTGATTTCGAAAGCGTCAAAAATTATTTTACGAGGCTCGCCCCTATTTTTCAATGTGCGCTCATGTCTGGCTAGTAATTTTTATGCAAAGTTTCGGTCTTCCCTAGACGATTGATACGCGGAATGTGAGCTGAAACATTTTTATTTACATTTTTCCCAGTATGGATAACGCGAATATTCATAAAAATGTAGAAATTATTATTTTTTCTCCTTTCTGACATAAAGAATGCCTATTACAAAGAATAATAAAGTGGACAATGCAGAGTTGAGCGGAAAATTCCATAATAGCGCCAAAATCAATAAAATGAATGATATTGGCGTATACTTGACGCTTGAGAAAGTCCAAAAAATGTACCTTTTATATATATATACTGCGAATTGACTATTGCGCGGGACATCGAATCGGGACGATTTTTATATTATAGAGGGCTGTTTTAGGAACAAATCCATGTTACATTTTTTTTATTTTTGTTGAGTAAAAAAATATTTACAGCCCAATAGCGTAAAACTCGGGGAGCGTGGGGTAGTTAGATTTAGGAGTTTAAGTTTTGTATTTTCCTCGCCGCAGCTCGCCTCCCTCCGATTTGGATTCTGGATTAAAGTTTCAAAAAATCGAGTTTCGCATTAATTTATTTAAACAAAATTGTTTAAATAATTTATTTTGCAATTCTAACATCAGATTTGCGTTGAGCGACCCCAAAAACATGATATTTGATAAGTTTCCTGGAACAAAGTTTCAAAAAATTGATTTTCGCTATAATTTATTTAAACAAAATTGTTTAAACAATTTATTTGCAATTCTAACATCAAACTTGTGTTTGCCGACCCCAAAAACCTTATATGTGATACGTTTTCTGGATTAAAGTTTCAAAAAATCGAGTTTCGCATTAATTTAATTAAACAAAATTGTTTAAATAATTTATTTTGCAATTCTAACATCAGATTCGTGTTCAGCGACCACAAAAACCTTAAATCTGTTGTTCTTTGTTCTTCATTTTTGCGTAATTTTACAAATGGCAATTCTCGACGGTAGCGTAAAAGGGGCGACATTGCAATTTGCTATTAGAAAGTTAATTAAACAAAAAAAATTATTCTTTTATTGTAACTTTTCTTCTACTGATTTACAATGAATTATGAAATACCAAGTAGAATTTTTCCAAACACTTTTTTTTGCATTAATATTTAAATTTCGCGCTCTCATTGTGCCACTTCTGGCATTGCTGCGCCCGTCGTCGGTTTCGTTCGCGGCTGTGTTTACATAGTACGAGCACGTGTTGCTACCCATGAGCACTCGGCTTGTGCTCATGTTATTGTCGTGCGGGTCTGCCTTTCGCTTGTGTTTGTGTTTGTGTTTGTGTGCCTACTTGTACATATTCTGCACGAGACCGATGTCTCGTTGCATAATTTTTTTGATAAAATTGAATCGGTTCTTAAAATATTTACTCTTAATAGGTAAAATTGCCCACAAACGTTAAACCTTTAATGATTATCAATGACAACGTTATGACAAATGACTATTACAGTTGATGTGTCTGGGATGGTTCTCATGGTTATAATAATGGTATTTTATTGTCAATTTACGATATGGAAAGAATAAGTGAAATCGTCCTCAAGAAATTTTAGTAACTGTGCTCGGCTGCAGTTGATAATTAAGTAATATTTCTCTAGAAGATGCACCTCGCGCACACCTCCTGCGCTCTACTTCTGACGGCATGTCGTACTCTACAGTGCTCCTTCTACCCCAGCAGCTGATCCGCTCCATCCCTCTTCCCTAGTGGAAGACCGCCGCCTGGGAGAGTCATGATCGTAAGGTGGGGGTTTCTTCCTCGTCTCCTCTTCCATCCTGGAACTCCCGAAGAAACGTGGAAACCTTCCTTATCCACGCCTTGTAGGTAATTCAGTTGGGCGCCATGTATCGGAGTGGGACCATCGGAGAGCAACGAAAATCACAAAAGGAGCGCCGGGATCGAGATTTGATCCGGCGTCCCTGAGATCTCTAAGCGAATGCTATCCACATAGCCAATGCCGCCTATTTCGTCGCTCTCATTATCGGCGACGAGGGACGTTGTACCTCGTTACAAGTTATTAAAATTGAATCGGTTCGTTAGATATTTACTTAAAATAAGTAAAATTGTGCCCGCAAACATTAAACCTCTATTGATAATGCACAAAAAAGATGTGACAAATGACTATTACAGTTAATTTGTGTGGAATTGTACTGTCGGATATAGTAATAGTATTAAACTTCCAATTTACGATATTACCAGAATAAGTAAAATAGTCCTAGGAAAAATGTTATTAATAGTTAATGAACAAATAATATTTTTATTAATGATATTGGATATTTTTTTGCATAATCAGCGAAATATTCTGGGTAAGTAAAATAGTCTTTAAAAATTTTCTAATGATAGTGTTAACAGTAATTACTGGCTAAAACATTCTAACAACAGTGTTTTTCAGTAACTGATACATATATATTTTTTGTGAAAATGGTAGAATATTAATATGGTTTATTAGACATTTAATTTTAATAAGTAATAAATAATAAAGTCATTTTAATAAGTCCCCACGAACTTTGAACTTCTATTGATTATCAATAACAACGTTGTGATAAATGACTATTACAGTTGATGTATATGGAATGGTACTCATGGTTATAAAAATGGTATTGAATTGTCAATTTACGATATTTCCAGAATAACTAAAATAGCCTTTAGAAAAATGTTATTAACGGTATTTGGCTGCATAGTCCTGGAGCTAGGGGATTTGTTTGGAAAATATGACGAAAAACTGTGTATGAGGACTTAAATTGTTCGGAATGGTGTCAGAAGTAAGCCCATATAGTTTTTGTTGTAAATAAAGTTGAGCAATTTGTTTAACATGCGAAAATGTAAACAAATCTACAGATTTCCATAGTTTTTTGCTTATATATCAGTTACCTTTGCTCTGACCAAAATAGTTATAGGAATGAAAAATAATCCTGAGTAAATTTCCTACAAAGTAGGCTATAGGAAAAAATCAAAGAAAACGTTAACATTGCAAAATACACTGTTTATAAAAAGTTATAGACAAAACAAAAAAATTCACTTTTTTGCAATAAACAGTGTATTTTGCAATGTTAAAATTGAATCGGTTCAAAGAAAACGTTAACATTGCAAAATACACTGTTTATTGCAAAAAACGTGAATTTTTTTGTTTTGTCTATAACCATTTGTCTGACAACGAATCGCTACCAAACTTGAATAGAACATGTGTCTTAGGCCATCGAATAAGTGTGCAAAAGGATGTTTTCCGAATTCAAATTTTTTGAATGTGCGATCATTTTTGCTCTTATTTTTTTTTAAAGTTCTGCCACGGTAAATTGGTAGGGGTAGTCTATAATTTAATAAATTGCATAAATAAATTATCAACAACTTTTTTTTGGTCATGTTTTCAAAAATCATACTTCCAGGACCCTTTGAATAACGGCAATTTGTTTATAAGAAAGTAGATAAAAAATCATGAATTTAAAAAAATATTGTTATATATTGACCAATAGGTGGCAAGATACCTTAACTTTTACGTTTTGACACGTAGCGGCGTCAGATCACGTATTAACGTATCACTTTGAGTCTTGCACGTACGTGTTCCTGATAACATAATCTATTACTTTGATAACCATTTACGACGCCGGAAGCTTCATAGCAAAACGATGAGCATTAACGTTGTAATTCTGGAGCGAATAATTACTCGATTTTAATTAATTTTTTTAATCTACTTTTTTCCCGCTTTATCCAGTTGTACAATAAAAAAACAGCGGCCAAGTCCTTGGCACTTAGCTTCCTCCTATTCCACTTTTTGATATTGTTTTAAATGTTAAAGTAGATTGTGCCAACGCCACACAACTTTCACCTACTATTTTTTTATAAATGTAAGGTATAATAATGTATTGCATATAGGTATAATGCGCTTTGGCGCACTCATTTTCGTACAGCGAGTAGCTGTGGATTTGATGACTGAAATAAGAACTTGAACAAAGACAACTGTTTTACTTACAGTTATATTGAGCCGTGGTTTTTCCCGTGGGTTTAAGGTAAATACTAGAGCTATCATGGTAAAAACTAATAAAAGGCTTTGTGGCATTATAACATTTTTTCTAGCTACAAATCCCACAGTCGCCTTTCAGACTGTTACAGTTGTTATTTTAGACTCCTGCAATTGTCTTTCTGACTGTTGTATATGTTCTCTATATTTTCACAGTGTGCTCGTTAGACTATTGCAGTCGTCTACTACACTGTTACTGTCGCTTTCCGAACTCTCGCAATCGTTTTCTATGTTCCCACAGTCGCCTTTTAGATTCTTGTAGTTGTTTTCTATTCTCCCACAGTCACTTTTTAGACACTGAAGTTAGATTTCTAAACTTCGACGGTCGCCTTTGCGACTCTACAATTGTTTTTTTTAATACTCCCACAATCGTCTTTTTGACTGTCGTGCAACTTCTGCTCGATTTTAGTTCCCGCAAACCCCCTTACAAAATGAAATTCAATGTACAAATTTTAACATCAATATTTTAAATACCATAAACTTATAAAACCATCAGTTTTTTTGAAACATTTTGAGCCTCAGTTAACAAGTTATAGAGTTTAACAGAAATAATAATGTCTGTCGTTTCCCAAAATTTGAACTTATAGAAAGCATTTTAATCCCGTAATCGTACAACATAGAAAACCCATTTTTTTATTTACGATTTTTAAATCGAAAAATAGTCGTCAGAATGACTTAACATTTTTACAGCAAGTAGATATTATCCTTTTCTATTATCACGAATTTTTTCAAAACGTTTAATTATTCAATTAAGGAGGTATGCATTTTTTTATCATATTATTAAACAAAATAAAAATATTTTTTTTTAAATTAAAAAATAACCATAAAATGACCATGAAATAGTTAGAATCTGAAAAGAAAATACACCCGAATTTAGAATCAGAAGACACAGATTCATGTCTATTTTTAGTACAATTAGTCACGTGGTTCCAGAATTAGGAATTAGGACGGTATACGCACACATACACACACACACACACACCACGAGGGGAAGCTCTACCCCATGTGGCGCGTCCTCAGGTGGCGGATAGAGGAACGCTCGCTGTAAGCGCATAGTACTAAGTACGTAGTGCTGCAAACAGGGGGTAGGAGAGAAATAAAATATCTCCCGCGAAACAAACAGCTTATTGAAGATCTGTCACTACCGAAAGCAAGGTTTGATCTTCGGGTTATGTCTGAGCAGGCGCTCGCCGATTGCCGCAGTCCGACTCGACTTCGACTGCTGAAGGCAAAGGGTACGAGATAAACTGGGTTTTGAGACTCTCAGGCTGCCGGAAAGTACAGGGCCCGGGGATGTTTCGCCGACATACCCTGGCTGCCCTATCATCCGGCGAAAATGCCAATGATCGCAGTAGTGCCGGGTGGCGCCCGGAACGGGCCCTGTTGTTGTCAGAGGGGGGGCCTCGTTACCATTTTGCGGAGAGAGCTCGGTGGAAGGTAGGTGACTAAAGATGGAAGAGGAGGATAATACAAAAATGCTTAGTACAACAAAGGAAGCAAACTCGGGGACTTCGGATACCCCAAAAAGTGTCTTAACAACTGGGTTCCCTACCCAGAGATCGGACGAAAACAGTCTGAGTAGAAAAGCGAATGCCATGGAGTGTAGTCCAATAAAGACTATTTCTGAAATGGCAATACAGATGGAACAAGAGCTGGTCAATCAAGGAGGCAGTAACTCAAACTGGGACTACGACCTTGAAAGAGGAAATTACCAGCTCGATCGTCTAGGAGAAAAGATTCAGAAACTCAGAGAATTTGTAAAGGACAAACATAATGTCCATAAAACTATCAAGGACATGGCACGAAGCATTAGTGTCATCTATAAAAGTTTGTGCAGCGCGGAGGATGACCTGCTACAGTGCCAACGCCCAGGAACGATAGGCAAGGAAACTCAGACAACACCAAGTCTGAGATCTAAAAAGGCAGGTAAACCAAGGGAGGCCTTATCTACTCCGCAGGATAGGAGTAACAAAGAGGAGAAAGAGAGTAAACGACCTAAAGAGGCAACTTCGCAAGAGGTCGTTACAAGAAAGGCGAGAAAAAAGGAAAAACAGTCAAGTAAGGAGAACAACAAGGTCCCTGGCGTTAACAACCAGAGTAGGACCAGTAAAGACAAAACAAAGCGGGCAAGACCGACCAGACCGGACGCTCTTATCATTAAGGCTCCGGAAGGAAGGAGCTACGTGGAAATTTTGTCAGTATTGAGAACTGCTCCTTCACTGAATGCGATAGGAGATAGCGTAAATAAAATACGCAAAACGGTAGCGGGAGATCTCCTCATAGAGCTCAAACGCACAAAAGAAGTTACAACCGCAGACTTCCAAGAAGCGGTTAAAGCAGTACTAGTGGAAGGAACCACTATAAAAACACTGCAGCAAGAGGAGACTTTTGAAATAAGGGATCTCGACATACCTACCTCAAAAGAGGAGGTACCGGAGGCTTTACAAAGGTTAATAGGAGAAAGACATTCGATTGAGATCACTGCCGTAAATTCGCTGAGAAAAGCGTACGGAGACACGCATATAGCTGTTGTGCAATTGTCGAAAGAAATCGCGACCAAGTTCACAAAGCTAGAGAAAATTAAAATTGGATGGGTCAATTGTAGGATCCGTTCATTAAATCGCAGTAAGGGGCCGCTTAGGTGTTATAAATACCTTGGTTTTGGCCACGTCGCTACCAAGTGTACTGATCCGCAGGATAGAAGCAAATGCTGCTACAAATGCGGTAAGACGGGGCATAAAGCAAATTGCTGCCGTAATGAACCATGTTGTTTACTGTGCCGTAAAAAAGGCGACAATATACCGACGAACTATGTCACTGATAGCTACATGTGCCCAGTCTACCAAGCAGCAGTTATAAAAATCAGGAAAGGGTAATGAGAATAGTTCAGCTAAATCTCAACCATTGTGAGACTGCGCAAGACCTCTGTCAGTTTGTACGAGAACACAAGGTCGATGTCGCTCTTGTCAGTGAGCAGTACAAAGATCTGAATGAGCCATCATGGGAATCTTAAGCCTCAGGTAAAGCCGCAATCTGGGCATGCAAAGACTTTACCATTCAGGGCAAGATGGTAAACAAGGAAAATGGCTTCGTAAGAGCGAAAACAGGCGGCATACACGTATACAGTTGCTATGATCCCCTAACGCGTCAACAGAGCACTTTCAGCAGCTACTAGACCGGCTAGTACAAGATGCTAGGAATAAAAAACCAGCTATAATAGCCGGAGATTTCAACGCTTGGGCTATTAAGTGAGGTAGTAACAGAACCAACAAACGGGGACGAGTGCTACTAAGGGCATTCACGCTACTAGACGTGGTGTTGCTGAATCAAGGCGACACCCCCACGTTCAAAAAAGGAGATGCAGAGTCATTCATAGACTTGACATTTGTCAGTAACTGCCTCATAAGACAGGTGGACAAATGGATCGTGAGTGATCACTACACAAATAGTGATCACCTAGCTATAAGAATGGAGCTAGGCGGACCAAATAAAAAATCCTGCACAAATTTCAGTAGTACAAGAATTGAATGGAAAACCAAGGAGTATGACAAGGAATTATTCTTGACGATGTTTGACGGGCCAGCTCACCAAAGCGTGCGACGCGGTAATGCCGAGAAAAGTGACCAGTCAAAGATGGTCATCAGCATATTGGTGGAATGACAAGATCAAACAAGCGCGCAGCGTTTGCCATCGAGCTAGAAGATTGGTACAACGGGCAAGGAGGAAATTCTACTGAACCGGTAGAGGAATGGATGCGGTGGAGAACTGTAGCGAAAAAATGAAGGAAGCTGAGCGCAACCTTAAAAGGTGTATAAGAGAGAGTAAACAACGATGTCTAAGGGAGCTGCAAGATGAAGTCAATGAAGACCCTTGGGGCCGACCCTATAAAATTGTTATGAAGAAGATCAAGGTAAGTTACATACCCCCACCAAAGTGCCCAGAGATACTAAGCAGGGTGGTAACAAAACTCTTCCCAAATCAGCCGGACATTCCATGTGCTATGGTAGAAGAAATAGATGTAGACAATATATCTTTAATTACGGAGGAGGAGCTACTATGAGCCTGCCGGAGGGTTGGAAACAACAAGGCTCCAGGACTTGATGGCATACCCAATATTGCATTGAAACATGCCATCCAGGGTCACCCAGTTTATAGACTTGTATAACACTTGTCTCAAAGAAGGAACGTTTCCATTAAACTGGAAAAAGCAAAGGCTTGTTTTGCTACTAAAAGGTAGCAAGCCACCTGGAGAAGGGACCTCATACAGACCGCTCTGTATGCTCGATACGCAGGGCAAAGTATTAGAGCGCATAATCTTCATTAGGATGGAATGCACAACCGAGGGGACAGAGGGGCTTGCGGAACACCAGTATGGTTTCCGTAAGTGCCGCTCAACATTAGACGCTATCGGCTTAGTGGTGAATACAGCACGGACAGACATAAGCGGAAAAAGGTGGTAAGGCGGTGCGAAAAAGTACTGCGCGGTAGTTACACTTGACGTTAAAAATGCATTTAACTCTGCAAATTGGTGCAAAATTGCAAAATAGCAAAGTGCAGGCGTGCTTGAACGCAATTGAGGATGTCGAGCATGTATTCAGTGAGTGCCCACGCTATGAACAGGAACGCGAAGAAGTCTATTATGGTAGCTATGATGACTTCGGCCGACGGATGGAGCACAATAAACAATTTTGCTGCAGACATCCTTAAGAAGGTCCGAAAGGACGAAGTAAAAAGAAGAAGAAGACGTGAGATGCTGCAAGAAACAGACGACCGGACGATGCGGTAAGAAGTACACGGCAGACGACATAGAAGATTTATGACGAAAGGCTGTTCTAGTGACAGAAATAGAGAAACACGTGATGACGACCATATCAACAGACGAGGGCGGTAGCCCAAAGTTCCCCTGCGAAGCAATACTCAAATGGTGTTACCGCGGGGGTGATTTATTGGAGAAAGAGCCAGGTCCAACTTACTTAGGGTCGGTAAGGGGGACGGAGAGGATTCTGTTGCCGTTGAAATTCAAAAGCTAACGGTAGCGAAGGGTTTAGTGGGTGAGAGTCCCACACAGGTGGTACCAGTCGGTGCCATATCGTCCATAATGGGTTTGCCCTTAACCTCTAACTCTATAAAGGAAAAAAAAAACACAGACATACACACACACAAAAAATATCTGCACGGACATTTTGTATCTTATAATACTAT
This sequence comes from Muscidifurax raptorellus, assembly GCA_020010945.3. Classification (NCBI taxonomy): domain Eukaryota; kingdom Metazoa; phylum Arthropoda; class Insecta; order Hymenoptera; family Pteromalidae; genus Muscidifurax; species Muscidifurax raptorellus. Next base: position 1,362,988 of record JAHUUD020000031.1, read on the forward strand.
AAATATTCTTAAAATACTCTGAGCTTTAGTTAGCAAATAATAAAGTATAACAAAAATAATAATGTTCAGTCCTGCAGTATATACAGGGTGAGAGGCAAAGAATTTGAATCTCAATATTTTTTAAACTATATATACGATTTCATAAGCTGCAAAAAGAACCTTGCCGAAATGACCAAAGGACCATCTTTTCCTAAAATTTCAACTTAATTAAAGCCTTTTTATTCCCTTTATCATACGACATAGAAAATTCATTTTTTTAGTTTTTGATTCTTAACTCGATAACTATTTGCCGAAATTGCCGAATTTGCCGACAGCAACAGTGTAGTAGACGACTGCAATAGTCTAACGAGCACACTGTGGAAATATAGAAAACATATACAACAGTCAGAATGACGATTGCGGGAGTATAAAATAACAACTGTAACAGTCTGAAAGGCGACTGTGGGATTTTTAGTTAGAAAGAATGTTATAATGCCACAAAGCCTTTTATTAGGTATCACCGTGATTGCTCTAGTATTAACCTTAAACCTACGGAAAAAACCACGGCTCAATATAACTGTAAGTAAAACAGTTATCTTTGTTTAAGTTCTTATATCAGTCATCAAATCCACAGATACTCGCAGCACGAAAATGCGTGCGCCAAAGTGCATTATACCTTGCATTTATAAAAAAATAAGTAGGTACAAGTTGTGTGGCGTTGGCATAATCTACTTTTACATTTAAAACAATAACAAAAAGTGGAATAGGAGGAAGCTAAGTGCCAAGGACTTGACAGCGGTTTTTTTATTGCAGAAATGGATAGAGCGGGAAAAAATAAGTAGATTAATAAAAAAACGAATTAAAATCGAGCAATTATTTGCTCCAGAATTACAATGTTAATTAGCGCACGCACGGAGTTGCTGCACTTTCTCTTGCTCATACTTTTGATATGAAGCTTGCGGCGTCGTAAATATTTATAAAATGTTGATAGATTATGTTATCAGGATCACGTATGTGCAATCAAACTGATACGTTAATAACTGACGGAGCTACGTCTCAAAACGTAAAAGTTAACGTATGTTGGCACCTATTGGTCAATATATAAATATTTTTTTTAAATGTATGATTTTTTATCTATATTCTTAGAAACAAATTGCCGTTATTCAAAGGGTCCTGGAAGTATGATTTTTGAGTGTCATGGTTTACATTTCGTTGAAAAACATGCCGAAATAAATTGTTGATAATTTATTTATGCAATTTATCAAATTATAGTCTATACACTACCGATTTACGGTGGCAGAACTTTAAAAAAAAAATCAGCGCAAAAATAATCGCCCATTCAAAAAAACGCTCTAATAATTTGTTAATAGGCCGCCATTTTGAATTCGGAAAAAATCTTTCTGCACACTTATTCTATTGCCTAAGACACATATCCTGTTCAAGTTTGGTAGCGATTCGTTGTCAGACAAAAAGTTATAGACAAAACAAAAAAATTCACGTTTTTTGCAATAAACAGAGTATTTTGCAATGTTAATGTTTTCTTTGAACCGATTCAATTTTAACATTGCAAAATACACTGTTTATTGCAAAAAAGTGAATTTTTTTGTTTTGTCTATAACTTTTTATAAACAGTGTATTTTGCAATGTTAATGTTATCTTTGTTTTTTTTTTCTATAGCCTACTTTGTAGGAAATTTACTCAGGATCATTTTACATTCCTATAACTTTTTTTGTCAGAGCAAAGGTTACTGATATATAAGCAAAAAACTGTGGAAATATGCAGATTTGTTTGCATTTTCGCATGTTAAACAAATTTCTCAACTTTTAAAAACTATTTACAAAAAATACTATATGGGCTTACTTCTGACACCATTCCGAACAATTTAAGCCTTCATACACAGTTTTCCGTCATATTTTCCAAACTGACCCTGTTCAACTGCCTGACTCCTGGACTAGCAGTTGAAGATCAAATAATATTTTTATATATAATATTTGATAATTATTTACATGATAAGTGAAATATTCTGGGTAAGTCATAGTGTTTAAAAATATTTTATTGATAGTGTTATCAAATAGTTTCTAGCTTAAACATTCTAATGATAGTGTTCTTTAGTGACTAATACATATACATTTTTTATGAAAATGGTATAAAATTAATTTGGTTTTTGGATAATTACTTTGAATAAGTAAAATTGTCCCCACGAACATTGAACCTCTATTGATTATCAATAACAACGTTGTGACAAATGAATATTACAGTTAATATGTGCGAAATGGTACCAATTATTTGTCAACTTACTGTCCAATACAAATTCAATTATTAAAGGACTATTTTACTTATTAAGATTTCTTTCATAGATTGACGATTAAAAACGTTAACTCTAATTAGCGGTACCATTCCAAATACATGAACCGTAATAGCCATTTGCCATACTGTAGTTATTATTAATTAATAGAAGTTAAATGAACGTCAGGACAATTTTACTTATACGAAAAACCCAGGTACGGTTATTAAACTTATCTGCAGGACTGATTTACTTATTCTCAATGATTCACCAGACTGATAATTTAATAACATATTTCAAACCATCAGTACTACTCCCTGAACGTCAGCTGTAAATGCCAATACATACAAAGTTAAAGCTCTGAGAGAATATATGATTCACGCGAAATATATTGCTAAATTTGCAATGTAATATCAAACATCTTTAACTAAACGATTATTTGTCAACTTTACTCTCTAAACGTCAGCTGCAATGCCAATACATACAAGCATAAAGCTCTGAGAGAATTTATGACTCACGCAAAATATATCGCTTAATTTGCAATCTAATAACAAACATCTTTTAATAAACGATTATTTGTCAATTTACTGTCCACTATAAATTCAATTATTAGAGGACTATTTTACTTATTAGGATTTCTTTCATAGATTGACGTTTAAGAACATTAACTCTAACAAGCAGTACCATTCCAGATACATGAACCGTAACAGCCATTTGTCACACCGTATTCATTATTAATTGATCCAAGTGAAACAATCGTAAGGACAATTTTACTTATTGAATAAGCCCGATACTGTTAATAGTCATCAAGTTATCATGCGGACTGTTTTAGTTATTCTTAGGGATTAACCAGTTTGACAATTTAATAACATATTTTATCCCATCGGTACTGCTTACCAAATATCAGCTGTAGATGTCAGCTGATACAAAGTTTATGATTTCAAGGACTTTTTGGTTTACTCAAGATATATTGCTGAATTAGCAATGTAATATCAAACATCTTTTACAGAAATATTATCTGTTCATCAACTGCATACAAATACTGTTGATACAATTATTGGAGGACTTTTTTCCTTGTTCAAAGTACTTTTTTCAATTGACAGGTTAAAACTGTAATACTAACCAATTTTACCTTTCTACACGTATAATCTGTAATAGTCATTTGTCACAGCGTTGTTTTTATTAATTTATAGAAGTTTAATGATCGTGAGGACAATTTTCCTTTCAAAAGAAGCCCAACTCGTTTATCAACATTTTTTCGTTGACTTTTTCCGTATTTTGACATGAATTGACATTTTAGTACCATAACTCTGACCCCTAGTCCCATTACAGTCGTATTAACAACACAACCGTAGTCATTTTTTTGTCGTTTAAGACACAAAGACGAAGTCCCAGTTTCCACCATTATATCACGTGAATATCCCAGATACCGCCGTTAAATAATGTAGAAGTCCCAGATGCTGCATTTGATTGACATTAAAGTCCCAGATTCTGCCGTTAAATAAACTGCCATATAATGAATAGCACTATACTTCCCTAATTGATATTATTTATATCTCAGAAACAACCAATTGTAATGTAATCACCGATTCCAGTACGCATCCAAAACACTACGATTGCTATACATATCACATCTACACATACACACACACCCACACGCACACACTTACTTACTAGCACGTCATCGCAGCACTCAAGAAGTGGAGCTGAAAAACCAGGAGAGAGAGAGAGAGAGAGAGAGAGAGAGAGAGAGAGAGAGAGAGAGAGAGAGAGAGAGAGAGAGAGGGAGAGAGAGAGATTCACTCATACGTGCAAGCGGCACCTAAGAAGTGGATCTGAAAAACCAGGAGAGAGAGAGAGAGAGATTCACTCATACGTACAAGCGGCACCCAAGAAGAAAAACCGGGAGAGAGAGAGAGATTCGCTCATACGTGCGAGCGGCACCTTCACAAAAATAGGCTATATTCCAACGAACCACGCAGTAAATTCAAAATGCCGTAAAAACGCTAAGGGATATTTTAGATTCAATGATAACTTCATAAGAACCGCGTATTCGTATTTTTAAACGGAGAGTCATGAATTACGAAGCACGAGAACGGGGGGAGCTGTTTCCACGCAATGCGACGACAAACCACCGCGGAAAAATGAGCACAACTATGAGAAAAAAACTAGCGAGGAGAGAGAGAAACCGAGGTGCAATATTCGACGATCTGGAATTCCATAGGAAACACGTGTGCGATCTCCAGTAAAAGAGAGACCGCGGGAGAGTTCTAAAAGAGACAAATTCTTAAGTGGTAGTCATAAACTATGATGTTTATGACTTGACCTGCTACGATTCCCTTAAAATTGAGAGAGGAAAATACAAAATAGTGAGGTGACCCAATATGGAAATCACTAGCCCGAGAAAAACAAGGGGATATGCAAGTATATAAAGCCCGGGAGCAAAGGGCAAGAACCATCAGTAATATCCGAAATCTCTCGCAGAACGTTACTCTGCTCGTCGCCAGACCATTCTTGAAACAAGTATCACACATTACTCGCTACTTGTACGTTTAAAAGTAGAGAGCATACCGGACTTAGTCGCTCAGTCGAGCAAGTGCATCCATCGGCACTTTTCCGAATATCACCCCCTGCTGAAAAGAAGGAGCAACAGAGGCAGTGGACTCCTTGCGATCTACACTACGCCCATCGAAAGGACGAGATGTCACATCTAAGTGCATCTAGCCACCGCTGTAACCTGAACCACCGAGCCTAGGCTGGAAGGCGCCGAGGATTGACAGCTGCAGACACTCAGGAACATCTTTACACATATATACAAACAGCCACGCACATTCACACATGAAGGTACGTTTCTCTGTTTAGAAATAAACGTGTGTCGGTTTAAAAAGAAATAATGTATAGTTTAAGTGACTTCGTATCCGGCCCCCTTCCCCGTTAGGCAATGACCGCGTCCGCGGTAGCCAAAAGGGATTTCCTATCATTCACTCATTTAATCATTTAAATTATTATAACTTTCACATATCGTGAAGTTCGGTTATCAATTCAGGTAGGAATTCATGTAATTGTATTAATGTGTTAGATTTCGTAATTTAAATTTATAATCTGGACGTAACACATCAATATATTTTTATTATATAAAAATGGTGCATCGGCCGGGAAACGCGGAAACGAAGTCACTTGCCATGAATTCCCTACCATGTCGCGTGATGAGTATGTGAATACAAACCGAAAAACAAATTTTTCGTTTGAAACTAACGATTCGCTTCTAACACAACTAAAAGACAAAGAGTGTGAATTAAAAACTGCAATTGAAAAAAATAGTCCTGAAGTAACAAAATTAATTAACGAAGTAAGTCGCTTGACTAAAGAAGTTAACAAATCATCCCAAAAATTTAACCTTGACTTAGATAGGAAACAAGAACTTCCAAAAAATAAAATTGAATTTTATAAATATCGTTCGTGCACTAACCAAGATCTCTTTAAAGATAACAGTGATAACGATTTTCCTATAATCGAAGTGGATGAGGACCTTAATGATACAATAAAAAAACTACCTCAGAAAATAACACTCAAACCCCCTGTCTTTAATCTAAATCGCGATAAAAAAAGTGAAAATTTTTCGGACCACATCGATACTAGTACACCTATAGTACATAGACCTCTTCCCAAAGAAAATTTAACGACTATTTTTGAGAACTTAGAAATACGCGACGAAACGCCTATTTGTAAACCAGCGATCGAGAAAATTAAACAACAATTAAGCATTGAAATACAACCAGAAGTATTAGACGCATTTTTTGAAAACGAGGATAACGTGACCGAAATTAATAAAACTTTAAACAATCAAGGATTCGGGTTTTTCCAAGCGATTAAACTCGTGAGGGATAGACTCAGCACCTTCGCAGCGGGAACAGCAATATCCTATCCACAGGATATAAAAATAGAAATATCTCCAAGTGACAGCAATTCGACCGACGAGAAAAGCGAACTCTATCTCTCCTTTGATAGAAGCCTAAACGTGCCTAAAATCGAATCATCGCGCAATACATCTATTATAAATAAAAAACCAATTAAAATGGCAGAAACAATTCAAGTACGCGGAATGTCCATAACCAATGTGTTGGATTTAATTCCGCGATTTAATGGACAAAATGTATCGCTATCACTTTTTCTCGATGGGTGCAGAGAAGCTAAAGAATTGATACCCAGTACACTCGAAGGAGAATTAGCCAAATTTATCCGAATGCGCCTATATGGAGATGCACTAAATAGCACTCGCGGGCAGACTTTTGCATCGGTAAACGAAGTTATGGAATTTTTTGAAAATATTTACGGTTCAGTAAAAACTTATCATGATTGGTCTGGCGACCTAGCAAAAATGAAACAGAAAAGTAATGAATCAGTGATTGTATTTTTAAATAAAATTCGGGAAATCGAAAAAGAAATTACACCTGCAGCTCAGCGGGAGGGCGGAATAAGTAATAAACAAACATTTCAAAGTGACCTCGAAAAAGATTGCATCAAATTTTTTAAAAGGGGACTACGCTGGGAAATCCGAGGGCGCATGGGTACGCCTACCACGTTAAAAGAGGCTCGAGAACAGGCCAGTGAGATAGAACGCTAATATGCGGGTTGCGCGATCGACGACGATGAGTTGCCGGACGCAAAATTTAAAAGTAGAGACACGCGAAAAGTGCATTTAGTCGATTTTGACCAAAGTTTAATAAAGTGTGGTTTTTGTGGAAAAGTCGGGCACGTGACACTTAACTGCCGACAGTTCGCTCTACAGCATCTACAGCGACAAAACGACTCACGTGACCCTCAACGAGACCGAGGACCCCCACCGAGCAATAATCCAAATTTTCGAAATGACAATCGGCCAAATAATACGAATTTCGGAAGATGGAACGCTGATAATAGACGACGTGTAGAATTTTTACCGAATCGTAACAATGAGTACAATCGTGATAGTCGTAATAATAATTATAATCAAAGGAGTTTTGAAAATCGGAGACAACCTGACAGTGAAAATAATTCAAGATCCAATAATTATAACAATTATAATCGCAACAATCCTTCGAATAACCAAAGCTCATTCGTACCTACATGTTATTATTGCGGAAAAAGAGGCCTCACGCAACGCGAGTGTTTTAGACTACAGCGAGAGACGCGCGCGGGAAATACAGCGCAGGGAAACGCCGAGTCTCTCTCTCAGGAGGGCGCACGGAGAGAGATGACAGCTGGCACGCGCCCGAACGATTCCAACGAGAGGGATACTCCCACATCCGTACCGAAACAATAAATTTAAGTCGCGCAAGCACGGTGCCCACCATAAGAGTAGACATCGGAGAGTTTAACAAGCCATTAGAATTTATGCTTGACACCGGAGCTTCTGTTAGTTTAGTGCGTAAATCGGAGGTATCGCCCTATACTAACATAAAAACAGACGAAATTATAAGATTAAAAGGCATAACGACGCAACATCTTTCAACTCTTGGCAAGGTGACGGTAGATTTTAATAATGTGTTAACAGATTTTCATTTAGTTGACGATGATTTTCCCATAGCGGAAGCTGGCATATTAGGTAATGATTTCTTTCGTAAAAACGAAGCAACAATTAATTATTTTGAAAATTATATTGAAGTTAATGGACAAATAATTCCTTTTGAAAAGTATCCTACGGAAACAGAACCGATAGATACAAAACCAGAAAAGAGGGTAAAAAGTGAATCTAAAAATACCCGAATAAGAAGTGATCTCAGTGAAGAAGGGGAAACAGACCACTAATATAATGATTCTTATGTTGATGATAAACGAGATACATTTGATCGAGGAAATGATAAATTAATTGAGGAACATAATGAATTAATTGAAGAAAGTTGTGAATTTATTGATGTAAAAGATAATGAAAAATATTATTTACGGAATGAAAGTATTTATGTTAATCGAAATCCGGAAAATATTTATGTGCATTTCGACACTAATGATCGTGACGTTACAGAAAATGACGAGTATAATATTCAAGAAATAAAAGACGAATCAAGTGAAAATACATACACAACTGAATATGTTGAGAATTTATTTAAAGAAATTGAGCGTTTAAAGAAGCTTTTGCAAGCCAACATTTCTCGAGGCAACGAGAGTGAGCATACAAATTATGTGAATATTGAGGAAAATATCGTTATGAATAAAATTGATTCCAGTGCGGAATACGATGAGATGAAAAATGAAGTTAATGTTGTTGAAATTATTAATGATGAAATGATTAATGATGATGTTGATACGAAAAATGTATTTGTTGATGAGAATACGGAGAATATATTTGAGGAGAATAAAAGTAACGATAATTACGAGATAGTTGCTAATAATGCTACTGATTATGAACTCGACAAAGGACTTGAGAATTGTTTGCTAGAAGAAGGATCTGTAAATGCTGAAACCTTTGAAAATTTATACGGGGATAAACAAGAACGTAAAACGAATAATTGTCATTTTGTTAAAAATTATATTGAGAATAGTCAAATGGATGACTTATGTTATAATTATATGGAAATTTCAGATGAAGATTATTTTGTCAACGGAATGCCAGATAACGCAATTCCCATCTTTCAAGTCACGGAAGCTGACAATGCTGAAACGCCAAGAATAGACCGTTTAAAACCATTACTAAGATATATAAGTTATTTATTTGGGGCATTTGTTAAGTAAAGAAGGAGTTAAACCGGATCCAAAGAAATTAGAAGCCGTACGAAATTTTCCATTACCTCGAACTCAGAAAAATATTCGTGAATTTCTGGGATTAGCCGGATATTATCGTCAATTTGTACACAATTTTTCGGGAATTGCGAAACCATTCTGTAACTTATTAAAGAAAGACGTGCAACTTATATGGAATGAGCAGACACAAGAAGCATTTGACGTATTAAAAGAAAAACTTTGTAGCAAACCAGTTTTACAAATTGCAGATTTTTCCAAGCCGTTCATAGTAACGTGCGATGCTAGTTTACACGCTATTGGAGGTATTTTAAGTCAAGGGGAAATAGGTAAAGACAGACCAATAGGGTACGTATCTCGAGTACTTTCCGACACTGAAAGCCGATATGATTCATACTCACGAGAAGCCTTGGCAATATTATATTCTGTGTCACAATTTAGACCATATTTACTTGGCAGACATTTCACGATTGTTACTGATTGCAAACCTTTAATTTGGTTCAAAATTCAACAGATTTAACATCAAAAGTAAGTAGATGGAGAATTAAATTAAATGCATACGACTACGATATCGTCTATAAATGTGGAAAGGCTAACGTGAACGCAGATGCACTCTCGAGGAACCCCGTCGAGCGGTCCGGAGAGGGGCAGACGGAAGAACCCGTACTAGCAATAGAGACACGAGCCAGAGCCGGAAAAATACAAATTCCCAATTATCGAGAAAAAAGACCAAAACGCGCTAATAATTCACGTAATAAAAACCAAAACAACAATCAACCTGAAAATGATAACGCGGAAAATGTCGAGATTACCGAAGAACGAATCAATGATGTAACAAATTTGCATAATAATCAATTAGAAATATCCGTAGAGTCAACGGAGGAAAACAATGTTGAGCCTATTATAAATAGAGAAAGAAGATTTGGAAAACTATTTGTTGAATGTAAAGAACAATTATTTATGCGAAAAGACAATTATATATATTTTATAACTTCGGATGGTACGCCATGTGACGAAGGGGCTCGACAGCTATATACGCGCAACGAATTGCCTAGATTCTCTGGTTTAGAAGCAGGAGAAATTAAAATCACGAATCGAAGTAATAAACTATAAATTATGTAATAAACTATAAAAATGTAAATTCTAAATAATATGGTTGCCGCGTTTAAAGTTTTGAAATCACTCATCATAAAAGAGAATATACGCTCTATTAGCATGGCTAAGAGCAAAGATATTGAAAAGTATTATGGGACGATATATTAGTTAAATTAAGACAAATATTAAAGGGAGTATCAGTGAAAGTCATAATTTGTTTGAATTTAATAAAGTATATTGCTGAAAAAGATAGAGTTCGAATTATGGAAGAGTTACATAATACAGCTATAGGAGGTCATAAAGGAGTAACTAAAACTTATAAACGAATTAAACAAAGATATTACTGGGAAAACATTAAAGAAGATGTACAAAATTTTATACGTAAATGTCTCACATGTCAGTTAAAAAAATTAGTTCGAGTCAAGACCAAACAACCTATGTATATATAAATTACTGACACACCTCAATCACCGATGGAAAAGATTAGTCTCGATGTAGTTGGACCCTTTCCTGAATCTAAAAACGGTTATAATAATATACTAACTATTCAATGCAATTTTTCGAAATATTGCTTAGCAATACCTATAAAAGATTCCACAGCAGAGTCAGTAGCAGACGCGTTAATAAAACGTTTTATTTGTATTTTTGGAGCACCTCTTACAATCCTCGCAGACCAAGGTAGTAATTTTATGTCAAGTTTAATGAGAAGAGTGGCCAAGAAATTTCGCATCAAACAAGTAGAAACTACTGCTTATCATCCGCAATCTAGCGGTTCTTTAGAAAGATCACATCATTCGCTAACCAAATATATTAAAACGGCCTTAGATAACGAAACTTGGGACGAATGTTTGGAAGTAGCTACATTTTGTTACAACACGGTGCCACATGAAGGGCATCAGTTTAGACCCTATGAGTTAGTTTTTGGACGACTAGCACGTGTTCCTTCAAACGAGCCACTTGAGCCCGAAGATTTGATCCCCACTTATAACGATTATGTAATTAATCTTAGTAAAAGATTAAATGAACTTCAGAGAATTGCACGGGAAAAATTAATCGAGTCAAAAATTCGATCAAAATATTATTATGATAAAAAAATTAATCCAAAGGAATTTAAAATAGGGGATACAGTTTGGTTGTTAATAGGAGGAAAGCAGTATAAACTAGCCGATCAATATGAAGGACCATATACTGTTGTAGATGTATTTAACAATCAGCGAAATATAAAAATTAGAATGAAAAATAAGAAAATTAAAACTGTTAATGCTAATAGACTTAGAGTTTCATATATAGAACCTGAACAAGTATAAGAACAAAAAAATATATATATATATAGTCATAAAATGAAGTTTACGGAAGTATACATTTTCATGAAATAACCAAATGTGTGAACAAAAACAAAATAATACTAACTAGAAAATACTAAAAGAAGATAACAATCAGTAAATCAAATTTGAAGCTTCTAATATAAAAATAAGCCATACCACCCTCTAGGATTGAAAGGATAAAAGACATCGCAGCGCCAGGGTAGTCAAAGAGGCGAAAACACAAAATGGAGGTCATACAACAACAATCACTGAGTCCAGTGATAAAACAGTGATAAAGAAGATCATAAGCTACGGATTGAAAATGAGGCAAGAATCGAAACTTGGGATTATACCTGCATATCACCGCCCCCTCGCCGACAAAATCGAGTTTATAACTGCAATAATTCATCAAAATAATAAAGAATTTCGAGAACTTCTAGACAGTATATATGTGGTACTACGCCATCTAAATAAAGACATTAACCAGAGAGTAACATATAGAGAAATGAATAAGAGAGCGTGCGAACTAATGCAACATCCAGATTTTCGAAGTAAGGGTAGATCCGATAATCCATGGAAAAGAGAATACGCTACACTCGAGAGAAGAACTTACAGGTACGAAATATTATGCTTGGAAAGTTTCTCCGGTTGGCCCATAAAAGAAGTATCACCAAAGAAGTTAGCTGCAGAAGGGTTTTATTATAAGCAATATCGAGATGCAGTTCTTTGTTTTTCATGCGGTATAGAAATCGAAAATTGGGTAAAAGAGCCGGCCAACAGAATAGATCCGAGGGCGGAACATCACCGTTGGAACCAGATGTGTACATTTTTGGGAGGACTGCCGAGTGGCAATATACCCATAAGAGAGGGAGCTATATGGAAAACGCCATTTAACATAAATTTAACTTTAACCACCGGTATCCACGGCCTACATCCATTCACTACCGAGTTAATTTACGAGGGAATAGATTTGAATAACCCTCCGTATTTGGAATTTAGAACTTGAATTCGGAAGGTCAGGCTTCGGGGACAAAGTCACCTACGGTGAATGCAGAGAATGCACAACGCCCTTACCAGTATATCGGTCGTGCCATCTTTGCAAAGCCATGAAAACAATGCAAGATGGGAAGAACATCTATTCGGTTTGCATGAGCTGTCCTAATCCACGCCACCAACAAGACCTACTAATGTGTGACTTATGCCTAACATGCAAAATTAAACTAAATTCACGTGCATACTGTATGCTTGAAGGAAATAATCCAATGAAAAAGATAAAATTATAAAAGAGGAGGATTGTAAAAACAATAAAAAGAAAGAAAAATCTTTTACACCTGTTTCAGGCCAAAAAGAGAAAATTTGTAACTCCTGCCCAAGATAAAAAAATAACAACAAAGAAACATGGCGCTCAACAACACCACACTATTGAATATTCTATTCTGGATAACCATCACTACAGCACAGAACAACGATTTCGTATGGTCTCAACAGGAAATTGAGTCAACACAGCACTCCGGTATAATTTTTGAAAAACTGCAAAAGGTAACATTCAGCCAAGATTATCGAAATGTAACAATAATGATAGATTTAGCTATCCGGGAAAAAGCCATAACTAACCTAGAATTTGCCTTCCGCGAATTGCGAATTAAATCAGGTCATATCGTACCTGAAAATTTTTCAACCTTTGGACCACATTTCGAAATTTTGTATGAAAAGTTTCAAGATGTTAAAGAAGCTATCATAGCATTGAAATCACTCAAAGAAATACCTAGTACCATGACTGAAAGCAAAATAATACAGAATCGTCTGAGGAAAAATATTTATGATTCCTCGAAACCGCAAACATTCGAAAAAGGAGGCAGCATATTCATTGAAAGTGCCCTTAGCAAGAAAATGAAACAACTTATAAATGCAAAGGAAGAAATGTATTATAACATACAGGATTTACCATTCGTACAAAGTAATTCTTCAAAATTAGTAAAAAACCAATACACCACACATTTATACTCAATCTTAATACAAATGCAAGAATATTTAGACGAACATCTGGAGAATTTTAAATCCATTAAAATAAGCCTATTAAGTGTGAAAGAAAATAAACTTTATCCAAGTATAATGGAAGCAGAGACACTTCAACGAATAGAAAAGAGTTTTGATACGTATTACCACACATGCAAATTTCCAGTCATGAATATAACTCATGCAGGAGAGCTGAATCAGTGGATCGAAGCCAGTTACGGGACGGATCAAGACCAGGTGTATTTCGAGATCCAAATTCCTTGCGTAAACGAAAAAAGAGTGCAGTTATATGAAGTTAAATCCATGCCTATTCCACAAATCATTGAGGCTTCTATTCGTAGTGCGCACATAGAACCACAAAGCCGATATATATTGAAGCAAGGGAATTCATATTACCACGCGAAAAATGAAGAGTTACAAGAATATAAACATGGCCGTAAGTTAATCATTTGCCCCGCACAATGGTTTGTCTTCCAAAATCAAACAAGTTGCGAAGGCATGCTATTAACAAATTCCAAAATAACAAACTATCGGACCTGTCGGATAGTATATAAAAAAGAACACCAAGATTACTTGATCTTAATCAAATCAACCGGTAACGTTTTGCACATATTCAGCAAACCAAATGAATTAGCATATCGATGTCCAGGAACTTAAGGAAAGAGGTACTTAAATGGGATTGGACTATTAAAAATCAAGGCAGTATGTAATATCGAATTTCAAGGTATGAATATACAAGGATCTACATTTGAAACCGATCCAAATCAACAATTAATATTACCAACACAAACGCTCAAGATACAGGAACTCACCCAAATTTTTAAGAAACCAATGACAAGAGAAATATTTGAAGCCCTGAGTCAAGAAGAAGGGAAGCATTACTTCTGGGAAATAGAAAGAGAGGCTCAAGAAATCGCAGAAGAAAAACACTTGCAAGCCATATATCGCACAGCTCTTATTTCATATTCAGTAGTTATAGCGCTTATCTTTATAGCTGTATTTATAACATCAGGAATTATTATTTATTTTAAATATATATATGACACGGTCGAAGACGATATAAACAGCAGTAGTTACCAGGAGGGTGAAAGAATTGAATTGGCTTAAACAAAAAAAAAAACATATAGAAATAATAATATCCATATATATATATCTTATTATAATCCTGAGTGTCAATTATTACTATAAGGAAACAAAAAGATGAAAATGAAATAAAAAAAAAAAAAATATATAATTTAGATTTAAGATGAAAATTATGTATACACATGTAGAAAATAAATAAAAGAGAGTGCAAATTCAACCTTGAACAAATTGTACTTTCTTTACAGATGGCCTTATCGTGGGTTTACTTACTTTTATTAAGTACCCTACGCACGGTTCATGGATTATACGGGTACGACTGTGGAGATCACCTCTCGAATTTGACAACTATATCGTTGTTAGATATTGGAGATTGCGATATCAGAAGACCAGCCGTAAATATCTCGCGAACGTACACTCAACTATTGCAATTAAATGAGTATTCGTCGACACAAGTCTACAAATGTTCGGTTAAAATAACGCGCATAATCACGCATTGCGGAATGCACTCTCATGCATCTAGAGTATCGGGAGGGGAAATAAGTTATTACAAGGAGATATCGGCTCATGAATGTGATTTAATGCAATAAACCGGGTATTTTCAAATAGGGGAAACTCGAATGATAGGTATAAAAGGGAACAGCACCATTTATAGACAGGTAGTCTTTGCCGGTAAGAGCGACGGCGACGCCAAATGCATAGGAGGCTCCTACTCAAACCCATACGGAAGGTGGGACGATGTATATGTCGCGGGTTGGATTGAAATTTCGCTTTAAGATTATTCTACCTCAGTACATTTAGATTCCAATAAAATCATTCTTAAAACAGGGGTTCGATGCACCTTTTCGGAAAGGCAGTGTATAGATCACGATGGCGTAAATGTATTTTGCGTAACGATTCCCGAGGATTTTTGCGGATTAAATAGGTATTCGGTACTTTACGAGGGATACCTGAACAAAATTTACGACGAAGAGGCAAATAGGGTTATGTATTCTTTGGAATCAGAAGATATAACTTTTGCACTATGGAAAACAGTCGAATTACATAAATGCGGATACGTATTTTTCGGCACAGAGCATCCAAAATTATTTATATTGGAAGATATACACAGGGGAGAATTAGTAAAGAAAGCACCTATAAGCACAACCAACTTAGACATTTTCGCGTATGTAAATTCTAAATTTTTATATATCGAAAAACACGTAAGGGGACAATTTAAAGAAATGTACTATTAAATCTTGCAACAAAAATGCGAATTAGAAAGGAAAGTCCTTAAAAATGCCATATCCATCGCGACCATATCTCCCGAGGAGTTCGGATACAGACTTATGGAGTCAAATGGGTACATAAGTGTGGTAGCAGGAGAAGCAGTACATTTGTTAAAATGCCTATGAGTGGAGGTCAAAATACGAAACACAACTAAATGCTATGAGCAATTACCCGTACGTCGCGGGGATGAAGAGCTCTTCTTAGCTCCCAGAACACGGATACTGCTTAGAACCGGCACACATATTATTTGCGATAGTAGAATGCCTGCAATGTATATGTTGGAGGGGTTTATAGTTAATGATGACACAATGTGTAGAATGGAGTTACGTTTATTTAATATAAAGGTACGCGCTCGTGTGTTGCTCGGTCGAAGGGCCAAAGCGATCTGGCGAGTTCGAACGTAGGCGGTCGCGTTGCGGTAAGCGGCGCTAACTTCAGCGCTAGTCCCTCGTCCCGTACACACTTAGCTATTGCAGCGCCATGAAGTGTTCAAAAATACGGAAATTATATACGCTTAACACCCTCTCTACTTGAGTGTTTTTGATACCTTCTCTTTTACATTCATTTTGTTTAAAAAAGCTTTAAATTTATCGAAATTCAACGCTTTTGTTAGTATATCGGCATATTGATCATCGGTGGAAACATATCGAGTATCGATTACATTTTCGCGTAATTTTTCGCAAATGAAATAATAGCGGACATCAATGTGTTTCGATCTGTTATGGAATTCGGGATTCCTTGAAAGCTTTATAGCGCTTTGATTATCAACTCGTAGGACCGTAGGAGAAACACATTCATGTCCGATATCTGCCAATAATTTTCTTAACCAAATCGCTTGTTTGGTTGCTTCGCTCGCAGCTATAAATTCAGCCTCCGTTGTGCTCAGACTAACGCATGCCTGCCGCTTAGAACACCAAGCTACGCACCCACCAGTCATCATAAAAATGAATCCAGTGGTGGATCTGCGCGTGTCGAGATCAGCTGCGTAGTCTGCATCGGAATATCCTGTGAGTGTATCAAAGTTCCTATCCGATTTGAAGTACAAGCCATAACTCCGCGTTCCTTTTATGTAACGAAAAATACGCTTTACAGCTTGCCAATGAGAATTGTTATGGTTATCTAGATATCGGCTTACGACACCCACCGCATAGGCGATGTCTGGTCGTGAAATCATTGCTAGAAAAAGCAAGGATCCAACCGCCTCACGATACGGTACATTTAAATCAAATGCATCCAATGGCTTACTAAGCCTAGCATGAGGATCTGCCGGAATTTTAACCGCGTTAGCATCATCCATTTTGAATTTAAATAATATCTTATCCACATAGGTACTTTGATGCACAAATATAGAGTCACTATCTCGAATAACTTCCATTCCAACAAATGAGTCTAAATTACTCACAGTTATATCGAACTCTGCTTTAATTACAATAATCAATTTTTCCAGTGTCTCGTAATATCGTGACAATAATAATCCGTCGTCGACATATAAGGCTAAATATACCTTTTCACTTTTAAAATTTCCGGTATACACGCATTTATCCGCCTTACATTGAGTAAACCCTAGACCTTTTACAAAAATATCGAACTTTTCGTTCCAGCAACGCCCTGACTGCTTCAAGCCATAAATCGCTTTGTTCAACTTAAGTACGCAATTCGGGTTCTTTACACTTAAACCGTCTGGGATACGCATATATATAGTTTCTGTGAGGTCACTATTCAAATATCTGTGCTCACGTCAAATTGTAAAGCTTCTAAATTGTGTTTCGCCGCGATGGCGAGTAACACACGCACCGACTCAAAACGTACAACCGGAGAGAAAATCTCGTCATAGTCTACACCTTCAATTTGAGAGTATCCTTGTCCGCATAGACGCGCCTTATACAGTTCGGAGTTTCCGCAATTTTCATTCTTAATTTTAAAAACCCATTTGAAACCTATTGGTTTTCGTCCTTCGGGCAACTCTGTAACCGTCCATGTGTTATTTTTAGCATGAGCATCTAGCTTCTTTTTAATTGCGCGCGTCCACTGAACTGAATCAGTTCGATTCATCGCGTCGCGGAAATTTTTCGGAGGATCGTCATATTTGACAAGATTCGCGTAACGACTCGGAGCACGCAATAAATTTCGAGGACGTAATACACGTGCCTCAATCTCAGCTGGAGCAGGACGACGTATCGGAACTCGATTTTCCCTCTGTTGTGCATCGTCAATCGCGTCTTCGACTTCTGGCTCATGACCTTGGTCATCGTGTGCGGGTATCACATCAGCTTCGTCGCCGTGTACCTCGTCGCGATCCACGTCTTCTCCACCAATATTGTCGTCACGACTAAGAGCATTTTCTTCCGAAGAATCGTCGTCTAAACTAATCCAAATTCCACCCTCGGCCTTATCGCGCGACAGCTCTTCGTTGAAAATCACGTTTCGAGTGACAGATATTTGGCCGGTTTTTACGTCAAAGATCCTGTAATTTCCCGATTCATGATCATAGCCGACGAGTATTTGATCCGTCTTTGACTTCGCGTCCCATTTGCGTCGAAAAATTCCCGGAACAAAT
Organism: Muscidifurax raptorellus; assembly: GCA_020010945.3. Taxonomy (NCBI): domain Eukaryota; kingdom Metazoa; phylum Arthropoda; class Insecta; order Hymenoptera; family Pteromalidae; genus Muscidifurax; species Muscidifurax raptorellus. The sequence continues at coordinate 1,381,286 of JAHUUD020000031.1, forward strand.
GGATACGCTGGGCATCCGAATTGTCTCAAATGCGATATGTCGGGCTTCCTTTTTGTCCATAGTTCGAAAGGCGTGATATGGTCCGAACGCGATCCGAGAGTACGATTTAACACGTATACCGCGGCATTTACGGCTTCAGCCCAAAGTCTCTTTGGAAGATTACGTGCTAAGAGCATCGTGCGAGCGCACTCGACGATCGTTCTCATTTCGCGCTCCGCTCGCCCGTTTTGCTCGGGGGTATATGGCGCCGACGTCAGTAACTTAATGCCTCTTTCTTTTAAAAAATTCACAACATTACCATTGGTAAATTCCGTCCCGTTATCGGCTCTCATGATTTTTATTTCTTCGCGAAATTGATTTTTCGTTGTGACTATAAAATTCTTCAACGCGTCGAACGTATCGCTTTTATTTTTAAGAAAATATACGCTGCGGAACCCAGACGATTCATCCTTAATCAACAGAAAATATCTAGCACCTCCTACGGATGGAGTTTCCATTGGGCCGCAGAGATCACAATGTATGATCTCTCCAGGAATTACATCTTTCTTCGCGTCAATTTTCTTAAATGGTAACTTAGCTAACTTACCTAGCGGACAGTCTTCGCAAAAGAAATCAGCTTTGTTTGTCAAGGCTAAACCTGAGACAGCATCGTTGCTTATCATCTTTCGAATCGACTTTGTATTCGCGTGTCCGAGACGTTCGTGCCAAATCCTTAGCGACGCGTTCGCTGCATAGTTCGCTTCGATTTGTACACCTGACTTTACTATTAATCGCATCAAATTATTCGGTTGTTTTATGCCTTGTACCAACACATTTCCGTCGTTCGAAAAAATCGTAGCTACATCGTGTTCAAAGTTTACAGTACAACCATTCGACGTGCAAACACCCGTTGACAATAGATTCTTTTTAAGCGAGGGTACAAATAGAGTATTCGTAATGACGCCGTCGAGCCACGTACCGTTTACAAATCTCTTTATGGGAATCGTCCCGCAACCTTCGACTCTGGCTTTTCTCATCACCGAGGTAAACAAATTCGTTTCGGCGTGGTGTGAGATCTGCGAACCACTCGCGACGACAACAAATGTGTCAGGACGCACCGCTATCCAGAATCCAGAAAGCCGCGTCGTCTGTTTCTTGGAACCACGCCGAGTCGAAGCTAGACATGAGCACGTTCGCGTGAGAATTCTCGGACTTTTCGTCAACGACTAAGGCACAGAAATTCGAGGACTTCGAATTTCCACCGGACTTGTCCTCGTTCAAGGGTTTGCTCGCGTTTTTATTTGCGTCTTTATTCGCGTCTTTATTCACGTTTTTATTCGCATTTTCCTGGCGCTTCTTTTGACAATTTTTCGCGATGTGACCGGTTTTCTTACAATAAAAGCATATTATGTCTTTCTTACGTTGATCGTATTGATAATCGTTGCGGTTGCTGTTGGATCGATGATCTCCTTTTGTCGATGTCTGGCTGGAGATGCTTGCCGCTGCCAACGCGCTATTCATCTCGTCCATCGCCGTCATCCTGGCTTCTTCTCGGAATATTCTTTCTCGTAGGTTGTCTAGAGTCTGCATGTTTGCCGCCACGCTATCCCACGCCGAGATAAAAGGCCCAAATTTCGACGGTAGAGTGCTGAGTATTTTTGCCATCACCATGACTTCCGAAACTGGTGCATTTATGTCCTTCAACTGGTTGGCTATGTTTTCGATTTTCGCAATGTGCTGCGCCGCCGTGTCTCCAGTTGCCATACGATACTCGTGGAACCTCGTTGTAAGCGTGAGCGTGTTTGATGCACTCTTTTGTTCATGTATTGTAGCCAATTTCGTCCACATCTCATGGGCCGTCCTGCACGTAACCAGATATTCCACCTGGGTGTATTCCATTGAGGATGATAAAAAAAATGTAGCTTTGGCATCCTTCTTTATCCAGAGTTTTCTCTCTTCGGCCTTGGTATCGGCGACATCTTCGGTTGGTAATGCGGGTTTGAGGTCTGTGCCTTCGACTATTCCCAGTAAATCATGGGCCAAAAACACCGCACGCATCTGGAATTTCCAGAGCTGAAAGTTCTGTCCATTGAACTTCGTAATGTTTCTTATATCCGTTGACTCGGACATCTTGGGGCTACACAAATCAACGCCGTAAGCAATACTTGCGCACTACACAAATATTCTTGTAAAGATTATCGTCACTATTAACTTTTTTTTGATTGTCCAGGACCAAACCGGTCTGGGCCCATAACCTGTTGGAGGGGTTTATAGTTAATGATGACACAATGTGTAGAATGGAGTTACGTTTATTTAATATAAAGGTACGCGCTCGTGTGTTGCTCGGTCGAAGGGCCAAAGCGATCTGGCGAGTTCGAACGTAGGCGGTCGCGTTGCGGTAAGCGGCGCTAACTTCAGCGCTAGTCCCTCGCCCCGTACACACTTAGCTATTGCAGCGCCATGAAGTGTTCAAAAATACGGAAATTATATACGCTTAACAGTATAAATTAGATCAACACTGGTATAAAATGCTACCCATGCCAATAATCGGGGAGGAACCGGAAACACTAAAACTACAATCGAAACCCACCTGGAAATATGTGAGCCCGGAAACACTAGCGATCGGCGGAATATATGGGGAGAAAGATTTAAATGGACTTCGCGACATGATATTATTCCCTATTGAGAAACCTACAGTGTTAAATAAAGTTGCATTGGGAATGACCGGTAAAAGAGGAAATCAAGAAGGAATCACGATAGCAAATATGTTCGACGAACAAGCAATCGAAATGATGGCTAAAAGTACATGGGATAGAATGTGGTCAAGCTTTTTAGCTTTCGGTACTGCGAGTGCAGGATTAATTAGAGTTATCATGCTTTGTAGACTTATTAAACTATTAATTGATACAATCATTCACGGGTATGCTATATACAGTTTATACGGATTTTCGATACATTTACTTGGCGCAATCTGGAATTCTGTTACCCAACTGTTATTACATTTGGGACGACAGTTAAAAGACAAAGAGGATAATAGAGCCAATAAAAATAAGGAAAAAACACAAAAAGGAAAAAGTGAGCCAGTGTACGAGACTCCCACTTGCCCCCCAAATCCGATATATGCCAAAATCCCAATATATCAAAATCAAAGACCGGACTCAATATAAAAAAAAAGCATATATACCTATATACACATATAGATATATAGGATAAGACTCAATAACAAGTGTGCAATGTTTGAAAATTACTAACAAAATGTAGTTAAGAACAAAATGAAAGAAAAATTAACTAGTGTGAAAAATAAAATATTAACAACTGAAAAGAAATCAACACACATAATAATGTTCTAAGGTAATAATGCAGGAGGACCAACCATTCGACGGAGTGATACCTACTGAATATCCACGAGTCTATCACGCATTATTACACTCCAGGTGCGTCACATTAAGGGAAGGAGTAAATTGTATCTACGTTGGACAAACACACAGATTAACCCTGTGTAGTTGGTGCTACAACCCTCGCTACTATCCAAGTGCGGAATCAGTAATCATCGTAAGAAACCTACACACACTAGGAGCACCTACGGATCCTTACTTAATCTGTGCAGCTTGCAAAGGAGTATTAGTAAATATCAGACCCGCAGTTAACTGTGGAAGATGTACGGACAAGTTAATATAACGCCGCCCATTGTTATGAAAACAGTTTTCCATAGACTTCAAAAGAAAGAAGTCTACGAAGATTGTGCACGAAAAGCAGCACCTCAAAGTATATTCGTGAGGCAAATTTGGTTAACTGCAAAAAATAACTCTCGCCCAGCAAAGTGTATGGAATGCAAAAAGGAAACGATCGAAGAGGAGATAAGTTCATTAAGGAAGAAGCCATTTTTGGACCAATCACTAGAAGCTGAAGGGAAGAACCTAGCTGGAATAGGCTCAATCGATATCGTAATGGTATGCCCTAATAGTAACTGCCAACCGTCACAATGTAACGAGGAAATACCGGAAGTCTGGAAGCCCATGTTGTAAATGACAGGAGGACTACCAGAGTCACAACTAATTATGGTACAAAAACAGATAACTGAGGATCTAGATAGGAAAGAAACAAGAAAGATGAGAGAGAACCAAACGTTGAAATCATCCTCGTCGCAAAAGCCTAAAACCAACAAGGTCGCGATAAAGAAATGCGGGAAAGACAAAAAAAGCAAGAAGACAGGAAGAACAGCAATGAAATCTCGTGTAAGGAGAAGATCGAAGAGACAAAGAATTAGCATCCCGAAGGAAGATACGAATTTAAATACGCGAATATCGGAACCGGTAAAAATTAAAGCAAGAATACCTGAAAATTTAAACAAAGAAAGTACGCCACCTTCAACAACACCCTTAACAAATAATGATATAACACAAGAATTGCCATTATTTCAAGAAAAAAATTGAAAAGAAGAGGTATTGAAAGAACAAGGAGAAGAAACACCAATACTTGAATATGACATTGAACCCGATAGAAGCAGTAAGGACGAGTTATATAGAGGATGACCTAATTAAGGAAATAGAGGAAGCACTACAGCAGGAAGTATCTGTGGATCATCTGGGAGAGGCCATAAACGAAGGAATTACGTTAACACCTGAAGAGGAAAATGGGAATTGGAAGGATATATGTGACGTTATAGCAGGAAGACACCTGGATGAAAATAATTATTAAGATTACGGGAATACTAGGAAAAAGGAGAGAGAAGGGAGAGATCGAACACATTTCTTTTAATAAAAATTACATAATTTATTGATACAAAAAAATTTTTTTATGACAATACAAATTCATAAATGTAAATAAAGAAATAAAAAAAAACACGTGTGTCCTAAAGTAGAAATGGGCATGGGAAATAAAATAATACAAAACCTTTCTAACTCAAAACGGAAAAATATTCACATACTTCTCGCTATAAAAGAAGAATGTTGAAATTCCATGTTCAATATTCTTTTTTTTTCAGGTGGGGTGGAATTTTATATAAAAGGCAACAAACCACACGAAAGATAGAGAATAAAAAGACATAAAGAGAAAAGTAGCTTGAATAAAATTACACATCGGTAATAAAAAAATTATCAATATACTAACAGAAATTCTATGTTACAGCCGACTCAACACAGGTTATATACACATGTCACATATTCTTGATAAAATTTCTTTTTTGCTTCTTTCATTTTGTATCGTTATTAATATAAAATTTAAATAATATTATATGTAATCTAGCATGAAAAACTGAATGTATGATCGTAAACAAAGAAAATTATATATAAATACATAAACCAAAAAAAAATTGTAGCAACGAAAAGTACCTTATAAATCATATTGTAAATAAATAATGATGTGCGGAGAATGATAATACCCATCATTGTTTATAAGAAATATATACAATAATACATATATACAAATCTTTAGCGAACGTCGAGTTTCACTCGTCCGTTCTTTTTCGGGCCGGGAGGTGTAATGTAATCACCGATTCCATTACGCATCCAAAACACTACTATTGCTATACATATCATATCACACACACACACGCACACACTTACTTACTAGCACGACATCGCAGCACTCAAGAAGTGGAGCTGACAAAAAAACCAGGAGAGAGAGAGAGAGAGAGAGAGAGAGAGATTCACTTATAAGTGCAAGCGGCACATAAGAAGTGGATCTGAAAAACCAGGAGAGAGAAAAATTTACTCATACGTACAAGCGGCACCCAAGAAGAAAAAACGGGAGAGAGAGAGAGAGATTCGCTCATACGTGCGAGCGGCACCTTCACGAAAATAGGCTATATTCCAACGAACCACGCAATAAATTCAAAATGTCATAAAAACGCTAAGGGATATTTTAGATTCAATGATAGCTTCATAAGAACCGCGTATTCGTATTTTTAAACACGAGAACAGGGGAGCTGTTTCCACGCAATGCGACGACAAACCACCGCGGAAAAATGAGCACAACTATGAGAAAAAAAACTAGCGAGGAGAGAAAGAAACCGAGGCGCAATATTCGACGATCTGGAAATCCATTGGAAACACGTGTGCGATCTCCAGTAAAAAAGAGACCGCGGGAGAGTTCTAAAAGAGACAAATTCTTAAGTGGTAGTCATAAACTATGATGTTTATGACTTGACCTGCTACGATTCCCTTAAAATTGAGAGAGGAAAATACAAATAGTGAGGTGACCCAATATGGAAATCACTAGCCCGAGAAAAACAAGGGGATATGCGAGTATATAAAGCCCGGGAGCAAAGGGCAATCATCAGTCAGTAATATCCGAAATCTCTCGCGGAACGTTACTCTGCTCGTTGCCAGACCATTCATAAAAAAACTAGCATCACACAGTATACGCTACTTGTACGTTTAGAAATAGAGAGCATATCGGACTTAGTCGCGCAGTCGAGCAAGTGTATCCATCGGCATCTTTTCCGAATATCACCCCCTGCTGAAAAGAAGAAGAAACAGAGACAGTGGACTCCCTGCGATCTACGCTACGCACATCGAAAGGACGAGCCGTCACATCCAAGTGCATCTAGCCACCGCTGTAACCTGAACCACCGAGCCTAGGCTGGAAGGCGCCGAGGATTGACAGCTGCAGACACTCAGGAATATCTTTACACATATATACAAACAGCCACGCACACTCATACATTAAGGTACTTTTCTCTTTTTAGAAATAAACGTGTGTCGATTTAAAAAGAAATAATGTATAGTTTAAGTGACTTCGTATCCGGCTCCCTTCCCCGGTAGGCAATGACCGCGTCCGCGGTAGCCAAAAGGGATTTCCTATCATTCACTCATTTAATCATTTAAATTACTATAACTTTCACATATCGTGAAGTTCGGTTATCAATTCAGGTAGGAATTCATGTAATTGTATTAATGTGTTAGATTTTGTAATTTAAATTTATAATCTGGACGTAACATTAGCCTTAAATATTAGCGGTCGGCTCACAATGGCTACCAGTCGCCTCTGCAGCATCCCTCTTGAGCTTTTTATAGTTTTCTGAAATCAAAATAATTTAATTAGTATAGGGATTTAAATTATTACATACTATGAGCTATTTTATAAAATACTTACAGCATCTTCTGTTAGTATCGCCTTTAAATTTATCTCCGGCGGGTTCAATATGCACAACCCTTTTGGTTTATAGATTCGCTCTGCTCGTCGTCGCTGTAAACAGAAAAAATAATATGCATATAATATACATGTTATAATAATAACAATAATAATAATAATAATTTAGTAAAAGGATTACCATGTAGTGTCGGGCGGTAATTGCCGCACTTTCTAGAAACTGCTCGGTCATGCGTTCTGTCTGCCTGGCATCATTATTGAAAAAATTACGCCTTTGTAAAAAAGATATTTAAATATTTTACAGACATTCTTTTTCGTAAGTGTGTAGTAATGTAATTGATTAAAAAACTTACCAAAAGTTCCATGTGCTTTACAGCTCGATCACGGCGTTCTTGTAACTCCACGTTGAAATGATGAATATCGTCTGCTACGTCCACAAATTCGTATGAGGACTCCATTTTTCCTCTTGCGATCGTTACTGCAGGAGTTGTGGACTGTGAATGAGCGTTCGATGGTTTGGAAAGTCAGTCAAGGAAAGTGAAGAGAGAGAATATTGTGTGGTGTGGGCATTTACACAGTTGTTATGTGTAATCTTCCTCAAGGATGGCTTAGAGGGTGGTGTAATAAACTTAGTAGTAGCAATAATCTTATATATTTAGACATATGTATTTATACAAAACAATTATGGGGCCGGAAACAGGATGTGAAAAAAGTTTAGGATGTTAAATAAATAAATAATATACTTTTTTGAGAGTTTATTTACAGATCAAAAATACAATTTCGGCGAACAAGACTGTATACAGAAATCCGTGCCTAACACATTTTTTTTGTAAATATTAATCAAATTTTTACAAGGTGTTATTTTGTTTTTATAGTTTACTAATTTTCTAAAATAATACAAAACTAGAGTATCGTTATCTTTTAAATTATTTGTAAATAATAAAATAAAACTGTTTAAAGAATTGAATTTACACATGTAATGTAGAAAAACAATGCAATAATGACCGCAATATGTTGAATTTATCTGCTGGAGACATTTAGTATTCCATTTATATTTGCGAATATTTCTTCTTATAGGATTACGGTGATGGCGTGATATCGGAGGGTTTCCATAGCTGTCGAAAAACGTACCTGAACCGTCCTTGTCTATGTATATCGCAACTCAATAAGCGCCGGGGCGCGAACTTTCGTCTGTGTTAATGACCAGCGCCGTCGGTTTCGTCAAGACCTTTGGGATCCGATCCGCAGCACAGACACCCACTGTGGCGACAGGCAGATCTCTGATCGCTTGTAAAATCTGACACGTGTTCATTCTCTTTCTCTAGTTGGTCTATTACTCGGACAATTTCCAATGCTTCTTCGGCTATTTCAACTTTTTATTCTTCTTCCTCTTCTTCTTCTTCTTCTTCTGATTCTTTGTTCTCCACTACTGTTGATAGATCGTCGTTTATGTTTTTGTAATTTCTAGTGGGTGTAAGAACTTTAATAGGCTTTACACTGTCAACGTCGCTATCTACTGATATTGTAGTTTCAGTTGATTTATATGAGACTGTATCGGCGTATTCTGATTAGTTTTGTGCACTTCTGTAGCGTAGATGTCTAAAATTTCTAAAGTCTCATCCTCTCCACGTTCAAGCACGCTCCTTGATGGTATACTACTGCTGACAAATTTTGTTGTCGAATATTTATATTTTTTATAATATCACGAAGCCACTCTCTCAACAAGCCAGCTTTATGTAATGCACAATTACGCCAAACGTTCGAACAAACTTTATGACACATGCAGCTTGTTGACACTATATCATACGAAAAATTATACGAAAAATCTAGCGTGGGATAAGTTGGTGCTTTGTATTTTTCTAAATCAATGACTTTTCGGTCCAGTAATTTTGACAAGTATTCTTGTTTTGGCGTGCCTAGTGTGTAGATTTGTGAAGCAGTCTTTACGAATGCTTTTAAATTGCCCTCCATATGTTTTAGGGATAACTCACCAGTGATCCACTCGATACCGTGCACAAATCTTGTCAATGTGTTGTTCGTTCGCTGCAGATAGGCGTTGAGTTGTGTGAAATCATGTGGTGGTTTCTCCTCTTCAAGCGATAATATAACAACTTCTTTAGGAGTGAAAATATAATTTCTATCGAATGACGGTAGAATGTCAATAATTATTTCCATTTTTGATAATATTATATTTTAGACTGTGTCACACGAGCGATTTTTTGACTGCGACTGACAGAGCTACACGGTTTTTTGTAGAGAAAACTCCGCCCTCATGTATATTTTTCTTTCCCTCTACGTTATTTTCCTTATAGAGACTCCTACTTGACTCTACGAGTTATAATCAACTATAACTTGTCGTGATGAGTCAATCTCCAATACGTTGTCGTACTCGGCATAAATAATGTCATTAATCGTTCTTGCAAGTGAAGCCTCGAAACGAACTTCTATACGTACAGAGCCGTGGCGTACTAATTCCAATATCCCGAATAATTAGCCGATAAATCAGGTGTCATATCAAATGCGAAAAATCAATAACCATTCGGATAGTCCACGCGTGATATTTCATTTCCGGCATTACCGAAATGTATACCAAAACCAGCGAAAAATGATTGATAAGCGTCGACGTACAATTTATTGGCAAATGACGGTTGTAACGATCCACTCGGTACTGACATACCGTCAATGTACAATGAAAAAAAGTTTATTGTAAAATGTTGAAAATTAAAAGGATTTATTGTACGATCTCCGTTAAATGCTCTGTTATCAACAAAGCCAAGTACGAGTCTCTTTGGCAGTTGGCCTAAAATAACATTGTCAAGCGTATGACCTAAAATACCACTTGGTAGTGTGACAGATATTATTTCCACACGAGTAAGTGGATATTTAACGGTTGTCTTGGAGAGCGCGTTCGTATGTGCTAGTAGAATATTAGGACTAACTTTTACACGCTTTACGAGTAACGTTGCTTCGGTTATGCGTATAAAAAATGAACCAGGAGCTGAAGCATCCATAAGACAAAGCATCTTTAGATCTGACAAGGCGTAGACGCAAATCAACACCGTTTAACAGATGTCTATCCTGATTGCATACATCTAAATGAATATGGCCCGTTAAATCGAGAAATTTTCCAGCTTTTGTATGCTCTGCGCGGGCTATGAGACCCGGATTACTGGTAGCGGCCACGGCGTTTGCAGCCGCGTCCATTTTTCCTGCTGCATCGGTGTACCATAAGGCCATCGTCAGATGCGAGCACTTAGCCCTCGCACCGTAATTAAGCATAGATTCTATGTAGGCACGGTAGGGATAGGCATTATTCGGTGACGATATAAGTTTCTGGTTGAAAAAAACATCTATCTGATTAAACATCGAGTGTAAAATATTGTTTACAGGGTCCACCTTGTCATTATCGGCATCAATATCGGGTAGTATTTGAATGCGTACACTTAACATAGGATGCGCAAAATCTTAGTAATACTCACCATTACTCGATACAACAAATTTCAATGGTGCACTATCATTGAGCGATGACACTGGCTTATAACGTACAAATTCGTTAGATTCGATCGATGTCTGTGTTTGTGGCAGTGAGAACAGCGAAAGTTCTGATTTCAGGCACTCTCCGCTATGACTATGTAGAAAAGACATGATGTATATGTTCAAATTTTAGCCAAAGATATCGTTGGGAGATTTTTCACGCCCAGTCCCGCTACGCTTCTTACGCTGTGTTCTCTTTTTGTTAGTCACACCACCTGTACGACGTCGACGATGGTGACGATGAGTGTGTTTCTTCTTCTTATTACCAGCAGTACTGCGAGATTTTTCCGATTACTAGTTGTAGTTTTTCTTCGCCGCCTTCTTTTTTTTCAGTGATTGAGCGATGCTGTCGGTTGAACGACGTTTAAGAGACTGTAGAGCTGTATTCAATGCGTCGATTTATAGCCTGAACCATTCATCATCATATTGTTTAACTTGTTTTTTGCTTTCTCGGCCAAATTGTCGCGCGACTCCGTAAAACGGTTTCTCACTGATTCTTTAAAATTAATATTATTACCAATATCGTCTAGTACATTGATTCCTCCGCGTAATGCCTCTTTTCTGACTGCTCGCAAACCCCTCGTAAAGAGCGGTAATATTGACCGGGCCAAGCCTGCGAAGAAAATACCAATACCAGATCCGCGTCGCCAGCGAGAACCGTTAAAAACGTTACGTACACCCCCGCTGCCAATCTGATTTTCATAATATGCAATGTAGTGACTCATTTTGTAAAAGTTGAAGTGTAACTGTCAGAGTTTCTTACTCGAATGCTACAGTGCGTCCATTCGCGTTTCTCATATCGATTATAATATTTTGAAAACTATTTTTCATCAGTAGTATGTATTTTATTGGTACACAATGCTTAACAACTGTGGCACCGAATTTATAATTAGTTTTGTCTAGAGAAACTATACGTAAAAGTGAGGCTTGAGTATCGCCAACTACATATGGCTCGCATACATCTGAGTAAATGAAAAGATGCTCTGGTATGGCACGTGTTAAGCAGCCTGGGTGGTTTCCCATAATAATGGGATTTTTTTTATTTACTACAAGTTTCAAGCTAACGTACTGTTCGGTATCTCTATCACTGGTGCTGTTATGGGCGTTGGGAAATTCCGTAGCTCGCAACTGAGGAAGATCATCTGGTGAGGGGTCGATGCCTAGTATACGACCGATTTTTTCATTCAACTCCAAGTGATGCGTCATACCGCATCCTGTTGCACATTTTGCGTACGAAAGCTTGGTCATATAATACCCTTGCGCATGTGGTGCTAGTACAAAACTCAGATGTTTTTTTATCTGTGTGCTCGATTCATTCAAGCATTCGACAAAATGTTCGATATCCTTATAAATTCCATAGGGTATTTCGTTAAATTTTTTCAGCAAAGTCGTATTTTTTAAAATATCCTCGCTCATGTAAAATTTATGATTAGTTTCACCGCTGTCTTTGGTAATATATGGTATAGTACATGGCATATGTATTTCGGCAAGTCTTACATACCATTCACCGTTGAGCCGTATTTCATGTGCTAAATGTGTCGTAAAACATATAGTTGTATTATCTTGAAAGTAGCGCATACTGTTACTGAGTAGTACCAGATAAAATTCGTAATTAGTAGTCGTCATTGTGCGTAGGGCAGACGAGCTCACTTTCTAATATCCAAGAATTAAATTTATCCGGATAGCCAATCCACTTGACGAGTGCTTTTCTATTTTTACCCTTGCCACACCGTCTAATAACCCGTTCAATTATATAGCTATTTTCACTCACACGTTTCTTTCCTACTAGTGTTAATTCTTTGGTGTAAAAAAATCCTTCAATCTTTTCTCTTTGCAAGTCTGCTAATAAGTATGTATAAAGATTTTCGCGCTTAGTCACGTTTACAATTAGAAAAATTTCTTCACTCCAACCGGAAATAAAACCTTTTTCAAAGACATGCTTGGTCTGACTGACTCTCACATTGTCACCAACTTTGAATTTTGCCGTCTTTACAGGTCGACGTCTTAAACATTTTTTATCGTTGCGTTTTCAAGAATTTTCTAGATTAGCGCGTACCTGTATGGCATTATGAATAGTCACACTAGCGGGTGTGAATTTTATACTGCTATGGGGTGTATTATTGTAGCTACGTACGAGGTCTTGTAATACATCTATATATCTATATGTGTTTCCGTAGGTGAAGTAACGTCAGATACGTTCTTTTAAGGTTCTATTAAAACGTTCAACGATTGCTGCTTTTACGTCCGGATTAGGGGCTACACCAAACAAAATGCCGTTTTTCTTGAGATACTTTTGAAATGCTGTGAACTTTGAAAGCCTTAACGACCGAGGCCCCCGTCTTATCTTTCATCGGCTGCACCCAGCAGAATTTAGAGTCGTTATGCAATTTCAATGCTTGTACATTTACGACATCTGTCTCCCAAACAACGTCAATCATGTATACATTATAGTGCAGTCTCTGAAACTTTCTATGTACTGGCTTATGAAGTGTAAATGCGTCTTGATTACTCAGCCATTCGTGAATTCTTTTAGGAGAATCTTTTTTGTTGATGCGTAAGAGTTTTCTAGCACCGGAAAAACTGGCCTCGTGAGAAGGATTAAAGTATTGGTTTTCATACTTTTTACCACTTATATTTTATATATAAAACACAGCTAAATTTGACAAGTTTAAAGACAGCCAAGAGCCAGCTCCTATTTGGTTGCTAGATGGTGTACTAGACGATTGGTTACTTAATAATTGAAATTTTCTCGTTTTACTTTTCACGACATATAGAGCTTCTTTTGTAACTTTTCGTTTCTTTTTCGAGTATGAAGAACTTTTTTAGCCGAACTTACCGCTCCACTGTCATTTGTAAAACTGTCTGACTCAGTGCCGTCAGCGTCGTTATCACCTGCACGACTGTGTGTGTCGGGTGTTGCAAATGTTGGTGTACTTACCCAAAAATCATCATTACCTATGTACTCACGGGGCACGTTTAACGATCTTAAAAAAGTAGCAAAATCACCACGACCAATAGCTTGAAATTTTGTTCTCTTTCTTAACGTGTCTTTTAAGAGGTCTATAATACTTGAATGTTCAATTAGTTTGCCGTTTATAGCGACAACACCATTTTTATCCCAAGAGAAACGATCGGAAGTTGTGTTCAGTTTTAAATAATTCAATAATCACTGCGCTTTATCGGCATACATTTTAGGAACCGTTGCCACAATATTTGTCGTGGATAACGAGCTATTCTGCCTGTCAGCAGCAGCAGCAGCAGCAGAATCTTGAGAAAAATTTGTATTTGCAAAATCTGAATGTTTAATACGTGATTTTTGTATGAAAAATAGATATCTCTGTAGAGTTTGAAAACATTTTTTCCACTTTTCATCGTTATCTTGAAAGTCGTTGGAGTTTAAAATATTACTCATTTCATCGTCAAGGCTCGAAAACTCATCACCGGGTGTTTGGATGCTATCTGAAATCTGCGAAGTATCTCTAAGTTTAGAAGCGGGAGCTGTTCCTGCTGTTGGCATGCCTCGTACACCCTGACCATCTTGTGCAACACCTAATTTTCTCAAAATTTGTTTATGCTTTGAAAGTTTATTTTTCCCTTTAGTTTTTAAGCCTACACTTACTTTTAGAATATTTAGAGTGCACTCACAGATGCAGCATACAAGATTTCTATCAGCTGTTCGTAGCAGAACGCTACGTTGTTGCACATCTGCGTGGCAGAGTGCGTGTAACAATGCGATGCACTTTTTGGTAAAATGTTTAGGTAGAGTAATTTTTATATTTTCAACGCAACCACAGCTTGCCATTGAACGGTCGGGTGAGGACTGAGCCCTACTCGGCACTGACGACGCTGCTAACGCGTCGGCAGCATATCGGCTATTGAACTGAAAATTTTTTAACCGGCTTAACGCCACTTTTTTTTTGGAACGTACGCGTAATGTCTCTCGTCGTCGGTGAAAATAGAAGCCCGAAAATGAAACTCGTCTGGTGTGTTTTGTTTTAAATCAATAAATAAATAAGAAAAACTATGTTTAGTTGCGTCATAATATATTTCTTGGAGAAATTTCGGATTTTCAGGATAAATTTGTCGCGCTAGATAGAAAATTTGTGCACGATCGCGAGGATTTTTAAAAAGTACCAAATAATTAGCATTCAACGATATATCTCGCTGGCCTTTATGAAATAAATTTTGATTTAAATAAATGATCGACAGCGATTTGTGAAGTGAATCACGCACAAAAAGATCCTCGACTACTTTATTGCTCGATTCACGCATAAGATCATCTATGATGATTAATTTATGTGCATTATCGTGTCAATAATCTTTAGGATCGGGTAGCCATCGTGATACTTGATCTTCCCGTATGCGGGTTTGAAGCCATGCTCATACGTGTCTTGCCACTCTGCATAGTACATGATTATCCGATCAAAACGTGTGTTACACAAACGATCGAGATGTTTTAAGAATCGACTAACAAAAAAAGTTTTTCCACAGGATGTAGGCCCACTAGCAATCATTGTAAATGGATGAATAAGTCGTGTATCCATGATGATGATGATGATGATGATCTAGCACAACTTATCAATGCTGGCACGTTGTACATATGCTCAAAGTTATTTTACTACTGATAAACAATTGTTGAACCGTTTGCATATATAAAAATTACAGTTGCACGTTATATTTGTCCGTAGTTTGAAGAAAAAAATAAAACATTTTTACAACTCATATCAGCTAATCACTGCGGCGGGTGGGCCCCGGCGGCGCGGCGCGCAAATTACACACACACACGCGACAAATCAGCTGCTTTTCGCGTGTGTTGTCACTGCCTGCTGATCAGCGGTGCATAAGGCTGTAAAGCATGAATTTAGCTAACGCCACATGGCTCAGCGTGCGGGAGCAGGCGCACTAAGACAGCTTATGCGCCGCCCTCCGCAATACCGCTTATAAGCAAGGTTATTTATTTTTTTTTTAATAAGGTATGACTGAGGAGCTACCAGGATATTTGAAAAAATTTATGCAATACACCAAATTATAATACAATGTAAACATTATTATGGCGAATTTTTTTTACATTTTCTTTAATTTTAACTTCTTTCTTTAACAACCGGCTAGTAGGGTTCATAATGAATTGGAACATTGTAATACTCAAACTCATGGTTGCGACCCGATTTAACAAAATCACCGGGTGCAATACTTTTCTACATTCTCCATTGCCAAGTACTAGTACCGGGTGTAATACTTTTCTACATTCTCCATCGCCAAGTACTAGTACTTGGTAATGGAGAATGTAGAAAAGTATTGTACCCGGTGATTTTGTTAAACACGGCTGCAACCACCGGTTTGAATATTACAATGTTCGAATGCATTCTGAAGCTTACTAGCCAGTTGAGGCTATATACAACGGTACAAATACACACGCATATACACACACATACATAAGTAAAATATATTTTACAAATATTAGATAAGCTTTCGTTTCATAATGTACATAATATTTCTATTTTTATTATTAATTGATTCGCGTCGACGATTTGTTTCTTTCGGTCATATATATATATATACATGCAAATCATAATTGTCTTCAAAGGAGGACCAAATAAAAATAAAATTATTTGAAACCAATGTTTCTATTCATTCTTGTGTTGAAACAACCCAAAGAGAAATTGGACCTTCCTTAGCCCAAAGGGAATAAACAAAGGGATAGAGATTCTTAATAAACAACAGAGGAATACAAGGTAAGAGAGTCAATTATATACAAGTCCGTGTTTCAATCTAAGAGAGAGGGAAGTCAAGTTGACAGCCAGGAGAGATTTAATGAGTGGAATCTCTCCCGTATCTGTATAGCTGCGTGCGTGAGGTCAACTCACGTAGAATTTGAATGAATATTGCTAGGTGACTCACAATCACCTAACACGCTCGTTGAATTTGCTTGGCAGATTATATTTTATATTGTTGTATATAAATTCGTTTGTTGCGTCATCAGTTACATAGTTCAAAAATCCTTTTTCGTTGCCCACGATATTTTTTCTTTCTATATCCGTAGCAACACGTTGCTGAATAATATCTCGAATGTAATCTTCTATTAGCGCGATGCATGTGTTAATATTACCAGTATGATCGCGAAGTCGTTCGAAATGTGCGTTGATACAGCCTGTGATAGATGTTAGACCTTCGAATGTGATTTGCTGCATAACTATGGATGGTAAGTGAATTTTTATTTTCTTACACGCTTGTTCATTTTTTTCGCCAGTATTAGCTGTTGTGTTGTCAATGGATGCACTGAGTGACTGTTTGTAATAGGTGTTGACATTGGCAAATGAATGAGAGCGTTGCTCCAACAAACAAGATTTTGCTCCATTTGATGTAGTGAACAGTAAATCATGATTTAGCAGATTTAACGTTCGCTGGCCGTTATATTTCTGATAATACTTATAATCATCAGTGAAGTAGGTGTTGATAAGATCAAAATGATCTTGTAGCTGATCCCACGTATCTGTATTTATAACCAACTCTTGATGAATCGCTCTCGAGCCACCGGCATTTATAAACTTCAACACTAACTCGTATTTTAATATTTGACCATTACTATTCTGGCTCTCACGTGTTCGGTCGAATCCTACTATGACTCTCTTAGTATTTGAAGAATTAAGCGCGTAACACATTGCTAGAATACTGTTTGGGCAGCTTCAAATCTGCATTGACTTTTCGACAGCGTTCGATGATTCGCATTCTATTTGTACTTCAGACATTGTGATGATGATGATGATGATGAACGTTAGAGTTGATTATAACGATATATCGTCGTACTTGTGCATAGGTTCATATACACACACTCGAAAACGTTCTCTGGTCTTGGCAATCGTACACGTGGATTTTAAACAGTTAGCTCCGCCCTATTAAACACATACACATACATAAAAATCTCTTTCTTTTCAAAATTTTCATATACACATTTTTACAAAATACACACTTGCATACACCCTTTGAATGCGCGCGCATTGTCTGGTAACGTCACCACCCACATCCTCAATATATTGTTTTTTACGTAAACAATGTATTTTCGTATTTATTTTAAGAAATATCCTTTGCATATTTTTCTACGACAACCCTTATACAATTCACCGATACATAGAAGGCATCGCTAAGCACCAAACAGTTTGTATAGCCACCGGTATAAGTGAGCGCGTAGGTAAATAAGCTTATCTAATCTCTTTTATGGTTTGCAATAAAACTCGAACGCAGTAGGGTTTTCGGAAAATCCTTAGAGACATCTTGCAACTTACCCCACCACCACCGGCACCACCACCGCCACCACCACCGCCACCACCACCACCACTAATAGATCATCGGAAAGATACTGAAACGGACCAGGTTGATCCGCAGAAGGATCGCGAGATCGCGTTCGTGTCGAGACTCGAAGCGTGCAGAGGGAAGGGCAGGATGCACTTGATAGGCTTATTAGATCGGCGATTACCCGCACTGAGGGAAGGTGAGCGCCAATCGTCAATGCGGAGGTAGGGAGTATCTTAGCGTGGTGCGGAGATTTAGTAGCTCTGGACCACGTAGGTTGCCCCGGGAAGTGACTCAGGTAATGAAATAAATTATGTATATATCGGATTATGACTTTATTCGAGAAACAGTGCGAGATACAGCGGGTCGGGGTGTTCTCGGCATACATAAGACTCATGTATGCGAGAGCCCCTGCAAGATGATAGTCTGTTCAGTCCAGAGAGCTGAGCAGACTAGCATTCGCGATAATCTGAGTGCTGGCTGTTGTGCGCAGTGGCCTTATATAGTTCTCGCAGTCCCATATGCTGTGCCTGTCGGCGGTTTGTTTATGTTGCTTCTTGTATACTTCCTTGTTGTTGCCGCTCCAGTGTCGGTTGTTTGGGTGCGCGCGAGGTCTCTCCCGCCATGCTGCCGTTTCAATACTTAGATGAACGTCTATTTTTTTTAACATGTAGCAGAAAGGATATAAATGTCCAGAGCGCTCTCGCAAGTGCATTACTGTCCGTTCGAATTTTCAACTGGCCGTTTCAACCGTTGACGCGATTTTTATAATTTTGAAGTTTCTCTTTCTCTGTGTTTTAAAAAAATGGCTCCGAAAATTGCAATACAGGACACAGGCTACTTTGGGTAGCCTTGGGTGCCTTGGGTGAAAATGCGGACAGTAACAACGACAACAAAGTCGATGACGACAGCGGTGGCGACACCGACAGCGACGCTGATGACAATGAAGCACGTAAATTTATTTTAATATCGCGCGATATGTCGGAATGTGCTTCCTTAGGGGTGCGTGCAGAAAGTAATCCCTTTGAATGGTTCGAGGAAGCCTTTAATGAATTGTATACGTATATCGTATGGATCGCAGACAGTGCCTACGATTATATAACAGGCTACGTTTCGAGCGATTGTTTTTTCAGGGGGCTCGGCTGGCTAAGCGTTCGCCAAATAGCAGATTTCGAGCCTACGGATATTTTAAATATCATTTTTGAAATAGGGCAAAGCTGCGAGGCGTTCGATATAACAAATAATTTTATTTTAGACCTTAATATAATAAAAAATATGACCGGCGGGAAAAATACAGGGTGTCCTGTCACATGTGTCGACGCTAAGAACAAAAAGTCTATTGTCACTATAGCCAATGACGACAACCTTTGTTTACCTCGCGCCTTAGCGATCGGTTTGGCGTACATACTACTCCAAACCGACTGCAAAAATCCCAATTTTATTAAAAATTGGAAACGTGCGTGCGATAGCCGTTGGGGAGCGCAAAAAATATATGCGCTTGATTTGCTGCAAAGCGCCAACATATCTCTAAGTGACATCCCTCCGGAGGGGTGTTCTTTAAAACATATTGACGCTTTGCAGAATTATTTAATAAAAGAGAAAATAGCTATAATAATTAGAGATAATAGAAAATTTGCGAATAGACAGGCCGAGATTATTTTGGACGGTCGTGACAGAGCCGGTTTTCGCGATGAGAAGAACGCGCGTGAAATAAATTTATTATTTTTCGAGGGTTTACAGGGATAACCAGGGCATTACGCGTACGTAAAATCAGTCGGAGCAGCCGCCAGGGGTTCGAATTTTTGCGATAATTGCAATAAAGCCTCCAAGTCGAAGGATTTGCACAAATGCTCAAAATCATGCGATTATTGTTTTGCACGTCCTCCGTATGACCAGACAATCATCATTCACTGTGATGATTGTAACAGGAATTTTGCCAGTGAAACCTGTTGTAATATACATAAAGAACAGGGCAGCTACACAAAATTTAGTAGCGTGTGTTCCGTCGTACGTTGTTGTGTCAATTGTGATAAACAATTGAACATAAAGTGTGACGGAAAAAAACACACATGCGGCATGTTTTATTGTAGACGGTGTCAATGCGAACGCTTGACAATGAAGCATGCTACATAAAGCCAATTACAAAAAATGATTGCACGGACAAAATCGTAGAAAATAAACCTGAAACACGGTTTACTTTTTACGATTTTGAAACGCGTCAGGACGAAGTTAGTACTGATGACAACTCGTGTTACAAACATGTTGTCAATCTATGCGTCGCCAGTCAACTTCGCGATATTTGTATACAAAAGTTATTTTGAATGGTCGTAACATTATAGTTATGACAATTCATAATACTAAATTTATCGATAGTATAAATTATTTTAATATGAAGCTAAGCGCACTGCCGAAAGCTTTTGGGTTACCTGCTGAAAGTGCAAAAGGGTTCTTTCCACACTTTTTTAATAGACAGGAAAATTTTTCGTATATAGGTACATTACCATTTCCGGATAATTACGGTCCCGACTCTATAAATACCGCAGAACGCGAACAATTTTACACATAGTACAATGAGCAAATAGAAATGGGTTTAATTTTCAATTTTCGCGAAGAACTTACACGTTATTGTAAAATGGATGTCGAAATCCTCAGGCGCGTGTCTACAATTTTTCGCAATATTTTTTTAAGCAAGGGTGGTATATGCCCTTTTACAGAGGCTTCGACAATAGCCTCGGCCTGCTCTTGAATTTATAGGGGTAAATTTCTAAATGAAAAAACCATTGGCTTGATACCTGCGACGGGTTATCGACTTGCCGATAAACAGTCAAAGAAAGCACTCGAATGGCTTCTTTGGCTAGAGCTTGAATATGGTTGCAAAATTATACATGCAACAATATCGCGTGAATACATACTCCCAGTGGTACTAAGGTTGATGGTTTCCTCGAAAACCCTTGTACTGTCTTTGAATTTCAAGGTTGTTACACACATGGTTGTCCAAGGTGTTTTATAAATGGCTATAACACTTGCACATCGTTTGAACGACCGATGCGCGAGTGTTATAACCAAACAATTCTAAAAAATAATAAGATAAGAGCGTTAGGTTATAAGCTTGTCGAAAGTTCTGAGAGCAACTTTAACGAAATGAAAAAAACGCAGCCACAAATTTCGGCATTTTTACACAGACACCCCAGGCTTACGGGTTATAAATTAGAACCACGTGATGCTTTTTTCAAAAAATAAAATATACGGATATATGTTCATTATATCCGTATATCTGTAAAATAGGAAAGTTCCCTACAGGACATCCTGAAATACATGTAGGTACAGAATGCCACGAATTAACAGGTGTTAATTAAGAACATTTTGACAGGGTGAACGGATTAGTAAAATGTGTTATTTTACCCTCACGGGATCTACATATACCCGTTCTGCCAAAATGCGTGGCAAGCTGCTCTTTCCTCTATGCAGAGCCTGTTGTGAAGAGGAAAATTTCAGCGCCTGTTTCACAAAAATGTTGAGTTGCGCGCGCTCTCAGGAACCTGGGTGTCTGACGAGCTCGTCAAAGCACTCGAAAAAGGCTACAAATTTTTAAAAATTGATGTGATTTGGCAATATCACACAATTAAAATCAAACACCGATAAAGGCTTGTTCGGCAACTATATCGATTCGTTTCTTGTAATGAAACAACAAGCATAGGGCTGGCCTGTCGAGAGCGTTGACGAGCTCCAAAAGCGCAAGTACATTGACATGTACTACGAGAAATGTGTTTTGCTCGATTACGATAAAATAGAGAAAAACCCTGGATTGCTTGCGGTCGCTAAACTATGTCTCAACTCATTTTGGAGCAAATTTGACCATCGCGACAATCTGCCCTCGACAGAATTCGTCAAAATGCGTAAGCGTCTTCTCGAACTTATTATGGTTCAGGATAAGCAAATAAAAGGCCTCTTATTAATATCCGAAAACGTGTTATACGTTAATTGGATAATAAAAGAGGATTTTATACGCCCATCCAACCATACTAATGTCGTGATAGCTGCATACACGACCGCACAAATGCGTCTTGTATTATACGAATACTTCGAGCTCTTAAATAAGCGCTTATTATATTGCGATACCGACTCTGTAATTTTTGTTAGCAATAATGATAATACAGAGTACGAACCATAGTTAAGTAGTTTTTTGGGCCAAATGACTGACAAGTTAGTCACATATGGCAATGACGCTTATATTAGTCAGTTTATATCCACGAACAGTAGAAGGTATTGATAAATATTTACAGGAAGCTATAAATTATTATATACTTTTATTCTAATATTTCACCATCTTTGCAATGCAAAAGAACTATGCAATAAATATAAAACGTATTTTTGATCCTAAATTAAATGATTGATAATGAAAATTAACAATATTCTAATTTCACACGGAATAACTTTACGTGATTATGATTTACCTTTAATTGATGAAACTATTCAAATTTTTAATTACTCTAATGATTTTGAAACTACTTCATTAGCATCTTCATATGATCAGAATATTATTCACTCACTTAATAAAAGACAACGTGATATTTTTAATGAGGTTATTAAAGCAATACATTCTAATGATAAAAAAATCAAAGAAATAAAAATAGCAGCAACCAATTTCTTAATTTTTTAAATAATTTGTTTAATAATATTAAAGTATTGATTATAAGAAATTTTCAAGGAGCGAACTATATTTATTTAATAAGTTTATTGTAATGTTTTATAATCTTATTATTAATAGATTTTTTCTAGAAATATTGTGAAACATTTATGAAATATTGTCGTTAATATTACAGTCTATTAGTAACTCATTAGCTTCGTTGTCAGTTTCATCACTCTCATCACTATCACCTGTATTTATTATTAAGGCAACAATGGAATCTGCTAAAATTTTTTGTGTATTAACAATAGTTTCTTTAATAACCTGTGGAAATATTTTTCTTTTCTTGTTTGGCAAACAATTCATAATATTTCTATAAACGATTTTTTTATTTATCTTAATTACATCTTCATTACACACACTGGAATCCCTTGATTTTTCGATTTCACAATTACAGTAATAATCTTGCTGATTAAATCATCCAGAAACTTCATTTTGTTCACTTAATCGGTTGTCTAATTAAAAATTAGTGATTGATTTATCATTTTTACTGCTATAACTCTCACTTTGTTCACTTATTTTTTCCAAAAGCTGATAATGTCCATCTAAATCATTTTCATTTTTCATGCCCTTAAATAGAAGATATATGCGCTTACGTTAAACTGTTAAATCAGAATTATATAATTCACTTGCTACTCAGCAATCTCTTTCAGATCCATATGAATCTGATGAACCCATTAAAAGTCGATATTCATTTGGAGTTTTTTATGTAAAACATAATCAATCCAAATGCTATATTAATCCCAGTGTTAGATAACATGATTGACAATTTGCCGTCTTGCAATCCGATGGTTTACTCTGCTTATATAGAAACGATTGATTGTCGACAGTTAGTACATTTCTTTAATTATTCATGTTAACTATTCTTAACTCTCAACTTTTACAATTAATTTGTTTATAAACGATGAACTTTAGGAACTGTAGATGTGCACTATGTTACTGTCGTAGGAGCTGTTTTTGAACTGAGACGCTTCTTCGTTTGGTGCGATTCTCTGCTGAGGGTGCAATAAACTGCAGGTCAAAGTGGGACCTTAGCTTTCAAATATTAGCTAAATTGTACTTGTGTACATGACTTTCTAAAATATACTTCCAATAAAGTTTAAACCTTTATAAACAGAGGACAGAGACAAAGACAGACAGAGAGAGAGAGAGAGAGAGAGAGAGAGAGAGAGAGAGAGAAAAAGAGAGAGAAAGAAAGAGAGAAACGCGAAAAGTATACACAGTCAAATTCTCTATCTTAACAATTTTAGGACTCACCAGCATTCAGGTAGTCCCAAAAATAAATGCGAAACAGTCAGTTATTAATTCTTAATCTCAGTATGACGCACTCAATATTTATTAATTGTAATATTATTTAACAAATTGTTTTCTAAAATAAGCAACAATGTTATGATATAGTAAGTAAACAATCATAATAAAACATTTCGAAAAAATAGGACATTATCTATATTAAACCCGTAAATTTTTTACACATAGAGACAAAAGTCTTTTATGTGGCGCTGTAATGTTATCACGCTTCAAATTTCAACTACGTCGGCGTACCACATGGTCCTACTGTTTTAGAAAAAACTTATATTTATGGCCAGCTGCTTAAACACATATAACTGTCATTAATAGCTTAAATTATGAGTCGCTGTTACTTAAAATATTATAATTTTTATTCAATAATTCTTAGGTTTTTAAATTATTCAATCGTTCTAGCTTGCTATGGCTTTCCATTGCTGAGATGTTTTTTTCTCGTTCAATTAGCATTATGAATTAATTTTTATACATTTAACAAAAACGTTTGCACACATTAACAACTATATCAACTTGACGTATACAACCAATATACCTGAAAAAAAATCGATTATTTCCTGCCAACTATGTCCGGCAGACAAAATCACCTTCCGAATGGAGAAACATGGTTTATGATCCAAAACACCGAGTATACAACAAATGGTCCAAAAAAAAAAATTTAGAGCCAGTAGTCGATGTCCAGGTGTCAAAATCACCTCACGGATGACGCGATATGGTCTATGATACAAAACACGAAGTATGCAACAAATGTCCAAACAAAATTTTACAGCCAGTAGTCGATGCCCAAGTGTCAAAATCACCTCCCGGATGACGAGATATGGTCTATGATACAAAACACCAAGTATGCAACAAATGTGCCATAAATAAATTTTACTACCAGTAGTCGATGTCCAGGTGCCCGTAATAGAAGCAAACGGACACCTCTCTGCCTGTATTCTGGGGATTCCCCAATAATCGCATGCAATAGCCGGCACAACGGCCTGAGCTTTTCCCCGGGGAATTCCGGCCTGCAGTCCTCGTGACCGATGCCGGTCTATACAGCGCAATGCGTGCGAACCAAAATCACCTCCCGGATGACGAGATATGGTCTATGATACAAAACACCAAGTATGCAACAAATGTGCCATAAATAAATTGTATTCTTAGTAGTCGATGTCCAAGTGTCAAAATCACCTCCCGGATGACGTGACATGGTCTAGGATCAAAACACCAAGTATACAACAAATGTACTAAAAAAAATTTTACTTCCGTTAGACGATGTCCAGGAGTCGAATTCACCTCCCAGATGGGGAGACATGGTGTACGATACAAAACGCCATATATGCAACTAATGTGTTAAAAAAAAATTTTTCTCCCAGTAGTCGATGTCCAGGAGTCAAAATCACCTCCCGGATGGCGAAACATGGTTTATGATCCAAAACAACAAGTATACAAAAAAATATAGGAGACATGGTTCATGATAGAAAACCACAAGTATGCAACAAATGTGCCAAAAATAAATTGCATTCTTAGTAGTCGATGTCCAGGTGTCAAAATCATCATACGGATGGCGAATCATGGTTTATGATTCAAAACACCAAGTATTAAACAAATGTGCCAAAAAAAAGTTGCATTCTTAGTAGTCGATGTCCAGGTGTCAAAATCATCATACGGATGGCGAATCATGGTTTATGATTCATAACACCAAGTATTAAACAAATGTGCCAAAAAAAAGTTGCATTCTTAGTAGTCGATGTCCAGGTGTCAAAATCATCATACGGATGGCGAATCATGGTTTATGATTCAAAACACCAAGTATTAAACAAATGTACCAAAAAAAGTTTTATTCCCGTTAGTCGATGGCCAGGTGTTAAAATTACCTCCCGGGTGGCGAAACATGGTCTATGATACTAAACAACGATTATACAACAAATGTGCTAAAAAAAATTTTACTCCCAGTAGACGATGTTCAGGTGTCAAAATCACCTCCCGGATGGTGAGGTGAGACATGGTCTAGGATCAACACACTAAATATACAACAAATGTGCCAAACAAAAAATTTACTCTCAGTAGTCGATGTCCAGGTGTTATAATCACCTCCTGGATGGCGAGACATGATACAAAACATCAAATGTGCAATAAATGTGCCAAAAAAAAATTTTCTCCCATTAGTCGATGTTCAGGTGTCCAAATCACCTTCCGGATGGCCAATTATGGTCTATGGTACAAAACAATAAGTGCCGATAAAAAATTTACGTTCCAGTAAATTATGTCCAGGTGTCATGATGACCCTGAAGTTAACTCATAATAATTATGATAAATTATATATGGTGAGTAGGTAAGCTAGGGGGGTTCTGGACCACTTCAGGGATCTACCTTACCGACAGTCGGTAACCGCTAGCTCAAGTGGTTCATGTCTCGGCTAACTCAAGTGGTTCATGTCTCGGCTAACCCAGCCGGTAAGGTAGCTGACCCAAGTTACCGACCGTGCTGTTACCGACCGACATCGGGGAATCCCCGAGCTAAGCCAGGTTACCGACCGAGCTGATGACATCGGGGAATCCCCGAGGGGGTATAACTCAAGTTGTAGATGTAGTAAGGCAAAAATCGAATCCTAACCTCAATTTCGAAATTTTTTTTTTCACTATTAGGTAGAGATTACAAAGTTGGAACCCCACCAAGTGGGGTATACCCCACTTGGTGGGGTGAAAATTTTGTCCATTTTTCTCTAAAACCCTTCCCTGACGAGATATTGACAAAAAATGCATTTCTAACCTCAAAATTCAATATTTTCGAGTACAACTTGTGTCTCTATATGGAGAGCGTTGAGACGCAGCGAAATGACTTGACAGCTTCCTTCTACCCACTGTAGTTCGCGAGTGATAAGCAAAAATCGAATCCTAACCTCAAATTCGAATAATTTTTTTTCATTATTAGGTAGAGATTACAAAGTTACAAGTCTAGCATTAATCGACAAAGGGGTGTAAATACGCATCGATATCCTTTATCATAGCTATTACATATAGCAAGATACAAAATTGATGACGTCATACACAGGTACGGGACTGCTCGTCGATCTCTCGTAGTATCTGACATTGCCAATACAGGTTCGAGGCTGCTCGTCGTACTCGCAACATCCGATATCGCTATGCAAGTTCGAACTGCGTTTCCTACAGAATGACCCGTATGTATATCCGAAGCTGCCGTGCAGGTTCGAGGCTGCTCGTCGTACTCGTAGCATCCGATATCGCTATGCATGTTCGAACTGCGTTTCCTACAGAATGACCTGTATGTATATCCGAAGCTGCCGTGCAGGTTCGAGGCTGCTCGTCGTACTCGTAGCATCCGATATCGCTATGCAAGTTTGAACTGCATCACCCATCGACCCTATAAAGGAGATCGCGGAGCAGGGAACCGTCATTATTTACACGACTTGCCTTAGAGTAAGAAATGTTTTGTTTCTGTGGCCTACCAGACCATCTCAACGATCCTCGTCTGCAGAGGGCTAGGATCGCGATGGAGCTACCTCTGCCACCATTTGCCGTAAGTATCAATACGTAGATCATTTTGTCATTAATTAAATAATTTTTCACATTTTTTTTTCATAGTTAAAACACGACGAGACCATGGCCGCGATGAGCTCGGAGGAAGAGTCTCCTCTCTCCTGGTCTCCCCTAGCCCACAGCACTGGCCTCTCCGAAATGGAGGAGAGCTTGGTGGCGGCGGCTTCCCTGCTGGAGAGGGCCCTGCTGGAGGTAGACTCCGTTCCTCGTCTACCGTCGACGAAGAAGGAGGTACCGGGGAAGTGGGCTGTGCTGGCACACGACCTCCAGCTCTCGAGCAGCAGCAGTGGCGAGCTTGTCATGCAGGAGTTGGCGAAGGTGTGCCCTCCTCGTCAGCAGAGCGCACCATCAAGTGACGACGAGGAGAAAGAAAATTCTCCTGTACGCTCTGCTGATGAGAAGCGCGCACCTCATCGTCGACGTCGCTCACCAGCCCAAGAGGAGGATGATCCCTGCGTGCGCAAGGCCACCCGACCATCGAAGGTCGTAGATGTCAAGCGTCGACGATTAGATTTTAAGGATTTTTAATTGTATTAAAAAAAAAAATAATAAAAATAAAAAAAAAATAAAAAAAAGGAAGTCAATGGAGAGATAGAGATAATTGGTTGTACCTCACAGGTGAGAGCGGAGGTAGGGGCTCTCACCACTTCCTTAAAAAAAATTAATGATGACCTTGAATCCGAGAGTATGCTTTCACCACGCAGGTAACTTAAAATTTTTTTTTTATTAAATTAAAGATGACCTTGAATCCAAGAGCATGTTTTTAACCGCGAACTAGTAATTTTTTTAGAGAGAGATGATGAGAGCCCCCACCTCCGCCCTCACCTGTGAGGTACTTCCAGCTCTACGTCACTAATGAGTCTCTTACCACGAGTGGTGAGAGGCGCATGCGCGACTCGTTTACCTCTCCGTTTATCTCTCTTTTTTTTTACTTTATTCAAACGTATTATCTACATCATTGTAATAGTTTCTGAGCGGTGACGAGGAGGCGAGACACTCGGTGCTCCATCCGCAATCGACCTCGTCAACCCCACGATGGCCCAACAGCCATTCTTTCATTATCTTGGCGTTGTGCACGGCACAGATCGGGGCCCACTTCGATGGATGATGCGAGCAGGTTGTGTTGATCGTCGTGGCTTTCTGGAGCTTCTGCAGTGAAGGACATCCCAGTTCCTCCAGATCGTAGACGTTGTAAGTCATCGTCACTCCCATCAACCACTTCTTTTTCTCAAGACCCTTGACGTAGATCTTGCTCGCATTTCGCAGCACGTTCTGGATGGTGTTAGTGACCTCGTCGTAGCAGATGTCGCCCGAGCTCCAGGGTATCCCGTGGTAGTTGTACTCTAACCATCGATTCTCGCTCTTGTACTTGGAAGGTAGGTAGTCCCAGCTGGTCGGTGGTTGAAAGAGGTAGACGGACGGCAGAGAGTCTTCCTGGAGAGGAACCACAACCACCTCCTTGAAGACGAAGTCGTTCACCGGTCTCTTGAAGCCTTGTACGTCCACTACGAACTCCATATCGATGGCAATTGAATCACTTGGCTGCAGTCACCGCTTTTATACCCTTCTCTGAGGCTTACCCCACCACGTTTTACTATGACAAGTATGTGCAGGTACTACCGATCTGTAGAAATTGCTGAGCCCTTGCGAGCCGATGCAGGTCTCGGAGAACCTGCTCTAACCTGTAGGTCTCTGCGAGCATCGATCAGAACTTTCTTCAAGTCGATGCTGGTTTTCCAATATCTGTTCCAACAAGTAGCTCTCTTAGGTGTATATAAGGAGCCAGGGATCCGAGGTTTCCTCAGTATCAAAAGTTCTTCGATGAGTGAACAAATCTTTCGAATACCTAGAGGAAGACCCTCGACGAAGAAGACACTCTTCAAGATCACCATGGCTTCTGCGGAGGACTGCAGGGAGGCCGTCGCCATGATGCAGTAGGCACTGAGTCTCATGATTGAGGGTGCCATCGACGATGCATCGGTAGAACGCTGGACCAACGTCATCGTCCCCGATCACATCACTACCTTCGAGCGCCTCTTGGAGACGCCAAGGCTCAGTGTGCCAGAGAGACAAAAGTACCAGTCTACAGTGGCACTCCTGCATACCATTCAACACAGAATGAGCTGCTGTGTCAAGCGTGGTGGAAACCTCCAACAGCAGCCAAGTGTAGCCTGGAATGAAGTGAAGTCGGCCTTTGTAAGTCGTATCAGATCAGGTGTGATCACGAACTTGAGACATCTGGACATCTCCACGTTCATGGATGACGCTAGAGCCCTCTTCGCCTCGAAGATCGAGTTGGCGCTCCGCGAACACAATGCTGTGAAAGTGAATACTGTGCTGGCAGCTGAGTACATGATCGTGAAGAATGACGAGGAAACCAAGGACATCAAGTACTTCAACACGAAGAGTGCGTCGATTTACCAGACCACTGACTTGAATGAGTGGTTCACTGCGAACGTCCAACAGCCCATAGAACGCGACATGGAAGAATTCCAAGAACGAGACTCCGGCTGGACCCTACATTCCATTCTAAACTTGACAGTGAACGTGAACAAGTTGAATCCATTGAGAGGAAGCTCCTACATCGAACTACCACCCCTCATCAATTCGAAGCATGCCTGTATCAACGTGAAAAACAACGACAACCAGTGTTTCAAGTGGGCTGTGCTATCCGCGCTGCATCCTCCATCATATCACCCAGATAGAGTTTCAAAGTACGAGGAATTCGCGGATGAGCTGAACTTCCAAGGCATCGACTTCCCAGTGTCTCCGAAACACATCGTCAAGTTTGAGAAGCTGAACGATGTGTCGGTGAACTTGTACATTCTCAAAAAGAGGGGTGAGAGATTCGAAGTGTCCCCGTGTCATGTGACAGCGTCGAAGAAGATCCAACACGTCAACCTTCTCCTCGTGCAAGATTACTATGTGGACGAGGAGGAAGATGAGGACGATGGCGACATCGAGCTATTGCCGAAATTCCACTACGTGTGGATAAAAGATCTGTCCAGGCTAGTGAGAGCACAAACGTCGAACAAAAAATGTAAGCAATACATCTGTGAACGTTGTCTCCACTACTTTTGGACAGAGATCAAACTGAGTGCTCACGGGGTCGATTGCGCACAAGTCAATCAGTGCAAAGTTAAACTGCCCACGAAACACGACAACATCCTAAAGTTCAAGAACTTTGGTCACAGAGAGCGAGTGCCTTTCGTCGTCTACGCCGACTTCGAGTGCCTATTGCGACCCGTAGAAGACGATGAGCGTGCGTACCAGCAGCACGAACCATTCAGTGTTGGTTACTACCTCAGATGTAGCTTCGATTATGCTCGTTCTGAGTACAAATGCTACAGACAGAAGGACGAAGGCTCTCAAGGCTCAGCTGAGTGGTTCGTCAAGAGCCTGCAAGCTTTGGCCGAGGAGCTGGATGAAATCTACAGGAATCCCAAACCAATGAATGCACTCACAGCTTTGGAAAGAGAGGAGTTCGAGAGAGCGAGAGTCTGCCACATCTGCAGAAAGCCATTCTCAGCTGAGGATAGGAAGATCAAGGATCATTGCCACCTCACGGGAAGGTATGTGCACTCAATTATATATGTATAAAATAATCATAATTGTTTATTTCTAATCTCACAATGTTCAATGTTTCAGATACCGTGGTCCAGCGCACAACAAGTGCAACATCAACTACAATGACTCGAGGACCATACCCGTGATATTCCACAACCTCAGCGGCTACGACTCTCATCTTTTCATCAAGGAGATAGCAACCTGCTTCAAGGGTCGAGTGTCGCTCATACCACAGACCAAGGAGCGATACATCTCCTTCTCCAAGTTTGTCGAGGGTACGGAGTTCAATTTCCGATTCATCGACTCTTATCGCTTCATGGCATCTAGCCTAGAGAAACTCGCCTCCTACCTCGAGAAACTGAACATAGCAGAGGGAGTATTCCAACTGGACTACACAGCTGATCAGATCGAGCTGTTGAAGAGGAAGGTGGTATTCCCTTACGACTACATTAGCTGCTTCGACAAGCTCCAGGACACTGAGCTGCCTACAAAGGAGCAGTTCTACAGCAAACTGAACGATAGTCACATCTCTAACGACGACTACGAACACGCCAAGATGGTGTGGCGAGTCTTCGATATCCAGACTCTCGGAGATTACTCGGACCTGTATCTCAAGACGGATGTGCTCCTTCTTGCCGACGTGTTCGAGAACTTCAGGGACAACTGTCTCGAAGCCTACGGCCTCGATCCCGCACACTACTACACCACCCCTGGCCTCACGTGGGATGCCATGCTCAAGTACACGAACATCGAGCTCGAGCTGTTGACCGACGTCGACATGCTCCTGTTCGTTGAGCGAGGTATAAAGGGTGGTGTGAGTCAGTGCTCCAATCGTTACGCCAAGGCCAACAACCGATACATGGGGGACGACTACAACGAGGCAGAGGAGTCCAAGTATCTCGTGTACTTCGACGTTAACAATCTCTACGGCTGGGCGATGCGAGAGTGTCTGCCATACGGCGGCTTCAAGTGGATCAACGTCGCCGTCGAGGCACCCAACTTCTTCGAAGTGTCAGACGATCATCCTGTGGGCTACATACTAGAGGTTGACCTCGAGTACCCTGAGACACTTCACGATGCTCACAAGGACCTGCCTCTGTGTCCCGAGCACACAATAGCTCCAGGTACCCGAGAAGAGAAGCCGATGACGACTCTCCACGACAAGGAGAGATACGTCATCCACTATCGCAGCCTCAAACAGGCTCTCAAGCATGGACTGCGACTGAAGAAGATCCACAGAGCCTTGAAGTTCAATCAGAGGGCATGGCTGCGCTCGTACATTGATTTGAACAGCGAGAAGAGGAAGATGGCAAAGAATGAGTTCGAGAAGCTCCTCTACAAGCTCTTCAACAACGCCGTATACGGAAAAACGATGGAGAACGAGCGCAAGCGCATAGACGTGAAGCTCGTCACGAAGTGGGGTGGGCGATACGGTGCAGAGGCACTCATAGCCAAACCCAACTTTCACAGCTGCTCCATCTTCGGGGAGAATTTCGTGGCCGTGGAGCTTGCACGCACCGAGATCACCGTGAGAAAGCCCATCTACATAGGTCTCTGCGTGCTCGACTTGTCGAAGTCGCTCGTCTACGACTTCCACTATGAGTACATGCGAGACCGAGTGGGTGATCGATGCAAGCTCCTGTACACCGACACGGATAGCCTCGTGTACGAGGTGACTGGTGTCGATGTGTACGAGGTCATGAAGCGAGTCATCGACCACTTCGATACGTCGGACTATCCCGAGGCAAATCAGTTCGACATGCCCCGTGTCAACAAAAAAGTGGTCGGCCTCATGAAGGACGAGTGTGGCGGCCGTGTCATGACGGAGTTTGTGGGTTTGCGCAGTAAGATGTACTGCGTGAAGATCGAGGGCCAAGACACCATCAAGAAGGCTAAGGGTGTGAAAGCTGCCGTCGTCAGAACGACCATCACGTTCGACGACTACGTGAAGTGTCTACGCCAGAACACCAGGTAGACACGGCAGCAGTGCAACATCCGCTCTCGACTTCACGTTGTACGCAGTGAGAAGGAGAGCAAGATAGCGCTGTGCCCACACGACAACAAGCGCTACCTCGTCCCCGGCGAGACGGACACACTTCCCTGGGGGCACTACGCCATATCGGAGGAGGAGCTCCTGCTGAATCTTGTCGGGGCGCGCGCGGACCCGCGGGAACACGCGGACCCGCCGGCGCGCGCGGACCCTCCTGCGCGCGCGGACCCGCCGGCCGGAGCACGCGCGGACCCGTCGACCGCGGAAATGGTGGGAACAACCCTACATAAGGCGGCGCGCTGTGGAGCTGGTATCATTCAGTCGGCCGTAGAGCCAAAGAGCAAGAGGTCTCGAAAGGAGCACTGAATACCAGAAGCGTATACAATATTACTCAGAGGTGAGTGTGTTAGAGTTCTCTGTCGTAGAAAAAAAAATCCCAACGAGAATAATAATAATCATTCGCTTGTTTCAGAAAATGGACGTGAACAAGCTGAACCAGATCGCACGTGGAGGCTTTTTGCCCACGAAGAAGTTCTCCGAGTGTGCGAGGAATCAGAAATTCTTGGTGACAGCGCTGAGGAAGGTCAGTACCAGGTACGGCAAAAGAGTCGTCGCGGAGCTGGACAACGAGTTCCAGATGTTCCTCCTAGGCCGAGTATCAGATGCACTCATTGCGAACGAAGACTTTTTCGAGAGCCTGCAGGAGTCCATTCAGCGATACAAGTTATTCGTTACATATACCGATCACAATAACATTGAATTTAGTGATTAATATACTGTATTATTCAGTGATTAATGTTCAATAAAGAAAAAGTTCAAATAAACTGTTTTATTTATTGTTTGTAGAATAAAAAAAAAAAAGAGATTAATGGAGAGGTATACGAGGCACGCATGCGCCTCTCACCACTCGTGGTAAGAGGTTCATTAGTGACGTTGAGTTGGAAGTACCTCACAGGTGAGAGCAAAGGTGGGGGCTCTCACTATCTCTAAAAAAAATAAAATTATTTAGGATAAGAAATAACACTTGCATATTATACGTTTAAAAAAATTCTTTATTCCAGATCATTTTTTTTTATACAGATGATTTGTCGGTCCAGCTGTTGTGAGAGCTGTCGAAACCCAACCACTTAACATAGATTTGATTACCGCGTCTCTTGATAACTTTTTCCACGAGATAGACGTCGGGATACTTCGCTTTCGAGAGTTCATGTTCGTAGAAACCACCGCTCACTGGCTGATCCTTGTAATCCTTCAAATGATATGTAACTGGCTTCGTCTTGGATACTTTGGTAATCGTAAAGATCTCTGTTGACCAGTTGGGAGTGTATCCTTTCTCGAAGGCCTGTTTAATCTTGCTCACGCGAACTTTATCGTTCAACTTGAATTTCGGTTTCTTTAGAGCTTTCGCATCGATGGAGGAGAGTCGATCGAGAATTTGAGCTTCGTATGCAGCTGTAACGTCCTTAGGTTTCATACCTATAGTTCGATGTTTCGTATCATTGTAAGCTTCAATTAGTCTAGGTAGTATGTCCAACCATTTGTAATTTCCTCGTAAGCTGAACTGTATCCACATCTTGTTCTTCAACGTGCGATTGAAGCGTTCGCAAATAGATGCTTTGAGATTGCTGTACGTGGAGTAAAGATTGATCTTGTATTGCTTCATGAGACTTTCAAAATTTGAATTATAAAATTCCTTGCCTCGGTCTGTTTGCAAATTTTTCGGCACTCTACCACGATGTAATACGGACTTCATTGCTGCAGTAACATCTTTTCCAGTTTTTTGCTTGATTGGCATAGCCCACGCATACTTCGAAAACGTATCGATGATCGTGAGCATGTACTTGTAGCCTTTATTCTCGCGAGCGTAGGGTTGCATCTCAACCAAGTCAGCCTGCCACGTTTCGTCGAGTCCACGTACATCAAATTTACGACGTGGATAGTTGCGTCGCGCTGGCTTATGAAGTTCCTCCACTACTCCCCTATGTGCCATCGTTTTCCTTAACGTTCGAGCTGCTGAACACTAGGTTGTACAATTCCCCGATAGCTAGGTCAATTTTCTTCACTTTCTCTGCACTCTGATCTTTGAAAATTTGTAGCTCCAATTGTGCATCGTCGAGATCCTTCCTCAAGCGAGCTGTAACCTCGTACACACTACGTACTTCCGAGTGAACCAAGCTTTGCAAGATTTTCAGGTTCACTGCATCGCCCAACTGCTGAGGCTCCGAAACGTTACACAGTCTCTTGTTCTCTAAGTCGTACTGACCGTCTGCTGTCAATTTGTAGCCAATACCTGGAGGACCGCGACTACCCTCTTTTTTCTTCAGATTACGTCCGAACACGTCGACGCTCATGATTGAAATGAATGAAATGTTCGCGTGCAGCTCAATATATATAGCCAGCCTCGCGAAGTTCCTCTATGATCGAATGAATCTCATTGGTGTGACTGGGATTGCCAGCTGATTGCTCAGCCATCAGTAGGCGGAGTCTATCTACGAGTTCATTCGGATCATCCCAGTAGACGTAATCCATCTTCGTGTCTCGTCTTGCAATTTTGTATGGAGGGAGTTGATGTCGCAGTAGTCCACCTGTTTTCGAAGTAGATTTTCGTTTTCTCGATTCATCCACCACCGAGAAAAGAGGGGCAATATAGTCACTGTATTTCTTACTATTGTGCACGCGAATAGATTCATTGGGGTTGAATTTCTTTTTGTGCGCACTGGATGCTTCAAGAATCTCTCGATAATTCTTCAAGTCATCGCTAGTAATCAACTGTCTATTGGGATACTTAGATATAAGCAAGTCCAATAATCCTTGAGTTTTAGCATAACTTTTGTCATTTACTTTCACATGAAGATCTTCGAAAAGTATCGAAGAATTTCCAATCATGTAAGCACCTTTCTCCTTGTACACTCCATAAATTTTGTCCATATTCTTGCTATATCTTGGGTCAAGCATGAATTTATGTTTATTTTGACGATCTTCTTTATCAGTTTCTTGATTTTTCGAATGATCAGCTTCCTCGTTATCTTCTTCAGCTGCTGTTTCAAACGATGTGTCAGCTTCCTTAAAGATCTGCGTTGCATCATGCTCACTGTCAACTTATACGTAATACGTATCATCGAGACTACCAACACTTTTATCATCATCATCATCATCGAATGACTTTGATTTCTTTTTAATCTTCGATGAATTCACTGCCGGGAGATTTCTTTTGGTTGTCTCGGTAACGAGTACTTGAAGAGGATCAATGATTGGTTTGAATGTTTCACCCACAGCTCTCTCAAAGTTCTCTTTTCCAAATTTCAGTAAATTATACTTGCGTTTGACAGCGTTTCGAGCTTTGACCAGCTCATGAAGAATGTTCTTTCTTCGCTGCAAGTCAGACATGTTGACGCTTCAAAAGTTGTCAACAGATTGTTAACGGTACGTATGTATGCCGATATTTATAGCAAACGTGTCGAAACCCTTTCTGTATCGACCATCGTTGATTGGACTGTCCTTGTCGATCATCAAGAATGCATGCTTATCGTCCGACCAACATTTCGAGCACAGGTCTTTGAATTGAGGATAGGTCATATCGGTATTGACGTGGTCGTCATACAGATGATGCATATTTACATCATCTTGTCGAAAGACGACGAGTAGATTCACATTATCTCGCACGAGGTGTTTAGGAATGTGGGCGTACGATTGACACAGATAGAAGCAATCGACGTTCTTGTGTCTTCCCATACAGAAATAGGCTCTGATATTGTTTTGCTTTTCGCAGGCCACATCGTCGAATATCATGATGGAATTGGGTAATGCTTTCTCGGGAGATACAACCTCGTCGTGCTCGCTAAAAGCGAAATACTGTATACCCTTCAACGGTTTCAAGAGCTCCTTAAGGAATCGATATTTCGACTGATCTAGCGACTTCGAATAGACGTAAATGTTTTCGAATCGGAGTCGATTGGGGTGCGTTATGAGTGCAAGCAGACTGTTAGTTTTACCACAGTTCGATGGACCGCAGAATACTGCTCGAATGCTGTCTGGAAGCAGTCGTCCATGACGCTTCATCTTTTTTCTCTGCTGCTCCTCTATAGTGTCAAAATTCACTATAGGAAGTTTAACGGATTGTTCCTTGAAGTTCATGTGTTCACCACGAGAGCTCGTTTACGATTGAGAGCAAAGCTATAAATACCACGCTTATATAGCTTGCGTCTCAGTCATAATCAAACCTTCGAGGTATGATGATCGTACATAAACGCTCTCGACGAGGTCACGGTATAGTGAACACTCTGATCAATAAACTTCCGTTCGAATTGCATATACCCGGATATCAGTACTGTGGACCAGGCACCAAGTTAGCCAAACGCTTAGCTCGCGGTGATCCAGGAATCAATCCTCTCGACAGTGCCTGTAAAGAGCACGACATAGCCTACTCGCAGAATCGCGAAAACATCGAGGCCAGACACGAGGCGGACAAAGTCTTAGCCGATCGAGCTTGGCAAAGAGTCTTGGCCAAAGACTCGGGTATAGGTGAAAAAGCCGCAGCTTACTCAGTAGCAAACGTCATGAAGATGAAATCAAAACTTGGAATGGGTGTGAGAAAGAAGAAGAGTCCTACGAGATTAGCAAACATCATCAAGGCTGCTTCCAATTCGATGGTGTCTAGTAAAAATTATCGCAAAGCAATTCTTTCGGCCTTGAAAGGTGCTCGGGAGGCTGTCAAGAAGGCTGGTGGTAAGCGCAGTATAATTGTACCACGTGTCTTACCTGTACCATCGAAGGTAGGAGGATTTCTACCATTCCTCGTGCCCGTTTTCGCTGGATTGAGTGCAGCTGGCGCTATTGCTGGAGGTGTGGCCGGTATAGCGAAATCAGCCAACGACGCCAACGCTGCCAAGTTGCAGTTGGAGGAGAGCCGTCGTCATAATAAAAAGATGGAGGATATCGCTGTTGGCAAAGGATTGTTCTTGAAACCTCACAAAACGGGACTGGGTCTTCGTCTCAAGCCTTACCGAGGTAGTGGGCTGAGGAAGAAAAAAAAAAGATCCTCAAAGTGAGCAGCTTACCACATAGAGCACTCACCGACATCGATATTTCCAAGTACGCCAAACTATTGAGAATTCCCCACTTTCGAGGTGTATTCATGAGAAATGCATTGCCCGCTGATGGTCCACGTCGTAACGAATCAGCTGTAGTGAACCTCGACGATGCGGATGGTCCGGGAACTCATTGGGTAGCGTATCGCAAGCGAGGGAATGATGTGATATATTTCGATAGTTTCGGTGATCTACAGCCTTCACTAGATCTAATGTTATACTTGGGAGTAAACGAGGTGAAGTACAATCACGAGAGATATCAAGACTACAACACCGACAACTGCGGTCATCTCTGTCTCGAGTTTCTGACCAACAGACTTCGCGTATATAAGGCGTGAACGTGCGGGCAATCAGTCATTATGCAACAAACTATCATGGAGAGTGAATCACTGACAATCAGTCTGTCAGACACATCTTCTGTACTAGAAACTCAGTTCTTTCCTCCAATCGAGCTATCACCTCATAAAAACTACGTTCTCGGCTTAGTCGAGCTCTTAACCTTCAATTCTATACCCAATATCGACACAGGTGCTAACAAACTGTACGTCGGTAAGGAAGTTGTCGTGTTACCAACTGGAAGTTACGAAATTGAGGATTTAGATACTTATCTGCGAGAATTTCTGGAGCAGAAGGGCATTTCATTCAGTCTGAAGCCCAACAATAATACACTTCGCAGTCTCATAAAGTGCAGTCACAACATCGATTTTCGTCCACGAGATTCCATAGGTGCACTGCTCGGCTTTGCTCAAAGACTCCTCCCAGCGAATCTAACTCACAGCTCGGATCTACCCGTTGCCATACTCAAGGTCAACGCTCTTCGAGTGGAGTGCAGCATAACAACTGGCGCCTACATAAAAGGTCAGCAAGTTCATACCATACACGAGTTCTTTCCTGCAGTACCACCAGGATATAAGATCATCGAGGTGCCATCGCAGGTCATTTACCTTCCAGTCTCGGTCCACAGCATTAGTCATCTTCAATTACGTATAGTCGATCAAGACGGAAATCTAGTCAACTTTCGTGGAGAAATCATTACCATCAGATTACATATCAAACGAGTATAAGATGGGAATCGTTTACAACTTCAAAGTCGGCAGAGGCTATATAAGGCAAGCTAGACGTCGACCACCCATCAGTCTTCAACGGACTTCCAAAACGTTAACACGTCGGAACATTCAGTTTCTAAAAAGTCTAAACTTAAGAGTGATAAGCGCCCGTGGTGGTGGAAAATAACTTGTATATTCGTGTGCTGTATATCGAATAAAGAGCATGGAAGATATTCTAAGCATACAGTCTCCCGTGGCATTCGATGAGTCTCTTGCAGATTACGAGCTGCATCCTCATCAACCATACACTGCCTCGTCCTTCAACAACAGCGACGAAATTCGCATCGCTATCCAACATCAAGACTTGTACGTTCTGCCGTCGCGCAGTATGATACACATATGCGGTAGACTCACAAAATCAGATGGAAATACAGTAGCGCACACAACTCTGGTAAACAACGCCTTCTGCCACATGTTCGAGGAAATTCGCTACGAAATCAATGCCGTGGAAATCGATAAATGTAAGAACGTCGGTTTGACAACTATCATGAAAGGATGGCTGTCACTCAATCCGAGTCAGAGTGTGCTCGTGGAAAATGCGGGTTGGCTCGACGTTGCAGAGACGCAAAGTCTGACCAACGATCAAGGCTACTTTGATGTCGCCATCCCACTGAGTATGATTCTCGGATTCGCCGAAGACTATCGAAAGATCGTAGCGAATGTCAAGCACGAACTCATACTCACCAGATCGAGAAACGATTTGAATGCAATTGTTCAGACAGGTCAACAAGGTACGGGCAATGACATAACTTACGAAGAATTCAAGATAACATTGACGAGAATCGAGTGGTTGATGCCATACATCGTAGCATCCAACGTCGACAAAATACGTCTGCTGAATTACATAGAGAAGAACAGACCCATCAGTATGAGTTTCAGGAGTTGGGAGCTTTACGAGTATCCGGTACTGCCGAGCTCCACGAGACACGTCTGGACAGTCAAGACATCCAATCAACTGGAGAAGCCGAGATTCGTCGTTTTAGGCTTTCAAACGAATCGAAAGAACTCGAAAACAGTCAATGCCAGTCGTTTCGATCACTGCAATCTGAACAACGTGAAATTGTTCCTCAATTCGCAGTACTATCCGTACGGCAATCTCAATCTCCACATAGATCAACAACAGTACGCAGTTTTGTACGATATGTACGCGAACTTTCAGACTGCGTACTACGAAAAAAACGCCGAACCTTTGCTTAGAAAGGGGGATTTCATCAATCACGTCCCCCTCTACGTCATCGACTGCTCCAAGCAGAGCGAGGTGTTGAAGAACGCTCCCGTCGACGTACGTCTGGAGTTTGAATCTCGAGCCAATTTTCCCGCCAACACCTCGGCTTACTGCCTGATCTTGCACGACCGCATAGTCCAGTACAATCCTGTCAGCGGGGACGTGAAGAAACTTGTCTAGAGGGGTGGAAGCCTATAAAAGCGCTCGCTCTAAAGTAGAGAAATCAATCGTCGAGATGGAGTACGTAGTGGACATGCAAGGATACAAGCAGTCGGGCAACAACTTCATCCTCAAGGAGTTAGCCATTGTACCGCTCAATCGAGACATCGATCCTCTGGTGTTACTATTCAAAGAACCCTTTCCTTGGCGACGTCTTACCGACAAATACAAGAGAGAAAACACTTGGATGTATCACTACTATCATGGAATACCTTGGAGCGCTGGTGAACAACCGTACACAGACATAGGCAAGATTCTTCGAGAAGCTCTTCGCGATGCTACTCGAATTTTCGTGATGGGCTCTTTGAAGAAAAAATGGCTCGAACGTTTTAAGTTCAACGTTCACGATATAGCTGAAATGGGCTATCCACCACTGGATAAACTGAAGGTAGTGACCATCTGTACTCATCACGATGGTGGAACATCTTCTCAAATCAACTGTGCTCATCACAACGTGAAACTTCTAAAAATATTCTACAAAGAAACTTTCAGTCAGATAGATGGTGAGAAGAAACCAATCGACTGCTCGATGATATGGGAATAGTAACTCGAAGGGAGGGGGAAATCACCCTTCCTCTTGCTTGAGGCTATAAATAGCCTGCGAATTTTACATATCTCATTTGTACTATGAACGTTGATAAAGATGGATCAAAATACCAGTCCTACTACCAAATACGAACCTCTTCCTCCTTGCAAAAATGAGGAAAAGAAGAAAGAAAATTCTCAGTGGAAATCGTATTTCGAAAAATATTCGACGAACACAAAATCTTTTCCAGAGCGCAACAAATACGAGAGACTTGATGATAGGAATCAACGTTAAGTGTAAATAACAGTGTTGAAGGCGCTCGTGCATATTTTTGGTATTCAATGTATAAAATAAACATCTAAATAAAAAAAAAAAAAATGTTTTCTTTTTAAATACTCATATTTATTTCCTACCTTTCTACAACGCCATCTAGAGCTGGGGTCTGACTTTGTAATCTCTACCTAATAGTGAAAAAAAAAAAAATTTCGAAATTGAGGTTAGGATTCGATTTTTGCCTTACTACATCTACAACTTGAGTTATACCCCCTCGGGGATTCCCCGATGTCATCAGCTCGGTCGGTAACCTGGCTTAGCTCGGGGATTCCCCGATGTCGGTCGGTAACAGCACGGTCGGTAACTTGGGTCAGCTACCTTACCGGCTGGGTTAGCCGAGACACGAACCACTTGAGTTAGCCGAGACATGAACCACTTGAGCTAGCGGTTACCGACTGTCGGTAAGGTAGATCGCTGAAGTGGTCCAGAACCCCCCTAGCTTACCTACTATGGTGCTATCTTCAAAATTACATCATGTTTTACTACAAAAAGACCTCGTTTATAGCCATAATTATATTATCGGCGTTAAAATTATTTAACGCGGATGATTTATCATCATATCAAGTGGGAACATAGTATTATCTCGTAGTTTGCGGAAGAAAACTCAAACGACTAGCTATCACTGAGGGTAACGAAAATGTGAATAAAGTACAATAATAAAATTTAACAAGACCCCATTCCTAAAAGAAAAAGGGGAAACCCATTATAACGATGGCAATAACTAAAATTAGCAAAGACTTTATACGGTATTTTAGACAAAAAACGTAAGCAGACAGACAACCTTGTATGATGCCATCTTCATCCAAGATGATTTAAAAGTACTAGACGTTATAGATGACGATTTACTAGACTTGGACGCATGTACACAATTTAATTTTAACGAATCCCCTTACATTGACTACGATATAGACGAGAATACATAAAACCCATTCCTTAGACAAGAATCTTTAAATCAACTCCGTAAGACGGTGGATCCAATTCGGTGATTCGGGATCCGTGAGCACGGGTTTGAGGCTGTTAAACTTTAGCCCAGTTAGTTTCGCCCGGAGGTTCCTCCTCTCTCGAGATATTAGCCAACGAGCCAGCTCCAAGCCCGCAGGAGGTCGTGGGCGGATTAGGGTTTCCGGTAGGGTGGGAGAGCGGGATATCTCCACTGACGTCGGCACTGAGTCGTCCACCACTATTTGCCGTGGATCTCCTCGCTGCTCAGTACGACCCCTAGATGAAGCGCGGGGCTGATGTTGTCCCGCATCCGCACCCTCGGTTATATTGGCCTTCTCCAAAGCAAGGTCTCACGTCATCAAAGCCGACTACCTTCAATTTCAGTACCCGGGGTACATCCAGCCTTTCGAGAGGAAAGGGTCGTCGATATTTTAGCCGGCACAATCGTGGAGTTCGTCTTCTCGCCCCGCGAGTCCGCGGTACCTCTGACCACAATCCCTACTACACTAGTTGCAGAGGTCACTAAGGAGGGCCGCGATGCAGAGGGAATTGGGAGAGATGGAGTACTCCAGACTCAAGTTCACGTACATCGGGGTCGGATCTCCCCCCGTTCCGGTCCCGGAGGTGGTCACCTCGACAGAGGTTTCGCCAGCCTCCCTGGCCTTTCGGCGGAGTGCGGCTTGTGTCAACAAGTCATGCTGACGACCGATGGCTTCGTCCTTCTTTAGCTGAGGCAGACTGGTCTGCGCGACCTACTGATTGCTACAGCTCGGTGAATCCATCTTTGGCTGTGTAACAATTTCTAATTTTTGTCGTGGTCAAGATGACCTATGAGACAACATGATTTCCTTCACCACAAGTACATACACAATTTGTTGGCCCCAATTATATATGATTTGGTCACCTAGGATTACGGATTAGGTTTGCTAGTCCGGGATATACGCGAAAGTATATATCGCTTTAGATCGGAGACGTGCACTTTCGCAACCTTTCGAGTGTTATCTACTATATAGATTAAGGATAAAAAAAATTGATAACGTAGCCATTATTTCGCTTCTCTCCCCGCCTAAATATATCTTATTTTTAAAAATGTCTTATTTTTATCTATTATTGTAAACAAAATCTATTCACAGCTTAGAGAAAAAATTCCTGGTGATTTTGAAATTGAAAGGTTAGGTTGGCTTTTAATAATAGTTGGTGGTCGATCTGGAATAGGTGGCGGTAATATTTTTGGGGAATATATAGGAGGAATAATTTTTATTTCGCGAAGTTCTATTTCTTTATAAAATTTATTCTCTTTTTTTCGTAGGAACCTGTTCTTAGATGTTGTTCGTATTTCCGAGTGTAGTCAGCAAGTGTGTTATTGAACTGAAAATTGCCCCAAATAGGTGTATAGACCAACCATAAATCGTATATAAAGTATATCCTCTAATAATCGTGTCTATGATTAATTTTTCGATATGTAAAATAATCAGAATCGTGATGAATACAGATGAAAAAGAATCACAAGCAATCAGTTTTCCAATGAACATGTGCCATGTACTTACGGCTAGGCCTGTTAGAGTATTTTCGGTGAAAATATCTTCAGATATTTTTTCTCCTGCCATCTCTCTAGCAATCACATTTAAAAGTGGTGCTTTTTCCATAAGAAACATTAGTTGCTATTATAGTTGATCCAAATGTTCTTGAGAATACACTTCGCTTGTTTCTAAGGTCTCGACAGATTCAAAGGTCCAACTGATCTTCGTGTTTGGTTTCAGACTATGATGCGATATTGTTTTAATTGGTGTTGGATTTAACTTTATCCATTCTCCTGCTATTTTGTAGTATGTGGGTACTATTGAGTTGCAATTTCCTGAAGAAACTGGTAGTTGGTTATAGCATTCTTTTAAATGTAGTATTTTTACTGTTTTCGGTAGATATTTTATTAAATGTACAACCTCTCCTGTAATCTTTGCTATGTATCCATGTTTTTTCATGATATTATAGGCGAATTCATCTGGAGAAAGGGTTGCGATTGATAGGGAATTTTGTATTACTTTCCTCTCAAGTACACACTTTTCTGTTATTACATTTAAATATAGATTATTAAGTTGTTACCTTAAATATTTTTCTATATATATAAATTTTGAATTAACATACGTAAATAAATCTAAGTTTACGCTATTTCTATTATTCACTACATCATTATCAAATTGATACGTAATTATATATAACTACTCGTTTTAAAAATTATTAAATTTGGATATCCTGTACGTATAAATTCTCTATTAGAACGCATGATTTTATCTTTGATAGCGAAAACAAATGTTATTTCGTTAGAATTTAGTGTATAAACAATTTCGTTATTTGCATCTTTAAA
The DNA here is from genome assembly GCA_020010945.3 of Muscidifurax raptorellus. Classification (NCBI taxonomy): domain Eukaryota; kingdom Metazoa; phylum Arthropoda; class Insecta; order Hymenoptera; family Pteromalidae; genus Muscidifurax; species Muscidifurax raptorellus. The sequence continues at coordinate 1,426,063 of JAHUUD020000031.1, forward strand.
ATATTTTGTAGCTATTCCCTTAAATAAAATATCGTAAGAGTTTTTAAAACATTCCCCCTGCGGTCAAACCTACCAAAATATGTGTCCTCCTTCCATATCGATACAATATTTTTACGAATATTTGCATATTGTTCCCGAACTTAATTTTAACTTATCGTTACTTAAAAAGTCACATTCCCCTGAGTCCAGTAAAGAGAAATCTACATTATCCTTAAGTATTTTTACGAATGTTGTGAAATTTTGTATGGAGTACTCCTCTTTTTCTATACTTTTAAGAGTTTACATAATGTTTCCTATAAACTGTTAAATGTTTAACTTTGCATCATGAGTAAACTCTGTAAGTTTAACGTTACTCCAGTTATTCGGCTGCGCTCCTTCCGAAATTTCATTCCAGAAATCTGGCAAGTCATCTGAGCATTCTGAGTCGTTTTTGTTTTCTGAAATTCCCTTATTTATATTATCCTGATTTTGTTCTACTATATCTAGTACTTTTTCTAAATCTTGTTGTACTGTAATGTTTTCTATTTTAATTTCTTCAGTACTTGACCTTCTTTAGTTACGATGCTAGTATTTATTTGGTTTATATGCATTTTTGATTTTAATTCAATTTTTGTATTATTTATTTCTAAATATCCCTTACCTAGTCGTAATTTTTGTTGTAATAAAAGCTTCATTCCAATAATTACGTCACATGGAATGGCAAATGTTTCCGGAGCTACATGGAAAACAAAATATATTTCATTTATTGGTAATTTTATTGATCCAAGTGTACGTATAGCGTTCTATGTTATTCCTGATATCAATATTTTTTCATCATTATTTATTTGATTTATTGCTATATTTTGTTTTTTAATAATGTTTAGTTGTGTACCGCTATCTACCAATAATTGATTTATTTTCTTCGAGAGTTGATCTTCTACTTCTATATATTGCAGTAAATTTTAAGTTTTAATACGTATGTCTGTAATGTTCACTCTACCTTACTTTTGCTAATTTCTTCTAAATTTTTTTCTTCTTTATATATATTTTATATATTTATTGAGCATATACATATGCTTATCAAAAGCATCCTATAGAGACAAACTTAGTTGCCTGTACATAGGTATGGTACAGATAATCTTAGAATCTATAACTTAATCTAAAATATAACAAACAGATGATACAGCATCTTTTTGATAATCTTTTTAATAAATTCCTTTGTAAGTTAAGTAACGATGCATACAATTTTCAAATAACGCTATCTATAATTTTCTCTTATAAACTTTTTCAGTCTTTTCTTAATTGCGATTTTGTTACCTCCTAAAGTTTTAAGATCATTCGTTAAAGTGTTGTACACTTTTACAGCTACGAAATAGCTGTTTTTTCTGTTCACAGCTTTCTTATTTTTTGGTAATTGTATACTCTTATTCCTAGTATTGCTAGAACTTGTGCTATATTTTTCTCTTAAACTATAGTAATGATATGTAATAGCCTCCAATTGGAAAAGTTGCCTTACAGTAAGAGTAGGGTCTTGTATTTGAAACTGATCCCTGTTTATAATTTTTAATAGTTTCTTCTGTATCCCTTGTATCAAATTTAAACAATTATTGTACGCTCCTCCCCAGGCTATTATGCCGTAGTTAGTTAAACTTTGGAACAAAGCATAATACATCATCATTAATGTTTTGTTATCCATTCTTTTTTTTATTTTCGCAAAAATAAAAATTAAATATTTTGTTTTTTTTACTATATAATCAACATGTTTATCCCATTTCATGTTATAATCGAAAATTAATCCCAAATATTTATGGCTTTCTACTCTTTCTATTTTAGTATTTCCTATCTCTATATTTAGACTGTCCGGGACACTATCACAGTAGCAGCCATAGGCAATATAAACCGTTTTTTTAACATTTAGAGATAATTTATTTACAGTAAGCCACTTTGCTACATCGCTAAGATATTTGTTCATTTTGTCCTGGGCAGAAGACCACGTGCTATCACTAGCAATGATAACAGTGTCATCGGCATAAGACACAATTGTATCATTCTGCATATCCCTCAGTAGGTCGTTAACATAAAGTATGAAAAATAATGGTCCTAATATGGTCCCTTGCGGGACACCAATAGTTATATCTTTATATTCACTTTTACAGTCTTGGATTTTAACACATTGTTTTCTACCTGAGAGATAGCTATTTATTAAGTCAAAAGCACTACCTCTTATTCCATACCTATCTAATTTATCTAAAAGTTTCTTGTGATCTACTGTGTCAAAAGCTTTTGCTAAATCCACGAATGTAGTTATTATCGGAGTACTTTTGTCTATATTATTACATATAATGTTTGAGATGTAATTTAAAGCATCCGTAGTTCCTCTATTTTTAACAAAGCCAAATTGTTTATCAGATATAATATTACATTCCGTTAGGAAATTAAACAATCTATTATATAATATTTTTTCAAAGATCTTGGCTATATTTGATATCAGCGATATCGGCCTGTAATTTGATACACAGGAACTGTCACCAGCCTTGTATATAGGAACTATGTCCGCTTGTTTTAAAGCGTTTGGCCATGTGGCTTGTTGTATACACACATTAAAAATATGTGTCAATGGTTCCGTAATATAATTTGCAATTGTCTTAATTGTTTTAGCATTAATATTATCAACACCTCCAGTTTTATTTTGCAGCGAATTAATAGTTTTCATAATCTCAAAATTGTTAGTAGGGTAGATGAAAATTGATTTATTATTTTTATCTGGGGGTTTTAGTTCTGTATCTAAATTTTGAATCTTATTACTTAAATCAATACCTATTTTACAAAAATAATTATTCATGTGATTAGCTATAGTATATTTGTCTTCAACCTTTTGACCATTTACGATTAGGTAATCAAGTGACTTGTTTTTTTGAGATTTTTTGCCAATCTTTGTGTTGATAATACTCCACAACTGTCTTGGATTGCCAATATTTTTTTTTATTTCACTATTCTCAAATTTGTATTTCGCATCTTTTATAACTTTATTCAAAATTTTTTCGTAATTTTTGTATTCATTTTTTAAAACTAAGTTAGTTGGGTTCATTTTCCATAGATTATACATATTTTCTTTAGTACCGCATGACACTTGGATAGCTTTAGTTATCCAGTTTTTTCTCGGCAGTGTACCTTTATTTTTTCTATTGTTTTTTTTGCAACATGTAGCATTTTCAAGACAGTTATGTGACATCTGTATCATATTATCCACTGCTTCATTGGGATCTTGTTTGGTCAGCAATGATTGCCAATCCAGTTTTTCAGCATACTTTTTTAGTTTCCTGTAATTTATGTATTTGTTATCCTTTTCGCCATCTTTCTGTAGTGTGTTCTCATTAACACTTATGACTAATGGATAGTGATCGTTAAACGGATTATTCAATTTAAAAGAATCAATATTGATGGTTTTAGTTTTAGCGAAACAGTTGTCAATGCACGTGCCATTTTCATTATTTAAGGAGGGTCGTGTAATTCCTCTAAAGTATGGTATATATTCAAGTTCTAGATAATTCATTAAAAATTCCTGACTAATTATTTTTTCACTCATTTCATTATTTACCATATTATTTTCTAATATATCTATATTAAAATCTCCAAAAATGCAGTGGTTATTAATATTTCTATTTTTTGCTAAAAACTTTTTGACACTATTTACAAATTCAGACTTTGGTATATCATGGCACCTATATATGGCAGATATTCTTATTGCCTCTCCGGACATAAGTTTAATGTCAGTACTTACAACACTCAATCTATCAACAACATCTATTCTAGTATTATAATAAATATTATTTTTTATATATATCATGACGCCGTCCGCCTTATTTATATAACTTTCATTGTAACAACTTTCATAACCTTGCAGTTGATAGTATTGAGAATGTTACAATTTCCAAGTTTCCGTACATACAATTATACATGGTTTTCTTACTAAACATTCAATGAAAACTTCCAGCTTTTCAAAATTTGCATTCAAACTCCTTATATTCACACACAACGTTACGTTCTTTTTTTTCATTATTGCTTTATTAAGTTTTTTGATATCGTCTATTTCCAATTCAAACTTGCTTATCTCTTCAAAATTGATGTCTTGATCCATCACTATTGCTTCTTGCTTCTTAGTCTTGCTGCTATATTCACGTTGATTGATTGGAGTGACGTTGACGATATTCCAGAAGTTTTAGCCACGACACCTTTGTCCGATGTTCTCACTGCATTGCCGATATATCTTGGTAATGCAGGCTGCGTCGTATAATCGGTAAAGTCGATGAACTTTCTGATCTTAGATTGCAGAATTTCGCATTCGTGGCTATCTGTTGCCATATGTTCAACTCTGAAATTTGTTTTATATCGCTCATTGCTATAATTACAATTTGCACATTTTAATTTATTTACTTGACAATCTTTAGTTTTATGATCACCAGCACACCTTAGGCATATAGAATTATTTTTACATTTGCTGCCACTGTGTCCATACCTGCCACAATTAAAGCATGGTTTAATGTTACAGTAATCATACACTCTGCAGCTTTGATAACCTACAAATATTCTATTACTGTTCTCTCTGATGTGTTGGTATGCTTCGGCTGGCATTTCTAGAATCACTGTTTGCAGATTCGTTTTGTTATTCTTGTAGGAAGTCAGAACAACACATTTCTTTTTAAAATTTCCAAAGTTCCTTTCATTGATGTCATTTTCCATATTTTTATCATCCATATTTTCCAAATTGTTTATTCCTACAACTTTACCTTAAGGATTATTAACCTGTTCCTTATTGACATCACATAATTTTGACAGCTTACTTTGTAGTAATTTATGAGCTTTGCCTACACTTTCCTCATTTAAACAGTTTATAATTATTTCATCTTTTTTCTTGACTACTTTTTTAGTTTGAATTGATTTGTCTTTTATCAAGTAATGCGATACCAATTGATTTATATCGTCAATGGTTTCCTCTTCAGATTTATTATTTATTATAATACTAGGTATACGTTTAGGCTTACTATTATTTTTATTATTTGAGATAACATCAGCAAACGTTTTACTTTTAACCATCGGCAGTTCATTTCTTTCTTTGTTTAGTAATTGTTTCAATAAATCATTTTTTTCTTTTAATTCTTTATTCAATTCTCTCAGTAAAGCATTTTCACGTTTGATGTTGTCTCCTATTAGTTCTTGCTCACCTTCGTTAAGTAGATTATTATCGAATTCTTCTAGTATTTGCTTTCTTATTTTTTGTTTTTCAAAAGCCTTGACTCTTGCGATTATGAGCCTCGCATCATTACTTAGCGTTTTTGTATTGTCTTTTGAGGTTAGGTCGAGTTCCTCATGTTCAGGACAGATTCCTAGCGCTGCACTTAATCTTATGGCTTTTTCTATTTTTTCAAAATCACTAGTTTGATACACCTTATCACACACTATACACACCACTGACTTAACTTTTTGTTTGTAATTAATTTTAAGCACATTTTCCTTTAGACTACGCTGCGAGCCACTGCTGGCCGCGGCCATCTTGGATATGTCTTGTATTGTATTAATAATTTTATTACTAGTTATTTATAGTGGCGACGCTTTATTCTTGTCGTTGCTTCCTAGGCGTTTCCTCCAGGAAGAGTGTTACAGTTTCCCTGCGTATTTTGGTTTCTAAAACATCTTTCTGCGGTATGGTTTCTATTTTTGCATATTGAACAGAATTCTTCTTTCTTTATTTTTCTAGCATTTTAATCCTTTCACAATTATCTATTTTGTGTCCAGACTTGTAGTACTGACAAAATGATTGTCTGGATTTTCCTCGATTTTCTAAAGCCATTAATTTCCTGCATTCGCTAACTACATGGCCTGCCATTTTACAGTACTCCCAAAATTTTTGTTGAAAACCCCTGTTATTACTGCTGGTTCTTTATGTCAGTTTCAATTTCTAACTCATATTTTATTTCCGATTTAGTTCTGTGTCAAATCTTGTTAGATCCTCTGTTGTTACTCCTCGTTTTTTTAGTTCTTTTATTTTTAGTACTATATTACGTATTCTATTTGTATATTGGGCCACAATTTTACCTTCTCCTTGTATTATTCGACACATCTTAAAAATGAGTTCGTGAATATCGTCATCAATCGGATATAATGTTCTAACTGCGTTTATTAACTCATTTATGGTTTTTATCTCATTGTCGCCTAATGCCTCTTCTGCTTCTCCTGTCATTCTTACTTTTAAAAGACTTGTAAGATTTGCTTCGTCTACGGTATCAATAAGATTTCTGACTTGTTTTAATTTTTTTATGTATTCCGCCGCTGTCATATTTGTCTTCCTTGATTATTACTTGTTGTTCTGTTATTGTTGTTGCTAAAATTAATTTGAACTAGGCTCTGATCTATTTTATTTTCTTCCCAAAGTCTATTAGAGGTTTATTTCCATCTAAACTTGTGTTGAATGAAAAACTTGTTGAAGGTTTATTGTAATTTATTAAATTCAGCTGCGCATCCTTCGTAGTTTCTACTACGAGGCTTTGTTCTGCTAAAATTCCTCCAAAGTCTGTATATCGTTTTTTTCGAATTCAAATGTCTGATCTAGAATTGAGTCACTACCCGCTTGAAAGAATGATAAATTGGTTTCGAATGTCGATCTATCTTTTCCGCTCCTGTCGCTTGAATTCTTGTCGTTTGGCGTTGATATCTAGATTCTTTTGTTGATTTTTAGAGCTATTTTGTATACTTTCTTGTGCTCTGATTTTGACTCTTCGATCTTTTTGATATGCTCCTTACTTTACTTCCTCACCAAATCTTTTTTGAATATTAGTTTTTACCGCACTCTGTACTTTTGGTTTTGTTCCTATATTTTGTGGTTTATTGACGGGTTTATCTTCCTCTTTCGGAGTTCTTTGCTATTTTGGAGGCGACCGTGTTATTTTTGCACTTTTTTTGAACGCGTGATCTTTAAGAGATCCCGTCAGCAAATTATTTAAACCTGGGTTTTGTTGCACTTTCTGTCTGGTAATTCCTGCGCTCTCTGGTGTTTTATTGTCTGTATTTAAAATTTATTGACCACTAGATATTCTTCTCAGCGTAATCTGAGCACCAAAATTTATGAATAAAAGTGTTTGACAACTAATAAACCGTTCCAAAAATCTCTCTTTCACTCACCGTAACACAAAGAAATTCTAATACCGCGACATCGGCTACGCGACCAAGGTAAACCCTGTGATCACTCTTGCGAACCCGAGTTTTGCGCGCTACCCTGCTACGTGGTAGCCGTATTCGTTTACTTTGGTCGCGAGACTTCTCACTGAATTTAACGAGTATTAGATTTATTTTATTTATTAATAAATTGAAACACGGTACGAATATTTCACTGCTCGGTGCTGCGAATTTATTGCAGCTGCAGCATTAACTCGCTCAATTCGCCTGAAATCTTCAACTGACGCCAAGTTCTGAAAATGGCCGCTTAATAAAAATGCGAAAATAAAGAAGGGTAAACTTCACACATCTGAGCTTAATGCTAATCTACTGGAGGAAGCCAAGGCCTTAGTCCCAGACCATGAGGGCCTCATCAACATCAACGAGCTGCTTCCTCCAGAGACACATAAACTACGCGTCAGGGCCAGGCTGGAGGCCAGGAGGAGACAAGGATGCAGATCCTACGTGAGAGAAGGGAGAATCTTCATCCGCACTGCTGAAGACAAGGAACGAGCCACCATCATCACCAGCGATGAAGAACTGACTAATTTTTAGCCAGGAGGCCCCTGATCAATAGCAGCAGCGTAAACTAAAATCATTACACCTCATTCCACCTACACCACCATCATCTTCATTTTCGTTCACCTCATCTTCATCCGTTTCCAAGGCAACTGTGTCCGACGGTCTAAGGGTCTGTTGTTTCAATGCGAACTCTCTTACGGGTCACATTGAGGCGGTAAGGCTCTTCTTGTCCACTCGTCCCCTTTATCACGTAATAGCCGTAACAGAGACCTGGCTAGACGACAAGGTACAAACAATACCTCTACTCGACAACTACATACTTCTCAGACGGGACCGGAACAGAAACGGTGGAGGTGTGGCCCTCTACATACATCTTTCACTAACGGCTACAGTTCTGACATCATCTGACGGTGACTGGTTGGGTAAGCCAGGGAAGCCAGAGTATCTCTTCTGTAAGATCTCCGCAAAAGAAGTCTCCCCCATCTTTGTGGGAGTTGTGTATCGTCCACCCCATGCACCTTTCATTCAAGGTAATGACTTCATTGAAAAGCTTACGACTCAGATGCACAATTACTCCACAAAGATAATTATGGGGGACTTCAATGCGTACCAACTCTCTAGATCTGAAGATGCCAAATTCATCAAGGCCTTCGTCGAGGAGAACTCCCTTCAGTCGGTTCCTTATGGTGCAACACACCATAAACCGGAATCAGACATCTGGCTTGACCTCTGCTTAATAGACGAGCAGGATCGCCTGCTGTCATACTAGAAAACTGACACACCATTCATAAACGGACATGACCTAATGACGGCCACTCTTGACGTACAGATACCACGCTAGGACCCTAAAACTTTTACGTGCAGAAATTACAGAGGAATCTGTGCCGAGAGACTGAAGGCCTATCTCGGTGCATGTGACTGGTCATCGCTCGCCACTTCATCACTTGACGATTGCATTACCACCCTTAACACCAACCTGACTAACGCCATAACTCATCTCGCTCCATTACGGACAGTGACACCTGGACCGAAGCGTCACCCGTGGTTTACCACGGTTCTTCGTGACCTCTTGAAAGAACGGAACAGACTCTGCAGGCGGTTTCGTAGGTTACGTTTCCCGCTGGACCTGTATTTTTACAGTATAGCGAGGGACGATGCTCATAGGCAGGTCGAGGATGCCAGGCTGAGCTACTATCACACACGCCTGTCCTCCCTGACCGATGCCGGAGAGAGCTTGAGAGACTTGGAATCACCACCTCCAAAGTAAAACCACCCTCTCGTTTCTCCAGCGAAGACCTCAACGCATATTTCAGCGGCATCTCCAACGACCGACTGGCCCCCTCTGTGGAGGAATACATGCAGACCCTGGAGAGTCTGAACATCCCCGAACATTTCTACTTTAGAGAGATAACGGAATCGGACGTTTTATCTGCAGTGATGCACTTTGACTCCCAGGCCAGGGGTAGTGACGGCATCCCACAGGTTGTCATTTACAAAGCACTGCCAGTACTCGCTCCATTCTTATGTCGTATTTTCAACCTTTCTTTGAGCGAGTCACGTTTCCCCTTGGACTGGAAAAAGTAACTAGTGCATGCACTGAACAAAGTCAGTTCACCAACAGCCTTAACTGACTATCGTCCGATCTCTCTTCTTTGTTTCCTGTCTAAGGCGCTGGAGTGGCTAGTGCACAGAGAAACCTCGGAGTATCTTGAGTCAAGACTTTCCCTTGACAACTTACAAACTCGTTTTCGCACTGGCCAAAGCACACAGTCCGGCTTAATTAAGTTGACTGATGATGTCAGGCTTGGAATAAACAGAAAGAAGGCTAATACCTACATTAAAATAGGAGAGGCCCGGGTTGAATATCGGTCAACGGAAAGAGCACGTTACACAACTGTGTAAACGTGCACACTCGCTCATGTACAGATTGTATTTTTTTTAGAAAAAGCACTGGTTTCGAGCTGCGCAAGTATCTTGTGCAAGCTTTACTTTTTCCCATCATTGACTACTGTTCATTGGTATACTGTGACCTCTCACAAGAACTAGACATCAAACTACAGAGACTGGTGAACACAGGAATACGTTACATCTATGGTATAAGGAGGGACGAGCATATCGCCCCCTACAGGCGTGAGTTGCAATGGCTCACCACCGCCGGACGTAGGAAGTACTTTACGGCCTGTTTTCTAATAAAACTCTTCAATACCGCGGTTCCATCTTATATCTTGGCCTTTTTTGACTTCCACGTCGCACTCCGCCCAGTGAGGGGTGAGGTGACTCCCCTGGATATCCCTGTTTTCACCACAGAGACGCAGAGGAATTCATTCCACGTAAGCGCCTCATATCTCTGGAATTCATTACCAGCTCATCTCCGCAACGTTAGATCATTACATCCTTTCAAACGTCAGGTCAAGCAACATTACCTCAATCTCGCAAAATCTTAAATAGCCGTCTCGAATCCATTCTTAATAATTTTCTCACTCCATCTACAACATACATACCACACTCATCCAAGCATTCATCTCACACCATTATTCATATATGCATCCTCCTTGTAAATATTTTCTGCATCTTATATCTTATAACTATTTTGTAGAACAAAATGTACAGCAAAATAAATCTAATCTCTCTCTCCTCT